>JARZZO010000015.1:61435000-62752000 GCA_030544215.1 Zantedeschia hybrid cultivar | reverse complement strand
TGAGAGTAGGTGGTTGTTTAGTTGTATAACCTGCAAGGGGTTCACACTTTGTGTAGCCGTTGAACTATGAAACTCTCAAAAATTTGCTAGGGTACTGGATGTAAGTCCAGGACTGTAAACGGAGCGGATACGGCATTTTCATATCCGTCCATTTATGTTAAACGGATAATCTGTATCCACTCACTTTATGTTGCGGATACGGCACAGATATTACATTTCGGATATTCTCATAATTCAGAGTAGATATGGACACTATCCGGATATTTAGTGGCCTAATTTAGACAATGATATTAAAGAAATAATTCATCAAAAAATTTAAAATATGCATTAATATATAAATATTTGAAGTAGTTTTCATAAAAAGAAAAGAATACTTGACATAAAACGTTAAAAAATACTTATTTGATATAAAAATATTTAAACTTAAATATTAACATGTGAATAGATATTAACATATTTAATATAAAAATAATCATTTGATCTTACATTATATGTATAATTATGGCTATTAGGTAAACTTAATTCGGAGCGGATCTTAAACATAGTAGATATGGGATTTATGTGACGGCTCCATTTAAGAAACGGGTCGTAAACAGATATCTAGTTATGATTCATCCGATATCATTTTCGGATAAATATCCGACTATCCGGATACGAATTCGGATAAAATCCAGATCCGTCTACAGCCTTAGGTAAGTATGAGGACCAAACCAATATAAAAATTTTCTGTGCACTTTTGTGATTGTTCTTTGTGTCTTCCCTTCTTGCTTATTTCTTATTTGCTGCACTTGGTTACTTTAGTTGCCTTAGTTCAACTTTTGATCACCCATTCAACCCCTGAGTTATCCATGGTCCGGGCAACAAAGTTGGGCCGATCCAATGAACAGAAGTTGCTGTTTAGTCCAAATTTTGCTGGAATTCCGCCTGTCTTTACAGAATCTGACTCGCATCCGCGCATGCTGGCTGTCCAACTCTGTTATTTAAAAAAAATAAAAAAAAATGCCGAGCTTAGGATCACTCAAATTCGGTACTCAAGTCATCTAATTGTTGATCAGATGACTAAGAAAAAACAAAAAATAAAATAAAAATATCATATTTCTAGCCCATGGGGATTTTATGATTTGGACCAAACGTAGCAAAGATCTTTTGGCTGCCCACGGACAGTGCAGTCACTTCCTGCACCGTCCGATGCGGCAAAAAATATGCTTCATGTACGCGATTTTCTAATCAACAAATTCTTGGGTGATTTAAAACTTTTAGGCGATTACGAAGTACCGTATTGGTTATTTTCATATTCAGATTTGACATTCATATTATAATTAAGTTTTTTTAATTTTTTTGTGTCGAACTCATTGTGCCCTGCTATTCATATCGACCGCTTCTCAATTAGACAATTCAAAAAAATCTAAAAATTTAAAAATTAAATCCCAATAAATAATAAAAAAATATTAAGACATAATGAGGCTTAATTTTTTATTTTCAGACTTTTTAAATCATCCGATTAGAGATCAACCAATACAGACATGTGAGGCAGAATGGGGTCAATCTAAAAAAAATAAAAAAAAAATATTTTTTTAAAACCACTAGCAGCTAGTGCTGCCAGTGCAACAAGTAAAACTCTTTTAAGAATAATACATGTATTACACATGAATTAGATGAATAAATCGAAAGTCATATTTTTGTAGAAGAATTCAAAAAGTAGATAACGATACTTGTGTTTTTTGACCATATCTGAATTTTAGATGAATTGTACACGTATTGTGTTTTTTTTTTTTCAGAAATTAGTATAAATATTAATGAATAAAAGATACCATAGTTATCTAAGATATAAATGTTACTTTTACTATGTTTAAAAAATATTTTTATGTATACATATTAATCTTGAATAATTAGAGTCGAACAAAATTAAATACAAACTTTTCCAGAACTATATATTTTTAGTATCTTTTGGGAACCGAATATTTGTCGATTGCCCAATTGCTAACCATGTTTAGCACTGGTTTAACTCAATCAACAATGACAGATACGTATCAATTTCGTTCCGCAAATTAGAGGAACGCTGATGGCCCATTTGGTTGAACATCAAATGGTTGACGTGGACAATCTTTATGGGAACCGCCTAACGAGAGAAATTCAAAATTGTTATTGGGCTTGGCCCATTAAATGTTCTTGTAACTGTTTATTAAGACTTGATTTTTTATTTTTCAGATTTTTTGGAACGTCTAATCTGCAGTGATCAGCCTGTAGGAACATCTAGGGCACCTCGAGACCGACTTGAAAAAGTTTTACATTTTTTTAACACACTACAATACCATGTGTGCAGTATGCAGGACATTACAACAAGTATTACTCATTTATTTAAACCCCTTAATGACTTCTCCGTTATGCTATTAGTTTGAAAAAGCTATCCACTAGCCGTCCTATAAATTAAGAGCAATATTGAGGAATAGGGTGCACTCCAAAAAGATAAAAAAAGTTAATTTTTGGTCGGGCCCATCATGTTCGATCTATATGCTCATACAACCTGTGGTGCAGCAAAATTTTTTAAATTTTGGGGCTGCACCCCATTTTGGTGCAGCAAATATTATTCATAAACTAATAGTTGGTCACGTAATCAAATTCTTGGTGTACTATATATATTCAGTTAGAAAAAAAATAATATATATTACTTTCTTCGTTATGTACATCAATTTAAAAAGATTATTCATTGACTGACCTATAAGTTAAAAATTAGCTGAATAATCGAGTTATCGGTTACCATTTACATGCATACCTGTATAAAGACAACGAAGCAATCTTCTATTTTCTTTTCATCTTGCATGCCAAAGCTCTTGTTCTACGTGAGACATTATGCCTTTCATGTTTTATGATAACCTAATGGCTCTACTACATTGACAGCTCTCTCTCTCTCTCTCTTTATCTTTCTATCTCCCTATATAGCCGATTAGCTTTATAAAAGACTATCCAACAAAGCATGCATGATCTCTACCCTCACGAATATGTTCAAAAGGGTAAAGGTCAAAACACTGCATATTGCACCCTTCTCGAACATGTCTGTGGGTGTGTGTGGACCCCCACGATGCACTTATGACCTTCACGGACCCATGGGTCTCCCTTAGTTTTCTTCTTCTACCAAGATGGAAAATTCGCAGCTTTCCTAGTCCAGGTTGCTTTATACAATAAGGGTCAATTTGTTTCAAGAATAAGTATTGAATATGACACATTATTCCACGTTATTTTGTTTATTTGATTTAAGAGTTCGGACGCGTTATTTTTTTTTTATTCTGAATATATACGGATACATTATTCTTTAAATAAGTGAAATAAATTATTCCACCTAAAAAATAAAAATTATTTATTTTAGTGAACTACTTATTCTATTCAAAGTGAATTCTTCTTGTTCTAACAAAAAGAGATTCATGAACAAGAAATCCTGAATACTACATCTACGAAACAAACCAGCCCTAATATTATATGGGCAGTGTGTGATTGGTGGCGAGTTGGTTAATGGAAGGTGACGGAGAATTCAGATCCTCAGTGGGGAATGAAAAGTAAACCTACAATGTTCTAGCTTACACTGTCTTGTGTGGGCTTCTATTCGCCGTCTATGCCTAGCTTCTTATCCTATGGAGATCCTAATCCATCCAAAAGACACAACACAACATATCAGCAACCCAATACTAGCTTCAAGGATGAAATAAGTGTGCATTCAGTGTCGGGACTTGGGAGAATCCAACAAAATCCATCGAGCACTTTGCAGGGATAATTGCTGGACGTGGACTAGAACTAAAGGGGGATATGATCTAATCTCCAACTCTCCAATTACCTTACATCAATATCTATGTATGCATGGCTTCTTCTCCAACCTATCCAGTGCAACCCATCTTTATCTCCTAATAACCCCACCACCACCCTCCACTCCTGTCGAATCCATCGGACATGGGAGGGACCCCGGGCTACCTACAACCGCACATACCACATGGGGAAGAAGGCAACTTGTGGGGGCAGCGGACCCAGAAATTGTCCGGTGGTGTTAAGTGAGGTCACTCGGATATTAAGTCATAAGCATAGTTAGATCAGTGGGATCTTAGACTAGGTCATATCAGATCTTGAGTTGAGCCAGTTAGATCTTGAACTGAATCAGTGGGATTCCGAATTAGACTGCTTTAATTGGTCAATGAATTTGACAAAACCCAGTGGAGTCTCAAGACCCACTGGATGAAGACTAGATCTGCCACTGCGTAGAGGTCTTTCAGTGTCTAAGCAATTCCAATACATGCTTGAACTGGGAGTTTGCTTTAATTCTTGCGGCTCTTCTCCAGGCCCATGAAGGGTCCACTCCACCAAAAGCCCATGAAACGTCTAATCGAGGTCTGTCTTCTTTTCCTTTTTTCTTTAACAGTGGAGGAGAGGGATTGGCTTCCCACCACAGGCCTCTCGTCAACTTCATACCTAGCATGATGGGGGTGACTAAGTGGGTGTTTGCATCTAGTGATATGGGGCCTGTTAGGAGGATCCAGTGGGTTGGGTTCCTCATCTATTGCACTTTTGGCCCATCTCTCATGCATGCACTATCAGTGAATGACAACATGCCTAGCTTGATAGAAGGGGGAGGCAAACAGGGACCTATTTTGGGGTGGAGAGTCTAGTCATTAGTAAGACAAGTGACACTCCCCCCTGTGCTCCTTTCAATCAATTTGGTGGACACAACACTAACATGTTGCAGAAGAGATCACCATTGTTGTTAGGGCCTAATCAACTGGGGGAAAGATTACCAGTATCTTTGAGGCCTAATCAATTTGGGCCTTGCCAAATGATACATGACGACAAAATCCAAAAAGTAATGCTTGCTGCTTGCTGCACAAACCAGGTGCAGCGGCGCCGCCGTCTGATGCACTGCCATCCCATCTCTTTGATCGGATCTCAATGCGTTTGATACAAATTTTTTTGAAGTAAAAGAAAAAAAAAAAGAAAAAAACTATCAAGTTGGAGTACACCTCGGCTCGACATCCGTAAATGACAATTGGAAAAAATAAAAGAAAGAGATCACAAACTCACGCGATTTGACTCATTGAGTTGCACGAGTGAACTATCTGAGCCGTCGGCACTGCACATGGTGCAGTGCGCTGCTTAATCAAATCTAAATTATATGCTTGCCTCTGCCTTTCTCTATGTGTGTATGTGTGTGTGTGTGAGAGAGAGAGAGAGAGAATGTTGCATGCATTCTTATCGATAAGAATTTATGCCATAGCATTGTAAAATAGAATGTCATTTAAATTTGATCAGATGCTAACATTCATTTATACAATGTATAGCAATTGAAAATATTGCAGGCTTTTGTCCTTCACTGCAATTTGGCCTTGTCTCACCCTAGTAAGTGTTGTTCCCATTACTAATGGTATTGCTTTAGAGAAGCAAATTATGATGGGTGAGATATTTTTGTCACAAGAGAAAGGCTATGCCTCTGTTCAATTATGATTTAATGTATGTGGATACTTTTTTACTCCTTTAAACTTTGTTGTATGCAACGAAACTATTTTAGTGGGCATAAAAGGTACGAGGACATTTGTCTGAGTGTCTACATGCAAACGACAAGTTTATGGTTCTCTCAAAACTTTCCTATTTCTTGGGTCGATGTTGATCTATTAATTTAGTCTAATTTAGGTAGTAGAGAGAAAAGATGTTTGAAATCTATAAATTATTTACTCAATAACTAGGTTGCAAACAGCACTGTAGCTATGCAATACAGTTGAAAAGGTGTGGGGACAACTCTATATAACGAGCCCTCATTTGGCCCCTCCTAACCCTATGTCACTCCTCTCTCATTCTTCACTCCTTTCTCACCTTCTTACTCTTTCACTCTCACTTTCTTGTAGTTATCATTTATCTAAAAAGGATATATGACATGCATTGTAGAAAAGTTAGACGTCTTTTGCAAAGGCAACCAAGTCTAAACAAAGAATATGATTTAAGGATATAGGAGACAAAGGATAAAAGGAGAAAGAAGAGACAACAAGTGCAAGTTAAAGGACCAATGTAAGGAGAAACAACCTTACGCCTTTAACTTTGATGAGTTGTGGGGACAACTCTATATAGAGTTTCTACTATGTGAAAGTGGGAAGGACCTGTGGGATGCAAACTTCCCACTTCATATCTTCAAGCCATTATAAGATAAAGACATACGATTTTTCCTCCTGTCATTTCCACATCCAATCCTTACTCTATTTGTTCCTCTATTTCTTATTTTCACTCTTTCTTGACTTGTATTTTGCTACAACCTAGTCTTTTTCCCCCTCTATTGTGTGGTTTAATTCAAACAAATCTTTGTCTAACGGATCACATTGAGAGAATATCATTATAGTAAGAAGTTGCCGCAATCATTACTAAGAGGCAACCTTTTCTGAATGAACTCTTTCACTAATCTATCTATTCTCTTTGTTATATGTGAAAGAGAATAATAAGGAGAGTACTTACATGAAACTCGAGCACTTACGTGAAGCTCTATATCCTAATCCTAAAGGGATCCACACATTGAACTTGTCAATCTTAGTCCAAGTAGAATCAAGAGGTACACTTTCCTAGCATGCATGATTACAAGCATTTCAAACCTGCCACAAACTGTTAACCAAAGCATGGTTCTTAACATGCATATGCCCACGTAGGGGCCAAGAATTGGTTATAGGAGATGAGTGGGAGTGGTTGAGGGAGTGGTTGTGGGGAGTTATCCACACTTGTGAAGCACCCCTTGGACATAACCATTCCCCCCTTTATTTGAAAGGTTAGAGGAGAGTGATATAAAAAGAGGAAGGAGGGCATTACGTGAGAAAATGGTTCTTGGAAAATCTGCAGAACACTCACTTTTGGGCAGCCCTCTTTCTCCCTCTAGACTCCCCTCCTTTCTACATATTCTCCCTCTCTCTCTAAGTGTTGCTCTCCAAGAGGCTATCACCAAGAGCCTAGGATTTGCAGTGTGGATTTTGGGGAGAAGCCCGTCACGTGGTTCTCATCCTCGTCCTCACGAAGCCGTCGCCGTCCATCTACGAACGTCGCCGTTAAGGTACGTTTTCCGTTACGATCCATCTCCGTGCATGCTTCCGCTTGTTCATTTGATGCATGGAGATATTATGTGTTTTATCAACATTGGTATCAGAGCCAGGTTTGCGGAACCATGGCAGCGTGGTCTTCGATCAAAAAGGACCGTTCCGATGTTGCGGCCTCGTCGAGCCGAATGGCTCCCATGGTGGTTATCAGTGACGAGGAATCGGAACGGGTTCCCGATGAACTGACCGACTATTCCGAGGAGGAATCCGGCGACGACCGCGTCCCATCTTCTCCTCCAAGGAGACTCAGAGCGCCGGAATATTTAGCCTACCTCAGAGGGTTCTGCGGCGCGCATTCTGGACGCGACCAACCATCCGAGATAGTACGTGACGGCAGCCACGACGAGGATGAAGACGGCGCCTGCAACGGCGGCCATGCGAACGGTGACGCGGACGACGAGGGAAGCCCGCCGCGACGGTCGATGTCCCTGCGCGGAGAAGGACCCAAGCCGACGAACGCAGCGGCGGCCACGCCGGCGGGAGTACCGCCCGGGCCCAGCGCGGCCGTGGCGCTCGCGCCCAGCGCGGGAGGGAGCGGCCACGCCCCGCGCGGGCGTGGCGCTCGCGCCCAGCGCGGGCGGAGCGGCCACGCCCCGCGCGGGCGTGGCGCTCGCGCCCCGCGCGGGCGGAGCGGCCACGCCCGCGGGCGTGGCGCTCGCGCCGCGCGCTGGCGCAGCGGCCACGCCCGCGGGCGTGGCGCTCGCGCCCCGCGCGGGCGGAGCGGCCACGCCCGCGGGCGTGGCGCTCGCGCCGCGCGCGGGCATGCAGGCCACGCCCACGGGCGCAGTGCTCGCGCCCAGCGTGGGCGGTGCGGCCACGCCCGCGGGCGCGACGTTCACCCCCCTCGTGGGCGGAGTCCCCACGTCCCGCGTCGGCGTGGGGCTCACGTCCCGCGTGGACGTGTCGCCCACGTCCTGCATGGGCGACCTGCCCATGCATGCGGGCGTGGTGCCCTCCCCGCACGCAGGTGAGGCGTTCTCGCCCCTGCGCAGGGGGGCTCCCACGCCCATGCATGGGGCTGCCGTACCAGCCGCAAATGGTCCAGCGGGCGTGTCCTTGGCAAGGACGGGTCGAGCCCAACGACGCCGCCGCTGGGAGGCCCGTAGACGTCACCGCGGCGGACTATTTGGTGGCACGTGCCACATGGGTCGCCGTGAACATCACGATGCACCGTATTGGGCTGGATCCGGAATGGGCCGGTTGGTTGTTCGAATGGACCCGTTTCAAATTCTCCGTATGATTATGAACGGAGAAATTGAATTTGAAATTAGGGAGTATTAGTTTGTTTATTTATGATTAGATGATGCATTAGAATTTAATTTGAATCATAGACTTATTAGTTCAAATTAATGTAATTTGTTTCCAAGTTCTATTTGATTTATAGTTGAATTATGCTGATTAGTGCCAATTATTTAAAATGTGATGATTGTCTTGATATTATGTTGCGCAAAATGAAATAAATTGAATTGTTTTATTTCGTCACGCAAATAATTATTTTTTGGTCACTGATATCGACCTTAACAAAATTTGCGTATATATGAAATGAATATTTGCGCAATAGAGTAAAATGACACTAATAATCGATTATTCAACTATGTAAAATGCATATTTATAGATCGTTAAATTGTTGCGCTTATAGGTTAGCGGCAATTGAATTTTACGTTCTTAGATTTAAATATGCATGATTTTATGTTTGACAAATAAATTGATTTAATTCGTGCAAAATTGTTGTATCATTTGAATATTGCGCATGCTCGTATAGCGCCGATTGAATAATTTTTAAATGATAATTTGTTAATCTGCACGTCTTGAATTGATCAATTTATACACACTCAAATTCAGTCACTTAGCTATCATTTCATTTAAAAATGATCATGTTGAAAATTGATATATTTACATGATCATGTGTTTGCTTGTAAATATTCATGATAGCTGAAATTTGATCATCTTTTTGAAATATCATGGACTTTGCTATTCCTGTTGATTTAATTATGTGAGTATTCAATTCCATGATATTTGAATTTAACTTGTAAATGTTGGATAAGTGGCTATTACGAGAGATTTAAAGTGTTTCTCTCGTTGTGAATTCGCTCAAAATCATTCTACTAGAATTAAGTTACCTTGATTTAATCGGAAGATGATTATAGTATCCTAGATCTATATTTCGATTCCGATGACTAAGTTAACTTAATATTTATTAGTCTGGATTTTTGGAAGCGAAATATGATGTGTAAACTATGTCAACTTGACTCTCTAAAATTTTACCTATGTAGTGATTTAAAATGGCCATGAAAAATGTCATTGCTGATCTGACCAAGGGTGACAAGTTGACGGGAATGAATTATGACATTTGGCACTGTAAGATTCAATACTTGCTAAACGAGCAGGAATTGCTAGAACATCTTACCACCGTCATGTCACCGCCTGAGGATGGCAATACAGCACAGCACCGTATGTAGGTGCTTAGAATGACCGTGTGATTAACATGAAATATCTATGTTGTTTAGGTGTAAACTAACCTATTAAAAACAGCAACTAAAGTGCAGTGATCGCCAGAAACTTTTAACTTAAAAGTTTCAAAAGAGAGTATGATCGCCTACCTTTCAAACGCGGAAAATTGAGTCCTTGGTTCCCCTTCCTCAGCCGGCTGAAGAAAGAGAGCCCTTTCTTTGTTCTTTTGTTCTTGCTGTTGAGTTTGAGGTTGAGGATCGTCCAGAAGTTGTACTTGATTTCCCCCTTTTGAATCTCTTGTTGTTGTTGTTGAGTGCAGCAGAGACAGAAACAGAATGAAGAACTATGATGAGAATTTAAATATAAGTAGTATCTGAACTAATCATGATTTTAAGCATATTTAAAACAGCAAACTCACTTTTTTTTAATGGCTTTGAAACCCCTTAAATCAAGTAGGTTTTTGAAAGATTATGATGTGGTGTGTGTTTGCATGAAGTGAATATGAAAAAAATAAAACTAATGAAATGAATGCAGTAATGAAAAACTTATGCCCAGTTGGTTGAAGCTCTTGAAAGGATGAAGATCTTGAAAGGGACGCCGACTTCTGGAAATGGCAGCGCTCCGGCGTTACGACGTTGTTGCTTCGATCTTCAAATCGCTATAACGCTATGGCTCAACTCAACTTAATTCTCTTCTCTCTCTTTTCTCTCTTTTTACTCTTCAACATGCAGGGTATTTATAGGCATTTCTTGCGTTCGAGATTAACATAGAAAAATCCCGAATTTATCCATCTTAACCGACAGATAAATACTGATTAATTCATCTTTATCTGTAATTATCTAAAACGCGTCCACCTTGGCTGACGCCTTTTAGATTAATTAAGATAAGGATAAATATCCGGGAAAACTTATCTTTATCTTTATTAGGTAAAACGCGTCTACCTGTGTAGACGTCTTTTAGACTAATTAAGATAAGGATAAACATCCGGAAGAGAAGTTAAAACCACTTAGGAAACTTAAAACGCGTCGACATTCATAGACGCCTTTTAGTTAATAAATCAATTAATTAAATTTCAAATTTAATCGTTAAAATAGGAATAAACTCTAAATGGTGTCCACTTGGGTCGACGTCTTTTAGAATTCTTCATATTTTAACCCAAATTTGAGTTAAAATCAATTCAATTGATTAACTTAAACATGTCTGTTAAACCCGACACTCAAAAAAGATTAATAAAAATTAATTAATGATTAATTATCAGACCATTCTGAGGCATTATTGTATAATATGAAATTTACTCGAAATGACGTCAAAATTAGCGTGTCTACAGCTGCCTCACCTTGGCATCGTCTTTGCAAGGGAGTGAAATGGAATGGAATGTACTGAAAAGGTGATGCCAAGGTGTGATGAGACACGCTCTTAACATCACATGACTAGAATTTTTCTCGAAATTATCAACGAAGATAGCTCAAGGAAATCAATGGAATTAATCCTGTCTGGATGAAGTAGACAAGGAAATAAAATAAGGTCGATCAACCTCCTCGGAGTGGGAAGTACCCCAGGTCATAGACACTGTAGGTTTCATCATGGGGAGCGTTTGCCAGCCAATGTGGACGTGCTACAGCCATGATGGATCTTTAAAAGAAAACAAGAATATTGGATAAAGAATCCAATCAAGGATAGAATTCCAAAGATATCTTCAAGCGAACCTCAAAGATAATCAAGATACTCAATTCGGAATGGAATATTTCATATCATGTTGGAAATTATTTGATTAATGGTCTGAAATTTAAGCAGTAATTAATTCTTATCATAATGATTTCAAAGTCCTACATGATGCATGCTGGGCTAAAGGAAAAATATAAAGTTAAATAAAATATAAATTAATCAAGGATAATATTGTTAAATTGTCATTAATGAGTCAAGATACCAATTCTTGTAATTCAGTGCTAAGCCGAAGCTTGTTTATCCACGCACCGTTTCACAAAAGTGGAACTATCGTCCCCACTAATCAACAATCCAACGGCCTATCCGTGCGATTAAGAATCCTCTGGAATTATCACTGTTTTTGTTGAAGGGGAACTCAAATTCCAGTTTCATCAAAACCACAAGGTCCTTGATATACTCTAATAAATATTTAACATATAGTAATGCGAATGCAAATAATTACATGGAAAGAGTACAAGGGTAGAAATAACCGTCTTTTTAGCCACGGTCAGGACTTGAATTCCACAAAGAGATTTTCTTGATATTTCCAGCTTTACTTGGGCTTTCTTGAATCTTCTGCAATCAAAATTATTAGTAATTCCAAACAAATATTCAATTTAAACATTAAAACATGGAATTTCGGATAAATCATATAAAGACTAAAACGCGTCGTGTCGAACAGACGCCTTTTAAAGTTAAAACGCGTCTCTTCTACTCGACGCCTTTCACTCACAGAAACAGGTTTCTAGCTGTCCTCTATTCGAATTCCAACTCTATCAATGCCTTGTGTCCTGTATATGACTTGAACAAACAAGTTAAGCATCTGTTCAGGCTTAGCCCCTTGCCTGACCGAATAAATGGTCGATCAATCTTTTCCTTCAATAAATGGTCAAGGGGCGTAGCCTTTATTAACAAAGGTAATAAGAATAATCAGACTTAAGCAAAATGCAACATATAAGCAAACATATGCTTACTGAAAATAAAATGAATGAAACACACTAAATGTCACAAGCAAATGCTAATTGAAATATTTTTGTGGTTTTGAAATATTCATTTTTGTTTGGGTTTTAAAATATGTATTTTTTTTAGATTTTTGAAAAATGTATATATTTTTTTGAATTTTTTTTTTTTTTTTTTTTTTTTTTGAAATATGTACTTTTTGAATTTTTGACTATGCAATTTTTTTTTTTTGTTTTGAATTTTGGACATATGCAATTTTTTTTTGAATTTTTGACTAAAAGACCAGTATAGTACTTAGATCAAAAGATCATATTCATTTATTAACTTAATTTCCAAATTGTTCTTTAACAACTTAACTTAAAACCCATCGTGTTTGAACTTATGTTTCCATTCGTGATCCCATTTGATGATTCGACCCTTAGTCAATCTAAGCCATTCTTTAAGCTTGAAGTACACCTCTTTAGAAAGAAAAGAAGAATAGATTTAGAAAGCCCATGAGAAAGTTCCGGAGACCTAAAAAGATGTTCCTTTCCAACCCTAATATCTGTTGGGGTTCGGTCATTTTCTTTCCGGGGTATTTATCGACCTTGCGTTCCCTTTTGTTTCGTTTGTAGTGTAATGGCCTTTTGATTTGACATTTGGCTTTTTGCCTTGTTTTTTTTTTTTCTATCCTTTTCTTTTTTTTTTTTCGGGACGGATCTCCCCCATTTTTTTATGACGGCCTCCTACTAAGATGGCGGGTATTCTTGGTAGTCTATTCTAAGCCTCGTTCCGACATCATGGGCCGAGTGTAAAACAGAATTTTATTTTAAAGGGAATGATTTGTACTTTACACCCTCAGTCAAGCTTTTGATATTCTTTAGGACTTGGCATCTCTTGTTACTCACGAATCAAACGTGTCAGTGTGTGTAGTAATGGGTTTGAAGTTAAATATTCAGACTAACTAAGAAATTTGAGTTTATAAATTTTCTGATTCCACTGGTCTTTGTACCATACTGATCGACTCTTTATCCTAAGGGTAGTATTTCTTAAGATGTAAACCATTCCAGGGATGATTTAACTCTTCTCCTTCTGCATTAACAAGACGATAAGCATTACCAGGATAAACGTGCGATACAACATAAGGTCCTTCCCAGTTGGGTTGGAGCTTAGAACGCGGACCACCAGGTTTTACAAAAATTCTTTTAACGACCATTTCACCGACTTTGAACTTTCGTTCAATGACTTTCTTTTGATAAAAACGTGCTAATCTGTTTTGATAAACTTTTGCATGATTAGCAGCTGACCATCTTTTCTCGTCTAAAAGTTCCAATTGAGCAAGAAGTGCTGAACGATGTTCATCAATAGAAAATTCCTTGTTCAATTGTACTCTTAATGACGGTATAAGGATCTCATATGGAACTACCGCCTCCATTCCAAATGTTAAGGAATAAGGAGTTTGCCCAGTAGGCGTGCGGATTGAAGTTCGGTAGGCCCATAGAGCCTCAACCAATTTTTCTGGCCAATCTGCGAATTTGTTAGATTTACACGTCTTTTTGATGATTTTTATCAAAGTCTTATTAGTTGCCTCTGCTTGGCCATTGCCTTGCGGATAATAAGGAGATGAATGATGCAATGCAATTTTATACCTGTTGCAGAGGTCCTTCAATTCCTGTGACACGAACTGCGGTCCGTTGTCGGTGACGATGGTACTTGGAATTCCGAATCTTGTGATGATGTTCTTCATGATGAATTTGCAGACGGTTGATGCTTTGATCTCCACGTATGCTTCAGCTTCTGCCCACTTGGTAAAGTATTCCGTTGCCGTGAGAATGAAAGATTTTTGCTTGATGCCGGAATCTGGGTTACCAAGAGGTCCAATAATGTCGAAAGCCCACATGGAGAAAGGCCATGGGGAAGAAACAGGATGGAGTGAAGATGCAGGAGAATGAATTTTGTCGGCGTGAAGTTGACACTTGGCACACCTACGGACATATCCTACGCAATCTTCTTCCATGGTTGGCCAATAAAATCCTTGTCTAAGGATCTTCTTTGCTAGCATCTGTCCACTAACATGGCCACCACAAACTCCACTATGAGCTCCTTCCATAACCTTCCAAAGCTCATCTTCGTCTAGACATCTCAGAAGAACTCCATCAAAACCTCTTTTATATAATGCTCCCCCAACTAGGGTGTATCGTTGAGCAACTCTCCAGATAGCTCTTTTCTCCTCAGTTGTAGCTTCTTCAGGATACGATTGATCTTCACAATATTTTGCAATTTCATAATACCATGGCTTCTGTTCATCATCCATCTCTTCTAACAGCTCCATCAACATGATTTCTCTTTTCTCCACAATACTTCCATCTTTGAATTTCTTCAGCAACTTCTCTTTAGTTCTAAGAAATGAAGGATCTTTCACGGCGGGTGAAAGACGCCTATGAATTATGATTGATTCAGATTGCTTGCTGATAGGAAAATCAAGGGAAGATGCAAGTGAAGCTAGAGCGTCAGCTAAGATGTTTTGATTTCTAGGAACATGGACAAAGATCAATTTAGTGAAAAGCTTCGAGTAAGCAGAAGTAAGTTCTTGATATGGCTTAAGCTTGGGATCAAGAGTTCGATACTTGGTCAGCACTTGGCGAAGAATTAATTGGCTATCACCTACAATCCTGAGTTTGGTGGCACCATGAAAATGAGCAGCCTCGAGACCAGCAAGAAGTGCCTCGTATTCAGCTATGTTATTGGTGACTGGAAAATCAAGCTGAAAGGCTTGTGGGATGGTGACACCTTCAGGTGATAACAGAACGATTCCGATACCCTTTCCATGAGAATTCAGAGCTCCGTCAAAATGCAGAGTCCACATATCATCTCTGATTTGATTTACGGACATCAGTTCCTCATCCGGAAACTCTGATCGTACTGGATCAAATCGAGGAAGGGGATGATGAGCGAGATGTTCTGCTATGGCATAACCCTTGATCGCTTTTTGCTGAATGTAAATGATATCGAATTGAGATAGAAAGCTTTGCCATCGCGCTAACCTATCAGTAAGAACAGATTTCTCCAGAAGGAACTTAATCGGATTCATCCTAGCGATGAGATGGACTTCATGGGCCAGAAAATAATGCTTCAATTTCTGCACAACCCAAACCAATGCTGCACATGTTTTCTCCATCGCCGTGTATCTCTGTTCAGCGGGGTTGAGAAGTTTAGAGAGATAGTAGGCTGCCCTCTCCTTTCCTTCTTCATCCTCTTGTGCTAAGATAGCCCCCACTGCATCATCCAGGACAGAAATATAAAGTATCAATGGTTTGCCTGGAGATGGCGGTCTCAAAACAGGAGGACTTGCCAAATAGTCCTTTAATCCATCAAATGCCTCCTGACACTTATCGTCCCAATTGAATTTGACTCCTGGCTTGGTAAGCTCGTAAAACGGCTTACACCTTTGTGAGTGCTGGGAGACAAAGCGGCGAATAAATTGTAACCTCCCGATTAATCCTCTTAACTCTTTCAAGTTTTTGGGAGGTGGCATTTCTCTGATAGCCTTCGCCTTGTTGGGATCGATCTCAATTCCCCGTTTGCTGACAATGAATCCAAGCAATTTCCCTGAAGATACCCCGAATACACATTTCTTGGGGTTCATCTTCAACTGATATTCTCTCGATCTCTCTAATACCCTTGCCAAAACCTTGGCGTGCTCAGCCTTCGTTTTAGACTTAACCAATAAGTCATCCACATACACTTCCAAATCTATATGCATCATGTCATGAAATATTGCCATCATGGCCCTTTGATAAGTGGCTCCAGCGTTCTTCAATCCAAATGGCATGACGACATAACAATATGTTCCCCAAGGTGTAGTGAATGAAGTCTTCTCTTGATCCTCTTCTGCCAGCTTAATCTGGTTGTATCCTGAAAATCCATCCATAAATGACAACGTTTCATAGCCAGCAGTGTTATCGATGAGTACATCAATATGAGGCAATGGAAAATCATCTTTAGGACACGCCCGGTTCAGATCGCGGAAGTCAATGCAAATTCTGACCTTCCCGTCCTTTTTCATAACCGGGACTATATTGGCCACCCATTGTGGATAAAGGACAACTCTAATGAATTTGGCTTTGTGTAATTTATCGACCTCTTCCTTCATCTTTAAAGCCATTTGCGGGTGGAATCGCCTTAATTTTTGCTTGACCGGACTAGCTCCATCTTTTAATGTTAACCTGTGTTCAACTAAAGATGAATCTAACCCCGGCATATCCTCATAACTCCAGGCGAAAGTGTCCTTATAATCCTTAAGCACTTGTACCATTGCCTTCTCATCCTCTGCAGAAAGATTTTTACTGACGAGGACAACCTTAGGTTCGTCTTCAGTCCCTAAGTTTATTTCTTTGGTGGGCTCTTCGACGGCAGCTGAAGGTTCATCAAATCTCTTCACTCCACTGGCATATGCCTCAGCTGCGTCCTCATCATCTTCCTCATCTTCAACAATGGGGTCCTTTTCATGTACTAACTCATATACCCCGTACCCATCATTGACTGACTCATCATCTGTACAATCTTCTGGCATCTGAATTGGATCTTCTAAAAGCTGAGGGATTAAAGAGCAAAAGGAACATTTATCAGCCAAATCCTGGAGGTATCTTTCTGGAATTTGCCTACCCTTAGGCTTCCTAGACTTCCTAACCTGCCTAAAACTGGACTCCCTAACTTCACTAAACTGCCTATCATAACCTAAGGAAGATGAAGCAGGATGAAAATCCTGGGATACAAGTGGAAATACAGGGGAATCCTCCCGTGGGGAGGAACAGAGTAGATCTAAGAGAGAATCTTGACCGATGGACCCGCGCGATGGGGTGTAATCGGACAAGTAAGATGTTTCCTCGATAATGATTTGGGAAGAATTTGTTGCCAAATTGGCGTTTTTTTTTTGACAATGAAAGAATTAAACATAAAACAGGAATGAATACAAATGGGAGGGGAATCAGACGGAGGAAGCGGCACCAAGGCCAGAGGATTAGGGGGATCATATAGCAATATGTCCCAAATCAGATTATACAACCTCTCTAGATCGAGAGGAGGTTGTGGAATAAAGTCCCGAGGGGACAGAGTTATCATAATGGGCGGAGCCCGTGGAATATCTTCAATTATGACCCGCGACCAAGTCGGGGTCAAGAGTAGTGTACGAAAGAGAGTATGGAGCATGAAGACATGTGAAGGATATGTCCCCCTCCATAGCAGATCTGTTGTGTAACCAGTTTCATAGGGGTCATCTGGCTCCCCTTCATCAGTTTGTTCGGACAGCAGTATCCGCTTGTCAAAGATTGTGCCAGGGCTCTCAATTAGCTCGTCGATCTGCGGTGGCCACTTGGGTTCTGCAGGATCCAGGAATAGTCTGTTCAGTGCTATGTATAGGTCCCTCAGGTCGAACCATCTGTACCATTCGCATTCGGGGTCATGGAATTTCCTCCTTTTCATAGGCCGCAGAGCCTCCAAGGATTGGTACGTAAGTAGTTCGGAACAATGTCTGGCCAAGTCCCTCCCATATATGTCATGGAAGTCAAAACAGGAAGTAATGACCACCATGTTGTCGTGACTAAGTATGGGCCCTTTCACAAAATGAGTATATAGAGTCCATGTTAAGGGATCTCGGCCTTCTTTCAATGGTGTGGACATTGTTTCCAAGATTTCTTGACCGTCTTCTTGCTGAGCCCTATCTTGCTTCAGTTTCATTGGCCTATAGCCCAGACCGCTTCCAGGTACTGCCCGATGATCTTTAACAGGAGTGGTCCTGCCTTGCAACTGTGTGCCCAGACCTTTTCCAGGCTTGTAGCCGTTCTTCATCATGATTCTCCATCCCGGGGTACTCATGCACTTCCCCCTTTTGATAGCATTTAATGGGCACGGAGAAATGGTAGCGGCTTTCAAAGGATCAGCCACTGGACGGTAGACCTGTAATACCGACAGAAAAGGTTGTCGGCCAGGTAAAACAGCAGATTTAATATTCAATGTATGAGCAGCAGCAAGGATCGGCATGCTCGTCACTTTAATAATTCGTCCTTTATAAGGGAATTTGAGGCATTGGTGATTCGTAGAAGGAATCGCCTCAAGAGTTTTGATATAAGGACGTCCCAGAATGGCATTTATGGAAGGGTCGATTTCTAGAATATGAAATTCAACCTCTGCATGACTTACTGGACCTAGCTCCACCTTTAAATAAACCATTCCCAGAGGGGAACGGGTAGAATTGTCATATGCCGTAACTGAGATGGGGCTAGGCAGCCATTTCTCCTTGGGCACACCGCACAGCTCCAGGGTCTTCGGAGGTAGAACATTAATTGAAGCCCCTGTATCAACCAGGCATGCGTCCACGGCCTTTTTGGAGATATTGACCGTGATGCTCAGAGCCATGCTTCTAGCGGCTGGCGGTGCTAGTTCCGATGTGTGGAATGTAATTGAGGGCTGATCCTCCTGAGGAACTAGTAGTGCTGCAATTTTCTCTACCGGCACGTCTTCATTGACCATCACCTTCTGTAGGTATTCCATTAAAGCTTCTTGGTGAATCTTGGACCTTTTAATCAATTCCAGTACAGTGATCCGTGCCGGTGTTCTGTCCAGATGTTTCAACAAGTCGTATTGAGTGCCTGGTGCACTCTCTTCATTATGGGCTTCCTCAGTTGGCTGCGATGGGCCGTCTCTGACTGTGGACTGAGGAAAGACCTTGTTGAAAATCCTCCCACTCCGGAGCGCGTGTTCCTCGACCGTGGAGGATCCGGGTGACACCTTGAGTACCGCAGAGTTGGGTGGCGTAAGCGGTGCGGAGGGTTGATGCGTAGGTGGTGGCGTTGGGTTAGGTGGCGATGGCGTAGGGTTAAGTAGTGATGGCGCGGTGCGGATTAAAGGCCTAGATGGTTGGATGGTAGATGGGTAAGTGGTTGGCGAAGTGGGGAATGGTACGCGTAGTAACGGTTTGGATGGTTGGGGCATATCTGGGTAGGTGGTAGTGGTAGCGGGTGAAGTAGGAAATGGTACGCGTAATAATGGCCTAGATGGTAAAAGGGGTGCGTTATTGGTTTGCGGAGGGGTATATGATGGAGGCGTAGGAGTGCGGGGCGTAATGGGTCTAAGGAAGGTGGGTAGTGGTAATGGGTTATTGGATGCGGGCGAATGATATGTGGGTGTGGGTAGAGGGGTAATGGTGACGGGTTGTGGTCTGGGTATGTGGATGGTGCGGCGTGGTAGTCGCTCTGCGGTACTTTGAACGTGACCCGTTGAGTAGAGAGAGGAAGAGTCCTCTATCCTCCATTGTTGCCCACGACCAGCCTCAGACTGGCTGTTCGTTAGAATGGGAGCAACCTGGTTCTGATTCTGGTGCTCCGGGAGTGGATTCTGCACTATGCCCATGTTGGGTGGTGCTGCTGCTTGTGCCGGTGGTCTTGCTTGCTGCTGCTGCTGCTGCTGCGGTCTTTTCGCCTTCAGGGCTGTTATGTATTTCTTCATTTCCTCCCAGTCTATGCCGCCCTGCTCGTTGAGATCATGAATGTAATCTCTGAATTGGAAGCAGGTGTCGATGGTATGCCCAGGTTGCCTGTGAAAGTAGCAATACCTGGATGTATCGGCATTTTGAGGCCAGACGGCCTTCTCCCTTGGCAAAACTAGGGCATTGGCTGCCATTAAGGCACTGAAGATATCCGCCAAGGATTCTGGGAGGGCCGGGTATTCTGCCCTTTTCGGGCCTGGAGGTCTTCTCTGCTGGTTGTAGTCACCAGGAGGAGGGACATTGTGGTACGCCGGCGGTGCACGCGGCTGGTACTGTGGCTGTTGCTGTTGCGGCTGATACTGCTGCTGCTGGGGTTGCTGGTACTGCTGTTGCCGTTGCGGCTGTTGCTGTAGCTGTTGCTGGTTTTGATTCTGATTCGGCTGCTGGGGCCGCTGATACTGCTGTTGGTACTGGGGGTTCTGCTGCTGTCTGTACCCTTGCTGCTGTGGCCTCTGGTACTGCTGCTGACTCCTCACGAACTGGGGCGAGTTATTGTTCATGGTGCTCACTTGCTCATGAGAGAGCGTGCCCTCAGTAGTCGGACCTGTGCTGGAAGAGTTCGGCACTGCAGGCTTCCGAGGCGGAGGCCTGCTAGGTCTATGAGGATCAAAGACGCTAGAGAATGTAGCGTCCTTGAAAGCATTCTGGCAGTACCGTGCTCTTTCATAGAGCTCTGCCATGTTAGTCAAATTGTTCAAGGAGAGGACGAGCTTGAACTGGGGGGTGGCATTAGAAATTAACATTTTCACTTGTTCAGATTCAGACAAGTGATCTTTTACTTTTTCAGCCAGGCCCCGCCACCTGTCAGCGAAACTGACAAACTCCTCATCAGGTTTCATCTTTTCTGCAATGAGGTCCGTGATAGACAAGGAGGGTGCAACTCTGTCCTGGTATCGTTGAATAAATTTGCGTGAAACGATACCGTAATCCTCTACTTCTGAGGGTTCCAGGGAAAAGAACCACTCGAGGGCTGGTCCCTCTAGGGATCTCCTGAACAAGAAAGCCAATGACCTCTTATCATTCTGCCAGAAAGAGGATTCGTACATGAACTCCTTCAGGTGCGTGAAGGGGTTACCAGTACCGTTATACTTTCGATACACTGGCATTTCAGAGGGTGGCAGATGGAATACTGGCAGGCTCGGTAAATTGATTTCTGGCACAGCTTTGACCCCCATCATCTTCTGGAGATTATTAAATTGCTCATCCATACGCTCCATTTTGGCCAGCAGCGTTTGTGTGGTCAGATCTGCTTGAGGAGGAGGAGGAGGAGGAGGTACTTGGTAGGCCTGTTGCCTGGAGTACGTTGGACAGGGTGGACAATAGAGGGGAGGTCCGGCAGCGCTTCCGCCATGCCCGAGGGCATTTTGATAAGTAGGCGTTTGCGGTCTAGCCGGTTGTCTGGATGATGAAAGTTGCGGCCCAGTGGGCCGAGAAGTAAGATGAAGGCCTTCCATGGCCTGATGGATATAAGGAGGAGGAGGTTGTTGAATAACAACAGGGGGAGCCATAGGGTTCGGCTCAGCAGGCTGCATGGGTGCCTTCCCCTTCAAAATAGACTGGATGGCCTCGAACTGTTGAGGGTCCAGTCGGGAGGCAAGAACTCCCAGAGCGTTGACGAGATCCGTAGGATCAGAGGGTAAGGGATCATTCTGATTCATGTCCCCCTCAAGGTCAGGATTATGAATCGCATATTCATGCGGAGGAAGATCATGATATTGATCGTGCGGATGAAAAAGAGGAGTTCGGACATTCCCGTCATGTCGAACTGGAATGGGGACAGAATTACGAGAGGCATCAGCATCTCTCCCGTTCTCGTAGTTGAAATCTGAATTGCGAAGGGCATTAGCATCTCCCTCGTAGTTGATAATGGCATCTTGGGCCATACTCAAATCTCTGCCTGATCGCAGCAACATAATATTAGATTCCCTTTTCAAAGACTTAATCGGACAAGTTGTGCAGAGATTAATCAAACAAGTGGATGCTTAACGTGATTTTAGGATTCCTTGTTGAATTATTTGAATTGGATTAAACCACAATTTCGCTCAGGGAAGGATCCTAGTTTCAGTTCAGTTTCCACCGTTATTCTCTAGGGTTCTCTCTCACAACGCTTTCAGAATCTAACCGGGACTTCAATTGGTACAACCAGCCCGATGATCAAGGAGGAATACCTTGATTTTGGGGACTTATGGAGGTCTCAACGTCAACTTCTCTAGTCTGATCAAAGGACCAACCCAATCAGAGAGAGTTGCTGACGTCGAGAAATGTGTTCCTAAGAAAAGGAGGGTTTTAGCCTCAATGCGTATGTCCTGCGACCTGGATGGCCTCTAATGCTTAATAAAGTAATGGGTAGCTAGCACTCAACCACAGAAATCTGGAAACTGAAAAATAATTAAGAAACTGTCTGAATTGCGTCGATTATAGTCGACGCTATTCAAAACAGAACTTAATTCTTTCGCAGAGAACAGATGCAAACAGCAGAGAAAGCCTGGAAAATAACTAAAAACTGTCTGAATAGCGTCGATTATGGTCGCCGCTATTCAACACAGAACTTAATTATTTCGCAGAAAGAGATGCAAACAGCAGAGAAAGCCTGGAGGATAAAAGGCGTCTAGAAGTAACGACGCGGTTTTGAAACGCGTCGCTGTTCCTGGACGCTTTTTAGTTCGCAGAAACAGATTTCCAGAAGGATTTTCTGGGTCGAATCCTCCTTAAACAGGGTAAAATGCAGTAAACAATCGACTCATGCAAAGATTTTTTTAGTTTCAGATTTTAAACAGGATGATTTACTATCTAAACAACTAAGAAATCACGCAATCACACAGCATTTCACCACAAAAAACAGCTTTTTGAACTAATCAAAGGGGAGGCAAGATCTTGCCACTGGGGTGTGCACGTGGTGCACGAGGGAAATCAATTAAACTAAACACTCACCAATTGGTGAGGACGTGTCCAGAGACACAAGTGGTGCACCGTGGGTGCCCGATATGATGATAGCAAGAACAAAAGGAAACTAAAAGATGGCGAGACCAAGTCCCACCGTGATCGCCAAAAAAGCTGTAGGTGCTTAGAATGACCGTGTGATTAACATGAAATATCTATGTTGTTTAGGTGTAAACTAACCTATTAAAAACAGCAACTAAAGTGCAGTGATCGCCAGAAACTTTTAACTTAAAAGTTTCAAAAGAGAGTATGATCGCCTACCTTTCAAACGCGGAAAATTGAGTCCTTGGTTCCCCTTCCTCAGCCGGCTGAAGAAAGAGAGCCCTTTCTTTGTTCTTTTGTTCTTGCTGTTGAGTTTGAGGTTGAGGATCGTCCAGAAGTTGTACTTGATTTCCCCCTTTTGAATCTCTTGTTGTTGTTGTTGAGTGCAGCAGAGACAGAAACAGAATGAAGAACTATGATGAGAATTTAAATATAAGTAGTATCTGAACTAATCATGATTTTAAGCATATTTAAAACAGCAAACTCACTTTTTTTTAATGGCTTTGAAACCCCTTAAATCAAGTAGGTTTTTGAAAGATTATGATGTGGTGTGTGTTTGCATGAAGTGAATATGAAAAAAATAAAACTAATGAAATGAATGCAGTAATGAAAAACTTATGCCCAGTTGGTTGAAGCTCTTGAAAGGATGAAGATCTTGAAAGGGACGCCGACTTCTGGAAATGGCAGCGCTCCGGCGTTACGACGTTGTTGCTTCGATCTTCAAATCGCTATAACGCTATGGCTCAACTCAACTTAATTCTCTTCTCTCTCTTTTCTCTCTTTTTACTCTTCAACATGCAGGGTATTTATAGGCATTTCTTGCGTTCGAGATTAACATAGAAAAATCCCGAATTTATCCATCTTAACCGACAGATAAATACTGATTAATTCATCTTTATCTGTAATTATCTAAAACGCGTCCACCTTGGCTGACGCCTTTTAGATTAATTAAGATAAGGATAAATATCCGGGAAAACTTATCTTTATCTTTATTAGGTAAAACGCGTCTACCTGTGTAGACGTCTTTTAGACTAATTAAGATAAGGATAAACATCCGGAAGAGAAGTTAAAACCACTTAGGAAACTTAAAACGCGTCGACATTCATAGACGCCTTTTAGTTAATAAATCAATTAATTAAATTTCAAATTTAATCGTTAAAACAGGAATAAACTCTAAATGGTGTCCACTTGGGTCGACGTCTTTTAGAATTCTTCATATTTTAACCCAAATTTGAGTTAAAATCAATTCAATTGATTAACTTAAACATGTCTGTTAAACCCGACACTCAAAAAAGATTAATAAAAATTAATTAATGATTAATTATCAGACCATTCTGAGGCATTATTGTATGATATGAAATTTACTCGAAATGACGTCAAAATTAGCGTGTCTACACCGTAGAGATCAAGAAGCGTACCGTCAATGGTTCAATAAGGATCGAAGCGCGCGCTTTACCATGTTAAGCAGCATGCAAGACGATCTTATTGGGGAATTTGAGAAATTCCAAACTGCCAAAGATATGTGGGATCAACTAAAGTTCCAATTTGGTGGAACTTCGAATACGCGGTTGCGAGCTCTTGTACTTAAGTTTGAGACCTACCGCAAGGACCAACGACAGACCATGACCGAACACCTTAGGGTTATGTCGGGCATGATCAGAGACTTAAAGTCGGCAGGTCATGATCTCACGGACGAGCAGCAGGTCCTTGCAGTAATTCGATCTCTACCGGACTCTTGGGTCCATATGAAACAAATTCTTACCCACAACGAGAATATCAAGAATTTTTCTGATATTTCTCGTCATGTGGAATTAGAGGCTGAGCGCGAAGAAGCCGTACGCGCCACTGCCTTAGTCGCCAAGGGAGGCAGACACCAAGGCAGGAAGGGCCCAAAGAAATTTTTCAAACGAAAAGATCGTGAAACTGCATCTAGCTCTAAGTACAAGGCAGAGCGGACACCGAAGCGCCACCACAGAGGCAAGCGCGGTGGAAAAAGGGACAAATCAAAGGTGAAGTGCTACAATTGTGAGAAGATGGGACATTTCGCTCGCGAGTGCGCTGAGCCGAAAAAGGTATCCCTCAACCCAGATTCTCTCTCTGTGTATGTTTGTTCTCATGTCTTAGTCGCCCGAACTTATCCTGAGTGGATTGTGGATTCAGGAGCGACCAAGCATGTAACTAGAGATCGAGAAGGGTACCAAGATTACCGCCGAATTCCAAGAGGGACGCAAAGAATTTACATGGGCAATGGGACCAGTGAAGAAGTTTTTGGAGTTGGTGTGTACCAGCTCAAACTTAGAACTGGTCGTGTATTGACATTGCATGATGTTCTTTATGCGCCAGGGATTCAGCATAATCTTTTGTCAGCTTCATCTTTATTATCCCTAGGATTTGCTCTTGTTATGATTGGTACTGGTATTGACATTTATTTAAATGATGTGCTGTATGGACATGCTTTATTGAGTGGTGGTTTGTTTAAATTAGATGTTGATTTCAATGCTTCTTCTGTGTCGTATGTGGCTGATGATAGAGACCTTAGTTCAGAAATATGGCATGCTCGCCTAGGTCACATAGGACAGGATAGAATGACCAGGTTAGCTCGAGAAGGCCTTTTAGGTTCACTCGCTAAGGTCACTCTACCTTTATGTGAATCATGTTTGGCTGGAAAGGCGTGCCGAAAACCTTTCGGGAAGGCCAGAAGGGCCACTGATGTATTGCAGCTTGTACATTCTGATATTTGCGGACCTTTAAGTGTGAAGGCTCGACATGGAGCATCATATTTCCTTACCTTTATAGATGATTATTCGCGATACGGTTATGTTTATCTGATCGCTCACCGCTATGAAGCACTAGATTGTTTCAAACGCTTCCTAGCTGAGGTTGAGAATCAGACCGGTAACAGTGTAAAAGCTCTACGCACCGACAGAGGACGCGAATATTTATCTGATCAGTTCAGAATTCTATGTGAGGAAAAGGGAATTAAAAGACAACTTACTATTCCATATACTCCGCAACAAAATGGTGTTGCCGAGAGAAGGAATAGAACGTTGTTAGACATGGTTAGGTCTATGATGGCGCATGCCAACCTCCCAATATCCTTCTGGGGGGATGCTTTGTTGACTGCCGCCTATTTACTTAACCGTGTGCCTTCACAGTCAGTTCCTTCTACCCCTTATGAGTTGTGGCGTGGCCAAAAGCCGTATTTGGGAAATCTACGCCCGTGGGGGTCAGCTGGATATGTCCATGACTCTTCCCACAAGTATGGGAAACTGGGCCCTAAAGCTAGAAAGTTTATCTTCATAAGATATCCTGATAGCTCACAAGGGTATGTCATGTATGGACAATATCATGATGGAGGAATGACAGAGAAAGAGGTTCGAGACGTTGTATTCTTAGAGAAAGAATACCCTAAACTTGGCAATGTCGGAAAAAGCTTTGATCTCCATGAAGTGGATGAAACAGCTCTCTTACCATCTTCCAGCGAAGGGAGGGAATTAGTTCCTGACCATGTCATCGCTGGAGATAGTATAGATGATCAAGCTAGTGGGAGTATACCTATTAATTTACCGAGTGGGAGTACTCCATTAGAATCGGAAGATGCCGACACCCAAGTACGTCGAAGTAAACGCGGCCACACTCCTCGTCGACGTTTTGAGATTGAAGAGGAGATTTTAATGTGTCAGCCTGCGGATGATGAAGAACCTAGAAATGTCAAAGAGGCATATTCATCATTATCAAAGAAAGAATGGGAAACTGCTATGCTAGACGAAATGGATTCAATGGAAAAGAATAAGGTCTGGGAGTTAGTTGATCTTCCGCCTGGGCGTAAAGCTATTGGAAACAAATGGGTTTTCAAAATTAAACGCAGGGCAGATGGATCAATTGACAAATACAAAGCACGACTAGTGGCGAAAGGGTATACCCAGAAGGAGGGTATTGATTTTGATGAGACGTTCTCCCCGGTGGTGAGATTTACGTCTATTCGCCTAATCCTAGCTATTGTCGCACATTTAGATTTAGAACTCTTTCAGATGGATGTTAAGACGGCATTTCTTAATGGAGAACTAGACGAGGAAATTTACATGTTCCAACCAGAGGGTTTTGAGGTAAAGGAACAAGAGCGCAAAGTTTGCCGCCTAAAACGTTCCATTTACGGCCTCAAACAATCGTCTAGACAGTGGTATTTAAGATTTTATAAGGAAATCACCTCATTCGGTTTTGAGACGATTGAGGAAGACCACTGTGTGTACGTCAAACGAAAGAAAGAGAAGATTCTAATTCTGTCATTGTATGTTGACGACATTTTGTTGGCTGGGAATGACATGGAGTTTATCAATGCCACTAGGCAGTGGTTATCTTCCGTCTTCGAGACCAAAGATATGGGCGAAGCAAACTATGTGTTAGGAGTGAAGATAGTCAGAGATCGCTCTAGAAGGTTTTTGAGTATGTCTCAGGAAACCTACATTAATAAGATTCTAGAGCGATACCGAATGAATCACTCCAAGCCTATTGATACTCCAGTTGATAAAAGTTGTGTTTTAAGTATAAGCCAATGCCCACAGAATGAAGAAGAGAAGAATCAAATGAATAAAGTGCCATATGCGGCAGCTATTGGGAGTCTGATGTATGCTATGTTGTGTACTCGACCCGACATCAGTTATGCTGTCGGATTAGCTAGCCGTTATCAAAGTAACCCTGGTCCTGCTCACTGGAAGGCAGTCAAGAGAATATTCCGATATTTACGTGGAACAACGAACCTTGCCTTATGTTACGAAGGAGGTGATCTAAGGTTGAAAGGTTATAGTGATGCTGATTGGGCCAGCGACAAAGACGAAAGAAAGTCTACGTCAGGGTATGTGTTCATACTTGGTGGCGCGGCCATTTCTTGGTGTAGCAAGAAACAAACATGCATTGCTCTATCCACTATGGAATCGGAATATGTGGCATGTTCAGCAGCTTGTCAAGAAGCAGTTTGGTTGAGGAGTTTCCTGCGGCGATTAGCTGTCACTCCTTATGCAGAGGAGAGTGTACTTCTCTATGTTGATAGTACATCAGCTTTGGCCTACGCCAAGGATCCTAAGTACCATGGTAAAACCAAACACATTGACATTAGATATCACTTCATTCGAGATCTGTTAGCAAAAGAGGCAGTGGTCCTACGACATATTTCTACCGATCGTATGGTAGCAGACCCGCTAACTAAACAGATCACTAGAGAGGCTTTCACGACCCATAGTAGAGCCATGGGTTTATGTAAACTGTAATGTAAAGAACAGTTATTGTTGACTTCGATGCGTTCTCTTATTGAGTGTTTTGATGGAATGCTTGTTTACACATCAATGAGTGTCACCAGACTTGAATTGACCCTCTCACACGGGTAATTCGCCTTGGTGCTGAGACAGCGAGCAAGATGAGACATTATGTATCTATGGCGCTAGAAGAGCGAACAAGATACACTTAAAATATTTATTTATGTCGCCTCGGATAAGAGCCGAGATGAGATCTTTAAAGATCAAATACGGGAATAATTGAGCCCATCCTGTATAGTCTGGAAAAGCCGGATGTGAGTCTTGAGACAAGGCGCTGAGAGGAAGCGACTGGGTCATGAGACTCAGGTTAATCGCAGTGGGAGTGATTAGACTAAGATCCGTATGGTGTTTAAATAATAAATCTATAAATGACACGCCCACATTTGTGGAAGAACACCATAACATGCGTCTCATACCGCATGTGCAATTCACGACCGATAAATGAGAATGATGAATGGATCTCTGCTTCATCATTGTGTGAGCTCTTGGATCATATTGTTGATTCTACTTGTACCCTTTGTGACCTACGAACTATGTCATGAAGAGGAAGCTCGGCGTCGCTACTTTAGCATGATCCTTAGGACTAAGGTTGATACAGTCTAGCGGGACATGACTAGGAAAGCGGCCGAGATTAATCGAATTGACATGAGAACTTGGGGAAGACATCTATATATTGCACCATGTTATGTGGATCATACCCCGGGGAACTCAGTCAGTTGTGTACAGACAGAGTTATGATCACATGACATTTGGGATTTAAACACTGCCAGTTATTTATCTGAGAGATCCGGAGTGTTAAATCAGGTGAATATAAGATTGTCTGGGGTACCACGAGATTTTATAGAGTATTGTGTTCCATTAGTTTTGGTGATAACTTAATGGATCACTACTCGCCTGTTAGTGTTATGCTCGTGAGGTCGCACGCTGCATTTCCTGTATGACAGTTGGATTGTAGCAACTTTGAGAGATTGTTTATTGATCTTTGCCCTCCGTGGGCAAGTGGGAGATGTTAACCAAAGCATGGTTCTTACCATGCATATGCCCACGTAGGGGCCAAGAGTTGGTTATAGGAGATGAGTGGGAGTGGTTGAGGGAGTGGTTGTGGGGAGTTATCCACACTTGTGAAGCACCCCTTGGACATAACCATTCCCCCCTTTATTTGAAAGGTTAGAGGAGAGTGATATAAAAAGAGGAAGGAGGGCATTACGTGAGAAAATGGTTCTTGGAAAATCTGCAGAACACTCACTTTTGGGCAGCCCTCTTTCTCCCTCTAGACTCCCCTCTTTTCTACATATTCTCCCTCTCTCTCTAAGTGTTGCTCTCCAAGAGGCTATCACCAAGAGCCTAGGATTTGCAGTGTGGATTTTGGGGAGAAGTCCGTCACGTGGTTCTCATCCTCGTCCTCACGAAGCCGTCGCCGTCCATCTACGAACGTCGCCGTTAAGGTACGTTTTCCGTTACGATCCATCTCCGTGCATGCTTCCGCTTGTTCATTTGATGCATGGAGATATTATGTGTTTTATCAACATAACAAATAATGACATTTGATGGCATGTTGAAGCTTATGTTGAAGCTTCTATTACCAACACACAGGATAGCTGTAGAGATTAACTTGGTGGGGCCAAAATCCTCACACATGTGAAGTCATTTCTGACGTCCTCCATATTTTGTAAGCCTTTGATCCAATAATATCGGAGAAACACATTCAATTGAATGAAGTACGATGAGAAGTTAGTCAGTTACTTAAATCGGATTCAGTCTAACGTGACTTTTGAGTCAGAATTATATAACTCACATTTAACTCAAGTTGACATTGATAAGAACAAGAGTTAAGTTATGACCAAAAAGTATCATTTGATCGAATCGGGATCGATGGAGTTAAGTCAACTTTTCTGCACTTAAATTGATCCTATAAGGGGTCATTTGGTTTGATGTAGAAAATATTTACTTTGAAATCACCACTGTTAAAACAAAATGTTTTATTTTACAAGCACGGGGTTTAAAACCTCAATATTTTTAGATTGAAAACTAAAATCGGCTAAAAAGGCCATCTTATGGGGTCAGCCATTCCTTTTGCTACATTTTGTGGTGTCCTTACAGTATTTTACAGCACACCAAATAATTCTAAAAGGACATTCCGATGAGGTGGTCATTATCTTCGAATGTTCTAATACTTGCTGTAATACTTCAAGAAGACAATGCAACTGCATTTGCCGTCAGATTATGAGATCATACGGTGCGTGGACACTGCATCTCCTTGCACGGGGTACAATGAAATTTCAACGCCATGTTACTGTCCGATCATGCAATCGGATGATAGTTACAGCTGCAACATCGTTGAGACTTTACAGTAAGTATTACTCCAACATTAATTTGAACTAAATCCATTTTGCGGAGTCGAACTGGGTCCTCTATTGGTCTACTAGGCGGCCCACAGATGGGTCCACACACTTTGGGAGACAATAGAAGTTTTTCCCCTACTGAGGCACCCTTTGTCCCCAAAGCACACAAGGGAAGATTTATAATACCAATGGTCGGTCAAGGAGTCGTCGATTGGAGGATTAAACAAGTTTGGGTTCGTTCTTGTTGTCTAGTAGGAAGGTGAACCCTAGACAAGTAGGCTCAAATCAGAGTTTCCAAAATTTTTAAATATATATATATATATAGAGTTGACATGAAGCTGCCTTGGAAACCAAGATCAAAAGGCGGCAATGATCACATGAATCCTATTACTTTAGAACAGATTACCCACACAAAGCTAAAGCTAGGAATCCTCTCATAGCAAACCCATTAGAATTTATTAAGGGGAGCTTATTTTTGTGCGTAAGAATCGTGTCCAAGTTAGAATATTACGGATGGTGTTCGACAATTGGGATTACTGCCTGTCCATAGAAATTGTTACGAGAGTTGGAAGAAGTTTTTATATACTTTACAAAAAATTGTTACGAGAGGAGGGTACGGGAAAAAAAAAAAAAAAACAGCGGGGAGGTCTCTGCAATGGTGTGGTCTGTGCATTCTCTTTGTGTAATCAAGTAGTCCCTAGTTTAGAGTAATTCAAGACAAATTAAATTTAACAAATAGCAAACCTCCTTCGGAAAAAATGAAAGAGTATATACCTCCTTGCCATGAACAAAGGCTAGACCAATGAAAATATGTAGATGGGTAAGGAGTGACAATGAGAGAAATGAAGAGGAAGCGTATGCGGTAGCATGGCGTAGTGGGCTCACCCTCCCGGCCGGGGTTCAACCCTGCATGGGTGTCCGCTTTCCACGTGCTCACTCACGTGGTGTATTTACCAAGATTTGAACCCGCCCCCTCCCCTATTACCACTAAACTACTAGTTCTAACAAAAAGAGAGAGAGAGAGAGAACTGAAGATGAAATTGAAGGGGGCCTTAATCCACCGTAGGCACCTTTTAATCCACTGGCTTCTATGATGAATTCAAGATTTTTGGTGTAGGCAGGGCAAGGAGTACTACGACTAGCTGCTGATAGATAGAGTTGTGGTTGCATGGAGCTACTTGCATGTCTAGCCAGTTGATAACGTTATTGTACTCTTGGACACTTTATATATGGAAATTGCGAAAGCAGCCAACTTTAGAAATGTATTATTAGACACCCATTGTAGCAGCTTTTGGACTCCGTAAAAGAAAATAAAATTCAATAGGCCTCAAGACTAACAAAGTGATAAAAAACAACCCGATGTAGTTTAAGTCATCCACTAGCTGAGGTTCTTTCAATTCAAGACGATTAACCTGACTCTGTAAGTGGTCTGTTAACTAGCATCCTGGCCATAAGTTAGGTGTCATGATTTCTAACTTAAGAGCAAAAGTGGGTTAATTAATCTGCCTGCGATTTCATTTAAAATAGTCCAATACTGTATTTTGTGCCCATTCCAACAAGCTTTTTTTTTTTTTTAACAAGTAGACTAGTGGCAACGGAGAGAGGGATTCCTAACTAACGTCTCGAATTCGAAACTCGATATTCCGTCGGATTGAATGTGGGGAAGAAAAAAGATATCTGCACACCCCGTAGGATTTGAACCCGAGTCTCCCCGCCGAAGGAACGTGTTCATTGCGCCACAGGCGCCGGACACCCATTCCAACAAGTTTCCAAGTGATGCAACCCTTGGAGTAATACAATGTCACTCACTTTTTGAGACTTCAAAAGCAAATCCAAAAAGCTACATACATTATTCCCATGTTAAACCATCCTTTGATACATGGACAGAGGTCCCCCCAGTGCCATCACATTACACCAAACAGCATTACAACCTCAGGTCAGCAGTGCTCCAAGGGTATCAAACAAGCAACAGAAATAAAGTGTTCAAACCCTCGCACATAGATGGTGATGTTTCCTTCCTTCAAGCCATTAGTGCAGCTTTCTTTCTATCACCTCTTCTCTGCTGCTGCTAGGAGCAGAAATGCACCCATCACCACTCACATCCTGCTGAAGTGACTAATTGGTGGATGAAACAGTCTGGACTCCTCTGCCAATGCAGACTCGTCTATCTCTGTGTGCATGAACAGTGCTAGTGTACCTGCTGGACTCTTGACTGAAACAAGGAAAAGGTTCCAAGGAACCACAGGGATGCTTCTAGGGCAGGGAGTTCAGATGGAATACCATGAGAACAAGCCATGTCACAACAGGAACCAGTCTTCTTCAGTGTCCTCTCCTCACTTTTGCTTTTCTTCTTCTCCCCTGAACTTTTCCATCCAATTTTTTATGTCAAGTATGCCAGTGATGTGAAGTTTGTGAGACCTGTGAGGCATTGCAGTGCCACTTTCTGCCAAGTGCCCCATCTACTCACCTCAGCTGGGACTCCCAAGCAAGTGGAAGAGTTGGTTGATTCCTTTGTGGTGGATGAAATGGAGAAGGACATGGTGGGTGAGGCTTTTGTGTGGGTCTTCGTGGATTTATGCTGTCTGGTAAAAGCCCAACCAGGTGGTAGAAAGGATGCTGGGTTCCTTTGCCTAGAAGTGGGGTGAGGATGTGTACTGCGTCTCCATACATGCATCACCCTCCAATCAAACGTTGAAAAGGTCGTCTCATCTCTGTAAGACTGACCCCACTGCATGTATGGCTGAAATGAGTCACCTGTACAAAGCCATCCTCCTTTTTTTTTTTTTTTTTTTTTTTGGTTACAGTGATTGGACTGACAGATGCTCATTATCTTTTTATATTTAAATCTCACAAGCATATTTTATTGGACAATTTTCTGTATCGAATGAGTAAATGACCACCTCATAGATCACATTCACCACAGGGAAGAAAAAATGTTATGGACCACTTTCTGATACATGCAAATATGCTTAAAGCTGTGTTCATTTGAGCTAGTTGGGTACTTTGGCAAATTAATAGTGAGGTGATTTCCCTACTATCACTGTTGTATGCAGGATTCTTAACAAAGAAAGGACACGGATAGTATATATGTTGGTGTCATTTTCCCTTTTTTAAATTTTCGACTCCTGAGAAAATCAAAGAATCAATGTGATATATTTCCATTTGTTTATAGTACTCATCTTTTTAATTTTTCACAAAAGTTGAGACCTTCAAATCAATACCTCTTTCTCAAATAAATGCACCTCTAGACTCGAGTGAGTCTTGAATCGACGACCATTGTCTGTAAGGAGGCTATGAAGTATCAACTAGACCATACCAAATTTCAAAAAAAAAAAAAAAAACTAGACCATACCCAATTAACTTTTCTCATTATTCCTTTATTTTGTCTTCTATTTCCATCCATCAGTCATGGCACTTGATTGTGCTGCCAGCCTGGCAGCAAACCCTTCACCCTCTTCCTTTCTTTTCTCTTTGTTGGAATTTTTTTTTTTTTGGTCGAAAATTTTCTCTCTGTTGGAGTGCCAGTGCCAGTATGATTCTCTATGCATTTATTTACATATATAATATATATTCTTCCTTCCTTTGTTTAATTATAGGGGGTTGCTGTTGTTGGATCCCTGGAAATGGAGAGGGTCAACCCCATTTGAGAATTTGTATTGTACCCCATACCATCAGAAGTGGGGGATGGGCCAAGATTTTGGGGTTTGGCCTTCCCATATATTAGTGCCTTGGAAACTGGCAATGCAGCTGGACCCTTCTTTTTTTTTAATATGGGACCCCTTACCCCTGCACCCAAACCATGTTCCTGACAGAAGGGATCCCATTTCCATCTATTTTTTTCCCCTCTGCAGTAATAAACAATTGCAAGAGGCCTTGAACAAAATGGTTCACCCACATGTGGAAGGCTCTTGGAAATATTGAATGCACCCAACACAAATCCAGTGGTCGGCTGCCCTATCTATCCAAGGAGGAAAAAAGGCTGTTTTTATATGCTTATGCAGAAAAAAAAATCAGAAATATTATTTTTTAGTTACAAGACAATTCACACATGTGTATAGAAGAATTTTATGACAATTAGAGAAAAGTGATTTTTCGAAATATTTTTTTCCCCATTTACAGGATGTGCATTTGAGGGACAAAATCCTAAAATTTAGGACAAAAATAATCAAACAAAAGTATAATATTTTCCTAACTATGATAGTTTTGATATTTCCAATGAACACAAGTAAATTGGTGATTAAACATGTCATTTAAGTTAGATAAATCTTGAAATCCATTTGAAACATCTCATATAGATAATTACATAGATAAATAGATAGATAGATAGAGGGAGGAGAGGACCGAGAGAGAAATATGGTGGAATCAAATCAAACACATTTTGAAAATTGAGGTGAGATCTTCTGAACTTCTTTTTTTGAATCTCTCTATGTCCCCATATATGGAAAGGGCATAGAAAAGTCTAGAAAAGAAGTCTAAACTCCGTATAATATACATCTACTTAAACATGTTATACATACATACATTTGTATCTATATTCCTGACTCTCATATATTTGACATATTCTTACAAAGACCCCTGACATCATCAGAAATTCGTGAACTCTAACGAAGCATGTCAAAAAAAATTCAGATATTTTTGTAAATATACCCCTAAATTTAACATAATTTTACATATATGCTCTTTATTTCACTCAAATTTACTGAATATTTCTGGCAAATTTAGTTAAAATTCATAACATTTTAATGGAAGGGTACAATGATAAACTTTTGAAGATTTTAAGGACATTTATAATAATATTTGAGAGTTAGAGATATACATATAAATATAATAATTTACAGAAGTATCCATGAAAACCCAAAGAAAAATTCAAGCCCGTGCTAGGTTGGTTTGCTAACGATATGCCCCATCCAATTATGGGTCGATTTGTCCCACCATCTGCACTAAGAGTCTGTTTGTATTCACGTAAAATGGGTCACAGGAAAAAAATTTCCCAAAAAATATAGCTCAATCACTTGTTTGTAATCCGTAAAACTCAAGTTAACGGAAAACTTAATTCGTTGACTTCTTCCTTTTTCTTATTTTGACATCTATAGGATATGATGGAATGCCTTTTTCTAAAAGAACTGAAAATATTTTCGTGAGTACCAAATGACAAATTTTATTTTCATTTTTCTTGTAAATGTATTTTCTTAAAAAAAAAATTCCTCGAATTATATTTTATGTGTAATCAAACGGACCCTAAGGTGGTTCCCTAAATCGCTAGCTATGCGCGCCATCTAGTCATGGGTGACCCCACTACCTACGAACCAGAGTGCATGAGATTCGTCCATTCTTTGATCAAATAACTAAGTTGACACCACAACTAAGATAGATGTGACCTGATGCATTTGATCCAACACCTAGAGAGATAGATAGGTAATTAGATAGATAAATACAAGCAAATAAAGAAAGCCTAAGTGATATATAAAGCTGAAAAGGTTGAGGGTTTTCACTTATGACAAGACCATTTCGGAGTATAAACCGGAAAAATAAGATATCAATGTTTGTATATGTACTTCTGTAAATCATCCTAGTTTTTATATACCCTTACTCACAAATATTGTTATAAATACATATAACATCTATAGATATTGCAATCATACCTTTTCGATCAAAATATTGTAAACTTTAACAAAATACGCTAGAAGGATTTTAGCCTTTTTTTTATATATCGCCTCAACTTCAAGAGAGTTGACAAAATATTTTCGATACATTCAGTTAGATTCATTCCATTTTGACCAAAAGATATAATCATAATTTTTCTAAAGATGTCATAAGTATTTATAATAACACTTAAAATTTAGGGATACGCATATACATATACTACATATATATATATAATACTAATATGATAATGGCATGGCATGGGCCGGGCCTTGTTTGAATGCTCATTGATTAGAACAACAAGATGGGAAGGGGGCAAGGGATATATATAAATCTGATACATACACATGGGTGGATGCCTTCCAATGTACCCTGTGGCATTAAAAGAAATTTATACACCATCATCCAATCTTTATTGAGGAACAATAATAGAAAGTCCGAAATCAAGCGGTAGGTGGTTTCCATTGTGGAGGGTGCATCCTCACACTACCTGTAAAGATACCCACAGTCTCCTATTAGGGTTTTGAGAATCTGTTGGTTGCAACTCCCAATCAAATCAAATGATACAGGCCCCTGTGCCCAACAAGAAACAGTAGTTTTGTGCAAGAAACTTCTTCTTCTTCTTCTTCTCTTCTTCTTATTCCCCTTCCTACACCCAGATAGCAAACCCACCAAACATAGAAGGGTCGTAAGGGAGTCCCCATCAATGTGCACTGTCCACTGGCTTTGAAGTCCCTAGTTATGGGAGAGGCCTCACAGTGAGAGGCATTGATGTGGTGTGGACAACCTGGTATTCTTTCCTCCTTTGAGGCCTTAACAAACTCCCATTGAGAGAAACATAAAACTGGGAAAGAGGGGTGGGAGTGGTTTGAACCCCATATTGGGAAGTCACACCACATGCATGTATGATGGCAATTGCCCAATCTTTAGTGCACATTGTTGTTGATATCATTCTCCTCAATTGCAGGCAAAGGACAAGGTGTGGCATCTTTTGAAGTCTGAGTAGCGGATACAGAAATTTTATTCAGTGGAGTCATTCGGATATTAGATCATAAGTATGGTTGAGTCAGTGGGATCTTGGACTAGGTCATATGGGATCATAGGCTGGGTCAATATAGTCTTAGATTAGACTACTTTAAATTGAGTCAATAGATTTGACAAAATCCAGTAGAATCCCATGACCACACTAGATGAATGTTGGGTCCGCCATTATTTCGATGGCCTTGGAGGATGTATCCTGTTAAAATCACTCTCTTAATTAAATTGGGTGGCATCTTTTGGGTCTGGTGAGGAATCCATGAAGAACTATTGTTGACACTGTTATTTTTACCTGGGTGGCAGAACATCCTATTTAGTCCTCTAAATATCAGAGACTCTCTCTACAAAAATAGATATGTGCACGCACGCACATGCATGTACGCCTCCTAAGGTGATTTAGTCCATTAAAGATGCTTTGTTGAAACATATTTGTTAACGGGTATGCGCACATTTCCACATGGGTATGCCTCTTCCTGCCTGCTCTCACAATAACATGAAAAGGGATACCTGGGTTTTTGTGGTTGGGTTAGAGTAAGAACTAAGAATGTCACATAGGCATATTCTTTGATAAACTAGGGAACCTGTCTTGTGTCTAATAATAGGCTATATATACATACATATTTATATAGTTATTGGTCAAAAAGGCAGGAAAACAACCTTCTGAAGGATATGGAGACTTTGCAAATTATGCAATGGCTTCCTCATGCATGAACCAGCTGGAGATGCCCTCTTCTAAAATATAACTATCCAGTATTGGAGTAGGTCCTTAGGAGGTATATAAGGGAACAAGATTATCTGGATCTTATATGTGGTTTCATGCGTCTGAAGACATTGGACGGTCCAAATATACAAATCCAAACGATCTCGTTCCATATATAAGCAGGTGATGTCCAGATTAGTGTGGTCAATAGCCATGTATCAGACGTGGGAAAGCAGATTGCTGTGGCATGCTGGAAGTTGGCTCGGTGTTCCCTCTCCCCGCCTAGGATGCAAATGGTAACCTTGGATCTTGATAGTTTATAGGTAAGTTAAGGGATAGTCGTTTAAATCAATATGTATAACGGAAAAGGTAATGAATATAAACTTTTATCGACTGAATATATGTGGTACATTAGGAGCTGATGAGGAATGCTATGCACTCAAGGCTATCTATGCAACTTGGTTGCACAGCATGTTTTGACTCCACTCTCATGTTAAAAATAAAATAAAAATTATCACAAAATTATAAATATTTAATATTCGCATATGATAATTTTAATTCTTTGGAACATAAATTTTACCGTTGGATTGTATTCTAATTGATTGTAGCTGTCTATCCAATCTTGTATGAGTTAGATCGTGATGAATACTATAACTTCAAGAGATGAGACCAACTCTAAGGGCAATGTGACAATTTTTTTATTTTTTGACTATTTTTTATGATTTTTTAAAATTAAACTTTGCATGTATCCGATGAACGGTTAAGATTGAGTTTAAGATCAAATCATGATCAAACAGTAAAAATAAAGTCTCAGGAGATGGAAACAACTTTAAAGAGGATTATTGTATATTTAAAAATTATGATGAATTATATTTATTTTTTTAATATAAAGAAAAAGTTAAAAATAATACGTGCAACCTAGTTGCACACTACTACGGTGCATTGCACCATAGCATTCCTCAGGAGTTGATTATTAGTTTATAAGATAGTTAACAAATAACATTTTTAAACCGATAACTTAATAGATAGTGTTTTTGCATCCCTACTATCAGGTGTTCCCCACTCAGCCTTTAAAGACCCAGTAAAAGAATCATAAGATTCATTTAGTCCTCTCTCTAAATGGGTGATACTTGCATCCCTACTATCCCATGCTCCTCACTCAACCTTTGAAGACCCAGTAAGAACCATAGGATTCATTTAGTCATCTCTCTAAATGCGTAATACTTGCTACACTGCATATAATTTTACAATATATGAGTAATACTTGTGATATAAAAATGATAATTTTTTTTTAAAAAAAATTAAAATTAGCTTCATCATGTCCGACACGTCTGTACAATTCGATCTGATCCAATCAGACAACCAAAAAAAAAATCTCATTATTCGTTGGGCTCGATTTTTTAGTTTTTAAATTTTTTTAGGTCGTCCGATCTGCTTGTTATCCAATTTTATTTAGTTTTTCTATCTAGTCAGTTATCCAAGTTTAGGTATAAAATCTTTTGTTTTTCATCCTTCTTTCAAGTTTAGTCTCTGTGTTAATGTGCATAAATCAGTGTAGCCAGTTGACTGATATGTCCCCAAGGCAACAACTAACCACGTCCAGAGCTCCTTTGCTTTTAGTTAAGCTCACAGTTATGGCAATTGCTGAATAAGTCCCGGCGTTCTAGATCGTTCCACCTGTCTACCTTAAACCTTTTTTTAAAAAATGCAACTCTATAGTCCTTTTAGAAGTGTCCTGCTAATGTTAAGGTGCCCTTCTTCTCTACATTTTTCATCACAACAAAGTGTAATTGAACCATATAATAAGATAACCTTACCTCATATCCTACGTAAATATATTTCACATGCTGCGCCCCTGTGATTACGATACTATTTTGAGTTGAGTTCTAAATTTGGAGTAATTTTTCCTCCAAGTCCTCCAGATTAAAGTTGAGACAAGATTTTACCGAAGGAAGACAATAATCAAGATTAGATTACTAAAGAGTAAACCAAGTTAAAAGATATTTCTTATCATTTAATTATTTTGTAAGGAAAGTATATAATTATTTGATTTTAGCTTCCATTTATTAGTTTATCTTAACTCTTAATAATTAAGTCCATTAGTAGTTGAATTAGTGTTCTTATAACTTAGTTTAATTTTTAATATTTGTAATTTTATATGCTGCATTCATTTTTTTAATCTGAGCATTATCATATAATTATTATTGTGAGAAATGAATAACTAAATAAATTTAATTTGAACAACTAAAGATGTTTAATCCCCCCTCCCCCTCCCAAAAAAAAAGAAGGTATTTGCAACCTCCTATTCTCTACCATCTTTAATTATTCTTTTAGCTCAACTACGACAGGATTACCTCTAACTTCTAATGCCTTATAAAAGAAGATCGATATACTCACAAATTTTTCATCTCAACATTTTTAATGACTAATAAGTCAATGATCTATTGAAGAAGAGCTTTAGAAGACACATGGCGATTAAAATTTAAGCTTCTCCTTTTATGTTATGTATTTTTACGTGTTTGCGAAAAAAATTTACGCAAAAAAATCACAAGATTTCTTTCCAAATTACATTTTCTACCCTCTTAATCTTTTTTCCCCTACTGGAGCCTGTTCATTTTCTCGAATATTGGCGTCATTAGCCCATAACCTTTTGCATCCCAAAAGGAGAGCGCATGGGCAATATTCTAGTTCTTTTAAGTCACCTTTCTAACTTCTATTTCTCTCTCAAACACAACACTTGTGTATTTTCACAGAAAAGTAAGAGTTAATAGCTCTAAAAACGCATATCGGCGTTTGGACAAGGAGGGGGGAGGACCTGCTTTTATTAGATTTGGTGTTTTCGTTATCTTTGTGAAGATGAGGGAAGACAAAGACACCCTCCAAAAGAAACTCTGTTACGTGTCCGAGCGACTCGCCAAAAATTCGGAGCCCCCACCGTTCCAACCGGGAAAGGAAACAACAACAACACTTGCACGACAACCTTAACATCCTCAAAAAAACACCAACCACAAGCAGAAAAAAGACCGTGGGTAATGTCACTTATGGCCCTCTACTCTACTTTCTCATAAAGGATGGCAGCACCCGTAGGACGGACAATGAGTCGAGCCGCTCGCGAGCCGTTCGGATTAGGCTCGATTTTGGTTTGATTCGATTCGGCTTAAAATCTCAAACGAGTCATACTCAAGTTTAGATTAAAACTCGAATAGCTTAATGAGTCGAACTTAAGTTTACTGTGACTCAGCTCGTGAGTCGACTCGATATATTTAATATATTTTTTTAATTTCTCTAAATTAGATCAAGTGAATATATTTACTAAAAAATTATCATTCTAATTGTGCATCAAATGACTAAAATTAAATAAAATCTGTCTAAATTTGTGTGATTCAAGTTCGAGCCTGACAAAATCAAAACGAGTTGAACTCGAACCCAAATTTAGAACTCAAATCGAACTCGAGCCAAGTTTCTTCGACCCAAACCAAACCCGAACCATCCAAAACTCGGCTCGATTCGACTCATTGTCAGCCCAAGGCAACAGCACGCACCTCCACAGTTACAAATCAGAAGGCGACGAAGCCATGGGTGAACAAGAAAGGGATCCTTCCGGCATGCACCAGCTTCTTCTTCTCTCTTCTTCTCATCTTTCGGCTCAACACGGCATGCAACAGTGCCAGCCGAGATGGGGAACGCGGGCGTGTGGTCTTCTGCGCATACTGACACACAACAATATGTGGTGGTGGGGGATACTGACACACAACAATATGTGGTGGTGGGGGACGTTTTGGGCATTTGACTGGTACAAAGCACAAGCCCCGTGTGTGCAGCATGCGTCTGGTGCCAGTACTGCTGTGGTTAGAATGGAGAAGCTTGCGGAAAATTCGTTTGCCATTATATCATGTAAAGTTTTGGGAGCACGGAACAGTGCTGGCTGGGCAAATCAAAATGGACGCCGATGGCTCATCCCTGTGCGTATCGCGGTGCACCTGATCCATGCCCATAAACACACAGACACACTCTCTCTCTCTCTAATGTTCTTTGGGTTCTCCTCCCAAAAGCTTTTAACCGTGCGTCGTGGCCTATCCATACCAACCCAGGCTATGCTCGTAATCGTAAGGTTCCCATTCCGTTCCACAACAGGCAGTGCTGGGGGAGTCGGAGCGCCAGGGAAGGGAGAGGAAAGAGAGTAGCAAGTGACGTAACAGGGATGGAGGGAGAAGCGGAATGAAGAGGAAACTAGAGAGAGAAGATGGTGTGTTGCGAGTAAAAAGGGTACCAGTAAATAAGAAGGATAATGAGAGAGAGAGAGAGAGAGAGCATAGTGGAAGAGGGAGAGAGGTGGTGGGGGAATGAGAGAGACAATATAGAAGAGGGGAGGTGGTTGCTGTCCGGGACGTGTAGCCCGGCATAGAGGACACTTTCCCAGCAAAAAAAGCTCCGCTTCTCCCTCTCTTCTCTCTCTCTCTCTCTCTCTCTCTCTCTCTCTACTGTGGTCTGCTGGTCGGCACCGGGTGAGGCCTGAGGAAGGCACGGCCCCGCTGCTGCCGCGGCCGCACGCCTTTCGCTCCCTCCAACGCCAACCCCCCCCCGGCGTCGACCCTGCTGCTCAAAATTCCTCCTTGTCCGCCGCCGGCGCTTGAATTCCTTGGCCGGAGCTTCGAAGCCTGCTCTGCTTGCTATTTGCCGGCGAACTTTCCGGGTTCGCCTACTATTTGCCGGCAGAGGAAGCTTCTCTCCTATGCCTCGGTGGAGCTAGCAGATGACCGCCGGCAACCTGATCCGGTCGTGAGCGGAGGCAGCTGGATCGATGGAGCTAACCCTCCCGTCTTAGCTCCCTGCGTTAGCTCTCTCGCCGGTGGAATTCGGATTCCCAGCTGGTGCGACAACCGACGATGTCTTTGCTCTTCCTCCTCTGCTGAATCGCCGGTGGTGTCTCTGTCTCTGATGGGGGAGCTCTGCACGCTGAGCTAAACCGGTGGTGTTCAAGTGTTGTGGGTGAGAACGACACCCCACCCCGGACCCATGAAGCCACCAGGGAACGCCGCAGCGACGTCCACGGCGGGCACGAATCCCTCCGAAGGTGAGATTTCTTTTTCTACCGTGTCCGACGCCTCAAAATGCCGGCTTTTTTCTGCGTGCCGCCGGCAGCCATTGCGTGGCTCTGCGTAATGTTGGTACCTGCGTGTGGCTGTGAAGGTGGGGAGAGGAAGAGCAGCATCAACCCGGAGCTGTGGTTCGCATGCGCGGGGCCGCTGGTGAACCTGCCGCCCGTCGGCAGCCACGTCGTCTACTTCCCCCAGGGCCACAGCGAGCAGGTACATACTACCCTACCCAGTACTCCCTACCCACCACAATCCACGGCCGTCCCCCGCTGGTCTCATTCCTCTCTCTCTCTCTCTCTCTCTCTCTCTCTCTCTCTCTCTCTCTTCGATCAATGGCGCTTCCATCGAGTTCTTATAGTCCGGCAGACACCTCGCTGTGCCATGGCGTCTCCGGGTTGGGGAGCATCTCTTTTCTTTGTTCTTCCTACTACTACTTTGGGTTCCCTTCCTACGTATTTTTTGCTTTCTTCCCAAGTACGTGCCAAAAGGCAGCATCTTTAATGTTTCCTTTCTCGCATTTCGTGGCTTCTCTCTATTACATTACGTACATACGTCCCAAACTAATTTGTAGTAGTAATAGTAGTTTTTCTTTTCATATTAAATGTCATCTTCCCCTACTTTCCATTGTTTCCTTCTCCAGTTCAATACTGTATCCTTCTTGTTTTCTTTACTTTGTTTTGATTACCTTAACTGTAGCTTGCAAGCCTCTTTTGTTGTATCTCTCTCTATTTGAGTTAGTATATGTCCGTTTTAGTTCTCCAAAAAAAAAAAGGAATGTCTGTTTGTGCCGCAAATTTTCCCCTTTTTGATGTTTTGCTGCTTCAAAAATTTCCCTTTTTCAGGTTGCAGCTACCATGCAAAAGAATGCTGATGCGCAAATTCCAAACTACCCCAATCTTCCCTGGAAGTTGATTTGCCTCCTCCACAGTGTCACTTTGCATGTAGGGCTTTCATTTTTTCCTCTAATTCTTTTGTTTTTCCTCCAAGATCTTGTAAATTGCGACTACTTGTGATAAATTTACTTTTAAGTGTTTTCTCACTAGAAAATGGTTAGTTTCTGTAGGCTGATACAGAGACGGATGAAGTTTATGCTCAGATGACACTTCAGCCTGTCAGCACAGTAAGTCTCAATTTTGTTGTCAGTTGACGTCTATCTCATTTTGTTATAAGATTCAACAGGTTTCCAAAAGAGTTTATAGATCAGGTGGAAGTAGCCTTTCACCGCAGCTTGAAATTTCTTTCACCATTAAGAGAATATAGTGTTCATTTAATGCTACTTTATTCTTATTTAGACGTTGTTTGGTGCGACGGATGTATCATTGTAAAATACTGCACTTCTGTGAGACATAAAAATACAGCGTTTTACAGTATTTTACGACCTCTAATCAATAGAACTCTCTGTGAAGCTTATGGAATGTACATCGTTCCTTGCTGAGGCTTAGAGGACCCTAGATATTTTGTTGCCCTCAATCCAAGAAGGTTTCTTAAGGCAATTTGTGTGTTGGCATATATTAAATAGAGTACACTTTCACCAGTTTTAATTATGTGGTGTCATAATGTTCAAAATGCCACCTGTGGAGTCATGCAGTGAATTCGTGATGACTCGATCAATTCCTTTGGTGATCTATCTCATCCTTTCTTATTTTTCTTACAGAATGACAAGGAGGGATTTCTGGCATCAGATCTTCCACTGAAATCAAATAGACTGCAGACAGAATTCTTCTGTAAAACTTTGACTGCCAGTGATACAAGCACCCATGGAGGTTTCTCTGTACCTCGTCGTGCAGCAGAGAAGATCTTTCCACCTCTTGTAAGTATTCTGTTCTATGCTAAGAAACTCATGCAAGTTGCGAATTAGAACAGTCCTAACCTTCACTCTTACATTCTTGTTTGTAGGATTTCTCAATGCAACCTCCTGCACAAGAATTGCAAGCGAGGGATTTGCATGATACTGTATGGACTTTTCGCCATATTTATAGAGGTAAGCCAAGCAGTTGTTTCAAGGAAAGTTCTCCTGAGACCTCTCTGTCTCAATGATACTTGATTTGGTATTATGTGGTACTATAGTTTTATCCATTTCTTTAACAACAAGGTTGTTCTAAATTGGCAAATAATACCCAAATCTTTTAGATTTGTGCAGGACCTTGCTTGTTTAAGTCTAACAAGTGTGTTTTCTGATCTTATTTTCTGAACCTTTATTATTCAGCTTTTTTTTTTCTGCACTTCAATTTGGCTCATCAAAAAAGCTCAGTTTCTTTTCCCCTCCATAATCCAGGTCAACCAAAACGACACTTGCTCACAACTGGCTGGAGCTTGTTCGTGAGTGGGAAGAGGCTTGTTGCTGGTGATTCTGTGTTATTTATTAGGTATAAGTTAACTTTTGGCTAATTCCGTATTGAAATATAGGTGGTGAAGAAGTCTTTAGCAGAAAAAAAGCTGTCTGCATGAACAAATTTCTTGCATCTTTTCTCCATCATTTAGTTTCCAAGTTTGTTTCCAACAAATTACTGTTATGCCCTTATTGGTTGGTCAAATTATTGTTTCTTGAAGCAAATAATGCTTTGTTGCCCCCAGTGACTTTTTATGTTTCCATCAGGGATGAAAAACAACAGCTTCTCTTGGGAATCAGGCGGGCCAATAGACAACCTACTAACATATCATCTTCAGTCTTGTCAAGTGACAGCATGCAGATAGGGATACTGGCAGCAGCAGCCCATGCTTATGCAAACCACAGCCCTTTCACAGTGTTCTATAATCCAAGGTTCATTCTCTTGCATCAACTTTCATCTTAATTTTGGTAATTTTCATTTATCATTTGGTTAGCATATTCTGCACATAGTTCTTCAAGCTCCTTTTAGTGAAATCTTTTATTCTAAAGTCGGTCTTTGCCTTATTAGATCTTATGAATATATATGTGAAAATACCTGCTGTTGCAGAGCTAGTCCTTCAGAATTTGTCATTCCTCTGGCAAAATACAACAAGGCAATGTACAGTAACCAAATAACTCTGGGGATGCGGTTTCGGATGATGTTTGAAACTGAGGAGTCAGGTACAAGGAGGTAAATTTTGTTCCATTTGCTATCTTTGTTGTATATCTCATATATTGTATGCTTTGGATGAAGGAATTAGAAAACCTTGATTAGGTGATGTGAGAGATAGATACTTATTTCCTTAAGGCTAGAAAACACATGTACACAGGCTCCTATCTTCTTTAGATTTATAGAGCATAGCTAGCTTTGAAGAAGCTGATCAGGCACCAAACAGATGAGAATTATCCTTCATGTTCGCCTGCAGGTATATGGGTACAATCACGGGAATAAGTGATCTTGATCCTCTAAGGTGGAAAAACTCCAAATGGCGAAATCTTCAGGTGCACATGTAGTGACCATGAGATAGTTTTCTGGGTTCTTTTTATTATCCTTCAGTTGGAACCCAGTTCATAGGAATTCCATTCTCTTTGTTCAAACAGGTTGGCTGGGATGAGTCTGCTGCCGGCGAAAGGCGAAATAGAGTCTCAATGTGGGACATCGAGCCAGTGCAGGCTCCTTTCTTCATCTGCCCCCCACCATTTCTCAGAACAAAGCGCCCAAGACAACCAGGAATGCCAGGTAGTAATGTATACATGATGCTAGTTTATGGCTATTTCGGATCTAAGAATATTTTCTTTTGTCATCCTAACCTTCTATGGAAAGCCCTAAAAAGGATTTCCCAAGATTTTCTATTTTGTTATCTCTTTATCATGTACCTGTATATCCTTCTCTTGCTACCAATTTCCAGGCCACAAGCTTCTCTTAATTGAAACCTTTATTCCAACATAATGGTCAATCCAAGTTCAAATAATCATAGAATAATCTGGCAACTGAATTCCTATCAAAGTAATTGGGCTGTCCAACTCAAAACCATAAGGCAGAAAGTGGAGAGAGCACTACTATTATATTCATACTTTACTTTGTCCCTTAATGTGGAGCTCTTCTAACATGCCCCTTCACATTCTGGGCCGACTAAAGCGCTGTCATGTAGACAATGACCAATATGTGGTAATGATCGGCTCTAATATCGTATTTGATTTATCAGGCCGCTTAACTCAAGAACTTATGACCCTCAATCAATATGTGATTATTCTATCATGTCCTCTCGTATGCAGGCTGACTTCGGCTTTGTCATGTAGACGATGACCTGTGCGCGGTGAGCAGCGTGGAATAACTGTGGGCTCTTAACACCATATTAGATTTATTGGGCCATCCAACTCAAAATCTTAGGGCAGAAAATGGAGGAGACACTACTATTACATTCATATTTTATTTTGTCCCTTAGTCAGTATGGGACTATTCTAGCAATTCCTTTCTGATGTTCAAATGCTATGTTGCTCAAGATGTGTAGGTGCAGTTAAAATCACATGCAAAAAACATGGACTTATGTTTGTATGCAAAGAGATATGGCTCATTATGTATGTAGTTGACCTAATTGTGGATAACCTGGAATCTTTTAGTGTGTTTTCCTTTTTGGTTGTGACACCTGGAGAGTCAGGCATGTGCATTAAAAATTGTATACATTTGTTCAATCACATCAAAAAATACTTGCAGTAAAGGGACCGAACTGAGAGAACTGTCATGCTTTTATTTTGCAGATGATGACTCGACAGATATAGAAAGCCTTCTCAAAAGGGCAATGCCCTGGTTAGGTGATGAGATCTGCGTAAGGGACTCTCAATCACAAAATGCTGTGATGCCTGGCCTTAGCTTGGCCCAGTGGATGAACGTGCAAACTCCTTCACTTGCTAACTCAGTGTTGCAATCTGACCATTTGCGCACACTGGCCGGACCTGTCCTACAAAATTATAATGCTACCGATCTCTCAAGACAGATGGGTTTGCAAGCTCAGATCTTGCATCAGAACAACATGCAATTCAATGCACCAAAACCTTCGCAAACTCAACAAGTTGATCAGCTATCCAAGCTGTCAGCTCCCTCAAACCAACCAAGTGCGGTTACCATTCCACAGCAGCAGCTGCAAGACATTAACCTTCAGCAAAGACAGCAGTTGGTTTTTGGTCACACGTTTCCTTTGAATCAGAATCAAAATCACCTAATACAGCCTCAGATTTTAGTACAGAATCAAAATCAGCAACAACAGCCACAAATCCAGAACCATCAACCTCTGCAGAGCAGCATTCCATTAAATCAGCCTCAACAACTGCAGCAGCAGCTGCAACAACAGGAGCAACTGCTGCAGCCCCAACACCAATCACAACAGCAGCAGCTGCAATACCAACCACAACAGCAGTTGCTGCTACAGCAGCAACAGCTTCAGCAAAGTAGGATGCCAGGGCAGCAGTTGCAATTTCATGAACAACTGCAACTACTGCAGAAACTACAGCAGCAGCGATCTCTCTTAGCACAACCAACTCCTCAACAACCCCAACAAGTTTCTGAGCAGCAGAAGACCCTTGTGGAAGCAACACAGCATTTGCCAAACACTCACTCAGTTTCCCAGCAATTATCAACACCGCAGCAGAGTGCAAAGAATACTTCAGTAAACATGCAATTTCCTTACACCATGCAGCAGCAGCCACAGCAAAAGCATCCACAGGCTCAGGTTATTCCTGTTCAGTTGCCGGGGGCAATCAGTTCACAACCATCAATAGATATGCTCTCGAGAACAGGCAGTTGTTTAATAGCTTCTGGAGGAGCACCTTCAGTGATTATTGAAGATGTCCCTTCCTGTTCTAAATCACCTTCAACAAATAATGGCCCTGTTCTTCCTCAGACAGTTTTGAACAAGACATTCCTCAGCACAGCCACAACAGAGGAGGCTTCTCTGTCTGCTGCTAAAATTTTGAGTGCTGGTTCTTTTGAAGCATTGGCTGCGTGTACAGACAGAGGAAAGATTTTGCAAAAACCTGATGTAAAACCTTCAATCCCCGTTCCCAAGTCACAAAACCAAGGGATTCTTGCTCCACAAACATACATGAACAACACAGCTCATGTAGATTACCTGGACACATCCTCTTCAGCAACTTCAGTGTGCCTTTCTCAGAGTGATGCACAATTTCAACAAAGTTATCCATTATCTTCCTTCAATCAACAATCAGTCTTGCTTAGAGATGCTGCTGAGGAGAGCGAAGTTCCAGCTGATCCAAGAAACAGCATTATTTTTGGAGTTAACATTGACAGCCCACTTGGAATGCCGATGCCCAGCGAGCCTTTGTTAGAAAAGGTTATTAGTTCAGCAAAAGACTGTCATAATCATCTCACTTACAACAACATGGTCTCCAATTATAGCCTCTCCCAAGAACCTCAGCAGGAACTCTCGTCTTCACTAATTTCCCAGTCTATTGGTGTAGACATGGCATTCAACTCAATTGACTCTACGATCAGTGATAGCAGCTTATTGAATAAATGCTCATGGGCCCCCGCACCACAACTTCAAAGGATGAGGACGTACACTAAGGTTACCATTCTCTCATCTACTCATTTTTCCTCATTAGATATCTGTATTTCATGGCATGCCTTATGTTAGATATTTTTCATTTTTCCTTGTTAGATATATGTACTTCACGACATGCCTTATGTTAGGGGAAAAAAATTCTCATCATGGCTTCCTCCCTTCTTACACTAGTATGAAAGGTGGTTGGGTAATATGCCAGCATGTAAGGCTCTAGAGCTCGTTCTCTTTTTTAAATGACCATGCCTGAAAGTATTGTTAGACAAAGGATGCTAGTGGAAAATTCTTCACAGGTCTGAACAAAACAAAATAACTGGTTAGTATAGGACAAAAGACAATTAAGCAATTCTCCCCATGGGTGTACAAAAACACTATTAAGGGTAACGAGCAACTCCACAATAGTTCAGGGACTGAATATGACGATTCGAAAACTGCAAGGTGATGAGGATTTGAGTCACTAAAGGAGCATTCCAAAACATAGGATGATGTACTATGCATTTATCTCTTTATGTATAGGCATGGACATTCAGTAAATTGCTTCTCGAATGAGTTTTGCCCTGGTGGTCAAAGGTGTGTTCAGAAATGAATAGTATAACAGGGAAATTCATTAAAGTGAGGTAAACATGTTGATTCCTATCATAATGGTTCAGTTTTCTAAAGACATTATTAAATGGTATTTAAATATGAGATGTGCAAAAATTGATGTGATTTGATCAGAATTGTTTGTGAATCAGCAAAAATATCATCTTCCTTGCGGGCTTTGTACCTTACAAGAGCTAACCACAAGGACAGGTTAATCGTGTTGTGAAGTTTAAAATTTCCTTTCCGCCTATGGGAAAAGTTTACATACATGATGGCATTCTAGATGACAAAGGAAGAATATGAGGCAAACTGATGTCTGATGGTTAGCAAGGCTTTTACACCAAGAAAATTGGTTGGTTGTTATATTTACCTAGTTCTTTATGCTCCCAATTTAACAACATGCCAGATTTTCACTCAAGCATCACTGTTACCAGATTTAATGGCCATATATATTTTTTAATTTTATGGTTTCTAAATCTCTTCATAAACCTAGCATCCCCTCAGAGCACTGGTTTAGTTTCTAGTTAATGACAACATTGTCTATTGGTTGAATTTATAGGTGTACAAACGTGGGGCTGTTGGTAGATCTATAGATATTACTCGGTATCCAGGATATGATGAACTAAAGCAGGATCTTGCTCGAATGTTCAGCATAGAGGGGCAACTTGAGGACAGGCAGAGGATTGGCTGGAAACTGGTATATGTGGATCATGAAAATGATGTCCTACTCGTTGGTGACGACCCATGGGAGTAAGTTGACAAACCATTTCCCTGAGGACACTTTTAATAATAAAGACACTGTTGTTCATTATCAATATGAATATAGTATAACAATCATCAACAGTTTTTGCAAGTAAAACTGGTTTGAAAATTTGTTTTAGTGTAACGGTGCAGGAATTTAGTGGTAAGAGGCCTAGAACTGGTTTTCTCAGAGGTGGTAAAGGGAAAGAAATTATTTGTCCTCATCCACCTGATGCTGTTCATTGCCAAACATGTCTACCTGAGCATCAGTGATTTTTTTTTATTGCCTAAATTCTGGAGGAGTTTTGAATAAAAGAGGACTGCACAATATTTGGATAAGATGATATTTTTAAGCGGTGAACTAAAGACCTTCCTGGTGTTAATAGAGAAGAAATTATGCTTAACATTTGCTCTTTGTTTCAAAACTTTCAGGGAATTCGTGAGCTGTGTTCACTGTATTAGGATACTATCCCCTCAGGAAGTACAACAGATGAGCTTGGACGGTGACCTTGGAGGAAACAACATCCTTCCAAACCAAGCTTGTAGTTCTTCAGATGGGGGAAATGCATGGAGGGGTCAGTGTGACAAAAATTCTGGCAACCCTTCTGCTGGATCCTATGACCACTTCGATTGATCCGACATGACTGGTGAGAATACAAACCATGGTGGAAAATCGTTGTATCTTCTGCTGTCAAAGGCTGAGGTTCCCTAGCTGCGCGGACCGCTAAGCTGCAGCCCCAGTGATTACCTTTAGAAAGACATTGTAAACCACCAGTGTAGTGACATTATATGCACCTAGTTTCGGCTCGTTCTCATTTGATCTGCCTGGCCAAGAATTTTGCAGGTGTCATTTTTGTTTCATCAAACTGCAAATTCTAAGTCATACTTGCGGATGAGTGGAAAGAAAGCAGCCCCACCATGGGAGTTGGCTTCACTAGGTGGGGGAAGCTTCAAAAATTCCACTTGTGTATATGTGTAACTTGATCATTTGAGCTAAAGGGTGTAATTTTGTTGATTATGGGAAAGTACTGAGAAAATGTGGCTTATATTTATGCTGATCTTTCTCAATCATTCTGTTATTTTCTTTTGAAGAGAAGCATATACATTTATTTTCTGGGGACTTTGAGCAAGACTCCAGGATTGAATTAAGGAATGTGTTTAAATTTTGAACAAGCTCCTGAGACGTGCTCTTCAACCTAAGCGACTGCCTTCTGTTCAGCTTTATCGTGGCTGTGCATGCAGCTTTTGATTGCTGTTTGGATAAGGCAGGAAAAGAAGATGAGTTATTCTCATGCCATGGAAATTTGGACAATTATTCCCATTTCTCTTATGAAAAGGAATCAGATGAAAGTTTTGGATGATCCATTCCGCAATTGGATCTTAATTTTGATAGATTCCTCAATATCTTCTCATATGTCTTGAGGGAATTTTTATCCTTCACTAAGATAAGATAAAAATAAGTACAATAAGCACTGGGATTACGAAATTATCCTTAGCCCGTGAGGATCCCCTTCCAATGGCTGCATAGAGTTGCATTGCACGTGGCATACAAATGTTATTCTGTGATCTTTACCATCCAGGAGGACCAACCGCGCAAGTCAGTGTGTGAAGTGGATATTTTACTACTTTTAAAAGCATAGCTTAGATAATTTACAAAAATTAATGTGTTAAATAGAATCCTTTTGACATTTTGTGTTCTGATTCATGGTGCTTTATCTAGAGGAATATAAACCACAACTTTTTTGTAAAGAATGTTGGAACATTTGAAACAATAGTATGCTTATAAAAGTATAAATTCAAGCATAGAAGTCTCTACGGGATATATGCAAAAATCTCTTATTTAACTTGATTTGTATGCATGGATTGAATTTTCGAATTCATTGTCTCATTCTATTTCTCGGAGTTAGAATTACGAATTGCCTTTTGATATGATTGAAGATCATCATCTTTATTTATCTGTATTTTAGACGAACTGTCAAAGACATGTCCAACATATCTCTCAGATTATGTAGATACCTCTTACCAGATCTTCATAATGTATGTGTTTCAGGATGAACAATTTCAAAGGTGACGTCTCATCTAATGAGACTGTGTCCCCAGTTTGTGGTTCATGGACCTCGTCTAGTTCTATCTGACTTCTACTATTTTTCTGGAAGAGATATTTTTTCTTCAGGAATACAGCTCTCTTAGCCACTAGAACCTTTTGTTCAGAGGATTGATAGAAATGATATCCAAATGTCTCTTTTGGATATCCCATAAATTTACACTTGTCTATTCTCGATTCTAGCTTATCTGCGCCATTCCTTTTTACATGGATAGGACACCCCCAAATTTTAATGTGATTAAAGTTCGATTTCCTTCATTCCATATATGATATGGTGTAATAAGAATTGATTTACTTGAAACCCTGTTCAACAAGTAGGTTGTTGTCTCTAAGGCATAACCCTAAAGAAACAAAGATAATTCTGACAAAGACATCATGGAACGGACCATGTCTAACAAGGTGTTATTTCTCCTTTCAGATACACTATTATGATGTGGTTTATACGGTGGAGTCCACTGAGAAATTATTCCATTATCTTTCAGGTAAGAAGTAAATTCAAGACTTAAGTATTCACCTCCTCGATCCGATCAAAGAGTTTTGATACTCTTACTGGTCTGCTTCTCTACTTCATTCTTATATTCCTTAAACTTCTCAAAAACTTGCGATTTATATCTCAATAAATACACATAACTATACCTCGAGAAGTCATCAATAAAAGAGATAAAATAGAGATATCTTCCTTTAGTCTCTATTGACATAGGTCCACATACATCTATGTTTATGAGTTCGAGAAGGTCAGCAGCCGTCTCACCATGTCTACTAAAATGGGCTTTGGTCATCTTCCCTATGAGACACGACTCACAGGTATCAAATGATTTGAATTCAAATGAATTCAAGTATCCATTTGAACATAAGTGAGAAATCCTCTTCTCACCCACATGACCAAGCATGCAATACCAAAGATATGCAGGATTCACTTCTTATATCTTATCATTAGAAACCTGCATAACATCAGTACATGTATCTAATACATATAACCCATTGAACAAATAACCATTAGCAATGATCAAACCATCACTAATGATAGAGCACCCAATGCTAATTATTGTCAAAGAGTAACCAACATTATTCAAAAAGAAAATAGATACAATGTTTCCGATAATTTCTGGAACAAAATAACACTCTGTTAACTTCATAATTATCCCTGAAGGCAAACTAAGACGAGCAGTCCCCACAGCTTTAGCAGCAACCGAAGCTCCATTGCCCATCCTTAGTTTAATCTCTCTCTTGCCAAGTCTTCTTTTATTTGTTAGTACCTGCAAAGAATTGCAGATATGAGATACGCATCAAGTATCCAATACGCATGATGTGGATCTCATAAAAGACAAATTCAAGTCAATGACAAAAATACCTTCATTTAGAATTGTCTTGCAATTCCTTTTTCAGTGTCTAATAAGTCCACACCGAAAACATTTGCTTTTTTTTTCATCCTTCTTTGCCCTTGCTATTGCCTGCCTTGGTGATCTGTTTACCTTTGGTCTGTTTCTTTCCCTTCTTGTTGTGAGGTGTCTGGGCGGCTTTCCTTTTCTTGTTGGTCCGGCCAACAACCATTACAAAAGATGGTTTATCCTTCTGCATAGTTCCTTCAGTACTTTTTAACATGTTTAAGAATTCTGGTAGAGAAACATCAATCTTATTCATGTTAAAATTCATGATGAAGGGAGAAAAAGATTCAGACAATGATTGGAGAATGAGATCAATGCTAAGTTCAAGATCTAACTTGAATCCTAGCCCATTGAGTCTCTCAATCCACACCATCATTTTCAGTACATGAGCCTGTACTGAAGCACCTTCAAACATCTTGGTCCTGAAAAGCTTTTTGGAGACCTCATACCTTTCTATCCTACCCTGCTCCCCAAAGAGCTAGCGTAGCTAGAGAAGTATAGTTCTACAATCAGTCTTTTCAAATTGCATCTGTAGCTCGGGAGCCATAGAGGCCAATATATAATACTGTGCAAGGGAAGAATCTTCCGACCATTTTGCGTAATTTAATTGATCACCTTCCTTGACATCAACGGAAGGCTCAAGTTGAATTGTGTCTAACACGTATACAATCTTTTCGGCAGTTAAGACAATTCGCAGATTACGCAGCAGCCAATCTTGATAATTAGGCCTAATCAACTTGTTTGCATCCAAGATGCTACGGAGGGGTTGTGACAACGACATGATGATCTAGATGAAAAATAAAAGACCATATTTTAACATGCATTTAAGTTTCTAATTTAGATGTAGTAGTTTTCTATCTTAGTTAGCTCCACTATTTTGCGTCGAACTATATGACCCTCAATCATATAGAACGGGAGATTACGGCGATCATCCTAGTAGGTCGGAATCCTAACTAGATTGAGGTACGACCTTATAGAAAGCACAACAAATCACATCCCATCTCTTGGGCAGTCAACAACACTTACATCCAATGCAATATCCAACTTTCAGTCCCTGAACAGTCATCTCCTTGTGAAAAGTAGAACAAAGGATACCCCCAGTTAGATCACACTACTATTACTATACAACAATTAGTTTGTGACTCGACCCTTGTGGAAAGCACAACAAGGCCGAGTTCAGTCTCTCATCCTACAGAAGCAAAGTTTTAAGGCTGAGATCCTGCCACCAAATCATGAACCTTGTGGAAAGCACAACAAATCCATGAGATAATGACATTCAATCATCCTATAATAGTGGAGGGCCACGACGGCTCCTAGAGCCACGTTTACAGATCTAATATTTGATAAAGAGGAAATTTTATTTTTATCTTGGCCTCACCTTAAGTGGTAGAATAAATATATTCGAGACATATATTTACTATACCTAGTAATCGCTCAAAATAAATGCATCCAATGCAAATAAATAAGCATGGGTGATCATGGACTCTTAAATTAAAGCTAATGAGACATCCGACCCACTTCCCAAGTAGCAGGATCATCCTCGCAGTCCGTCCTTTGTACCTTCAATACTTCATCCACGGCATTAATTACAAAAGTTACACGGCTCACAGGCCGGAAAATGAATTACATGCCAGTAATTTTCAGAAGCTCTTAGGGCGAGTACATTCATTGGAGGAAGATAGAATTACATTGAAAATTAAATAGAGAGAGAAGGGAAGTTCGCAGGCCTCAAACAAACTGAGCTAATTTCTAACTCCATGATCACCCACCATTCCACACACAATCACATCAACCAAACTAGGGTTATTTTGAAAATAATCATTATATTTAGATTGAAACCATGAGTTGTGCACTCGAGAATTTTGGTCATGATTAGTTTTGAAAAACCCATTGTTACATTCAAAAGTAATCAAACAGAGACCAAAACAAGGCATCATGTCAACAATTCATGCTTAGAATTATTCCAACTTATAAGAAGATGCATAAATGAATTTAACATTAAATTCAATAAATCAGGATAATTAAGACAATCGTGAAATTTAAATTCAAATTAATCATCTAATGATTAAACTAAAGTGAATGAAATTTAATTCGATGTTCGTCCTCAATTATCCTTTACTAAAATTCACAATTTGAATTTTGAAAATTATCCAATAATTTTTAAAACCCAAAATTGAATTTTTAAGGATGATCCTCTCTAAAATTCAAAATTCAAATTTAGCAATTATCCAATAATTAAAAATTCAAAAATTTATATTTTATACGTAATCTTCAATTAATCCCAAACTTACATGATAATTATCAGACTAATCAAAATCAAATTTTATTAGTCTGTTTCCGACAATTATCTAGATTTTAGGGACAAATTTTGTTTTCAGGCTAGTGCAGTACGCCGTACGCCACCTCTGGAGAGGTCCGGAGCAGTACGTCGCGAGGGCCGGAACAATGCGCCTTTGATGGGCTAAACGGCAACAAACTCAGCCATCCAACGGCTGCCCTCGTGTGCCATCCACAACAAGTTGTGGACGTCCACATGGTGTGCCATCCACAACATGTGGACGGCACCAACATGGGCCGTCCACAACCATGTGGACGGCTACCATGTATGCCGTCCACATGGTTGTGGACGGCGGTCGATCTTGCCGTTTAGGCCTGGACGTGGGACTCTTTTGCCATCCTCATGCCCATCATCTCTGAAAAATAATTTTTCTTATGCCCAAAAATAAAATAAAAATTGAAGAATACATAACAATTCGAACATGATGTTAAAACACAGACCGTTCTTCCCGGTTGCATCAATAGAAATTTAAACCAGGCTCTGATACCACTGTTGGGTTTCAATCGATCCGTGAAACCACGGGAAATCATTCGCAGCGGAAGAACAGAAAATAAAAACGAATTTCCCAAACTAGTTCGGGTTCCGATTGATGCAACAAAAACGATCTAAAATCATAAGAGATTTTCACCTTACACAAAACATATTGTCCTATGAAAATTGATGCCGAACTCTTTGAAGCTAAGAGCCGCACAAGCGTACGGCTTCTAGAGTAGATCCGCACGAACTCTTCGCAATAACAGAATCTATCTCCTTCAACCCGTGAAGCCTCACCTCAAGGCCCCCCTTGCTCCTAGACAATAGAGGAGGGAGAGAAAGAAGAGTCCAACTCTTCTTTTCACTTGATCGCAAACCTTGGAATGGCTCGGATTTTCATTCCGATTTTGAGAGAATGAGGGCTTTTTATAGAATGATCAAAGCGGCAGTTTGAATCGCCTTTTAACCAAACCCTTTTTAACCGCTTCGGCTAAATGACCGCCTCAGCTAAAAACCCTAGGGCATATTAATTATCAATATATTATTATTAGATTATTTATCAAATAAGCCTAATAATGCATATTATATATATGCCCTTAATATTATTGTATATATACTTTTAAGCCATTTACTAATTCTTTTTCCAAAAGAATCTAATGTTTTAATATATTTGTTCATACAATAGTATTCCGTTCTGCAAGAGTTATTTGTGTGTGATCTTCTAGACCCATTATCACTCTGGTTTAAAGATCCATTAACTTATAATCTAATTAGAAGTAAGTTAGATCAGTTATTCCCAATAACCGTTTAATTTGATCTTGACCTTTTAATCACGTTGGGTCAAGTAAATCCGCGTGATCTCAGAGGACGCCAGGTTCATCTTCATCCTGTCTGGCACATGTCAGTCTTCAGTTACTGTATCGCTATAATCCCTTGCTCATTCTATGAGTCCGATACAATCATGTGGTATGGTTATTGTCAAACCACTAATGATCGTGTCGTCTAACCATGACCTCCTTAATAACTTCAAGTTCGTTCCAAACGAACCGAAACTACTATGGCCAGAGGTTTGGTAGAGCGTCCATATCATGACCCATTAACTGTCCAAGACATACCTGACAGTGAGCGATCCCCTCTTGACTATTAACGATCTTCGCATGTATTCCGATGTGGCTAATAATTTGGTGTTTCATAACTTGTCGATAAAGTCACTTAACCAAACATTAAACCACACATGTCCTCGCGCAAGACCCCATTAATGTCTCAGGTCAAAAGATCAACGATACTACTGAGACAGGTGGATCTTCAGTTGACATTAGGTATAATTAGCTATCTGAAGATCTATCAGCGGATCAGTTCAGTGGACATCCTCCTAGGATGAACACCCGCACATATGTGCTGGTGCCGCGCACCTGTGACCGTGAGATTGGTCATCTACACATCATGTGTGCCGATTTACGAGTAATCAATGTCCTAGAGTGATTACTCTTCAATTGAGAACAGTTTAAAGTATGTGTCTATATATAGTTAAACTCACATTTGAGATCCCATCTCGAATTGACTTTACAACCACATATCTAAGAGACAACGCAAAGTAATCCACATATTACAAATTTACGTTCTAATTACCACTTAATTATGTTGAACAAGATTATACATCTCATTGGGCCTACACGACCCAAAATTGGCCTGTAGGACACCCAAACACTAACACATAGGTCCCTGATGATTGACTTTAAGGACACCTATTGCCAACAGTTTAAATACTACTCGAACTAGGATTCTGTATACAAATTTACTTGACACAGTCCTAATATATTAAACATAACTTCGCGTATAAAAGTTTAAATTAGATGAGACAACTTCCATTAGAAGGTTAATGCAAAATTCTATAATTTTCATTCAGACCATATTTTTAAAATAAATCATTTGCTAGTTAAAATTTAGACGTCTTTGGATGGAAATAGAATCTACCAGATTTTCTGGATTTGAAGTACTCAGGATAGCAAGTCACTACAATAGGGATAACTTTTGAAACAAAAGTCTAAAAATTATGAGATTGATGGTGTTGGAAAGAGGATAAAAAGTTTTATAATTTATAGAAGAAAGTTTTCTCTAATTTAGTCGTTTAAGCTGTCAAATTTAAAGATTTTTTAAAAAGAAAAGTACATGTTGTGAAAACAGAATTCGATTTGCACTAAGATTAGGGATGGCAATGAGCCGAGCCGCTCGTGAGATACTCGAGCTCGGCACGAGTTGAGCTCGACTCAACTCGACTCATTTGTCTAAACGAGCCAACCCTGAGTCTTTGGCAAAGCTCATTTCATTAAACGAGCAGAGCGAGCCCAAGTCCGGCCGAGCTTGACTCAGTGAGCTCGCGAGCTAGCTCGCATCAAAATAAATGTTATTACTTGACTTAACTCTCCTAAAATCACAACGACAATTGAGTCATAACTAAATCCATGGACTGGAGCAGCGAATGCTTGAACAACTATCCTATACTGTAATATAAGCCCCTAAACACTTTTTATGCACCCGATGTAGGACTAATGAAAAACGACCCTAGACACATGTTATAGGTTGGAGGGTAGGCTATTGCTTGACGGCGCTTTAGTCCTACATCGCCCGATCTTTTTTTTCCAACCCCAGGTTACGCTATAAACAGAAAAATGATGCCTACTTTGTTCTGCACTTTTGGGCTTATCCCTTAAGGTGTATGAGCCGCATATATGGTTTGGGGCTCACATAAATGGACTGGCTTTGGGCTGGTTTAACTAAATGGGCTTAACCTAAATGAGCTAGGCTTGGGCTCGGCTCAAGCTCGGCTTATCATATTTGAGCTCGAGCTCAAGCCTAGGTTTGGGCTTGATTTGAGGCTCGGCTCGAGCTTGAGCTCGATAATTTTGGGCTGAGCCGAGTTCGAGTTTGGTAAAGCTCGGCTCAGCTTGGCTCATTGCCAGCCCTAACTAGGATTGTCAACTTAACTTGAAAAGTAAGTCTCGTAGAGTAGGGATTCGTCTCTAAGGAGGAAAGGAAACTTACTATTTGATGTGGAAAAGGAAATTAGTTATAAATAAGTCATTGGATTTATGTTGGAGCCATTAGAGGGTACAACTCTTCTTAGAAGGTAGGTTTATAGTGCTATTCTTGAGACAGAAAAAGAGAAGAGAGGGTTAAACTCTACAAAAAATGCTTGACAGTGGTTCCAAAAGCCTTAGAAAATATGGAAAAGAGTTTAGAAGATAAAGAAACTATGGATAGATAGTAAGAAAGCCATAAGAGAACCACGAACTATTTTTTCGTCAAAAGGTAGACAGATAACTCTAAGCATGATCTATTTTGTACTAAACACTATAATATTTTTAAAGTTATTAAAAACTAATCAATTAGTAAGAAACTTGATCTACATGTCTACTTCATGATCACAAAATTTCATATTTTTTTATCTTATTTATTATTTTTTTCATGATTATTCTCTCAACATATGTAATATGTCTATTCAATTTATTTTGTTTCTAACTATGATCACCTAAGGTACAAATATTTGTTCTCTTTAGTCCGATATCTTATTGATCTTAAATTTTCACAAACATCTACTTTTGATGTTATATTTATGAACAATATATTTTATAATTTTTAATTATTTTGATATTTTTCTATAATTTTTTTATCAGACTATACAATCTATCCTAACAGTTTTTAAATCTCAATGTGTGAAAATTTTATCTCACTTAATTCATGTTCAAATCATGCTAAATTTTATGGAGACCTTTTTCATATTTTTACCAACCTCTCTGTAAAATTTTAGAATTTTTTGACCTCATTGTCTATTTATTTTGTCTAATGTTTTATGTTGCTGAAATTCTATTAAAGTCAAATTTTTTGAATCAAAGCGGGAGTTCAAAATCATATCAAATCAATCCAAAAATTGATGATACTTTGTAGACACTTCATAGGTAACCTACTTATCATGATCACTAAGTTTACATAATTTTTGAATCAATTTATTATTTTCTATCCTAATTATTGAGTTTTCAACTCTAAAAAATAGATTTTAATATCTAAAAGGTATGATTTATAATCTCAAAATTCTGATAAAATTCCTATGACTCAATAAGTGGTTATTTTAATGTAAAGTGGCTTATTTTGAATTGTATATATATGTATCACTTGGATGAATCAATTTTCAGATCTATACTCATCATTTGCTCTCTATTATCTGCTTTGGACATATATGTATGACTTTATTTGGACATTGTCATCTTAAGAAGATTGGAGGGTCCGATTTCATTATACGTATTCGTATTGGATAGGACATTTTGTGTGTAAAATTTGAGGACAACAGGTAAAATCTCAGTTAGGCGGTAGGTATAAAGTGTCACATGGAATAAAGTACTACGTTGAGTGGGAGCCACCTCTTGAATCCACAGGGGTCATCACTTAAAACCTATTTGTCATTTGTACAGTTGTGGTGGGACTTAGACTCGTTGATTCTACATAAGGCTAAGACCTTTATATTATTTGTCTAAATGCATTGATATTTGTTTATCCGACTCCTAATATAATGATTTGGGTGTATGTCCATTATGATATGATTTGATATGTTTGAATGGCACATAAATTTGAAATCTTTGCTCTATATATTCATTTAAATTCAGCTTAATCATTTAAATCATTTGATCATCTTGTTTAACTATTCCTTTGGAATCATGTAAATCTATTCTAACCATGTGATCTATGATACGAATCTGATTTTATAAGCTACTGTGCCATGATAATTTACTATATGTTCAGTTTGATATATTTAGTTCGAAATGCTTAGTTCCATATGTAATTTGTTCAATTCATGACTAGTAGATTTGTTTAATAAGATAAGAATCCGATCATGCCGTATATGTTATATGTTAGTCGATCTATTCATGCTATTAGAAAATACGTCTGATTTGGTAAATTCTATATTTTACCATATTTTTGTATCATGTTCTTAGAACTATGAAAAATCATATGTAGTATAACTGTATAATGTGATTTTCCAAATGACTATATTAGTCATGTGAATAGTTCGAAGTCTACTGAGTGGGGGACTCGTAAATCCAACTAACCATTTTTTTCAGGAGAATCCAATTCAAGATTTGCCTATGTGGAGACTAAAGCATATTGAAATTTTAGAAGAATTTTTTATTATTAAATTAGTTGTTTGATGTAGTAGAGAATGATAAAAGATTGATTTTTTTTTTTTAGTGAAATTAAAATTTTAGATATTAATTGATAGATATTATAATTTATAAACTTTGGTATTAGCTATGCTTTAGATATTTTAGATTAATTGATGCTTATAATATTTATTTAAATCATCTTACGATTGTTTGGCTCCCATAATTTACGATTAGTATGATCTTGGATTTAGATTAGTGATCTTACAAAACATGATTAAGTCTACGATTAGTATGATCTTGAATTTAGATTAGCGATCTAGATAATATCTAATTTCAAGTTATGACTAGAAGATTTGGGGGGTGAGTGATCGTAGATGTTGTGTTTAGTGGGTTTTAACAATTAGACTTATACAAAGAAGACTCTTAGTGTTGATGGAGATTGAGAGGATCAAGGGAGAGACCCAACTACAGGATGTATATGTGCTACCCAATTACGTCTTTTCACTAGGTTTGTTAAGCCATTGGAAATAGACCTATTTTTAACATGATACTTTGATAATTAGTAATAAGAGATGTAATAGATTTAATTAACGTTGTCCATTTATCTATATTCACTTATATTGCTCAGAAATTAGAAAGAATATATTAACACTTTAAAATGTTAGGATAAGTTAGTACCCTTAAATGTTATAAGTGACTTCGATTTAAGTCTATGACATGTGTTTAGTTAAATGTCGATGATCTTAAACCTAACTTAGGAGAAAATAACTAGAATCATGCTATGATCACTGATCCTTTGATCATTAGTACTTCTACGAGAAAGTACAAAGACCACATGGGATAGAAGTTCATTTGATAGTGGTGATGCACTATAGATATATTCTTTTGATTTATTAGAATATTAGAACTTAAATTCTTTTGTGATCCTTTAGGCCTTACACTTAGTTTTTAATATAAACTACTTCTAGTTTCATGATATGCAAGTTTGCTAAATATAGATAATTTGTATTCAGTCAGAGAAGTAGATCTATGAAGGATATTTAGGAGTTAAACCCATTATCCTAATTGGAGATTAGATCCATCTTCTTAAAATTATCAAATTAGAAGTAGAATATCGACGATTCATATGTTCTATTGGATCCTCAAAATAGTATAATTATCTGAAGTATAAATGATTCTATAACAACATACTGTGATGTTTGGACTCATGTATCTCAAGTTGAAAATATCCATAAAAGTTACTTGATATACTATTATGATATTCTAAGTATTTTAGAGAGTAATTATAAGCCATGATGAGATTATTATAATCATGATTTTTATCCTAATTATTTTGGTACATGCTCAACCATATGAGAGTTAGTTAGTCATCAATCTCTTTCTGTCATGTGCCTTTAACTATATCAAGGAAAATTGACTTATTAACAAATTAAGTTGATTAACTAGGTCAAATCTCAAATTTATCGACACATTAAATCAAAGTGTGTATATTACATCATTACAAATATTTCACAAATATAGATTTATTTATCCTAGTGATCTTATCTTGATTAGGTGATCATTTACTCTTGAATTTAATAACCTCTAAAATTAGTATGAGTAACTTATTAATAATAAGATAGCTTGTTAAAATCTATCAAATTTTAAGGACAAAATTTCTTTAAGGAGAAGAGGATGTAATGCCCTATATTTTTTCAATACATTAATGAATGTAATGATTTTAAGTTAAACTAATTAACTAATTATAAAAATCTATTAGTGAGTTTAAATAATTTTATTTGGTCCAATTAACTAATTATGAAAGCCTATTAACTCAATTATACTACTAAGAATAGCCACTAACTTAGTTTAAAATTTTGGATTGTGGTGCACTAGACAGTAGCTTAAAAAATAATGATAACTTTCAATAGAGAACTCGGATTGAGGTATAGCTGATATCATTGAAAAAAGTATGGAAAGATCTATAAATTTGTAGAGACAAATTTTATTAGTTCATATATTTTAAGAGTCAAAAATATCGATGATCAATTTTGAAAAGGACTACCAATGAAAAATAAGTCTTAATAAGACAAGAATTTAGATTAGGAAAGAAAGATAAGTGTAATTAAAGTTAACCATAATTTAGAAAGTTATGAAAAAGATCTTTAAGTAATATTAGAAGTAAAACATAATAAATCTGAGTGTAATTAAGATTTAATTTGTAGATAGAAAGTCATAATTTGAATCATACTATGGAATAGTATGTATGGTAACTCTGGCCTAAGGAAGAATGTGAGAGGTTATTTAGGGTTAGAACTCGGACATAAACTAGTATATAGGTGTTGAGGTTGTTTATGGTTAGAACTCAGATATAAACTAGCATATAGGTGTTGAACTTGTCTAGGGTTAGAACTTGGATATAAACTAGCAACCCTAACTGCCGCCTAAGTTCTTCAAAGTGATTAGGTGTTGTTCTTAAAAAAAAAAAGAGAGAAAGGAGTTCTAATTCATGGGAAGATGAATTTTAATCCTATGATCTACTTCTTGGTGACCTAGAGGACGTAGGGGAGAGCTTAGAAGGTCTCAAAGTAAGGAAGATTTGTGGAGGTGTGCTAAGAGAACCCTATAAGCCACTTAAATCTGATATTTCATCATAGAGGTAGGTGGATAACTCTAAGTATGATTATTTTATATACACATATTATTTTAATTTTAAAAGATCTTTAAAACTTAATAAAGATGAAAGAACCATAGATTCTTATCACCTATGTGAAATTCCTTAAAAACCCATGTTTTAGCCCTATTTCGACTGAAAATAGTTTATCGTTTGAAGGAATCTGCTGACTGATTCATTGGGGTGATTTCAGACTTGTTTTGCTGCCGAAATAAGCTTGTAGTAGGATAATGGAACGGTCGACCATTTTTTGTTAGTAAACATGTTCATAACCTACTTTTCTTGTTGAACTTCCCAATGTTTGTTCCCCCTCATCCGATGTCTGATTAATCTAAACTTTTGATCAAAGATTGACTTGAATGTCTACTTTGTGATTACTAAATTTTATTTTATTTTTAATTTTTTATTATTTATGTTATAAATATTTTGTCTACATATGCACTCCGTCTCAACAATTTTAAAATCTCAACTTACGGATCTTCTATCTTTTTCATTTCATGTTTAAACCTCACCAAATTTTGTGGAGATCTGTCATAATGCTTTTGACCTCTATGTAAAGTTTGAGATTTTTTTGACCTCATTTGATATTTATTTCACTCTATTTTATGAGTTGTTGGAATTACCTTAAGTTTGAATTCCATGGATCGATGTAGGAGTCCAAAACTATGTCAAATCGGCCTAGAAGTTGAAGAAACTTTGCCAACACATGACTCTATAAACCTGTTCATTAGGTTTGGTTATTTTATGAACTCATTTTCTAATTATCTTGATTATTCTTACAATTTCATACCCTAAAAATTAGATTTACCTGGCAAAAAAATAGGAAATTGGTCTCAAAAATCCCAAAAAATTGCTCACACCTTCAAAAATATATTTTAAACATGTTTAAATAGATTTACTATGATTTTCACCTCTAGATCATGATACACATTACTATAGCACAGTACGTGGCTCTATATGATTTTAGAATTATAAACCTACTTGACCAATTTTGGCCAAAAAGGACCTACAATTGTGGCATCTTTAATCTCTAAAAGATATGCTTAATATGAATATGTGAAATATGTATGGATGAACAATACCACCATAAGAGAGTTTTTGGGCAGACTATAAGCATTCACAAAGTAAGTCAAAACTCATGGGCAATAGGTATTCGGATGGAATGTCTACGATTCTGTGCAGTAACTAAAACCTTTGTGCCAATTGGCTATGTGAATTGATGTTTATATAAGTGCTCATTATCTAGTGGTTTGGATGCACGTCCGATATATTTAAATAGAAATATGACAATTAATATGTCCTATGATATGATGATTTGATCCAGCTTATATACAATCCTTCGTGCTAATCTATTCATTTGATCAACCATGTCCTTACTTGATGACCTGTGTATGACATCTATTGATCAATCTTTATTTCTCTTTAAATTTGATAATCATGTTCTAATCTAATTAACCTTTCATCCATAATATTATATATTATGATCTATGACATATAAATCTTGAATCATGAAAATACAAGTAAGACAGTTGTTAGCCATGTGAGAATTGACATGTATTATGTGAACCTCTTGTGGATTAAAGGTTATTTGTTTGATAAGTGCACGGAGTAGAGAACTATGATGTGAAACATAAAATTTGCTATTTAAACATCCTTATTTGACATATGATTATCTTATTTCAGATCTTAATATTTATATAAAAACATGTTTGTATGATAATATTTGACAAATATAGAATGCTTCGTATCATCTCCTTCTTGTACTATATGTAGAATTTCTTTTCAATCATCATGCTTAGTGTAATCTTATAATGTGATTTGTAAAGTTACTATATGTTAAGTCATGCAGATAATTTGAAGTCTATCAAGTAGTGGACTCATTAATCCAACCAAATATTTTTCAGGAGAAACCGATTCAAAATCTGCCTAGGTCGGGAGTCGAGCATGTTGGACTTTTAGAAAGCTTTTGATTATCTTAGTTAATCAAAATTTTACTTTCCAAATTAATAATTTGATGTAGTAGGATTATTTCTGAGAAGTTGAGATACTATTTAATGGATGTTATTAATTGTGAACTTTGATATTTGACTATTTATTTGGCTGTGATGGTAATGGCATTTATTTAAATTACTTTATGATTTATCTATCTCTCATATTTATTTATTATGATGGGATTTATCCCGATGTTGCATACTTAAAGTCTAATGTGGGTCAACGTATTGAACCGGATTTGGGGAGCATGACACCTTTATTTTTTCAGTTAAGTTTTAATTGCAGGAAATTTTTATATCATGTGGAAATGACTTATTTCGGAATAAGAAGAAATAAGTAATTCGAACAAAAATACTAGAATTGTTTACTCTAGTGTTTATTCTACCTAGAATAAGCATTAAGGACACCTAATTTATCATATTTTATTTTTTATTTATTTTATCTATTTAGAATGACTTATTTCAACTAGAGAAAATAAGAAATTAATAAAATAATAAGACTTATTCCGGTATAAGCGACCAAAAATTGCTTATATTGGAATGGGTAATACTTGCTCAACCACGAGCGGGTAGCCGTCCGATCGGTTAGATCGAATGGTTGCAACAACAGTATTTTTTTTATCGAACGGCTGTAGCAACAGTTTTTTTTTTTTTTTTTTTTTTTGAAAAAAAAAATTAGGTCAGCCCCACTATGGTTGAAACCTTTTGTACAGGCTGATCCCCCATTGGATGGCCCCAAAAAAATCAAAAACCAAACTGTTCGCTCGATTTTTTTAATCATCCAATAGAAGATCGGCCTGTATAGACGTGTCGGCCATGACGGGGACGACCTAAAAGTTTGAAAAAATAAAAAAAAAATTGGGCCGCCCCGTGTGCAGTGCAGCAAGCAAGTATTACTCATATTAGAATAGGTACTCAGGCTATCGAACCCAAGAACCCCACGCCAACGTGAGTTCTAAAGTGAGCTTGGATGGAGAGGTTTTTGTTAGCTTTGCATGCAGAGATCACGGAGGCTGACTAGTCTCTAGCTGTGCATCAACAATGCAAACTATGACAAACGATTCCTTGATTACTGAAGAGTGAAGAGCTAGCTAATTTCCAAAAAAAAAGAGTGAAAGTTGATCTCAAAGCAAGCTTTGACACTTGCTGCAAGGTTCCATACACAAGATCACAATCAACGGATGCAGCACCGGATTACATCGGAAGATCAAGCACATCAGGATGTGGAAAGATATCCAATATCCATTCATTTATCCCTGGCCAAAAATTTTGAAGAAAATATAAGGGTGTAACCCTTTTACTTGGTCACTGGTCACATTTTATATAGATATAACTTTCATTCTCACCTCTTTGTAGATGAAATCTTCAATTACATATATCCTATTACATGATCCATTCCCCTGCCCCTCATTCTCCATTATCTAGTTTAAAGTTCACATTATGCATGTCGCTTGTTTAGTAAATAGAAATTGTGTAGACTAATTTGAAAAGCTCATCATCATCATCAATCATAACCATGTGGAGTTTATTTGGGGTTGCCCCCATGAGTCATATCCAGACACTTTAATTCATCAATGTCATGTTTGTAGAATACACATAATAAGGCTAAATTCTTTTTTATTACATCCAGTCAAGCTCAAATGGAAAGGAGGAGAATGTGTTCAGTTGACAACTAACGCTTAAATAAAATTAGTCACATTCCATTTATGAGTTTTGAAAAGTTTATGCATAGGTATATTTCAAAATAGAATTTTTCTTTTTCCCTTCCTAGATGGAGCATAATGAGAAGCGTAAATTCACACAATATTATCCAATAGCTTAATCACTGAGAAAATTGCCTATATGCCCCTAAAAATTTTACAAATAACTTGTATATATATTCCTGCCTCCAAGGAAACTAATTCGATACCCTAACTCTAACCTCCATGCCCAAGGGTTGGATAGATCACCAGCTGTGGCTACAGCTACCTTGGCATGGTAGGGTAGGAGTGTCATTAGAGACCAGCCTCCTACCCCTCTCTTATTTCCTCTTTGCAGCACCTCCCACCCCCTCTCTTCTTTCCTCTTTGTAGCACCGGATACTACCATAGCCACTGTGAATGAGACTACCACGGCAGGGCGGGGAAGGGACGTACCACAAAAGACTAATATCCTTCTTCCTTCACTTTCCCAATCAATATCCCCTCTCTCTATTAAATTCGGCGGAGACCAACAAGACCTCCCTCTCTCCTCTTCCCTGATCATCAACGTCCCCCTCTCTCTATTGCTTTCACTAGAGAGCAGCTACTCCTCTTCTGCAATGAAAACAAGTCAGATTCTGCAAAATAGACACTTCTAAGGAGTTTTCAGTCATTTTTTATAGAGTAATACTTGCTGCACCACGAGCGGGTAGTCGTCCGATCGATTAAATCGGACAGCTACAACATTAGTATTTTTTTATTTTTTTTATTTTAAAAAAAAATTAGGTCGGCCCCACTACGGCCGACATCTTTTGTACAGGCCGATCCCCATTGGGTGACCCCAAGCAATCTTAAAAATCAAAAATCAAACTGTTCATTGGACTCGATTTTTTATTTTCTAAATTTTTTTGAGTGTCCAATGGGAGAGCGGCATGTACAGACATGTCAGCCACGACAGGGCCGACCTAAAAAGTTTCAAAAATTAAAAACTTAAAAAGTTGAGCGCACCCACGTGACAAGTATTACTCTTTTTCAAATTCGTGAAGATCTAGTTCAAATGTAGTTGAGTTAAATAGATGACAGTGACCAGTAGGGGTAAAGATTTCAACATTTTCAGGTATAGGATGAGTTTTCTTAAAGGTAGGTGTATTGGAGTTATTTGTAAACTTTAAGGCAATTTGTCCTAATATTTCTTTATCTCCGTTTGTTAACTATCTTACCATTTATGCTTAATAATTTTGATAAATAAGATAATGATAAAGATGAGGACACACTTTCTTTAAAGGTTAATAGCAAGGATATGACCACCGTCTGCTCCAGCAGGCACCCGTTTGACATACTTGTCCATAATGGCATCCATGATGGCAGAATCCCTTTAGTTTGGTTTACCAAGGAGTGATAAACCAAATGGCAAATGGTAAAGTAACATTAGTTCCTAACATCATTTTTTAACATACTTAGGAGACAATTATACATTGGAAGGTAAGGCTGTCAAAGGCGTGAGATATGAGCACTTCTCTCTTAGGTGCGATTACCACTTAGACGTGTCAAAATTTGGCGTTAGAAATCGATGTTACTGTATCGTTTACACATGCTCGAGGATTATGTGAAAGAACCTTCCTTTTTTTTAATCAATAAATTGCTGCCATCATGCATTCATAGGGAAGTAGAACATGTACATACAGATATGTCAATGAAGCCCGATCGAGCAATTCCAGAACTCCATCACTGATGAGAACCAGAGGGAGGAGGACAAGGCTCCTCAGAACCGCCAAAACTAGCCATCCGCCATGGCTGCAAATCGAGTGCAGTAAACGTAGGCGTGCTTGGAGACGTATGCCATAGGAGCATACGGAAGATGTCAGGATACACGAGCATCGACCGAAGATCCACAAACTCAGAAGGGATCGTCCCAAGTTCAACCGTGCGAAGCTCATAGGAATTGCCAGACATTGGTGTAGCTGCGTTGGACAGAAAAGAAAACCTAGACAAGAGGAGTGGAGGAAGTGGGGAGAAACAACAAGGGATAGAAGAAAGGAGAGCAGAAGCAATATTCGCAATCGGAGTCGGCGGACCCCAAAGCCCTGCAAAACAAACAGATGGGGGAGGTGGATGGGAAGCGGATCGACGGAGGGGTAAGATGGGGGTCTCGGAGATGGGCAAAAGGAAGAGGGGAAAAGGGAACAGGGCAAGGGGTCTACAAACAAGGAAGGGCGAAGGAAGGGGATGACGAAAGGAAGGGGCGTAAGGAGCGGAAGGGCTGTGGAGGAAGGAAGAAGAGGCAAGAAACCGGAGATTTACCTGGAAGGGGGTGGGGGGGTGCACCCAGGGGAACTCCCCCCACCCAAAGCCGTCGTCAGAGAGACGACCAGACCGCCGGATTGCCAGCGACACTTTAGCTGAGGTCGACGAGGGTTCCGGGGGAAAGGCCCCGAGGGTACTACGTTAAAGAACCTTCCTACAATTCCCACCATCTTCCTAGGAAGAATTTTACAGTGCATTTTTACCTATGATCTATAGGACACAAGCACAAGTGTCAAACATTGATATAGATATGTATTGGCTACGATGAAAATTTAAACGTGAGACAGAAGGATAAAGGAGGGATGTTAACACATACATATTTATATGAGAAACACTTGCTGCTGCAACACCAATGATTTTTTTTGTTTGTTTTTATTTTTTGAATTTTTTTTAAGTCGGTCGAATCATGGCCGACACCTTTTGTATAGGCAGATCTCTGATCGGATGATCTAAAAAAAATCTGAAAATTCAATAACTGGACCCATTGAACAGGTCATCTGATCGAAGATCGAATTATATGAGCATGTAAGACATGATGAGATCCACACAAAAATAAAATTTAAAAAAAAAAATTGAGACTCACTGCACCGCATGCGGTACAGTAAGTATTACTCTATTTATATATACCTATACATGCATAGAGTAAAGTATGATTAATGAATCCTATTGATGACATGAACAATATAATTGAAACATATTGAATGTTCGAACAATCAGATTATGAAAAAATATCCAAGATCTATTTAGAAAATTTAAAGTGCCCAACACCGGCTGTCTGACTGTCATCGTGACCGGATGTCTCAGATGACTTTGATATCAGTAGAAGCGTCCAGGAAATCATATGTTTTGATTATGTTATTTGCATATAAAAATTACATGAAATGCTTCAAAAAAAAGAACAGATATTTTATTCTTTTTTTTCATCTTTTGAGATGCCTGATAAGTAAAAGTTATATTTGCTATACCGCTCGTGGTGCAATGCAGCCTGCATCGCAAGCGGGCAGCCGTCCAACCTACTTATATCGGACGGCTGCAGCAACGAGTTTACTTCTTTTGTATTTTTTTAGTTTTTGAAACTTTTTAAAGTAGAATCCATCACCCGACATACCCGTACAATCCATTCTCCAATCAATGACCCAAAGAATTTTAAAAATTCAAAAGCAAACTCAATAGCTTTTAAGTCATTCTATCAAAGATCGGATTATACAGCATGTCAGACATGATGAGACCCATCATAAAAGAATTCAAAAAAGTAAAAAAAAAAAAAACTCAATGAGCAAATAGGGTATAAAGAACGTCATCCACCGGTGTGCCAACCACAATGTGCAGAACTCCTATGGACGACAAAGGGGTCGTTTTATTTGACAGTCAAAGACTAAAATCCTTAGTAAAAGCCTTTTTGGGGACTTGGAATGGCAAAATACTGATGTGAACCTATGTTGTTTGGATTCACGTAATGCTAAATTCTAGACTCGAGATCCACTATTTTAGAAAAGATTCCCCTATGTTTTTTCGTCACCAGAACCCATGAATAAAACGGCAATTTTGTTTACACTGGTCTTGAAACCAACGATATCAACTTCCGCATTTCACGGCAATTCAAACAACCTTGAAACGGGGAGAACATGAACTCCCTTCAGCTGAGGTTCATCGCTCATATAACACGGCAAAAACACGATGAGCACCACTCATGGGCCTCTCTTGTCATCAATTATCATCCCTCCAGATGGCAGCAAGGATTAGATGCAAAATGAGGATTCCCCACCACATTTTCTAGACTAAAGTATGTCATCATTCACATGAGATAGATTCAGCCAGAGTTTATGTGACATTCTGATCTAAAGAATAAGATACAGAAAATCTCATCTCAAAAATGGGATGTGGGGCATTTTGAAAGGACAAGCATCCACAGAACAAAGGCAATAGTGGAGTTTCATCCAGGAGTGGTAGTCCTACGAGGGGTCAACATGAAGATAGCCGGTGCCCAGATGAGTAGTTGAATATCCTCATCTAGGGCTGGCAACGAGCCGAGCCAAGCAGAGCTTTGTCAAACTTGAGCTTGGCTCATCAAGCTTGAGCTCGAGCCAAGCCTTAATTCAAACTTTGAACAAAACTCTGAGCTCACGCCGAGCCCGAGCCCAACACGAGCCCACCCCACTAGAATTAAAAAACCCATTTGATTTACTCCACAACCATTTAACTTGGGTGGAAATGGTCCACTTGTAAATGCATGTAGCCATAATGGTTTGAAGGGCTCCTTTATAAGCCCATAACCCATTAAGTGAGTCAACCTGGAAGCATGCGCAAACTAGATGAGCGTGAGCTTAATTTATAGAAAACCAGGGAGGGGGAAAGTTTGATAAAAGCGGTATAGGAGTCCTGCACTTAAACAAACGAGCCGAGTTCAAGTTTGGCTCATTGCCAGCCCTACCCTCATCTCACTGGGAAAAAAATGTCGAAGGACATTGTTAATTACCTTTCCAAATAAATGATTTGCTAATGTTTAACACTTGGGTTCATGTCCTCGATTCACCCTACCGAGTGTTCTAAAAGAGGCACAAAGCAGAAATCAATCAAAGGATTGGCTTATGGGCAATAACATGGGCACAGATACCTCTACTTCCTCAGGTACTCATTGGCTCAGGGATGCCTGAGCTTCCAGCCGACAGTATATCCAGCAGGGAATTCTGTGGCTCGAGCTCCTCGTGCCACAGAGGCAGCGAGTCCCCAGTGTAGAAGTTCCTTGTCACACCATCAGAGTTGATCTGAAAAGAAGGCAACAGGCATCAACAATGAATCGCAGGTTAGACTAAAAAGAAAAAGCCTAGGACCACATGTTCATATCACAAGGATGCTGAGATGGACCGAATCCCTGGATGGCAATTGGCAGGAAGGACTCGGGCATTTCAAAGAGCACACAAACTGTAAGGTCTCAGACAGAAACAACTAAATGTAGCAAGGAGTTTCACCCCAGAGATGGACTGAGGACAAGATAATACAATTCTTGCAGATTCATGGTTACTTCTGTGCTCTCATCTTTGATTATGGTAAATATAAAATATCAATAAGAACTGATTGCAAATGTGCTTTTTTAAACTTCAGAAGAACAACAATACTCACAATAACAGTGCGGACAAGGCCTCCACTTGCACCATCCCGAGCAATAGCAAGCGACGCAGCCTTCACAACCAATTTCTGCAGTTCAACAATAAGATCAGGCATTTTTTGTTAAGGTGCAAACTGCAAATGCTAATAGTATCATGAAACACAAATTCCGAAATGTACAGAATTGAATGTAACTCAAATCCCAAGAAAATGCTAATTGCTTTGGTGAAACTATAACCGCAAACACCTATCATCAGCAAGCCAGGGCCACCGACAAAAGGATGACCTACAATTATCATGTGCCCTCAACCGCAAAAAACAACAGATATCATTGATTGATGCACTTACAAAATTCTCCCTAAAAGTACAACTTCTCAAATGAAAATTTGATTTGAAAAATCTAATCTAATCATGAGCCACCAAAAGACCCACAAGAGTTAAAAAATGATTGAGCAATTTGAAGTCGCTGGAGAACAGTTTGAAGACTAGCTAGCACACATGAAGCAAGGATAATAGAGAGGGTGAGAGACCCTGTATTTGTTAACTAGAGGAAACAAAGTTTTAAGTCTAATAAACTCAGGTTCCAGGGGCATCCAAAAACAGAGGCGGTACACAAAAAAGAAAATGATTCACCACGTGCACAATCGGCTATGACATCCTAGTCACCAGTGCTACAGCTCTATCCACAAAATGATAGATGTTGCATTATTATCATGAACTCGTGCTAATAGAACTAGGTTCACGTATGTTGATTGATGCATTGTGCACATATAATTTCTGTAAAACAAAGTAAAATGCCTTCTCAAACGCAAATTGGACAACCGCTTAATGAAAATTAATTGAATGTGATGCCCAAACATGATAACAAGATGGAAAACATGCCTGAACAACATCAGAACTTATGATGCCACTATGCCAGTTTATCATTACAATATATTTGAAGCTAGAGAATGTTAAACAGGTAGCAAGATAACAAATGTTTGCCTAAAGGGAATAACACCCACTGACAAACAAGCTTTGAGGCCTCAAGGTCTAACAAAACCAAATATTTCATCATTATAAAGCATAATTGAAAGGAAGACAATAAGCCAATCCATTCAGAGGATGAACAACTAGTCAGCTGCCATGGCTTTAAGCTGCAGCATGTAATGCATGTGAACTCATCCTTCTCAGGGACGGTAAGCAGTCAACAGCATATAGAAGCCATACAGGGAAAAATGATCATATGGCCAATCACCCCAACACGACAAAGCCAAAAGGGAAAATATAAAATAAAAGTCAACACTTATTTATACAACTGTATATAACAGCCTCAGCCTAAAAAGTAGTACCAATATTGTCATATTTGCAAACTTCAACTCCTGCGCAAATTGATAATCAGATCGATACAGAAATAGAATAGCACTGCTATCAAATTGCATTACCCCAGTGTTCTATTAGAATACAGGAATACTACATGATCTCCATCATCAAATGGAAAATCCCAGGTAAAATTTGACTCTGGCAGAAGTATCATGTTTTAGTGAATATCATCGGATGCACTAAGCTTGCCTGGATAGTTTAGCACTTCACATGCAGTCTAATGGTTTTGTCAGGATCAGTGTATTTCAGATGATTTTATCAAAAATCTGACTGCAGACTGTCTTACTGCTTGAGAATCTAATTCTTGTCCTCATCACTCTGAATTTCATAATTCTTTTAACTTTTATCAAAATTATAATATAAAGTTTAATTCATTGGAAATGATGGCTAACTACATTAGAAATTCATTAAGACATTGATAAGCCCATTGTTGCTTCCTATGATTATGGTGGAAGTGAAGTTGGCAGTCTTAAAATCATAATAAATGCCTTGATAATAAATCATTAGAAGCAAGCTATATAAACACAAACTTAGCAGGACTCAGGCTTCCATGTATCTAAATTTACATGCCTCAGCTTCCTCTTTGCTCATCCCTTCCTTCCATGCTTGGTCCATAAACCCATACAAATAACTAGAACCAGATCCTGTAAAAAGAAAGAGGTACAGCCTTATCTTAATGCATCAGACAGGAAAATACCACTAAGAAATAACTTCAAAATTATGCCAATTTACCCATTAAGAAATAACTTCAAAACTACACCAATTTATAAGCATAATGATTTATTATGAAGACTTTGGTGTTTCAAAAGGTAACAACAAAAGCCAACAGCTGCAATAAAAGATGTGAAAGAACTAATTTCATTCATAAAAAGGTTATGTAGGATCTTAGAGGATTCTTTAATGAAAAGAAAGAAAAAAATTGCCAAAAATCAAGGCAATAAAGCTTCACATGGAAATTAAAGTAAAATAACAAAAAGTACAAATGACATTGCGCCGTCATCATCATCATCAAAGCCTTGTCCCATCTATTTGAAGTTGACTACATAAATCTTGTCCCGCCATTTTAATCTATCAAATGCCAAACTTAAGGTAACACGTAGCAATGTCATGTCCTTTTTAACATCATCTAACCATCTGATCTTAAGTCTTCCTCGATGTCTTCTACCCTCCTCCACTCTAATTCAATCACAACTTAACTGGTGCTAAACTTGGACGACGATGTACATGACCAAACTATTGCAACCTATTCTTCCTAAGCTTAACGTCAATAGGAACTACACATAAATTCTTACGTATATACTTATTCCTAATTTTATCTTTTCTAACCTTACCATACATCCACCTTAACATCATCATCTCAACAATACATAACTTTTACACATGATCCTTTCCGCAACACAACACTAGGAATCATATAACATAAGAGGTCTCTCCGTTGTCCTATAAAATTTACCTTTGAGTTTTAAGGAGACCCACTGATCATAAAGGACTCCAGATGCACTCCACTTCAACCAACTTGCCTTAACTTTTTGAGTGACATCTTCTTGAATCTCTCCATTATCTTGAGTAATAGATCTTAAATATAGAAATTGTTATTTTTAGGAATAACTTGACCTTTTTTTTTGGAAGGTGAGGAATAACTTGACCTTTGATAGTGATAAAATCTATTTGATCAACATTTCTATTATCGAAATTGCATTTCATATATTTTGTCTTAGCTCAACTAATCATAAAGCCTTTGGATTTAAATTCATATTCTTAATATCTTCATCAATCAGAATAATATCATTTGTAAATAACATACACCAAGGGATGTCATCATGTAAGTGTTTAGTAACTTCATCCATAACTAAAATAAAGAGTTAAGGACTTAAAGTTGACCCTTGATGTAGTTCAACGGTAACAGGAAACTCAGACATCTCTCCAACAATAGACCTAACGCTAGTATAAGCCCTCTCATACATATCTCTAATCACATGGATATAACCTTTCGATATTCATCTCTTCTCTAAAGCCTACCAATTAGCTCCCTAGGTACACGATCATAAGATTTCTCTAAATCAATGAAAATCATATATAAACCTTTCATCATCTCTCTATATTTTTCTATCAATTGTCTCAACAAAAAAATAACTTTTGTAGTAGACCTACTGGGCATGAACCCAAATTGATTTTCTAAAATATTAGTAACACTCGTGAGACGCTTATCTACTACTTTCTTCCAAAGTTTCATAGTGTGGCTCACAAGTTTAATTTTACAATAATTATTGTAATTCTGAATATCCATTTTATTTTTAAAGAAGGGAACTACAATACTTTTTGTCTAATCATCCAGGCATTCTCCTTTCTTTTAAAATCGTATTGAAAAGTCCAGTTAGCCATTTAATACATGTATTACCTATACTTTTCAAACTTCAATAGGTATCCCATTTGGTCTAAGGGTCTTACTCACTCTCATCCTTCTACAAGCATCTTCAACTTCTGAAGATCTAATCTGTCGAATGTAATGATAATTAATTTGTCCGCAAGAGTCATTAGTTTCTTCACAAGGGTAGCCTTTGAATTAATCTTCATTTAATAACTTCTCAAAATAAACACTCTATCTCTCCTTAATATCACAATCCTTTACTAGAATTATACCATCCTCGTTCTTAATACATCTAATATGATTAAGATCTTTACTCCTTTTGTCTCTTAATTTTGCAAGTCTGAAGATATCTTTTTCACCTTCTCGAGTTCACAACTTATGATATAGTTCCTCAAAAGTCTTAAACTTAACTTTACTAACTATTTTCTTAGTGTTTGTTCTTTCAATTTTGTAATCTTTTAATGTTTAATCATTTTTACTCATTTGTCATGCTTTAAAGTGTTCTCGCTTAATGTTAATGGACTTATGAATTTCAGTATTCTACCACCATGTCTCTTTTTTAAGGACCTTTTTACCTTTAGATTCACCTAAGATTTATTTAGCTACTCTTTTTATACAATTAACCATTCTATTCCATATCATGTTAATTTCTCCCCTAGAATCACATATATTTTCTTTTAACAGGCACCTTTTAAAGGCATCTAGATTCTCTCTTTTTAAGTTCCACCATTTAATTTTAAGGCAACTATTCACTACATCCTTTTTCTTCTACTTTTGAATATAAACATCCATCACTAAGATCCTATATTAATGGGCTAGACTCTCCTCAGGTATGACTTTACAATCTTTACATAATAAACGATCAACTTTTTTAATAAGAAAATAATCGATTGACTTTTATACATTCTATTTTTATAAGTTATTAAATATTCATCTCTCTTTTTGAAACAAGTATTTGCAACTATTAGATCATATGCAATGGCAAAATCAAGAATGGCATCACCCATGCCATTTCTATCACCAAAACCAAAGCCTCCATAAACCCTCTCGTAGCCACTATTATTCTTCCCTATATAGCCATTTAAGTCTCCTTCAACAAAAATCATTTCACCATTAAGGATATCTTGGATTATCTTATCAAAATTCTCTCAAAATTCTTTCTTAACATTCTCTTGTAATCCTACTTGAGGCGCATAGGTACTAATTATATTTAAAACTTCTTCACCTACTATAAATTTAACTAGTATGAGTCTACCCCCCTCCCTTCTAACTTCTACAACTTTGTCTTTTAACTCTTTATCTATGATAATGGCTACACCATTTCTATGATTACTTTTGCCAAAATACCAAAATTTGAAATCTTCAATTTCTTTAGCTTTAGAACCTTTCCACCTAATTTCTTGTAAACAAGCTATGTTGACCCTCCTATCTCTCATAAGTTTAACTAACTCTAAATTTTTACCTATTAGGGTTCCTATGTTCTATGTAGCTAAACGTTTATTCTTATTCTTATGGACTAACTTCTTTACTCGTGTTTGTCCAATACACGAGAACCCTTGCCTATTTGTCACCGCAACCGGACGCCATTGCGGCGCATCGCTTCTAGGGAATGTCCTAGTAAACCCCTTGCTTACTTCTCATAATACCCGAAGGCCAATGTAAAGCGTCACTTCCGGGGAACGCCTAGCAACCCCTTACTCACTTCTAATTACACCTAGGGGGCCGATGTAACGCGTTGCTTCCGGGGAACGCCCTAGCACTAGCACAAAATATTGGTTCAGGACCAATGATATTACATCATTTCCTAAATTTGCATTTTCAAGAAAAACAGGAAGAACCATTGACCACATAAAACCAGTTAGAGAAGGATTCAATGCAAGCCAACATGGCTTCATCCTTTTCATATATTTATTCAGAAATCCTTCCTCTCTTTCATACGTCTAGAACATACAGTGCAGACATTTTATTTGTATTATTTAAAATTTTAATCGTGTTCTTAGCATCTTATCAGAAACATAGACACAAAAGTTCTTCTCCACCTTTTATTCAGAAGACTCTGTAGGTAGGGAGGATCAATCTCACCCTTCACCACCACCATCTCCTTCTCAACCTCCACCTAGACCCAAATCTGAGTGGGATCCTTTAACCGAGCTGACATAAACCTTGCTCAGTTATAGAGTTATCACTAAGCAAGAGAAGGGATTTCAAATGTGTAGCATGATTAACTAGAATAATGACGGCTTCAAACTGCTTCTGGGGGGGGTGTTGAGGTGAAGTCCATTTTAGCAGAGTGGCAGAGTGGATAGATTCCAGTTCAACTCGGTGGAAGGGGCCAATGTATGATGTTCACTTTTGTGAATGAACAATTGTTTAAGTGAGTCAGTGGACAATGGCTACTTAAATGTGTGTGTGTGTGAGAGAGAGAGAGAGAGAGATAGAGAGAGAGAGAGATCAATTGGGTAATATATAAACCAAATCATAAAAGACTCCAACTTTTAGCTCGGTGGAAGGGGCCAATGTATGACGTTCACTTATGTGAATGAACAATTGGTTAAGTGAGTCAGTGGACAATGGCTACTTAAATGTGTGTGTGTGTGTGTGTGTGTGTGAGAGAGAGAGAGAGAGACCAATTGGGTAATATATAAACCAAATCATAAAAGACTCCAAAAACCACTTAAAAATACCAAGAGGCAAAAAAAGAGAAACAACTCTTCATCACATTTAGATCTTCTTTCATTTTAAGAAAAGGAAAAAAGGGCTGCACTTGGACATGTCATTTCATTTCACACCAAAATACCCACCAAAAACCACTTAAAAATACAAAGAGGCAAAAAAAGAGAAAACTTTCGATCACACTATAGATCTTCTTTCATTTAAGAAAAGGAAAAAAGGCCTGCACTTAGACATGTCATTTCATTTCACACCAGAATACCCATATTCACCACATGTAGGCTTAAAAGGAATGAGAGAGATGGATTAAGGAAGGGACAGGAATAGGGCCTCCTTTCAGACAATTGCATCTAGAAGAAGATTGAGCCGTATCAGAAGGGAAGGTGAGCATCTTATTGTCCAAAGGGATGATCTTAGGAGGCACATAACTACTATGCTACACCTCTCATGGAGAAGGATAGATCGTGACCGATCATAACAGATTTCCCTTTTTTTAATTCCACAGTCACTGGATGAAGAGAGGAGGGACTTAATCCCCACCTTTAAGGAGGAGTAGGAGCAACGTTTGCTCTTGCAGGGGATAAGGCTGCAGGCCCGAATAGCTTTCTTATGTTGTTCTGCCACCACAATTGGGAGTTAGTCAAAGACCATAGTTGTCAAGGTGATAAGATGACCCCATGTGTGCTAAGGGTGCCCGAGTGCCTAAGCGCTCAAGCACCAGCCTAGGTGCCTACTTCTACTTCATGAGACAGAGAGGGTGCAAGGGAGGGTTATGTGTGTATGTATGACTGTGTGTGCACTGTGTCCAGGTAACCTAGAAGATCATGTATGACTGTGTGCATGCTGAACAGTGCAATGTGCTTGCATTGTTCATGGTGCACTGTCACAGTGCACACAGTGCTGTTCATAGTGAATGGTGCACAGTGCACCGATGAAAAAGGGGAAAGACAGTTAACGAAAGATCTGCCGGCGCTGGACATGGAAGGAGAGGGAGGGAGATCTACGAGAAGAATAGCAGTGGCACGGGTATGGGGTTCTCCAAAACCTTAGCAGCCGTCAGGGACATCAAGAGGCTCAGAAATCAGAGATGGAAATGGAATGGGTGGGTGGCTTGCGTTTAGGTAGTGGATCCTATTAGCTCTAGGGGCCAATCAATCCACAACTATGTGGCCCAAGCAATCGCCTAACCCGCCTGGGTGTTTAAGTGAATACAATTTGCTTATCCACTCATGGTAAGACTTCATATGAATTCTATGTACTCTTATCTTCAACGAATGGCCCGACATTTAATGCCGGTAAAAGCATACGGTTACCCAGATGGTTGAATGCTCTTAATGAAAATAGTAATTCACTCTTCTTAATGAGGTCCTGGAGATTTCTTGGTTCATCATACTTTTGCTCTAGGTTTGCATATAACTACCTTGATTTTAGTAAAAGGTGCTTGAGGGGGATCGTCCAGCCTGCCTTTCTGGGCCATAGACTAGGTGCTCATGCACCTCGGCTGGCGAATGGCATCTTAGTGCCTTGGCGGCACCTAGGCGATGCCTAGGTGCCTCATGCCTGTTTTGACAATAGTGTCAAGAGACTTATTGCTAAAGACAATGTTGGAGTTTGAAGAGGGAAAGGCTCATCTGAGAAGTATCAACAAGACTGTCCTTGTACTTATACCTGAGAAACTGGGGGGTAAATAATATAGTAGACTTTAGGTCCATCAGTTTGCCTAATGAAGTGTAATCATTATCAAGATGCTGGCAATCAGGAGGGAGAAGAGGATTGACAAAGTGATTAACTATAACCAAGGTGTTTTCATCTAAGGAGGGTAGATTCAACAGAATTTCTTAATGGGCCAAGAATGCATATACGCCATGAAGCAACAACCAAAGAAGGGGCTAGTGCTGAAGCTGGACTTTAAGAAGGCATATGACGAGATGAATTGGGAATGTCTTTTACAAGTCTTGAGCAGGATGAGATTTGGTGAGGGGTGGGTTGGGTTGGATGGATCAAGGCTTGCATCAGTTCAGCCTCCTTTGCTTTCCTAGTCAATAGGGAACCCACACACTATTCCCATTCTAGCAAAGGGCTCTGCCAAGGAGACCCTATGAGCCCTCTGCTCTTTCCTTTTGTGGCTCATATCTTGAATAGGATGTGAGAGAGGGCTCAGGCAGTGGGCTATATCACAAGCTTTAGAGTGGGCGTTCAAGGTAGACAAATTACATGCCTTCAATATGTAGATGATATATTAAAAGTTTCAATCTAGACTGGCCAGATGGAAATGCAAGTTTCCTTGTAAACCAATCTTGGACAGTCTCATTTATTTTATGTCTATCTTTAGGATCCTGAAGATAGAGGCCAGGCATCTAGAGACCATCTATTGCCAGTTTTTCTGGAGGGGCAACAGGGAGCCTAGCAAGAGAGGAGGGTATGATGTTTGTCGGGGAGGAGTCTGCAAAAGCAAGAAGAACAACAGATTAGGAGTTGAGGACATCAATGACTTCAACCTAACGCTACTCACCAAATGGCTTTGTAAGTTAGGATCAGCTAATTTTGGACTTTGGTTGTATGTTATTCAACAGAAATACGGCAATAAGCCAGGGTTTAGGATATTACTCCTACCTCTTTGCATTTGTTTCTCATATTTGGAAAGGCATCCTCTAGTGTACAGACATCCTGTGCTGCCACACACTTTGCTCTAGGAAATGGGAGTACATGCCTGTTTTGGAAGGATAAGTAGTGTGGCGTGGTACTGCTCTCTAGCAGGTTTCCCAGATTGTTTGCCATTTCATCCCAACCTTTGGCAATGTAGCATAGGTGTTTGATAATGCACTAGAGAAGCCAGGCTCCTTGCTTTAGAAGGCAGCTGTGGAAGGAGGAGACTGTTGATCTTGGTCACCATTTGATGCTACTGTAGGACTTCAAGGTGAACCCCTCAATATAGGATACTTGGTCTTACGGTGGGAGACTTCAAGATCCTTCTCGATCAGGTTAGCCTATCACATGATAGCAAATGGAGGTACTCAATTACTCATCAACTACTCAAGAAACAGACCTGGGCACCCAAAAGCCTGCTGAAGGTCAAGATCCTCTTATGGAAGGTCTCTCTTGTTAGATTACCCATTGGTGATCAGCTGGCCTGTTTTATAGATGGTTTGCCTACTGTATGATGTTTGCATGGGGGGAAGAGGGGTCACTTGATTTTGTTTCCGTCTTGCACCTACAATGAGAAGTGTGGCAGTTTGTATTTGACAAGCTCCACTACTAGGATTGCTCGGCAGAATCCTTGAACGGTCTCATGCATGAGTGGGGTTTGCATCCTATGCCTATAGAAGATCGAAAAATCTACTTTGTGCCACCTTTTCGGTTACCTAGAGAGAGAAATAGGATATTATTCAAGAAAGAAGCTCGTCCCAAAGGGAACTGTTTTTTGGGGAGTGGGCTTAAGTCCTGTTTAATGTGGATGCTTCTTCATCCCCTTTTTTAGTTCTCTTAGGGGAGGCTTGAATGGTGCATCATCTCAGCGCTTTTTGTATACAGGGAATCTTTGAGGGGTTTTTTCCTTATTCTTGTGCATTCACCCTCTTTTTGTCCATGTTTAATATATTCTGTGGTACCATCCAGATTCAAAAAAAGAACTGCCTCACAAGAGCAGATATCCTGAAAATCATAAACCAAAGAACACATCGGCTTTTCGGTGGTTTGGAACCCACAGGTTTTATCTGAGATCCTCATCAATGATTCTTTTGCCATGCAAGCTATCATAGTTTCTGTATCTAGGTAAACAATAAGCTGTGGCTACTAAAAGATTCCAGAAGAAAAAATAAACAATCATAAAGTTTTAGACTGAAAAAAATAAGAAGTCAAAAATGCATAAGAGCCCCTATTCATCCTCAGACTTGCATACCTCCAATAGTGAATGGTTGCTTCAATATTGTTCCACCAAGTGGCACAGAATATATTTGACCTCCTTCATACTTGTCCCAACCACCAATAATTAGGCCCGTCTGTAGCATGTTCTGTAAAATATAAAAAGTTTCAATCAGGCAAAATTTCAAACAGAGAGCAAAAGGCATTGATGTTTCAGAAGAAAACAAAGTTCATGAGTTTGACAAACTACATTTAGAGTCAATAAAACAGAATATGACTCTCAAGTACATAAGCTTCTTAGCAAGTATAATTCCTTGTACTAATCTGAGAGCACTGGGATTATCAGGAACATGTCTGAATGCTGACATATTTCTAGGAAATAGAAAGTAAGAAACAGCTACGAATAACAGATTAAAGAATTCACACATGATAAAGTGAGTCAAACCTTTTTTTTTTGCAAAGCAAAAGATGCATATAAGGTGGTTCCTGAAGTGTGACCATCAGCTCATCTTTAATTAGAATATTTTCAATATTAAGCTAACACTGTTTTGGAGAAATCAAATTCTTGGTGACAGAAGCCTTAAACTGACAATAGGGCAATGTCAGGAGAGAGATGGCATATACCTTGTTCTGGTACGACAGCAGCCTAATCAGATTAGCTGCCACTTTCACTGTTGATGGCTGGCCTAGTTGTATTCTGGAACAAAAAAGTCAAACTGTATTATGTTGTCAAGCCAAATCATGTTCTGGAGCATGAATAGAAGGTTATAGAAGACAATCATTTGGCAGCTGTGCACTTATCATCATGTCATTCATCCTAGAGACAGTACAAAGAAATAAAGTTTCTCTGCTTTCCTGTGAATGATGTCGTCAAACCAATAAGAATCTATGAAACGAGGAAAAGAAAAAAATAAACAAAGTAATGGAAAGAGACACTGGATAAGATAATATGTATTATTCCCAACAAAGTTGATGTGTCTCTTTTTCTGGCAACAGTTTCCTTTCAAGCATTCTGGAAAAAGTCCTAAGAAATGTTTAACGTACATAGAAGGAAGAACTAAAATCATGAGATCATTTTCCAAATATAGCAAACTATCTTGAGATTGTTAACATGATCAGCACATCATACTACTACCCTTTTTCAGAATCCTAAAGATAGAGAACTTCATACGCCAACACATATACATCTACAATTGTGATGGCAACATTACAGCAGTGACATAAATGTATCAATGATGAATAGAACTGGAGTAAAAATCATGGGGAAAACAAAATAGAAAGGTTGACTTGGAGGTTTTGTTCCTCCACAAAAGCAGAATGCCAATATAACAGGAAATCTAGAACGCCGAAGGACAATCACTCCGAGAACTGCAAACATAATCAGACAAGTGGTTAAGTGATTCAACTCACGTATGCTGGTGAAGAAAGTAACGCACATAATCAGAGACAATCTGCGAATCGGCAGCCTGCAAAAGAATAATAGAGTGAAATAAAAATAAAAAATCACATAAATAGGAGACAAATGTAAGCCTCTATTATTGTCAGGGATTACAAGAAAGACATAGATGCTGCATCACCACAAACCTTACATTTAGATGCATCTTTGAATTAGCATGTCTGTGTTCAAATAACTGGACCAATAATATAATAAAACCTAGACATTTATCACAATCAAGAAAAGTTTTTCAATGTCAAAAATACTAGTTTCTATTGCAGTGCCTTATTGGTTAGTATCCATGATTAAAATTAATGGGATAAGACTTGACAGTGATAATCCTACCTAGTTTTTGGCAGTCAGAATCCTTCACGGAAAACTTAGCGAGTTGCTCTATGCATGACTCTATGACATTACTTCCACTGCCAACCATAGGACACAGTGAAGTAACATTGATTTTTTATTTAATTCTTCTAGGTGTGGTGGTATTTTTAAGGTCATGTGACACTCATAGGTACCCTAATTTCTCCTATTGTTCTCCATCCATATGTTCAGCAAGAACACATCTACTACAGTCCATTAAACCTTCTGTCACAGAAAACCGACCATATCAAAGCCACAAATCATATTGGACAGCCAAGGTGTACTGCATGTTTACCTGTGAATGCTTCTACCAAATTTAACAGTAAACAATGAGGGGGCAACATTCAAAACTCCATCAGAGCTAACTTGAACGTGCTAGAACACGTTTTAGCTCGCCCTGAACCATAAATAAACATTTGAATTGCAAAGTATTGTGTCTTGAATATCATCAAGAAACCAAAGGATAATGTGCATCATCATCATCCACACTAACAAATTTGTGACCATGTTCGCAGTTAAACCTGGGAAGATCATCTCCTTTCCTACTATGTCGAACTATCTTATTCTAGGCGTTCCCCCAAGTCCTTTTGCCATCTTTCACTTGAATTTGCTTGAACCGACATTGAACTTACGATGGTGAACATGTTCAAACTATGTAAGCCTATGCTTCCATAAGCTTAACACTATTTGGTGCTATACCTAAGTTTCCACACACGTTCATTTCAAATCTCACCCTGTCTAATTTCAATGCCTTCATCTTTGCCATGTACATTTTCAATACGTGAACTTTCCTCACTGCTGAAAAATCTGTCCTACACAGCATCCTAGGCCACAAAGCAATTCTATAAAATTTCCTATTGAACATTAAAGGAGTTGTTGATCACAAAGGACTCAAGTTGCACTTCTCCACTTTAACCATTATGCCTTGACCCTATATGTCACATCCTCCTAGAACTCCCCATTCTCTTGAATAAAGATCTTGCATATCGAAAGTTACTACTTTTAGAAGTAACTTGACTATTAATCATCACCAAGTCTTCTTTGTCTATCCTTGCGACACAAATCTTATATTTCATATATTCTGACTTCATACAACTAGTTATGAAGACTTCACATTCCAAAGCACCTTTTACTATTTTGATTTAATACTTAAAGCTTCTATATTCTAATATAGTAAAACAACATTATCCACAAATAACACACACCAAGGGATTCCTAAATGTTTAATCACCTCATTTATAACTAGAATAAAGAGAAATCGACTTAACGTTGACATAACAGGAGACACATAAGACTCTCCAGCAATAGTTCTCAAACTAGTAAAAACCATCTTGTACATACATATCCTACATTTTTCCCTCTAAATTCTCCTAAATCAATACTCTTGGTACCCAGTCCCAAGGCTTCTCTAAATCAATGAAGGCCATATGTAGATCTTACTTCCTCTCATTATAGCTACTTCACTAAGAAAGTACCTTCTGTAGTAGACAATGTGCAACATGAATACATAAAGAGGGAAATGGGCAAAGCCCAAGCAAGCATATGCAAACATTATCTGTGACTGACACACTTTACCTGTCTGTAGGTCTTCTGTGCTTATTTCGGGAGACAATTGACACTATCTTACAGATTCTGACACAAAAGATGGACAAAGCACATCCATGCAATGGATTGTTTACCATGAGACCTGCCTGAAAATGTGCAAAGAGCTCAGGACACTGTCAGAATGTCTTCCAAACAGAGCTGAAAACTAGGAGTACAATTTTTTTGCAAAAATCATCACCAGCAAACATAGATGTGAGAACAAAATCTCCTAGGGTTTGGACAGGTTTCCAGCCAACAAGTGCCTTCAGAACTTTGGCTACTCTAGTTTATTCCTCTGCGTTCTCCCTCAAACAAGAGGTAAAGAACAAACCCTAACATTATCTCTTCCTTCCAGGTGCTTCTGTCATCTCCCTGAAAGCCCTAGAAGAGAGTAGCCCTGGCGACAGTAGCTGATACCACAGCAGCAAATCCCCCTCCCCCCAAATAAAAAATAAATAAACAGTACTCCCTCTGCCTCCATTTCTCGAATAGTGGATGGCAGGATCCCATGAGGGGCCCTTCACTAGAAGGCCTGGCAAGGAGCTACCTCAAAAGGACAACCAGAGGAGGCCTTGGACTTGAAGGAGCACAATAGATGCCAACAAGGTGGCATCATCATTGAAAGGAACACATCCTCTAAAGAACACAATGAAACTTCTGCCTCCCTGATTGGACTTTCTTGAGCGCAATAACGCTTCCGCTTCTCTAGTTGGAGCTTCCACAGGAGCACCAACAACAGTTTTCCCAGTACTTTTCCCAGTAAAGCCCAACTCTCATAAAGAACATAATGCCATGGCTGAGGTTAGAGACCATACCCCCTCTTTATACTAATGTTTTTTATCCATCTGACAAGGAAATTCAAGCTCTCAGAACCCGATTCCCTGTAGTTTTCCGTTTGTCAAAATTCAATCCTTGCTGAAGCTAGCAAATATAATATATTCTTGATTGGAAAGTTTTTGTGAAGTAAAGTCCCAGACGACTGCCTAGAAGCTTGCCTTAAAGAGCTTTGGGGCCATAACATTTTTCAACTCTCATAACAAGCTGCTGCGTTCTTTCCTTTATACTTCCATAAAGAAGGCTTGCCAAGGATTCTTGTCAGCCATGATGGAGAGCCTTGGGTTGATCTCTAGCCAAACGCTTGTGCTCAAGAAGTGGCAGCTCAACTATGATGTGTTTATATCTAACAACCATGATTAGCTCGTTTTGTTACATTCCACCTTAAAAAAACACCTATTAAGTAAGTTTACAATCATTCTCATAGGCACCTTTTTAACAGAGCTCATGAAAGACTAACTAAAAGCTCTCATGTACCCCAAGGGTGAAACAAAATCTTTTCATGTAGAGGTTGCCAAATGGGAGGTTACTGCTTGTTAATATTCTCCACAACATGGTTTGCCATCTCTTCTAAGATCTCCAAGATCTCTTGAGAATCTGTCTCACCAAGAGTCCTGAGACGAAGCTCAACCGAGAGCAAGAATAAGAGGGATATATAGGCAGAACAATGGAAAGGAGTAGCATAAAGGAGGAGGAGAAGAAAAGGGGGGAGGAGGAGATAAGAAGGACGATAGAGGAGGAATATGATGACTGATGAGAAGTTTTCCAACACATTTAAATGGCATTGAGATTAAAGAAAGCAATCCTTGTTTATGTGTAAACATGTTTTATTGCATTCCTCTTATTAATATTATGTTAATTTAATCATATTGAATGGCTACATACAAAAATTTAAAGGTTTTTTTCCTTAAGTATAAGATGATCATCACTTGGCCATCATTCTTTCTCTGAGATCTCTTTTCTTTGGCCCTTTGGGACAATGTCGAGATCCAGTACAGCATCCCTTGCATGTATGCGTATATCACATATATGTATATATGATATACATGTGTATATATAGTGTTGTTATCATACATACATATCCCAAGATTTTATCCCGGTCTTCTGAGATTTTACTAAGATCTCTCTAAAATCTCTTTTCTCCAACCCCCCAAGGCGAAGCCATGATCCGAGATGGCAAACCTTGCTCCATAAATCCAAGTGATAGATTTCTCTCAACTGCATTAAGTGTAAAAGAGGCTGATGAGACAAATTTCTCCCTATTCTTCAAATGCTTTCCTTAGCTGTAGGGAAAGGGCTACAGATTTCACACAATCATAGTTGTCAAGGCAGACACCTAGGCGCGCAGGCACAACCTAATGTCCCAAGCATTTGAGCACCTTGTTTGTGCCCCAAAAAGGTGGCCTAGGCGCTCGCATAGGCAGGCTAGGTGGCAAAGGTGCACACCCAGGTGCCTAAGTCAACCCAGGCCCTGTCAACCTACTAACAGGACTGGTCATATTAAGTAAACTCCAACCCCATCAAACACCCCCCCCCCAACCTAGAGCTAGCAGGGTTTTGTCTCTCTCAATCTCAGATCCCCACCAACAAAACCCCTCTAGTGCTGCTGCCATCACCTCCACCGAGTGCTGCTAGCACCGTCGAGAATGACAATGATGACCACTCTCACTCTCGCTCTCCCCTCTTGCTCTCTCGCATGTTTGCTCCCACCAAGAAGAAGGATGGCGATGATGATCATTTGCTTGCTCCCACTGCCGCTAAGTGACACGGTCATCAACAGCACAAGTGATATGGCAGCTGCAGCAGTGCTCCACAGTGCAGCGCAGGTAAGTTTTAATTTTGTTCTAGTTTTGTTTTGGTTCTTTTAATTATCTACCGGGGGTGTGGGCGTTACCTTTCTCATGTATGTGATGGTTGGGTTAGGGTTTGGGGATGGGGATGGGGATGGGGATGGTTGCTGTGCATGGGGGGATGGTGGGCTGCCATGTGAGTTGGTGAGTTGGGGAGGATAGTGCCTAGCCGGGTTGGATGGGTGGGTTATTACAATGGGGGCCGAGATGTCCTGGTGAGGGTGGCTGTCATGGTCCTCATGGAGGAGGTGTATGTACGTGCATGTGTGTAAACAATAGGGTGGACGAGTTGGGTGGTGGAAGGCTACTGTGAGGGACAACATGTGATAGTGAATGTAGGGTTGGGTGGCCGTCATGGCGGAAGGGTGGGAATTGGGATGGGGTACCGATTAAGATGATGGCTATGACGTATCAGTTAACATGCCGCTTAGGCGCCAGTTTGGCGGATGCCTAGGCAGTTAGGCACTCAGGCTCCCCAAGGATGCCTTGGGTCACCTTGTTGCCTTAACAACTATGCACACAATCCCAACCAATTCAAAGCACCAATCCACCATCTTCAAGAGGTAATCTCTTCCACGGATCTTCAAAACTCAATTAGTGTCTTGACCTGTACTTCTATACATGGTTTGCCGTATCGCACTGGATCGCGCCAACTCGTACGAGTCGACTCATATCTAGACAAGTCCAATCTACTGGTACGTATTGAGTCAGACCGGATAGAGCCAACTCATACATACATAATGAGTTATTTTAAATTCAGTTTTTCCCATTTGATAAGTAAATTTATACTTTTTATATCAATTAATAGGATACATTTCTCTAAAATATGACTTAAACTGATTACTTTGACAAACTCATTGGTTTGACTCGTGCGAGTTGGATCGGATCTGACTTGTATCTGGCCGAACCCGATCCGATCTGGATATCCGAGTCGGCGAACCTTGCTTCTATATGAAATTTGGCTTGAAAGAAATATTTTTTTTGTTTAGAAGGATTGAAATTTTTAAAGAATAGTTGTTCTAGCCTTCTAGGTGATCAAACACTCTTATTGGCTGATGTTTTCAGCTCTCAATCATACACTTCCCATTCCCTCTATGAGTAAGTGAAAATTAAAAAATGGAGCATTAGCATACAATCTATACTAAGAGATCATCCAATGTAATGTAAAGCAATACAAAATTGGTTTTAAAATCACCAATTTTAAAACCCCCAATTTTAGTTTTCAGTAGCTATAGGCTGAAAATCAAAAAGGAACAAAATGAATGCCACATGGGTGAATAAACTATCAAACTCAGCAATTTTTGACACCAAACATAAGGAAAACACCATAAAGCAATTTAGGCACTTCAAACATAAGGACTTTGGCAGTTTATAGTGTCTTACGGTGTCTTATGGCATACCAAACAAACCCTAAATGTCCAACAAGAGGAATGGATCAGATGGGAGCTTCCTCCTAAAGTTTAGATAAAGATAAATTTGACGTTGCACTAAGTGAGTCAAACTCAGGGCTCCTATGGGCTGTCCTCGGAATGGAAGAATAAACTCGTTGTTGCAACATATTGGAAATGGGAACATGGTTTGTCATCTCTTCTAATATCTCTCAGATTTCTCGTGAATATGTCTCTTCGAGGGTTCTGGCATGAAGTCTCTACCAAGATCTAAAAGGGAGACAAAGAAAGAGTAATGGAACGAGTAGGATTAAGGAAGGGGAGGAGGATGAGGGGATCAGAATGCCAATAGAGGAGGTGAAGATGAGGATGACAATAGAAGAGGAGCTTTCCAACATACTGAGATGGAATTGAGGCTCGAGAAAGCAATCCTTGTATATGTGTAAATATAGTTTTGTATTGTTATTATTATTATGCTAATTTAATCATAAAAAATGCTAACTGAAAAAAAAAATAAAGGTTTTTTAAAATAAGTATAAGAGAATCATGATACTTGATCATTATTCTCGTTCCCAAGATATCTTTGACATCTTCTCTTTAGCCTTTTGAGATAATGTGGAGATCTAATATGGCAAGGATAACCATATTGAAATCAAAACAGCTTGAGAACGGTTCCTCATAGCTAAGAAGACAAATTGTCAACAAATTGAGTCAAAAGGAGACTCGCTCACTGCTGTTAATATGATTCAAGGACATCTAGACTACCCTTGGAGAGGAAGGACACTTGTGAAGGACATCAAAAATATTCGTAGCCTTCAAAGTTTCTCACACAACACCAAGAGGGAATGTGATTTCACTACAGATTTGACAGTTTCCCTGTGATCCCTTTTGCCATGTAAAGTCAGCATTACTTTCTCTAACTTTCCACCAGCTCTTCAAATGGCATCCCATAGAGAAAATGGCCAGCATTATGATGCAAGACACTAACCATACTAATCCTTGTGGGCTTTATTAAGGTTGTCTTTGGCATCCATTCCCAAAAAGCCATTCCCGCTTACAATGGGTAGTTTCTAAGAAAACCTTCTAAGAATCGAGGGGGTCACTCTGGAGAGAATGGGAATGTCTCTGAAGCCTCCTTCTCATATTCAATGATAGCCAAATGACATTCTCATTTTAAGCATATGGAATAAAAAATGCCTTGTTAATTCCTACAATGAGGAATGAGAATGAACTTCTAAGAGTAGCTGCCAAAGTAATCCAGGACAAAAAAAAGAATATGCGACAAACCAAACACATGTATGATAATATCCTGGTCAGTTCTTCATAACAAATGAAAAGATAAAGGAGGGAGGAACGAGCGATTACCGATCCGGAACGGCAGACGTAAACATTGTCCGTCAGCTGCGTGATCTTATCCGACGCCCGGTTAGCGACGTACATACCTGCACAGGCAAACAAGCACCACTGATCACTACCTACGTCAAACCACGGGCTCACTCCCAGAGCGCGAGAAAGAAATCGGATCTTCCCCTTCCCCCGCAACGTCCGGGGCGGGGAAGAGAGGAGTGAAGAATGGGGCGAGGTAGCGCGGAAAGGAGAAGAAGACCGAGTTAGGTGGAGCGGCCGGCGGGGATGGAAGAAATCTCACCGGTGCTGGTCCTGGAGTCGGCGCCCAGCACGACGCCGCCGTCGTAGGTGACCCCGATGATGGTCGTCCCCATGGAGTGGGGGGCGTTCAGGTTCACATCCTGAAGCGGATCCATCGCCACCGGCGGCGGCCACAGCGCGTGCTCTTCCAAGGGAGGGGTGTAGAGAGAGAGAGAGAGAGCGAGGAGGAGGGGATGCCGGTGATCTCAATCTGCAGACAGCTCTATAGTAAGACCTTATTCTCGTGAAGGTGCTGCTTGTGCTGCAAGGAAAGATGTTGAGATTTTTGCGCCACGCCACAGTGCACCGACCTAAATAAGAGTAGCATTTTGTATAGTATACCCTAAAAAAAACTGCCATATTTTTATGTGGACCTCTAACTCCCACATATTATTATAAGTACCCCTGACATCTCCAATAAAATTCCATTATACCCTTCCTCCAAAATGATGTGATCTGCAACATATTCATAAAGATTTCCGTCACTTCTAGTGAATTTAGAAATATATATATGCAATATTATAATAAAATTAGGGGTATATATACAAAAAAAATTGAAATGTCTTAACATATTCCATTAGTATTCATGGTATTTTGATGGGAGGGTGTAACCATGAACTTTTTGAGGGTATCAAGGCTATTTATGACAATATGTGGGAGTTATCATAATAATATAAATATGGTAGCTTGTAGGGGTGTATATACAAAAATTTCACAAGTGAGGAGATGAGAATTTCACCCAACCCAATGGCAAATGGGACAGCCCAATAATGCAATGGGAAGACTAGACCATTTGCCCATGGGCCTTGGCTCAGTGAGAACCAAAGAGAGCCTTCGCTCGGTCCCAAGATCAATCTAGTAATCTAAAAGCAAGTAGCCCACTCCAGAGGCCCGTTTGAGTCCGTCCCCGAAGGGGGATCCTATAGCACTACTTGAATTTGAGACAAACCAGGACTTCCACTCATGCGAACCTGGTCTAGCCACGAAACCTCAGTTTCCTTGGTCATGTCCGATCACGACCCAGGACGTACCAAAAGAGAATCCGTCAGAATATGGACCCTTTCCTTAGCACGATCCTTTCTAACTCAGAACTCAATTAGAAGATCTTCTCTAAATCATGCTTTCCTGATGGTAATCTACCTATTTGATCTGGATGGAAGGCTTCTTATCGTAGTGGACGAGATTTTGACCCATCATCTTTTGGCGCCGTCTGTGGGAAACGCAAGTTAAAAGTCATGGAAAGGGCAAATAATAGTCGAGCTTCTAAGTAGAAGGGAATTACAGTTGATAGCGCAGCGCTTCTACCGCCTCTAGCCGTTGAAGCCTAGGTTGAACCAGGACTTTGACAATATAGATAATGTTCACCCTCCTCCTGAAGGTATGCATCAACTGTCCCAAGGACCTAATTACCAAATTTTGGTTGATATGATTCAACGACTAAAGGTAAAAGTCAACTGCCTTGAAGGAGAAGCTCTCTACCAAGGGCATGATCGTTCGAAGAGCCCTCCCAATAGTCTCCACAGTGTCCATCCTCCTTGGAGGCCTCGTAGCCCGAAGAACCTAATGCCTCTGCCATTGCCTCCTCCTCATAACGGCCCACTGGTTCCAACTAGAGGATAGCCTTCTCATCACAACCCTAAGCCACATGAAGCTCACAGATAGTTGTACGAGCAGTCAACAAAAGGCCCCCCTTCTACTCGACGGTCTCCTGGCCGACTGCGAAGCCATGAACCAAACCAGGGCATCACGTTGCCACCACCACAAGCGTGATGTCCCTATCGACAATAGTTCTTCTCATGATATTTCTCTAGCTCTTCAACCAAACCCTACTTCGCTTCTTCCCTTTATGGACGGGGACTCCCGACACTTGGGAATTGGCAAAGGGAAGCAGAGAGAGGAAGGGGGCACCCTATGCTAGGCACTGAGGAGAGAGAGAGAGAGAGAGAGAGAACCATAGGGAACTTGGAGCTTGTCCCAGGTTCCCTCTTAGAACTTATTTATATTAATTTGGTGCGAGTTTTCATAAAAGTCTCCGAATTAATATCCACTTAAACACCATCGACTTAGAATTTTTGTACATGTGACCCTCTAGGCCCAAGTACTAATTCGATTTATTAATTTAAATAAATTAATTTAATATCTTATATTAAATAATTACTTAACTGAATTAACATCTCATATAATTCGACCAGACTTCAAATAAAGTTGGATGTCAAGCAACATCGCATGATCTCAAAAGGTAATGGGGTTCAGCAACTCGTTTAAGGAACTTTTCCGTCATTAGTTACCGCGTGTCTATAATCCTTCACTCGTACCAATGCTCTCGAGTCAATCTAGGGCATAGTCAACTATCAAACCCTAATCGGTCAACTCACTTTGATTAGATGTTGTTATAGGATATCAGAAAACACCTTTTCTGATATAATGTCCACCTTAACCAGGGACTGTCGCGCATCATTCTCATAGCATTTTCTCTCCAATTGTTAAGAGTGAATGATCTCATATTGAACATTGAATAACCTTCGAAGGTATTCCATTGAATCCTATCACTTGACTGATTAAAATTCCATGGTTAGAGATCTGTTAGCCAAGGTCAAAGCCCAGAAGTCCACCGACAAGGTATCTTTGGTATCTCAGGACTAAGGACTAACCATGTAATTGTGACATTGAATTATGCTAGTTAACATTTAGGCAATTTATCGTCCAGCTATGTAAGTCGGATCAATTTAGTGAACTCATTCACCAATGAGCACCTATAGGTTTGCTTTAGTGTCTCTACACAAGTGACTTATGAGACCAGTCACCCTCATCAAATGATCGGGAGTAACTTGTACATCGGATATTTGATGTCTTTTTCAAATATCCTCTGACTAAAAATACTTTAAAATATATGTTTAGAAGTTGTTAATCTCATAACTGTTGCACACATTCATAGACTTCACTATGAAATGGTAAAATGATTTACACATAATGAATGTAATGCCATTATTATTATTATTATTAAATGGACAAGACTGTACAATATATGTGATTGGCTTGGGGAACACATATAATACTAACAACCACTACATCACTGTCTTCCTTGCACTAGAAAAAAGAAGAGTCCGTCCATAAGTATTGGGTTCACTTCTATAAAGAAGCCTTAAATGTCCCTAATTTGGACGTGCCTAATGCTGCCTTATATTTCATCACCGGAGCAACAAGCCAATAAGCCCAATTTGAGCTAAGCAAGGAGCTCCTTACCGACTCCTCCGATTTTGTTCACAAAGTCAATTTGTGCATTAACAATGAAGACCCTCCAACAACACCTTGATGTAGAAGACAAATGTGAGGAACAATTGGCGACATGGCGAAATAATAGATGCCTTGATCGCGATTGGGTCAGTCGGCCGGCCAAGGATCAGTGAGAGGAGAATTACACTCTCTTGAATACTCTGATCGGCCGGATCCTTAAGGAGGTCAAAGATGAGGGGTACATATGCTCATCCAAGAAGATGAAACTGGTTCCCATAGTAAAGAAGACAGGAAGGTTTTGCACCTTCCACAATGAATGCAATCACTTTACGTCGGGTGCCATGACCTCAAAAGGGAGATTGAAGCCCTTGTTCGATGCAAATACTTGAAGAAGTACATCACCGACAACAGTTGTCAGGAGTCTGGCCAAGAGGCGCGAAAACGTAATGATTGGTCATCCCCGCCAGATAATCATGGTCCTCTCACTCAGCCAGAGTGAGTGATCCACTTAATTTATAGAGGAGCCTCGAGTAGTGGAAACAATAACAAGAGGAGGCATAGCTATGCCTCCGAAACTTAGAGAGTCACAAGGGAGGTTGCTGCTATCGACAACCCTCCACTTACCAAGGAGCCAATTATTTTCACCGATGAAGACCTACAAGGTATCATACTTTCCCATAATGATGCCCTGGTTATAGAGGCTAACATTATATATCACCGCATCAAAAGGGTCTTAGTTGACAATGAGAGTTCACTAGACATTCTCTTCCTTGACTGCTTCCGTCAACTTGAGCTCAACTTATCAAGCATGAGGAAGGTTTGAACTCCCACATATGGATTTAGCGGCTAGCTAGTGACCGCTAAAAGGCAAATAACCATCTCGATAACACTAGGGACTCCTCCCCTGTTGATCACCAGAGAAGTCAAGTTCACGGTGGTTGACGTCTCCTCAACTTATAATGTCATCTTGGGAAGGGAGTCCCTAGGTTGGTTTAAGGTTGTACCATCGAGCTTGCACTAGAAGCACAAGTTCTCGATCGCAAAGAGGATTAGAGAAGCTCGCAGGAACCAGAATGTCTCTCGGAAGACGTATGTCGCAGCGACCAATGCCCAACTGAAGAAGCATGTCATGTTTGCCTATGAGTGGTTGAAAAGCACAAGGAAACGACCGAGCCCTCCGAGGAGCTGGTTACAATCAAAGTCGGCCCAGCCTCAGATCAGGGGATTAATGTGGGAGCTCACCTTTCCGAGCAGCAATAGGAGGAGTACCGAGAGTTCCTCTCTACTCACTTGGACGTGTTCGCCTAGGCGAGAACTCCTCTCCTTGGAGTACTAGAACACATAGCCACTCATTCACTCAACTCGAATATGTGGTTTCCTCCAGTTCAATAGTGAAAAGCACCATTTTGCAACAGAGCAACATGATGCCATCAAAGAGCAAGTAACTTCATTATTGGAAATTGACGTCATCATGAATGCCCAGTACCCCACTTGGGTTGCCAACGTGGTCCTTGTGAACAAAGATATAAGAAGTGGAGCATGTGCATTGACTTTATCGGTCTTAACCGGATCACAGCCAAGGATAGTTTTTCCCTGTGTAACGTCAACTAGCTTATTGACGCAATAGCTGGTCACGAACAACTTAGCTTCCTCAATGCTTTCTCAGGGTACCATCAAATAATGATGAATCTGACTGATGAAGAACACACCGCATTCATTGCCGACATGGGCCTCTACTGCTACATCCGAATGCCATTCAGAGTGAAGAATGCAGGGACAACTTACCAGAGACTTGTCAACACCATGTTCGATCGACAAATCAGATACAATATGGAGGTTTATGCCGATGATATGTTAGTTAAGTCTAAGCATGCCTCCAGTCACTTCGATGACCTTCTTGAGACGTTTGACACCCTAAGGCGCTACAACATGAAGCTCAACCTAGCCAAGTGTGCCTTCGGGGTGACTACAGAAAAAAAAAAATTGGCTTCTTGGTCACCCACTAGGGGATAGAAGCCAAGCCAGATAAGATCAAGACAATCTTGACCATGAAGCTGCCCTTTCTGCTCAACGATGTCCAGAGGCTGACCGAGCATCTCACTACGCTTAGCCAATTTTTGTCCATCTAATCATGGCTGCACGGAAGTTGTGCCCCTACTTTTAAGCCCATCTAATTGAGGTTGTAACTAATCGACCCTTATGGCAACTCCTGTAGCATCCAGATGCTTCCAGTCGGATTGTAAAGTGGGCAGTCGAACTCTCAGAATTCAACATCTCCTATAGACCTAAAACTGCCATCAAAAGCCCAGGCACTGACAGACTTTGTGGCAGAGTGCACCCTTCCCCTAAAGGAGAAATCAATTGAGATCGGACCTGGACCGGTTTGGCAACCTCCAAATGCTCCTAAGGAAGGAACTTTATAGTTCTCCCTAAGCTTCCAATTTTCGGCAACTAACAATATGGCAGAGTATGAAGCACTATTTACAGGTATGATGCAAAAGACCCCATCATAAGGCAATACAAAGATTTGGTCACACAAATGGCATTTGCTCTCGAGGAGTTCAAAATCTCACACATAACCTGAAAAGAGAACAGAGGGCAAACGAGCTACCAAAGCTGGCCTCCTCTGCATTGCCGACTACCTAAACAATGTCCGTGGAAGATGTGTTGCAACCAACCATCTAGCAACCAGTCATTGCCCAGGTGCACACTGAAGATATTTCGGTGGATTTTATCATTGCCTTCCTCCAGGACAACTAGTTGCCAGTAGACAAAACTGAAGGGAGAAGGATAAAATACCAAGCGGCTAAGTTTACCCTAATAGGAGAAGAACTCTACCGCCAATCGTTGACCCTTCCCTTACTCAAATGTCTCACACCGAGGGAGGCGGCAGATGCCATCGCAAAAGTCCATGAGGGGATCTGTGAAAGCCATACGGGCCTCTTAGCCTTCACTCAGAACTGCTTCACCACATATGTTGGTGGCCCACTATGGCGCACGACTATGTAGAGTATGCTAAGAAGTGCCCAAGCTGCCAGATTCAAGGCCCAATCCACCAACTACCGACAACAGAGCTTCATGCAATTGCCAAACCATGCCCATTCGCAATGTGGGGAATTTGAAATCTTGGAACCCTTCCCAAGACTATGGCACAAAGCAGTTTGTGCTAGTTTTGGTTGACTACTTCACCAAGTGGCCCGAAACTGCAGCAACATCAAACATCAGTGAAGCACTGTTTGGAAATTCTTTCTTTCTCATGTCATATACAGGTTCAGAGTACCCCAAGTTCTCGTCTCGGACAATGGCAAGCAGTTTGTCGGCGAGTGGTTCGCCGACTAGTGCCGACCCTTCAACATCCAACATCACTTGTCCTCAGTGTCCCACCCTCAGACCAACATACTGGTGGAGAATGCCAATTGGGCAATTATAAGAGGGATCAAAACTCAGTTGCAGGGTGATCGGAACTAGTTGGACCAACTCCCCAAAGTTACGTGGTCCTTCAGGAAACCCCTTATCACATGGCCTTCGAAACAAATGATGTAATCCCACTCAAGGTCGGCCTGCCGTTTGCTCGGATCCAAGAATATAATGAAGCAACAAACTATCAAAGGCTCCGAGAGAACCACGACCTCGTTGATGAAACCAGGGTAGAAGCCAAGATTCACATGATCAATTATCAGCGAATGACGACACGACTCTACAACAAAAAAATCTAACCAGGGAACTTTTCCCCTAGCAACCTCATCTTATGGAGCATGTATGCCTCCAAGTCAGTGGAAGCAGGCTGCAAGTTATCGCCTAACTAGGAAGGATTGTACATGATTGCCAAAAGTTATGGCAACAGAGCATATCGCCTCGCCCAATCGGACTGTGAGCTTCCAGACAATAAGTGTAACACAGAACATCTGTGTTCCCTTCTATCAATAGATTTCTATTAACAAGTGATTTTTGTTGCAATTTTTCTTCCATAATAGAAATATTTTAAAGATGTTTGTTATCCTCTTACAAATAATATAATCGTTCATTACTGATGGATGACTTAAGCCCTGTCCTCATTGTTCGACATTAATCAACAAGTGAATGCCATTAACAAGCTTTAGTCGGTTAAAGCCAACAATAGTTGATGCTATGAAATATACTATTGTTAAAAAAACTCATGCGCCCATCTTAAATCGATTCACACAAGGATTAAATGAACGTACATTAGGGTGAATCCAAGTAGAATCCACAAAGAGGTGTAGATTGAACTTTGAAAATGTTTATGCAAATGTGTTCTTTTTTTGTTAAATTTTTAGTGGTAAGAAAACATCAAATAAACTTCTGAAAAATCAGGTTTAAGACTAATTAAACTATTCCTAGAAGTTTGAGAATGATTAAAGTGGAAAACAAAAACTAAGTTGCTAAGATTTCACTGATCATAAAACGATTAGAACTCCCTAACATAAACTCCAATTTTCATGAAACCAAGTTCCTAGTTAGAGTCTTAAGTCTAGAAAATAACAAAAGTGGTTTGATCAATTTTGGAAATAGTTTTGTACATAATATGACGCTACGAGCAGGGACTGCACAGTTTGAAATTTTCTGAACTTTGCTATTTGAAATCACTTATAAACACTACCTATGCTAAAACTTAATCACTAATCCTAGTTACTAAGCACAAATCACCACAAACAACACCTATTTTGCAGAAATTAAGTCAAGAGGAAGATGGAAGAGAGGGATAGAATAAGCAAAAGAACATGCACTCAAAAATAAAGGGGACTACTCATGAACAAGAATCCACTAAAAAAAATTAATGTTTACTACAAGAATCAAATGAAAATGGTAAACTGTGTTCCAATCAAAATTGGGAATTAATTTGATTTTTTTTTTTTAAATAATTTCTAGCATGCTTTGATTCCCATGTTATAAAATATTTAACACATTAGCATGTGCACGCAATCAGATGATTCCAATTATAAGTTAATTCCATGCACAAATAAATAATTCACCATTATCTAATATTTAGATAAATTCACCTTAATCATTTGGAAATTGATCCTGTACAAAATTGATTTTACCAAAATTTGAAAATATTTTTTTTTCAAAACTATTTTTGAAACTTAAGAATTTAATTTTACTTAAAAATGTGAAAAACAGGAAAAATGGGCCCAAAAGTGCTTGATAGGCCAACCGGACCTGGCTCGGCCTTGGTCTGGGCCTAGCCCGGTCGTTGGCCGGAGCCCAGGTGCGCCCCAATAGGCGCCCTGGCTCAGGGCCGAACCAGGCCGGCTAGCTAGACCCCCGCCCGCCACCCCGACCCCTCCCTCTCCTTGTGCGCCCTAGGGTTTGTACAGGAAGGAGGAGGGGCGGCGGCGCCCAATGGTGCCAAGGTCCCACCCCGGTGCCAGAGGGCCCTCACCCGTGCCTTCTCCAATGTTGGTCGGGCTCCCAACCACCACCAGGTAGCCGGTGGTGGTCGGACCACCCACCCCCCCTTTCTCCCCTCTTCATCACATGGAGAAGGAGGAAAGGGAGGTCGGCCGCCAGTTAGCCGCGTCCCCTTGTCGCCCTCCGGCGGGCTCAACATGGGCCGGCGGTAGCCGGCAGTGACACCGGGTTCTGGCACCGGCCATAAAAGAGGGCTCCCCCGTCCTCCTCAACACGAAGAACAATGCGACCCTCGGAACCGTGCTGAGACCGTTCTTCACGAATAAAAAAAAATTATTTTTGATTCAGATTCAACACATGAATCAAGAGGAACGACAAGATCAATTAACTGTGCATGGAATAATACAAAAATTCGAATAAGGGAAGATCGAAATGGAAAAATACCGTGGAACCTAATTTTGATACCACTATAAGGATCGGGTGAGGCATGAAGAACACAACGGAAAATAATAATTTAAATCCCACGCTCACCGATCTGTTTCTATAAAAACACAAAGTGGCGATTCGGTAATCACCTTGTGTGGATTCGAATCCGCGTTCGTTTTGTTCCGAACGAGCAATGCCGTCAGCCATGCAGACACCCGACCTCTAGCAGTATTTACGTGGTTCTCCTGTTATGGGATCGTCCTCGTCTCCTCGCTTGAATTGACAGTCGTACCGTGCTTTTGAATCCGCAGTGATCGTCGCGACATGCGGATGAAGAAATCCCAGCGAGTGGGAATCGCAGTGTGTAGAAGACGGAAGCCGAAGAGCCACCCTGGGGGGGAACCTAGAGCACAAAGAATGAGAGAGAGAGAGAGAGAGGAGGGGGGTGGCTAGGGCTATTTTGGAGCTTGGCCAAGGGCAGCCCTCTTCGTTATATTTCATATTAACTCTGACGGTTTTTCGTAAAAGTAATTAATTTTTTAGTTTATTTGATTGATTGAAAACATTGCGTAACTTAATGATTTAAATCTTTATACAATATATAACTATCTATTCTTTTTTTCTTTATTTAATGTCTAAAACTTTGGATGGGTCTTTAAAAGATTATAACGATCTTGCATGCACGCACCCACGTACATGCACCTCTCTACATAGAGAAAAGATCTAGTAATCTTATCATCTGAAAGGGAGGGAAAAATTATCATGTTCAATCGTCTTTGTTAATTTTTTTAAACAATTATGCATGTGATATTAAGATATTTAAACAATTATAGTTCTCTAACCTACCAACATAATCACTTAAAGATAAATTAACATGTGTAAATTTCAAAAATTTAGCCCCCACAAAGGACATACATCGACAAACTTGATCCGACTATAAGACCCACTTTCCTAGACATGCACCTCCCCCCGTCCACCCCGCTATGGGCAGGGCAAGGTTGGTTGACTAGATTCCTACTTATTATCTTTGCATAGAAAATATTTTTAGACTTTATATTGTATTATTTTGTTGCATTATTAGGTACCGCCTTCACTTATCCAAACATATCACAAGATCTCAGCAACTTCGACACCCACTCTTGGTTTGTGGTTTACACGTACGTACACCCCATATAAAACATTAATTTGTTCTTTTATTGTTTGTTGTGTCCATTGTACTATTGCATAATTAGTTCATGAAATATTATTTATTTTGTTACATTATTATGTACTAGTTACACTAGTTCACACATTTCATTAGGTCTAATCAACTCCGACACTGACTTGTGGTATGTAATTTACACATATATAGTCCCTATCAAATGAGTGCGGTTCTTCTCAGTATGAGTTTGAACTGAATTCAATCAGTACAGAGAGAGGAGGGAGTCTTTCATAAAAACCCCTCCTCAAAAATGAAAAGAGTACCAAATGAGGGATTTTTTTGAAACCTTCCCCGCTTTTTACTGACTGAGTCCAGTCCAAACTTGGACGTAGAGGATCTCTATTCCTATTAAATATATGCTATTTTTTATTTTCAACGTTCCTACTATGGTCAACTTGAAGAATATGATTATCTATCTAATAATACTAAGGAGACTTGGGAGGTAACCATCAGGGAAGGAGAAGGCAATGTTGACCCTTTTGTCTCATCTTCTTTTTCTGCAATTGTTAAGTGAGAAAAGAAAGTAGAAATTAATGTTTAAAATCAAAGAGAGAGTCGCCCCATGTAATTATGAAAACCACAGTAAAAGAGAGATTAGGAGGGAAGTAACCACGCAAATGATCCCCAACGTAACATCTCCCTCCTTCTCTATCTTCTGTCACTCTATAAAATTCCACTAAATAGGAAGAGGCAAAAGTTTAGGCTACCAACTATTTAGTTTGATGTCTTTTTTTATGGACTGCAAAATTAAATTTGAAAAAACCAAACACAACTAAGTGATTCAGCTATGCTTTGGTTCAGTTTTAAATATTCTTAACATGAATTTATTATAAATATATACTTTCATATTATATACTCATGTCTTAGTGTTGTGAATTTTTAGTAGCTATTATTTGCATTTCATGGTGATTAACTCTTATAGACACCATCGAACAAGAAGTTGGGGTGCCTCTATGTAAATTATTTTTTACATAATATCAGATGAGTTTTTCTTAGTTTATGCAAGTAAAATCTTGGGCACTTTTTCTTAGGACAATGTTACTAAATTCAGATCGAAAAACCAAACATAACCGAGTGATTTGGCTATGCTTCAATTTAGTTTGAAATCATAATTTAGATATGTATTATATATCTTATTATATATGAATATTTCATAATTTTGGTAACATATATAGCTTATGTATAAATATGAAAGAGATTACTTTAATTTTAATTGTAAATATATATATGTACATATGATTTGATATAAAATGTGAAATTTGGTTTGAACTGAACCAAATAAAAAATTTCCTAATTTGGATTGGTTTTGGTTTCTCGCATGAGTTCGGTTTGTTTTGATTTAAAGAAAATTTTCTCAAAATTGAACCGAACTGCACCTTATACCAACCCTAATAGGCCGTTGGGGAGCAACTTTGTTCTAAATTTTTGTTTCAACTTAATGTTTACTCTATCTTTTAAAAATGTTATAACTCATCTATTCATTGGTTTGACAAAATTAGAATATTTTTAAAAGATAGAGAGTGCTATTTGGAGAAGGTATCGATGAGAGAGGAGATGGTTGGGAATGGCCATGGTGGAGAGGAAAGTGTCCTAAAAAGAAGGAAACTAACGCACAAAGCTTCTCCAAGAATAAAACAACTCATGAGTTGTTTTTCTTTTGAGATATATTTAAGAAGAGTTGGACACTTGTCTCAAAATGAGGGAAGAGGTTCCTAAACACTTTCTGCTTACGTTTTTCTCTTTAGAATAAAATTTGAGAGAAAAAAGCACTAAAAAAATATAACTAAACATCCTATAATCCTTTTTAATTGAGAACCACAACAAATCTCTCTCTCTCCCCTTGATGTATCTTTCAACATTTTATCCTCATCTACATGTTAACAACTTATTCCACTATACAAACCCCACATTTTGGGTGAATGGGATCTGAAATTCTTTATCCAACGTTTCTTCCTTTGACTTCTCTTTTTTCTTTTTAATAAGGACAACAAATTTTACTTTGCAAATATGTCTAAATTCATCTCATTTCTCGTCTCTATTTGCTCCCTCAAGCACATTAATCCCTCTTTTTGATTGCCATATTGTTGTTGACATTACTAACCTACTCAATGTAGCAACCGAAAGAGTTGGCAATTCTTAGCCTCAAAATCGGATGGCTAATTCTAGTTCGTCCATCCATCATCTATGGCAGGAGATATTTGTAAATTTCAAGTATAGATTTATCTCTCCTAGATTTTAAAAGTTCATGTTGATCACTTTTCTCTCATTAATCTTTATGGATGGTCATGAACCAAAATGATTGCATGCTATCAATTGACCGCCTCTGTGCTTTGCCATTTAAAATTTTTGGAAGCTATCTATTTGCATTTGATGGTAATTAACTACTATAGATGTTATCATACTTGAAGCTAGGGCACCTCTCGATATGCACATTATCTTTCAATAATATTAGATAATTTATTCATATTTTATGCATGTAAATTTTAGGCCTCGAGAAGGTACTTGAGAGAATGAGCAGTTGTACCTACAGAGTAAGTCGGAGAGATCTAAGAACAATGTTTATGCCAAAGTTAATTGTGTTTTAGAGATAATGCGGGGGATGAAATGTATAGTGAAATAAAATATGTTTACCTTGTTATGAATATATAAAATTATTTGGTGCATCCTCCGTTTGGCACTAAATTTTGATTGTATTAGTTGCTAGAACTTCACACCATGCATATCTTATTCCCCTTTCGCTTTAGCTATACAGTTAACTTTTTCTAATCAATTTAATATAAAAATTATCATGAAAATATGCATAATTATTTGTTGAATCCTCAGTTTTGCTTGGACTTTTAACTATTTGGATGAGTGGAAATTTAAATTATTATTAATTGTATTGTATTTTATTTTTTCTCAAATATGAAGTTATGTTATAATTTATCAATAAATGCGGTGGGTTGGCACGTATTATTTTCTAACTCTCATAAAAATGAGACTTTCTAAAAATAGTTAACTAATCATGCCAGTGAATATAAAACTAAATCTTATTTTTATCGCAAAGACATGAATGAATGGGAAGGGAAGGATGTTGCCCAAGACTAGACTAACCCAGAGGGGGGTGAATGGGTTATTAAAAAATTACTTGAATTAAAATTGAATGCAGAAACTAATAATGGATAGCAGGAGAAAGAAACAAGAAAACAATCATACAGTAAATACAGATGAGATTTATATTGGTATGGTCTATCCAAACCTATATTCAGTCCCAAAAAAATCACTTGAGAGTTCCACTAACAGCAAGGTACCAACCCCTTGTGGGTTATACTCAACATAAACCTCATGCAATTGCAGGCCCTATCTTCAACACGAAGAGAAACAACCTTCTGCTTCCAGTAGGTCATCTCTTTCACAACCAAGAAGAGGAACAACACAGAGAAGATTAAATCAATAAAGAACGGCTAGTGTTTACAAAGAACACAACACATATCAAGACAATAAATAAACAACAATACAACAAAGGTCTTGATCTGAAGAGGATCTCTAAGAGCTTCTTTTAGGAATGATGAAGTAAGGCTTTTTAGATCTTCAGGTTCTCTCTCAGCAAGTTAGGCATTTTAGCACTTGTGAAGACTTGAAAATATGTCCTCTTGTATGTGTATATATCTCAATATTGATCTTTCTAGTGAAGGGGTTATATGTATATACAACTTCTTCCAAATCAGTCCGTTAGACTGGTTGGTGCTTGATGGTGGCATCTTCCCACTTGTGTCTAACATTTAAACTTTCTAGAGAGATGTTGGAAAGAGAAATGGCTAGACTTCTGCATTGCTAGACTCGAGGTAGCTTGTTTAATGCATAGAAGCTTCCTTGGATATAGATCTATGATGTCTGATTGGTCCTACAGAAAGCACAAATACTAAAAATACAAGTTTGCTTTTCCTGCCATGATGTCAGTTGGTAGCAAAAGTCTATAATAGTTCATGGTTGCATCGAAAAAGTAAGAAATCTATCAGATAAAGATATGACATAGATCTCAGTAAAAAAAATATACATAAAATATATCTTGAGAGTATCGGCTAATTTAAGTTGAATTTAGTAAAGTAATCGTTAGCCAAACCAACAGGTTAATCGGAATGACAATCTTTTAATATAAGTCAAGAGTTTAAGTCACAAACAATCACTAATCGAAGTGAGAATCTGACCACTAATCATAATTAGTAAGTGAATGTTAATCTAACTCACAAATAGACGTTAATCGATATACAGGTGGCTCTCACTCATATTAGAAGCGTGACTTAATTTAAAATGCAAGAATCAGTTAATCGAAGTGATGTCTAAAGCGTTAATCAAAGTCTTAATCGATATGAGATACACGGTAAAACTTGAGTGAAGTCTCTCACTAATCGAAGTTTCAATTTGTTTAGTAATCGCAATGAGACTTATGATCAGTAATCAAAATGACTTAAGTTTAAACAGAATAAGATACATCATTAATCGAAGTAATGTTGCAAACGTTAATCGAAATAAAATTTACAACGTTACTCGGTGCGAACTCTGAAAGTGATGCTTCGATGAGCATTAAAGCAGTAATCGAAAGATATCCCAAAACGCTAATCAAAATGAAACTCAAAAGCGTTATTTTGATTATAGTACAAAGCGCAACTCTAAGTTAAGTTTCGATTAACGTTATAAAGCTAATCGAAATGGTCGCTTAACCATTAATCAAAGTCATAGTTAGACTTGACTCGAGGTAAGTTACTCAACAATAATCGAATGAAACTCAATAGCGTTAATTGATAGGAAACTTATAAGGTTAATTAATAAGAAACTTGGAAGACTAATCGATAGGAAACTTACAAGGTGAACCTTTAGTTTTTTAATCGAAGCGACAAAGTCAACATTAATCGAAGTATTACTTAATCACTTAAAAGATAGAACACTTAGAAAAAATAAAATGGTTATAGTAGAAAACTATTTCGATTAACGCAGATAGTTATGTTTCGATTAACGCTGAACTCTTTTTAAGTTATTTGAAGTCTTGAAGCTTAATCAAAGTTCCAGTTAGCTCCTTAATCGTAAGAATTAAAGAACCCTGAAAATGGTTAAGTTATAGAGCTTACACAACTTATATAAGAATCTATCATCATTTTAACTAATGAAACAAAGAGATTTCTCTCACTCTCTTATAAACAAAGTCCTGACATTTTCATAGTGTGTTACCATCAAAAGATGGGGAATATTATGAATACACAAATTACTCAACAAAGGAAGGATAGGATTTGAGACCAAACAAAAGTTGTTTGGTGATGGAAGGGGGGAGGGGGTGTAAAGAGAGAGAGAGAGAGTTACATGCACTAAATTAACATGGTACCATGAAATAATATTTTTAGTTTTAGGTAAAGGTTTACCTAAAATATCTAGAATATTGTGTTCTTAATATCCACATCTATAATTATATTTTTTGATCACTTTGTCTCAAGTTTTCGTTGTCCAAATGCATTGTCCTTCAAATAAACTCGGGGCCTCACCTAACCCCCGTCTCATTCTCTGAATCAGTGGAAACCTTGCCGTGGTCGCTGGTTTTTTCGTCTCCTCCAGAGACGGCGCTTGGGGGGGAGTCCCCTTCGGGATCTCCCCCCCCCCCCCCCCACCCACCCACCCACCCACTCTCCTTTCTTTCCCCTTTGTTCTGTTTCCCTTTTTGCCTTGTTTCTCTTGTTCCCCCCCTCCTTTATTGTTGATTGCCTTCGGCTTCCCTCCCATCGTGCTCCCCCCCTTCCAGCACCACCAGCTTCCCTCCCACCTTCTATCTCTTGTCCTCTTTTTGTTTGTCGATCGGATATTTTGCCTTTGTAGCTTCCTCTTCTCTAGTCCCTACCTTCGCCGGTGTTTAGGCTCTTTGGCTTTGCTTTTGCCCTTCATGTGTTTGTGCTTGTTCTGGCTCTTGCTGTAACGACCCGCCACCCTATAATCGGGGATCCGATTACTAAATGGGTACCGAATCATTAATTTGGGACCAAACCAGGATCTAGTAAGTCTGAGAAATAAATAATAAACTAAGCTAAACATTCACATCGCATTGACTTGAAATAAAAGTGCAGGAATTAAAATTATTACAATACGACTCGATACAGCAAATAATTACATTCTCCAACAGAAGGAAATAATTAAACATACAAGCCAAAGATAAATAACAACTACATCGGGGCATACCCCGGAACAACCGCTGAAGGCACACCACCCGGCCGCACACGCCGCTCTAAGTCTGCTGGGAGTCCTCACCTGAAAACCGCAGGGGTGAGTCTCAAGACAAGACTCAGTAGGGATCCTTCGATCCCCACTGCCTACGCACACACCCACAAGTGTAAAGTACAGCTAACAGTAAAGTAACAAGTGTAGTGGCAGGTACGATATCTAATTCTCTACGTGAGAACACATGCGGTCGAAATATAATAATCATGCACATTCTAAGCCAACCGTTAGAAAACCCACAACTGCCGTCTCGATAGAACTCACCGACCGTACAAACAACGGTGGGAAAAACCTCGACCCGCTGAGACCAAGGAGCAGCCCCTCGGATAGCACGCTCGCTACTCCGGCCCAACTGGCTCAGGTGACTACCCCTTCCCTCAGCATGAGTGACTCTCCGAATGTACCACTCCGACACCGGTACTAGCTGACCCCGGGGTTCACCAGGTGACCCTCTCTCACTAGGCGTCACCCCGCCCACGCCCCCACCGGCGCTGTGCTCACGCCCCCACCAGCACAGGGTGATAAAGTGCTACAATGTCACTCCAGGTCCACAGTAACTGAAAACCCAACACAGTGCGATCCGGTCACGTGAAAAGCCCGCGATCGCATAACACACATAGGACCATCCGATCATGAGGAATCCATTGCTATCGGGTGCACTAAAACATGTGCTAACCAGCTATCTAGCAGTATGAACACATTTTACTGGCATGCATTAGTGAGATTCTGTCTTGAATCGCGTCGACCGAGGTCGACGCCATTCAAGCTCCATATACAGGTTCATATAAATCAGTCTTCAGAATCTGGCCTTAAAAGGCGTCGACGCCAGAGGACGCCGTTTAAAAGGCGTCGACATCCTCAGACGCCATTCAGCGCAGAAAACCAGGATTTTCCGAAATCTTTAAAACAGGGGATTTCTGCCTTAAAAGGCGTCATGGCTACCCGACGCTATTCAAAAAGCGTCGACCACCCATGACGTCTTTTAGTCCCACAATCCCAAACTGGCAGACTCTCAGTCAGGCGATTCCTGTCTAAAAGGCGTCGTGATGGCCCGACGCCCTTTGAAAAGGCGTCGTCCATGCACGACGTCTTTCAACCCCAGGAACCAGAGTTGCCATGAGCCCGAGGGCTCCCCTTTTCAACCCAAACAGCCCCAAAATACCCAAAAACGGAGGAGAAAGAGGGGCACACAATCCATAGGAAATCTCAATCATAGCAAATCCCCCATATCATCAAAAGAACTCCTACACATGCTCATTCTACCCCCCAAAACCAAGGATCCACAACATGCATAAACGGGGGAAGACATGGTTTAAACACAAAGCCGTGGGAACCGTCACCCTACCGGACACTCGAACGCCTCCGAGCTTCAAGCCGTCCGCCTGTCTCGCCCCACGCCGCCGCCGGTACCGCCGAGGTCGTCCTAGCCCCACCGTGACGTCGGCCGCCGTCCGGAGAGTAGGACGCCGCAGTGGAAGTGGAGGTGGTAGGGGTAGGAGCCAGGTAGAGGATGGAGTGGAGGGAGAGGCGAAATGGTGTGAGGAAAAGAGGGAGGAGGAGGGGGTCGCCGCCGTCGCCGGAGGAGAAGGAGAGAAGGAGAGTCGGAGAAAATGAGGGAAAGAAGGAGGGCTCGCGGGGTTAACCAGAAACTGGCTAAAACGCGTCGACCTGCACGGACGCCATTCAGACAACTTGTCAGGGCCGTACTCTGACACACCCAGAGTCTCAGTCTAAAAGGCGTCGACCCACACGGACGCCGTTCAGACAACCTGACAGGGCCGTACTCTCGCGGTCCAAAGTCAGTCCACGTGGCACCCACGTGGCAGAACCTGAAACGCGTCTGCCACGGTGGACGCCGTTTAAAACGCGTCTTGGGGTCCTGACGCGATTCGACTCAGAACCCTCGCCCCTCACCAGGGCCAGAACTACAGGGCCCGACCCGAAAACCGGATCCGAAAGTCTCGGTCCTTACACTTGCTCTGTGTGCCTGTGCTTGTTTAGGTGTCTTGTTCTTTTGTTTGACCTATGCAGGTTCACCTCTTCCACTGGCATCGTCTACATCGGCTTCAGGGGACGATCTCTTGAAAGTCCTTGAGATTTATTCGGCTCTTTGTATCCCTTTTTAGGATCTCCTTACCTTTGGTGGTGCTCGAGTTCTAGGCATCATTCATGTTACGAATAACGAATTGAAGAAAGCGTGTGGTTCTCCATTGTATTGAACATCTAGATATACAAGTACAAGAGCCCATAATAGGGCAAGAGGCCAGCAAGCCTAGCAAGTTGTACATACTAAATCTAGAGCATACTAAATCTAGACCTACTGTATATACATCAACACCCCCCCTCAAACTCATGGTGGATCATGAACCGAGAGTTTGCTAACCAATTCACGAAAGCGTGGAGTAGGCTATGATTTCGTGAAAAGATCAGCAAGTTGTGCGGCTGTCGGAACATAAGGGAGAGACAGATCGCCAGAAAGATAGTGCTGACGAACAAAGTGACAATCAATTTCAATATGCTTCATCCGCTCATGGAAGATAGGATTGCTGGCAATCTGAAGAGCACTCTGATTATCATAATAGAGAGGAGTCAGAGTGTTAAGAGCAATCCCGAAAGGGTGAAGAAGACGTCAGAGCCAAATAACCTCACCAGACGTGCCAGCCATAGCTCGATACTCTACTTCAGTACTAGAGCGAGAGACAACTACTTGTTTCTTGCTCCGCCAAGAGATGAGAGAGGAACCCAAGAAAATGTAGCAGTGGTAGAGCGACGATCAGTAGGATCCCCAGCCCAATCAGTGTAAGTGTAGGCACGGAGCTCTAAGGAGGAAGTAGAAGACAGCAGAAGCGAGCGACGAATAGTGCTATGCAGATATCGGAGTACTCGAAGAAGAGAAATAGTGAACAGAAGTAGGCACACTGACAAACTGACTCAAGACATGCACAGCATGGGCGATGTCAGGATGTGAGATAGTAAGATAAACCAGGGCACCAACTAGCTGACAATAGCGCGTGGGATCGTCCAGGGAAACACCATCAGTTGGGCGAAGCTTAACATGTAGTTCCATGGGAGTGTCCACCGAGCGAGTGTCAGAGAGAGAGGCTCGTTGAAGAATATATGCAATATACTCCTGATGTGACAGTAGGTAACCCCGAGAGGAATATGCAACCTTAAGACCAAGAAAGTAATGAAGGAACCCCAAATCCTTCATATCAAACTGTTGTTGAAGATGAGTCTTGAGGGAGACAAATGCAGTCGAGTCATTGCTAGTGATGATCATGTCATCTACATAGAGAAGTAGGATGGCACGACCATTAGGAGAATCACGAACAAAGAAGGTATAATCTTCGGCACTCTCCTGAAAACCAATCTCAAGAATTGCTTGCCGAAAACGCTCAAACCAAGCACGGGGTGCCTGCTTGAGCCCATAAATGGCCTTGCGGAGATGGCAAATATGTCCAGGTGGAGCGGGAAGACCAGGAGGCGACTGCATATAGACCTCTTCTGTAAGATCCCTATGGAGAAAAGCATTCTTCACATCAAGCTAATAGAGAAGCCAATGACGAACTGCGACAACATCAAGTAAAGTGCGAATAGTAGTCATTGTTGCATAGGCGCAAAAGTCTCCTCATAATCAATGCCATACTCTTGAGTGAAACCACGTGCCACAAGCCGTGCCTTGTGGCACTTGATAGAGCCATCAGCCTTAGTCTTGATCTTGTATATCCACTTACAATTGACAGGAGAGACACCAGAAGGAAGTGGTACAAGATCCCATGTGTGGGTCTGCTGAAGTGCCTGAATCTCCTCCTGCATAGCCTGACGTCATTCTGGTAATTGAACGGCATGTCTAAAGCTATGAGGCTCCTGATGAGTTTGAATAGCCGTAAGAAAGGCTGAAAACTGAGGATAATAAAAGTCAGTGGGACCATAGCCAAGCCTGTCAGGAGGGCGGTGAGAATGCTGAGGATAGCGTCGAGGAGTATCCACAGCCGACAGAGGAGGAGTAGGAGCAAGAGCGGCATCAATTGAGGAACCCGAAGCATCTTTCAAGGCGGGAACACATTGACTAGAGGCCTGGGAAATAAGAGGCGCAGGAGGGGAGGTGGGCAGCGGAGTCATTGAGGAGCTTGAAGGCTCAGACTCCAATAGAGATGCAGAAGTAGGGGAGTCATCGGAGGGTAGAAGACTAGGAACAATAGAGGAAGTAGGAGAGGGGTCAGGATCATGAAGGAAGGAGAGATCCTGTGAGCTAGTGGAAAAGAAGGGAACACGCTCAAGAAATGTGATATGATGAGAGATACGAAGACGAAGACCAGTTGGATCATAACAGCGATTGCAATGACCTGCCACCCTATAATTTGGGATCCGATTACTAATGGGTATCAAATCATTGAAATTTGGAGCCAAGCCAAGATCTTGATAAGTCTGGGAAATAAATGATAAACTAAGCTAAACAAACCACAACATATCGAATTGTATAGGAAGTGTAAGAATTAAAAATTATTACAATTCGACTCGACTTAGCAAATAATACATATTCCAACTAAAAAGAAATAATTAAGCGTACATGCCTGAAAGGAAAATAACAACTACGTCAGGACATACCCTGGAACAGTGGTTGCTGACGCGCAACTCAAGACGAAAGCCTCCACGCTACGCCTATCTGGAACCCTCACCTAAAAATCACAGGAGTGAGTCTCATCAAAATAGACTCAGTAGGGATTCTCTAATCCCCACCACTCACTCACGCACCCACCAGCACAAATATAGGCAATTAAATAAGTAAAGCAGTAAAGACAACTCCCAAAGATTCCAAAATTCCGATATAAAACACATGCATTTATAAATGCAACATGCACAACTCTGAAACCACTTCACCACGGAATCCACAACCCACGTCTCGACTAAACACACAAACCACACAGCTGAACGCGGAAAACACTAACCCGCTGAGATGGAACAACAACCCTTCGAATAGCGCGTTGGCTATTCCGATCTGTCTAGCTCTAGGTGGTTCTGCTCCTCTCAGCTACGAGTGACACTCCGAATGTACCACTCCCATACCGGTACTAGCTGTACCCCGGGGTACACCAGGTGACCCTCTCTCTGGGTGTCACCCCACCACTCCCACACTGGCGCTGTGTCACTCCCACACCGACACAGGATGTCTAAGCACTAACAATTGTCACTCTAGGTCCACGATCGTACAAAACACAACATAGTGCGATCCGATCACGTAGAAATTCCCGTCCCCAAGGTATGATTCCAAGCATGCATTCAATCAAATTAACAAATAATGTACACACATGTTAATTGCAGGGATTAATGAGGTTATGTGTTGAATCGTGTCGCCCGTGGCCGACGTCATTCAAGACCCCTAAACTAGTTCACGCAGAAACTGGCCTTGGGAGATGGGCCTAAATAGCGTTGCCCATGGTTGACACCATTTAAATGGCGTCACCTGATCGCGACGTTATTTACCACCCAAAAAATCGAACTACCCTCTGGCATCTGGGCCTAAATCGCGTCGCCCGTAGTCAACACCATTTGCAAATGGCGTCGCCCTAGCCTGACGCCATTTAGCGTCCGAAGCATGATTTCGCTGCAGCCTCCCCCGAGCCATAAAATGGGATTTTCTCCTCCTTAAACCGCCCCAAAACACCCAAAAATAGAGAAGGAGGAGAATCCAAATAACCGTTTAAAACACACTGTCCCCCATTTTATAAAACAAGCATTTTTACCTAAAAACCTCCTAATACATGCTCCAAAGTGGAAAAAACATAGTTTTAAGCAAAACACCGCGATGATCGTCACCCTACCGGTTACTTGAACTCCTCCTTGCTCCTAGCCGCCGAACTGCCACGGTACAAGCCGCCGCCGGTACCGTCGTAGACGCCGTCACTCCACTAGGATGTCGGCCGCTGTCCGGAGAGCAATAGGCTGTGGAGGAGATGGTGGTGGTAGTGGTAAGGGGTAGGAGGTTGATGGAGTGGAGGAGTGAGGAGAGGAAGGGAAGGAGGGGGTCGGAGCTGTTTGGAGAGGAGGGGGAGGAGAGAGAGAGGAGTGGAGAGAATGAGGAAAAGGAGGGAGGACTTCGGAGCGCCAACCGAAACTCGCTAAAATGCATCGTTCTAGAACGACACCAATCAAGAGACAGGACGGGGTTGTACACTGGCAGATGTCTGAATCGCGTCGTCCATCCAAGACGCCCTTCAGACGACACGACCGGGGCTGTAGGCACGCACCCCCATGCCCGCCCACGCGGCATCCCTATAAAGCTCCTAAATGGCGTCCCTTAAGGTTGACGCCATTCAAAATCGCGTCTTGCAAGCTCGACGTGAAAAAGAGTCCATGCCCCAGCCCCACAAGGGCCCAAACTAAGGGGTCCGACATCGAAACCAACCCGATAACCGGATCTTAAACTTCAGTCCTTACAGCGATACCCAAGGTGCTCTGTGTTGTAGCCAAGGAGGACACACTTAACAGTTTGAGGTAAGAGTTTAGTGCATTCGTAAGGGGACAGCAGTACAAAACATGTACAACCAAAGGTACGAAGTCGGTCATAGTCGGGAAGGGCAGAGTAGAGGCGCTCCTAAGGTGTGCCACCTGACAGGACGGAAGATGGCGTGATATTGATGAGAAACATGGATGTGAGAACTGCTTCGGCCCAAAAGGCACGGGGAACAGAGGTGAAGACTGCGAGCAGTTTCAAGGATGTGACGATGTTTGCGCTCAGCAAGACCATTCTGTTGAGGTGCATAAGGGCATAAGAGCTGAGGAAGTGTGCCATGGGATGCCAGAAACAGACGAAAGTCTGAAGAGAGATACTCATGAGCACTATCAGTTCGGAGAACTTTAATACGACAATGGAAATGTGTGTACACCATCTCAGTGAACTGGCGATCGGAGAGAAGATCTGACTGCTTGTAAAGTAGGTAAATCTAAGTAAAGCGCGTGCAATCATCCACAAAATTGACGTAATATAAGAAGCCCGTCATAGACGGAAGAGGAGAAGGACCCCAAATATCAGAATGTACTAAATCAAAAGGATGAGTAGAAATAGACTCATGGGAACAAAAAGCAAGAGCTGCATGTTTAGCAAGTTTATAGCCTTCACAATGAGACAAAGAAAATGATGTGCTAGGACCTAAGACACCAGACTGAAAAAGAGATCGAAGACGAGCTGCAGATGGATGACCCAGGCAACGATGCCACAGATCAACAGAAGTAGAAGGACGTCCTAAAGAAGATGACGCAACAAGTGCAGACCGAGGAAGTTGCAACGTATCTAAGCAGTAGAGGCCACCCTTGTTATGACTTGTTCCAATCCTCTGGCCGGTACGTAGATCCTGCACATCACAAGAAGAGGAAGTGAATGAGATACGGTATCCTGAATCAGCTAGGCTACCAACATAGACAAGATTCATAGAAAGATGAGGAACATGAAGAACAAAAGAGAGGGTGAGATGACCAGAGGGGTCATAGTCAGTGGTGATGGAGCCAAACTTGGAGACAGAGAGAGGGGTACCATTTGCAGTGTGGATCCGAAGGTGTGGTGGAACATAAGAACAATTAACAAGAATAGAATCATCAGATGTCATGTGGTGAGAAGCCCTAGAGTCTAAGATCTAGTTCCAAACAGTACCAGTGGCGGCAGATAGACTGGAGAAGGTGCTGAATTTGTTGTATCCGTCTGGCAAGTTGCGTCACGTCAAGGGATCCTCCTGGAGGAGTTGACCCAGACGGAATTGTAGGCGACGGGGCAGGAGAAGGTGACTCTGCCACAGCAGCAGTGGGGCGAGGTGATGTTGGCAACGCTGAAGCTTCCGACATTGATCAATAGTGTAGCCACAATTGCGACAGTACTTGCAGAAAAGATTTGCCGGTATACTAATTGAGTCACCAGGTTGTGACGAAGAATCTATGCCAAGTGAGTGCGTCAGAGTGTCAAGTGAAGGAGAAAATCTGGAAGGCTCCGAGGTGCGAGACCGTAAAGCAGCAGCAAGAACAGTCTCAGATGGAGTGCCAAACGTCCCCAGAGCTCACAATCGTGTCTCCTTTGCAATAAGCTCAGTAAGAGCATCATCCAGAATCAAAAAATGGGATCGATGAAGAAGCTGAGCACGGAGTGCCTTGTACTCAGGACGAAGACGCATCAGAAAGTGATATAGATACTGCCGATCCCGTTGAAGACTGCAAGAGCATGTAGAAATACGACCAGAGACATGCATATCATCTAACTATGACTAGATACATCGAATACAAGTGAGGAACTCTTGAATCGACAGTTCGCCCTGACGAAGACTGTCAAGTTCACTATGAAGCTGATACTCTTGAGCACCACTAGACTGAATATAATGTCTGGCAAGATAAGTCCATTGTGCTCGAGATGTAGTAAAGTCCAGAAGATCCAGACGGATAGAAGGATCAACCGAGCGGAAGATATAACCCATAACAACCTCATCATTATCCTTCCAAATCTGAATAAAAAAAAATAGAAGTAGTACCTTTCTCTGCCGATGACTCAATTTCAATCACGGGACATATAATAGTTGTTGGGTTTGCTGTGTCGAGATCCGACCGAAAATGTAGCGGAATAAATTATTTCGGGATCGGATCCATCCCGCTTCGATTGTTAAAACAATAATGGAGTAAATCGGATTTACCTTGCGCGGATTCGAATCTACGTTCATTTTTCGGTTATGTTGGAGCGATACTGCAAGCCGCGCAGGTGCCCGGCCTCTAGCGGTATCCACGCGGTTCTCCTCGCGACGGATCGTCCTCGCCTCCTCGCTCGATTCGACGTTCGTGGATCCCGTCTTGCTGCGCGTAATCCGCCGCGACATGCGGATTTGAAATCTCCTGTTGGACAGAAGGCGGAGCAGTCGGGAGCCGAAGCGGAGCCTCCGAAGGACCGGCCTCATGTCGTGCGGCTGGAAGAGAGGAGAGAGAAAGAATGACGGCTAGGTTAGGGTTGCTGGCCTCCTACGTAGCGTCCGTTCTTTTATAATAAGTCTATTTGCGGTTTTTCGTAAAAATCCAAACTTATCCGAAATCCTGTCAGATTATCCATCGACTTGAAAACATTTTGCATGTGACCCTCTAGGCCCAAATACCAGTCTAGTTAATAGCCCATTAAGCCTAGTAACTCTTTACGGACCCACTGAATTAATTAATATCCTTATATTCAATTAATCAGCCGAATTTAATATCCCACAATAAATTCGGACGGACTTCCGATCACGTTGGATGCCAAGCAACATCGCGTGATCCTGGATGGCACTGGGGTTATCGCAACCCTCTATTGGAACCTTTCCGTCATCGGTTAGCGTGCGGATTTAATCCTTCATCCATACAATGTTCTCGAATCAACCTAGGGTATGGTTTACTGTTAAACCCTATTCGGTCGATTCACTTGAATCAGATGCCGCTAATCTGAATCCGATAACTCCTTATCGGACACAGAGTCCACCCTGGACAGGGACTTAAGCGCATTATTCCCGGAACATTCTATCTCAAACTACCGAGAGCGGATGATCCCGTATTGAACACACAATTACCTTCGAGGGCATTTCCCTGAACTCGATCGCTTGACTCATTGATAACCCATGGTTAGGGATTCGTTAGTCAAGGTCAAAGTCCATAAACTTACCAACAAGATATCTTTGGCGTCTCAGGTCTAAGGATCATCTACGCAACCGTGACAAAAGAATCGAGCTGGTTAACAGTGAGATGTTTACCATCCAGCGATTCATAGCCGGATAAGTTCAGTGAACTCATTCGCCAATGAGCACCTACAGGTCCAGCATAGTGTCTCCACACAAGTGACTTATATGATCAGTCATCCTCATCATATGAGTTGAAGTAACATATACTAGTTTATCCGGATGTTCGATGTCCTATCTCAAACATCCTATGACTAGGAACAATTAAGAACATATGTTTATAAGTCTTCGGTCCCGTAATTATGATCTCATCATAATCCGAAGATTGTTGCACATGTTCATGGACTTCATCATGATACGATAAACATAGATCGAATTAATTACACACAATGAATTTTTGTCATTTATTAATAATATGAATCAGTACATAGTATCGGATTGGCTTTGAGACCATCTAATACTAACAATAGTCCCATCAACATATCCCCATAACTTAGCAATACGGAGATTAGATCGAACAGTGGCAGCCCATACAGTATAGTTGCTAGCATCCTTTAATTGCAAATCTATTTTTGGAATATCTGACGCAAAAATAGAACTTAGAATAGCTATGGCAATCAAAGAAGGTAATCACTACCTTATGCTGTGAGTGGTCACCGGATCCACCCGGGGGGGCTTCACTGGAGGTGACCAAAGCACAACGGAGATCCTCAAAAGACTGCTGTCGCGGGGAGAAGCAGCGGTGCTGATGAGAAAAGCAGCAAGAAATTGTCACAGGGAGAAGCAGTGGTGCACATGAGAAAACAACATCAAGAAACTAGTGTTGCTATCGAGCGCGGTGCTGATGGAAAAGCGGCAAGAAAAGACACAGGCGGGCAACGGACCGAGCACCGGCGGCAACCGAGACGAAGAACTGGTGCGCACGAGCCGCACGGGCGGGTGGGAAGCAGACCCGACAGAGGCAGCAACGCGGATGCCGGCCCGACGCAACATAAGGGCGACAAAGAATCAGTGCGCACCAACACAGAGGCAAGATGCCGGCAAGGCAGCAACCATGTACGCGGTCGGCGGTGGCGCACACTCACACAAAAGAACAGGAGGAAAACCAAAAGCTAACGTTCAGCTCTGATACCATGTTACGAATAATGAATTGAAGAAAGCATGTGGTTCTCCATTGTATTGAACATCTATATATACAAGTACAAGAGCCCATAATAGGGCAAGAGGCCAACAGGTGTAGCAAGCTGTACATACTAAATCTAGACCTACTGTATATACATCAACAATCCACATGCCCAACATTAGTATGCATCTTCGAGCCTCTCCGCTGTTGTGCATTGCAGCTTTGTCCGGCGTTCAAGCCGATGTTCCAAGCCTTGTTTCCCCACTTCTTTGATGCCTGGCCATGTCTGCAAGACCTGGTTCTGTACTAGCTCACCCTCCCTTGATGTAGCGTTTTCTACCCTGTGATGTATGTTCCGTCTGTTTGTATTCGCTTGTTGTTTGAATGAATCGAAGTTTTTTCTTGATAAAAAAAATGCAAAATGTAAGCAATTTATAATTGTATCCTTTTTTTCCTTTGCACTTCACATTAGATATAAGGTTATGATAGAAATTGTACAAGAAAAAAGTTGCAAAGTAATTACTTGATTTTATTTATTATGATTATTTGTTAAAAGGTGCATTTGTCCGCATGAGCATTGATTTAATTATGTCACTTTGTTTATATCTAACTCTGTCTCAATGTACGCTCTATACACTTATCTTTTAGGAAAATACTACTTTTGCCGTAAATGTTTTTTTTTTTTCTTACAATCAATGAATCATGTAAATTATCATTCATACACTTAAAAGTGCTCACACTTACTCAATCTTAAAACGATAATTTTTTGAATTATTCAATGTTCTACTCTTATTTTGTTTTAATTTCTTTCTTTTTCTTCTTCTGGACACCGTGATGGTGTGCAAATTTTAGGGTGTGGAATTCACCTTGTCAAAATTTGCACACCATGATGTGCAACAAGACTTTCCCTTTTTCTTAATGAGTAATACTTGCTGCACAACTAAGCTTAGTCACATCGCACAATTTCGTGCGGTTGGGCCACGTGGCCAACTTAGCTAACCGGACGAACTGACATGACCAATCGCATAATATTTCGTTTGACAAATATATGTTTCGATTGATAAATATATTTTTCGATTGACAAGCACAATTTTTGATTGACAAATACATATTTCATTTGACAAATTCGTATTTGTCAATCATATTTCGGATTGACAAATATGTATTTAGATGATAAATATATATTTTAAAAATTATATTTATCAATCAAGAACTGTATTTGTCAATCGAAAATTATATTTATCAAAGAAAAAATATATTTATTAATTAAAATTATATTTATCAATCAAAATATTTATCAATAAAAAATTATCTTTGTCAATAAAAATATATATTTATTAATTAAAAATTAAATTTATCTATCCAAATATTAGAAGGATGATCGTGTCATTTGGTCCAATTGACCGAATTGACTATGTGATCCGACGGCAAAAAGTTTTATGGCGTGACAAACTCTTTGCTAAGCGGAAGTCCCCCGTCTCCACGTCAGCCTCTCTGTCCCCAGGTATCTGGCGGAGCTTTCAACCTTCCTTCAAACCGCTCTCCAACCCTCCCTCGATCCCATCGACAACCCTCACTGGTCCCCTCTTTACAGTTCCCCACCTCCACGCCCAGTTCTGCTTCCTCTCTCTCTCTCTCTCTCTCTCTCTCTCTCTCTCTCTCTCTCTTATATACATCAGAGAAGAAGAGCTCCAGCCGCCAAGGGATCCCACTCCACTGGTTGTCGCCTGCGCCTGATCCGTTGCTTCATGCGCTCCGGTCGAGATTTGGCATTCCTCTGACGTTGTTTTCCTCCGCTATCTCTTCCCTCTGTTAGATTTCTTTTTAGGTTCTTCTTTCGATCCCGACATGGAGGCCTTGATGGTCTGCAAATCCGCGAGCGTTAGCCCTCCTCCGGTAATTCTTCGCCCCCCTGATGCCGTCAGTTTGTTTTCTTATTGCGACATCGCCTTCTGTTTCGAGGATTCGTGCCGAGGAGCTGTTGCATTTGATGTGCATTATGGGGTTATAACTCATCTGGGCTTCGATCCATCGTGTTCCTAGATCCTTTGTATACATCATATGAGCTTGTATTTAGCCGCTAATAGTGTTTTGGTTCTTCCTGTACACGATTTCCACTGGTTATGGAAAACTGCCGGTGAGTGGAAGTCTTATGGTAGTGAAATTAAGTTTCCTCCACATCTATATCTGTAATTAAAAGGCATTTAGAATGTGGGGCGAGCTTTGCTTCATTCCTGAATCAGTTTACAACTCTTCATGTGCCTGTCTGTTTGATCTGATGTTGTGCTTGGTTTCCCTTATAATTCCTCTGATCATCTGATGCTTCAGTCTTTTTTTTTTTTTGTGTGGATTGCTTGCTCATTATTTGCTGGCCATTCATCGAAGTTCCTTGTATTTCTGTGACAAGGTTTTGTTCATGAGGCCGGCCCAGGAAATAAGGAGTTCAAAATGTGGCTTCATGGTTGGTGGTGCTGGAAATTTCCCGAGGCTGTGCTTTCCCAAGCGAATGGTTGTGAATGTGAACAAAAAGTCCAAGCAACGGGGAGGAGCTCTTGGTGCGACATGCATGCATGAAAAGATTCTTGTGGCAAACAGAGGGGAAATTGCCGTAAGGGTGATTCGAACAGCTCATGAGATGGGGATACCTTGTGTTGCTGTTTACTCCACGGTTGACCGGGATGCACTGCATGTGCGTCTTGCGGATGAGGCTGTATGCATTGGTGAAGCACCTAGCAGCCAATCGTAAGAGACACATCCAATGTTTCTCCTACTATTTTATTAGCGACAATTCCTTCCATAATTAACTTGGATTGCAAGGAGAAACCCATTTATACCATTTTTGGACTTTTTTTGCCCCCTTAAACCTTAACTGTGAGGACTGCCTACCCACCAAAAACTTTCCATCCCGCCCGCAAACACCCCACCCCCCCTCCCACAAAGAAAAAAAATGATTATATTGGCTTAAATTGGAGTTAATATATTTGCCATCTTTTCGTTAGGTATTTGTTCATGCCAAATGTTCTGGCAGCTGCTGTCAGCCATAGGTGTACCATGCTTCATCCTGGATATGGTTTTCTTGCTGAGAATGCTCGTTTTGTAGATATGTGCAAGGAGCATGGCATCAATTTTATTGGGCCTAATGTAAGTGCCTCCTAGTAATTGAGGATCTTGCTGAGAATTATGTTTCCTTCTAACAGATGTTTATGTTGCAGTCAAATGTAAGCTAGATTTTGGAAGAAACTTTTGTCTTGTACTTTGTACTTCTATTTACCTCCTGTTCTTCTTTATGGAATGGATCATTTCTTCATTTAAGCTGCATTTGGTAACCATTGCTGATCAGTTTGTTAATATAAATCACTTCTTCTATATGCCAAGATACTTTTTGATAGCCTGCAAGAGGGAGAACAATGCTTGTTATACGTTTGAGCAAAAGGGTTTTACACAGCATCTTCTTTTTCCAACACCTAAGTTGCACTCATATGAATGGTTTTGAAGATGGTTAACAAACATATCAAACTTCTGATTTATGATTATCTTCTACCATTTATTTATTTCTTATTCTTGAGAAACATGCCAATAAAGGAAAAACTGGAGTGGTTCCTGAAGTACATGATATTTGCAAATCTTCTGCCATGTTATCCTTTTTGAACCGGGGGTTGGGTGGTTTAGCTGGCTTTAGGATATTTTTATATCTTTCAAGTGCGATTAGCTTGTGATTGTCATGATTTGTTTATACTTGTTTGATCCAGATTTATCAGTCAGCTGATATGAAATTAGTGTGAAATGTTGGACTTAAATTCTTAAAATCTAGTCAGGTGACAAAAGAGCCATATATGTTTACTCTCTCTCTCTCTCACACACACACACACACACACATCTCATTCTCTAATTGGTTAAATATGTTATGGTATAATATGGCAAAAATACATTCGGATATAATTCATCCTAATTTTTGTATTAGACTGCCAAAGTTTTGGTCAAACAATTGAAAGATACAGAAAAATACATAGATTTTTCCTGACAAAATTTAAAAGGTTTGAAACAAAAGTATAATCATATAATAAATAGTTTTTCATTAAATTTTGTACTCAACTCAAGAAATGATAAGTTTTTTTTATCATCAAGTAATTATAGTTTCAATTTTATTCATGAACATGGAGTACTACATGGGAAGTATTAAGTGCCTGTATGATATGTGAATAATATGGTAGGGTCAAACAAATGTGTGTTTTTCCCTATCTGCTCTCTCTCTCCTCTCTCTTGCATGCGTACATGCTATCTCGCTCCATCTGTCTGCCTCCTATAACACTCCATTTATCTTCATATTTTTTCTTTGATTTAATTTATCAACTTATGCAACAAGGTAAGATTTTCTCCTTGTTGTCTATGGATGGGCCCTGGTTCAAGAAAGAGAATATGATATTGAGGTAGTAAAGAGTAGCCTCATCATATGTGAACATCTTTGTCATGTCGGCATGCTTATCTCATACCCCGTTATTTGACTTTATAGATTTTGTTCTGTAATATAGACTTTATAGATTTCTGGATGATTGAATGTCGAAGCTGGCTTGCTTTTGCAGTCTGATAGTATTCGTGTAATGGGTGACAAAGCTACTGCAAGGGAAACAATGAAGAAAGCAGGTGTCCCTACTGTACCTGGGAGTGATGGACTGTTACAGGTATAAGGATATTGATATATGTAAACTCAGTGTGGTATTTGTATCTACAAAGGTGTCTGGGGTTCTTACATGTAACTTGGGAAGTTTATTTGCTGTTACAGAGTACAGAGGAGGCTATCAAGCTTGCCAATGAGATTGGTTTTCCTGTGATGATTAAGGTAAAGTTGCTTCACATGCTTCTCTTCAATTCTTAAAGTTGTCATGCAGAAGATTTAGGAATCTTGTCTATCTGGAGTCTCCTGACTGTGTATCCTTAAATATTGGCTATCTATTCTTCTTGGCATTTTTTATATAAAAGGGCTGCATTTAACAGCTCCATACTCTTATAGAAATGATTAACCGATTTCATAGCAGAACTAAAGAGACTTGTCCTTCTCAGAAGAATGAGTCCATTATGGGAATTAGAGGAGTAAAACCAAAGCAAGGTACACTAGGATGTAATAACTTGTGGGGGATGTTTTCTCTCTTTATTTATTTTGTTTTGGTAGACTTTAACAAAATATATGCAAGAGGACATTCCATGGTGTATGTTGTTTGCGGATGATATTGTATTGATAGATGAGACGCAAGAGGGAGTTAATAGAAAACTAGAGCTTTAGAGGAGCATCTTAGAGTCGAAGGATTTTAGATTAAGTAGAACTAAGACAAATACATGTATTGTAAGTTTAGTGAAGGTCGGATAGGTGAAAAGGAGGGAGTTAACTTGGATAGGATGACACACCCCAAAGCACCAATTTCAAATATCTTGGTTCGATCCTCCAAGAAGACGGAGGGTGCGATGAGGATGTTAGCCATAGGATTAAAGCATGATGGTAAAAGTGGAGACTTGCTACGAGAGTCTTGTGTGACCGCAAGATCCCAACGAAGCTGAAAGAAAAATTCTACCGTACGACGATAATACCTGCAATGTTATATGGTAGCGAGTGTTGGACGATGAAGGGGCAACATGTCTCCAAGATGAGTGTTGCCGAGATGAGAATGTTAAGGTGAATGTGCGAGCATACTAGGCTAGATAAAATTCGTAATGAGTATATTAGAGAAAAGGTAGTAGTGGTACCAATTGAGGATAAATTGAGAGAAGGGAGACTGAGATGGTTTGGGCATGTTAGGCGTAGGCCTAGAGAGGCTCCAGTTAGAAAAGTGGAGCATATTAGGATAAAGGAGGGGAAGAAAAGAAGGGGTAGACCTAGATTAACTTGGAAGAGAGTAGTACAATGTGATTTGGAAGCTTTAAACCTTTCAGAAAAGGTAGCCCAAAATCATTTAGAGTGGGAACATAGAATCCATATATCCGACCCCAATTATTTGGGATTAAGGCTTCGTTGAGTTGAGTTGAGTTTTGGTAGACTTTGAGAACTTGGGATTAGCCCTCGGAGAGTCTATGACTTCGGATCAAGCGTGGATCCATGAATTCGACCTCTCCCCATTGACCTCGACCAGTGTTAATTACCCCAATCAACAATTGGCGACCCTTGATTAACCGTCTGTTGATACCCTTGAAGTAATAACACACTAAAGTTTGGAGTATTGAAATTGCACTATCATTTGATGATTGATCTTTGTATTAGACACGTTTGAACTTGATGTTCATTTTGAATCACTTTGGAGAATTCTAGAGGATACTTAAAGGATGCCACTCCCCATGGGGTGCATGTGAGCTTGAGTCCCTTAAGGATACCAAGAGGATATGTCTTGGGCAAAAATCTCTTTAGGACCATTAAAGGATACCTTTTGGTTTGACAATATCCTCTAAATATCCTTTATGAAACTCCAAGGGTTCATAAAGATTACTTAAATACAAAAATCTATTTCTTCCTTCTTTTGTCCTTTTGAAGATTTGAGAGACTTGATCAATGGGGCGTGATGGCCATCACTTAACCAAGACTATTCCTTAAGGATAGTGGTCTTCCAACCGATATGATGGGACTGAAGTTAATTAACTTAAATTTAATTCGGGCAAACACATGCAATGGTCAAATTGAACACATCCATAAATCATGCACAATTTCATTAAGCATATTTCTCACAGTTACACTTTGGTCATAAATGAAAACTACATCAAATTGAGTCATACTTTAGTCATCCTGTCAACGGGAATGAACTACAATTTTACAAACTTTTGGCCACACCAATGTTAGGAATGGACCAAGAGAGGAACTTTAGCCACTCCAATGATAGGAGTGAACCATGATTTAAACTTTGGTCACCTTAATGATAAGAGTGAACCAAGATTTAAACTTTGGTCGCTCTAATCGTAAGAGTGAACCAAGAACTTATGGCCATCTAACTGTAGGAGTGGACCAAATTTGAAGCCATTCTAACGATAAGAATGGACCTAATTAAATGAATTTTTGGCCATTATAACAATTAGAATTGAATAATTTAGACTTTGTTCACCCTAATAATAAGAGTGAACCAAGATTTAAACTTTGGTCGCTCTAACCATAAGAGTGAACTAAGAACTTATGGCCATCTAACTATAGGAGTGGACCAAATTTAAGGCCATTTTAATGATAAGAATGGACCTAATTAAATGATTTTTGGCGATTCTAACAATAAGAATGGACCATGATTTTATTTCTTTAGTATACACAGGATTTGTGTCGGTCTTTCACGCACGGTGTCGGAGCTTCAAATCTATCCACGAGCGGAGTTTGGGTGCTTCTTTGGCAGCGTATTCTCTCTTTTTTTATTCTTTTTTTTTTTTCCAGATTTTGCAGCAGCCCCCCTAAGGGGTATTTATAGGGTGAGAGGAGAGGGAGATGTGAGAGAGAGATGGAGAAAGGGGGTGCAGTGGCACCCCCTAGGGGGGAGCCACTGGTGGCTCCTCCTTGCCCTTTCTCTCTCTCTCTCTCTCTTCTTTTTCTTTTCTTTCCCCCTCCTTTTTTCTTTGATTACCCGTCTTCCTCCTTTTGTTTCAAAAAAAAGAATATGTTCAACAAATGCCCTCCAGGGGACGTGTCGGAGGCAAGGATGGAGGCATGTGTCTCGTACATTGGCTTCATATTCTTTTGTTGGCTTTATCATGTGCAATCAGCTTACATTCGACTTAGGACTCATGAGTCTTGACGTGAACATTAGAGATGTTGCAATCTGTCTAAACCTTCTTGGGACTTCTGGGAGGAAACCAATTTTTATGGACCTTGAAATGATGTCAGCCCGTTAGAGCTTCGCCTTGGATTATGCATAGTCCTACTTCAAGTGTTCTGATGAACAAAAAAAATGCTCAATCCGGTCACATTTGTGACTTTTGAGTGAGACCTACTTGAATAACCTTGGTGGGTCCTGACTAGTGCCTTTTGGACTTTTCCTCTAGCTTATTGGATGCACCGAGCGGCATCATGACCTATGGAGTCTTTGGGCCTTCATGGCTTGGGGATCTTTTTAGGAATGCTTAGGTGATGTCCTTTGTCTCTCGACACCTGCCCATTCCTCGGATTTTAGGATGCGAAACACCTCCTTCCGGCTTTTCCAGGCACACCATGCAAGATGTCATGAACTGGCCAATGTCTTGAATAAGGTTTACGAGTCGCGCACTACGTTGGCTCAACTTTGCTTCTCGTTCTCTAGCGACACTTGAAATCTTCGAGGCACCAAATACTTCTTTTTAGCTTTCAGGATGCATCTGACAGCCTTTTGGTCTTCATGACTTGGGGCTTTCTTTGAAAAAGTTTGGACAATGTAATTTATCTTTCAACACTTGTCCGACTTTAAGATTTCAAGGTGTGCACAACCCTATTTCGGCTTTTCCAGGTGTACTAGGAAGAGTACCCTGAGGTGGCCAAGGCTTTGGCTCATGTCGAGCCAATAGGACTAGAGTGTTTGGAATACCTTTGTGAGTCTTAAACTATATTGACTCACCTTACCTCTTGTCATTCAATGATGCTTAAAGTCTTCGAAGTACCAAATACCCCCCTTCGGCTTCCCGGACATTTGAGAGTGTCTGCAATAACTTGACTTGTGCGGCCCACTATGGCTGGTGTGGCTTGCCAATGTTGTGCAATTTCGGTCTTTTGCCGTTTCCTGACACTTGCTCACATTTCAAAACTTTTTGGTATGAGTGACTTCTTTTTGACTTTTTAGGACATATTGTGGGAGTGACCTTAACTGACTGGAGCTTTGACGATATCAAGCTAAACTTGATGATTTCACCACGGTCTTTAGGCCTTCATTTTGTCCCTTCGCACTTCAAACTCTTTGTAATGAACTGCTCTCAATTCTCTCTCTCTCTTTTTGCATGTAACTCACTTCTTTTGTTTTTGCGCCAAGGCTAAGGTTGGAGAGTCGTTTTATTGCTTCTGTAGGATTTACTGCACAGTGCCATTGTCTCCCCCCTTTTTTTTGAGGAAGATGGGGGGTTTTGGGGCATTTGCTTCTAAAAATGCTGGCCGACTTTCTATTTTAGTGTCTTCACTCACCTAGTGCTATATTTTCTTCTTTTGGAGCTGTTGATGAGCATAGGATTTCTTACTCTTGTGGCGCCTGAGATTGCTTCTTCTTAATTTGTTTTTTTTCTTTCTCTATATTGTGCTTTATCATCCTTCTTCTTGGCAACTGATTCGGCTGAGAGTTCCCCACTAGACTTTGCCATCATGGTAGCATTTCTGCAAGCCAACATTGCCACCTTTGAGCAAAATAGCGATTGAACTTGATTAGCTCAATTTCTGTCCTTGCACTTTCAGTGAGGAGAACTTTGTGCACTGTTTTATCGTCTACGAGGATGAGTTTCGAGAGCTTTGTCTACCTCATTTTCTTTGCCGTAGACACAGCCTCCCCATGGACTTGTCATGGGACAAATTGACACCTTCTCGATTTGATTGATTTTTTTTTTTCAATACTAACTTTAGCGTCCTCGTGGGTTTTCAACAAAGTTAGTCTCCTCTTACTTTTATCTACACGTCTTTTCGGATTTTCATGTAGCAAGGTTATCCATTTTTGCCTAAGGCGCCCTTTCAAATTTTTTACTTTAACAAGATTTTTGGACCTTTTTTACCTTTAACTATCCGTTTTTGAGAGGAAACAATTAAGTCCGTTGGAGCACCTCAATTTTAAGCCCTTTTTCTTCTTTTCTTCTTTTTTTTTGGTCGGTAGGAAATTGTGGCTTCCCTGTGGGTCAGATTTTAGGTAGAGCTTTCAATTTTGTTATGTAGGGAATTGTGGCTTCCCTGTAGGCCAAATTTTGGGTAGAGTTTTCAATTTTATTCAGTAGGGAATTGTGGCTTCCTTGTGAGCCTGATTTGTGTAGGGTCTTTGGAAGGTTTTGGGTATTCTTCAAGGATAGGAGAGCTCTAAATAATGATTATTTTGGATGTATCAAGATACAAAGGCCCTGAATATTCATGAAGTTTTTTTGGGTTTTCAAGAGCACAAAGATCCTAGTGGCACTAGGATTTTGGATTTTTGTTTTTTTCAAGGATACAACGGTTCCCAGGGGCTATGGGTTTTGGGTTCTTCAAGGGTGTAAATGCTCCAGGTGTCCAGGGACTTTGGGTTGTTCAAAAGGCTCCCAGAGACCGAGAATTTTTAGGTTTTGGTGATGGAAATCTTTTGGTGGGACGATGGATTTTGGCTGGGGAGTATTTCCCACTTTTGGACCTTATCAGATGAGAAATCGGGTTTTCTCACTCCTTTATCGAGTTGGGAAGATGTCGTCATCATCGCCTCAGTCGTAGCTCTTTATCAAAAGGTTTTTTGTGTCACCTACCAATGTAAGGTGACGTAAGGGTTTTCTCGTCATTGGCGATTCTGACACTCTCCTTAGATAAGGACGTATGGATTGAGGTAGGCCGAGAGAGCTTTCTCTCCACCGGGGTATGATTGTTTCTTTTCTTTTCTTTTTCTTTTCTTTCTTCCTTCTTTTCATCTTCTTTTCTCTTCTCCCCTTTTCCTGTGAGCATTCTCTTTTTGTCATACCCCGATGGGTTGGATTTTTTTTTTAAACTAACCTTAATGCCCTTTCAGGTTTTCGCCAAAGCTAACCCTTTTTTACTTTTGCCTGTGTGCTCTTATGGATTTTCACACAGTGGAGTTTCTCAATTTTGCTCGAGGCGTTCTTGCGGGTTTTCACTTTGGCCGGGTTAAAGACCATCGACTCATTTTGAGGGTGGAGTCGATTAAGTCCGTCGGGGCACCTCGTTTTTAAGCTACTTCTTCTCTCTCTTTCTCTCTCTCTCTTTTTTTTTCTTTTTTTCCGTGAGGGCCAAGTTGGTGGTACTTTGTAGAAGGTTTCGAGTATATTCAAGGGACTATTTTTTATATTTCTTTGAGATTTTTATTTATTTTTATCATACTGAGGGTATTTTGATAATTTTACCCATCTTATTAAGGTTTGGAGGGTATTTTGGGCATAGGAGAGGTTTTGATATTTTTTAAGAATTTTATGTGATTTTTACAGATTTTTATCATGGATGGGGGTATTTTTGTAATTTGTATTAAGTTCCGGGGGCATTTTGGTCATTTCAAAAATTTTATCTGTTTTCAGATTTGGTTCTCTGTTTTTTACTGAATTTTACTGATTTTTTTATTAATTTTACTGATTTCTATTAATTAATTGAATATATGAAGGATATTTAAGTCATATTTTTGGATTTATGTAATTTTCAGATTTGGTTTTCTGATTTTTACTGAATATTACTGGTTTTTGTAGAAATTTCCTGATTTTTATATTCATTTTATTGATTTTAAATAATTTTCACAGATTTTATTAATTAATTAAGTATGAGGGGTATTTAAATCATTTTTTAACTTAAGTATATTATTTTATGTCTCTATGTTTCATTATTGAGTTTTAATTATGAGTCTAGGTTTAGTTATATATGGGGTGAGGCCAATAGTATTTTAGAACATTTAATTATGTACTTATGCATTTTAATTAGTTATTAAAGTAATTAATAATTTAATTATGTATGTGAAAATATAATAACATAATGTTACTTAAGTAATAGATTTATTAATACACATGCACACACATATGCTCAAAGAACAAATATTGACATTTCATTCATTATTTCGTCATAATCCCGTCTTATAGAACGACAATTTTACAACATAAATTCGACAGAGCTTCCTCTTAGGAATAAACCTTAGGAAGAGAGCCCTTCAAGAAAATATCTCCTCCAAACGCAGCAAATCCAGGCAAGAGCACCAGATTTGGTCTTCAAATGGGCAGAGTTTTCCTTAGAAATTTTTAGGCCAAATGGGCATGGAATCTTCCTCCCCCTTGGGGGGGAATTTATAGGCCTTGGAGGCCTTAACCGGTGGGGGGGGTACCCATCGGAGCTTTTCTTGAGGTGAGGGGTACCCACCGGAGCTTTTCTTGAGGTGGAGGGTACCCACCGGTAATTATGTGAGAGAGAGAGAGTGAGAGAGAGATTAGAAAGGAGGGGGGGAAATTGGTGGGCACCCCCACCGGTTCCCAACCGGTGGGGGGTGCCATCGGTTGGACCAAACCGGTGGGGGGGCTTCTCAACCCCCCCTGCTTTATAAAAAAAGAGCCCAACAAATGCCCTCCACGGGACATGTGCCGGAAGTGAAGACGACAGTGCATGTCCCGTGCCTCATTTGGTTACAAGAATTCTCATTTTGCGTGCTTGAGGAGCCCTACATGCGGCATGTCGGGACTGTCTTGATGAATTCCCGTGTCTTGCCTTATGTATTTGCGACTATTAGGAGAAGTCAACCGCCGTCTCATATATGTCAAGCGACACATCGCTTCGGCTTGCTATGCATATATTCTATCTGAGCTTATCTAGGTCCCGATGACCCTCAATTTTGGTACATAGACACCTCAAGATATGCCCAGAAAGTCTTGTTTTCATAACTTTTCGACTTTCCGAATATATTTGAAAGCATCCAACCCCTCTAATTATGGGAATCCTCTTAGCCTTCATGACTTGGAGGTTCTCCGAGAGTTGATGCCGCTCGAATCTTTCGATGTTTACTTGGAGTCTGGGGGATCTGTTGGCCTTCATGATATGGAGACTCCTTAAGAATACACAGGCGAGTCGTTTAATTCTTCCGGCATTTGCTCTATCTTGAGGTATCAGTACCTTATATTGGCATTTCCAGGAGCTCCGTACGAAGCGTTCTGGATTGGCCTAATTTATGGTTCATAGCAATTTGACTTTGTCCTATGACTTGATTAAGACTTGGTCGATTTTTATTTTTGTATCTTGAGACTTTTATTACAGCTCTCTGGTGCTGATTTCCTCTCTCTATCTTCTTGCAGCTTGCTATCTTTGTCCTTATGGCTCACGTGGGAGTTCCTCCTATGGCGGGTCACGGGGAGGACGATATTCCGGTCCCGCCAATTGTCGAGTAGCCTTTCGTCAAAGCGGACCGAGATTGAAACTATCGAGGCAGCCAATGTAGCTTGGGTTGCGGAGACTCATGTGCTCTAATATCAGAAGGATATTATCCTTTCTAGTACCGTAGACGCCCAGATTGCCGCTCTGTGCCAGCAGGCATATATTCTTGAAGTTTTGTTGGAGGGAGAACTCCCATTTTGTGGCAGCCATCGAACATCGCTTCGACTGGTATTCTGGCGATGGAGTCGAATTTCTTCGAAGGTTTGAAGTTTTTCATTTGCCGATGGACGGTCTATTGCAGTCTCTAGCGGGACATAGCTTTTCCTAGGCTAGAGTTGATCTGCTATTTCTCTATTGTAGTTCTTGTTGTCTCTCCTTTTGTCGAAGAACTTGAACTACCCCGCAGGCTCGTCTCAAGCTCCACAATCGCTTCAGTATATTATTTCTGAAGATCAATGCTAGGTTTGAGTAGTATGAACTCTTTGTTGTATGTTGCTTGTATTATTTTTTTTCTTTTTTTTTTTCATAACTAATACTAGCGCCTTTTCAGGTTTTCGCCAGCATTAGCCCCTTCTTATTTTTGCCTGTGCGCCCTTGCGGGTTCTCACACAACGGGGTTACCCAACTTTGCCTAAGGTGTCCTTTCGGGTTTTCACCTTAACTGGGTATAAGACTTTTTTACCTTTAACCGATCCTTTTGAGGACGAGATCGATTAAGTCCGTCAGAGCACCTCGTTTTTAAGTCCTATTTTTTTCTTCTTTTTTTTTTGTTTGTTCGGTAGGGAATTACGGCTTTCCTGAGAACCGCTAAGGAAATTCTTGTAGGGAACTGAGGCTTCCCTGAGATTCGCTAAGGAATTTTATGTAGGGAACTGAGTCTTCCCTGAGAACCGCTAATGAATTATATGTAGGGAACTGAGTCTTCCTTGAGAACCGCTAAGGAATTATATGTAGGGAACTGAGTCTTCCCTGAAAACTGCTAAGGAATTTTATGTAGGGAATTGAGTCTTCCCCGAGAACCGCTAATGAATTATATGTAGGGAACTGAGTCTTTCCTGAGAACTGCTAAGGAATTATATGTAGGGAATTGAGTCTTCCCCGAGAACCGCTAAGGAATATCTGTACGGAGCTGAGTCTTCCCTGAGAACCGTTAAGGAATTATATGTAGGGAACTGAGTCTTCTCTGAAAATCGATAAGAAATATCTGTAGGGAACTGAGGCCTCCCTGTGAGCCGCTAAGAAATATCTGCAAGAGCGTGGCTTGACGGGGAGGACTCTTTGGCACAAGATCTCCCTTATAAAATGTGATGCACCGCCCATCTTTGTGATGGACTGTCAGGGTCTTTAATTCTTCCACTGTGTGGACTTCCCTTGGGAATATAGGCTTTGTAAGGCCGGAGGGTAGGCATATGCTAGGCTCTATTTCTTTGCTAATAGTATTAGCTTCTAATTGGTGGCTGGCCTACCAAATTTAGCCGACTTTTGATGAGACTTGTCGGGTTTCATTCCTTGCCGGAATCTAGCAGCTTTGGCTTCATTAATTGTAATTCCGCCTTCCTCATCGGAAGACTTATCAACTATCTTCTTCCCCTTACGACGGCTTTCGCTAGTCGTTGGGTCTGAGGCCTTATCAAAGGATAACTGGGCATCCGCCAGATGACAGTCATATGCCATAAACGGCTCCAAATCAGCAAATATTCGATGTTGCTCGCCGTCTTTTGTATATTTAAGGCATTAGTGGAGAGTTGACGGCACCACCCGATTTCTATGTAACCAAAGCCTACCTAGTAATGCCTTGAAGGAGGTATTGAAGTCAACTATGAGAAATGACACTTGGGTCACCCAATCGTCCAAACATAACTCCACATCAACCCGCCCAAAGGCTTCTTCTGTCTCTTGGTTGAATCCTGATATCGTTATGCCTTGCACCCTCTTTATATATGGGGTGAGGTATAACGCTTGAAATGTTTTGAGGGGCAATATGTTTACTGCAGATCCTGAGTCTACCAGTATTCGATCGACCTCTCGGCCATTGATTTTGCCCCGCATATATAGCGGTCTATTATGTCATGGCGACGATAGCAGCATATCATCATCGGTAAAAGCCACCGTGGCCTCATATGCCTCATATGCTTGAGCTCTTATTTCGGCCATATGGACCTCATATGTTTCAGGATCTTAGAGGGCAACAATCAAGGCCTCCCTCAGCTCCTTGCTCAAAGCTATTGCTTCCCATATGTTGAGGGATGCATGCATTCTTTTCATATTTTGTAGCACTTTTCGATCTGCCCTGGCTCGGGCTTGCTCAATAGGAGGCATTATTTCTGCCATGCTATGAAGGGTCTCCTTCAAGGCTTTTGATTGCTCCCCATAAGTCGGGGATTCTCCTGTTTGCATTTGCCCTTCTGTGGGATTAATTTGTGCTTCTTCGGCAAATAATTCTGCCAAGGCCTCGACTCCTTCTGCAAGACCAGGTTGAGCCGAAGGGTTTATCTCTTCTTGTTCTTTGGTGAGTTGAGCATTTTCTGTTTGCTGAGAATACTCCTCTTCATCGGAAGGACATAAGCGAATATTACCCCGGATTTTTGGCTCCGAAATTGGTTTTGGGGTTTCTCCCATGAAGCAGATAATTCTATTTTGATTCGCCTGGCTTTTGCTTTGACCATTATTGTGGTCTCGGCCCCGGCCTCGGCCTCTATTTTGATTCCTCCGGTTCCCCTTTCTTTGGTAAGTAGCCAAAGGAGTTCCGGCTTCTGGTGAAGCGTGCCTCACTTCGCCATCCGAAATATCTTGAAGTTGAGCCGACATTACATGACAGGCTCGATATTGTTGTTCTACTTTTTCCATTGTTAGACCATCATCCCAGAATATACTAACATCGTCTGGGATTGAGAGCTCATCCTCACTAGCTTTCCGTATGCGACCACGGAGGTCCGACAACCATGCTCTGAGGCGGGCTCGCCGGTTGAGCTCTTCCCATGGAATATATTGACCCAGAGGGACATCCTCTGTTGGCTGATTTTGTCGATATTCATCTAATTCATCGATGATCTTATGAAGTCTATGAAGTGGCGAGATTTTGTCCCCAGACATATTTATGGCATTAGCGAGCATTTCTTGCTTCTTTAGCCTTCTCTTCTCACTTCTTTTTCTATTCTTTTCTTATTTCTTTCTCCTTGCTGCTTCTTGAATGAAGCTGGGCTGGGCCGGCATTTCTGGAAATGGGTCGAAATGGACCACAACTTTTCCTTTTGTCGTCTGTGTTTGCGAGGATTTAGCTGGTTTAGGCTTCTTTTTCTTCTTTGCCTTAGTCCACGGACTTTCTGGCTGATTGCGGTTAAGAGTGGCTTTAACAGCTTGCTCGACCACTGAATCTGGCAACATTTGATATTCGCCGAATATTTTCTTTTCGGACTTTTTGGAGGAACTTATCTCCGGATTTTCATGTCGCCATTTGATGCCCAGCATTTGCATCTCTCGGCCTACCGCTGCCACAGTATCAGTGGCGGCTTTGGTACGAGGAGTGGGCGGCCTATCAAGTGCCATTCCCCCATATTTGATATGGGGGCTCTTCTTGCAGAATATCATATAAATCCGCTTCTGTAATTTCTATGGCGTTCTCCAGATTGAAGGAGAATTTATGGACCATATTCACAGAATAGTTAGTCACATGAGGCTGTGGGGGATCAACCATATATTTCCCCATATTTATTTGTCCTTCTTGGATTAATTTTTCTATTTCATCCTTGAGGACGAAGCAGTGCTCCGTTCGATGCCCAAGAGCACGATGGTAGTGACAGAAGTTAGGGTCATCTGTCATATGCATCTCTTCCTCCCTTCTTGGCTTTGGAAGAGCGATGACTTTCTTTTTCATACAAAGTCGGAAGAGTTCCCGAACTTTGTCTTTGGGGAATGAATAAGGCCTTGCGTGCCTTTCCCTCAAAGTCAAGGAATTTCTGAAGCGTATGCCAGCCTCTTTATCGGCCATTCGCCTAGCCTGACTCCCTTTTTCAGCTATTTTTACGCTTTCATGACTCCTTCTATAAAAGGTTGTTTCTTCTTGGCGATATGTTTCTATATCCTCTCTAGGAAATATAGTTTGTTTGCCTCTTTTTCTTGAAGGGCGATCGGGATCTGACCCTAACCCTTCATAAGAGAAGAATATGTCGACCTTGTTGAACGACAGAGTTTCTGAAAATTGCATGGAGAGTCCCTCCATCATCTGAGTGAGCTTTTCCTGTTGACATGAAAGTCGTGTCAGGCTCGTCTGGATTTCTTCTAGTGCCGCCATAACTGAGTTCCCAGGGGGAGGAGTTGCTGGAGTATATATTTGTGTTGCCTCACGTTCTGGAGAGGCCTTCACCACTTCCTCTTCAGGGTGATACCCAAATGAGCTCTCACTCATATAAATGACATTAACAACAAATGTTTGCTTATTTCTTTGGTGAGGTTGAGGAGGGCCTATCAAATGCTTGCCCATCTCCACAGCACCTTCACGGATAAGCTTTTCTATTTCATCCTTGCAAACATAGCAGTTTTCTATTACATGCCCCAACATGCGATGATATGGGCAATAATTTGGCTCATTAACCCTACCTGCCTCAGCCGGCTTTTTGGGCTCAGGGAGCGATATAAGTTTTACCCGCATACATGTTTCGAACAATTTCTTTGTATGCTCACGGGTAAAAGAGTATGGCTTCTTCATTCTTTCCGCAAGAGAAGAGACTGGCGCCTTCCCTTCTCCCTTTTTATTAGCCACTGGAGTGCTGGGGCCTTCCCTGGCATCATTCTTTTCCACAGCTGGGGAGAAGTCAACCGCATTCACTTCTTTAACCGGAGCGCCTCGCTCCCTTGGGGCTTTCCCTTTATTTGGAAGTATAACGGGATAGTCGGCGAAGAACATTTCGATCTCTGTCACGATATTGTTAAGTTGATCGAAGTTTCTGACATTGGCCCTGATCAGTTTCTCATTTATTTTGGGTTTCAAACCCTTTTTGCACAATCTCACTGCGTCCTCATGGACCGGAGGATTGTCGCATCTCATGCTAAGGTTCCGCCATTTCTTAATATAATTTACGGCGGACTCATTCTTTCCTTGTTTAAGTGTCACTAATTCAGTAATAGTGACCTTTCGCTCCGATACTTTGAAGCGATCAAGGAACTTTTTTTGCATCTCTTCCCAACTACCTATAGAGTTGGGTTTCAGCTTGGCATACCACTGGAATGCCGTATTGGTGAGGGAAGTTGAGAAGAACCTTAAAAGGTATGCCTCTTCCGTTGCCAGCTCTCCCAGGTCGCTCATATAATGAGCAATATGCTCCTGGGCTGAGCCTTTCCTATCGTATCTTGTAACTTTAGGGCGCTTATTATGATCTACTGGAAGCTTTTTGAACATATGACGAACCGGAAAGGGCACTTTATATAAGTCAAATGTGCTTATTCCTTCGTCCTGTTCGGCCATCTTGGCCTCGACAATTTGCTCAATTAAGTGCTTTTGCGACACTGTCGGATCATCTGCTGATGCACGTGATTGTTTAGCATTATAATTGGGTTCCTCAGCCCTGTGTTCCTGAATCTCTTCAGGACTGAAATTGACCTCAACAACCGGAGGTCCTATTAGGGTAGGAATAGCCCTAGGCAGAGGTAGATTTATTAGAGGAGCGGGAGCCACCCTTTGATGCTCCTCCATTTTCTGGATCAGGCCATATAGCAAGGCTTTTAATTGTTGATTTTCCTGCCTTATTTCCTCAATAGTCTGAGGTTGTACTTATTCTTGTGGCAGCTGTGCAATTACAGGCTCTCGGGCATTAGTCGCACCTTCATCGGTGTGAGGTGGCTCTGCCCCCTGGCCTACTTGGCCCAACAGGCACATAGCTTGCTCCATTTGGCGGGTAATTGGCCCACCCCTTTGCGTCATTCCAGCGACATTGCTCGGCTCTTTAGACTGAGAAGGTTGCCGATTTGTGATACTGGAAGTATAGCAAGTATATATCCGGATGCCATCATCTGTCATCCGTATGGTTCTTTTCTTTCTCTGCGCTGGTCGTACCAGGACGTCGAGTCTTTCAAAGACGGAAACCCGCTTTTGGGCAGGTTCTTGTGCTTTGCAGACATTCTTCTTTCCTTGGCTCTGCTTAAGATGAAGCCAAGTTGTCGGATGGATTATTTCCCTCACCGGCTCTGCGGGCTGGGGAGGTTGCTGTCCTGCTAGGGTAGCCCTAGCCTTGCGTATGTCGTGGGCTTTCTTTTTGGTCACCCACATTTTCTTAAGGCGGAGCGCATGCCCCTCCTTGTAATTGCTCCCATTTTGGGGAATAGTATCATCCCGTGCTCGGGATGTGGTATTGCCCCCAGCATATTGGGGTGCAGTAGGCGCATGCTGGCGAACAACGGCCTTTCGTGTTCTTCTCTTTTTCTTAAAGGTTGCCACATCTTGGCAAACCTTTGGCAAAATCCCAAACCGATTGCGGACCGGAATTGTCGGGACATGCCGAGTTTTGGGAATAATCAGCTCTTCGCCATCTAGGCGGATACGCATATCCCCAATCAATACTGTCTTCCCGGTCTGAGACGGACTCGGTGGAGTACCCCTCCGCTTCTGCCTCCTGCTGGATGAGGAAGCGGCAGATGTGCTGATAGTATTGGTGGTGTAGACTATCTGTTGTTGCCTACTTTTGTTGACTTTCTTTGCGCGGGAGGCGTGCTTCTTCTCTTGTACCGGAGCTTGTTCCGGTACTAGGATTACTCCCAAGAAGTATGGTGATCCCACAACTGCGGGGAAATCCCCGAAACAAGTTGGAGTAGTGAGATACCCACATTGAGCGTGGGTTGCCACCGCAAGTGGGCCATATGTGACCCTTGCCGCCATTGTTGTCTATTAAGCAGAAGACTCGACCACCTACATAAGACATGGCGAAGTTAGTAGTAGAGTTATGGTGAGGGCATCACCGGACGGAGAGATGAAGGGAAATAGAGGTCCCACCGGACGTGCCATCTGTTTGTTTCATTTGTTTGGGACCTAACCTATGCATGTCTCTCTCCTATCGGATTATTTGAAAAATCCATATCATTTTTGTTTTTATCTGGAGAAATATAGGTCGGTTTTATGTATTTTATTTATTGGACTATGAGAGCTTGGGATTAGCCCTCAGGGAGTCCGGGACTTCGGATCAGGCAAAGATCCGAGTATATGACCTCTCTCTACTGACCTCGGTCAGTATTAATTACGTCAACTACTCCACAACTCTTGATTAACCGTCCGTATGATGTCCTTATAACATGCAACACTACTACTACAGGCAGCACATGCATATGAAGATATATTTTAGGTTAAGCTCTTGGCCTCACCCAAGTTTAAGATAGGTTTATATGGTTTTGGATTGATTCCAAGTTATCTGGATTGATTCCAAGTATTTTAGACCCATGAAGGTATTTTTGTAATTATGCCAAAATAGAAGGTATAGGGGTATTATGGTTATTTTGGTGTATGAAATGAGTTTTAATGATTTAGGAAGGTTTCAAAAACCTTATGAGATTTTTAGAGTTATTTTAAGTGTATAATGGTTGTAAGGGTATTTTGGTAATTTTACCTTAAATCGGGTTTATTAGACTTAGAGTCTATTTTTATATTTTTTTCTGAGATTTTTATTTATTTATCATATTGAGGGTATTTTGGGTATAAAAGAGATTTTGAAGAGATTTTGATATTTTTAAGGATTTTCTGTGATTTTTACAGATTTTTATTATTATATGGGTGAGGGTATTTTTGTAATTTTATTAAGTTCTAGGGGTATTTTGGTTATTCCGGAAATTTTATATGTTTTCAGATTTGGTTCCCTGTTTTTTACTGATTTTTACGGATTTTTTTATTAATTTTTATTAATTAATTAAATATGTGAAGGGTATTTAAGTTATATTTGGTTTTACATGATTTTCAGATTATGTTTCTGATTTTTACTGATTTTTGCAGGTATTTTCTGATATTTATGTTCATTTTACCAATCTTAAATAATTTTTATATGTTTTATTAATTAATTAATTATGAGGGGTATGTAGGTCATTTTTAATTTTATTTTTATGAATCTATGTTTGTTTATGTATGGGGTGAGGCCAAGATTGGGTCAAGAGGGTACACAGATTTTTAATTCATTTTTTAGAATAATTTATAAAATTAAATATATATATTAAAGTATTAAAACATGGTATTAATTATTTAATTTGATGACACACAAACACATATTTTGACATAAAAATAGTCAATTTTATTTCAGCAGAGCTTCGCCTTATGAAGAAGGCGTTTACAAGAGATTATTCGGCAGAGCTTCCCCTTAGGAATGAACCTTAGGAAGAGAGTTCTCCGGGACGAAAAGATTCTCCAAAACGCAGCAAATTCGAGTTAGAAACACGGAGTTTGATCTTGAACGCAGCAGAACCTTCCCCTTGAAAATTCTCCACTCTTTAAGTATATGGAGTGGATGTGCCCTCCTATGTATGTGTTGTTGTGTTGTGTGTTTTGGATTGGGGACCATGGGGTCCTATTTATAGGCCTCAAATTGGGCCCGGTGGGGGGTGCCACCGGAGAAGCCCATGGTTGGGGGGGTGCCACCGTTTACTCCCTCTCTCCTTCTCTTTTTTTATTTTTTTATTCAATAGGGGTGAGAGAAGGGAGTGAGAGAGGGACTTGAGAGGAGGGGGGGGATCCGGTGGACACCCCCACCGGTTGGAACCGGTGGGGGTGGCCACCGGCCTTGGACCCCCCACCGGTTGGGAACCGGTGGGGGGTGTTCCCCTTCCCCCTCTTCTTTTGTCTTTTTGACTTGTTGGCTCTTAATGAGCCTTTGCCCATTAATTTCCTGATTTGGCCAAGTGTGAAAGGGGGTTAAGATGGGGGTTTAAATGAGGGTCTTGTGTGGGATTCTTAAACAAGTGTGAATGGGGTTTAAGAACCCATTAACTCCCCCCTCCTTTTAATTAATCCCCCCCCCCCCCCCCCCCCCCCCCCCCAAAAAAAAAAAAAAAGAGAGAAGAGGGAGGGAAATCCTCCCCCCCCCCCACCGGTTTCTCCTCTCTCTCCTCCCTCCTCCTTGCCTATTTAAATAAAAAGGGAAGTGAGAGAGGGGGTCCACTTTCCATTTTGGGCAATTTTTCTACTTTGGGAGTTTGCAGATTTTCCCTTCTTGGGCTGCAGGTTTTGGTGCCCTGGGGACTGGTTTTTGGGCCCATTTGGTCTCCTTATTGGGCCTCATATTGGGTCCCTTTATTGGGCCACTTATTGGGCCTATCTCCCTTACTATTGGGCCTTCATTTGAGGCTATTTTGGGCTCACTTTGGGACTGTTTTAGGCCCATTTCGGGACTGTTTTGGGCTCCTATTTCGCAGCGTTTGGAGCATTTTTATTGCTGCGTTTTAGGGTCCTTTGGGCCTCACTATCAAGGCTCATTAAGGAGGTTTAGGAGCTGATCTTGGACAGCATATAGGGGCGATTTGGGGCTGTTTTAGGCCTTTGCAAGAGCCTCGATTAAGACTTCTTGGCCTAGGTATGTTTCTTGCCCCATTGCCCTCCTAATATGTGCATATAGTCCTATGTTTTCCCATGCATATAAGAGGGTCTTCATTTAACATTAACCCTCATATCATAGGCGTATGTTTATTTATTTTTGTTTTGCCTAACATAGTCTCATACGAATATGAACATGTGTTATGCATATTTTCCATATCATGAGCTCACATTAATGTGAGCATATGCCATGTAGTAGTTTTTTTTTTTACACAATCATGTGCAAATGCATTCTCAAATAATATTATTTCGCATGAAAAATTTACGGGTCAATAGACTAGTGTATACCAGAGGCAATTTAGGATACAACGTCTCCTTGTGGCGAAAAGGAGAAATTTTGACCCATTGCGGCACGCCAGTGGAACTAGTGTATGGCAGGGGCAATTTTAGGATACAACGCTTCCTCGGGGCGGAAAGAGAAATTTTCGACCTATTGTGGCACGCCGATGGGATTATGATATATGAGGAGAATTTTGTGATATAACGTTCCCAAGGATGCAAGGAAGTTTTTCGTATCGCCTCCCAGAGACGAATAGGAAAGTTTTAGGATACAATGCCTTGGAGTGAAAAAGAGAAATTTCAACCTTTCGCGGCATGCCAGTGGAACTGGTGTATGCCAAGGACAATTTTAAGATACAACGCCTCCTTGGGGCGGAAATTGGAGAGTTTAGTATACAACGCCTCCTCGGGGCGATGGTGGAAAAATTTAGGATACAACACCTCCTTGGGGTGAAAATGGAAAAAATTCAGGATACAACGCCTCCTCGGAGCGATGGTGGGAAAATTTAGGATACAACGCTTTCCGGGGAACAAGGATTTTGGTGTTTCGATATAAATTATTAACATATATTTTTCCGGTGGGACGAATGATTTTAGCCAAGAGGGTGAAATGCTCTTCTTGGCCCTATCAAGTGAGAAATCGAGTTTCCCACTTCCTTGCCGAATCGGAAGGACGTCATCATCATCGCCTTGGTCGTAGCCCTTGATGGGATAATTTATGTGCCACTTATACAATGTAAAGTGACACCAAGGATTTTCTCGTCATTGACGACTTTTATATCCTCCCTAGGTAGGAATGTGGTAAAATTCGATCTCCGTCTGAAACAGGTCGAGAGAGCTCTTCCCCCACCGAAGTATGGCTATATACATATTTTGAACACACTTGGTACGAACAACTTCTGTAAGCCATACTCCGGTGAGTTGCTGGATGATGATGATGATTTTTTTATTTATTTTTAATAACTAACATCGGCGCCCTTATGAGTTTTCACCGAAGTTAGGCCCTTTTATTTTTTTGTCTGTGCGCCCTTGCGGGTTTTCACACAGCATGGTTCACCCATTTTTGCCTGAAGCATCCTTTTGGATTTTCCCCTCAGCCGGATTTTAGACTTTTTTTGGCCTTAATTGGCCCCTCATAAGAGCGGGACCAATCAAGTCTGTTGGGGCACCTCATTTTTAAGCCCCACTCTTTTTTTTTTTTTTTTTTTTCTCATGGCTCTGTGAATTATGCTCACTGTGTAATCGCATGTGGCTGTGGGGGATTCACCAGATACTTCCCCATATTTATCTTTCCTTCTTGAATCAACTTTTCCACTTCTTCTTTGAATATGAAGCAACGTTCAATTGGATGGGTGATGAAGCGGTGGTATGGGCAGTAGTTAGGTGCATGTATCCGATGCATTTCTTCTTCCCTTTTTGTCTTGGGCAGAACAATTGCTTTTCTGCTTATACATAACTTGAAGAGTTCTTGGGTCTTTTCCTTTGGGAAGGAGTATGGTCTCTTGAGTTTTTTTGTCAGGGATTCAGTATCTTTAAAACTTATCCTTGTTTCTGCACCAGCAACTTGTTTTCCCCGAGAAACTTGTCTAGCTGCAAAGGTGGCCTCGGGAGTATTGTCGTGACTTTTACAATCTTTCTATTTGAGCACCATTCCCTCTCGGTACTGGGCTTCTGGTGCTTCATTTAAGTTTATGATAAGTTTGCCTTTCTTCTTTAGAGGACGGCTGCATTCTGGTCCTGGCGCTTCGAAGGAGAGGGGCCTATTGACTATGTCCATTGTCAGGACTTTTGTCCATTGTCTTGCAAGACCTTCCATTACTTGAGTGAGTTCATATTGCTGATGAGAGATTTGTCCCAGACTCACTTGAATCCCCTCCAGTGCTGCTATGATGGGCCCATCTAGAGTGGAGATTGCTGGAGTATATGATGGAGGTATCTTTTGCTCCAGTGATATTTGCTGGTAGGAGAGTTGTATCAGACTCATCTGAATCTTCTCTAGTGTTGCCATGATAGACCCTTCTAAAGTGGGAGTCGCTGGAGCATATGATGGTATTGCCTCCTGCTCCGGCGAAACTTGCTGATGGGAGAGCTGTGACATACTCATCTGAATCTCCTCCAGTGCCGCTACGATAGACCCTTTTGGAGTGGGGGTCGCTGGGGGATATGACGGTATCACTTCCTGCTCCGGAGGAGCATCTATATTCTTATTTGCAGGCTCTTCTTCTGAGGAGTTTTCATCCACGTGGACGACATTTGCTGCAAATGTTTGTCTGGGCATTCAGTGTGACTGAGGCGGGTCTACCAGGTATTTTCCCATCTCCACGGCCCCTTCTCGGATGAGCATTTCAATTTTCCCTTTGTAGATATAACAATCCTCTATTACATGTCCCAACATGCGAGGGTACATGCAATAGTTGGGTTCATCTATTTTACCAACTTCTGTTGGCCTTTTTGGTTCATGTAGCGTCAAGAGATTTGCCCGCACACAGGCTTCAAACAACTTTATTGTATGCTCTCTGATGAAAGAGTAAGGCATTTTCCTTCTCTCATTAAGGGTGGCATATGATCCCCTTATATTGGATGTTGAGGCATTTGCATTGTTCTTGCCTTTTGTATTTTCTACAGCCGAGGCAAAGTCTAGGATATTGACCTCTTCTGTATCCATATTCTACTTCTTTGGGACTTCCCCCCCAATGGGGGTAATGGTTGGATGGTTTACGAAGAATATTTCGATCTCTGTCACAATATTATTTAGCTGATCAAAATTCCTGACATTTGCGTCAATCAACTTTTCACTTATTTCAGGCTTTAAGCCCCTTTTGCACAATCGTACTGCATCCTAGTGGGCCGGCGGATTGTCGCATTTCATGCAGAGGTTCCGCCATTTTTTGATATAGTCGGTGGCGGATTCCTTCCTTCCTTGCTTTAGCGTCACCAATTCAGTGATGGTGACTTTTCGTTCCGACACCTTGAAGCGGTTGATGAACTTTTTCTGCATTTCCTCCCAACTGCTGATACATTTAGGTTTCAACTTTGCATACCATTGGAATGCAATGCCCGTGAGGGATGTAGAAAAGAACCTCAAAAGATAGGCCTAATTAGTAGACAACTCTCCCAAGTCACTCATATAGCGGGCAATATGCTCCTGGGCCGAGCCTTCCCCATCATACCTGGTGAATTTGGGACACTTGTTGTGATCTGGCGGGAGCTTCTTGAACATATGACGTATTGGGAATAACACTTTGTATAAATCTAATGTGCCTATTCTGTCGTCTTGTTCTACCATTTTGGCTTCAACAATTTGCTCAATAAGATGCTTCTGCAATGCTGTAGCATCATCTACAGAAGCATGAGATTGCTGAGCATTATGATTGTGCTCCACAACCCGATCATCTTGTATCTCATTAGGTTTGAAGTTGACCTCCAAGGGCATAGGTACTGCCCTTGGAGGTGGTGCATTTACTGGGGGGACTTGAGCTACCATTTGCTGCTCCATCTTTTGTATTAGGCTATAGAGTAAGGCCCCGAGTTGTTGATTTTCTTGCCTCATCCCCTCCATAGTCTGAGGCTATATTTGATCTTGAGGTTGTTCTGGAGCGGCTTCGATATCTGAAGCATTTGCCCCCCTCTTCATCAGCTCCTCCAACGGCATTGCTACTACCAATTTGGGCTGGCTCTGTCCCTTGGCTTCCTCGATTCAGCAAACGCATAGCCTGCTCCATTTGACGGGTTATGGGCCCGACCCGTTGCATCAGATTGATGATATCATTTGGGTTTTCCTGTTGGGAAGGCTGTCGGTTGGTGGTGCTGGAGGTGTAGCATATGTAGACCCGTATGCCATTCTTTGTCATTCTGGTAGTTCTCTTCTTTTTGTGAGTCGATCATACCAATGTGCCCAACCACTCGAGGACATATGCTGTTGCCAGACTTGTTCCTGCGCCTTATAGGCACCTTTTCTCTTTTGACCTTGCAGAGAACGAGGCCGGATAGTTGAGTTGGTTATCTGCCCCTCAGGCTCTATAAGTTGTTGAGGTTGTTGTTCTGCTAGGGTGATCCTAGCCTGGCGAATTTTGCGGGCTTCCTCTTTAGTTACCCACATTTCCTTTATGCAGAGGCTCCTATCCTCCGTTGGATTGCCCCCAATCCAAGACATAGATTTGCCCCCATTTCGAGGCATGGAGTTGTCCTCTGCTTGGGGCGAGCATTACCCCCCTGCTCGAGGCATGGCAGGCTCTGGTATAATTATTGGCTCCCGACGAGCATGGGCTTTTGGAGTCATTTTCTTCTTTTTGAACGTTGCCCCATCTTGGTAAACCTTCGGTAGAATCCCGAACCGATTCTGGACAGGAACTGTCGGGATATGATGGATCTTAGGAATGATGGGTTGCCCGCCATCCAGACGAATGTGCAGGTTCTCCACCAATATAGTTTTTCCCGTCCTGGACGGGTTTGCGGTTAGAACCTTCCGCTTTTGCCTCATGTTGGACGAGGAGGCTGGAGAGATGCAGATGGTATTGACGGCGAGCACTCGCCTACATCGGCCGCCGTTGCTGCTTTTTCTGGCACGGGAAGCGCGCCTCTTCTTCTTCTTTTCCGAAGCAGGCTCCGGCGCTGGAACGACTCCCATAAAGTATGGAGATGCTATCACTGCGGGGAAGTCCCCAAAGCATGTTGGTGTGGTCAGATATCCACACCGTGCGTGGGTCGCCACCACAAGTGGGCCATATGTGACTCTTGCTGCCATTGTCGTCTGTTGAGCAGAAACTCGATCACCTACATAAGACATGACAAAGTTAGTAGTAGAGTTGTGGTGAGGGCATCACCGGACGCAGAGATGAAGGGAAAGAGAGGTCCCACCGGACGTGCCATCTGTTTGGAACCTAACCTAGCTATCTCTCCTAATCGATTTTATTTATTTATTATTATTTCAAATCCTATCGTTTTTGGTCTTTTTGTTTTATCTGGAGAAATATAGGTCGGTTTTATTTATTTTATTTATTGGACTATGAGAGCTTGGGATTAGCCCTCAGGGAGTCCGAGACTTTGGATCAGGCGAAGATCCGAGTGTATGGCATTTCTCCACTGACCTCGATCAGTGTTAATTACGTCGAGCAACCGCTCGATAACCTTGATTAACCGTCCGTTGATGCCCTTATAACATGCAATACTACTATTACATGTAGCACATGCATATGAAGATATGTTTTAGGTTAAGTACTTGGCGTCACCCAAGTTTAAGATGGGTTTATAATTAATTGGGCGACTTTTTTAAAAGGTTTTGGATTGACTCTGAGTTATCTGGATTAATTCCAAGTATTTTACATAGGGGTATTTTTGGAATTATGTCAAGTTGGAGGGTATAGGAGTATTATGGTCATTTTAGTGTGTGAAATGAGTTTTAATGATTTAGGAATGTTTTAAAACTTTAGGAGGTATTTTAGAGTTATTTTAAGTGTGTTTGGATTGTAAGGGTATTTTGGTAATTTTACTCCAATAGGATTTATTAGACTTAAAGTCTATTTTTTTTATATTTTTCTGAGATTTTTATTTATTTTTATCATACTGAGGGTATTTTGTTAACTTTACCCATCTTATTAAAGTTTGGAGGGTATTTTGGGCATAGGAGAGATTTTGATATTTTTTAAGAATTTTTTGTGATTTTTACAGATTTTTATCATGGATGAGGGTATTTTTGTAATTTGTATTAAGTTATGGGGGCATTTTGGTTCTCTATTTTTTACTGGTTTTTACTGAATTTTACTGATTTCTATTAATTAATTAAATATATGAAGGATATTTAAGTCATATTTTTGAGTTTATGTAATTTTCAGATTTGGTTTTCTGATTTTTACTGAATATTACTGGTTTTTGTAGAAATTTCCTGATTTTTATATTCATTTTATTGATTTTAAATAATTTTCACAGATTTTATTAATTAATTAAGTATGAGGGGTATTTAAATCATTTTTTAACTTAAGTATATTATTTTATGTCTCTATGTTTCATTATTGAGTTTTAATTATGAGTCTAGGTTTAGTTATATATGGGGTGAGGCCAATAGTATTTTAGAACATTTAATTATGTACTTATGCATTTTAATTAGTTATTAAAGTAATTAATAATTTAATTATGTATGTGAAAATATAATAACATAATGTTACTTAAGTAATAGATTTATTAATACACATGCACACACATATGCTCAAAGAACAAATATTGACATTTCATTCATTATTTCGTCATAATCCCGTCTTATAGAACGACGATTTTACAACATAAATTTGGCAGAGCTTCCCCTTAGGAATAAATCTTAGGAAGAGAGCCCTCCGAAAAAATATCTCATCCAAACGCAGCAAATCCGAGCAAGAGCACCGGATTTGGTCTTCAAATGGGCAGAGTTTCCCCTAGAATTTTTTGGGCCAAATTGGCATGGAGTCTTCCTCCCCTTTGGGGGGGGGGGAATTTATAGGCCTTGGAGGCCTTAACCGGTGGGGGGGTACCCATCGGAGCTTTTCTTGAGGTGGGGGGTGATCGTTCCAAATTGTGTGTCGTTAAACACTTGTAAAAACGTTCAATCTAAATTTATTCGGCTCATTTAAATTAGATGTGGAAAATTAATAATGGTGAGTCCGAGTCGAATCCACAGGAAATTAAATTTAAACTTCGAAAACTTTGGATTTTGAAAATTTTAGATTTTTTTTTTTTTAATCAAAAGAAAGATGTAAAAAAAAACTAGTAGAATCAACTAACTTTAACTAATCAAACAAGGGTACTAATGCAAATGACAAAATTAAAAGGTGCAAGGGAAAGAGCACTAAATCAAGGCCCTTGCATATGCATGCATAATGATGGAGCCCAATCAAACTCAGCCACATACCCTCTTATTACTATTCATCAAAAGATTTTTTTCATTTTATTTTATTTTTCTAACATTTTTTAAATAAAATTTAAATCAAAACAAGTACTAGATATCGATTGATTCGAATAAAAGGATTTTACATTGGACGAATAAAATTCTGGAAGTTAGAGGTGAATAGTAACCTACTGTTCATGCGACTACCTAAGCAATCAAATTAACGCTAATATGCAAATATTTAATGATAAGAAATGAAAACACTTAAACTATTAGTACTCAATTAACGAATCATTAGATCAAATGTGAAGAACAACAACATGATTGAAATAAAAAAAATCTTCAAATCTAGAACATAAATTAGCAAGCCGAACAACAATTCCTGTAGCTAAATGAGGTAATCTGAGATGCTGGCTGCTAAAAGATCCTTGGTGCAGCAGGCGTCCGTCTTATAGGTTGTTGTGCTCCTTGGGGTTAGCAACAATAGTAGCAGGTGGATGAGGGCTTCGCGTGCATGGTTCTACCATGCATGTAATCTTCATGTAAGTCTGGGCATGCCTTACTTCTCGCAGGAGGAGGATGTCGTGGGAGAGATCACAAGAGAAGAAGATAAAGGAGAAGAAGGGAGGATATACGTAGAGAAAGAGGGAGAGAGCATCTGACAGGGGAGAGAGAGAGAGAGCTAGCGTGAGAGAGAAATTAAGAAGTAGGAGAGGAAAAAGCCCTAGAGAGAGAGAGCCAAAAAGAAGGAAGAGGTGGCTTTTTAAAAGGAGAGAAATCTTCAAAATAGAGAAAGGAGGGAAAGGGGGTGGCGGCTGCTCTTCTTGTCCTCTTCTTGGGTAAGAATTAGGGCAACTTTTTTTAGGGTAATAAATACCCATTTTACCCCTGCTTTGATCTTTTTACCAAAATGAAGTTATTTTTGCCGAGATTCGAACACTAGACCTTCCACAAATCTTCAGGAACTTAACCAACTACGCCAGATCTTCTTCATGTCCTGTTTGCACAAAAATAAATATAAATTAGAGTTTTATCGTGAATAATATTATTTTTATGCACAAATAAATTATTTATCATCTCGGTTTTGCCGAAAAACCGCAAATGCGTTATACTCCGTTATTCACATGAAATGACGATGTTTTTAACTCGAAATTTTACGAAATTAGAACCATTAAGATCAGTACAAAATTATCTATCATTTCATGCTATTTTTCAGATAAAATCGTGAGTATGATGTGTATGATTGCCCTTAAATGATCAAATTATCAACTTATCAGGGGGTACCCACCGGAGCTTTTCTTGAGGTGGAGGATACTCACCGGGAATCATGTGAGAGAGAGAGTTAGAGAGAGATTAGAGAGGAGGGGGGAAAACCGGTGGGCACCCCGACCGGTTCCCAATCGGTGGGGGTGCCACCAGTTGTCCAAACCGGTGGGGGGGCTTCTCCTCCCCCCCTTTTTTTTTATAAAAAAAGAGCCAAATAGCTACCAGCTCCGTCTTTCTGACTTTAAATATGCCCATGACCTGCCAAATGACTAGGAGGAAATCCCCGTAGACTTGGATGCAACAGACACTGATTTCTAGGGCAACTTCTAACCCTACGATCAGGGCCTTATATTCTGCCTCGTTATTGGTTAATGATTCTACAAAAGCACAAGAATGGTGCGATATCCCGCCGTTAGGAGTGATGAAAACAAGTCCTACTCCGACTTGGGTTGTTGATGTGCCGTCATACCTTATGACAATTCTCGATTCCCCGTCGAAGTATAACTGCCATGTTTTGACTTCTGTTTGATGTACTTCGAAAGTTTCTTGTGCTGGTAGCACTTCTTCATTTGGCAAGTCATTATTCAGTAGAGAGTCTTCAGGTATGGGATAGGCGGCTAGGAAGTTCGCCATGCCTTGACCTTTTTATTGCTTTTTGGGGTATGAAAGTGATGTCGAACTCCATGAGGAGTAAGGTCCATTTACCCAATCTTTTTGAAAGCACCGGTTGCCACAACAAGGACTTCAGTGGATCAAACCGTGATATGAGTTGGACTTTACATTCCAGCAGGTAGTGTCTCAGCTTCTTGACAACAAACATCAGTGCCAAACACATTTTTTCTATGGGAGAGTAATGGTGTTCAGGACCCACCAACATCCTGTTAAGATAATAGACCAGCTGCTCCTTCCCCTCTTCATTTTCTTGGGCGAGCAATGTCTCCAGAGAAGCATCCAAAGCCGCAATGTAAAGGATCAATGGTCGGCCTTTTATAGGTGCCACTAGCACCGACGGCTTGAGCAAATATTCTTTGATCTTGTCAAGGGCATTTTGGGACTCCTCATCCCATATGAAGGGGGCTCCTTTCTTTGTCAGCTTTGAAAAGGGTTGACACATTCCGGATAGGTTGGAAATAAATCTTCTGATATAGGTCAGTTTGCCTTGAAGAGATTTGAGCTCAGTTAGATTTTTGGGAGGAGGCAATTCTCTGATTGCTTTTATCTTGTTGGGATTAATTTCAATTCCTTGGTATCTAACGATGAAACCAAAGAATTTGCCGCTGGATATTCGAAGGCGCACTTCATTGGATTCATCTTTAATCAGTATTGCCGCAACCTTTCGAACCCTTCACGCAAATCAGACATGTGATTTTCCGTTTTCTCAGATTTTACAATCAGGTCATCAACATAACACTCGACTAGGTTGTGGAGCATTTCATCAAAAAATCTTTGTCATAGCCCTTTGGTACGTGGTACCAGCATTTTTGTGGCCAAAGGGCATTATTTTATAGTTGAAGATCCCTTTTGGAGTTCGGAAGGCTATATGATTCTTGTCTTTGACGACCATCATGATTTGATTGTAGCCCGACGATCCATTCATGAAAGACAGTGCCTCAAACCTTGTGGTGACATCCACCATAGTTTCTATGATCGATAGTAGGAAATCATCTTTGGGGTATGCCCTATTCAGGTCACAGGTTTGGCGTCGGACAGAATGGATAGCTCATGTTCCACCACCGAAGGATCAAGACCGGACATTTCTTTATAATTCTAGCCGAAACAATCTTTGAACTCAAGCAGAAGCTGTGTGTGCTTGTCTCTCTTCTTCTTTCAGGAGGGCACTGATGAAGATTGGGCGATGGTCTTTGGGTCCGCCTAGGTTGACCTCAATCAACTCATCAACGGTGGCCTGTCCTCCATCTTCCATCTGCTGAGGGGCTGGTCGGAGATCGATAAAGTCTTCTTCTTCGTCAATATCAGCCACATAAACCTTGTGCTATGTAGACTCTTCTTCTACGGGATTAGGGTCCACTGGGGAGATTGGCTATAGAGATCCCTCCTCCGAGGGATTAGGATTTGTTGGGAAGATTGGCTGTAGAGGCTCTTCATCTAGAAAGACTACTTGATTTTCCTGTAGGGCTTGATGAGATTCTTGCTCGAGGGTGGATCTTGAGCCGATCATGTTTGTCTTATGGGGAAAGAGGATCTCTTCACCTTTCTCACCTGAGCTATCAAATCTTATTTCTGAGGTCAACCCTTCAGCTTCAGGTGGCAATAAGCTCACCATGTTGACAATATAATGAACAGAGGGTCCACGGCCGTCGATAGCCTAAGCCCCTTCGATCTTGACAGAAAAAGGGTGGCTGTCCCTTCACTTCAATAGGATACCACAATTCTTGGAATAATTTCCTTCTTGCTACACCTTACTTCTTGGGGATCTTCTGATGCTTGCACATTTCTTTGATATATTCAGACATATCATCCAACTCCTGAATCTCTTCTTCAACTTCATGCGGAGGGATTTTCCACCCTAAATCATCCTCAAGAGGGTTTTTTGGCACCAACTCTCCCTTGTAGAAGATAATCTATCGGCCATCTTTGTGAGGTACTACAAAAGTTTTCAATTCTTCGACAGTGTGGACCTCTCTTCGAGAAACTAGCTTCATGAGATTAGGAGGCAGGTCCACACTGGCTTTTACTTGTCTGCTAATCGTGTTCACCTCCAGACTGATAACGGGTCTCCCATATCTAGCATGCTTCTAACTGATAGCGGCAGGCTTTACCTTCTGCTTGAATTTTGCGGCCTTCGTCTCGTTGATAGTTATGCCAACCTCTTCACTAGAAAGCTCCTTTACCACTTTCTTTCCTTTACGACGGCTCTCACCAGTGGCTAAGTTCACTGCCTTGTCAAAATGTAACTGTGCATCGGTATGATGACAGTCATAAGCTATGAACGGCTTCAGGTCAGCAAAGATCCGGTGTCGCTCACCATTCTTAGTGTATTTAATGCACTGATGCAGGGTGGAGGGGACAACCAAATTCTTGTGAAGCCAAGGTCTTCCTAGCAACGCCTTACAGGATGTGTTGGAGTCCACAATAAGGAATGACACTTGGGTCGCCAAATCATCTAGAGTCAACTCCACATGTACTCGCCTTAGGGCTTCTTCTGCATCTTAGTTGAAGTCAGATATTGTTATCCTTTGCACCTTTTTTATGTAGGGAGTGATGTATATGGCTTGAAAAGTTTTGAAGGGCAAGATATTTATTGCTGAGCCTGAATCTATCGAGATCCGGTCCACTTCTCGGCCATTGATTTTACCCTACATGTACAACGGCCTGTTATGGCAAGGCGATGGAAATGGCATGTCTTCATTGGTGAATGTCACTGTTGCTTTGTACACTTTATACACTTGAGCTCTGATTTCCGCCATATGGATCTCATATGCTTCAGGATCTTGAAGGACAACAATCAATACCTCTCTTAATTCTTTACTAAGGGCTATAGCCTCCTAGATGCCATGGCTTGCCGGCATTCTTTTTATGGTTTGTAACACCTTTCCCTTTTCAATGGCAGGCATCAGTTCGGCTATGCTTTTAAGAGTCTCTTTGAGTGCCCTCTGTTGCTTAGACTCTTCCGGAGCTTCTTATGCTGCAGCTGCTTCTTCTTCGGAGTCAACTTTCAAACCTTCTTCAAATAGTATGGCTAGATTATTTGCATCTTCTGTGGAGTTGGGCTGAACTAAAGGGCCTGCTTTTTCTGGATATGTTAGGGGATCTATCCCCTCCGGCAGTTGGAGATGGTTTTCTTCATCAGATGAGGGGTAGAAATAAACATTTCCCTAACCTTCGGTTATGAAACTGGCTTTGGTGCTTCTCCTTTGAAGTAAATCACCCTTTGATTTGACGTACTTCTGCTACGGCTGCCAGCTTCCTCGGCTTTGATGATTATTTCTATTATGATAAGTCGCCAAGGTCGTTCGGGACTTGGGCGAGACGCATCTGATCTCGTCATCCAAAGCATTCTCTCTAGCTTATAATCGTATTGGGACCATGTTACAAGAGAGTGACTGGAATTGCAATTCCAGGCTTTCTATTGTTAGGTCCTCTCCCCAGAACACATTGGCCTCATCTGCTATAGAGAATCCGTCTTCTTCAGCTTTTTGCATGTGCCGCTGGAGCTCTAGCAGCCAATTCTTTTAGCGAGCCTTTCTCTCAAATTCTTCCCATAACATGTATTTGTCCAGGGGAAGATCTTTTGTGGGCTTCTGTGGCTGATAATCTTCCAGCTCATTGATGATCTTTTGTAGACTCTGTAGAGGTGTCATTTCTTTTTTTGGCATAATTAAGGCATTAGCCAAGACTTCTTTTTTCTTCAGTTTTCTCTTTTCATTCTTCTTTTTGTTCTTCGCTTGTTTTTTCTTCTTGGCTGTGTATATGATGAGACAAGATTGCGGCTGCGTTTTCAAAGGTGGGGCACTTCTGATTACCGCATTCTTCTTCTCATCTTTTACCTTTGGCAGTTCCATCGGAACTGGTTTCTTTTTAGGACCTTAGCCCATTGTTGTTTTGGTCGGTTGCAGTCAAAGGTGGCATTGATGGCTTGTTCTACTATTGCATCGGGCAACATCTGGTATTCACTAAATATTTTCTTCTGACCATTCTTAGAGGAACTTGCTTTTGCTTCTTCCTCCTTTGATGCTTCTTCTTGTCGCTTAAGGCTCCGCCTTTCCATGTCTCTTGTCACCATTGTCACGGTGTCAATGGTGACTTTGGTACGGGGAGTAAGAGGTTTGTCTAGAGCTATTCCCCATATTGGTGTAGAGGCATCTTTTCAGGCTTAGGTCTGACCATTTCATGGACCGGTACTTCCACGAGCAACATGTTCACTGTGTAAGTGATTGCATCCCTGTCGTGTGCTTGCGGGGGGTCCACCAGGTACTTCCCATGTTTATTTTGCCTTCTTTAATCAGCCTTTCTACCTCGTCATTGAACGTGAAACATTGTTCGATAGGATGGCTGATGAAGCAGTGATATGGACAATAATGAGGCACATATGGCCTATGCATCTCTTCCTTTTTTTTTTGGTTTCGGCAAGATGATTGCCCTCTTGCTCATGCACAGCCTGGAAAGCTCCTGAGTCTTCTCTTTTGGAAAGGAATAGTTTGTTGAGCTTTTCTTTTAGGGAGTTGAAGCCTTCAAAGCTTATTCTAGCCTCCTTTTCATTAATAACTTGCATCCCTCGGGCATCTTCACCCACCTGTATAATGCCCTTAGGGTTATTTTTCCAGTCAACGTAACCCCTCCTCTTCGGGACTATCCATTCCCTGTGTTATGCCTCAGGCTTCTTATTCAAGTCCATGACTTATTTATCATTTCTTGCTAAGGAGCGCCTGTATTCTGATTCTGACTCTTTCAAAGGGATAGATCGGCGGAGTTTTTTCTCTGCCAGGGCTTTTGCCAACTGTTTTGAGAGGTTTTTTTTACTGTGTGTGTCAGTAGTGCCTACTGTTGGAATAATTGCCCTAAGTTGGCTTGGATCTCCTCCAGCATGCCTGTGATAGATATTTTTGGCGGGGGTGTTGCTGGAGTGTAGGTTGGTGTCGTTTCCCTTTTTGGAGAGGAGTTCATGTCTTCTTTAGGATCAACCCATGATGAGTCTTTACTCATATGAATGACGTTTGCTGCGAATGTCTGTTTTGGCTTTTGGTGTGGCTGAGGTGGGCTCACAAGGTACTTCCTCATTTCTATAGCTCATTCATTGATGAGTTTCTTAATCTCATCCTTGCAAAGGTAACAATATTCCACCACATGGCCCAACATGCGATTGTACATATAGTAATTAGGTTCATTTGTTTTGCCAACTTCCACCGGCCTCTTCGGTTCTGGGAGCGTTAGCAGGTTTGCACGGACGTAAGTGTCAAACAACTTTTGTGTATGCTCCCTGGTGAAGGAATAAGGCTTTTTCATCTTCTCATTGAGGGATAAAGAGGACCCTTTCTCATTCCCTCTTGCATTGGATGTTGAAGCATTCATTATCAGCAAAGAACATCTCGATTTTCGACACGATGTTATTCATTTGATCAAAGTTCCTGACATTTGCCCCAATCAGCTTTTCATTGATTTCAGGCCTCAAGCCTCTCTTGCAGAGCTTCACTGCGTCCTCATGAATTGGCGAATTGTCACACTTCATATTGAGATTCCGTCATTTCTTGATATAGTCTAGAATGGATTCATTCTTGCCTTGTTTTAATGCCACAAGTTTAGTGATGGTGACCTTCTGCTTCGACACCTTGAAATGGTCGTGAAACTTCTTTTGCATCTCCTCCCAATTACTGATAGAATTGAGTTTCAACTTTACATACCACTGAAAGGCTGTGCCTGTAAGTGAGGTTGAGAAGAACCTCAAAAGGTATGCTTCATCAGTGGCAACTCCCCCAGGTCACTCATATAATAAGCTATATGCTTCTGGGCCGAACCTTCTCCATCATATCTTGTGAACTTGGGGCACTTGCTGTTACTTGGAGGGAGCTTCTTGAATAAGTGATGGATAGGAAATGACACCTTGTACAGGTCAAAAGTACTTATCGCATCATCCTATTCAACAATCTTAGCTTCCACAATTTGTTCAATCAAATGCTTCTAGGAAACTGCAGCATCTTCCGCAGAGGCATGAGATTGTTGGGTCTTATGGTTTTATTCCTCGCCTCGATTTTCTTGCATTTCATTAGGGGTGAAATTGACTCCAGGGGTTTGAGCTCTTATAATTGCCTGAATGGGAACGACCCTTAGGGGAGGTCCATTCATTTGAGGGATATGGGAACCCCTATGCTGCTCTTCCCATTTCTGCATGAGCCGAGCAATAAGGCTTTGAGTTGCTGATTTTCCTACTTCATCTCCTTCAGAGTCTGAGGTTGGCCTTGGTTTTATTGTTCGGGGTCGCGTCTGTTTCCTTGGGCATTCACCCCGTCTTCTCCAACTCCTTCCATGGTGTTAGCACCATCATTTTGTAGCTGATCATTTCCCAGGTTCCTTTGGTTCAGCCGACGCCTGGCTTGCTCCATCTGGCGTGTCATCAGCCTATCCCGCTGTGTCAGGTTGGCAATTTCATTCGGGTCTTCCAATAAGGAGGGTTGTTGATTGGTGGTGCTGGAGGCGTAACAAGTGTAGACTTGCATACCCACTTTTGTCACTCTCGTGACTCTTCTTCTCTTTTGGGTCGATTGGATAGGAGCGCCCAACTGTTCGAAGACGGATATCCTGTGGTGCTTGCTTCTTCGACTTGTAGGAGTCCTTCCTCTTTTGGCCTTGCGGAGAACGAGGTCGGATGGTTGGCTCTATAGCTTGTTCTTCTTGCCTTAAGGGTTGGTGTGGTGTTTGCTTTGCTAGGGTGGCCCTAGCCTGGTGTATCTTGTGGACTTCCTTTTTGGTAACCCACATCTTTTTAAGGCGGAGGTTCTTATCCTCCACGGAATTGCCCTTGGCACGGGGTGTAATAGGCTTCTTTTCATACTTTTTCCCCTGTTGGACAAAGGCCTTTCGGGTCTTCTTCTTGAAGGCTGTCCTTTCTTGACAGACCTTCGGTAGTATCCCAAAATGGTTGTGAGTGGGACCGTCGAGATGTGGTGGATCTTTGGGATAGTAGGCTCCCTGCCATCCAGATGGATGCAGAGGTTCCCCACCAGAATGGTCTTTCCCCACCAACATGGATCTTCTTCTTCTGCCTCCTGTTGGAAGAAGAGGCGGGTGGGAGGTGGACGGTATTCACGGTAAGGTCCTGCTCGGGTCTACCATCAGCATTGTTCCTTTTGGTGCGAGATGCGTGCCGCTTCTTCTTCGCCTTTGGAGCGGGCTCCGGTGTTGCAACGACCCCCAAGAAAGATTGAGATCCCACCACAACGGGGAAACTTTCGAAGCACGTCGGTGTAGTGAGGTACATATACTGGGCATGGGTGGCAACCACGAGCAGACCGTAAGTCACTTCTGAGGCCGTTGATGGTCTTGCTTGTGATTCCATATGTCTGCACAAAACATGGTAGCATTAGTAATGTTATGGTGAGGACATCACCAGACGGAGAGATGAAGGGAAAGAGAGTTCCCATTGGACGTGCCGTTTGTAGGGGGATGTTTTCTCTCTTTTTTGATTTATTTATTTTGTTTCGGTAGACTTTGAGAACTTGAGATTAGCCCTCAGGGAGTCTATGACTTCAGATCAAGTGTGGATCCATGAATTCGACCTTTCCTTACTGACCTGGATCAATGTTAATTACGTCAATCAATGATTGACAACCCTTGATTAACCATCCGTTGATACCCTTGAAATAATAACGTACTAAAGTTAGGAGTATTGAAATCACACCATCATTTAATTGATCTTTGTATTAGACACGTTTGAACTTGATGTTCATTTTGAATCCCTTTGGAGAATCCTAGAAGATACTTAAAGGATGCCACTCCCCATAGGGTGCATGTGAGCTTGAGGCTCTTAAAGGATACCAAGAGGACATGCCTTGGGCAAAATTTTTCTTTGGACCCTTAACAAATACCTTTTGGTTTCACAATATCCTTTAAATATCCTTTATGAAACTCCAATGGTTTATGAAGATTACTTAAATACAAAAATCTGTTTTTTCTTTCTTTTATCTTTTTGAAGATTTGAGAGACTTGATCAATGGGGCGTGATGACCACCACTTAACCAATACCATTCCTTAAGGATAGTGGTCCTCCAACCGATATGAAGGAACAAAAGTTAATTAACTTAAACAAGTTAATTCGGGCAAACATGCAATGTTCAAATTGAGCACATCCACAAATCATGTACAATTTCATTAAGCATATTTCTCACAATTACACTTTGGTCATGAATGAACCGCATCAAATTGAGTCATACCTTGGTCATCCCGCCAATGGGAATGAACCACAATTTTACAAACTTTTGGCCACACCAACTTTAAGAATGGACCAAGAAAGGAACTTCAGCCACTCCAATGACAGGAGTGAACCATGATTTAAACTTTGTTCACCCTAATAATAAGAGTGAACCAAGATTTAAACTCTGGTCGCTCTCACCATAAGAGTGAACGAAGAACTTATGGCCATCCAATTGTACGAGTGGAGCAAATTTGAGGCTATTCTAACGATAAGAATGGACCTAATTAAATGAATTCTTGGCCATTCTAACAATAAGAATGGACCAAAAGAGGAACTTCAGCCACTCCAATGATAGGAGTGAACCATAATTTAAACTTTGGTCACCTTAACAAAAAGAGTAAACCAAGATTTAAATTGTAGTTGCTTTAACCATAAGTGAACCAATAACTTAATGGTCATCCAACTGTAGGAGTGGACCGAATTTGAGGCCATTCTAATGAAGAATGGACCTAATTAAATGAATTTTTGGTAGTTCTAACAATAAGATTGAACCATGATTTTATTTCTTTATTATACAAAGGATTTGTGTCAATCTTCCACATACGGTGTCGGAGCTTCAAATCTATCCACGGGCGTAGCTTTGTGCTTCTTCGGAAGGGTATTCCCTCTTTTTTTCTTTTCTTTTTTTTATCTTTTCCAGATTTTGTATTTATAGGGTGAGAGGAGAGGGAGATGTGTGAGAGAGATGGAGAGGGGGGGTATGGTGGCACCCCCTCCACTGGTGGCTGCCACACCCATCGGTGGGGTGGGGGGGAGCCAGCGGTGGCTCCTCCTCCTCCCCCCTCTCTCTCTCTCTCTCTCTCTCTCTCTCTTCCTTTCCCCCTCCTCCTTTTTCTTTGATTTACCTATCTTCCCCCTTTTCTTTTCTTTTTTTAAAAAAAAAACATGTTCAACATAACTTTAAGCATTTTATCCATCATGACCTTTGAGCTAACTTTGTACAATGCTAAATGAGTCCTATACTTGTGTCCTGTTCTATGTTATCAAAGGCGATCGCCTTGCTTGCCTAGGCAATGAAGTAGGCTGAGGCAAGCCAAAACACCTTGCCTTGCGTCATGTTCGCCTCACTCACCTAGGCATTTTACCTATGATGTCTGTGCCATATGCCTATTTCTTTTTTAGTTATGTAGTACTACTTTTTTAATTTTTAATTATTCTATAGTGTCTAATGCCTTTTTTTAACAATGTCTAGTACCCCTTTCCTCTTTCATGCTATCACATTTTTTTTTTCATATTTTTGATGATCCCTATGACCATCCACTACTTCTATGAGCAGTGGATGGTCTTAGGCACACTTTGTTTGCAGAATTGCTTATCCCATAATAAGGTTTTGGGGATTTTTTAAACCAGAATAAGAGTTATTTTGATTTGATAAGTTGTTAGTATTCCACCAAGAATAAGGAGAATTAACTGCGCTATTCCAAGTGATTTGGTAGGAAGGAGTGGAATAAGGAGTAAAATAAAAGGTAGAATTGGAGGAATTGGGCCCCACTTTGTTTGCGGGATTGCTTATTCTAGAATAAGTTATGCGGGATAGCTTATTCTAAAATAAGGAGTGTTTTGATTTGGTAAGGGGTATCAATTCAAGCTAGAATATGAGTTGGAGAATAAGTTATTCTAATTGCTTTGACTGCAAAGGGGGAATAAGAGATAAAAGAGGTACCTTTTTATGTCAAAAGTACCCTTCTTATCCCACTACATACTATCCCAATTTGATAGAATAACAACTAATAAATGTTATTCTATGCTTATTGATATAATTGTTCACTTTCATTGTTGCAGGTATACAATGTAACATTTAAATATAATAATATATAATACATGTAATGATAAACAAAAGGGAAAAAAAGGGAAAAAAAATAATATATAAGTCATCCTATTCAAACGAACACTCTGTCTTGGCAATCTTTCTACAGAAGCAATCACTTGATTGTCATTCCTCCAGATACGATAATTTCTGTAAAAAAACAGTATAACATATGCTATTTAACATCGGACCAGCAACTGTGCCATTTTCATAAGTGGTATTTGGAAGCAATTTAATAATCAATGCAATGCCTCAATGGTGTGGTGATGACATGAAGAACACCAGGTTCTGTGCAAAACTTCAAAACCAAAGATAATAATTATCAAATATAGTAATCATACAAATCATAGCATCACTGTTGGTGACAATGAACATGGACGGATGTTGTGACATAAAATTTTGTTACAAAATGGCAATCAACTAAAGTTGATGCTAAACGTTTCAAAACATCTGAATATAGTACGACTCCCTAGGATACGGACTATTAAAATTTGCATAGCCAAAGATGGAGAAATAAATGTTACAAGCCCTCTTTTCATGTGTCAGCTCCGTATCCTTTTCTCCTCTGGCTACCCCAGCAGGACGGAATGGACCAAAAACATAACCTCTTGAGCACTGCAGCTGCTTCTGCGCTGTCAGATTGCATTCCTTGATAATCTCACTTTTACTCCGTGCTGAAGGGATTGGCTTCCTCCGCTTAAAATCCGTATTGGTGATATCTGAACCAAACACCCGTTTATTCAATTGTTTCATAGTTGGAACGACAACAACTAACATCATTCTGTGGCTCTCCATCCAAACCCAGCCATCTAAATGCCGGCTTTCTGCTTTCAGCTTGTTGGGTCTGCAAGAATAACGAACAATTTAACTCACAAAAAAAAAAACATTTTGGTTGGTTATTAATTACAAGATCTGAAGATTTTAGATGTTACCTTCTCGATCAGATTCACAGAGGACAGTACTTAGTCTGTGATGTGATTTCTTCATTTATTCAAGATACACATTGAGGAGAAAAACAATGCATGTGGAAACTTCTTCATCCTATTCAAAAACAATGTACAAGGATTAAGGTTTAACCAGGCCCAACACTGGAGAGTCATGTAAATTGGAACAACTAAATGACAATTTAGCATTTTACATCGAACCAAACACTTTCTTTCCAAGTCACAATACTCCCTGCACTTCTAAGTAGTATCCTTCAACTGATATCCTAAAGGCCCCTATATCAGAAAATGCATAGTTTGCTTCACTCGCAGTTCTGAACAATGGGTTTAAGGTCCATAATATCATACCACAGCCCATAGGGCTCATGAAGCCACAATAATCCATGCAATACCTTCCAGCAAAAGGACAAAACGGGTGGCCCTCAGCCTTGATTCGTTTTCTTTTGGAGAGAACCCTGCTTGTGTTGGGGAAACTCAGACCATGTAGCTCTCCACATCATGTAAGCTCAGCGTTAATCATCTGATATTGGCTTTTCCAGAGACTGGTAGTGGGCAACTGTACTCAGGATGCAGGTGCTACTTAAGTCATTTGTAGTGACCAGCTAACAACCTTGATAAGACCATTTCTGAAAGTTCCTGATATTAATCCATGCATCTAGTCCATAGAAAACTTCAATCACAAAAAAAATGACTGATAATGCATCTAGTCGAGAGAAAACTTCAATCACAAAAAAATGACCGATAACATAGACAGATTCATTTTTCCCTAAGGAAGATAATATCAAAAGCATAGGATCCAGCAGGTCGATCATGCCATTCATTTGTAAAAATCAAAGATCTCCTAGCCACTGTGATTGATATATTTCATGCTTACTTTATAATTCACAAGAAGCAAGAAAGAATCATAGGCAATGCAAATGACGATGTTGCTGAAAAAACAAATGAAGCAGAAATAATAACCTTTTTCATTAATTCTAAGAAGAGGAAGGATTCAGATCATTCTAAGTACTTTGAATGTAGGAGGAACCATGGTCGGCCGGGTCGGTCCGGGTCGGATCGGATCAAAACCTTCATCTGCTAAATTTCTGAGTGTTCATTATCAACTCCTCTACTTTTTTAATATCATCCTCAGATACACCTTTTAGCCCAATGCTGAACTGAGGTTGGAGTAGTTCATCTTCCACTCCACCACCAACAATAGCATCTCCTAATCTACTTTCTAGGAGGATCCTTCTAAGTGGAGAAGCAGGTGTTCCGAATAAAAGGTGATCCAGAAACCCAAGGGTTAGCTCAGTTTCCAAGTCTAATGACTGATCTGATAGTAACCAGTTTAGACAGACCATGTGTTTCTTTTGATTATCATGACATTCACCAGAAGGATATTTCTCAATTATCCTAACTGATTCCAAAAAGAGTTTTTGAGGTTGAACCTTTGATTCATTAGGTACAGGGCTCTCATCGAACTGATCAAGATATGCTGCATGCAATAAAAACATTTTGGTCGTTACTGACTATAAACCAGAAACAGTAGAGTACACGATAATAAGTGAGATCTCCGCAATATCTGAAATTACTACTGTCAAAATTCTAACCACATGCATTAGGTTGATCTCTGACTATGCAACAGAAACAAATCTGGAAATGCAATGTATTTACTAAACACCTCTGTGCTGCTTCAATATATGAACCACATAAAATGAGAATAAAAGAACAAAGGTTGAAGAAATTATGATGCAATTAGAATTTAATTTAGAAAGGCATTCCACAAAACCTGCTTCCTGTTACATAGACATTAATGAAGCAAGCTTTTAGAAATATTGCCCTTAACAGGAAGAAATCATATAGAACAAGGTATGTGAGGGGAAAAAAGTGAGTCATAGCAAAAGATGATAACATGCGAACAATTCCCAAAAGGGGAAAAACAAAAGAAATACTAAAAACAAGAACGAATGATATTGAATTACTCAATCAGGATACTTTACTCATTACAAATTTCAAGTACCATGACAGATCAAATTTGAAAGCAAACAAAATGTTATTCACAAAAGTTTGAAGAGCCAACAGGTGACTGAGGCCATAGCTTAATATTTTCCTTATAATAAAAGGTGGGAATAGAACCCTTTAAGATAATATTGAAAGGCTACAATCCAGAAGAACAAACTCATCATTTGTTTACAGTCAGAACTGTGGACTAATATGAAAATCTGTCATCCTTGAAATTCACAAAGAGGCCAAACAACATTAGATCAAGGCAACAGAAATGACAAAGCTAAGTTAGTATATACAAACTAGGTGCAGTAGAGGTAGGTGCAGTTGAGGTAACATCTTTGCCATCAATATCATGGAAAATTGATCTTGCAGTACTTACTGATACGTGTAACCAGGGCTGAGCGCTGAAATTATGCTATGGGTTTTCTGAAGAACACGAACACACTAAGATGAAAGATAATACTAGGCAAAAAATAAGTGATGGAAGCAAAATTTCAAACTACTACCAACAGCCCTCTAGCCTCAGGCTAAAAGTCTAGAATTAAGTAGCTGCAAAATATTTTTCTCACCATCCGAGCAGTTCACAGCTCACCAAATACTTCTTCAAATTCTAAATGGCATGAAATCAATTGAGGCTCATGCAACCTCCAAACCATTACCACATTTCAGTCAATTGACATTTAATCTTTATTCTAATAGCATGAAATCACATGAGGCTCATGCAACCTCTACCACATTCACACATACGTATATTTATAAGGAAATTTAAGATGGACTCAGGAAAAAATTGTTTCATCATCTATTGGGGTTGCTTAAAAGCCATCCAACCAATAGACTCACTGCTTCTTTCTTCATCATTGTCCATATATTACAACATTCAGATAGGGTTGCAATCATGCCCTCATAATATCCGAAGACATATTTGGGTAGGGTTGCACGTATGCCTTCCTACTACCCAAATGTGCAATCGGTATAGGGTTGCAATTATGCCGTCCTGCTATCTGAGTGTTTGTGTAAGAAAGAAGCATTCCAACCATATTTGCGCACCACCTGTAAGAACAAATGACAAGAAACAATATCAATTTTCAGTGTATATGAATGAAAAGAAACAAACTCCAAATATGAATTAAAGTTAGATGTCATACAGTCAACAAGAGAAGTAGCAATAGAATATCCACTAAATAGAAGCAAAAATAAAACATACATGCCATAAAAATGAAGCATCATAAAATGGAAAAGAACTAATGTCAGACAGAACACCGAAGACACGCTCTACACAATTCCTCAGTTGTGCATGTCTATGGTTGAACTTCTCCCTTTCATTTGCATAATGGCGACTACGACCTCTAAAGCTGCCTATGTGGTAACGTTCTCCGCGATAAGGAGCTAAGAAACTTCGTGTGTTTGCATATCCAGAGTCGACAAGATAATATTTGCCGCGAGGGACCCGAAATCCACCATGATCCAATGCCCATCTCAACACTCTCATATCAGCTGCAGAGCCTTCCCAACCAACAGCAACATATAGAAAAGTAAGGTCGAAAGAGACTACCCCCATGACATTTTGGCTTATATAACCTTTGCGGTTACGAAACCGACCATGATCTTTTCGTGGGATATTGGCTATTATATGTGTCCCATCAATCGCCCCAATAGCATCCTACACAGTACAATGAAAATATAAGACGATATATAAGGACTTTGATTGACGATTGAAAATAAAATGCAATAAGAAAGTTAAGTACCTTGAAATAAGGATAGAAATAATCCTTTCCTCGGATATGAGGGTGGCATTGACTCACATTAGAAGGAAGTTGAATAAACTCCGTCTTTAGAGATGCCAATGCCATAGCAACGTTATTTACATAATAGCTAATTGTCTGTGAAGAGTGTTGAAAGTACTCACACAATGCCCCAGTAGCAACACCATGACCAGCAGCATGCAAGAACATCGCCAGTTGCTCATAGGCAGTCACATGTCGTGAGTCAAATAGTAAGCCCTTGTCCACTAAGATGTCCCTCAGTGCAATGAACATGCTAGGACTAAGCCTGAAGGCCCAATAGGCCCTCCGTTCATGGCCTTGTAGCACCTCTTGTATCCACACATGACCAGTATGCAGCGAAGTAAACATCTTTCGTCTAGGAACAACGGGGGCATACTGATCTGATATTGCTTCAAGTACTACTTCTTCAATCTCTTCAATCATCTCGTCGTCTTCGTGAATGAACTCCATTATGAAATCATTGATGTCTACATGAAGCACCCTTAATTGTCATTCCAACTCAATATGGTACATGATTCAAACAAAAATAACGAGACATTATGCGAGAAGAACGAAGAAAGGTGTGTAAGATTAAGGAACTTCAAAATACATCAACGGCCCCTCAAGGGCATTAAAATCACACCAACCAAGATTAAAAAAAGTAAGACGACAATTACAAACAAAAGGATTATCATGATACAATATTGGTATGAGAAATCTGTTGACATGCGTGATGTTGGGGGACTACTCAAGGCTCGTACAGTACTTGGAGTGCCCATTGCATATTCCTCGCGTGTGATTCTTGGTCTCGGTATAGGCTGCTCCACAACACCATATAGTGCTGTCTCTCCCTCTTCAATTGAGTGGAACCCCTTGTATCGAGCTCCTGGAAAACCATTCACTTGGGCATAACATTCTCCCCAAGTAAGGTACAAACCAGGCTCACGGCCAACCCACACAACGTAACACTTAAAACGTCCCATTCTTAGTTAGAATGATACACCTGCACGGGACATACAAGTAGAAATAGGACATTATACTAGCACAATAGACATAACTGACCACATGTGAATCAAGTACTAAGGAGTACAACGTTGATTAAATTTCAGTCCAAAACATAAGAACATAAGATAGAGGTTCAAGTGGAAGTGGGCCTAGTACGATGAAGACATAATAAGATACAATCCCCAAAGTAGAAAAGAACAGATGATGACCACAAGAACTCAATCAACTCAACTAGTCCAAGCAACAACCCAATCCAGCTTCTCCTCCTCTGGCAGAGCCATGTAGACCGACCGAATACTTGGTGTACCAAACATGTTCACAGCCCTGAAGTACAAATTACGCGGCATGTTTGGAACACGGCGTAGATCATCCATACACTCCTTCATTGTTGGGATCGTATCTTGTACATCCGCCGGTGTATCGGACACATTGGTACTGCCACTAGAACACTTGGACGAAGCCCGATCTGCTCTCAAGTCCCTAAGAACTTCAGTGCGCTCGCGCAACGCAGCGGAGAAAGAAAGCACTGCTTCGTCCCCAATGCTTCTTTTACCCCGACGCTTTGAGCAAGATGCTTCTTTGTTCTGAGGAGAAGTGATCTCCTCTTCATTGACCATACGTGTAGGCGAAGCTGGCGGAGGGGTTGGAGTTCGAACGGAGTAATGAGATTGGGTTGGGAAGTAACCGCCACTGTAGTGTTGCTCATATCCACCGTACGATGAGGTATGAAGTTGCTGGGATATGGATATAAGATCGTCACCTGTTATGGAACCAGCATTGGCATAACCGATGTCAAAGTCATAATTTGGGGCTACTGATGCATAGCGAAGGACATTAACGTAATCACCAATAGCTATATGACCTTGGACATATTCTTCATTGACCTGTACAGAGGGCGGTGGGGCTTGCACTGGTTGTGGTAAATGTTGTGGCTGTGGTGAGGGCTCCACTGGCTGTGCGAGATTGTTGTGATTCACAGTCTTGCGTCGACGTGTATTCACATATTCTGACGCATGCATAGACCCTTCTGCATCTCCCCCATTGGCCGTGCTACTAGCTGTCATGTATTCCATCTGTCTCAAGAACTCAAAGGTTTTGCCTTTTAATGTACGAAAGTCACTATTTGCCTGAAACATTTGGGGACATGTCATTACCTAAGTTACTGAGTAGCAATAGGAAAAGAATATGGTATAATTTTAAAATGTTCTTACTTCAATGGCTTGCTCCCATGTTTCATTTCCAGGCACAGGCATTTTTGCTTCGTCATCCCAACCCCATCCTGTCCTTTTAAAGAGTGCATTAAGTTTAACATAAATCCCTTTGAGGACCTTCCATCGATTTTGTAGATGGTCCTTGTTGTAATTTAGATGACTTGCAGCATTGAAGCTAGGCACGATCTGGTACCAAACATGCGTTTTGAAGGTACCCTCGATATGATTTCCCTTCTCATATTGCTCCATGAGCAGGTGAATCAGGATTTTGTCTTGTTGATTGGTCCAGTTTGGGGCACGAATTCTACCAGCACCCCCAATTCTAGCTGGATGTTTACCTTTGTTTCCTTTTAATACAGATAAGCATTCGATCAATGTGGATGAGCATTAAATTTCATGAAAATACTATTCTAAATAAAATCTAATAACAAAAGTAATAATAGGAAAGTATATATAATATACTCAAGATTGTTCTCATCAAGCATATGAAATTTAACATTAAAAGAAAATACATAATATGACAAATAAGCATAGACTTACCGGAAGTGGACATATTATGTTTGCGCTTTCTACACTTCCTAATCATAAGAAAAAACAAAGCATAAGTGAAGCGAATTGAGGACTAATTCAAATAACTGTGTAAAGAATCAGAAAGTGAGAATTCAGAAGACAGTGGCATAATAGGGAAGGAACCCCCATGATTTTAGAAACAAGAAAAAGGGAAGGGCATTATGGGGTTGGTAGGTGGATTAAACTGTGAAAATTTCTTTTACTGGTACAGGGGGAAAGAGAAATCATACACATCAAGATTCTTTTCGTTGCTGCCTATGTAGAGGGTCTATCACAGAAAAGAGGGGGAAAATAACTATCATCAACAAATTCAGGAGCACATGGAAAACAGACCCATACCTATACCAAGATGAAGGTAAAAGGTATCATAGAAGAGGGGGACATGAAAATAAATTACAATTTAGAGCATGCTTACAGAAAAAGTAGTATAAAAACCAGAGTATCTTTTATTGGTTTAAAAGTTCCAAAAGGCCATTAAAGACTAGGCAAGCAATACTCCATATTTGTCCCTAAAAACCCATTTAATGGTCCAATGACAGTGAATCCTCCTTGGTATGAGTTGAAACTTCAGAATGTGAGGGGTGATAGTTTGATATGAGTTGAAACTTCAGAATGTGAAAGTCATCCTTGGGAATTTCAAAGCACGAAATGATACACCGACTTATTCTAATAGACCCCATAAAAAGTTTGGTTTGTTCGTGCGTGTGTGTGTGTGTGTAAGGGGAAAAATGGAAGAGGAGAGGGTAGATGTGTCAATTTTAAATACATCCAAACAGTACAGCTTTACTTCAAGAGACATAAAAATGGAATGAGTGGCAAATGAATTATTCATTATTATATAAAACAGAGTTGAAAATTCAGAATATGAAAGTGCTCATTGGGAATTTCGCACTATGATATGATGATAAAACCTAATCCAATATAGCCTAATCAAAAAGAAAGATTTGTTGTAGACTAAAAGCAGAAATTTGATTAAAATGACCTTAAACATGTATATGGTTTCTCATATGCCCGGCCATGTTGTGGACTATATGGTGTGAGAGAAATAGAAGAGAATTTAGTGACCATTTCAGCAGTGCTAATGAACTATTGAAGAAGACATTCAGATGGGTGGAAGAGTGGGGACGAGCTGCTGGTATTCTGACTGATGGTAGCTCTGTTATCTTTGACAAAGCCAGATTGTGGAGGAAGCTGATCTCTTGATGATATCTTCTTTTGTAACCCTGTTTTATCTTCTTGATAAAACAGTTTATGTTAGGTTCTTTTTAAACTTTTGTGTTTTGCTTTTCCAATTGGATAGGGGAGTGTCCTATCCAGGTGGACTGAGATGTGAGCTTGATATGAGGGGTGATATCTTTTCTTTTGGAAAGAGGAATAATAGAAAAAAAAATCCACAAGATAGAACTCAAGATAGAAGCACGAAGACAACCCACAAGATAGAACTCAAGATAGAAGCATGAAGACAACCCACAAGATAGAACTCAACATAGAAGCATGAAGACAACCCACAAGATAGAACTCAGAAGATAGAAGCATGAAAACAACCCACAATATGTCACACAAACAGCACGTAGGAGAAGATGGAAAGTAACACAGAGGGCGTTCAGAGGAACCGGTTAATCCAGGCAGATAGCTTGGCTGACGAAGGCTCAGAGTTGGAACCAGATGAGGAAGCGTTCAAAAGGCGCTCCTCCCTACAGGCACGAACACTTGCGCACTTCCCCTCCTCCAAGTTGTGCATCGCTCGCAAGGTAGGATTTTGCCTCAGAGGGGTACAAATAGGAGAAGGTGGGTATTGTTTATAGCGTTCAAAGGAGAAGGGAGCGTCAAAACGATGGGAACCATCACTGCAAAAGGGAACCATCACTTCCTTCACCCCCGTGAAGCCTATTAGGAGGAGAGAAAGGACGCATGGAGGCCCAGATCGGCTGGAAGTTTGACCTAAATCCTAAACCCGATGGTGGAAGAAATCGCAAACCAGTGGATAAGGGCAAGCGCAAGGTGTGGATGGCGTCATGGACGTCCCTGGAGCATTCGGCGCAGCAGAGGGAGTCGGTAGGGCCAGGCGAGGACGAAGGAGGCGGCAGTGGGCAGCAGAGGCAGGGCCAGGCGAGGACGAAGAAGGCGGCGAACCAGGCACCTTTCGCAGCGGCACGGGCGACGATGTGATGTTGTTTGTCCCGTCCTACCCCTCGCAAAAAAGATTGGAATAACGAATTCGAGGGGTTCCTGCCGAATTAGGTATTCGGCTTATTCCGCAGATAACCAATCCTGCGGGTGGGGCCTACCGAATAACCCATTCGGCTCATCAAAGTAGAATAGGCCTTATTCACAGAATAACACTTCCTTATTCCACGTTATTCTGCAAACAAAGTAACGCTGGGGGAATTAGACATTCCAGGTACAATTTCAGAAATTGGAGGAATTGGGAGAATTAGGAATCCCCGCAACCAAATCGGGTTTAGGCCCTCATACCAGTTATTCCTGGGCCCTATTCCGCTAACAAAGTGAGCCTAGGGAATTACATGTTGGACATGATCAGTGCTTCTTGAAGTCTTATCTTTGACGTTTTCTTATTTTCCTTTTTTTGTTATTTTCTTCCTTCACAATGATTTATGAGAGAATACATCACCTCAAATGCCTAGGCAATCGCCTTGGCATTTGAGGCTGAGGCGAACTTCTGGTCACCTCAGTCTCCTCTCGCCTTTGACTACATAGGTTCTGTTATAACTGCAGTAGTTTGAAAAACTTTTTGGTCACCATCTATTGCTACATTTGGCTCCCGTACCTGCCAACCGCACAACCAAGGTAACCTTGTATAGTTTTATTGCCCTGTCAGCTGTCTATTAAATAGAGGATTGGAACAGATACGAGGGCCAGTTGTGTGGATAGTCAATCACTTGAGAGTCATTTTTCTCTGAGGCCTAAGAGGTTGTTCCTCAATTTAACGGGACAGCGCTTACAAGAATGGTTAATATGAAGTTATTCCTAAAAGGATCTGTGATATCTTTAAATAGAGGCATTTAGTAAGTTCTTCTTTAACTCTTTTTTAATATTGCCATACATTGTTGAATTAAGCTGTATTTGCTCAAAAATGCATTTTTTTTTTCAGTCTTATTACTCAATTCTTGTTCCCGTTGCATCGCCAAACAATGTAAATGATATTTAGACATTTCACAAGTTTGGCTAATGAAGAACTACAAATTTTTAGATCCATATTAGTTGTAATTAATGTGCAAGCAAGAGTTACTGATCTTTTGGATTATATAAAACATCATTATTGTTTTACTTATCTTTTTCTTTTCTGTAGAGGAACCTCTGTGCGGTTATTGCTTCCTTGTTGCACACTAAACTACATAATGAACATTTCCTTCTCTTAATGCAAGTCTTTTGATACCAATTCCTGGAAACTGTGTCTGGCACAATCCTGATAAAGATGATCTTACATTATTTTAGAGAACTTTTTTGGATCAGCTTTATGGATAACCAGTTTCACAACTGTTTTTTACAATCAATTCCTGGGAAATTAATGTGTTGCTCAGAATTTTGAGCTGGTGTTTGGTACTGAGGACTTCCGGGATGATATTACATGGTCAGTTTTAGCTGGTGCTTTGTTGTTAGTAATAAAAAACGGTAGTAATGCAAGTGGTTTATATGTTGTGGAACTTTTTTTTCGTAAAACAGTTTATTTTTCAACAGTATTTTCTAGGTTTTGTTAATTTGGGCCACAACTATGCAAAGGATGAGAGGTGTTTGACTTACGCTGATCCATTTCAGTTTGTAGATTGCCCAGAATATTGTAGTGTTCCAATTTGGAAATATCATTTTGCCTGCTACCTTGTCACAGAAACAGTGCCACTCAGAGGCATTTGCCATTTGCCATGTTCTGTACTGCTCCCTAATCAACCCATGTTATATTAAATTTCTGCAACAGTCAATATTCTACTACAACTTAAGATTGTTGCTACCAAGCTATAAATTAAGGGCTGAGTCCACTACATGTCCATGGTCTAGCAGAATGATGCTGATTTCCAACTCAAGTAGGTCTTCTGTATGCTCCATGAGATCTTCATTATATGTCGATTTATCTTAGTTATGTACTCCTTTGCAACAAGCATACCACATTGCCCTGCTTCTAGATCCTAATGTTTAGGATACTATTCTTAATTTGCAATTAGAGAAGTTAATAGAGTAGTGCTTGTTCGCAGGTGAATTTGAGATTAATGTTCTGCTGGATCCTTGCTTCTTTGTGTTTATGTACGCAGTTACCTATACTAGATTCCTGATTTTTGAAGGCATGACAGATTGATGGAACCGAATCTCCTGTTTATGAATTTAGTAGAAACATTTTCATTACTTTACATTCTTAAGGGATATATTCCCACTTTTATTTTCTTAGGCAACTGCCGGTGGCGGTGGACGTGGGATGCGTTTGGCTAACGAGCCAGAAGAGTTTGTAAAGTTGTTACAGGTAAGCCTTATTTTTCTGTTATGAAGTTACGGATGCATATGTAAGATCAAATTTGGCAACTGTCTATTTGATTTATGACACCCTCTCTGGCAATCTCATGTCATCTGTGCTGTTGCTGCATTGTGCAAATATATTTATGAGTAGTTGACTTTCAGCTGGATCCTGGATCAGTTGGTGGTGGACAAGAATTGAAACCCTGTTTCTAGTTGCAAGTGACTTTGAGGTGCAACGAGCAGCAACAAAGATTAAAATGGAGGAGAGGAAGTCTCTAAGTGGGGATAACGAGTGATGACCTTTCCCAGCAATGAACCATCAAGTTTGGTCCTAGCATGTTATGTCGCAATGTCTGTTCAGAGACCCGTAGTAGTAGTGATCAGTTGCTATCTGAAGCAAGGAATTAAAACTCGGATCACATTGGCTAATCCAAGTCATTTGAGGGGGATCTGGCCGAGGATTGTCCCAGATGAAGCTGATCCATCCATAGCGTCTAGAAAATGGTTACTTTTAAGGCTATTGGGGAAAGTTGGGCTAGCTATTGCTAAACATTGAAAAATGGCTAAACAACAGCTTAGAGAGGCCTAGAGTTTATAGCTCTTATCGGTTCCCAAGATCTCACAAGTCACAAAGCCACATTTGCTTCTCTCACTCTTTATATTATCTCTTGCAGTGAGTCTAAGATTCTGGAAAAAAAGGATGAAAAGAAATGCACTGTTACTAGTGAGAGACAAAAAATAACTTTGGAAAATCCTACACTATGGCCTGACAGACTGTAGACCGCAAAAAGGTGTCGTCTCCACACTACATGGTAAGAAAGAGATGGACAAACCACTGGAGGGTAAGGACGAGCACAGGGAGAAAAGAAAGCCCTCACTTCTCCCCATGTGCTTCTTACTCTCTATCATGCCCTCCTCGGCAAGTTGCGGAGGCAACAGCCTTGGTTATTCTGCAGTCTGACTGATTGCTAGATAAGGGTTGACTGATTTCTAGATAAGGGTTTGTTATTTCCATTTCTCCTTGTGTTCTTTGCTTTCCAGCCACACCTTCCTAGCACATAGTAGATGTTGAAGCAATGCCTTTTGGCAGTATACAGCCTGACAAATTATCACATGAGGTTTTTGCTAGGGTTTCTTTGTCTCTGTCGTTGTTACCATCCACACTGCCACATGCACTTGCCCCCATTGACACTGCCATCCTCCTCTCCTCCTCATTTGTTGGTGATTGGTCAGTTTTAGGCCGACTGATCCCAAAGCTGACCTGACCTGTTGAACCTTGGTTTGAAGTATACGGCTTTCCCAGACCAAAATACTTAGTGCTAACCACTGCATTAACCAATATCATGGTCCCAGAAACAATGTAAGACTCCAAAGAGTGACATGAAGGAACCCAACCCTGAGCAATATGGGACTATCATTTTAGGATTCTTAATCTAGCCAAGAACTTCTGATACTTTAGCCACCAAGCTGTATATAGCGAGATAGAAAAATACTCAGTTGGAAATCCTCAATGTTGTTTTTTTACGTTTTTCTCTTGTACTGGAAATTTGACCTCATTTTGTTCTTGGGCTTCTTTTGGAAATGATTGTGGAGGGATTCTCATCTTTGGAGTCTAATAAGATATAATCATTTTCAAATGCAACATGGGTGCCTCAGCTTATTCACTAGGCCTCACTTTGGTAGCAGAAACTAATGGAACAAGGCTTCCTTATTCTTGGAAGAAACCAAATTCCGATTTGATAGGAGGGATCCAGTAACTCGGCCAAGAATGGGTTACTCTTGGAATAAACTGAATAAACTATTCCACCCTACATACACATAAGAACATGCTATTCCGTCTTGTATTCTGCCTTGCTATCTAAGTGAAATACTCCTTATTCTGAAATAAGCAATCCAGAGTAACTCATTTCATCATAACCTATTCTGCTATCAAAGTGAGGCAAGGATTTTGAGGAAAGTGTATATATATATATATATATATATATATATATATATATATATATATATATATATATAGAGAGAGAGAGAGAGAGAGAGAGAGAGAGAGAGAGAGAGAGAGAGATGGATGCTTCTCATAATCCATGTTGTATCTTTTTCATGGATTTCGCAAAAGAAAAAGGCAACTAGAAGTTTGAAATGAAAATAGGGGCATTAAAATTTGTCCTTTTTACAGAAAAAGGTGGCATTACAGCAAAATAACTTTCCAATAATCTGTAATCCAATGAAACACCAAATGAGGCTTTTGACATGGATTGTCATCACTAAAAATCTATACCTTCTTAAAATTGAGGTTATGAGATCATGGCAATAATGTATAATGTGATCACATTTCTAAATGCTATTTTTGTTCTTCAAATTTGGTGAGAAAGTTCCAACTGTCAAACCTGAAAATGTAAATAAAATCAGTCCAAAGGAGTCTTCCAATTGATGATGCTCAAAGTACTGTAGAATTCTTTGAGCTTTATTACTGATAGATGCCTCTACTTGGTAAATCTTTGATAAGAACCTTTTTAGACTTTTATTCTTTTCTAATAAAGCCTTGATAATAAAATCTTCTAGTCCCCTTTTAAAATAACAGAGTACATGATATTCGGAAGAGCAAAAAATATGCATTTGTAATCATTCCAATTCTACGAGACAGGTAGTTTCAAAGTATGCATATGAGATTCATTACCATTAATCAAAAGATGGCTGGGGAAAATACTTAGTGATTGACCACCTCATGTATTGTGATAGAATCATAGAAGTGAATGCTTCTTGTTCTGTTCATATGAATAGCTCAGGAATTTTTTTCCCTAGTCTTGAAACTTAACATTGTTTCACTTCTTTATTAAATTTTCATTACCTTGTATCTGCAGCAAGCAAAAAGTGAGGCAGCTGCTGCATTTGGAAATGATGGAGTTTATTTGGAAAAATATATCCAGAACCCAAGGCATATTGAATTCCAGGTAAGATCTTATTGTTATGCATTTTGTTGCACATTGCATTTTGCATCCATGCTTATCCAACTTATGTGTCACTTTGACTGGTTGATTGTTAATGAACTAAACTGCCTTGCATTGTGTGACAAGCAGTAAGTCATTGGCTTCAGTTGGTTAATGAATTTTCTTGTGTGTGTTGGGGAATGGTATATGCACAGAGATAAGTTCCATGAAGAAAGTTGAGATTAATTGAAGAAGATTATTGGATAGGAGTAAAGAAAAATATAGTGCAGATATTTTTGTATGAATCCAAAAAAGGAGCCAGTTCAGTGACACTTTACATAAGAAATAATTAGCCAAAAGAAGGATTCTCCTAGCAAAGTCACGAACGGTGCATGGAATAAGTCATTTCTTCCCGTTTCTCGGGAATAAATTGAACCCTTTAAAGGGGAAAATTGGCATGAGCGACAAAGCTTTATTTAAAAACTAGTTCGATATATATATATATATATATATATATATATATATATATATATATATATATATATATATATATATATATATATATATATATATATATATATATATATATATATATATATATATATATATATATATTGCTGTGTTTGAAAGTATAGGAAGCGCATTTTATGCATCAGTTGAAAAATTAGCCTTATTGTTGTGAATATTTGAGCTAATGTTGTCAACCACTTTAGGTTCTTGCGGACAAATATGGGAATGTTGTACACTTTGGGGAGCGTGATTGCAGCATTCAGGTACTGCGGCTAATTTATCTTTTCCTGCTTGACTGTTAGCTTTACTGAGTAATTCTGCTTAGTTGGTCGGATGTATTTTTATTTTTATTTTCATGCTAGTTGATGTTGAAGATGGCTAATTTGCTTATTGCCTCTGATACTGATCTACGCATGTAATTATTAATTATGGAATTGTTGGTTGCACTGAAAACAACTGGAAAGACTGCCTTTAATAGTTTTATGAAATTAACTCTTTCTTTCTTTTGAGACCCATTTAATGAGATAAAGCATACACTTCCCAATGGCACAAGTCAGGGGAATAGGTGATGGTTCAGTTGATGCAGTGTGCCATATGTTGGTGGCACTCGCAAGGATCTGGAAGGTGGTTGTATACATAACATCTTACTGGGAAGGAAGCATGTATCTAGGCAGTCTATTTCTGCATAGCAGGGCCAGGTTGGAGCTGCCCTAACCAAACTCACAAGGGTGAGCCTAAGGCTTTGAGGCTGACAAAGACCCAGCTCAGGGTTGGCTAGTGTTTGTGTGTGTGTATATATATTTATATATATATAGTCAGAGGTGAGAGGCGAGCGAGGCGACCAGGGGTTCGCCTCAGCCACAAAACCCTAGGCGTTTGAGGCAAAAAAATAATAATATAAGAAAAATAAAAAAATATCTAAGATAATAATATGTAAGACTTTGAGAAGCATCGATCATGCCTAACAAATAATGTCCTATGACTGTCTACTACTCATATAAGTAGTGGATGGGCTTAGGAATCATAAAAAATAAGGGAAAAATATGGCAGCATGTAAGAGAAAAAGGGTGTTAGAAATTGTTAAAAGAAGCATTAGCCACTTTGGAATAATTAAGAATATGAAAAAGCAATACCATATAATTAAAAAAGAAACAAACATTTAGCCTAGACATCATAGGCAAGTGCCTTGGTGAGTGAGGCGAAGATGAGGTGAGGTGAGGCGCTTTGGCTCGGCTCAACCTACTTTATTGCTTAGGCGAGCGAGGTGATCGCCTTTGATAACATACATAAATATATATATACATAAATATATATATATATATATATATATATATATATATATATATATATATATATATATATATATATATATATATATATATATATATATATATATATACATACCAGGTGGCTCTGTCACTGTGCACAGCCAGTGGATGGATAGAAAAGGAAAGGGCTCCATGATTGATAGATACAGGAAAGCAGCACCTGGTTGTTTGCCAACCATTTTTGTTTTAGAAGAGTAGCCTGATCAAAATCAGGCATCTCTGCTATGCATGGCCAGACACAGAAAGGGCACTTGATAGGTTGACTGATTGATAGATACATGAAAGGGCACCAGGTTGTTTGCTGACCCTTATTCGAAAGATCAACCCGATCAAAATCAAATGGCTCAGACATTGCATAGCCAGTGCTATGTGCTCCAGAGGCTGGCAGCACGTAATATTAGCTCCCTGTATGTATTAGCACTTAATATTAGCTCCCTACACATGCACACATGTAGGGATGGGGGGAGGGGAGTGATACGGTATGTCACAGCCTGGTGCTGTTGTATCACAGCCAATGACTTGCATTGAGCAGCTGCATTTTTTTCCCTTTATGGAAAAAAAGGGACTGCTATCAGATTGTGGCACAGCCCCTTTGCTTGATGGCCCCCGATCTGCTGTGGCAGCAGCAGTCAGGAATGGCACCAGCGTGAACATATGATGCTATCCCACCTTTTTTCCTTTAGGAAAAAATGTGCAACAGCTAGACCAAATGGCCATGATTCAGAGTGCTGCCAGCAGTCCAAGGCAGGCCACACCATTAACCTGAGGAGTATTCGCAGTGCTTCGTATCCATGCCACCTGTTCTTGACTGGGCAGTCATTTTCAAGAAAAAAGAAAGAAATGAAAATAGGTCTGCCCAGCTGATCTTGGGATGGCCCCTATGAGCTGCTGCAGGATCTGCTGCAGCATTCACCCCATGTAAAAGTGGGGTGCAGTCAGGTGGTTCCACTACTTTCACATGGAGTGTCTCCTGTGCACCTTCTTTCTTCTCTTTCTATTTTTTTCCTTGAAGACACTAGCCACCCGATCAAGATCGGCAGTTGGTGAATGGAGTGCTGCCCACACTCCCAGGGCCTGTATCACTTCACATCAGACAATGATATATCCATGTTATCTATACATATCTATATCTGTACATCTAGAGTGCCATTTTCTTTCTATGTCTGTATATGTAGTGCTCTTTTTGACATGTTTCTAGCCAGTAATTGCTTTCTTACCATTCTTTGTTGACAGCGAAGGAATCAGAAACTCCTTGAAGAAGCTCCATCTCCTGTGTTGACTCCAGAACTGCGGAAAGCTATGGGTGATGCAGCTGTTGCTGCTGCTGCATCTATAGGTTACATTGGCGTTGGGACGGTAGAATTTCTCTTGGATGAAAGAGGTTCTTTCTACTTCATGGAAATGAACACCCGGATCCAGGTAAAGTTGTTTTTTGATATGGAGCTTTCCGTAACTGTTGAATAACTGGTATCAAAATGAGGCTTCTGCTTTGTGATTTTTGCAAAAACAAATCAGGTGGAACACCCTGTGACTGAAATGATTTCCTCGACTGATTTAATTGAGGAACAAATCCGCGTTGCTCTTGGCGAGAGGCTCACATATAAGCAGGTTAGTGTGAGATATAAAAATACACAAGCACATCTTTCTAGAACTTAGACTGGTTTTCTTTTTTATGCCATAGGAAGATATTGTGCTCAGAGGGCATTCGATCGAATGTCGTATTAATGCAGAAGACCCTTTCAAAGGATTTCGTCCTGGGCCTGGTATGAGCCGCCCACCCCAAAATTTGTATTAGACAGTATACTGGCTTATTATTTGTCTTTCCCCATATACTCTGTTCTTACTTGTATAAAAGTCCATTTATTGTTTTCTCCTCCTGCTCACCACATTATGATTATGTAGATATATAATGCTTTCATTTCATTTTTGGAAATACTTCTCTTTAAGTCCACATCACAATGAACCTTTCATCTCAGGGATCCTCATTATCCTTTTTTCCATGTTCCATTTTGTTCTGCTTCTGAAAGCTTCAGAACCTGACACACTTTGAATGTGTTCTGAAGACATCGCTTTGGATCATAATTTCCGACTCAATTGAAACTCAACTTGCACCTTTCTTTTTTGATGGTGACATAAACTTGCTATTAAAAAGGAAATAAAGTTATACCACTGTCAGGGAAATCCTCCACCTTTTGAAACACAAAAAAATTTAATGAAGCTCTGGATTACTTTCACGATCTTTTCTGCATAACTGAACCTATTTTCTGATTAATTTTGACATCACAGGGAGGATAACAGCATACTTGCCATCTGGTGGCCCATTTGTGAGAATGGACAGTCACATTTATCCTGACTATGTAGTTCCACCAAGCTATGATTCCTTACTGGGAAAGGTTTGCATTCTTCTTTCAACAATCTTTGCAAGTTTTTTGTTTAAAGTGTTTGTTCTGTCCAGAGAAATGGTTTGTGCACATACTTGAATCTCTGCTTCAAGGGATTTCATCTAGTCCGCATCCTACAGATTCACTACATGGTGGATGGAACACATACATTGAAAACCTTACTCAACCGAGTTCTTACAGATATCTGAGAAATGGAATAAACCCAATCACCCACATGAGAAATTTAACAGTCATTAGCCATAATAAAGCTGCACTGTTCTAGATATAACTGCATCTGATTTTTTTCTCATATATTTCCATATTGTGAAAGCGAGAAAAGCTTAACACAAAAAATCCTTGTGCAGATACTACTATGTTACATACATGAGAAAACCTTCTTGTATATTCATATGATTCAATACTGTCGAATCTCACTCAGATCTCTTACTATCCTTGGCTTCTTGGATTGTGGTATTGAAACCCAGTTCATTCAGAGTCTGACAGACTTCATCCTCTTTTACAGCTGATTGTTTGGGCACCAACAAGAGAAAAGGCAATTGAACGCATGAAAAGGGCTCTTAATGACACTGTTATCACGGGTTAGTAGGCAATTCTGATATGACGGACAAATTGAAGAAAAATGTGTTTACTTAAGTTACTTAAGCATTGAAGAACTTTTGACTTTTGCTGAGATGGAAGTGAGATATTCAGTTGTTCAATGTTTTGGGTGTTGTTTCTTCTCCTTTATTTATGGAAGATGAAATAATCTCTTGCTTTAACTTTTTGGGGTTTATGGTTGTCTAGATGTATCTAGATTAAGGATGATCCGTATTCCTAATCTGTTTTTCCATACCAATCAATTTTCATGGGGTATCTGACTATGCGGGTGAATTTCTCTCCGATGGATGCCTTTATCAATAACCTTTGTTTGATAATATTTCCTGATGACTTAATATAGTCTCATGTCCATACCTGTTCACATAATATCTACAGCAGAATTGCATCAATACACAATATATTATTATTCCATTTAGCACTGTCCTTGGATTTCAGTATTGGCTGGCCTTACCTGATAATTTCATGCATTTGGCAGGTGTTCCTACAACGATTGAATATCATAAGCTTATCCTGGATGTTGAGGTATGAAATTTCTCACTTACTGATCTTTTTAGAAGTTCTTATGGTTGTCCAAGAAAGAACTTTGAGACAATAGCTGCGTACCATAAAATACACTCCTAGATCTAAAATGTCTGCCTTCATGGGCCTGCAGGACTTCCGAAATGGAAACGTGGATACTGCATTCATTCCAAAGCATGAAAATGAGTTGGCTGAGGTAAGAACCTTTACTAGAAAGACCCATTCTTTTCCCTGCATTTTTTTGTTGGAATCCATGAGACATCTCAGGGGGGATTGGCTGAATGTGCTTTATGAAAGTTGGCAGAGTTAGAGAATTTGTGTGGCTTTTTATAACAATTAGCATATGTTAAACTTCTTGTTGATGTTCTTTTCTTCACCAAAGAATCTCATCTGAAAATTGACTTGAGATTTTGGTGTAAGAATGGGAACGATGTAGATGAACGAGCACAACTGAACACAGTGACCAAGTTATCATCCTAAAATCTACAGTGGTTCAGATGAACAAAAAGTGACATAGTGCACATGTAAAGACTCACGAGTCACAAACTCCTGACTATAATTCTTATGCTCTGGCATTCTGGATGCCTACCTAAGCACATTGTCAACCAGCGTGACTTGCTGGACAGTTAAAAGTTGGTAAAGACTTGGAATTATTTTGTAGTCTACTGAAACCGTTCTCTTTGAGCATCAGTTGACCTTTGTGGCTCTACTATCGTCTGACACTGCATTCCTTTTGCTGCATGTTACTGTTGCTTTTCTTTTACATAGACATCAGGGTTTGATCGTGTTCTGTTTATTACAGCCACGGCAGCTGGTGGTCTCGACAACTACAAAAGAACTTGCAGGGGCAAGTGCCTAGATGGATTTGAGGCACTGCTGCCATCCGAGCGCACAAGGGATCTGGGCGTGTTGCCGAAATCGATCGGCATCTTGGATGATGTTTTTACTCTGCATCGTGAAAGAATCTGAAATGAGAATAACAAGTTAATGGCCGGCCTTTACAACCTTTTTTGGACAGATTGGGCGATGGGTCCTCTACCACCAAAGTTGCAAAAAACAGAGGCGTGGTAAGTAGAATCGGCGCGAGCAGGCTTAGGATTCTGCGTCTGAAGATCCTTCCTAGTTTTGGGAGTTTGTTTTGTTTTCAAGTTGCGGGTTCCAAGTTCACTAATACACGCCTGGAAACATGTTTCACAGTTTTTCTTTTCTTTTGTGTATCCATCTTTAGAAAGCAAAATGCCATTGCTATTCATTTCCTTGTGATCAGAGACTTTGATTCAGGCGGTGCATTAAGGGATTGTTTGACAAAACATTTAGCTGGAAGTTATTTTTAGGTCCAGGTTTTTATGTTAAAAATGTTCAGCATATTGTTGGGTAAAATTGCTACTTGGAAGTTAGTCGACTTCTGTACTTCACATGAGAAAGGCTCAATGAGAGCAATAATCAACTTTGGATGATTACGAAAGTCAATTTTTTGGTAATTTCACTTTTCTCCTAATTTAGGTAACTCTACTTTGTAATTTAGTTGAACGTAAAATACAACCAAAGTATTACTTAAATAGCTTCGGGTCTAGCTTCTTTCCTTAAAAATTATTAGATGAAAGCACAAAGGTCAATTTTCGATTGGAAGCTGCCCCAAATATCACTTTAGGGAGAGTGGTTATAATTAATTTTAATAATTATATGAGTGAAAAAATTTCTGACAATTTTATTTGTTTCACAGTCTGGGAATAGTTTCTTGTTTGAAGTAAAAAAACAATCAAAATACTAGATAATTCAACAGTTGAGTCATTCAGAATAATTAGATAAAAATTCAAAAATATTTCTAATTAAAAGCTGTGCCAAACATGATCCAAGAATGCATATGGCACAGCACAAAATTTATTACATGCGTAGATTTTCTAGAAAATTTGATAATTTGAATTGTCTAGTGATTAAAAACTCTCAGCTAATAAAAAAACGCATCAACTGACAACAGTTGTCTTCAATCTGATTTCGGCACTCATTATGATCAACTTTTCTAGAATATCCGTGTGTAATAGATTTTGCAGTTTGTCCGACCGATCTTTGCTTAACTTAATTGCTTATGTTGGCTTCGGTAAGACGGTAACAGGCATAACAGAGTAGATATGTTACGAAGTGGACGGCGAGGGTCCACAAGTTGCCAGGACCAAAAGGTTATTGGGTCAAGTCCTTCCCATGAAACCCTAACATATTTAAAACCCGAGAAAGACTTGCTGCAAGCCTGTCCAGCCGCTGGATCATGCGAGCATGTAAATTTTTTTAACCATCTGCTTAAAGATTAGATGGTAGAGTTGGGATGATCCCCTTAATAATTTTTTTTGAAAAGTTTTATCACCTTCAAAAAAATAATTCTTTCGAAAAGTATAAAAAAAAAACGATATGCACAACTGTCTGATCACTTCGTCCCGAACGTTGCAATCCACGTAGATTTGCAATAAATTGTAACAAGTCTTTCTTAAATTCCATCTAGATAGTAATGATTTGTCTTCTCTCTGACAAGAGGTGGAGCAAAAAGCTTGATACGAGATCCTCCCCTCCTCAAAGTCTGCAACCCTACGTTTAGCTCGGCTAACAGTTTTATGATACTTACTTTACCAAATCAAATAACCAATGCATCTTTGGCCCCATGTGACTAAAGATATGTTGATTACCCGTATTCTAAAACACGGAAAAAAATAATTGGCTTACCAAATTCTCTATCGAGCCGTAAAAAAGATTCAACCAAAGACAGGAAAAAATTCACTATCTATTTTACGTCAAACAATATATGAAGTAACTCCCGATATAGTCGACTCATCAAGTTCCTATTGAAAAAAGATCTACACAAGAAAAAGCACTTGCCATTCGTGTTGGTTATTACTTTTGGATCTCATTCTTTAAATTAGAATGTGTTTTTACTTGCATGAGATAGATGAATTAACTATTTTATCAAAACAAAAATAAATATAAGACCCATATTTACTTATGCCCCCATATAAGTGACGACACACTCTGATTTAAAAAGGAAAATAGAAGAGAAGGAATTATGAAAAACCTGATTTTGGGTCATGAGGCGGGCACTTAGGTATACGTCACTTGTAATATGATTGTGACCTTATATTTGCGAATGTTTGATCCAACATAAAATATTACAAAACATCTTATTTTATATCTCACATATATACGATGTTTTACAATAGTTTACATCAAAGCAAGCAGCAGCTCGAGCTTCCCATCGCGACTCTTTAAGCTCATAAAGTTCAGGACCCTCCTCCTCCTTGCAACGTACAAACCAGTTAAACACAAACTATTCTTCTGCACAAACTCCATAAGAGACCGACCTCGAAATGGAGAAGTAGGAGAACATGAACACTGCAGGATAATATTGAAGACTTATACCTTATATTTAATATGAATATAGAAACAAAATCCTCCTCTATAAGTAATGCTCCTCTCTACAGAGACTACCATATTTACTAGAAACCGAGTTCGCCGAGCTTCTACTTGCAAGACGATGGAAACCCACAAAGCATACTCCTGCTGCATACAACCATTTATAATTATTCATCTTTATTTTATTTTTTTTAATCCCACTCTCTCTCACACCCCAAGCTTCTTCTGGGTTGACACCAAAATCATGCCGCTGCAACACCAGCCGCGAAGAACAGAGGGGTTGAACAGGGGGAGACGGAGCAGTCGAAAGGCTTCAGGGCGTCTGGGACGCACTTCTCCCTGTGTTCATCGCTAATCATCTGCTGGCATCTGCACTCATCACTACAGAAGGCTTTGTCACCCCTGCAAGGAAGATCACACAAAGGCAAAGAGACAGAAGCATCTGTTAGTGTCCTGTGTGGCAAGTCCACATCCTTCTCTTCACCTTAGGTGAAAGCACATGCTGCTTGTGACTTGAGAGATTAGAAAAAGGAAAAAGAAAAGTTGATTTCAAACATGAGCATTTATTCATAAGCAGGTAAGGAGCCTCCCAAAGACCTCAGCCAAGGTATAAAAGAAGAAAAAAACTGTACCCAGAACCAGGCAACAAGGCAACAACACTCCTCTTCCAAGAGGATAGATTAGGCCAAGGTTTTCAGACCATGTTTCTGCAATATGTAAGAATCCTGACATTTAGTACATTATGGATGCTCTGACAGAAGCAATCCATTAATTAGCATGCAGTTACAATTTGTCATGGACAGACAGGGTTGAATATTTTACCCTGGCCCCTGAGCTTCTGACTGGGAACAGATTCAACCACATGGGTCCAAAGAATACGAATTAGGTTAAGTGTTTGCTACGATGAGAACAGTAGGATACCTCAGGACCACAGAATGTGCAGGAATCCGTGAGCAAAAAAACTTATGGCAACTGCATTTTTCCCCCCCTTTACCCTTTTGATAATTTGATTTCACTGTGTTCCATCCCACTTGCAGGCTAGAAAGCAGGGCCAAAAAGTAGTATGCAACAGTTTAGGAATTGTTTGATGTGTCGTAAAATGCGGTAAATGTCGCAAAATGCCATAAAAAAGCATTTCTCTTATGTTTGAATTACTGTAAATTGTTTTACATCCGTTTCATATGTTTGGACTCTCCTAAATTGCTACATTTCAAAATCGATTAACCCCATATCATACTCCTTTTAGTTGATTTTGATTTTTAGTCATTTTTTAAAACCGATGATTTTAAAATCAGCAATTCTATTTTCACCAGTTTTAAAACTGATGATTTCAAAACCGGTATTTTACAGTACACCAAAAGACCCTTTAGAAGGAAAAGAAAAATAAAAGTAACACTAAGGTTGTGATGCAACTGAATTAGCCGTAACAAGAGCCATGAGATTAGCTTGGACTAATCTCTTATTACTGAATCAAGTATGTTCCTTGTTAAGTAGCCAGATATATATCTATCATATTCATAGGCATGCTGCATATTCCTAGCTAAATGGTTAAAACAAAAGATCCATCCACCTCAGATAATAGAAGAAGGCCATCAATTAAGCAGCTGGACAAGGGGAAGAAAACATGTCCCTGCTTGATCCAATTCCATAGCTGAGTGGCTCCTCCTCATCTCTTGCTGGTCCTACACCCTAGTAAAGGAAACAATATAATAACAAATGCCCATGGAAACCACAAAAGTGGTCCATGGGGAGTTGCAGGCTTCCCTCCTCATGTTTGCTTGTGGATCCAAGGCATTGGAGTCTAAACTTCAGTTCATGAATGCAAAAGGGGGAACATGACAAAGTTTTGGAAAGATTTATCCAACAAGGGAAAGGAGCCAAAGCCTCATCACCCTTTCCATAAGTGAGAAAGGCAGCTGATCTTGGAACCCAAAGGTCCCAAACCAGAGAAGGATCCTGAGCTGGTGATGGATCTTATATACAGAAGTAAACAAAAAACAAATAAAAGAATTGAGAAAAGAGAAGGTAGAGAGATATGTCACAAGGCATAAAATTAACGATCGGCATCCCTCACCAGATTAAAACATCCATAACTACATGCATACACCAGAGAAACTTGTATTGTGATGAACAGATATGCATGCATGGCGCCATGTGGAATGCATACATACGCATGGCATAACTAGTCACATAGGACTGGAGTGACCTCCACACTGGTTTGGAAAACACATACCACAAATAATTATAGAAAAAGGACCCTTTTTTGTCCAGATATTTAGAAGTGGTCGGCAGAAGAAACCACCATGAACAGCCCCCAACCCCTCACAAGTTTAAAAAAGATGGAGACTCCCAGAAATTAATTAATTAAACAAGATTATAAGATGAAAAATTGCAGGATCACACACAGCACAAGCAGCAAAGATTCCTAAAGATCAACAACAGAAACAACAAGTGATGACAAAAAATGGAAAGTATGCAAACCATGATACCTGTTAACAACATGTTGTGGAGGAAGAAGAAGAACACGAACAAGAGCAAGATTTTTGAGAGAGAAAGAGAGAGAGAGAGAGAGAAAGAGAATTCTACCTGTACATGAAGATGTCGAGGCCGAGGAGCTTCTTCCGGCAGCGGAAGCACCTGCTGAGGAAGTCCTCCGGCGGGGGCAGCAGCGCCGGGCGGGCGGGAGGCGGCGGAGTCTCGAACAGCACGGCAGGGCACCCGCCGCCGCCGCCATCGAAGTACACCATCTTCCGCACGGCGGCGCCGCCCACGTGGGATATCACGCAGGTGTAGCTCTCTGACAGCTCCATCTCCTCCTCCTCCTCCCTCCACCCCGTCCTCCCCCTCTGAACTCCGGCAGCCGCAGCGGCGCAGGGTAGGATGGGGATCGGCACCGACCGGGCCGGCGCCGCTGACCTGGGCGTCCTCGCAACCCTGGGGTGGGCGTCCGGGCCGCCATCGTTCATGGCGGCGACGATCCCCAACCCGACGGCACCGTCGTAGTCGAAGCTCCTGGGGGATCTCGGGGTGGGGGACCGCGCAGAGGCCTCGCCGCCGGCCGGGGAGGAGGTGAGGGACTCGGCGAGGCCCACGAGGAGGGAGAGCTTGCCTACCGGCCTCGGCACCGGCGGCGGGGACCTCCTCTCGGGGCATTCGCCGGCCATCTCCGGCTGGCGGAATCCGTCGGCTGTGGTGGGTCCGCGGGGAGCCGACTGTACTGGGTCTTCTCTGTTCTTCTGTTATTATCTTCCTCTGTCTTTAGATTTCCTTCTCTTCTGTTCACTTCTGTGGGTTTCTCTTACAACCACAGTTGTGCTCTTTCTTTCCCTTCTCCCCTCTCCTCTGCTGTCCAATGCTCAGATAGATAGATAGATAGAGTAAGAGAGAGAGAAGGGTGTCTTCCCCCTGGAGAGAGAGAGAAGATGGTCTATAGCTTCCTTGGTATATATAGTGAGGCTTAAAGTTGATGTGTCATAAAAATCTGAAATTTATATATTCTTTTTCTTCTTTATTTTTTAACTCTGTTGTGGTAAATTTAGAAACTTAACAGACTTTTCAGGAGAAGAATGAGAGAAAGAGAGAGAGAAAAAAAAAGGGAAGGAGAGAGGAAAAAGAAGCTACCTTTCTTCTGTGTCACCCCCCAACCATACACAGTACACAAGGGAGGAGCCACACTAACTAAAAATATAACCATATAAGCTCACCTCACCTGCAAATGGTCTCCCTTGGCTCACAAAACAATTAGATGGTGGGGGCTGGTTAATTGTGGAATATTTTCTCCTCTTGCCACTGGGTACTTCCAAAGCTTCTTTTTTTTAAGGCCCAACTTGAAGCATATTGGACTGAGTACTGCCACGTGTGCTGCCTCTTGGGTTGCCACATCACCATGCAATATGGGGGAGTTTAAGTTAAACAGTAAAGAAGCCACAGGTAGTGGGGGGAGCTTGGGCCCTGAGGGACCATTTCAGAACATCTCCCTTTCCTTGTAATTGACTGGTTTTAATGAGATATGCCTGTGCATGATAGCAACAAATTAAAGCAGGATTTAAACCAAAGGGAAATGACCCACCACCCCCACTCCCTTCCTCCAAGTTTCTCACTTTAGTTCCGAATCAAGGGGTTTGATATGATCTCTACTCACTTTTCACTCCTCCCACTATTTGATTTTGTTCATGTTGTAATATTTGTTTCTTCTTTTGGAGGCATAAGAGGGGATTTTTCCTTTTTTCTTTTCAAACTTTTTGGTTTGAACAGGAGGTGGGTGCTATCTTTTTGCTACTCAACTTTAACCGCTTGATATGAAATCTTATTCTTGGTGGGGGTGAGAAGAAAGGAGAAGAGGAGGAACCATAGTTTGTGGTTTAATACGGCAAGGTCCAAATCAGGGGAGGGCCATTGCTTGGGTGGCATGAATTGGACACCCAAATGCTGTGGGCTAAGAGGCCTTCAAGGCTCATGTCATGTGTGGGGATGATTGGTCACTCGAAAATGATGCCTGCATTATTATGCCCAAGGACCTTATAATTTAGGGATTTCATAAGATTATTTAGGTTTAAATTGTCCATGTCATCTCCGAATTGTCTTGACCCATAACAACAACCTAAAGTGGGCCTTGAATTGCACACTCTACAGGGCTTAAACTTGGTTACTAGACCTCAGGAAAGATGCAAGTGTTTCCCTTTTTTTTTTTTTTTTTTGAGTAGTATGGCTTCAAATGTTGAGACTATGGAAGGCCGTGCATGAGACTATTGGAATTCTAAGGATCTTGTTATAAAAAAATCTTGTTATAAAAAAAGGGATAAAGATTGTCTCAATAAGGAGAGGAGAGAACTTTCACAGTAGTGAATACGTGGGTATATGTATGATAGGGAATGGGATCTTCTGAATCCGTTTCCTAGACCCTTCTCTGGATCCTAAAAAGTTATTAGTTGAAATTTATTTTTCAAATCATTATGGATGCATTAGGGCCTATAAAAATTGTTAATTCCAATTAGTAACTTTTTAGAGTTCAGAGAAAGATCCAGAAGATCTCATTCTAGGTCCAAAGTAACCAAAGACGCTCAATTTTTATGAACAAATAATCGAAAAGGAGAAATGGAAAGTCTATAGTTATTTGGACTCATCACACATGAGTGGCACCCATGCATTCGCCATTGTAGGAATTCTCTCCTCTCTTGTATAATGGTCCTTATCCCTAAAGATGAGGTTAATACAAGATAGCCATGAATGTAGCATTATTGTAATGTTTTGTTGTATTATGCCACAATAAGGACAATGAGCTGATGATATAAGTTCCCAAACGACATTTCCCAGCAGACCCCTCTGCCCACTTGCCCATGATTCTATTCCTCTCTCCATCAAGCAACAAATTTTTAAATGGAGGATATGATTAAAAGCCCTTTTTCTTTTCCTCACTTTCTTGTTCATCATTTAACTTAATCATCCACATATACACACCCACTCTCTCTCCACCTCCAAACCCTAAATATTTTTGTTGGAGCTATGTGACCCAGGGAAAGGGGGCCTCACGCCATCCTCATGATCCCTTTTGGGGGGAGGTTGGGAAAAGCAGAGCAGAAAAAGGTACAGACAAAAAAAATGAAGAATTTAAATAACTAAAAGAAGGCAACAACACTGAATAAGGTTCTTACTTTTGAGTCCTCTAATCATTACATGCTTAAATAGCCTCTACCTAAAGATGGTCCAGAAAGGATGATTAGCCCTACAATTGTTCAGATATATCCCTGCAGTATTCGAAATTTCTACTTGGTTCCTATTCTAATGAACTGTATATTGTTTCTTAACTCGTTTACTATCAATTAAATGTTGCGCGAATGCCCTCATGGTCAGTCCCATTTGGTTTATGGATAAAAATGACTAATTTGTTCTCAAAATTTGCACCCATATAATAAATATACTATTAACATAAATCTTAAGATTATAGGAGTAGATATACAAACAATTGCTATAAATTCTGAGGACAAGTTGGTTATTTCTATTCCTAAAGTTACATTTTAAGCAAATGATGTCAACAATAAAAGAATATATGTAATATTTTCTTAGAATAAAGGGCTGTTAAAAATAATAACATATTTACAAGGGTGGATGTAAATATGAACATCTGTAAAAGAAAAGAAAAAAAGCGTCAAGTGCTAATCCTCTCTCTACAAACCATGGACGCAGCAGGCAAATCCAGTAGTTTGGTCCCCCCCACCTGTTCTGGTCACCTTCCTTTCCGGAAAGTTCGACGGACAGAGCGATCAACTAAAGGAGAAAGCCAGCTGGTAGTCGAGTCCAGTGACCTCTCCGGATGAGGTGGTAACTGTACCGATAGACAAGGGGGCGCTACCCACTACCCAGTGATCAAGGGCACGTATCGCACGCGGGGTGTGATGGCGAACGAGGTGTGGGCCCCACAGAGTTGAGATCCCGAAACTTAGTCCTTCTCGTCAGGTGCGGGCCCCAGATGAAGGACACGTGGCTGTGCTTCGCGGCGCCATCCGCGTTGTTTCAGGTCCGTCTCTCTCATCAGTTTTTGTCCTGATACCCGTAACATAAAATAAAAGGAATTGTACGCCCTTTGCTTTTGCAGCTCACAGCCCGCAGGGAATTTAATTATTTTGATTCACCAGATAAAGAACTCATGGTTCAGCTGTACCGGACATCTCTTTTATGAAGGACATCCTAAGATTAGAGTCTCTTTTGGAGCGGTTGTATGAGAAAAGGGTTTGGGTTTTTTTCGCATATTTGTCTCTGGAAAACATCGTATTTACATTGTACTCTTAGTTTATATGTTATCATCGATATCTCTGAAATATTTAAAATATTGTATTTATATCTCTCCATTGAATTAACGTGAATGACCATGAAATATGCCGAAAAGATTTCCTAAATCATGATAACATCGAGTGTGTCAGGGACTCGTATGCAAAACTTTAGTGAATTGATGGGTATATTGCAAAATATTAGTAGATTGAGGGGTATCTATGTAAAATCTTTATATGGAGAAGTATAAGTGCAAACTTTTATGAAGATTTTAGGGGTACTGATGAGAATATGTGAGAGTTGAAAGCATAGATATAAATTTAATATTTTTTAAAAATATATATACAAAAACCCAAAATCTTCATAATGATTAGAACTGACAGGGATTATAAATTTGTGAGAGCCTACCTTATAGTATTTCTCATAGATGGTGGGACTTAATGAACAAATTTTTATTCTCTAGCATAGAGCATTAGAATTTAGAATAATCATTCGAAGAACTTTAGACTTGTCGTAACAATAAAAAAAGATCTCCTCCTAAAAAAATATTAACCTAAATATTAATATGTATATACTCTATATTGTGACGGCTCTGTAACTACTCCAGACAAAAATAAAACTCATCAAACTCAGATAATTTCGAATGTTATGCCCTACAAAATAATTATTTAGAATTAATATTAATAATTACGACAGATTTAAATTTAATCTAAAAATTTAATTGGCCATAAAATTTATAAGAAGGCTATAGAATTCGGTTGGAATGAGTTAGTTATTTAGTTATTTTGTCGCATAGCTATTTAATACAGTTTGTTAATAGTGGCTTAGCTGGCGAATTTGGTAGGTGAGATCGAATTGGGTGAGACATGTGGCAACCATCGGTAGTGAAGTTAGTTAGAAAGTGTAGTGGAGTAGGAGAATTATTTGGCTTAGATCAAATTAAGTTTTAGTACGAATTTGGAATCCGTTCTTGACGAAAAATAAGAAAATATCTGCTAAGATTTTAGATGTGCCAGAGAGAATTAGATGCTACAGATAGACCCTTAAAGACATTAGAACTCCCATTTTTGGCTGGGCATTTCTTGGAGTAAGCTGCTACGTCTGTGGGAGCAAGAAGCGAGAAGGGGAACTTGGTGTTCTTGTGTTTGAGGTAGGTGGATCTACTTGGACAAGTTTAATTTGTATAAACCAATAGTTATTTTACTGATTTTGAAATGCTTATTGGAATTATCTCAATTCTGATATACATCAGTTCGAATCTGATTTGTTCTTATGAAATCATATTGATATGATGCTTTATTTCAATTGATTTGATCCGAATTTGTTCCTCATGAGGGTACAATTCTTAGACTCCAATTAGATAAATGTATCTATTCCGATTTCATGGTTATGCCCTTCGAATTAATCTAGATCTGAACTGTTTATTTTATGCTAGCTGTGAAATCCCAAGATTCCTATGCTTTGAATGAATCGAACTACTTGTTGCTTTTCGAATCCTGCTATTTCTTACTTATGAGCTTATCTATTTGAAATTCATGAGATGCTGTGCGATTTATGTGATAATTAAGAAGCATACATTGCTCTCATTAAGGAGATTTTGGGCCAATAGTATAAGCATACATATTACTAGTCAGAACCCTACTGGCAACATGGTGGGACATGAGACTGTCCGGTGCTGCAAACGCCAAGATTTTGCACTAAAGTCAGATGCCAGGTGTATGTTTGGCCTTGGGAGAGAGTTGATATGCATGTCTAGATAATTCTATTAAAATTTGACATGATTTGAATTGGCACATATATCTGTCAGTCCTACATATCTTTGTTCATTTTATGGTCCATAAGGATCTTTCAGAAGTCTGTTTTATTGAGAAACTCAAGGCTGGTTCATTTCAGAAATGCTTAGATCCATTAGAAACATTTAGTTCATATGATATTAATGCAGTTCAGTTTACTTTCTTGAGCAATAGCTATTTCAATCTTAGCTATTGTTGAAGCATATTTCTCTAGATGGTTTGATGCATTTCAGTTGGATTTCTACACTTCCTTGATGCTTAATCCCTGTCAGTTCAATGCAGTTCAGTTCAACATATTGGATTTCAGTTTTATAGACAAGTTCAGTTCAGATGAATTATGCTATAATGATCTATTCATTCTATTCATATGACATTATCTGATTTTAATTAAATCAATTTTGTAGTGGCCCGCTATCCTACAATTGGAAATCTGATTACTAAATTGATTTCAGATTATTAAAACTAGACCAAATCAGGATCATAAGACAGTCTAGGAAATAAGTGATAAACCAAGCTAAATAAGTATCTAAACATCGAACTGTAAGGTAAAAGGTGCTGGAAATAAAAGTTATGACAGTCTAACTCAACTTAACAAATAAATACATTGTCTACAACTGAAAGAAAATATAAGTGCGTTCAAGCTAAAATAAAAATAGTACAACTACATCAGAACATACTCTAGAATAAAGGCTATTGGTGCATAACTCCAAACGACTCTTGAATCTCCTAAGCTGTCGGGAGCCCTCACCTGAAAACACATGGAGTAAGCCACACTGAAAAATGGGCTCAATAGGTATCCCGGGATCTCCACCTCCTACGTACACAACCACGACACCACAAAGAGATCGGCAAGTAATGTGTGCGACGAAACAATACATAATTTACATAGCTAGAAGGTAAACATGCAAGAGCAACGGTAAAACTGTGTACGACAAATGTCGACTTGCTGAGACAAAGCAGCAACCCCTCATATAGCCTCGGGGTACTCCAGCCTACTATCCTGGAGTACGCCGATGACCCTCACCTCCTAGGCGTCACCGTGCCACTCTTGCACTGACACTATGCCACTCCCACACCGACAAAGGATGTAAAACTAACACAATATCGTCACTTTGGGTCCATATCCACACAAGCACATGATCATGCAAAGTATAAGTACGTGAAAAACTCCACCCCAAAGTATGATTTCGAACATGCAATTATAGAAATTATCAAACAGTTATATGAGAATTTAATCTACATAATTTATAAAGAATTTAACATGAATACATACATATATATATATATTACACTATGTGAATGCAAGAAACAATGGCCTTGGGTTCTCAGAACTAGACCTGAATCGTGTCCATGCAGGTCGACGCCTTTTACAAATCGTGTTGGCCTGCTTGGACACGTTTTAGCGCCTGAGACTAGGTTATAAGGAGCCACTCCCTGGTCAACCCAAAAAAGATTCACAGTAAAGAGATAGTTCCCTTAAACCCAATAAAACATGCTTTCACCATCCCTTAAGCAATTCTACATGACTACTATCATTAGCAAGGGAATTGTCCACCAAGCAAGACCATCCCAAATCCATTTGTCATGATTAGCACAAGTAAAAACCCCATAAGCATGCTCATAATTCTTCTTGAAACCTCATAGAAAACATGAACAACCCACTAGTATGCAATCATCATTATTATTGTAAAAATCACTTTTAGCATGAGATTAAGACTAAGCTAGCATGAAGAGATCCTAAGCATGGATTTCTATATAGAATTACCAAAATCGTACAATTAATTGATCAAATCTCACGTGAGGATCATCGCCCTACTAGTTAACTTGGACTCCTCTCAACTCCCGCGGAGTGCCCACGCCATGAAAGCACTGCCACAACATCGTCGCGATGCCGTCACAAGCCGCCACGCGCCCTGCCTCCTCGTCACATAATCTCTACACCGCCAAGCTGTTGTCAAAGTCGAACCCTGTCGAGATGTTGGCCGTCGCTTGGGGAGAACGATGTCACAGTGGAGATGGAGGTGGTGGTGATTTGGAGAAGGGGGTTGGAGAGGTGGAAATGGTGGTTGAAGGGCTTGGAGGATGGAGGGAATGGAGGGAGAGAAGAGAAAAGAGGAGAGAGAAGAGAGAGAAGGGAAATGAGAAGAGGGGGGAAAGAATTTGTAACAAAGCGCACCTAGACCCGCCCCAAATGCCTTCGGCTCATCTTGGGGGTGCAATGGGGCGGGTCGGCTAAATCACGTCGACCTTGGTGGACACCTTTCACAAATCGCGACCACTTGCTCAGATTCATTTTAGAGGACATGATAGGGGTCAGCTACCCGACTCCCATGCACTCTGAATTGCATCCCTGCAGAAAGGCATCTAGCTTGCTAGATTCGAATCAGAGCTCAACTCAGGGCCTCTCCGAATCCGATCCGATAACCCTATTCGAAGTCTCAGTCCTTACATCTTACCACCTTAAGAAAATTTCGTCCTCGAAATTGCCGCAACCACAATATAACAAAAAAGGAATGGCGACATCCAAGGAGAGAAACTTACTGAAATAGGTGAGAAAACTGCTCCCGCATCTTGTCATCTCGCTCTCAAGTTGCTTCAGCTCTAGAGCGATGCTGCCATATAACCTTCCCTAGTGGAATGACCTTGTTTCGCAAAACCCACTCTTTATGATCCACAATCTACACTGGATACTATGGAAATGACAAATCTTTTAAAACTTTCAGCTCTAAAAAGTCCATATATGAGATGAATCCTGCACGTACTTCCTTAGCATGGACACGTGGAACACATTGTGAACTCCAGTAAGACTGGGTGGCAAGGCTAACTGATATGCTGTCTCCCCTATTCGAGTAAGAATGGGGAAAGGCCCAGTGAAATACAGACTCAGCTTGCCTCGCTTCCCAAACCTCATAACATCCTTCGAGGGTGAAACCCGAAGAAACACGTGGTCACCAACCTCGAACTCAAGTGGTCTCCTATGGACATCTACATAACTCTTTTGCCTGCTTTACACTGAAGGCAACCTCTGTTGCACTAGCCCGACCACCTCTGCACACTGTTGCACCATCTCTGGCCCTGCTATCTGTCTCTCACCAGTCTTAAACCAATCCAATGGAGAATGGCACGGCCGCCCATACAATGCCTCGTACGTGGCCATGCCGATACTAGAATGATAATTGTTGTTATAAGCGAACTCCACTGTAGGCAAGTGGTGCTCCCAAGAACCTGCCTACTCAAGACAACAAGCCCTCAGCATGTCTTCTAAGGTCTGGATGGTCCTCTCTGACTGTCCGTCTATCTCATGATGATATGCTAAACTGAATGCCAACTGAGTGCCCAACGCCTTCTAGAAACGCCTCTAAAATTCTGAAGTGATTCTTAGATCTCGGTCTGACGCAATCGACAAGGGTATACCATGCAGAGATACAATCCGATCTATGAATAACCTTGCCAGCATACCAATTGATTGGTCCTTCCTAATGGCTAGGAAGTGGGTTGACTTGGTCAATCAATCAACAATCACCTAAATCGCATCTCTCCTACTGGGAGTCACAAACAATTCTATCACAAAGTCCATAGTCACCTGCTCCCACTTCTATTATGGTATCAGTAGTAGCTGCAACAAACCTCCTGGCCTCTGATGTTCTGCCTTCACCTGCAGGCAAACTAAACACCTAGCTACATAGTTGGCCACATCGTTCTTCATCCTTGGTCACCAAAAGTGTGTCCTCAGACAATGATACATCTTAGTGTCACCGGGGTGAATGACATATCTAGAATGATGTGTTTAATCAAGAACACTGTTGTGCACCTCCTCCTCTATTGGAACGTAAAGTTTGCCCTTGAATCTGACTGTGCCATTACCCCACAACTCCACTTATGACATTTGCAAAATCTGTGGCAACTCTGGATTTGCCCTCTTAGGTTTAATCACTGAATGGTACATTGCCAGTCTTATAGTCAAACTAGCTACCACTGCTTTGCCATCCTCCCAAGAAACTTTGAAAGAAGACTCTACAATCTGCTGAAAACAACTTCCACTCATGAATCATAAGTTATGACACGACCACCTTCTAGCTGAAGGTACCTGCCCAACATTAGTCTTGCCTGGATGATAGGAAAGGTCGAAGTCAAAATCCTTAATGAACTCCATCTAGCTGCGTTGCCTCAGATTCAGATATTTCTGTGTGAACATACACTTCAAGCTTTTATAATCAGTGAACACCTAAAACTTCTCTCCATACAAATAGTGCCGCCAAATCGTCAATGCAAACACCGCAGCCGCCAATTCTAAGTCATGAGTGGGATAATTCTCCTCGTGCCGTTTTAGCTGCCTAAAAGTACAAGCTACCACCCTTCGATGCTGCATCAAAACCACGCCCAAACTAGGATGAGAAGTATCTGAATAGACCACAAAACCTCCAGAACTAGATGGAAGCACCAGAATTGGAGCTGAAGTGAGAAGAGCCTTCAACTCTGTAAAGCTCTGCTCACACTCCTCGGTCCACGCAAAGCGAAATCCTTTACAAGTCAACCTCGTCAAGGGTGCCGTAGTGGAAGAAAAGTCTTGGATAAACTGCTTGTGTAAGGACTGAGATTTCAGGTTCAGTTATCGGGTCGATTTCAGTATTAGATCCTTGGTTTGGGTCTTTGTGAGCTTAGTGCATGGGTTCTGAACCGCGTCCTGTAGGCAAGACGTGCTTCTGAAAGGCATCGGCCATAGGAGGCGCGATTTAGAAACATGCATGCGTGACCCATTGTCGGGCGTCGGGGCGTGTGTGTACGACCTTGGTCTTATCGTTTGAATAGCGTTGCGCAGGGTCAACACGATTAAACCAACTGCCCGTGTACGACTACCGTCTTTTCGTCTGAATAGTGTCATTCTGGGACGACGTGATTTAGCTTGGTCGGGTTGACACTCTGAACCACCCTCCTTTCTCCCTCTTTTCTCTCATTTCTCTCCTTCTCGTTCTCTCTCTTCGTCTTCCTTCCCTCTCTTTCTCTTCCTCTTCCTCTTCCTCCTCCATGACTCCATCTCCCTACAACCACCCCTCACCATTTCCACCACCACTTCCACCGCGACCCTTCACTCTCTAGACGGCGGCCGACATCTTGGCGGAGTGACAGCGTCCATAGCGGTACCGGCGATGACTTGCAGTGTGGCGGTTCGGCGACGAGGAGACAGAGCTTGGTGATTCGTTAGCGTTGCAGCGGCGCTTCCGCGGCGAGGGGACTCCGCGAGGAGTCAGGAGTGTAGACACGCTAATTTTGACATTATTTTGAGTAAATTTCATACCATATAATAATGCCTCAGAATAGTCTGATATTTAATCATTGATTAACTTTTATTATTATTTTTGGATTAATTATCTAAATAGTATCGAGTTAGACATACATAATTTAAGTTAATTAATTAAATTAATTTTAACTCAAATTTTAATCAAATATGAAGAAGTCTAAAAGACGTTGACATGTGTAGACGCCATTTAGAGTTTATTTATATTTTGATATTTAAATTTGAATTTTAATTAATTGATTAATTAGTTAAAAGATGTCTGCTAGGCACGACGCCATTTAGGTCTCCAAAGATGTTTCTGTTTCTTTTTTCGAATGTTTATCCTTATCTTAATTAGTCTAAAAAAAAGGTCTCCCATGGGTGACGCATTTTAGATAATTACAGATAAAGATGAATTAATCTGTGTTTATCTGTTTGTTAGCTGGATAAATTTCAAAATCTTTCATGTTAATCTATTAATAACCGCAGATATAAAGCCTATAAATATATAACCCCTTGGTCATTGAAAAGTTAGTGATAAGAGTGATAATTATTGAAAGATTAGTGATAATTCTGAGTGATCCAAGAAGGCGACGACGTCCGAACGCTGAAGGATCAAGGTGCTGCTACTTCCAAGAGTTTTCAGGAGTCTACATCCCTTCTTCATCACTTCTTCGTCATTTCAAGATCCATTCAAGAACCAAGGCTTTTCAGGGGCCATCCAATTTAGTTCTTAATTAATTTATACATCTTTCTCATATTTTCATCATATTGGCATCATATTTTCATCACATCACTCCATGCAACACATACTCACTAGCATTATTTTCCAATCCATGTTTTAAGGGGTTTAAAAGATCATCAAACAAGTGAGTTCTTTGTTTAAATTGCATGATCAGAATCTTTATTAGAATGGATACTACTTCTTCTTGAGTTCTTATTATTTTCTATTATCTTTGTTTGTTCAAAGATACAAAAGGAGATAAAGAGGAGAGAATGAATAAAGAAAAAGGAAATCTGGATGATCCTCAAAGTCTGATAAACATCTAAAGCAAGAACAAAGTCAAAATGGCTCTCTTTCTTCAGCCGGCTGAAGGAGGGGAATCAAGAACTTCAATATCTCTTAATTCCAAAACAGGTAGGCGATCAATCTTTTCTTTTGGAACTTTTTAGTTAAAAGTTTCCGGCGATCACATTCACTTAGTTTTTAATAGGTTTATTTTTCACATAAACAACATAAATTTTCATGATAATCACACACCTAATTTGAGCACTCACAGCTTTTTGGTGATCACGGTGGGACTTAGTCTCGCCATCTTTTAATCTTTGTTCTTACTTTTCATCAATTGGGCACCCACGGTGCACCACCTGTGTCTCTCGACACGCCCTCACCGATCGGTGAGTTTTTAGTTTAGTTGTTATTCCCATGTGCACCACGTGCACACCCTTGCGGCAAGATCTTGCCCTCCCCGTTTGATTGGTTGAAGAGCTGTTTTTGTGATAAGAAGTATGTGTGATTGATTGAATGTTTTGTTGTTTACATGTTAAATCATCCTGTTAAAAATTGAAATAAAAAAAATAGATTCTCATGAGCCAATTATTTACTGCTTTCATCCTGTTTGTTTGAGGAAAAATCAATCCAAAAATTCCTCATAAAAAATTGATTATGTGACTTTAAAAGCGTCCAGGAACACCGACGCGTTTCATAATGCGTCGCCAAACCCAGACGCCTTTAAGGCCAAATTCTCTGCTGTCTGCTGCCTGAGTTTCTGTAAAAAAAATATGTTTTTGTTTGAATAGCGTCGACCAACAGCAACGCGATTCAAGTAGTTTCTTGTTTTTTTTTCTTTAGTTCTCAGATTTCTGATCTACTTGCTACTACACATTACGTAATAAGCATTAGATGCCATCCAGGCCACATGTCATACACACTGGGGCTAACACCCTCCTCTTCTCTTAGGAACACTTTTCTTGACGTCTTCACCTCTCTCTGATTGGGTCGGTCCCTCGATTAGACTAGAGTGGTTGGCGTTAAAGACCTCCGTAAGTCCCCAAAATCAAGGTATTCCTCCTTGTTCATCGGGCTGGTCGTACCAATCGAAGTCCTGGTTAGATTTTCATAACGTTGTGAGAGAAAGCCATAGAGTATAACAGTGAAAATTGAACTGAAACTAGGATCCTGCCCCTTGAGTGAATTTGTGATTAATTGAATATAAATAACCCAACAAGGAATCTTGAAACAACGTTAAACATCTACTTGATTGCTTAATCTCTGTGCAACTTGTCTACAAATCTTTGAAAAAAAATCTAATATCATGCTACTTTGATCAGGTAGGGATTTGAGCATGGCTCCAGATGCCCTAGTCAACTACGAGGGAGATGCTAATGCCCCTCTTGAGTCTGATTACCACTTTGAAAGCGGGGGAGATGCTAATGCCCCCCGTAATCCCCATTCTTGTCCAGTTTGATACGAGGGAAACCAACAAGCCCCTCTTCCTTGTGCTCATGATCAATATTCTGATCTTCCTCCGTATGTGCATGCGATTCCTAATCTTATTTTCGAGGGGGGCATAAACCCGAATGATCCCTCATCCTCCGATCCCTCGTATCTAGTGAACGCTTTGGGAGTTCTTGCCTCCCGTCTGGATCCTCGACAGTTTGAGGCAATCCAGTCTATTTTGAAGGGGAAGACGCCATGCAGTATGTCGAGCCGAATCCTGCGGCTCCTCCTGTCATTCCTCAACTTCCTCCTCATCATACTTCCTTCATTCCCCAGGCCATGGAAGGCCATCAAGTCTTAACCTCTCGGCCAGCTGGGCCACAACTTTCTTCTTCGAGGCAACCGGTCAGGCCGCTGACGCCTACTTACCAAAATGCCCTCGGACATGGTGGAAGCTCTGCCGGACCTCAGCTCTATTGTCCCCCATGCCTTACATACTCTAGGCAACAGGCCTATCATGTACCTCCACCTCCCCTCCTCCCCAGGTTGATCCAACAACACAAGCTCTGCTTGCAAAGATGGAGCGTATGGATGAACAGTTCAACAACCTTCAGAAGATGATGGGAGTTAAAGCTGCACCTGAGATTAACCTGCCAAGTCTGCCTGTATTCCATTTGCCGCCCTCGGAGATGCCAACATACCGAAAATACAACGGTACTGGTAACCCCTTCACTCATTTGAAGGAGTTTATGTATGAGTCATCTTTCTAGCAAAACGACAAGAGGTCGCTGGCATTTTTGTTCAGGAAATCCTTGGAGGGACTAGCCCTCGAATGTTTCTTTTCTTTAGAACCTGCTGAAGTAGAGGACTATGGTATCGTATCACAAAAATTCATTCAACGATACCAGGATAGAGTTGCCCCCTTCCTGTCCATTACTGATTGGATAACAGAAAAAATGAAGCCCGATGAGGAATTCGTCAATTTTGCTGATAGATGGAGAGGTATGGCAGAAAAAGTGAAAGATCATCTGTCTAAGTCAAAGCAAGTAAAAATGTTGATCTCCAATGCTACACCTCAGTTTAAGTTAGTCATCGCCCTGAACAACTTGACCAGCATGGCAGAGTTCTATGAAAGAGCACGTTATTGTCAGAATGCTTTAAATGATGCTACGTTCTCTAGTGTCTTTGATCCTCACTAACCTAGCAGGCCTCCACCTCGGAAGCCTGCCGTGCTAAATTCCCCTAGCATTGGTCCAACCACAGAGGGCACGCTCCCCCATGAGCAGGTTAGTAGCATGAACAACAATCCGCCCCAATTTGTGAGGAATCAGCAACCACAGTACCAGTAGCCGCAACAGCCAAACCAGCAGGGTTACAGACAGCAGCAGTCGAACCTACAATATCAGCAGCCTCAATACCAGTGGCCTCAGCAGCCGAACCAGCAACCACAATAGCAGCCACAACAGCAGCTACAACGGCAAATACAGTATCAGCCCCCACAACAGCAGTATCAGCCCCCACAACAGCAGTATCATCCCCCACAACAGCAGCAGTACCAGCCGCGCGCACTGCCGGCATACCACAATGTGCCTCCTCCTGCTGATTATAACCAGCAGAGAAAACCTCCAGGCCCGAAGAGGGAAGAATATCCAGTTCTTCCAGAGTCCTTATCAGATATCTTCAGTGCTTTAATGGTAGCCAATGCTTTGGTTCCGCCAAGAGAAAAAACTGTTTGGCCCTAAAATGCCGACACTTCCAGGTATTGTTATTTCCACAGGCAACCTGGACACACCATAGATACATGCTTCCAATTCCGAGATTATATTCATGATCTCAACGAGCAGGGAGGCATCGACTGGGAAGAAATGAAGAAGTACATATCCGCCTTGAAGGCAAGAAGACCACAACAACAACAGCAGCAGCAACAACAACCAAGAGCACCGGCGCAGGCAACAGCGTCGCCAAACATGGATATAGTGCAAAACCCACTCCTGGAGCACCAGAATCAGAATCAAGTTGCCCCCATTTTAACAAATAGCCGGTCTGAGGCTAATCAAGGGCAACAGTGGAAGATAGAGGATTCTTCCTCTATTTATTCAACATGCCACACTCCGAGCACCGCAGAACAACCACCATGCCGCACCCTCCATACCTAGACCACAGCCTGTTACCATCACGCCAGTACCAACACCCGCATACCATTTACCCGCACCTACTAACTCATCACTGTCCACTTTCCTTAAATCCACTAACCCAATACCGCCGCCCACGTTCCTTAAACCCATTACACCCCACGCCACCACGCCTCCATTAAACAAGCCCACGCAAGCTAATCACGCACCCCTCATGCCATCTAGACCACTGCTCTGCATACCATTCCCTACATCACCTACTACCACCACCGCTTACCCAAACACCATACAACCATCTAAACCTCTACTCCGCATGCCATTCCCCACTTCATCCGCACCAACCAATTACCCTTCCACCATCCAACCATCTAAGCCCCTCATCCGTACCATGCCACCATCAACTAACCCCACACCATCACTCGTACACCAACCCTCCACACCGTCTACACCATCCACTAGCCTTGCGGTGCTCAAGTTATCACCCGGCCCTTCCACAACTGAATAACATGCACTCCGGAGTGGGAGGATCTTCAATAAGGTCTTTTCTCAATCAACAGTCAGAGACGGCCCATCACAGCCGTCGGAGGAAGTACATAATGATGAGAGTGCACCAGGCACTCAATATGACCTGTTGAAACATCTTGACATAACACCGGCACGAATCTCTGTGCTTGAATTGATAAAGAGATCAAAGACCCATCAAGAGCCTCTGATGGAGTATTTACAAAAAGTGATGGTCAACGAAGACGTGCCGATAGAGAAGATCGCTGCACTATTAGTTTCTCAGGGGGATCAACCCTCTATCTCATTTCATGCCTCGGAACTAGCACCACTAGCAGTCAGAAGCATGGCTTTAAGTATTACGGTTAATATCTGCAAGAAGGCCGTATATGCATGTTTGGTCGACACAGGGGATTCAATTAATGTCTTGTCTCCGAAGACCCTTGAACTGTGTGGTGTACCCAAAGAAAAATGGCTGCCAAGCCCTATCTCTGTTACAGCTTATGATAATTCCATCCGTTCCCCTCTGGGAATGGTCTATTTGAAAGTGGAGTTAGGCCCTGTATGTCATGCCGAGGTCGAATTTCGCATTTTGGAAATCGATCCTTCCTTGAATGCTATTTTGGGTCGTCCTGATATGAAAACCGTCGAGGCGATTCCCTCTACGAATCATCAGTGCCTCAAATTTTCCTACAAAGGACGAATCATTAAAATTACGAGCATGCCGATCCTTACTGCTGCTCACTCCTTGAATATCAAGCCAACTTCTTCACCTGGCCGACAACCTTTTTTGTCAGTATTACAGGTCTACCATTCGGTGGTTGACCCTTTAAAGACCGCCGCTCTTACTCCTTATCCACTGAATGCCATAAAGCGGAGGAAGTGCATGAGTACCCCTGGATGGAAAATAATGATGAAGGGTGGTTATCAGCCTGGAAAGGGCCTGGGCACACAATTGCAAGGCAGAACCACGCCCATCAAGGACAACCGAAGAACACCTGGAAATGGCTTGGGCTATAGGCCAAGAAAAGTGAGGCATGACATTACTCAACAAGAAGAAAATGAAGACGGCTAGAAGATATGGGAGACAATGTCTACGCCATGCAAAGAAGGTCAGGACCCCTTAACATGGACTTTATACACATATTTTGTCAAGGGGGCCGTGATCGGTCATGATAATACAGTGGTCATTACTTCCTGTTTTGATCTCCATGACATATATGGAAGAGACCTGGCCAGACATTATTCAGAGTTGCTCACGTACCAGTCCTTGGAGGCTCTGCGGCCAATGAAAAGGAGAAAATTTCAAGACCCTGAGTGTGAATGGTACAGATGGTTTGACTTAAGGGATCTGTATATTGCATTGAATAGACTGTTTTTTGATCCCTCAAAACCTAAGTGTCCGCCACAAATAGATGAACTGATTGAAGGGTCTGGTGCCATTTTTGATAAAAGAATACTGCTGTCTGAGGAAACAGATGAAGGAGAGCCAGATGACCCCTATGAAGCTGGTTATACCACGGATCTTCTCTAGAGGGGGACTTATCCTTCTCACATTTTCACACTTTATACCTTGTTCCGCACTATGCTTCTGACTCCGACTTGGTCGCGGGTCATTACTGAAGATATTCCACGGGCTCCGCCCGTCATGATCACTCTGTCCCCATGGGACTTCATTCCACAACCTCCTCTCGATCCAGAGAGGATTTATGATTTGATCTGGGACATATTACTGTATGATCCTCCCAACCCTTTGGCCTTGGTGCCACTTCCTCCATCCCATTCTCCTTCTATTTACCTTCATTCTTATTCTATGATTAATTCATCTTTTCTAAAAAAAAAAAACGCCAATTTGGCAACAAATTTCTCTCAGATCCTCATTGAGGAAACTTCCTACTTGTCCGGTTGTATCCCATCGCGCGGGTCTTTCGGTCAAGATTCTCTTCTAGATCTACTCTGCCCCTCCCCTCGGGAGGATTCCCCTGTATTTCCGCCTGTATCTTATAATTTTCATTCTACTTCGTCCTCATTAGGTCAGGATAGGGAGTCTAATGAAGTTAGGGAGTCTAGTTCTAGGCAGGTTAGTCAAGTTAGGAAGTCCAGAAAATCTAAGGGTAAACAAATTCTAGATAGATACCTCTAGGATTTAGTATTTAAATGCCTTTCTTGCTCTATGATCCCTCAGCTCTTAGATAATCCTATTTAGATGCCAGAAGAGTGTATAGATGATGAGTCAGTCAATGATGGATATGGGGTGTATGAATTGATACACGAAAAAGACCCCATTGTTGAAGATGAGGAAGATGACGAGGATGTAGCTGAGGCATATGCCAGTGGAGTAAAAAGATTCGATGAACCCTCAGCTGCCGTAGAAGAGTGTGAGTGCTTAGAATGACCGTGTGATTATCATGAAAAATCTAGGTTATTTAGTGTAAAATAAACCTATTAGAAACAGCAACTAGGTGCAGTGATCGCCAGAAACTTTTAACTAAAAAGATCCAAAAGAAGTATGATCACCTACCTGTTTAAACGCGGAAGATATGGAGTCCTTGGTTCCCCTTCTTCAGCCGGCTGAAGAAAGAGAGCCCTTCTTTGCTTTTTGTTCTTGCTGTTGAATTTGAAATTTGAGGTTGAGGTTGAGGATCGTCCAAAAATCCCTTTTGACTTGTGCTTGATTTGCTCCTTTTGATTCTCTCGTTGTTGTTGAGTGCAGCAGGAATATAAAGAAAAGGAGATAAAGAAACAATGATGAGAATTTTAAGCAAAAGCAGTATCTATTCTAATAATGATGCTAAGCATGCAATTAAACAGCAAACTTACTTGTTGAGTGGCTTTTGAAACCCCTTAATCAAGTAGGTTTTGAAAAGAATGAATGTGTTGTGTGTGTTTGCATGAAGTGAATGATGAAGAATGTAGAACTAAATGAAATGCAGATGCGGAAATGAAAAAAATTTATGCCCAATTGTTGAATTCTTGAATGGATGAAGACTCTTGAAAAGACGTCGACTTCTGGAAACAGCGTTTCAGCGTTCCGACGTTGTTGCTTTGATCTTCAATTCACTATCGCTCCAGTAATTCAACTCAAGATTATGTTTTCTCTCTCTTTTACTCTTCAACATGTAAGATATTTATAGACTTCTTCTGCGTTCGTCATTAACATAGAAAAATCTTGAATTTATCCATCTTAACCGACAGATAAATACTGATTAATTCATCTTTATCTGTAATTATCTAAAACGCGTCCACCATGGCTGACGCCTTTCAGATTAATTAAGATAAGGATAAATATCCGGGAAACTTTATCTTTATCTTTATCAGGTAAAACGCGTCCACATGTGTAGACGTCTTTTACACTAATTAAGATAAGGATAAACATCCGGAAGAGAAGTTAAAATAGCTTAGGAAACTTAAAACGCGTCAGCACTTACAGACGCCTTTTAGCTAATTAATCAATTGATTAAAATTCAAATTTAAACGTTAAAATAGGAATAAAATCTAAATGGCGTCTACATAGGTCGACGTCTTTTAGACTTCTTCATATTTTAACTGAAATTTGAGTTAAAATCAATTTAATTGATTAACTTAAACATGTCTGTTAAACCCGACACTCAAAAATATTAATAAAAATTAATTAATGATTAAATATTAGACCATTCTGAGGCATTATTATATGATATGAAATTTACTCGAAATGACGTCAAAATTAGCGTGTCTACAGCTGCCTCACCTTGGCATCGTCTTTGCAAGGGAGTGAAATGAAATGGAATGTACTGAAAAGGTGATGCCAAGGTGTGATGAGACACGTTCTTAACATCACATGATTGGAATTTTTCTCGAAATCATCAATGAAGATAGTTCAAGGAGATCAATGGAATCAATCCTGTCTAGATGAGGTAGACAAGGAAATAAAATAAGGTCGATCAACCTCCTCAGAGTGGGAAGTACCCCAGGTCGTAGACACTGTAGGTTTCATCATGGGGAGCGTTTGCCAGCCAATGTGGACGTGCTGCAGCCACGATGGATCTTAAAAGAAAACAAGAAATATTGGATAAAGAATCCAAGAAAGGGTAGAATTCCAATGATATCTTCAAGCGAACCTCAAAGATAATCAAGATACTCAATTCAGAATGGAATATTTCATATCATGTTGAAATTATTTAATTAATGGTCTGAAACTTAATCAATAATTAATTCTTATCACAATGATTTCAAAGTCCTATATGATGCATGCTGGGCTAAAAGAAAAATATAAAGGCAAATAAAATATAAATTAATCAAGGATAATATTGTTAAATTGTCATTAATGAGTCAAGATACCAATTCTTGTAATCCAGTGCTAAGCCGAAGCTCGTTTATCCACGCACCGTTTTACAAAAGTGGAACCATCGTCCTCACTAATTAACAATCCAGCGGCTTATCCATGCGATTAAGAATTCTTTGGAATTATCACTGTTTTTGGTATAGGGGAACTCAAATTCTAGTTTCATCAAAACCACAAGGTCCTTGACATTCTCTAATAAATACTTAATATATAGTAATGCGAATGATTTACATGGAATAATACAAGGGTAGAAATAACCGTCTTTTTAGCCACGGTCGGGACTTCATGAATTCCATAGCGGGATCTTCTTGACATTTCCAGCTTTACTTGAGTTTTCTTGAATTTCCTGCAATCAAAATCATTAGTAATTCCAAATAAATATTCAATTTAAACATCAAAAACCACAAAGCTTTGGGAAAATGACAGAATGATTGAAACGCGTTGTGTCGAGCCGACGCTATTCAGTGTTGAAACGCGGCGGTGCTTCTCGACGTCTTTCATTCACAGAAACAGGTTTCTGGCTGTTCTCTACTCGAATTCCAACTTTACCAATGCCTTGTGTCCTGTATACAACTTGAACAAACATGTTAAGTATCTGTTTAGGCTTAGCCCCTTGCCTGACCAAATAAATGGTCAATTAATTTTTCCTTGAATAAATGGTCAAGGGGCATAGCCTTTATTAATAAAGGTAACGAGAATAATCAAACTTAAGCAAAATGCAACATACAAGCAAACAAATGCTCACTGAAAATAAAAGGAATGAAACACACTAAATGCAACAAGCAAATGCTAATTGAAATATTTTTTTGATGTTTTGAAATATTCATTTTTGTTTGGGTTTTGAAATATATGCTTTTTTTTTTTTGAATTTTGACATATGTATATTTTTTTTGAATTTTGGACTATGTATTTTTTTTGGATTTTGGATATATGTATTTTTTTTTTTGGATTTTTGACGTATGTATTTTTTTTGGATTTTGACATATATATTTTTTTGGGTTTTTGATTAAAAGATCGGCATGGTACTTAGATCAAAAGATCATATTCATTTATTAACTTAATTTCCAACTTGTTCTTTAACAACTTAACTTAAATCCATCGTGTTTGAATTTGTGTTTCCATTCGTGATCCCATTTGATGATTTGACCTTCAGTCAATCTCGGCTGTTCCTCAAGTTTGGAGTACGCCTCTTTAGAAGGAAAGGAAGAATAAGTTTAGAAAACCCATGAGAAGGTTCCGGAGACTCAAAAAAATATTCCTTTCCTACCCTAATATCCGTTGGGGTTCGGTCATTTCATTCCGGAGTATTTATCGACCTTGCGTTCCCTTTCATTTCATTTCATGGCCTTGATGTAACGTTTGTAATGTAATGGCCTTTTGATTTGACATTTGACTTTTGCCTTTTTGCTTTTGTTTTTTCTATTCTTTTCTCTTTTTCGGGACGGATCTCTCCCTTTTTTTTATGACGGCCTCCTACTAAGATGGTGGGTATTCTTGGGAGTCTATTCTAAGCCTCGTTCCAACATCATGGGCCGAGTGTGAAACAGAATTTTGCTTTTAAAATGAATGATTTGTACTTTACACTTTTGGTCAAGCTTTTGATATTCTTCAGGACTTGGCATCTCTTGTTACTCACGAACCAAACGTGTCAGTGTGTGTAGTAATGGGTTTGAAATTAAGTTATCCAGACTAACTGGGAAATTTGAGTTTATAAACTTTCTGATTCCACTGGTCTTTGTACCATACTGATCGACTCTTTAACCTAAGGGTAGTATTTCTTAAGATGTAAACCATTCCAGGGATGATTTAGCTCTTCTCCTTATGCATTAACAAGACGATAAGCATTACCAGGAAAAGCGTGCGATACAACATAAGGTCCTTCCCAGTTGGGTTGGAGCTTAGAACGCGGACCACCAGGTTTTACAAAAATTCTTTTAACGACCATTTCACCGACTTTGAACTTACGTTCAATGACTTTCTTTTGATAAAAACGTGCTAGTCTGTTTTGATAAACTTTTGCATGATTAGCAGCTGACCACCTTTTCTCGTCTAAAAGTTTCAATTGAGCAAGAAGTGCTGAACTGTAAGGATCGAGACTTTCGGATCCGGTTTTCGGGTCGGACCCCCGTTGTTCTAGCCCTTGTGAGGGGCGGAGGTTCTGAGTCGAATCGCGTCAGGACCTCGAGACGCGTTTTAAACGGTGTCCACCGTGGCAGACGCGTTTCAGGTTCTGCCACGTGGGTGCCACGTGGACTGACCTTGGGCCGCGAGAGTACGGCCCTGTCAGGTCGTCTGAACGGCGTCCGTGTGGGTCGACGCCTTTCAGACTGCGACTCTGGGTGTGTCAGAGTACGGCCCTGACAAGTTGTCTGAATGGTGTCTGTGTAGGACGACGCGTTTCAGAATCTTGTCAGAGCGGCCGTCAGGTCACCTGATAGGCGTCCGTAGATGTCGATGCGTTTTAGCCAGTCTCTGGTTAACCCCGCGAGCCCTCCTTCTTTCCCTCATTTTCTCCTACTCTCCTTCTCTCCTCCTCCTCCGGTGACCGGCGGCGACCCCCCTCCTCCTCCCTCTTTTCTTCCCACCATTTCACCTCTCCCTCCACACCATCCTCCACCTAGCTCCTACCCCTACCACCTCCACTTCCACTGCGGCGTTCTACTCTCCGGACGGCGGCCGACGTCACGGTGGGGCTAGGACGACCTCGGCGGTACCGGCGGCGGCGTGGGGCGAGACAGGCGGACGGCTTGAAGCTCGGAGGCGTTCGAGTGTCCGGTAGGGTGACGTTCCCCATAGCGTTGTGTTTAAAATCATGTTTTCCTCGTTTATGCATGTGGTAGATCTTTGGTTTCGGGGGTTAGAATGAGCATGTTTAGGATTTCTATGAGGGTGTTCGCCTATGGATGGTATTGCTCCTCGTTTCCCTCCATTTTGGATGATTTTTGGGGTTATTTGGGGTTGAAAAGAGAGCCCTCGGGCTTAGGGCGGTTCTGGTTCTTGGGGTTGAAAGACGTCGTGCATGGACGACGCCTTTTTGAAGGGCGTCGGGCCATCACGACGCCTTTTAGACAGGAATCGACTGACAGATAGTCTGCCAGGTTGGGGATTCTGTGGCTAAAAGACGTCGGGGGTAAACGACGCGTTTTGAATGGCGTCAGGAACCCACGACGCGTTTTAACGGTAGAAATCTCCTGAATAAGGCCTTGAAATTTTCGGATTTCCGTGTTGAATGGCGTCTGAGGATGTCGACGCCTTTTAAAAGGCGACCACTGGTGTCGACGCCTTTTAAGGCCAGAAACTGAAAATTGATTTATATGAACCTGTACTTGGAGCTTGAATGGCGTCGACCTTGGTCGACGCGATTCAAGACAGAATCTCACTAACTCATGCCAGTAAAACGTGTTCATACTGCTAAATAGCTGGTTAGCACATGTTTTAGTACACCCGATAGAGATGGATTCCTCATGATCGGATGGTTCTATGTGTGTTATGCGATCGCGGGCTTTTTCACGTGACCAGATCGCACTGTGTTGGGTTTTCAGTTACTGTGGACCTGGAGTGACATTGTAGCACTTTATCACCCTGTGCTGGTGGGGGCGTGAGCACAGCGCCAGTGGGGGCGTGGGCGGGGTGACGCCTAGTGAGAGAGGGTCACCTGGTGAACCCCGGGGTCAGCTAGTACCGGTGTCGGAGTGGTACATTCGGAGAGTCACTCATGCTGAGGGAAGGGGTAGTCACCTGAGCCAGTTGGGCCGGAGTAGCGAGCGTGCTATCCGAGGGGCTACTCCTTGGTCTCAACGGGTCGAGGTTTTTCTCACCGTTGTTTGTACGGTCGGCGAGTTCTATCGAGACGGCAGTTGTGGGTTTTCTAACGGTTGGTTTAGAATGTGCATGATTATTATATTTCGACTGCATGTGTTCTCACGTAGAGAATTAGATATTGTACCTGCCACTACACTTGTTACTTTTCTGTTAGCTGTACTTTACACTTGTGGGTGTGTGCGTGGGCAGTGGAGATCGAAGGATCCCTACTGAGTCTTGTCTTGAGACTCACCCCTGCGGTTTTCAGGTGAGGGCTCCCAGCAGACTTAGAGCGGCGTGTGCGGCCGGGTGTGGTGTGCTTTCAGCGGTTGTTCCGGGGTATGCCCCGATGTAGTTGTTATTTATCTTTGGCCTGTATGTTTAATTATTTCCTTCTGTTGGAGAATGTAATTATTTGCTGTATCGAGTCGCATTGTAATAATTTTAATTCATGCACTTTTATTTCAATGCAATGCGATGTGAATGTTTAGCTTAGTTTATTATTTATTTTCCAGACTTACTAGATCCTGGTTTGGTCCCAAATTAATGATTCGGTACCCATTTAGTAATCGGATCCTCGATTATAGGGTGGCGGGTCGTTACAGTTGGTATCAGAGCATACGGTCTGGCAAATAAATAAATAACTAGGTTAAATGTTGAAAATTCGGCAAATAAATACATTATCCCGTACAGGCACGGCGGTAGCATAGGTTTTAGGACTCTAATTAGAACTTTTGATTTTGTAATTATAGGCGAGTAGATGGCTCACAGGAAGAGGATGCCAGTTATTCGAGAGCGGGGAGATGTCCTTAGTGGGTTCGAGGCAGGGAGGCCGAGTGTTGAGCAGTTTATGGAGGCCATGATGGATACTATGGCTCGATATCAGACTCGAGATCCTAGCGAGGGTTCTAGTACTCGGGGAGGGACCACCGCTACACTTGAGAGGTTCTTGAAGCTGAGGCCACCTCACTTCACCGGTCGTCCCGACCCTGACGAGGCCATTCATTGGCTCAGAGAGATTGAGAAGACTTTTGATACTATGGACTGTGCAGCAGTAGAGAGGACCCCACTGGCTACCTTCATGCTGAAGGATAGCGCCTATGACTGGTGGACCACACTGAAGAGTTTGTCTTATGGGGACAGGAGTCTTAGGGAAATTTCTTGGGAGACCTTTGTCAAGGAGTTCAATGCACAATATTTCCCTAGACATGTCCAGCGAGCCAAGGAGAGGGAGTTTATGGAGCTGACGCAGGGGAGTATGACGGTACTTGAGTACGAGGCGAAGTTTGTTTCGCTGGGACGGTTCGTGCCTTTCATATCTGGGGACGAGGTGCGTCGCACGGAGAGGTTTGTGGATGGGCTTAGGTTCAGTTTGAGGAACTTCGTGGCGTCCCATTGTTGTACAGACTTGGCGTCAGCTGTTAGGCGTGCAGCAGCTGTAGAGGCTCAACAGATCCAGTCGGCCCGAGAGAGAGGGCAGACTGTTCAGGGGCCAGCGCGAGGCAGGGGTAAGGCAGCGGCACCGGCTCCTTCTGTCGGATCGGGATCGTCTTCTCTCGGCTCCCGATTCAGGAGATTCTTCAGGGGTGGTGGCAGCAGTAGTGGCAGCAGCGGCAGCAGCAGGCCTAGACAGGGGCAGCAGAGTCAGACAGTGTCCAGTGCACAGCAGGAGCCAGCTCAGAGGCTTCCGGCAGTTTGTCAGCAGTGTGGTGGTGCCCATGGCGGGACTCAGTGTCCCACTCTTCCCAGGAGATGTTTTACTTGCGGCCAACAGGGCCATCTGGCGAGGCAGTGCCCGCAGGGGCATAGTCAGGGGCAGGGTCATGGCGATCAGAAGAAGCCGAGGACTCAGGGGAGAGTGCTGGCTATCACCAGGAGGGAGGCTCGCGCGTCCAACTTGGTGGAAGGTACACTCTCTGTCCTTGGGAACTCTGCGCATGTGTTGATCGATTCAGGTGCTTCGCATTCTTTTATTTCCGAGCAGTTCCTAGAAATTCTTTCTGCACCCGTTGATGAGTTGTCTGATGGTCTGATGGTTGAGGTTCCTTCTGGAGACTTCATGATATCTTATAATTGTTTGAGGAATGTTCCCTTGACCATTGAGGGTCATGTACTACCTGCCCAGTTGATTGTACTTGCTATCCGTGATTTTGATATCATCCTGGGTATAGATTGGTTGGAAGCCTTTTATGCGGAGGTGGACTGCCACAGGAAGAGGGTGCGCTTCTCTGTTTCAGACATCCCGACCTTCTTCTTCCAAGGTATTAGGCTTTCTTCTCGAGGTATTCTCATTTCTGCCTTTAAGGCACGGAGGTTGCTTGCTGGTGGCTGCGAGGCTTTCTTAGCCTCTGTCGTTGTTTCTGATGTCTGTGCTAGTCCCAGTCCCTGGGAGGTGCCTGTTGTTTGTGATTTCGTCGATGTATTTCCTGAGGAGCTGCCTGGCCTTCCTCCTCAGCGAGAGGTCGAGTTTACCATCGAGCTTGCACCAGGTACGGCGCCTTTGTCTAAGGCCCCGTATCGGATGGCGCCAGCCGAACTCGCCGAGTTGAAGGCGCAATTGCAGGAGTTGCTGGATAAGGGATTCATTCGTCCCAGTACATCTCCATGGGGTGCTCCAGTTCTGTTTGGTAGAAAGAAGGATGGTTCCTTGAGATTGTGCATCGATTATAGGCAGCTGAACCAGGTGACGATAAAGAATAGGTACCCGCTTCCTAGGATCGATGACTTGATGGATCAGCTGCAGACCGCGATGGTGTTTTCGAAGATCGATCTGAGATCTGGATACTATCAGATGAGAATCAGGGATGTGGATGTTAGTAAGACGGCTTTCAGGACTCGGTATGGGCATTATGAGTTTTTGGTTATGCCCTTCGGCTTAACCAATGCTCCGGCGGCCTTTATGGATCTGATGAACCGAGTCTTCAGGACCTACCTGGACCAGTTTGTGGTTGTGTTTGTTGATGATATTCTGATCTATTCTTCTTCTGAGGAAGAGCACGCTGCTCATCTTCGGGCAGTGTTGCAGGTCCTGAGAGAGCACCAACTTTATGCCAAGTTCAGCAAATGTGAATTTTGGCTGAACGAGGTGCACTTCCTTGGGCACGTTATTTCTGGTGAAGGCATCGCAGTGGATCCAGCTAAGATAGAGGCAGTGATGGACTGGAGCAGACCGACTTCAGTGACTGAGATCAGGAGCTTTCTGGGGCTTGCCGGTTATTACAGGCGGTTTGTTCAGGGATTTTCTTCGATAGCGGCCCCCTTGTCGAGGTTGACTCGAAAGGGAGTTCGTTTCGTGTGGACTGAGGATTGTGAGCAGAGTTTTATTGAGCTAAAAACTCGTCTCACGTCAGCCCCAGTGCTGGTGCTTCCATCTGGGTCAGGTGGATTTGTGGTTTACTCAGATGCGTCCCGTCGAGGTTTGGGAGCAGTCCTTATGCAGCACGGCAGGGTAGTTGCTTATGCTTCTCGACAGCTGAAGAGGCATGAAGAAAACTATCCTACTCATGATTTGGAGCTTGCAGCTGTGGTGTTTGCACTGAAGATCTGGAGGCATTACTTATACGGAGAAAAATTTCAGGTTTTTACAGATCACAAGAGCTTGAAATATGTGTTCACTCAGAGAGACCTGAATCTGAGGCAGCGGAGGTGGATGGAGTTTATTAAGGATTATGACTTTGACCTTTCTTATCATCCGGGCAAGGCGAATGTAGTGGCAGACGCCTTGAGTCGGAAGACGGTCATGTCATACCTCATGATTCGGGAGTGGAAATTATTTGAGCAGGTGGTGGAATCCTCCTTTAGGGTTCCACGTAAAGAGGATAGAGCAGTGCTAGTCAGTTTGACCGTGAGACCAGCTGTGTACCATGCTGTGATTGAGGCTCAGAGGGCAGATGCTGAGTTACCACAGATTCTCCAGAGGTCAGAGGTAGAGTTGTGGGATGATGGTACTGTCAGATTCAGAGGTAGACTCTATGTCCCGACTGAGGAAGACGTGCGCAGATGTGTTCTTGACGAGGCGCACCGTTCGAGATATGCAGTGCATCCTGGAACCACAAAGATGTATCATTGCCTGAGGAAGCACTTCTGGTGGCCCGGTATGAAGAAAGATGTGGCTGAATACGTGGCTAGATGTATGACTTGTCAGCAGGTTAAAGCCGAGCATCAGAGACCTGGTGGGTTGCTGCAGCCCTTGCCGATTCCTGAGTGGAAATGGGAGCATGTGACGATGGACTTTGTGATGGGTTTGCCTACATCCCCTAGCAGGAAAGACGCTATCTGGGTCATCGTTGATCGACTAACCAAGTCGGCACACTTCCTAGCCATTAGGAAGGACTGGTCGGTCGGCAAGCTGGCTAAGTTGTTTGTGGACCGGATTATCTCTCTGCACGGGGTACCCTTGTCCATTGTATCAGATCGAGATCCGAGGTTTACTTCCAGATTCTGGAAGAGCTTTCAGCAGGCGTTGGGAACTCAGTTGGCTTTCAGCTCGGCCTACCATCCAGAGACAGACGGGCAGTCAGAGAGGACTATTCAGACCTTGGAGGATATGCTCAGGGCATGTTGCCTTGATTGGGGAGGTTCTTGGGAGCAGCATTTGTCCACTGTGGAGTTTGCTTACAATAACAGTTATCATTCTAGTATCGGCATGGCGCCTTATGAGGCTTTGTATGGACGGCCGTGTCGATCTCCGGTGTGTTGGTCCGAGATCGGTGAGAGGCAGATAGCAGGACCAGAGCTAGTGCAGCAGTGTGCTGAGGTTGCCAGGACAGTTCGGCAGAGGTTGACCGCAGCTCAGAACAGACAGAAGAGTTATGCTGACATCCGACGGAGACCACTTGAATTTGAAGTTGGGGACCACGTGTTTCTCCGAGTCTCACCCTCCAAGGGAGTGATGAGATTCGGGAAGCGAGGCAAGCTGAGTCCGCGATATATTGGACCTTTTCCCATTCTTGCTCGAATTGGGGAGACCGCGTATCAGCTGGCCTTGCCGCCCAGTCTTGCAGGAGTGCACGATGTGTTCCATGTATCCTTGCTGAGGAAATATGTTCAGGATCCGTTCCATGTGTTGAATTTTTTAGAGTTGGAGGTCGCTGAGGACCTATCCTTTCCAGAATATCCAATACGTATTGAGGATCGCAGAGATCAGGTCTTGCGGAACAAGATTGTACCGTTGGTCAAGGTGATTTGGCAGTACCGCTCCGGAGGTGAGGCAACCTGGGAGCGAGAGGACGAGATGCGGGAGCAGTTCCCTTATCTCTTTTCGTAGGTTTCCTTGTGAACTGCATCACTATCTGGATCTTGTTAATTATAGCAATCAATTTCGAGGGCGAAATTTCTTTTAAGGGGGGGAGAATGTAAGGATCGAGACTTTCGGATCCGGTTTTCGGGTCGGACCCCCGTTGTTCTAGCCCTTGTGAGGGGGGGAGGTTCTGAGTCGAATCGCGTCAGGACCTCGAGACGCGTTTTAAACGGCGTCCACCGTGGCAGACGCGTTTCAGGTTCTGCCACGTGGGTGCCACGTGGACTGACCTTGGGCCGCGAGAGTACGGCCCTGTCAGGTCGTCTGAACGGCGTCCGTGTGGGTCGACGCCTTTCAGACTGCGACTCTGGGTGTGTCAGAGTACGGCCCTGACAAGTTGTCTGAATGGCGTCTGTGTAGGACGACGCGTTTCAGAATCTTGTCAGAGCGGCCGTCATGTCACCTGATAGGCGTCCGTAGATGTCGACGCGTTTTAGCCAGTCTCTGGTTAACCCCGCGAGCCCTCCTTCTTTCCCTCATTTTCTCCTACTCTCCTTCTCTCCTCCTCCTCCGGTGACCGGCGGCGACCCCCCTCCTCCTCCCTCTTTTCTTCCCACCATTTCACCTCTCCCTCCACACCATCCTCCACCTAGCTCCTACCCCTACCACCTCCACTTCCACTGCGGCGTTCTACTCTCCGGACGGCGGCCGACGTCACGGTGGGGCTAGGACGACCTCGGCGGTACCGGCGGCGGCGTGGGGCGAGACAGGCGGACGGCTTGAAGCTCGGAGGCGTTCGAGTGTCCGGTAGGGTGACGTTCCCCATAGCGTTGTGTTTAAAATCATGTTTTCCTTGTTTATGCAAGTGGTAGATCTTTGGTTTCGGGGGTTAGAATGAGCATGTTTAGGATTTCTATGAGGGTGTTCGCCTATGGATGGTATTGCTCCTCGTTTCCCTCCATTTTGGATGATTTTTGGGGTTATTTGGGGTTGAAAAGAGAGCCCTCGGGCTTAGGGCGGTTCTGGTTCCTGGGGTTGAAAGACGTCGTGCATGGACGACGCCTTTTTGAAGGACGTCGGGCCATCACGACGCCTTTTAGACAGGAATCGACTGACAGATAGTCTGCCAGGTTGGGGATTCTGTGGCTAAAAGACGTCGGGGGTAAACGACGCGTTTTGAATGGCGTCAGGAACCCACGACGCGTTTTAACGGCAGAAATCTCCTGAATAAGGCCTTGAAATTTCCGGATTTCCGTGTTGAATGACGTCTGAGGATGTCGACGCCTTTTAAAAGGCGACCACTGGTGTCGACGCCTTTTAAGGCCAGATTCTGAAAATTGATTTATATGAACCTGTACTTGGAGCTTGAATGGCGTCGACCTTGGTCGACGCGATTCAAGACAGAATCTCACTAACTCATGCCAGTAAAACGTGTTCATACTGCTAGATAGCTGGTTAGCACATGTTTTAGTACACCCGATAGAGATGGATTCCTCATGATCGGATGGTTCTATGTGTGTTATGCGATCGCGGGCTTTTTCACGTGACCAGATCGCACTGTGTTGGGTTTTCAGTTACTGTGGACCTGAAGTGACATTGTAGCACTTTATCACCCTGTGCTGGTGGGGGCGTGAGCACAGCGCCGGTGGGGGCGTGGGCGGGGTGACGCCTAGTGAGAGAGGGTCACCTGGTGAACCCCGGGGTCAGCTAGTACCGGTGTCGGAGTGGTACATTCGGAGAGTCACTCATGCTGAGGGAAGGGGTAGTCACCTGAGCCAGTTGGGCCGGAGTAGCGAGCGTGCTATCCGAGGGGCTACTCCTTGGTCTCCGCGGGTCGAGGTTTTTCTCACCGTTGTTTGTACGGTCGGCGAGTTCTATCGAGACGGCAGTTGTGGGTTTTCTAACGGTTGGTTTAGAATGTGCATGATTATTATATTTCGACTGCATGTGTTCTCACGTAGAGAATTAGATATTGTACCTGCCACTACACTTGTTACTTTTCTGTTAGCTGTACTTTACACTTGTGGGTGTATGCGTGGGCAGTGGGGATCGAAGGATCCCTACTGAGTCTTGTGTTGAGACTCACCCCTGCGGTTTTCAGGTGAGGACTCCCAGCAGACTTAGAGCGGCGTGTGCGGCCGGGTGTGGTGTGCTTTCAGCGGTTGTTCCGGGGTATGCCCCGATGTAGTTGTTATTTATCTTTGGCCTATATGTTTAATTATTTCCTTCTGTTGGAGAATGTAATTATTTGCTGTATCGAGTCGCATTGTAATAATTTTAATTCCTACACTTTTATTTCAATGCAATGCGATGTGAATGTTTAGCTTAGTTTATTATTTATTTCCCAGACTTACTAGATCCTGGTTTGGTCCCAAATTAATGATTCGGTACCCATTTAGTAATCGGATCCCCGATTATAGGGTGGCGGGTCGTTACATGAACGATGTTCATCAATGGAAAATTCCTTGTTCAATTGTACTCTTAGTGATGGTATAAGGATCTCGTATGGAACTACCGCCTCCATTCCAAATGTTAAGGAATAAGGAGTTTGCCCGGTAGGCGTGCGGATTGAAGTTCGGTAGGCCCATAGAGCCTCAACCAACTTTTCTGGCCAATCTGCGAATTTGTTAGACTTACACGTCTTTTTGATGATTTTTATCAAAGTCTTATTTGTTGCCTCTGCTTGGCCATTGCCTTGCGGATAATAAGGAGATGAATGATGCAATGCAATTCTATACCTGTTGCAGAGGTCCTTCAATTCTTGTGACACGAACTGTGGTCCGTTGTCGGTGACGATGGTACTTGGAATTCCGAATCTTATGATGATGTTCTTCATGATGAACTTGCAGACGGTTGATGCTTTGACTTCCGTGTACGCTTCAGCTTCTGCCCACTTGGTGAAGTATTCCGTTGCCGTGAGAATGAAAGATTTTTGCTTGGTGCCGGAATCTGGGTTACCAAGAGGTCCAATAATGTCGAAAGCCCACATGGAGAAAGGCCATGGGGAAGAAATAGGATGGAGTGAAGATGCAAGAGAATGAATTTTGTCGGCGTGAAGTTGACACTTAGCACACCTACGGACATATCCTACGCAATCTTCTTCCATGGTTGGCCAATAAAATTCTTGTCTAAGGATTTTCTTTGCTAGCATCTGTCCATTAACATGGCCACCACAAACTCCACTATGAGCTCCTTCCATAACCTTCCAAAGCTCATCCTCGTCTAGACATCTCAGAAGAACTCTATCAAAACCTCTCTTATATAATGCTCCTCCAACTAAGGTGTATCGTTGAGTAACTCTCCTGATAGCCCTTTTCTCCTCAGTTGTAGCTTCCTCAGGATATGATTGATCTTCACAATATTTTGCAATTTCATAATACCATGGCTTCTGTTCCTCATCCATCTCTTCTAACAGCTCCATCAACATGATTTCTCTCTTTTCAATGATACTCCCATCTCTGAATTTCTTCAGCAATTTCTCCTTAGTTCTAAGAAATGAAGGGTCTTTCACGGCAGGTGAAAGACGCCTATGAACTATGATTGATTCGGATTGCTTGCTGATCGGAAAATCAAGGAAAGATGCATGTGAAGCTAGAGCGTCAGCTAGGATGTTTTGATTTCTAGGGACATGGACAAAGATCAATTTGTGAAAAGCTTTGAGTATGCAGAAGTAAGTTCTTGATAAGGCTTGAGCTTAGGATCAAGAGTTCGATACTTGGTCAGCACTTGGCGAAGAATTAGTTGGCTATCACCTACAATCCTGAGTTTAGTGGCACTATAAAAATGAGTAGCCTCGAGGCCAGCAAGAAGTGCTTCGTATTTAGCTATGTTGTTGGTGACTGGAAAATCAAGCTGAAAGGCTTGTGGAATGGTAACACCTTCAGGTGATAACAGAACGATTCCAATACCCTTTCCATGAGAATTCAGAGCTCCGTCAAAATGCAGAGTCCACATATCATCTCTGATTTGATTTACGGACATTAGTTCCTCATCCGGAAACTCTGATCGCACTGGATCAAATCGAGGAAGGGGATGATGAGCGAGATGTTCTGCTTTGGCATAGCCCTTGATCGCTTTCTGTTGAATGTAAATGGTATCGAATTGAGATAGAAAACTTTGCCATCGCGCTAACCTATCAGTAAGAACAGATTTCTCCAGAAGGAATTTGATCAGATTCATCCTAGCGATGAGGTGGACTTCATGGGCCAGAAAATAATGCTTCAATTTCTGAACAACCCAGACCAATGCTGCACATGTTTTCTCCATCGCCGTGTATCTCTGTTCAGCGGGGTTGAGAAGTTTAGAGAGATAGTAGGCTGCCCTCTCGTTTCCTTCTTCATCTTCTTGTGCTAGGACAGCCCCCACTGCATCATCCAGGACTGAAATATAAAGTATCAATAGTTTGCCTGGAGATGGTGGCCTCAAAACAGGAGGACTTGCCAAATAGTCCTTTAATCCATCAAATGCCTCATGACACTTATCGTCCCAATTGAATTTGACTCCTGGCTTGGTAAGCTCGTAGAACGGCTTACACCTTTGTGAGTGCTGGGAGACAAAACGGCGAATAAATTGCAACCTCCCAATTAATCCTTTCAATTCTTTCAAATTTTTAGGAGGTGGCATTTCTCTGATAGCCTTCGCTTTATTAGGATCGATCTCAATTCCCCGTTTGCTGACAATGAATCCAAGCAATTTTCCTGAAGATACCCCGAATACACATTTCTTGGGGTTCATCTTTAACTGATATTCTCTCGATCTCTCTAATACCCTTGCCAAAACTTTGGCGTGCTCAGCCTTTATTTTACACTTAACCAATAAATCATCCACATACACTTCCAGATCTATATGCATCATGTCATGAAATATTGCCATCATAGCCCTCTGATAAGTGGCTCCAGCATTCTTCAATCCAAATGGCATGACAACATAGCAATATGTTCCCCAAGGTGTAGTGAATGAGGTCTTTTCTTGATCCTCTTCTGCCAGCTTAATCTGGTTGTATCCTGAAAATCTATCCATAAACGATAACGTTTCATAGCCAGCAGTGTTATCGATGAGTACATCAATATGAGGCAATGGAAAATCGTCTTTAGGACATGCCCGGTTCAAATCGCGGAAGTCAATGCAGATCCTGACCTTCCAGTCCTTTTTCATAACCGGGACTATATTGGCCACCCATTGTGGATAAAGGACAACTCTAATAAATTTGGCTTTGTGCAATTTATCGACTTCTTCCTTCATCTTTAGAGCCATTTGTAGGTGGAATCGCCTTAATTTCTGCTTGACCGGACTAGCTCCATCTTTTAATGTTAACCTGTGTTCAACTAAAGATGAGTCTAGCCCCGGCATATCTTCATAACTCCAGGCGAAAGTGTCCTTATAGTCCTTAAGTACTTGTACCATTGCCTTCTCATCTTCTGTAGAAAGATTTTTGCTGACGAGGACAACCTTAGGTTCGTCTTCAGTCCCTAAGTTTATTTCTTTGGTGGGCTCTTCTACGGCAGCTGAGGGTTCATCAAATCTCTTCACTCCACTGGCATACGCCTTAGCCGCGTCCTCATCATCTTCCTCATCTTCAATAATGGGGTCTTTTCCATGCACTAACTCATATACCCCATACCCATCATTAACTGACTCATCGTCCGTACAATCTTCTGGCATCTGAATTGGATCTTCTAAAAGCTGAGGGATTAAAGAGCAAGAAGAACATTTATCAGCTAAGTCCTGGAGGTATCTATCTGGAATTTGCCTACCCTTAGGCTTCCTAGACTTCCTAACCTGACTAGCCTGCCTAAAACTGGACTGCCTAACTTCACTAAACTGCCTATTATAACCTAATGAAAATGAAGCAGGATGAAAATCCTGGGATACAAGTGGAAATACAGGGGAATCCTCCTGAGGGGAGGGGCAGAGTAGATCTAAGAGAGAATCTTGACCGACGGACCCGCGCGATAGGGGGCAATCGGACAAGTAAGATGTTTCCTCGATGAGGATTTGGGAAGAATTTGTTGCCAAATTGGCGTTTTTTTTTGGACCATCGAGGAGTTAAACATAAACCAAGAATGGATGCAAATGGAAGGAGGATCAGACGGAGGAAGCGGCACCAAGGCCAAAGGATTAGGGGGATCATATAGCAATATGTCCCAGATCAGATCATACATCCTCTCTAGGTCGAGAGGAGGGGATGGAATGAGGTCCCGAGGGGACAGAGTGATCATAACGGGCGGAGCCCGTGGAATATCTTCAGTAATGACCCACGACCAAGTCGGAGTCAAGAGCAGTGTGCGGAATAGAGTATGGAGCATAAAGATATGGGAAGGGTATGTCCCCCTCCAGAGCAGATCTGTTGTATAACCAGCTTCATAGGGGTCATCTGGCTCCCCTTCATCGGTTTCTTCCGATAGCAGTATCCTCTTATCAAAGATGGCACCAGGACCTTCAATCAGCTCGTCGATCTGCGGCGGCCACTTGGGTTCTGCAGGATCTAGGAATAATCTGTTCAGTGCTATGTAGAGGTCCCTTAGATCGAACCATCTGTACCATTCGCATTCGGGGTCATGGAATTTCCTCCTTTTCATAGGCCGCAGAGCCTCCAAGGATTGGTACGTAAGTAGTTCAGAACAATGTCTGGCCAAGTCTCTCCCATATATGTCATGGAGGTCAAAACATGAAGTAATGACCACCGTGTTGTCGTGACTAAGTATGGGCCCTTTTACAAAGTGTGTATACAGGATCCATGTTAGGGGATCTCGGCCTTCCTTAGGTGGTGTAGACATTGTCTCCAGGATTTTTCGACCTTCTTCAATCTCTGCTTGCTGAACCAGATCTTGCTTCAGTCTTCTTGGCCTATAGCCCAGACCACTTCTAGGTGCTGCTCGATGATCTTTGACAGGAGTGGTCCTGCCTTGCAACTGTGTGCCCAGACCTCTTCCAGGCTGATAGCCGTTCTTCATCATGATTCTCCATCCTGGGGTACTCATGCATTTCCCCCTTTTGATAGCATTTAATGGGTAAGGAGAAATGGTGGCGGCTTTCAAAGGATCAGCCACTGGACGGTAGACCTGTAATACCGACAGAAAAGGTTGTCGGCCAGGTAAAACAGCAGATTTAGTATTCAATGTATGAGCAGCAGCAAGGATCGGCATGCTCGTCACTTTAATAATTCGTCCTTTGAAAGGGAATTTGAGGCATTGGTGATTCGTAGAAGGAATCGCCTCAAGAGTTTTAATGTAAGGACGTCCTAGAATGGCATTTATAGAAGGGTCAATTTCGAGAATGTGAAATTCAACCTCTGCATGACTTACGGGACCTAGCTCTACTTTTAAATAAACCATTCCCAGAGGGGAACGGGTAGAGTTGTCATATGCTGTAACTGAAATGGGGCTAGGCAGCCACTTCTCCTTGGGCACACCGCACAGCTCTAGGGTCTTCGGGGGTAGAACATTGATTGAAGCCCCCGTATCAACCAGGCACGCATCCACGGCCTTCTTGCAGATATTGACCGTGATGCTCAGAGCCATGCTTCTGGCGGTTGGCGGTGCTAGTTCCGATGTGTGGAATGTAATAGAGGGCTGATCCCCCTGAGGAACTAGTAGTGCTGCAATTTTCTCTACCGGCACGTCCTCGTTGACCATCACCTTCTGTAGGTATTCCATTAAGGCTTCTTGGTGAATCTTGGACCTTTTGATCAATTCAAGTACGGTGATCCGTGCCGGTGTTCTGTCCAGATGTTTCAACAAGTCATATTGAGTGCCTGGTGCACTCTCTTCATTATGGGCTTCCTCAGTCGGCCGTGATGGGCCGTCTCTGACTGTGGACTGAGGGAAGACTTTGTTGAAAATCCTTCCACTTCGGAGCGCATGTTCCTCAACCGTGGAGGATCCAGGTGACACCTTGAGTACCGCAGAGTCGGGTGGCGTAAGCGATGCGGAGGGTTGATATGTAGGTGATGGGGTAGGGTTAGGTGGTGGTGGCATGGTGTGGATTAAAGGCCTAGATGATTGGATGGTGGATGGGTAAGTAGTTGGTGAAGTGGGGAATGGGACGCGTAATAGCGGTCTAGATGGTAAGGGCGTATCTGGGTAGGTGGTGGTGGTAATGGGCGAAGTAGGGAATGGTACGCGGAGTAATGGCCTAGATGGTAAAAGGGGTGCGTAGTTGGTTTGTGGTGGATTATATGGTGGAGGCGTAGTGGTATGGGGCATGATGGGCTTAAGGAAAGCGGGTGGCGGTAATGGGTTATTGGGTGCGGGCGAGTGATATGTGGGTGTCGGTAGAGGGGTGATGGTAATGGGTTGTGGCCTAGGTATGCGGATGGTGCGGCGTGGTGGTTGTTCTGCGGTACTCTGAACATGACCCGTTGAATAAAGAGAAGAAGAGTCTTCTATCCTCCACTGTTGCCCACGACTAGCCTCAGACTGGCTGTTCGTCAGAATGGGGGCAACTTGGTTTTGGTTCTGGTGCTCCGGGAGCGGGTTCTGCACTATGCCCATATTTGGTGGTGGTGCTGCTTGTACTGGTGGTCTTGCTTGCTGCTGCTGCTGCTGCTGTGGTCTTCTCGCCTTCAGGGCTGATATATACTTTTTCATCTCCTCCCAGTCGATGCCGCCCTGCTCATTGAGATCATGGATATAATCTCTGAACTGGAAGCATGTGTCAATGGTATGCCCAGGTTGCCTATAGAAGTAGCAATACCTGGACGTGTCGGCATTTTGAGGCCAAACGGCCTTTTCCCTTGGCAAAACTAAGGCATTAGCTGCCATTAGAGCGCTGAAGATATCTGACAAGGATTCTGGGAGAGCCGGGTATTCTGCCCTTTTAGGGCCTGGAGGTCTTCTCGGCTGGTTATAATCACCAGGAGGAGGGACATTGTGGTATGCCGACGGTGCGCGCGGCTGATATTGCTGTTGCTGATATTGCTGCTGTTGGGGCTGGTACTGCTGTTGCCGTTGCGGCGGCTGCTGTAGCTGTTGCTGGTTCTGGTTCGGCTGCTGGGGCCGCTGATAATGTTGCTGATAATGGGGGTTCTGCTGCTGCCTGTACCCCTGCTGGTTTGGCTGCGGTGGCCTCTGGTACTGCTGCTGGTTCCTCACGAACTGGGGCGAATTATTATTCATGCTACTAACTTGCTAGTGAGAGAGCATGCCCTCAGTAGTCGGACCTGTGCTGGGAGAATTTGGCACTGCAGGCTTCCGAGGTGGAGGCCTGCTAGGTCTGTGAGGATCAAAGACGCTAGAGAACGTAGCGTCCTTGAAGGCATTTTGGCAGTACCGTGCTCTTTCATAGAGCTCTGCAGACTTGTTGGTGAAATCTAAGACTAGGGCTGAACATGCCAAAGTTCTGGCAAGAGTATTAGAAAGATCAAGAGAATACTAGTTAAAAATGAACCCCAAGAAATGTGTATTCGGGGTATCCTTAGGGAAATTACTTGGATTCATTGTCAGTAAGCGGGGAATTGAGATCGATCCCAACAAGGCAAAAGCTATCAGAGAAATGCCACCTCCCAAAAACTTGAAAGAGTTAAGAGGATTGATCTGGAGATTGTAATTTATTCGCCGTTTTGTCTCCCAACACTCATAAAGGTGTAAGCCGTTCTACGAGCTTACCAAGCCGGGAGTCACATTCAATTGGGACGATAAGTGTCAGGAGGCGTTTGATGAATTAAAGAATTATTTGGCAAGTCCTCCTGTTTTGAGACCACCATCTCCAAGCAAACCATTGATACTATACATTTCTGTCCTGGATGATGCGGTGGGGGCTGTCCTAGCGCAAGAAGATGAAGAAGGAAAGGAGAGGGTAGCCTACTATCTCTCTAAACTTCTCAACCCCGCTGAGCAAAGATACACAGCGATGGAGAAAACATGTGCAGCATTGGTCTGGGTGGTTAAGAAATTAAAGCATTACTTTCTGACTCATGAAGTCCATCTCATCGCTAGGATGAATCTAATCAAGTTTCTTCTTGAGAAATCTGTCCTTACTGATAGGTAGCACGATGGCAAAGCTTTCTATCTCAATTTGATATCACTTACATTCAATAGAAAGCGATCAAAGGTTATGCCATAGCAAAATATCTCACTCACCATCTCCTTCCTCATTTTGATCCAGTCCGATCGGAGTTTCCGGATGAGGAACTGATGTCCATAGACCAAATCAAAGATGATATGTGGACTCTGCATTTTGATGGAGCTCTGAATTTCCATGGAAAGGGTATCGACATTGTTCTGTTATCACCTGAAGGTGTCACCATTACACAAGCCTTTCAGCTTGACTTTCCAGTCACTAACAATATAGCTGAATACGAGGCACTCCTTGCTGGCCTCGAGGCTGACCAACTCCATGGTGCCACCAAACTCAGAATTGTAGGTGATAGCCAATTGATTCTTCGCCAGGTGTTAACCAAGTATCGAACTCTTGATCCCAAGCTCAAGCCTTATCAAGAACTTACTTCTGCTTATGCTAAGCTTTTCACAAAGTTGATCTTCATTTACGTTCCTAGGAATTAGAACATCTTAGCTGACGCTCTAGCCTCACTTGCATCTTCTCTTAATTTTCCAATCAGTAGACAATTCGAGTCGATCATTGTTCATAGGCGTCTTTCACCCGCCGTGAAATACCCTTCATTCCTTAGGACTAAGGAGAAGCTATTGAAGAAGGTCAGAGATAGAAATATCGTGGAAAAGAGAGAAATTATGTTAATGGAGTTGTTAGAAAAGATGGATGATGAACAAAAACTGTGGTACTACGAAATTGCTAAATATTGTGAAGATCAATCATATCCTGAAGAAGCCACAACTGAGGAGAAAAAGGCTATTAGGAGAGTTGTTCAAAGATACACCATAGTTGGGGGAGCATTATACAAAAGGGGTTTTGATGGAGTTCTTTTAAGATGTTTAGACGAAGATGAGCTTTGGAAGGTTGCGGAAGGAGCTCATGCTGGAGTTTGTGGTGGCCATGTTAATGGACAGATGTTAGCGAAGAAAATCCTTAGACAAGGATTCTATTGGCCAACCATGGAAGAAGATTGTGTAGGATATGTCTGTAGGTGTGCTAAGTGCCAACTTCACGCCGATAAGATTCATTCGCCTGCATCTTCACTCCACCCTGTTTCCTCCCCATGGCCTTTCTCCACGTGGGCTTTCGATATCATTGGACCCTTTGGTAATCCTGATTTCGGCATTAAGCAGAAATCCTTCATCCTCACGGCAACGGAATACTTCACCAAGTGGGCGGAAGCTGAAGCGTATACGGAAGTCAAAGCATCAACCGTTTGCAAGTTCATCATGAAGAACATCATCACCAGATTTGAAATTCCAAGCACCATCGTCACCGACAATGGACCGCAGTTCGTGTCACAAGAACTGAAAGACCTTTGCAACAGGTATAAAATTGCATTGCATCATTCGTCTCCTTATTATCCGCAAGGCAATGGCCAAGCAGAGGCAACTAACAAGACTTTGATAAAAATTATCAAAAAGACGTGCAAGTATAATAAATTCACAGACTGGCCAGAAAAATTGATTGAGGCTCTATGGGCCTACCGAACTTCAATCCGCATGCCCACTGGGCAAACTCCTTATTCCTTAACATTTGGAATGGAGGCGGTAGTTCCATACGAGATCCTTATACCGTCATTAAGAGTACAATTGAATAATGAATTCTCCATTGATGAACACCGTTCAACACTCCTTGCTCAATTAGAACTCTTAGACGAGAAAAGATGGTTAGCTGCTAATCATGCAAGAGTTTATCAGAATAGATTAGCATGTTTTTATCAAAAGAAAGTCATCGAACGTAAGTTCAAAGTTGGTGAAATGGTTGTCAAAAGAATCTTTGTAAAACCTGGTGGTCCGCGTTCTAAGCTCCAACCCAGTTGGGAAGGACCATATGTTGTATCACATGCTTTTCCTAGTAATGCTTACCGTCTAGTTAATGCAGAAGGGGAAGAGTTGACTCACCTTTGGAATGGTTTGGATCTTAGGAAATACTACCCTTAGTTTAAAGAGTCGATCAGCATGGTGCAAAGACCAGTGGAATAAGAAAATTTAGAAACTCAAATTCCCTTATCAGTCTGAATAATTTAATTCAAATACATTACTACACACACTGACACGTTTGATTCATGAGTAACAAGAGATGCTAAGTCCTAAGGAATACCGAAAGCTTGACCAAGGGTGTAAAGTGCAAATCATTCTTTTCAAACAAAATTCTGTTTTTACACTCAACTCACGATGTCGGAATGAGGCTTATAATAGACTACCAAGAATACCCGCCATCTTAGTAGGAGGCCGTCATAAAAAAAAGGGGGGAGATCCGTCCCAAGAAAAAGAAAAGAAAAGCAAAAGTAAAAGACAAAAGCCAAATGTCAAATCAAAAGGCCATTACACTATAAACGTCACATCAAGGCTATGAAATGAAATAAAAGGGAATGCAAGGTCGATAAATACCCCGGAAAGAAAATGACCGAACCCCAACAGATATTAGGGTAAGAAAGGAACATCTTTGTAGGTCTCCGGAACCTTCTCGTGGGCTTTCTAAACTAATTCTTCCTTTCTTTCTGAAGAGGCGTACTCTAAGCTCAATGAACGACTTAGATTCACTAAGGATCAAATCATCAAATGGGATCACGAATGGAAACACAAGTTCAAGCACGATGGATCTAAGTTAGATTATTAAAGAACAATTTGGAATTAAGTTAATAAATGAATATGTTTCCTTTTGATTTGAGTACCATGCTGGTCTTTTAATTTGCACCATATTTCAAAATCCAAAAAAAGTACATATTTCAAAATCCAAAAAAAAGTACATATTTCAAAATCCAAAAAAAATTACATATTTCAAAAATCCAAAAAGTACATATTTCAAAATCCAAAAAAGTACATATTCAAAAATAATAAAAAAACACATATTTCAAAAAATCCAAAAAAATATATATGTTCCAAAACCCAAATAAAAATGAATATCTCAAAATAACAAGAAAAATATTTCAATTAGTATATGCTTATTGCATCTACTATGTTTCATTCCTTTTATTTTCATTGAGCATCTGTCCGCTTGCATGTTGCATTTTGTTTACAGTTTGATTATTCATACTACCTTTGTTAATAAAGGTTATGCCCCTTGACCCTTCTACTAGGAAAAAGATTGATCGATCATTCACTTGACTGAGCAAGGGGCTAAGCCTAAATAGATACTTAACCTGTTTGTTAAGTAATGTACAGGACACAAGACAAGTACGTGGGACACAAAGCTGAAGGCAAAAGTTTCATTTATATATCAAAGGGTGTTTTGAACATGATACACAAAAAGAAAGAAAAAATACATGATATGCAGCCCTCAAGGCTGGCTCTCTCCTGTCCTTTCATCAAACTGATTCTGGGCTTCATCTTGGGCATCCGGTGCTGGAACTCTAGAAGGCGACGGCGGTGGACCCATAGTACTCGGACCAGCCTGACCAGAGGAAATGGCCATGCTGGCTGTGAAAGCGCTCGCCTGCCCGCGCTCCTGAGCACGCTGCCGAGCATGTCTGTATCTCTCCTCAACACTCCGGCGCTTGTGCTCGGCGATGCCTAACTGGACTCGAAGGGAGGTCATCTCCGCGTCCAGTCTCTGCCGCTCCTGCTGCTCCCTTTCTCTCTCCTCAGTAACAAACTCCAGTCGGGACTGGAGACGCGAGAGCTCCCGAGGAAGATCCCCGGTGGAGAGACGAGCTACCTGCTCCTCGAGGTCATGGACCCGAGCCGCATCCGCCTCCGCCCTCTGAAGGGCTTCCTGAAGCTTGGTGACCTACAAGAGAAGACATCATTAATCCAAGGCAATTGGGCAATTGAAATCAAATTCAGGAAAGAAAGTCAAAAGGTTAGAACTCACTCGAGCAGCCCGGTCCTCCTCCGCAAGAGAGGCTCGGTGAATGGCAGAGGCAAACTGACTCTGGAGGTCAGCCAGAGCAGCCTCGTGAGCAGCAGATGGCGCCAAAGATGATGAAGCTGCATAGGTAGGGGGAGCCGCCTGGGTATAGACGGCTTGCTGCACCAAAAGACAACCGTCAGTGGCTAATTGTCAAAACAAATTAATTAAAACATTCATAAGCATGCATACATACCAGGTCAAAGAGCTCCTTCTGGACCTGCTCCAGCTGGGCCTCCGCATCATGTAGGCGGGCCCGAAGGTCGATGATGACCGCATCTTGCGCATCTTGCATACCACACATACACACATTCATTCACAAATATAAATTAAAGTAATAATAAAATGAAAGAAGCATAAATCATACTTACATCGAGTGGTCGGAGTGTTGGGATTTCTCGGGTTTCTCCGGATCGCTCACGCAGTGGAAAATAAAATAAAACAGCGATCCGTTTTCCCGTTTCGAAAAACTAAAATCGATTATCGGATAATCGAAGTTCTTATCGTGTGCGGATTCGAATCCGCAATACCGCAAGCCGCGCAAGCGCCCGACCTCTAGCGAAGTCCATGCGATCCTCCTCACGACGGATATCCTCACGTTCCTCGTTCTTCGCAGCCCACGAAACCTCCGCCGGTCGCCGCAACGATCGCCGCAACGTGCGGACGATTTCCCGTCGAACGAGATTCGGAGAAGCGGCGGAGCAGATCTGGATCTATCTGGATGCTAGAGAGAGATAGAAACAGAGGAGGGGCAGCTAGGGTTAGCAGCAGCTTGGCCTGCTCAGCCCGTTCGCTATGTTTTATACTAACCGCGTGATTTTTCATAAAAACCCTCGGTTTGTATAAAACCCACTTATTTATCCATCGCCTTGAGAATCATTTGCGTGTGACCCTTTAGGCTCAAGTACCAGTCCAATTAATGGCCCAACAAGCCCAGTGACTCCTCACTGGCTTTATTAGTCAATTAATAACCCTTTATTAATTAATTAATCAATCGAATTGATGTCGCACATCGAATTCGACCGGGCCTCCGATCACGTTGGGTGCCAAGCAACACCGCGTGAACCCGGAAGGTATTGAGGTTAAGTAACCCACTCTTGGAACCTTTCCGCCGACAGTTACCGCGTGGATATAATCCTTCATTCGTACAATGGTCTCGAGTCAACTCAGAGTATGGCGAGCTGTCAAACCCTAACCGGTCGACTCACTTGGAATGGATGCCGCTGATGAATATTGGAAAACTCTTTTCCCGATATTATTGTCCGCCCTGGCCAGGGACTTTCGCGCATCCTTCCTAGAGCATTCTCTCTAAGTACCGAGAGCGAATGATTCCTTATTGACACACAATTCCCTTCGACGGTATTCCGCTGTACCCAATCCTTGGCGTATTAGAATCCCGTGGCTAGAGATTCGTAAACCAAGGTTAAAGCACAGAAGTCCACCGACAAGGTGTCCTTGGTGTCTCAGGTCCGAGGACCATCCACGCAACTGCGACAATAGAATCAAGTTGGTTGACAGTGAGGTACAATACCATCCAGCGATTCAGTCGGATCAGTTCAGTGAACTCATTCTCCAATGAGCACCTACAGATTCGCCTTAGTGTCTCCACACTTATGAGATCAGTCACCCTCATCATATGAGCAGGAGTAATCTGTACTAGTCTAACTGGATATCCGATGTCCTTCTCGGATATCCTTCGACTAGGAACAATTAAGAATATGTGTGTTTAAGTGATCAGTCTCATTAGTATGATCTCATCATAATCTGATCACTATAGCACATATTTACGGACTTCATTATGAAACGATAATTAATGCGATTTACACATAATGAATATTATGCCATTATATTAATAAATGAACGAGATTTACATAGTCAGATTGGCTTGTAGGCCACCTAAAACTAACACGGAGGAGCCGTAGTTGATCGGCGTAGTGGGCCCGGTATTGCTGGAGATAAGCCTCGCTGCTCTCCGGATTGGACTCCACTCGGACGCCGCGGCGGTGCTAGTCCTCGTACTGCTCAGGGAACTTGGCACGCTAGTCCGTGAGGGCTTGTTTCCCCCTCATGCTCCTCCCTACTCCCTCCGGGACCTCCTCGTCGATCCACTCCTGGTGGAGGCCCAGCGTCCTCATGACTAGGCAGAGACGGAGCGGCTCGATCTCGTTGAGGCAGTGGAGCCACATCTGCCTCCCGAATCGTCTCCGGCCAGCCGTCACCCATGGCTGGCCCTCCTCGCCCATGCCCATATAAGGGCGCCAGATCACCTGCATATAAGATAGATGCATTCATATAAATAAATTGCATTTAATAAATAAAAGATTGCATTTAATAAACAAAATTGAACAAATTAAAAGACTTACCAGGAGCTCCGGGTAGTCAAGAAACTGACGGCAGAGGGCCGTCAGCTGGTGGTGCTGTGGCGCCGTGTCTATGATGGGCTGCCAGTGGCAGGCCAACGGGATGACACCAAGTCTCACTATTCTCGCTCGACCGAGAGAGAAGTAGTGGTAACTCCAAACCTGCATATAAACATATAGGTTAGGAAAAATTGCATCATATTACTTTCTATTGCATGAACAAGTAATTAAAACAATTTAATACCTGGAGAAACGACGGGAAGCCGCTGATGGTGGTCTCATGGTTCGACATGACCGTGGACAAGTCTGCGAAGAGATGGGCCAGGAGGGCCACACCCCAAGCATACTCGTGCAAACTCTCTAAGTCATCTAACAAATATAGAAACCTACAGTGGATATGGTCGCCCTTCGTACCGAAGAGCAACTGATCGAAGAAGAAGACAAGAAAAACCCTAAGCTGCCTATCTACCTCATCTATCTGACTAGGGTCACTACAATATACAGCGGCAGAGGACTCGGCTATCCCTAAACTCTGCCGGGGTCTCGTCCGATCGACGCCGGGGCTCTAGTAACCCTAAGGCTACCTCCACCTCTACTCTAGGGATAGTCCTAGACTCCCTATTCAGGATAGACACCTCTATCCCTAACAGAGCCTCTGCCAATCCTCGTTAGTCGGGGTAAGTCACCCCGCTCAACGGTCGGCCCTCTACCTTAAGGCCAGTGATCCTGGCCACGTCCTCCAAGGTAGGGATCATGTGTCCCCAGGACATTAGGAATGCCTGACTCTCTGCATGCCAACGCTCCCTGAGCGCTTGCTGCAGCACTAGATCGAGCCAAAATGGCTCGATGTCTAAGATCTCTCCGAACCCCATCCGGCGCAGGCACGCCTTCTGGAAGTCCGGGAGTCCCCGGTATGCCCCTACTACCAAGTCCCAAGAAATGCGAGCCCTCATCGTCCCCTGCAAATGAAAACAAGAAGATTCCATCAGTTAATGGGCTTAATAAGTCGATGAAATATTCTGTTTAAAAGGCGTCGAGCTATGTGGACGCCCATTGAAAGGCGTCCACCATCCTTGACGCCATTTAAACCTATTTCTATCCTATTTAAAAAATTGAATTTTGACTTGAATGGCGTCGGACCAAGGTGACGCCCTTTGAAAGGCGTCACCTGGTCTGGACGCCATTCAAACCCGATTCTCGGACTTTTTGGAAAAGTCCCCTTCTTCACCCTCTCTTCATCCCATTCACAAAAAAAATGCATTCCACAGGAAACTTACCAAGGGGAGGGCTTCTTCTTCTCCTTCTTCTTCGGCCATGGGCGTCGGAGGGGCCTTTTCCTCTTCGAGAAACGCCGCCACCGCCGCTAGCTCGGCCAGCACCTCCTCGTGCACTTCTTCCGTCAGCACCATCGAAAGAGAGGCGGTTTGCCGGCGTTTCACCACCGCCTTAGCTTTGCTAGGACCTCCACAGTCCATGGCGATGAAAGATAGAGAGCTTGAAAGAGAGAGGGAGCTTGGGTAAAAGAGAAAGCTCAAGAAAGGATGGAAGAAGAAGATGACAGGAGAAGCTCGTCGGGGAACAAGGGTCGCTAGAAATTGCCGGAGACGGTGGAGGAAAGAACGAGTTTTGGAAGAATGAGGAAGAAAGGGGGGCCTTCGCGGCTTCTGTTTGGAGAAGTTGAAACGCGTCGAGGTACAGCGACGCCATTCAGGGCATATAAACTGAGGCGACAAGGCAGGTGTTTGAAATTGATCAAAAGGCGTCTACACAGAGCGACGCGTTTCAGTTTAAACCATCAATTCTGGTCAGAACAGTACAAGGGATGATGATTAAAAGCGTCCACACATCACGACGCGTTTCAGTGGATTAAATCGCAGAATTAATGACGAAATTCTGGAGAAAAGCAAGAGAGAGAATTGAAAGATGTCTGCACACATAGACGCGTTTTAAGGAATTTGAGGATTAATCTCTAATTTTTGGAAAATGAATTATGGTTAAAAGGCGTCTTTCTGAGTGAACACGTTTTGCATTAAGTAAACCCGTTTTGTATATTTTAAGGAAAAATCAAGTTTTTACTCAAGGAAAAATCTTGGACAAGTCACAGGAGATTGAGGATGGATTTCAAGACATAAAGGAACAATTCTTTATTGAAATAAATTCTTTATTACATCGAGAAAGGAAAAGAAAAGAGAACATTCAAGGAAGAAATTCCCGAAGCCTCAGTATATATGGAATAGATGATCCTCTATCTGTTTCTCGAGAGGATTTTACACGATGATTGAAGCTAATATTCCACAGTGTGACAATAAGTTCAGTGGCTTCATAATCTTCATCAGATTCCACGGCACGCTTCTTGATTGGAGATGTATGAGAAAATTCAGGGAATTCATAGCGAGGCAAACTGAGTTGAGTATAGCAGCGATGAGGATTGTACAGCACGAACTCAGTAGCCCCGATCAGTTTAAGTTCTGCACCCGCTGCACGGCGTACCTGAATTGGCTTTCCTACAAAAGCAAGAGGTGAAGAGTCGAACCCATTTGCTGACATTCTTCTCAGATAATCTCTCCAGTCAGCTCGAGTCTTGAGTTTCGGCACTCGATTGATCATCTTCTCATTGAATTTCACAATGTTGGAGATATGGAAGATAGGGCTATTCTGATAGATTTGAGATGGTATTGCAGAATTCCTCGTGTGATATTCAAACTTGAAGTGCAACTCGACCCATAGAGCGAAGAGTAGTATCAACCATATGGAGGTTGACCTGTAGACGCTGCAGAGAGCCCACTGTAAAGATAAGCTAGAATCACTGTGCCAATTTGTCTTCCCTCAAATATCTCGCAGATTGTACTGACTTGATCATCTTTTAATATGTTATCTTGAGCAGGAAAGAACAAAGCTCCAACTAGGCACATGGTGAAAGCTTTCATCACGTTCTCAGTGTCATCCTCTCTAAGATCTTCAATCTCGTACAAAGTCCACTATGCAAGCTTTGCAAGATTGATTCCTTTCTTGGTGAGACATCCTTTAACTTCTGTTGGGTCCTTCATGATCTTCATCAACAATTGTTGACCGGTGATCTTTTCCCTCATCAAAGCCATCTTATTCTAGATCACTTCATTGTCACTGTACAATTTGATTTTGGGAAGACCCAATAAGAGTTCAACTTCCTCTAGAAGAATAGTGCATTCAAAATTAGGAAAAAGGAAGGTATGGATTTGAGGATGCCATAATTCAATTAACACACCCATAGCTGCCCAGTCCACGTTTGGACTCTTGTAATGCTTCGCATGGACGATTAGACCTTGGATGTTACACTTGGAAACAAAGGATTGCATAGAGATTGTGGTACTCTTAGCAAGCCTTCGAATCCAAGGAAGAGAGGTGAATTTCCTTGGACCGGGAAACAAAAGATATGCCTAGAAAATAGAAGGGAGAATTACTTGAAGAACATGAAGAACATGGAATTGAAGAAAAAAAGATTGAAAGAAAAGAAGATTCAACTTACTTGGAGGTTAGGATCTATTCTACTTAGATGATTTTCCACATCGGAGAGCTTCTCTAGCGTCTTTTTCATCATCTTACTTGAAGAATCCATCTTGTTCTTGAGTTTTTCCTTCTTGAAGCCTTGAAAACCTTGAAAATCCTTGAACTTTGAAGAAAATCTCTAGCCTTGATCTCTAGATTGTGTTAGGGATGCCTTGATACAAGTTTATATATCCATATTTTGATGCTTAATTAAATACTTGATTGAAGTTACTGATGAATTTTGAGTGCAAGAAATTCAGGAAAATCCAAATAAAGCTGAATATTCAAGAACATCCCACTGTGGGAGTTTATGTGTAAGGACTGAGGCTTTCGGATTCGGTTTTCGGGGTCGGACCCTGTAGTTCTGGCCCTAGTGGGGTCTGGAACTCTGTGTTGTTTCGCGTCGAGCCCGCGAGACGCGGTTTAAACGGCGTCCACCGTTGCAGACGCGTTTTAGGTTCTGCCACGTGGGTGCCACGTGGGCTGGCTTTGGGCCGCGAAGTGTACGGCCCTGTCGAGTCGTCTGAACGGCGTCCACGTAGGACGACGCCTTTCAGACTGCGACTCTGGGTGTGTCAGAGTACGGCCCTGACTTGTCGGCTGAACGGCGTCTGCCTCGATCGACGCGTTTCAGAAACTTGTCAGAGCGGCCGTCATATCACCTGATAGGCGTCCGTGGATGTCGACGCGTTTTAGCCAGCCTCTGGTTAACCCCGCGAGCCCTCGTTCTTTCCCTCATTTTCTCCTTCTCCCTTTCTCTCTTTCCCCTCCGGCGAACTCGGCGGCGATCCTCCTCCTCCCTCTTTTCCTTCCACCATTTCACCTTTCCCTCCACTCCATCCTCTACCTAGCTCCTACCACTACCACCTCCACCTCCACTGCGGCGTTCTACTCTCCGGACGGCGGCCGACGTCACGGTGGAGCAAGGACGACCACGGCGGTACCGGCGGCGGCGTGGGGCGAGAAGGGTGGACGGCTTGAAGCTTGGAGGAGTTCGAGTGTCCGGTAGGGTGACGGTTCCCATAGCATCATGTTTAAACCATGTTTTTCCCCGTTTAAGCATGTTATGGATCTTTGGTTTTGGGGGGGTAGAATGAGCATGTTTAGGTGTTCTTTTGATGATATGGGGGATTTGCCATGAATGTGATTTCCTATGGATTGTATTGCCCCTCTTTCTCCTCCGTTTTTGAGTAATTTTGGGGTTGTTTGGGTTGAAAAGGGAGCCCTTGGGCTCATGGCAGACTGGCTCCTGGGGTTGAAAGACGTCGTGCATGGACGACACCTTTTTGAATGGCGTCGGGCCATCACGACGCCTTTTAGACAGGAATCGCCTGACTGAGAGTCTGCCAGTTCGGGATTCTGGGACTAAAAGACGTCATGGGTGGTCGACGCGTTTTTGAATAGCGTCGGGCAACCATGACGCCTTTTAAGGCAGAAATCCCCTGGGTAATTTCTTTGGAATTTCTTGATTTCTGTGCTAAATGGCGTCTGAGGATGTCGACGCCTTTTGAAAGGCGACCACTGGTGTCGACGCCTTTTAGGGCCTGATTATGAAGACTGTTTTACATGAACCTGTACATGGAGCTTGAATGGCGTCGGCCTTGGGCGACGCGATTCAAGACAGAACCTCACTAATTCATGCCAGTAAAATGTGTTCATACTGTTAGTCGGATGGTTAGTGCATATTTTAGTGTACCCGGTAGAGATAGATTCTTCATGACCGGACGATGCTACATGTGTGTTATGCGATTGCGGACTTTTCACGTAACCGGATCGTACTGTGCTGGGTTTTGTGTTACTGTGGACCTGGAGTGACATTGTAGCGCTTTATCACCCTGTGCTGGTGGGGGCGTGAGCACAGCTCCGGTGGGGGCGTGGGCGGGGTGACGCCTAGTGAGAGAGGGTCACCTGGTGAACCCCGGGGTCAGCTAGTACCGGTGTCGGAGTGGTACATTCGGAGAGTCACTCATGCTGAGGGAAGGAGTAGCCACCTGAGCCGGTTGGGCCGGAGTAGCTAGTGTGCTATCCGAGGGGTTACTGCTTGGCCTCAGCGGGTCGAGGTTTTCCCACCGTTGTTTGTGTGGTTGGCGAGCTCTACCGAGACGGCAGTTGTGGATTCCCTAGTCGGCTGGTTTAGAATATGCATGTTTATTATATTTTCGATTGCATGTGATTCCACGTTGAGAACTAGGAATTGTACTTACAACTGTGCTCGTTACTTTACCGTTAGCTGTACTTTACACTTGTGGGTGTGTGCGTGGGCAGTGGGGATCGAAGGATCCCTACTGAGTCTTGTTTTGAGACTCACCCCTGCGGTTTTCAGGTGAGGACTCCCAGCAGACCTAGAGCGGCGTGTGCGGCTGCGTGTTGAGCGCCTTCAGCGGTTGTTCCGGGGTATGCCCCGATGTAGTTGTTATTTATTTATGGCCTGTATGTTTAATTATTTCTTTTCAGCTGGAGTATGTAATTATTTGCTGTATCGAGTCGCATTGTAATAATTTTAATTCCTGCACTTTCATTTCAATTCAATGCGATGTAAATGTTTAGCTTAGTTTATTATTTATTTTCCAGACTTACTAGATCCTGGTTTGGTTCCAAATTAATGATTCGGTACCCATTTAGTAATCGGATCCCCGATTATAGGGTGGCGGGTCGTTACATTATGAATCCCGACCGTGGCTAAAAAGACGGTTATCTCAATCCCTTGTATTATTTCATGTAATTAATTTGCATAATCATCATTACTATATGTTAAATATTTATTATAGTATATCAAGGATCTTGTGATTTTGATGAAACTGGAATTTGAGTTCCCCTTCGACAAAAACTATGATAATTTCAGAGAATTCTTAATTGCACAGATAGGCCGTTTGATTGTTAATTAGTGAGGACGATGGTTCCACTTTTGTGAAACAGTGCGTGGATAAACGAGCTTCGGCTTAGTACTGTATTACAAGAATTAGTATCTTGACTCATTAATGACAATTTAACAATATATCCTTGATAAATTTATATTTTATTTGACTTTATATTTTTCTTTTAGCCTAGCATGCATCATATAGGACTTTGATATAATTGTGATAAGAATTAATTATTGATTAAGTTTTAGACCATTGATCAAATAATTCAAACATGATATGAAATATTCTATTCTGAATTAAGTATCTTGATTATCTTTGAGGTTCGTTTGAAGATATCCTTGGAATTCTATCATTTCTTGGATTCTTTATTCCAAATATTCTTGTTTTCTTATTTAAGATCCATCATGGTTGCAGTACGTCCACATTGGCTGGTAATCGCTCCCCATAATGAAACCTGTAGTGTCTATGACTTGGGGTACTTCCCAATCCGTGGAGGTTGATCGACCTTATTTTATTTCCTTATCTACCTCATCTAGACATGATTGATTCCATTGATCTCCTTGAGTTATCTTTATTGATGATTTTGAAAAAAATTCAAATCATGTCATGTTAAGAGCATGTCTCATCATATCTTGGCATCATCTTTTTAGTATATTCCATTTCATTTCATTCCCTTGCAAAGACAATGCCAAGGTGAGGCAGCTGTAGACACGCTAACTTTGACATCATTTTGAGTAAATTTCATACCATATAATAATGCCTCAGAATGGTCTGATATTTAATCATTGATTAATTTTTATTAATTTTTTCAAATTAATTATCTAAATAGTATCGGGTCAGACAGACATAATTTAAGTTAATTAATTAAATTGATTTTAACTCAAATTTTAATCAAATATGAAGAAGTCTAAAAGACGTCGACATATGTAGACGCCATTTAGAGTTTATTCATATTTTGATATTTAAATTTGAATTTTAATTAATTGATTAATTAGTTAAAAGACGTTTGCTAGGCACGTCGCCATTTAGGTCTCTTAAGATGTTTCTGTCTCTTTTTCCGGATGTTTATCCTTATCTTAATTAGTCTAAAAAAAAGGTCTCCCATGAGTGACGCGTTTTAGATAATTACAGATAAAGATGAATTAATCTGTATTTATCTGTTTGTTAGCTGGATAAACTTTAAAATCTTTCATGTTAATCCATTAATAACTACGGATGTAAAGCCTATAAATACATAACTCCTTGGTAATTGAAAAGTTAGTGAAGAGAGTGATAATTCTTGGAAGATTAGTGATAATTCTGAGTGATCCAAGAAGGTTACGACGTCCGAACGCTGAAGGATCGAGGTGCTGCTACTTCCAGGAGTTTTCAGGAGTCTACATCCCTTCTTCATCACTTCTTCGTCATTTCAAGATCCATTCAAGAACCAAGGCTTTCCAGGGACCATTCAATTTAGTTCTTAATTAATTTCTACATCTTTCTCATATTTTCATCATATTGGCATCATATTTTCATCACATCACTCCATGCAACACATACTCACTAGCATTATTTTCCAATCCATATTTTAAGGGGTTTAAAAGACCATCAGACAAGTGAGTTCTTTGTTTAAATTGCATGATCAGAATCTTCATTAGAATGGATACTACTTCTGCTTGAGTTCTTATTATTTTCTTTTATCTTTGTTTGTTCAAAGGTACAAAAGGAGATAAAGAGGAGAGAATGAATAAAGAAAAAGGAAATCTAGATGATCCTCAAAGTCTGATAAACATCTAAAGCAAGAACAAAGTCAAAATGGCTCTCTTTCTTCAGCCGGCTGAAGGAGGGGAATCAAGAACTTCAACATCTCTTAATTCCAAAACAGGTAGGCGATCAATATTTTCTTTTGAAACTTTTTAGTTAAAAGTTTCTGACGATCACATTCACTTAGTTTTTAATAGGTTTATTTGTCACATAAACAATATAAATTTTCATGATAATCACACACCTAATTTGAGCACTCACAGGGAGGAGTTCAAGTAACCGATAGGGTGACGATCCTCACGAATGTTTGAATCGATTAAACGTGTGAATTTTGAGTGATTTCTTGTTATTGAGAATGCCATGGATGTGTTGGGATTTTTGGATATAAAATGAGCATGTTTAGGGGGAATTTTGATTGAAATGAGCATGAGTTTTATGAAATTGGGAGTGACATGTTTTAATGTGGTTCATGGATTTTTTGTCTCTCTATTTGGTATTTTTATTTCGATTTGTGGGAGGGGGTATTGTGTTGTGGTTTGGTGAGACCAATGGGGAGTTAAGTCTTCGGGCGCTAAATCATGTCCACATAGGCTGACGCGATTTGCGAATTGTGTCAGGTTGAGTCGACGCGATTCATGCCCATGACCACTGAGTCCCCGAGGCCAAAGAGTGAGGCAACCAATTTTGAGGCGTTGAATGACGTCGACCTGAGTCGACGCAATTCAATCCCGAGCCCATATAATTCTTGCATCCATAAAGTGTGATTAATAGATGTATATTGAGTTAATTTTTCTATATATTATGTAAATTAGATTATTGTATATTGTTAAATAATTTTGTTAATGCATGCTTGAAATCATACATTGGGGTGGTGGTTTCCACGTGCTCAAAATTGTATTGCTCTATGATTGTGGACCTAGAGTGATAGTTTGGTTAGCATTTAACACCCTGTGTCGGTGTGGGAGTGACGCAGTGTCGGTGTGCGAGTACATGGTGGCGCCTAAGAGGCGAGGGCCACCGGGTGTAGCTCGAGTACCGGTGTAGGAGTGATACATTTCGGAGTTTGTCACTCGTGGCTGGACTGAGGCAGAACCCACTTAGAGCTAGACATGCCGAAGTAGCCAGCATGCTATTTGAGAGGTTGTTGTTCCGTCGCAGCAGGTCGGTATTTTTTTGTTTGACTTGGCAGTTTCTTGTGCATTTCTTACTGTGGACGTGTGGTTTATTTATTGCTTAATTTGTGCATATCTTGCCTATATCTCTTTATTGCGTTGTGGTTGTGTGTGTATGTGGGAGGTGGAGATCGCGGGATCCCTACTGAGTCCACTCTAGTATGACTCACTCCTTGCATTTTCAGGTGAGGGTTCTAGGCAAGCGTAGGAGTTGTGGGTTTTGTCTCGGGTTGTGCACTTGCGACTACTGTTCCGAGGTATGTCCGATGTAGTTGTACCTTTATTTCTGACATGTACGCACTTTTATTTTCTTTTAGCTATGGACTATGTATTTATTTACTGAATCGAGTCGGATTGTAATAATTTTATTTTCTGCACCTTTGCTTTACAGTTTGATGTTATGTGGAATGTTTAGCTCAGTTTATCATTTATTTCTCAGACTTATTTGAGATCCTGATTTGGCTCCTAATTATAATGATTCGATACCAATTTAGTAATAAGATCTCCGATTATAAGGTAGTGGGTCGTTACAGTTGGTATCAGAGCTCTTGGTCTGGCAAATATGTAAATAACTAAGTTAAGCATCGTATTTCAGCAAATGAATACATTACCCCGTACAAGCATGACATACAGTTTAGATTATGAGTTATAATTAGAAGTTTTCTATCTTTATGAGTGTAGGCGATAGATGTCTCCTAGAGAGAGGGTACCCATTATATCGTGATCAGGGAGACATTTCTAGTGGATATGAGGCCGGTAAGCAGAATATGGAGTGCTTTGTAGAGGCAATGATGGAGACTATGACTAGGTATCATGCCCGAGATCCTAATAAGGGTTTGAGCTCTCGGGGTGGGTCTTCGCCTGTGTTGGAGAGGTTCTTGAAGTTGAGGCCGCCTCACTTCGTTGGTCATCCTGGCCCTGATGAGGCAGCTCATTGGCTGAAGGAGATTGAGAAGACCTTTGATACTTTACACTGTGCAACAACTGAGAGGACTTTGTTAGCCACCTTTATGTAGAGGGATGATGCATAGGATTGGTAGACCGCCTTGAAGAGAATGGCCTATGCAGATAAAAACCTCAGAGAGATCCCATGGGAGACGTTTGTGAAAGAATTCGATGGGCCACATTTTCCTAGGTATGTCCAGAAAGCTTAGGAGAGAGAGTTCATGGAGTTGACTCAGACAATACTTGAGTATCAGATGAAGTTTGTTTCCTTAGAGAGATTTTTACCTTTTGTTGGGTTCTCGGGTTTCTCCGGATCGCTCACGCAGCGGAAAATAAAATATTAAAATAGCGATCCATTCCCGTTTCAAATATCAAAAATCGATTATCGGATAATCGAAGTCTTACCGTGTAACGACCCGCCACCCTATAATCGGAAACCCAATTACTAAATGGGTATAAGATCATTATCCACGGGTTCACACCCGGATCTCATACGACACGTCTAGAGAAGTAAGCGTTAAACAAGGCTAAATAAAACAATCTCACGGACCTCAAGGAAAGTACAAGTGCGCAGAAAGTAAATTAATAATGTCCGTACACAGTCCAACAATAATTACATGGTCCACAGAATTAAATAAGTACAGGCATAAGCAAAGTACAACAACATCGGGGCATACCCCGGAACTGAGATAGCTGCTGGCCCGCACACCAAGGAGAACACCACACGCCGCCACTCGCCAAGAAGTCCACACTTGAAATCGTAGGGAGTGAGCCACACTATAATTGGGCTCAGTAGGGATCATCCGATCCCCGCCTCCCGCACACACACACAAGTGCAGTAATACAAAAAAGAAGGCAATTTGATTAAAGCAGTAAACACAGTTCCTAAATACCGATATGAGACATATGTATCCGTAATGCAACAGGCACAATTCTAAGCAATTCAAGTAACCCAACTCAACACCACAGTTCGTAACCAAAGATCCGGCTAAACACTCAAACCACACTGTCGACCGCATACAAATGTCGCCTCACAACACCACCAACACCCACGCCTGTCCACCCCCACAATGTTCTGGGCATCGTAGGGTGAGGCAGTGAGTCAAACTAGGACTAACTGGGACTAGTGAACCACCACCGCCCAGTTACATGTGCACACAAGCAATCTAGACCATTGTCCTATCGACCGGACTTCCCTCAACGTCAGGCCTCGGTGCTTCAAAGGGCCCTGGGGACCAGCGAAACCCCCTCAAGCCGAAGCTATAAGGACTACCCGTAACCCTAACCTCCCGGGTCACATCAGGCCAATGGGCGAAGGGTACCACTCGTAACCTCGATATCTCAGGTTACATCAGGCCCAGTGGCGAAAGGGTAAACTTCAGTAGTACCACACCCGGCTCCACAGTAAGAAATACGTTGGAAATTGCCACGACAAATTAGGAAAACACCGACCTGCTGGGACCAAACAACAACCCCTCGGATAGCGCGCTGGCTACTCTGGCCTGACAGGCTCAAGGTGGTTCTGCTTCCCCCAGCCATAAGTGAAACACTAACATGTACCCCTTCCACACCGGTACGACAACAATGCCACCTAGACACCGTGTCCCTCCCACACCGACACAAGGTGTCAAACGCAAACCACAATCGCATAAACACATGTACACACAATGTGATTCCGATTATACATAAATCTTTGGCCTCAATGTACGATTTCAAGCATGCATTTAATGAGGTTCTGTCTTGAATCGCGTCGCCCAAGAACGAAGTCATTCAAGACCCTTAAACTGGTTCATATGAAAACTGCCCTCGGAAGTTGGCCTAAAACACGTCGTGCATGGTAGTCATCTTTTAAAAGGCGTCGTTGTTCCTAGTTGTTTAATCACGACAGAAACATAATTAGGCCTTAGGGTAGTTTGAACTAAAACGCGTCGTCCTGGGAAGCTGCCGTTTGAAAGGCGTTGCTGTCCCTGGACGTCATTCAAAACATGACTCAATTCTTACAGAAACCACTTCCGAGACAAATCTGGCCTAAATGGCGTCGTCCTAACCCGTCACCATTTTAAATGGCGTCGCCCTAGCCCGACGCCATTTAGAGCCCGAAATCTGGTTTCATGAAATTTCGCCCGAACCTCAAAACATGGTTTCCTCTACTCCAAAATCACCCAAAAGATACCCAAAAATAGGAAATGAAGGGGAGAATCCAATTTACCACTTGAAACACACTAATTCCCATTTTATAAAAATGACCATTTTCGTTAAAAAGTCCTTTAAACATGCTCATTCTACCCAAATCTCTACACACGTCGCATGCTTCAAGCGGGGAAAACATGGATAAAACAACCAAATCACGTATGAGGATTGTCTCCCTACCGGTCACTTGAACTCCATGCAAATTAGAGAATGAGAGAAAGGAGGGAAGGTTCGGGGTGTAAACTAAAACATGTTAAAACGCGTTGTCTAGAGCAGATGCCTTTCAGGTGACAAGACCGGGCCATACTCTAACAGAATCTCTGAATCGCGTCGTCTATCCAGGATGCCGTTCATATGACATGACCGGGGCCGTACTCTTGCGACCTGAAACTAGCCCACGTGGCGCCCACATGGCACCGACGTGGCAACTCTAAAACGCGTCTTCCTCTCAAGAAGCCGTTTGAACCGCGTCTTGCAACCTCGACGCGATAAAGAACTTATGCCCCAGCCCCCATAAGGGCCCAAACCAAGGGGTTCGGCTCCGAAACCGACCGAATAACTGTACCCGAAACCTCAATCCTTACATACCGTGTGCGGATTCGAATCCGCAACTGTTCGGTTCCGTCGGTGCGACACCGCAAGCCGCGCAAGCGCCTGGCCTCTAGCGAAGTCAACGCGATCCTCCTCGCGACGAATATCCTCACGTTCCTCGTTCTTCGCAGCCCACGAAGTCTCCGTTGTTCGCCGCAATGATCGCCGCAACGCGCGGACGATTTCCCGTCGAACGGGATTCGGAGAAGCGGCGGAGCAGATCCGGGGATCCGGTTTCTTCTGGGGCACCAGGGAGAGAGAGAAAGAGAGGAGGGGGCGACTAGGGTTAGCAGCAGCTTGGCCTGCTCAGCCCGTTCGCTATATTTTATACTAACCGCGTGGTTTTTCATAAAAATCCCCGGTTTATAAAACCCACTTATTTATCCATCGCCTTGAGAATCATTTGCGTATGACCCTTTAGGCCCAATTACCAGTTCGGTTAATAACCTAATGAGTCCAGTGACTCCTTACTGGATTTATTAATCAATTAATAACTCTTTATTAATTAATGAATCAATCGAATTGATGTCGCACATCGAATTCGATCGGGCCTCCGATTATGTTGGGTGCCAAGCAACACCGCTTGAACCCGGAAGGTATCGGGGTTAAGCAACCCACTCTTGGAACTTTTCCGCCGAAAGTTATCGCATGGATATAATCCTTCATTCATACAATGCTCTCGAGTCCACTCAGGGTATGGTATACTGTCAAACCCTAACCGGTCAACTCACTTGGATTGGATGCCGCTGATGAATATCGGAAAACTCCTTTCCTGATATTATCGTCCGCCCTGGCTAGGGACTTTCGCGCATCCTTCCTAGAGCATTCTCTCTCATCGTACCGAGAGCGAATGATTCCTTATTGACACTCAATTCCCTTCGACAGTATTCCGTTGTACCTGATCCTTGGCTGTTTAGAATCCTGTGGTCATAAACGAAGGTCAAAGCATAGAAGTCCACCGACAAAGTGTCCTTGGTGTCTCAGGTCCGAGGACCATCCACGCAACTACGACAATAGAATCAAGCTGGTTGACTGTGAGGTACAATACCATCCAACGATTCAGTCGGATCAGTTCAGTAAATTCATTCTGCAATGAGCACCTATAGATTCGCCTTAGTGTCTCTACACAAGTGACTATGAGATCAGTCATCCTTATCGCATGAGCAGGAGTAATCTGTACTAGTGTAACCGGATATCCGATGTCCTTCTCGGATATCATCCGACTAGGAACGATTAAGAATATGTGTGTTTAAGTGATCAGTCTCACTAGTATGATCTCATCATAATCTGATCACTATCGCACATATTCACGGACTTCATTATGAGACGATAATTAATACGATTTACACACAATGAATATTATGTCATTATATTAATAAATGAACGAGATTACAAAGTCATATTGGCTTGTAGGCCACCTAAGACTAACAATCTCCCACTTGGACTAAAGCTAATCACCTATAGACAGTAAGCCTATAGACTCTAGGTGACGCTCAAACACAATTTGAGCCAACGGCTTTGTCAGTGGATCTGCTACACTGTCGACAGATGGAACTCTTTCCACCATTACATCTTCTATGGATATGATCTCTCTGATAAGATGAAAACACCTCAGAATTTCTTTCTATTTCTGATGAGACCGCGACTCCTTCACTTGTGCAATAGTCCCATTGTTGTCGCACAACAGCGGAACATGATCAAAGATGTAGGGAACTGTGTCAAGGTCGGTGATGAACTTCTTCAACCACACTACTTCCTTGAAAGCTTCAGTTGCAGCGATGTGCTCAGTTTCAGTCGTCGAATCTGCAGTGGTTGCTTGCTTCGAACTCTTCCAGCACACTGCTCCTCCGTTCATCGTAGACACAAATCCAAATGTAGACTTGCTGTCATCTGGATTCGATTAGAAACTCGAGTCAATAAAGCCTCGCAGTTTCAAGTCACCTGTTCCACAGACATGAAACATATCCTTAGTTCTTCTCAAGTACTTAAGGATACATTTCATTGCCTTCCAGTACTCTTCGCCTTGATCAGCCTGAAATCTGCTCGTAACACTTATATCAAATGCAACATCAGGCCGTGTACATAGCATGACATACATGATTGATCCTATGGCAGAGGCATAGGGTACTCTATCCATGAGTGCCCTCTCATCAGGAGTCTTAGGAGACTGCTCCTTTGAGAGACTAATTCCATGTCTCATCAGTATGAGACCTCTCTTGGAATTTTTTATGCTAAACCTTTTGACTATAGTATCTATGTACAAGGATTGGGTCATTCCAAGCATCTTCTTTGATCTATCTCTATAGATCCATATTCCCAATACGTAGGATGCTTCTTCCAAATCCTTTATGGAGAAGTTTTTCGACAACCAGATCTTTACTGATGACATCATAGCTACATCATTCCCAATGAGTAGTATGTCATCTACGTAAAGAACTAAGAAGGTGACTGCGCTTCCACTGGTCTTCTTGTACACACAAGGCTCATTTTCATTCTTAATGAAGTCATAAGACTTGACAGCCTTGTCAAATCTCATGTTCCAGCTTCGGGAAGCTTGCTTCAGTCCATAAATGGACCTCTGAAGCATGCACACTTTATATGAAAATTCTTTAGATGTGAAACCTTCTGGTTGTATCATATACACCTCTTCCTCAAGGTTACCGTTGAGGAAGGCAGTCTTCACATCCATCTGCTAGATTTCATAATCAAAATGTGCAGCAATGGCGAGTAGAACTCTGATCGACTTTATAATGGCAACTGGTGAGAAAGTCTCGTCATAGTTAATTCCTTGCCTTTGACGATATCCCTTCGCCACCAACCTTGTCTTATAAGTATCGATCCATCCATTAGCACCGATCTTTCTCTTAAAGATCCGCTTGCATCTGATGGGTACAATACCCTCGGACAAGTCCTCCAAGTTTCAAACTTGGTTGGTGTACATGGACTAGATTTCTGAGTTCATGGCTTCTCGCCATTTTCTTGCTTCTGGGCCTTCTATGGCCTCCTGGTGGATTTTAGGATCATCTTCCTCATTATATTCTACCTTAGACTCACCTTCAGTGATATGTCCTACATGTTGTTCGAGTAGTCTAGGTAATCTATCATATCTACAAGGCTCATTTGTGTGTACCTGAACAGATTCAGGAACTGATATCTTATCTGATGATAATGCCGTTGTTTGGGGATCTGGAACCTCTTCCAGTACTATTTTGCTCCCACTGTCCTCTTGGAGAAGGTATTCCTCTTCCAGGAAGACAGCTTTCCTGGCGACAAACACCTTTTGTTCATCAGAATGATAAAAATAGTATCCAAAGGTTTCCTTTGGATATCCCACAAACCTACATTTATCAGTTCGTGATTCCAACTTGTCTGGATCATACCTCTTTATATGAGCAGGACAACTCCAGACTTTAATATGTTTAAATTCTGGTTTCCTGTCTTTCCATATCTCATATGGAGTAGAGGCCACAGATTTGTTGGGTACTCTGTTCAGTAGGTATGCTGCTGACTCTAGAGCATACCTCCAGAGGGACACTGGTAATCCTGAAATGCTCATTATGGATCGCACCATGTCCAACAAAGTGCGATTCCTCCTTTTTGATACACAATTCATCTGTGGTATATATGGAGGGGTCAGCTGAGAAAGGATACCATTATCCTTTAAGAATTGTGTGAAATTAGTACTCAAGTATTTTCCTCCTCGATCCGATCGAAGAGCTTTAATACTCTTTCCTAACTACTTCTCTACCTCAATCTTGAACTCCTTGAACTTGTCAAATGCTTCCGACTTGTACTTCATTAAGTACACATAGCCGAATCTTGAGAAGTCATCGGTGAACGTGATGAAGTATGAAAAGCCACCTTTGGCTTGGGTGGACATGGGACCACATACATCTGAATGTATTAATTCCAAAATGTCCTTGGCACATTCTCCATGTCCAGTAAATGGAGTTTGCCATCTTTCCCATAAGGCATGATTCACATGTCGCAAACGATTGATAATCGAATGCATTTAAATAACCATACTTGTGCAATCTTTGCAACATGTTTTCATCAATATACTCAAGTCTACACTGCCACATGTAAGCTTGGTTCACACAATTCTTACTCTTCTTAAGAGCATTATCAATGTGAAGATTGTAATAAGAAACATCTAAGAGATATAGACCGTTGGCTAAAGATACTGAAGCTATTGATTTATTACCATAATAAATTGAACAACTTCTATTCTCAATAGACAACCGATATCCTATCTTGTCCAAACAAGATACTGATATGATGTTCTTTATTATGTTAGGAACATGATAACAATCTTCTAATGATAAGACGTCTCTGGATGGAAGCCTGAGATTTGTTGTCCCAACAGCAACCGCCGCAACTTTTGCGCCGTTTCCTAGCCTCAATTCCACCTCGCCTTTTCTCAGCTTGCGCTTACTTGTCAACATCTGTACATTATGACAGATTTGAGAAGCACATCCGGTATCTAATACCCAAGATGTGGAATCTCTTACTGACAAGTTGATATCTATCATATAGATATCTGAAGCTTCAGACATCTTCATCTTTTCATGAGCTTTATCGTTGAGGAACTCCTTACAGTTCCTTTTCCAGTGACCCTGCTGTTTACAGTAGAATCAGTCACCTTTTACTACTCTTTTACCTTTGTCCTTCGATCTTTTATCATTAGCTATCATCTCTGCGTCAAGGGCATCAAATGCCGGTTCAGCAGAAGGATCAGCTCCAAGGACATAGTCAATGTGCTCAGATCTGATGACATTCTTCAGGTTTCTGAACCAATCCGAGTAGTTCATGCTAGTCAAACATTTGGCATCAAGTATGCCATGGAGTGAGTTATTCGATGACATAATTCCCTACAGGAGATGAATAAAATCTATTTAGCAGATGTTCAGTTACTCAATATTCAAACAAGACATGGTCTTTTGTTCAAGTTTTAATTCCTACTAATTTTCGACAGACTGTATAACCCTCAGCTATACAGAACGGGAGACGCCGATAGTCTCCTAGTGAGGATCAGAATCTCAATGACTTGCAATACAGCCTTATGGATAGCACAACAAACTGTAATACAATCAAAGAGCATCCATCTCATGGAACTTGCAACTCCTTGCAATATCTGATCATAGCTTCGGTCCCAGAGATTTAATGACCTTGTGGATTTGTAGAAACCGTGGTTCTGGCCCACCTCCCCAACAATTGGGGATCCACGGGCAAAGCCGCAAAGTGTGCCCGGAACCCGTTGTTCTTCGTCCGACGAAGAACGCCAATAAAATCCTCAAAATAAAATTCGAAAATTGCATAATCAAAATACTCTAAATATTTCGTGTTCATCGTATGAATACGAATCCAGCAAATAATCGAACTTTAAGCGTGGAATAAATCATGAAATAATTAATTTCGGAACCCGAAACAGGACGAGAAACAGTGGAACCTGGCTCTGATACCACTGTTGGGTTCTCGAGTTTCTCCGGATCGCTCACGCAGTGGAAAATAAAATATTAAAATAGCGATCCTTTCCCGCTTTGAATATCAAAAATCGATTATCGGATAATCGAAGTCTTACAGTGTGCGGATTCAAATCCGCAACCATTCGGCTCCGTCGGTGCGACACCGCAAGCCGCGCAAGCGCCCGGCCTCTAGTGGAGTCCACGCGATCCTCCTCGGGACGAACATCCTCACGTTTCTCGTTCTTCGCAGCCCATGAAGTCTCCGTCGTTCGCCGCAACGATCGCCGCAACGCGCGGACGATTTCCCGTCGAAGGGGATTCGGAGAAGCGGCGGAGCAGATCCGGGGATCCGGTTTCTTCTGGGGCACCAGAGAGAGAGAGAGAAGGAGAGAAGGGGGCGGCTAAGGTTAGCAGCAGTTTGGCCTGCTCAGCCCGTTCGCTATATTTTATACTAACCACGCGGTATTTCATAAAACCCTCCGGTTTATATAAAACCCACTTATTTATCCATCGCCTTGAAAATCATTTGCGTGTGACCCTCTAGGCCCAATTACCAGTCCGGTTAATAGCCCAATAACCCCAGTGACTCCTTACTGGATTTATTAATCAATTAATAACTCTTTATTAATTAATGAATCAATCGAATTGATGTCGCACATCAAATTCGATCGGGCGTCCGATTATGTTGGGTGCCAAGGAACACCGCGTGAACTCGGAAGGTATCGGGGTTAAGCAACCCACTCTTGGAACCTTTCCGCCGAAAGTTATCGCATGGATATAATCCTTCATTCATACAATGCTCTCGAGTCCACTCAGGGTATGGTATACTGTCAAACCCTAACCGGTCAACTCACTTGGATTGGATGCCGCTGATGAATATCGGAAAACTCCTTTCCTGATATTATCGTCCGCCCTGGCTAGGGACTTTCGCGCATCCTTCCTAGAGCATTCTCTCTCATCGTACTGAGAGCGAATGATTCCTTATTGACACTCAATTCCCTTCAACGGTATTCCGCTGTACCCGATCCTTGGCTGTTTAGAATCCCGTGGTTAGAGATTCATAAACCAAGGTCAAAGCACAAAAGTCCACCGACAAGGTGTCCTTGGTGTCTCAGGTCCGAGGACCATCCACGCAACTACGACAATAGAATTAAGCTGGTTGACTGTGAGGTACAATACCATCTAATGATTCAGTCGGATCAGTTCAGTAAATTCATTCTCTAATGAGCACCTATAGATTCGCCTTAGTGTCTCCACACAAGTGACTATGAGATCAATCACCCTCATCGCATGAGCAGGAGTAATCTGTACTAGTCTAACTGGATATCCGATGTCCTTCTCGGATATCCTCAAACTATGAACGATTAAGAATATGTGTGTTTAAGTGATCAGTCTCACTAGTATAATCTCATCATAATCTAATCACTATTGCACATATTCACGGACTTCATTATGAGACGATAATTAATACAATTTACATACAATGAATATTATACCATTATATTAATAAATAAACGAGATTACAAATCCATATTGGCTTGTAGGCCACCTAAGACTAACACCTTTCATATCAGAGGATGAGGAGTGTTGGATCGAGAGGTTTGTTGACGGGTTGAGGTTCGATTTGAGAAGTTTGGTGGCATCTCATTGCTATTTAGATCTAGCTTCAACAGTGAGGTGTGCAGCAGCAGTAGAGGTGCATCATGATTAGATGGCTCGAGAGCGGAGATTGGCAGCTGAGATAGAAAAGTAGCAGTTCTCCCACTGCCACTAATATAAGGATATTGATAAAGGCAAAATGAATATGAAACTTGAAAGTAGTTTCAGATATTCACATTACCAACTTTTGCATATCTATTGGAGAATTAGCGTCTCCAATATGAGATATTGGAAATGGTTCTCAGAGCTGCGATGGTATGCAGACTTAGACAAGTAAAAGGAAATCGAGAAAATGTAAATATTGAGTTAGACTCAACAATTGTTCATGATATTCATAGGTTACTGTCAGACAGTAAATCTTTATATATCTATAGGAGTCTAGTATGAAACTGAATAATTGTTATTTAGTTGCATAAGATATCAAGAATAACATTGATTGAGAAAGAATAATAGTTGTTTGAATCAGTCAATGCACTATAGATTCTTGATGTGATATTTTATGTGATGAATGTTCACAAGTCTCCTATAGAAATGAATTGTGTGAATCCTGATTATCTATGGTATTGTACACATGGTTGTACAATAAAGAATTATTGGTGCTGATACATACTGATGTAAATAGCTCAATATCCTCTTAAGGCAAAAAATAATCACTCCCATTGACTTACCTTATAGTTTACTCTTGAAATGATTCGATTGTATGTACTTCCTACAAGTCGAGTGCATCTAAGAGATTAAGGTATAAGATCAATATGAAGTATTAGAATTTTTGATTTGATCAAAAAAACTAATACTTTAGTATATGATTCACATAAATCATTAAGAGGATAATTGTATCCTCGCTCGATTGATCCTCATTGTACATTATAGTAATATAATAGAATGAGGAATTGCACCTTATTAAGATATGGTGCAATAAATATAATAAGACTTGCTTAATTCTTATCCTTGTGAACCTGAGTATGAATATTAGATGTCTATATTTTACAGATGGTTCCAAATAAGTCAGTGTGTGTCCATATAAGATATGGAAACCAAATAATTCATATGGGATATGAATTATAAATAGAAATAATTATCGTCCTGAAAGCTGTCTTCTATGAAGAGGAATTTGTCCTCAGAGAAGACAGTGGGAGCTGATAAAACTAGAAGATGTTCTAGATTCACAAGTTAACATAAGATTATGAGATAATCTTTAGTTGTTTGGAACCACTCATAACACACATCAGGGAGCTTCATAGATTTTTGAGATTCTTTCAATGACTAGAAGGATATGTTTGACATATCTGATTTAGCAAGATGAGAGGAGCTCAAAAATAGATTATGATCTAAAATCTATGATAATAGTGCTCTCTGTCATTACAACTTTGAGATTGATAAGTTTATTAGAGTTCTACTTGTCAATACTGCCTATCATTATAATGAGATGATGACAGTTGGATATTAAAAGCATTCTCTCAATGTGATTGAGGTAAAGATGTATATGATACACCTTTAAAGCTTTTAGAATGTCCAGGAAGCAAGTTATGATTTCAAAGATCATTTTGAATCAAACTGAAGCTTCCTAAGTTGTAATAAAAGTTTTGACTTAATAGTTAAATACTATGTGATCATTAAGAATGGTCACGGATTGTGTGTGTTCAGAAAGGACAATGGGAGTACGGTTGCTTTAGTAATGCTTTGTGATAATAACATTAAAGTCATTAAGAATGACATCAAGATGTTACTATCAATGAAAGCATTATTAACCATGTTTTCCTCCATAATAAGTTTAGTTATAATATCCTACGTATTGGAAATACGAATCTATTAAGATAGATCGGTGGAGATATTATATTGACTTGTATGTCAAAATGTTTGGCATAAATTTCATAATAAGTCTCAATTGTTGAGACATGTAATTTATTCCTTTAGAAAAAAAGTTCCTTAAAGGATACAGGAGTGAAATGTATCATTAAGTACTTGAGAAGTGCCAAGGATGCACTCACGTATATGGAGAGGATGATTTGAAACTATGAGTTCACACTGACTCAAATTTCAAGTGAAATAATAGATTCAACCTTCTAGAAGAAAGTACTAGATTGGAAGAGTTCAAATCCAGAATTCGATATTAAAGTGACGACATAAACAAGTGATACTTTTATTAGAACAGTATGGATGAAAACGTTCATCCTTGAACTAAGATGTAGTTCTAAAAGGTCTATGATAAAATCTCATTATTGTAGGATAATAGTGGGAGCAATCAATTGTGTGATCGAGCCATGGTCTCATCAGAAGTTGCAGTACATTCTGAGGCTCTTTCACAAGTTCAGAGACAAAGAATTAAGATGAAATAATGTAATGGAAATATTCCATCTATAGATAATTTAGCAGATCCCTGACCAAGTCTTAGTCACAGAATTTATGTGAGCATCACCTAGATTTGATGGAGATCAAATGCGAAGGTGATTGGCTTGAGTCCAAGTGGGATATTGATGGATATAGGTGTCCTTTAAGTCAATCATTAGGCACTTATTTCAATTTGGTTCACTAATCAATGGCATGAGATTCATTATGTAGATTGGCATATTAATAATTGCGCATAATAAAATCTATGAATATGTGCAATAGTCATCAGATTATGATGAGATCATAATAATGAGACTGATGACTTATAAACACATATTCTCAATTGTTCCTAGTCGTAGGATGTTTGAGAAGGACATCAAACATCCGGTAAGACTAGTACAGGTTATTCCAGCTCATATGATGAGGGTGACTGATCTCGTTAGTTACTCGTGTAAAGACACAATGGTAAACCTGTAGGTGCTCATTAGGGAATAAGTTCACTGAACTGATCCGACATAAATTGCCGAATGCTAATTTACCTGACTGTCAATCGGCTTGATTCATTGTCATAGTGGCGTGGTTGATCCTTAGACTTGAGACACCAAAGACACCTTATCGGTGGACTTCTGGACTTTGACCTTGACCTACGAATCCCTATCCATGGGATCTCTAATAGTCAAGGATCGGGTCCAGCGGAAGACCTTCGAAGGTGATTGTGTGTTCAATAAAAGATCGTTCACTCTCAGGTAACTGGAGAGAGAATGCTCTAGAATAGATCAGCAGGAGTCTCTGGCTAGAGCAGAAACAATATCAAAAAAAGAGATTTTCAGATATTCTACAACGGAGTCTGATTCAAGTGAGTTGACCATCTAGGGTTTGATAGTTTACCATACGCTAGGTTAACTCGAGAGCATTGTGCGAACGAAAGATTATAGCTACACGGTAACTGTGGACGGATAGGTTCCATGAGTGGGTTGCTGAACCCCATTGTCTTCTGGGATCATGCGGTGTTGCTTGGCACCCAACTTGATCAGAAGTCCGACCGAATTTACATGCGATGTTAATTCAGCTAAGTAATTAGTTAATATCTAGATATTAATTAATTACAATAAGTCAATAACTAGTTATTGGGCTTAACGGGCTGAAAACCGGACTGGTTAATGGGCCTAGAGGGTCACACGCAATAAGATTTTCAGTCGGTGGTATTTTAGTGAGATTTATATTAACTCGGGGACTTTTGTGAAAAGTCGCGCTGACTTAATATATATACGCGTTGTTGAGAAACCCTAGGCCAAGCTCCAGGGTTTCCCCATGCTGGCCGTCATCCCTCCATTCTCTCTCCTCCTCTGGGCACCCCGTTTGAGGTGTCGAGATAATCTCCGTCTCCGTCGTGCATGATTCCCGAAAGTCAGAAATTCCCGTCGGCGGATTTTCGGCAATCGTTGCGGCAACGGATCTTCAGCGAGCGAGCTGATACGGACGAGGGAATAAGGACGAACCACCGCGGAGGATCGTGTGGATACCATTGGAGGCCAGATGCTTGTGCGGCTCGTGGCATCGCCTCGACGGAACCGAGACGGAAGCGGATTCGAATCTGCGCACGGTAATTAGATTACAACCCAATTTTTGATTTTAGTTTTTTGTTCCAAATCGGATCAGCGGGCATCGGGCGGGATAATTTGTTTGTTGTTTCCGCTGCATTCTTCGCGTCCCGCCCGGATCCCAACACTACCATCCCAGTTGTATGTGCTTACCTTTCTAGACTTTGATGTCATCTTTAGGTATGAATTGGTTGGGGGCTTATTATGCTGAGGTGGATTGCTATAGGAAGAGAGTGCGCTTCTCTATTTCGGATGTTCCGGCCTTCTACTTCCAAGGTATTAGGTTCTCCTCTCGTGATATTCTCATTTCTACTTTTAAGGTTCGGAGATTGCTCGTTGGTGGTTGTGAGGCTTTCTTCGCTTCAGTGGTTGTTGCTCGTGCTGATAGTATTTCCAGTCCTATGGACGTACCTGTAGTATGTGATTTCCCCGATATATTTTATGAGGACTTGCCTGGCCTTCCTCCTCAACGGGAGGTTGAGTTCACTATTGAGCTCGTACTGGGTACAACACCCTTGTCGAAGGCTCCGTATCGGATGCCTCCGGCCGAACTCACTGAGTTGAAGGTGTAGTTACATGATTTACTAGATAAGGGTTTTATCCGTCCCAGTATTTCTCCATGGGGTGCTCCTGTTTTATTTGTTAGAAAGAAGGACGGTTCTGTAAGGTTGTGTATTGATTATAGACAGTTGAACCAGGTGACGGTGAAGAACAAGTACCCACTTCCGAGGATTGATGATATGATGGATTAGTTGTAGTCCGCCAAGGAATCAATTACCTCTTTTTAAATGACATGAATGAATTGATTATCTCTTTTAAATAGAGGTAAGTGGGAAAAACAACAATAAAAACTATCAGAAGATTCTACCTTTTCTTTTTCTTTATCTAGAAAAGTTAAAAAAGTAAGGAAGTAAGTGGGACAGGTGGTAAAAGGAGGTGAAGTGTTTGCATCAACCTCAGCCTCTCTACACCGCATGCGGTGTAGTAAATATTACTCTAAATTAATTAGTAAGTTTAAGAGGGCATTCTAGGATTTGGAATGTTGCACTTGAGTTCTCTTTGGCTTGTCTAATCAATTATCGGAGACTTAACTAATTTTTGAATTCTCTTCTTCTAAGAACTTATTATACTTCTAATGAATTGTTTGTCTATCTAAACTGACTAAGACTTAATTTATTCAACTAAATTAAACTAATATATTCTCTTAAGATTCAGAGTGTTACACAAATCTTTTTGTTACTTTCTTACTCTTACTTCATTAGATTGACTTGATTATACTTTATATCATATTAAATTTAGTTATATTAATTATTGATTCAAATTTTTGATATGACTAAACTAAATTAAATATGACATATAAAATATAGGCCTAAACAATCTCATTCCCCTTAGATATGGATTAATTACCATCTTCTCTATGCTTACATCCACCTTTCTTATACTTCATGAATCCGAAGACTTAAGGACTTGTGCGTTATCGTCATTGGGGGCACCAAAATGGATTCTCCCTCTGCATCGTTCCTCCCACTTGACCTTTTTGAGATGTCTTGGGAGAAAAGCACGGCCATCTATATTATATATATAAAACATAGTTCCTTGGTGCCACGTGTCAACACCAGAGAACTCTGTTTCCCGCTTAAATCCTTTCTCCCTTTTTTCTCCATTTCATATTAATAACTCTACCCCCTATTAATTCTCTCTCAATAATTCACACTTTTCCCACTCTCTCTCTCATTAATTCTCTCTATCTCTCTTCTTCTTCTTATTAATTCTCTCTCTCTCTCTTTCCTCTTTCTCTCATTAATTCTCTTTCTCTCCACCCTCTCTTTCTTTCTCACAATCTCTCTCCCTCCCTCTCTTTCTCATTAACTCTCTCTCTCTCTCTCTCTCTCTTTGTAACAAAAAAATATTTATATATAATAATAATATTAATAACTTCTTATATACTATATATAATCAATTTATTTTATATTATTATTATTATATCATCATCATCATCATTATCATCTCTTTTTCTCCTCTTTAACATTTTTCCCTTTCCCTATTAATATTTCTATCTCCTATTTTTTCTGTCCTCTATTATTGTTATTATTGTTGTTGTTGTTGTTATTATTGTAATCTCCTGGGATAATAATAACTAATTTTGATATTATTATTATATTAAAAAATTAATATCAAAATAATAGTCTCATAATATAATAATAACTAATTTTGTATTATTATTAAAAAATAATATTAAAATGGTGCTCTCATGGGATAATAATAACTAACTTTGATATTATTATTATTTTTAAATTATTATTATTATTATTATTATTATTTTATTATCCTCTTTCACATTTTTCTCTCTCCCTATTAATATTATCTCTTATTTTTTTGGTCTCCTACTATTATTATTATTGTTGTTGTTGTTGCAATCTCTTGGGATAATAATAACTAATTTTGATATTATTAACAATAATAATCACATCAATATCAAAATCGTAGTCTCATGGAGATAATAATAACTAATTTTGATATTATTATTATTATTATCTCTCTTTCTCCTCTTTCACATTTTTCTCTTTTCCTATTAAAATTTCTCTCATATTTTTTTGTGATGTATTATTATTATTATTGTTGTTATTGTTGTTGTTGTGCAATCTCTTAGCATAGTAATAACTAATTTTGACATTATTATTATTATTAAGCTACTCTTATGGGATAATAATAATTAATTTTGATATTATTATTTAAATTATTATTATTATTATTATTTAATATATTAAAAAGTATTGTTATATTATTTATTGAACGTATTTATTATTATTATTATTATTATTATTATTATTGAGATAGTCTTATGGAATAATAATAACTAATTTTGATATTATTATTAGAATAGTCTCATGGGATAATAACAAAGAGTAAAAAATATAGCTTTATTTATATTAATTATAATTATTTTATTTAAATATATTAATTCTCCGTGCATCGCACGGGATTGCAACTAGTTTGTTACAATTTATCAGAAGTGATTACTCACAAGTGGAAGTTACCATTTGGACATGGAGAGTCTCATAAGGAAGTCTCTCGAGTTAATTATCATGGACATTTTCAAAATTTTCATGGCTAATGTCAAATAGGCACTGGCTGATTCCCTCAGTATCCTTCTTTTCTTAGATGTTGAGAAAAGCAGAAGTCCATCACTTATGTGTCTAACGGTTAGAAACTAGATTCTTAAAAATCTAAAATTTTGTTGGCTATTTAATTTCTCTACAAGTCTTATCTTAATTTTTTGAATAATCAAGGCCTTTGAAGTAACAAACGCAGCCTTGGCAATCAATTGCTTTTTTAATCGTGGAAACACAAAGTGGAGTACTAATAGCTTTAATAACATTGGATATTCAAAAGGATATTCCAACTTCATCCATTCAAGTGAGCACGTTACCGGGCAGAGAGGGAATACGAGGACTCTAGAGGGTAAGCGTACTACAAAAGAAATTAAGGTGTCCTAGGTCAAATAAAAATGTGGAGTCGCAGTAGGCGTTACGGAGAGAAAAAGGCCGTGGTGGACAGACGCCAAGTACACCCAATCATTCACGTCTCGCCACGTGTTTGGTGCCACGTGGAGCCCTGTAAAGCGTACAGACGCGAAGCCTTTGGCGCGGTCCACCCGCTGCTTTCCGGGAACCCAAGGTTTCTGCGCGGACACCACTCCGTATGCCTGGAGTCTTCTGCCTCAAGGATGAGATGATTTTTTTAACTTATTTTATTAATATATTTTGAAAATATTTTTAATTATAAATTTGTTGTGCGTGACCTCATTAATTTTCTTAAGCAGATTATTGTTCGTTTCGACGTGCCTTTCAGAGGATTATTAATCAAGAGCTGTAGTACGAGGTACTGTTTCTTGTACCGAGCTGGCTTCTTCATTGTCTCCCATAATTTTCTCTGGACAAACGGGTGGGGAGGCTCCTGTCCAAGTAACATGGACAAAGGATCCTACATTATTAACGAATTAGCAAGTGGAAGTGACAACTAGAGAGAGAGAGAACTTAATTTGCAAATATGTATGTCTGTAACAAAGTTAAATAATTAACCTTAAAAAACACATGAAGAACCAAAACTTGGACGTTGAAGGGACAATTAATAATGGGATCAAGAGGAGCCAATTACGTCTGTTCGATGGGGATTGCTTGAGAGCATTGCCCCAAGCAACAACAAGAGGGCCACAGCACCTCAAATGATTGGAACACAGCACATGCTAATGCTTGTGCCCGCATGAAAGAAACTAGACAGAGTTGTTGGTGCGTCCCGGAGACTAAGTAGCGTGGTGAACATAACATACCATAAGAAGGGCATCTGCTCAGATTAGGGCTGCTTGGCGCAGGGCAGGTTTTGTAGTGACAGGATCATCCTTGGTTAATTTGATTGAGCGCAAGCAAGAAGAAGATGAAATGACCAAGGCTACGGCATTCATGTCGTTCGTTCGTTGGATCAGAATAGCACCATTAATTTCCATGTTACAAAATGAGATGATGTTTTCTGATCCATTTTCGATTTTGCTATATGTTTGAGTTCCTTGAGATTACAGCGATTAATTATTTAAGTTATTAAATCGTCCGACTTAAAATTTTGAAGGACTGATCAGCGGAGAGGAAATCTATTATTTAAATATATTTTTATTTTCTGTTGCTTTTTCAACGTCAACTTATTATAGTATGACATCTTCCTGCATTAGAGTTGACTAATCAGTAACTCTTTTTTTGACATGTTTGATTAGTTGGTCAGATATGTGCACATTATACAAGAAATCAGCTATAATTCCAAGTAAAAGTCCAATATTTAGGTAATTTTATACAGCACCGATAATTCTACTTAAATAGCTAGACTATAATTTCGGGTCTAAGTTAATCTCTAAGGTCCCGTTTGGTATCGGGATAAGCCAGGGATAAGGCTTGTATATCCCCGTTCCTCGTTTGGCATTGCAAAAAGTCACGAGGATAAGAGGGGTTAAGGGGGATAGGGATAAGGGAGCTTAACCCCATTTTTGGGGTTAGATATGGGGATAACTTATTCCACCAAAAAGGTGGAATGACTTATCCTCGCCCCTTAACCTCATTGTTACCCTCATTTGCCCCTTCTCTTGGTTCATAAAATAATAATATATTTAACTCTAATAATATATTTTATTACTATCTAATGACGTTAAATATATTATTAAATAAAATTCTTAATCAAATCGATACCACCTATAGAATATATTATTATATTTATCTTATATATCATTAATCTTTAAATAGTGCTAATAAGTATTTTAATATATTATTATATATAATATAATATCATATATTATTATCTTAAATTAGTATTTGTACTTAAATTATTAGGATTAGTACTAATAAGTATTAGTATTACATCGTATTCTTAAAATAGTAATATAATTAACTCTAATAACAACTTTATTTCTAGTTAATGACATTATGTCATTAAATAGAAATATGAATCAAGTCAATACGGATGGAATATATTATTATACTAAATAATAGTAATAAGCATCTTTAATATATTATTATACATAATATAATAATATATATTATTATCTTCGATAGTACTAATAAGTTTTTTAATATATTATTATATATTATAAAATAACATATATTATTATCTTAAATTTATATTAGTACTTATATTAGTAATATTAGTACTTACATACTAATATTAGTATTAATAAGTATTAGTACTACATTGGATTTATAAAATAATATACTTAAATTCAATAACGGCTTCATTACTAGCTAATGACATAATGTGTACTTTAATATATACTTAAATTCAATAATACTTAAAATAATATATATAATACTTAAATAAATCTATAAGCATATTTAATATATTTGATATGTAATATAATAATATACATTATTATTTTAAATAACACAAATAAATATTTTAATAGATTATTATATAATATAATACATATATTATTATCTTAGATTAGTATTAGTACTTACATACTAGTATTAGTACTAATAGACATTAGTATTATATCGGATTTATAAAATAATAATATAATTAACTTTAATAATAGTTCATTTACTATATTGAATAATACTATTAAGTATATTTAATATATTATTATATTCTAATTATATGTTAATTATGTGTAGTATAAATTGAGTGCCTTTAAAATATAATTAAATTCAATAACTTGAATTAAGTATGTTTAGTGTATCATGATACGAGTAATAAAAAATAAAAAAATATTTACACTTAATATACTACATATATATTGAATATATAGTTATATTACATAAAATAATATAATACCCATGTTACTTTAGATTAGAAGGGTAGCAATGTCTTTTTCACAACTTATCTTCCGTACTGTGCTCATTTTCACCAAATAGAGAATAGGATTAACTTTTTTCTTATCCCCTCACATACCAAACACATCACAGAATAAGGATAGGGATAAATTAATCTAGGTTAATTTATCCCTATTCTTCCCTTTTTCTATCCCGATACCAAACAAGACCTAAAGAAATAATATCACAAATCAGGAGAAATAATCCTATAACACTTTGACTATACAGCAAGAAAGATTTGTAGGCTCCCAACCAATTTAAACCTAAATTGAAGAGTGAAAGCAACTGAGCTAGTGACGGTGGCGTCGAAGGTGGCTGCGGGGCTCATGACAGTGGTTCTGGGAGACTGCGGCTAGGGCGGCGGCACGATTCCCTACTTTCAGGTTGCAGACAAACAAAGAGTTTTATAGGTTCGACGAGTCGATCATTGCGACTGTTGAGATATATGGTGCAGAAATCTTGGATGGGGCTCGCTAGGGAGAGCTACCACGATAGAGCGACGACATCTCCACGTTTATGCTCGACAACATGTCCTTTGAGATCAAGGGGATCGAGAAGCTCGACATGCAATGGTTTTTTTTTTTTTTTTTTGGGGGGGGGGGAGGCAACCTGTGCTAGGGTAGCGGCGGAGGTTTGGGGTAACGTGGTGGAGGCGCAGGACTTAGGTTGTGAGAACTAAAGAATTTGCTCTGATACCAAAACTGATGCTGGACAAGAAAAAGGGATAAGAATAGGGATGTACAGGGGAAAAAGGACTGGCCGACGTCACACAGGTAAGCATTTCTCTCTGGCGTTGCACCGGAGTAGGGGGAGCCCTTGGCGTCGCATCAAGGAAGAGGGGTGGGGGTCTCCGTCACAGAGGCCAAAATCGCACAAATAGATAGTTTTTTTATCCAAAATTCATCATCTTTAATTTCTGAAATAAGCGTACATATATAGACTCGATTTTTAGACTCTTATCCGGACTCTAAACTATCTAATATTTTCTTTCCATTGTGTCTATCCATTAATCTCTAATTAGTGCAAAAATCGCACCTAAAAAAAATCCTAAAAATAAAAAATTACATGTTGGGCCCTCAATGGGCCTAATAAAGTCAAATAAGTGTAATTCTATTTAGCAAACGGGCTGTGCATCAAGTCAAAGAAAGTGGCTTCAAACCTGATAGACGCTTACTATGTGTTGCCCATAAATCTGCTCCTGTATCATCAAGAGAGTGTGGCCACAGCTCCCCAAACTTCCACAATGCTACGATGATCTTTTAAGTGTTGTATATTTATAAAAAATACCTCTCTAAGTATTATTTTTTTAACTGCTCTTCAAGAATGATGATTTTATGTCGCCAGGTTCAAAGGAGAGAGAGAGGAGAGAGGGGGTTTAGGGGGGGGGGGGGGGAGCGACCTGCGCTAGGGCAGTAGCGGAGGTTTGGGATGGCGTGGTTGAGGCGCATGATTCGGATTGTGAGAAACAACTCAAAGAATATGCTTTGATACCAAAACTGATGCGAGACAAGAAAGGGAGATAACAATAGGGGTGTACAGGGGAAAAAGGACTGGCTGAGTCACACAAGTAAGCGTTTCTCTTCGGCGTCGCACCGGAGTAGGGGGAGCCCTTGGCGTCGCACCAAGAAAGAGGGGTGGGGGTCTCCGTCACAGAAGCCAAAATTGCACAAACAGGTAATTTTTTCATCTAAAATTCCGACTCTAAACTATATGATCTTTTCCTTCCATTGTGTCTATCCATTAATCTCTAATTAGTGCGAAAATCACACCTAAAAAACATCCTAAAAATAAAAAATTACATGTTGGGCCCTCAATGGGCGTAATAAAGTCAAATAAGTGTACTTCTATTTAGCAAACGGGCCGTGCATCTTCTCAAAGTCAAAGAAAGTGGCTTCAAACCAGATAGACGCTTGCTCTGGGGTTGCCCCATAAATCTGCTCATGCATCATCAAGAGAGTGTGGCCACGGCTCCCCAAACTTCCACAATGCTACGATGATCTTTTAAGTGTTGTATATTTATAAAAATACATTCGTAGTGTCGGATCTGGTTATCTTCATCACCTTTTTTTCTTTTATAACAAGATGTGAGACGTTCTTATTGAGTCCACATCTAGGAGGAGATGCCACTGTGGCCATTAGGTTAATTAACACCCACAGTATTATACTAATATTAGTTATGTCTGTGGTTAAGTACATCACACTTCTTCCCTGGAGTAGAGAAAACGAACATGGGGTGCTCGTTAATTAGTCAGGCCGAGGCATCATTAGTTGGGAGAAAGATCACGATCTACATCTACTAAATGAGGTTGGCAAGATTAAGTTCCCTCGTTAGTTATTATTGATCAGCCACTCAAATGTTAGTATTACTCCGGAATTAAAGGTTGACATATTGATGTAGATTGGATCTATCACGACCGGATTCCGAGGCTGGAACCCGAAGAAGTGGATCCGAAGCCGGTTCGGATCGGTGCTACTGAGGCCCGACGGGGATCCGGAAGGCCGAGGGGGCGGAGGCGAAGACGAGGGTCCGAAGGCCGAAGGGCGCTTCGGTCGGTGCAGGCTCGTCTCCGGAAAGTCGGGGCCGAGGCTCCTTCGGCGGGCGAAGGGGCGGCGCGGATGAAGCTCCTTCTGGCTGTATTGCTGACAGGCGATGAAGCCGAAGCCGACGGTCTGAGGCCGGAAGGGTCTCGGACTCGGCTTGCTCTTGGATAGTGAGTCCAAAAGTCCTTTTGCCGGACGAGGGGACAGCGCGGGGCCGAGTCTCCTGTCGCAGGGCAGCCGTCGCACGGCGTCGAGACCGGGGAGAGGAGTCCGAGGTCGGCGGCCGAGACCGACTCGGGAAGGTCGGCGATGATTCGAACCGAGCTCCTGCAGGAGGGAAAGAAGAAGAAAGACCGGTCAGCAGGAGTCTCGGGCTCTGGCTCTTAGGAACCCCCTCCGACGGTCAAGTTAGCTTCTGAAGATGATTCGATTCAGAAGGCAAAAAGTAGCTTTAATGCTATTTGGACCGTAGTCCTTAAGGGTCTCGGAGGCAAAGAATTGCATACCTTTGGCAATAAATAGCGGTGTATTTATAGCAGAGGATAGAGGTTGGTTAACGGTGGTAGCCGATATAGGACTATGTTTGGGCTTACTGGTAAACCGTCATAGTGCCTGATCCGCCACCGGAGTGGGCCGGACTCGGCTATCGGGCCGAAGGGGGTTGGGCCGCCGATGGGCCGAAGCCTGCTGGGCCTAGGGCTGCCGCGCTGTTCCCGGGCCGTAGGCTGATGGGCCGCTGACGGGCCGAAGCCTGTTGGGCCGGGAGCAACGGTGCCGCTTATGGGGCCGAGGGCTGCTGGGCCGCTGATGGGCTGGAGGCTCCCGGAGGGCCTGATACTGCTGCTGTTGGGCTGAACGGGGTTTGGGCCTGCTCTAATGGGCCGAATCGGATTCTGCCTCATCACATAGCCCCCCACTCTCGTCTTCCTCAGTTCTGAGATGGCGAGAGTAAAATCCGAAGCTTTCTCGAAGAAGTAATATGGTATATGCTTCGTTTGAAGAACCAAGCCGCTCCCCGATCAGGTATACGTGGCCGAAGCCACCCTCAGATCAGGTTACCTGCGTGTTTAGAAGAACAGTGCTGCTTCCCGATCGGTACGGGTTACCTGCGGACTTTTTTAGAAAAAGCCATGCCGCTTCCCGATCGGTACGGGTTATTTGTGGGCTTATACTTTGCCGCTTCCCGATCCGGTATACGTGGCCGAAGCCACCCTCGGATCAGGATTACCTGCGGACTTTTTTAGAAAAAGCCATGCCGCTTCCCGATCGGTACGGGTTATTTGCGGGCTTATACCTTGCCGCTTCCCGATACGGTTTGCATGGCCGAAGCCACTCCCGGTACGGTTTACACGGACTTAGAGAAAACACCATGCCGCTTCCCGAACCGGTACACATGGCCGAAGCCACTCTCGGTTCAGGTTACCTGCGGGCTTAGAAAACCATGCCGCGTCCTGATCCGGATTACATGGCCGAGAGCCATTCGTCGGATCGAAGGACTCGCGGACTTTGAGAGAATACCATGCCGCTCCCGATACGGTTTGCATGGCCGAGGCCACTCCCGGTACGGTTTACACGGACTTAGAAAGAACACCATGCCGCTTTCCGAACCGGTACACATGGCCGAAGCCACCCTCGGATCAGGATTACCTGCGGACTTTTTAGAAAAGCCATGCCGCTTCCCGATCGGTACGGGTTATTTGCGGGCTTATACCTTGCCGCTTCCCGATCCGGTATGCGTGGCCGAAGCCACCCTCGGATCAGGATTACCTGCGGACTTTTTAGAAAAGCCATGCCGCTTCCCGATCGGTACGGGTTACCTGCGGACTTTTTAGAAAAGCCATGCCGCTTCCCGATCGGTATGGGTTATTTGCGGGCTTATACCTTGCCGCTTCCCGATCCGGTATATGTGGCCGAAGCCACCCTCGGATCAGGATTATCTGCGGACTTTTTAGAAAAGCCATGCCGCTTTCCGATCGGTACGGGTTACCTGCGGACTTTTGTTGAGAAATCCGTGCCGCTCTGATTCGGTACGCATGGCCGGAGCCACTCCGAATCAGGTTGCTGCGGACTTTAAAGAATACCATCAGGTTCTCCGAGAAAGAAATTTTTATTTATTCCTTCCGGCTAATAGTCCGAGGGGTGTAATTTACAGGAAGTGCCGAAGGTGCTCCGTTTTTCAAATAAAACGGGGGACGCATGTCCGAAGGGGTCCCTAATTCGTGAGCCCCCCGGTCGCTTTCGCTTACAAACACTTTTGTTTCAGAGGCATAGCCTTGGAAAGGAGGATCTCTTTGGACGCTGCCTTACTTCTTTGAGGTCCTCGAGTTGCGCCTCTGTCGAGGCCGTTCCTACCGTCAAAGTGGCAGTTGGCCCTCTCTGACGAGGCGATCTATCTCCTCCCGAAGTTGCCGGCATTCGTCGGTCGTGTGGCCGGTTCCCTGATGGTAATCACAATATCTGCTGGGGTCCCTTCGGCGAGCATCAGTTTTCATGCGCTGTGGCGGCCGGAGCATATGCTTTATCTCTGTCAGTATTCGGGAAGGGGGAGCAGGTAGTAATAAGTGTCGCGGCTACGGACCTCGTTTCCTGCCTCGGATCCACTCCCTTTGACATCGCCCACACAGGAGCTCTTGACTCGCAGGTTGATGGTGAGCCGCTGGAGGGGCAGGTGACGCCGAAGACTCGTCGTTCACCGAAACGGTCTCGTCAACGGAAACCCGCGAAGACGCTGGCCGAGGCTCCTCGTTCTGTACAGGGCGAAAGGGAGGTGCTGGTTGGGGGAGTTGACTCAATACCCCTATATATTGGGTCATGGCAGATACCATGCTTGCCAAGGAAGTAACAGTGGCAGTCAGTACGGTCATTTGGTGTTGAAGTTCCTCTATCCGGTTGTCTCCAACAGTAGACCCTGTCATGGTTGGTTGAGTGGTGCTTGCTGGAGCGGATGAAGTGCCTTCGGGAGGCAGAGACTGCGCTGGGACTGCCCACGTCTCTGCTTCGGCCTGTCCGGATTGTCGGGTTTGTGACATGACTTAATTGTTTGTTTCTCACAGACGGCGCCACGTGATGTAGACTGGATCTATCACGACCGGATTCCGAGGCTGGAACCCGAAGAAGTGGATCCGAAGCCGGTTCGGATCGGTGCTACTGAGGCCCGACGGGGATCCGGAAGGCCGAGGGGGCGGAGGCGAAGACGAGGGTCCGAAGGCCGAAGGGCGCTTCGGTCGGTGCAGGCTCGTCTCCGGGAAGTCGGGGCCGAGGCTCCTTCGGCGGGCAAAGGGGCGGCGCGGATGAAGCTCCTTCTGGCTGTATTGCCGACAGGCGATGAAGCCGAAGCCGACGTTTTGAGGCCGGAAGGGTCTCGGACTCGGCTTGCTCTTGGATAGTGAGTCCAAAAGTCCTTTTGCCGGACGAGGGGACAGCGCGGGGCCGAGTCTCCTGTCGCAGGGCAGCCGTCGCACGGCGTCGAGACCGGGGAGAGGAGTCCGAGGTCGGCGGCCGAGACCGACTCGGGAAGGTCGGCGATGATTCGAACCGAGCTCCTGCAGGAGGGAAAGAAGAAGAAAGACCGGTCAGCAGGAGTCCCGGGCTCTGGCCCTTAGGAACCCTCTCCGACGGTCAAGTTAGCTTCTGAAGATGATTCGATTCAGAAGGCAAAAAGTAGCTTTAATGCTATTTGGACCGTAGTCCTTAAGGGTCTCGGAGGCAAAGAATTGCATACCTTTGGCAATAAATAGCGGTGTATTTATAGCAGATGATAGAGGTTGGTTAACGGTGGTAGCCGATATAGGACTATGTTTGGGCTTACTGGTAAACCGTCATAGTGCCTGATCCGCCACCGGAGTGGGCCGGACTCGGCTATCGGGCCGAAGGGGGTTGGGCCGCCGATGGGCCGAAGCCTGCTGGGCCTAGGGCTGCCGCGCTGTTCCCGGGCCGTAGGCTGATGGGCCGCTGACGGGCCGAAGTCTGTTGGGCCGGGAGCAACGGTGCCGCTTATGGGGCCGAGGGCTGCTGGGCCGCTGATGGACTGGAGGCTCCCGGAGGGCCTGATACTGCTGCTGTTGGGCTGAACGGGATTTGGGCCTGCTCTAATGGGCCGAATCGGATTCTGCCTCATCACATATATATCCTTTATTAGTTGGGAGAAGGATCGTGATCTGAAACTTAATTTGATTTCGGCATCCAACGCTTTACTTATTAATCCATTTTTTTTTAGTGATAGACCAGGGTATCAGCTCCCTAAAATCCTACTCCCATATAGGTGTCAGTCTTATACTCTAGCTACATACACATACCCATTTTAAAAGTTTAGTCTTTGATCTTCATGTACGTACCTTCTGCTTAAACTAGAGGAACGGATGGATCCCGAGTTAGATGCATGCAGCTGAAGAAAGGTGTCGAAGATTTGTCGGAATCATGGTCCATGCATACTGGTAGTTTTGGTAAATTTTTGTTTTGAGAATTGGTGCAATAAGTATAACTTGGAATGCGTCTGCCAACTATCAGATGCCACGTGCCGTCCTCCTACATGCTCATGCAGGAGCAATTATGAGGCCTTGATGCAGGTTGATGTCAGTGCATACGGGCACACGTTAAAAGGGAAAAAAATTGCTTTGCTTGAATTTTGAGGAATATGTAAGCGCTCTCCATAACATGTACAACGTTTCAAGAGTATATGTTTCTAAACACATGTACACGTTCTTGAGAGCATATACAAACTCTGAGAATTATGTGCATCGTGAATATACTCTTCAAACCTTGTACATGCTCTTTAGAGCATGTACGTACTTTCGAGAGTACGGATATGCTCTCCAAAATTTAAGGCAAATGTTTTTTTTTTTCTTTCTAAGGAATGTCTATGTACGCTGGCGTCAGCTCACGTCAGAACGTCATAATTATGCTGCAGGAACAAACATGTGAGGAAGGGGGGGGGGGGGGTTTACGTGGTGGTGTCTGGTGGTTAAAGGATACATTCACCACATTACGTTATACGTAGTGCACCTCAAGTGGTATAATAAATATTTCTCTTTTATTCTTTTCCTGGTCTCATCATTTTCCTACTCATAAGATTTAAGAACTTGAGATTATAAATTTCTTGTGGTTATACGTTCATAGAGAATCGTCTTTTTTTTTACACCAAGGTAAGAGTGTGTGACGTGACCTTACCCATTTGTGAAGTGCCTATGACTTATTTGTTAAAAAAAAAAAAAAAAGTTTAGGCAAGTGGCTTAACGGCCAAAGTGTCTCTAAAATGAGAGAAATTCTAGTCTCACAAGTTCTCTTATGGTGAAAAATTCTTCACCGAAGACAAATAATATTTCATGTGAGTAGATAATAATTCTAAGTCAACTCCACAACAACAACAAAAATAGTCATCCAGGCCACGTCCAAATGGATGCAAACACCTGGCCCGAGGAGAAGATTATTATCAGGTACCTAACTGAATAAGACCCAGTTGGTGCCTAAGACTCATTCTTTGGTTCTTAGTCTTCTGTGAAATAACATAAATGCCATAAAAGAACTCTTTTGGTTTCTTTTATCATTTTGGCATACTATAAACATTTGGTTAGATAGGAGCAATCATCATCACACTCATTTTTCTTCAATTTCAATTTTTAGTTTTAAGTCACCATAAATAACAATCTTAAACCGAAATCAACTATAAGGAGACTTTTAGGGCTCAACCGGTTTAATTTAAAATAAGGCTATTTAAGACATGTCAAATCTACAAAAAGTAACCCTAAAACTATTTAGCACACTCAAATTTTAGAAAAATATTATTTTACAATTATTTATGACATTTTACAGGAGCTTTTTCAGTTGGATTCCCAAACCACTGCCAAATAAATTTAAGGATGGTCGGTGGTCGTCTTTCCTTCTCTGGCAGCAGGAAAGGCATACGAAGCTACTGTAACTTGCCTTCGTCGGCTAAAAAAACAAAAGAATTAGAGGACAAAAGGAGTAGAGGGCATGCTTTCCAATTAACTTTGCTTGGTCGTTTCTTCACGTACTTCTGTGATTTTTTTTTTTTTCTTTTACGTGTGGAATTTCACCTGACTGTGGCTCCCGTGACCCAGTGATGTTGAACTTTCCTTGCCTAATTATGGTGATTTTCTTCATAGGTTCAAGACTCATCTTGTATAAAAGAAAAGATTTGTTCCACAAGTTCGTAATAATTTAGAGACTTGTTCTACAAATTCTTAAGGAATGATGTGTACTCTCCACAAGTGGCATAGTTCATACAAAGATTATTGCTCCCAGAGGAGGCAAGACTTTTGAGTTCGGAATAATCATAAAAGATTGAACTATCGCGATTGTATAGAAAAAATCTCCCATTGAGAAGGAAAATTATCATAAGTGCTTCTATTTATACTCTCTTCACTAAGAAGTTCTTGTAAATACTTTGGCAGAAAATATTAAGATGAAGTATATATTCGGTCTAAGAACAATTCATGCTGGTTGTTGGGTCGGAGATTTGTTCAATCTGAATCAGGCGGCTGAAATTCTTCCGAATCATAGAAATCTCTCGTAATAGTAGAGTCCGATGGGAGGACGCATAGGGCAAATCCGAACCGATCCCTAGGAAGAACGAGATTCTGGCTTCTTTATCTGGTACTGGTTTTCCTTATCAGCGGATCGGAGGAGGATTCAGAAATAACTTCCTTTGGTGGAAAGTCATCCTACGCCTACAAGACATCGGAGTCTGTTTCGGATTCAAAGGCCTTGTGCGGAAATCTATTCACATGGGCCTCCTGACTGAAGGACCGACCGAGCCTTGAAAGGAGGCCTGGGCCCACTTAACGGGTCGGCCCACTCAGTAAATGGACCAGACTAAATCAGGCCCTCTCACTAGCCCCTTGCTTCGAAGGGCGGCGGTGTGTGGCCTTCGGAGCAGTCGAGTTCTGGATGGGCAGGCGTATTTAATACAGACAAAAAAGTGTCCCGCCCTTCTGTACGAGGGCGAGAGGTTATGATTCAAAAATGATACGTCTCACGCTCATAGGCGAGTGCCGGTTCGGCGATCGTGCGCGCCCGAGGCGAACATATCTTTGTCTGCTAGGGGATGAAGCGCTCCCTTCGAACGGATGTTTCCAACAGACATTGAAAGAGATAAAACATGCTTCACGACCGCGAATGAAGAACCACTTTGAGCAGTATTCTGTGCACGACTTCTCTTGGGCTTGTTCTTCATCCTCCAGTCCCCTTCGAGTCATTTGTTCTTCTGTCCCCTGCCTCTTGATGAGCCACCACTCGGGAACAATGTCAAGAGATATGTCTTATGCCAAGGGGGCTCATAGAAAGATTATCAATCCCACAGGCGAGACTTTCGAGTTCGGAATAATCATAACAAATAGAATTATCATGACTGTATAGAAAAAAATCTCCTATTGAGAAGGAAAATTACCGTAAGTGCTTATATTTACACTCTCTTCACTAAGAAGGTCTTGTAAACACTGAGAAGCAGAAGTCTATCACTTATGTGTCTAGCGGTCAGAAACTAGATTCTTAAAAATCTAAAATTTTGTTGGCTATATAATTTTTCTACAAGTCTTATCTTAATTTTTTGAATAATCAAGGCCTTTGAAGTAACAAACGCAGCCTTGGCAAACAATTGCTTCTTTTTAATCGTGGAAACACAAAGAGGAGTACTAATAGGTTTAATAACATTGGATATTCAAAAATATATTCCAACTTCACCTATTCAAGTTAAACACATTACCGGGCAGAGAGGGAATACAAGGACTCCAGAGGGTAGGCGTACTAGAAAAGAAATTAAGGTGTCCTAAGGTCAAATAAAATATGGAGTCACAGGTAGGCGTTACGAAGAGAAAAAGGCCGAGATCTACCATGCTTTTTACTCTTTCCGTAAAGTTTTTGGGAAGTCATGTTCTTCGTAGGTTGGGATGGACAGACTCCAAGTACACTCAACCATTCACGTGTCGCCACGTTTTTGGTGCCGACGTGGAGTCCTGCAAAGCGTACAAACGAGAAGTCTTTGGCGCGGTCCACCCGCTCCTTTCTGGGAGCCCAACGTTTCTGCGCGGACACCACTCCCTATGCCTGGAGTCTTCTCTTTAGGATGAGATGATTATTTTAACATATTTTATTAATATATTTTGAAATATTTTTAATTATCAAGTAATTTTTCTTGTGTTGATTTTAATTGTATTATTTTTTAATGTGACAATGAAAGTCTATAATCTAATCAGTTATGTTGGGCTGAGTTAGGTACGGAGAATAAGTGACTTTCTATTCGGTAATTAAAATTTTATTTTATTTAAAATAAGGATAATTTCAATAAAAAAAAGTAAAAATTAGCTTCTGTTTGAGCTTGACTAACTAATTCAAAAACTTTTAATTAAATTAGACATTTTGATTCGTCTTGATAATTAAAGCAACAGTCTCCATAATAATCTGGATAATTCAGTTACTTCAAGACTTATTCCATTATTAAGGAAGCCCTAATTATCAACACCCTTAAACAAGGGATTATATATGAATTTCGGACGTATAAGTCTCAAAAAGTTGCTTTTGATTTAGATATACTTGTCTCATGAATTATGATATCCGCCATAAACAACATTTGAACAGAGCTTACATCAGTTTTCATACAAAAGGAGTTTCTGCTCTTTTTATAAAAGGAGTTAACGTTTGAAAAACCCTTTAATAAATTAAATATGATGCGCGTAGTTTGCCATAAGAGCAAGAGCACGTCTTTGCACAAATTGCAGCATGTCTAATTTATATTTTGCATTTTTTGCTTGTCCATTATTTATTGTTTATTCATGGTGCAGACTGTGCAAAGCAACGTTTAAGTGGTAGTAGCTACTAAGAAGCATCCATGGACGGTGGGACGCATCCTTTGGAAAGAAAGATCTAACCAGGGTAGGCGGGCTGTTAACGAACTTAATTGGCTAAGTAAAAGATCGGTGATCTATCTTATTTCTTTCTCTTTCTAGCATCTTAAATATTTTCATCTCTATCAGCTGATTGTTCGTTTGATAACTTCTCCCAGATCAACTTAATTTGGTGCTAAGATGTAAATTGTTATTTCTTCAGCAAGCATTTCGATGAGATTTTTGCTTCAAGTAAACTGAGGGCGTGGCGAACTGTGGCAAGCGCGGCTCTGCGGTGAGGGCCTTCGACAACCCAGGTTCGAGTTCTCTCTAGGGTGGGGAGGAGTTTCTCCCTCTTCCGCTAGGAAGATCGGACCCTCCTCCTCCTCTTGAGAGGACAATTTTATCCTCTTTTTGGAGGCCTCTTCTTCTCCCTCGTGAAGAGTTTTTTCTTTTTTTCTTGTGGAAGGTTTTGTTCAGAAGAATTTTACTTTTCTAGATCGGTCTCCGTCGGAGGATCCTCTCTCTCATCGGCTGCGACTATCCTCCACTCCACCCTTGTTTCCATTGCTTTCATTCTTAACGACCCGTTTTGTACCCCTTCTTAATTTACCTTCCAAACCTCCTCCCTGATCTCTTAGCAAATGCTTGTTTCTCCTGTGCTGGTTCTTATTGGTGTCATCGGTTGCGATTTTCATTTCACCGGTAGGAGTCTTGCTGCTGTCGTCTTCTGTGCGGGCTTTGTGGTACTGCCTACCACATGTTCGACGAAATGACGAACTCTCGTGTTTGTGTGTGCATCCCCTTACTCCGCTATTGTGAATAGGCCCTCCGAACTCTTCTAGTTCATGGGCAAGCTGCCGATAGCTCTACAGCTCCCCTTTCTCTCGTTGAAGACTTCTAGTTTGGAACTGCTTGCGATCCTCGCCGACAAGTTTGGTTGGCTCCTCCGACATATAGTGGCTGTCAACTATCTCGTTAATCTGTATTTGTTGTGCTCTATCTGTATGTTCTGTGTTCGTGAGGGGTATGGTCCTAACTATTCTGGTAGTTTAGGCGTGCTCTTTTGCACGGAAGGTGTTTGGTTTTATGTTCTCACTGTATTGCTCAGGTTCTATGAATGAAAGCTTTACTTCTTATGTTCAAAAAATAAATGAGATTTTTACTTCAAAGATTTCTTCTTATTCTTTCTTCTCTTTTTTTTGTTCGTACTATGCTTCGTATGCCCAATTTGATAGTCAGATTATTTGTTCAACATAAGTCATCTTAGATTAATTATACTAGCACTAGTCTTATTTTAATTTAGCAATTTTGTTGTAGCTTTTTCTGAAATAAGCCATTCTAATTAAGGAGAAAATGTAGAGCTGAATGATCCCCTTCCACCTCCACCGAGGGGAATTGTAGAGCAAGCAGTAGGGCCTCACGAAGAGCAAAAGCTTCAACCTCAAAAGAATTGGAGAAGGCAGTTAACCTGGAGTAGCAGTACAAAAGAGAGCCCATGTGATCTCTGGTTAACACACCAATAGCCCCACCATTAGCATTAGTCACCCCATCAAAGTTAAGTTGATAACCATGTAAAGGAGCACTCCATTTAATTGGGTTTTTAAGTTTGTAGGAATGATGTGAATTGGATGAGACCTAGAAGTCATAATATGTCAAGGTAGTTCTGATAATAATGACTGGATTTGTAGTGGAATTTTCTATAATAGTTTTACATCTAGCTTTCCATGTGTGCCAAAAGAGAAGCACAAAATCACAAAAGGTTTCTCTTGTTGAACTACTAGTTCCAAATTCGTGCGATGCACGACATTTATGTGAAATTATTTAAAATATATTAAATTTAATTTTAAGATAAAAATATCATATTAATTTAAATAATTTTGTTTTAATAAATTTTTAATTTTAGGCAAATAATTAATTATACAGATAATTTTACATGAGGAATATTAAAATTTTAATTTCACTTAATAGAGACTCTATATGAAGGTATTTCACTCACATGCTAAACTGTATTATTGCTAGTTAGGTGACTTTAATAGAGGACCTCATGAGATCCAAAGTAGTGTTAGAAAAAAGAAAAAAAAAGTAATAATATGCAGTAAATAATCAAATATAAATATAATTTTGTACGAGGACTACAATGAAACTATAACCGCGTACAAATTAGGTAAAACACTATTCGAGCACAATTGACAATCATGATACTTTCACGCAATAAAGAAGTTATTTAAAAATAGATCAGCTAGATTAAGAGTGCCTCATCAATTGGATTAAAATTTTATTTTATTAGTATAGATATAGATTAGGAAAGGAGGATTGGACCATCCTGACAGCGAGTCTCCGAAGGATTAAGTGCTATCAGCAAAGGATTAATTGAGAGGAGAGCCCTTCCAAATTTCTAGTGTTACTTCATAATGGAAAATCATATGATTAACTATTTAGGCTCCTTGTTACATCACATATATGATTTTTTTCCAGCATCATGTGGCAAACTAAACATTTCTTGTCAGCACCAGAGCTATATATCGTGATGTCCGCGACTGTTCAAAATCCAAGCTGTCCAAATAAATTTGTTGTGCGTGACCTCATTAATTTTCTTAATTAGCAGATTATTGTACGTTTCGACGTACCTTTCGTAGGATTATTAATCAAGAGCTGTAGTACGAGGTACTGTTTCTTGTACCGAGCTGGCTTCGTCATTGTCTCCCGTAATTTTCTCTAGACAAACGAGTGGGGAGGCTCCTGTCCAAGTAACATGGACAAAGGATCCTACATTATTAACTAATTAGCAAGAGGAAGTGACAACTAGAGAGAGAAAGAGAACTTAATTTGCATATATATATATGGAACAAAGTTAAATAATTAACCTTAAAAAACACATGAAGAACCAAAACTTGGACGTTGAAGGAACAATTAATAATGGGATCAAGATGAGCCAATTAGGTCTGTTCGATGGGGATTGCTTGAGAGCATTGTCCCAAGCAACAACAAGAGGGCCACAGCACCTCACATTATTGGAACATAGCACATGCTAATGCTTGTGCCCGCATGAAAGAAACTAGAGAGAGTTGTTGGTGACGTCCCGGAGACTAAGTAGCGTGGTGAACATAACATACCATAAGAAGGGCATCTGCTCAGATTAGGGTTGCTTGGGGCCGGGCAAGTTTTGTAGTGACAGGATCCTAATTGGTTTGATTGAACGCAAGCAAGAAGAAGATGAAATGACCAAGGCTACGGCATTCATGTCGTTCGTTCGTTGGATCAGAATGGCACCTGATGTAGACTGGATCTATCACGACCGGATCCCGCAAACGGGGATCCGAAACAAGGAGGATCCGGAGCCGGTCCGGATGGAACGGTGACGAGGGGACCCGACGGGGATCCACAACGGGGCGAAGCAGAGACTATTTCGGAATGAAGAGGATCCGCCAGCGGGGGGCGCGATCTGCCGCCGGAGCTGCTCTTGGATAGTGAGCCGCTGCTCCTTCGGTCGGACGAAGGCGCGGCGCGAGCAGGAGCTCCTGTCGGCGGAGTGGTCGACGAGCGTCGGAGCAGAAGTCGGAAAGTCCGAGATCGGACGGGGGAACGGCTCGCTCTCCGACGAGGGGGTCCGAAGGCACCTTCAGCGCGAGGCCGAGTCTCCTGGTGCGGGGCGACCGACGGGATTGCCCTCGGACGGCGAGTCCGAAGGCTACTTCAGCGTGAGACCGAGTCTCCTGGCGCGAGGCAGCCGGCGTTCGGCGTCGAGACCGGGGAGAGGAGTCCGAGGTCGGCGGCCGAGACCGACTCGGGGAGGTCGGCGATGATTCGAACCGAGCCCCTGCAGGAGGGAAAGAAGAAGAAGAACCAGTCAGCAGGAGTCCCGGGCGTCAGCCCTGGGGAACCCCCTCCGACGGTCAAGTTAGCTTCTGAAGAAGATTCGATTCAGGAAGCAAGAAGAAATAGCTAGAACACTATTCGGACAGTAGTCCTTTAAGGGGTTTCGGAAGCTTAGGGGGGCATCCGTTTTTCCCACCTACCTCCTTGGCCACAAGTAGCAGGATACTTATAGCGGAGGGTAGCGGATGGTTAACGGTGGCAGCCGATATAGGACTAAAAGGAGGCTTACTGATAAACCGCCATAGCGTCTGATCCGCCACCGGAGTGGGCCGGATTCGGCTACCGGGCCGAAGGGGGTTGGGCCGCTGACGGGCCGAAGCCTGCTGGGCCCTGGGCCGCCGTGCTGTTCCCGGGCCGTAGGCTGATGGGCCGCTGACGGGCTGAAGCCTGCTGGGCCGGGAGCGACGGGGCCGCTTATGGGCCGAGGGCTGCTGGGCCGCTAACGGGCCGAAGGCCGCCGGAGGGCCTAGTACTGCTGCTGTTGGGCTGAATGAGGTTTGGGCCTGCTGCAATGGGCCGAATCGGATTCTGCCGCATCACATAGCCCCCCACTCTTGTCTTCCTCAGTTCTGAGATGGCAAGAGTAAAATCTGAGACCTCCTCGGAGGAGTGATACGGTATATGCTTCGTTTGAAAAACCTTTGCTTTGTATAAAAAAGCTGCTTCAGGTCGGCCGAGGGCTGTTGGCAAACAGCTTCGTCTAAGGCCGGGACCTTGTCGGAGATACCTTCGTCTTATGTCGAGACTCGGTGTACATAGAACACTATGTCGCTTCCCGATCGGTACGGGTTATTTGCGGACTTAGAAATATACTGTGCCGCTTCCCGAACCGGTACACATGGCCGAAGCCACTCTCGGTTCAGGTTACCTGCGGGCTTAGAAGAACCGTGCCGCTTCCCGATCGGTACGGGTTATTTGCGGACTTAGAAATATACCGTGCCGCTTCCCGAACCGGTACACATGGCCGAAGCCACTCTCGGTTCAGGTTACCTGCGGGCTTAGAAGAACCGTGCCGCTTCCCGATCGGTACGGGTTATTTGCGGACTTAGAAGAACCGTGCCGCTTCCCGATCGGTACGGGTTATTTGCGGACTTAGAAGAACCGTGCCGCTTCCCGATCGGTACGGGTTATTTGCGGACTTAGAAATATACCGTGCCGCTTCCCGAACCGGTACACATGGCCGAAGCCACTCTCGGTTCAGGTTAACTGCGGGCTTAGAAGAACCGTGCCGCTTCCCGATCGGTACGGGTTATTTGCGGACTTAGAAGAACCGTGCCGCTTCCCGAACCGGTACACATGGCCGAAGCCACTCTCGGTTCAGGTTACCTGCGGGCTTAGAGAAAACCTTGCCGCTCCCGATACGGTTTGCATGGCCGAAGCCACTCCCGGTACGGTTTACACGGACTTATAGAAAACCATGCCGCTCCCGATACGGTTTGCATGGCCGAAGCCACTCCCGGTACGGTTTACACGGACTTAGAGAAAACCATGCCGCTCCCGATACGGTTTGCATGGCCGAAGCCACTCCCGGTACGGTTTACACGGACTTAGAGAAAACCTTGCCGCTCCCGATACGGTTTGCATGGCCGAAGCCACTCCCGGTACGGTTTACACGGACTTAGAGAAAACCATGCCGCTCCCGATACGGTTTGCATGGCCGAAGCCACTCCCGGTACGGTTTACACGGACTTAGAGAAAACCATGCCGCTCCCGATACGGTTTGCATGGCCGAAGCCACTCCCGGTACGGTTTACACGGACTTAGAGAAAACCATGCCGCTCCCGATACGGTTTGCATGGCCGAAGCCACTCCCGGTACGGTTTACACGGACTTAGAGAAAACCATGCCGCTCCCGATACGGTTTGCATGGCCGAAGCCACTCCCGGTACGGTTTACACGGACTTAGAGAAAACCTTGCCGCTCCCGATACGGTTTGCATGGCCGAAGCTACTCCCGGTACGGTTTACACGGACTTAGAGAAAACCATGCCGCTCCCGATACGGTTTGCATGGCCGAAGCCACTCCCGGTACGGTTTACACGGACTTAGAGAAAACCATGCCGCTCCCGATACGGTTTGCATGGCCGAAGCCACTCCCGGTACGGTTTACACGGACTTAGAGAAAACCATGCCGCTCCCGATACGGTTTGCATGGCCGAAGCCACTCCCGGTACGGTTTACACGGACTTAGAGAAAACCTTGCCGCTCCCGATACGGTTTGCATGGCCGAAGCCACTCCCGGTACGGTTTACACGGACTTAGAGAAAACCATGCCGCTCCCGATACGGTTTGCATGGCCGAAGCCACTCCCGGTACGGTTTACACGGACTTAGAGAAAACCATGCCGCTCCCGATACGGTTTGCATGGCCGAAGCCACTCCCGGTACGGTTTACACGGACTTAGAGAAAACCATGCCGCTCCCGATACGGTTTGCATGGCCGAAGCCACTCCCGGTACGGTTTACACGGACTTAGAGAAAACCATGCCGCTCCCGATACGGTTTGCATGGCCGAAGCCACTCCCGGTACGGTTTACACGGACTTTAGAGAAAACCATGCCGCGTCCTGATCCGGATTACATGGCCGAAGCCATTCGTCGGATCAAAAAAGGACCCGCGGATTTTAGGAAGCTAGGCCGCTTCCCGATCGGCACGGGTTATTTGCGGGCTTAGAAAATATCCTGCCGACCCGGTACTTAAATGGCCGGAGCCGCCCTCGGATCGGGTTGACGCGGTCTTTGAATAATGCCGCTCCGATCCGATACTAGTGGCCAGAGCTGCCCTCGGATCGGGTTGACGCGGTCTTTAGAGAAATCTGTTGTCGGACATGGTCCTTTCAAAAGAGACTTCATTCGTACCTCCCGGCCAAAACCCGGGTCTAATTACATGAGGTGCCGAAGGTGCTCCGTATTGTCAATACACTGGAGGATGCGTGTCCGAAGGGGTCCCGACTCTGTGAGCCCCCCGGTCGCTTTTGTTAACAAACACTTCAGCTGTTTCAGAGACATAGCCCAGGGGAAGAGGACCTCCTTGGATGTTGCCTTACTGCTGTGAGGTCATCGAGTTGCGCCTCTGTCGAAGCCATTCCTACTGGTATTGTGGCAGTTGGCCTTCTCTGACGAGGCGATCTATCTCCTCCCGAAGGTACCGGCACTCGTCAGTCGTATGGCCGATCGCGCAGTGATATTCGCAATACTTGCTAGGGTCCCTTCGGCGAGGATCAGTTTTCATACGCGGTGGCGGCCGGAGCATTGACTTTATCTCCGTAAGCATTCGGGAAGGGGGAGCAATCAGCGGTAGGTGTCGTGGCTGCAGACCCTGTCGCTTGCCTCGGCCCCATTCCTTTCGATACCGCCCATGTGAAGGTTCTTGATTGGTAGGTTGAGGATGAGCCGCGGGAGGGGCTAGTGGTGCTGAGGGCTCGTTTGCCGAAGCGGCCTCGTCGGCAAAGACTTGCGGAGGCGCTGGCCGAGGCTCCTCGATCTGTATAGGGAAAAAGGGAGGTGCTTGACCAGGGAGTTGGCTCAGTATCCCAAGATACTGGGCCATGGCGGATACCATGTCCGCTAAAGATGTGACCGTGGCAGTCAGTGCGGTCATTTGTTGCTGAAGTTCCTTTATCCGGTTGTCTTCAGCTGTGGACCCTGGCGCAACTAGCCAAACCGCACTCGAAGGGACGGACGGGGTGCCTTCGGAGGGTGGTAGCCGCGCCGAGACTTCCCGTGCCTCTGTTTCGCTTTGTCCGGATCGCCGGGTGACAGGTTGTCGAGACATGACTTGTTTGTTTGGTTCCCACAGACGGCGCCACGTGATGTAGACTGGATCTATCACGACCGGATCCCGCAAACGGGGATCCGAAACAAGGAGGATCCGGAGCCGGTCCGGATGGAACGGTGACGAGGGGACCCGACGGGGATCCACAACGGAGCGAAGCCGAGGCTATTTCGGAATGAAGAGGATCCGCCAGCGGGGGGCGCGATCTGCCGCCGGAGCTGCTCTTGGATAGTGAGCCGCTGCTCCTTCGGTCGGACGAAGGCGCGGCGCGAGCAGGAGCTCCTGTCGGCGGAGTGGTCGACGAGCGTCGGAGCAGAAGCCGGAAAGTCCGAGATCGGACGGGGGAACGGCTCGCTCTCCGACGAGGGGGTCCGAAGGCACCTTCAGCGCGAGGCCGAGTCTCCTGGTGCGGGGCGACCGACGGGATTGCCCTCGGACGGCGAGTCCGAAGGCTACTTCAACGTGAGACCGAGTCTCCTGGCGCGAGGCAGCCGGCGTTCGGCGTCGAGACCGGGGAGAGGAGTCCGAGGTCGGCGGCCGAGACCGACTCGGGGAGGTCGGCGATGATTCGAACCGAGCCCCTGCAGGAGGGAAAGAAGAAGAAGAACCAGTCAGCAGGAGTCCCGGGCGTCAGCCCTGGGGAACCCCCTCCGACGGTCAAGTTAGCTTCTGAAGAAGATTCGATTCAGGAAGCAAGAAGAAATAGCTAGAACACTATTCGGACAGTAGTCCTTTAAGGGGTTTCGGAAGCTTAGGGGGGCATCCGTTTTTCCCACCTACCTCCTTGGCCACAAGTAGCAGGATACTTATAGCGGAGGGTAGCGGATGGTTAACGGTGGCAGCCGATATAGGACTAAAAGGAGGCTTACTGATAAACCGCCATAGCGTCTGATCCGCCACCGGAGTGGGCCGGATTCGGCTACCGGGCCGAAGGGGGTTGGGCCGCTGACGGGCCGAAGCCTGCTGGGCCCTGGGCCGCCGTGCTGTTCCCGGGCCGTAGGCTGATGGGCCGCTGACGGGCTGAAGCCTGCTGGGCCGGGAGCGACGGGGCCGCTTATGGGCCGAGGGCTGCTGGGCCGCTAACGGGCCGAAGGCCGCCGGAGGGCCTAGTACTGCTGCTGTTGGGCTGAATGGGGTTTGGGCCTGCTGCAATGGGCCGAATCGGATTCTGCCGCATCAGCACCGTTGATTTGCATGTTACAAAATGAGATGATGTTTTCTGATCATCCATTTCTGATTTTGCTATATATTTGAGTTCCTTGAGATTACAGCGATTAACTATTGAAGTTATTAAATCGTCGGACTTAAAAGTTTGAAGGATTGATCAGTAGAGAGGAAGGAAATCTCTTATTTAAATATATTTTTATTTTTTGTTGCTTTTTCAACGTCAACTTATTATAGTATGACATCTTCCTGCATTAGAGTTGCTTATACAAGAGGCTCCTTGTCAAGTACACCTCTCTAATAAAACTTTCGTAGTGTCGGATGTGGTTATCTTCATCACTTTTTTTTTTTTTCTTTTAACAAGATGTGAGACGTTCTTAATTGGGTCCCCATCTAGGAGGAGATGCCACTGTGGCCATTAGGTTAACACCCACAGTATTGTACTATTATTAGTTATGTCTGTGGTTAAGTACATCACACTTCTTTCTTGGAGTAGAGAAAACGAACATGGGCTGCTCGTTAATTAGTCAGGCCGGGGCATCATTAGTTGGGAGAAAGATCATCATCTACATCTACTAACTGAGGTTGGCAAGATTAGGTTCCCTCGTTAGTTATTATTGATCAGCCACTCAAATGTTAGTAGCATTAAAGGTTGACATATATATCCTTTATTAGTTGGGAGAAGGATCGTGATCTGAAACTTAATTTGATTTCGGCATACAACGCTTTACTTATTAATGCATTTTTTTTAGTGATAAGACCAAGGTAGAGATCAGCTCCCTAAATCCTACTCCCATACGTGTCAGTCTTATACTCTAGCTACATACACATACCATTTTAAAAATTTAGGTCTGCTGATCTTCATGTATATCTTCTGCTTAAACTAGAGCAACGGATGGATCCGGAGCTAGATGCATGCAGCTGAAGAAGGGTGTCGAAGATTTGTTGGAATCATGATCCACGCCTACCGGTAGTCTTGGTAAATTTTTGTTTCGAGAATTGGTGCAGTAAGTGTAACTTGGAATGTGTCCCCGAACCATCAGACGCCACCAACCGCCCTCTTACATGCTCCTGATGACACCCTCACACATGTTGATGTCAACGCATATGGACACTTATTAAAATAAAAAAAATAACTTTGTCTTGAATTTTGGAAAACAAACATGTATGTGCTCCTGAGAGCATATACTACATTTCAAGAGCATGTGCTTCTGAGAATATGTACGTCTTCTCGAGAATATGTACAAATTCTGAAAATCATATTTGATGTAGCCGAAGCTATCATGACCGGATTTCAAGGCTAGAATCCGAAGTTTATGGATCCGGAGCTGAGTCGGATCGGTGCAAGAGGCCCGACGGGGATCCGGAAGGCGATTGAGGCAAAGACGAAGCCGAAGGTCCGAGGCCGAAGGTGGTTCGGTCAGATGCTGGCTTGTCTTCGGAAGGCGGGGCCGAGGCTCCTTCGGTCGGAGATGCAGCCGGCGCACGGCGTCGAGACCGGTGGGAAGAATCCGAGGTCGGCGGCCGATACTGACTCGGGGAGGTCGGCGATGATTCGAACCGAACCCTTGCAGGAGGGAAAGAAGAAGAAACCGGTCAGCAGGAGTCCCGGACTTCGGCCCTTAGGAACCCCCTCCGACGGTCAAGTTAGCTTCTGAAGAAGATTCGATTCAGAAGGCAAAGAGTAGCTTTAATGCTTTTTGGACTATAGTCCTTGAGGGTCTCGGAGGCATAGAATTGCATACCTTTGGCAATAAATAGCGGTGTATTTATAGCAGAGGATAGAGGATGGTTAACGGTGACAGCCGATATAGGACTATGTCCGGGCTTACTGGTAAACCGCCATAGTGCCTAGTCCTCCACCGGAGTGGGCCGGACTCGGCTATCGGGCCGAAGGGGGTTGGGCCGCTGATGGGCCGAAGCCTGCTGGGCCTGGGGCTACCGGGCTGCTACCGGGCCGTAGGCTGATGGGCCGCTGACGGGCCGAAGCCTGTTGGGCCGGGAGCAACGGTGCCGCTTACGGGCCGAGGGCTGTTGGGCCGAAGATGGGCCGAAGGCTCCCTGAGGGCGTTGTACTGCTGCTGCTGGGCTGAACTGGGTTTGGGCTTGTTTCAATGGGCCGAATCGGATTCTGCCTCATCATATAGCCCCCCACTCTTGTCTTCCTCAGTTCTGAGATGGCGAGAGTATAGCCCGAAGCTGGTTGGGGAATAGCGTAACAGGTGCTTTACCCGAAGCTTTCTGTTCCTCTTCTTGAAAAAGAGGGTGCCCTCGGTCGGCCGAGGGTTAAGTAGCTGCTTCGTCTTCATTCAGGATGGCGACGAAGGCCTTTGCCTCTGAGAGCGAAGGGCCGAGCCTCTGACTCGCGTCAGACTTCATTAAATGGACGGGACGGGCGTCGCTTCGCGAAGAAGCACGGGACACGCGTCACGCATCCGGCCGCTCTACAAAAAACACAAAAAGATCTTGACCGCTCGCGGGTCGCGGATCACCTCGGCCCTCTGCCCGAGGTCCTGCTCGGATTGCCGCCGCTCCCTTCTCCGGCACGCGGATCGGGACACGTGGCGGTCATCCGAGTAGCCAGCCGAAGGGTCGGAGCGCTTTCGGCCGTTGATCGTTCTGGTTCAAGTCCCGGAGTCCGTCCGTTACCATTGCCGAAGGACGGTACACGTGGCAGTCATCCGAGAGAAGCGACGAGACGACGGGGACGATCTCGGCTGTCGGCCTCGGCGGGCGGGGTTTCGAACGGAGCCTATAAATAGGAGCCCCCCGCAGAGCACTGTTCGTCTTCTTGCTCTTGTGCCTGCGTTGCTCTGCGATCCCCCGAGTTCTTCCTCCTCTCCGGCGAAAGGCTAGCTCTCTGAAGGCGTCGTCCGAGCCTGCTGGCCATTGCGGGAAGATCTCCATCTCTCGGAGCGCTTGCTGGTGGAGTTGGGTGGCTTGAGAGGCTGTGGTTGATCCAGGGGAGATCTTTTCCGTTTTGAGAGTAAGCCTCGATCTCCTTTCTCCATCTTCGCGACCCTATGGTCCACAGCTCTCCTTCGAGCGAGATTACCCCTTCGGACGAAGAGTATACTCCGTCTCATTCCCCCAAGTCTTCTGTGTCATCTCCCCTTGCTCTGGACTCCCTCGCCTCTGCGATGTCCGGAGAGCCCGAGGTCTCCGGGGCCGAGGCCTCCGAGGCCGAGGGGTCCGAGGATGTTCAAACCCCGGGCCAGGCTTCCACCTCGGGACGTCGGCGTCCCGAGACTGCTTCGGAGGCAGCCTGCGCCCTCTCGGATGAAGCGGTTAGCTACATCGCTTCTTACTTTCAGCTTCCTTCATGGATGATCCCCTACCGGCCTGGTTCCAACACTAGGGCCAATACTCCCCGCCCGGGTACCTTTTCTATCTACGAAGAGAGCTTCCAGGCGGGCTTTCGTCTTCCTCTCCCCACCTTCGTCATTAACCTCCTTTGTTTCTACGGGCTGGCCCCGTCTCAATTCTTTCCCAATTCTTGGCGCACAGTCTATGGCTTTTTGGCTGTGCTTGCCCGTATACGGACTGTCCCTTCCATCAATGTCTTCCGCTACCTTTTCAAAATCCAAAGGCAGGGGAGATCCGAATGGTACTGCATCGTCTCTCGTATCGGCCGAAGCATCTTTTCCGGGAAGCCCTCGTCCATCCACGGCTGGAAGAGGAAATTTATCCTCATTTCTTTGCCGGAGAACGAGAAGAGCGTGTGGCCCTTCCCTACCGAATGGGCGCCGCTGGCCGCGGGCCTTTCCGATCCTCCCGCTCTGACTTCCACCCAGAGCGCCCTAGTGGGCCACATCGAGGCCATGGCTCCGTACGACATCTGGGGGCTCCTTAGCAAGGCGGAGTTATTTGTGGATGCCGGGGTATGGCCGGATCCTCGGTTCGATCCGGAGCAGGCTTTCCCCTACCTTCCTCTCGGGGAGACTCCGCAGGACAGCGAAGGAAGCGCTGGGGCCGCTCATCCGGCCGAAGCTCCTCCGGCTGACGAGGTTGCTAAAGCTTCGGCCGAGGGTAAGTCGGTTTTGAGTTTGCAGCTGTTGCGTTATTCGTTTCTAACACTTCTTCTCTTGTTCGCAGCGATGTCTGGGATCGAGGGCCTCCTGAACCGGATTGCCCAACAATGCGGCCGAGGTCAGCCTCCACCCCCTCAGGCGGCAGGCGAGTCTGGACGAGGCCCAGTGGCTCCGAGGGCCCGGTCCAGGGCTCCGATGACTGCGGCCTCCTCCGAGGGCCGTGCTGCCGCCGCCGCTCTCGAGAGGGAGCGAAAGACCAAATCTGCCGCCCGAAGGGGCGGCCGATTGTCGAAGCGGCCCCGAGCGGAGGAGCCCGAAGAGGTAGAGCCCGCCCCGTTGGTTAGGAGAACCGCCGGGGCCCGAAGGGCCGCGAGGCTGGCGTCCCCCGAGGCGCCGAGGGGCGATTCTCCTCCGGCCGCGATGGCGGGGGCAGAGTATGAAGGCGCTGGGTCGCAAGCGCCTCGCGCGCAGGAGCGCGAATTGTGGGTCCCTGAGCCGGGGATCTACAAAGATGAGAGCATGGAGGATTCGCAGACGTGCCTCCGTCTGCTCCGCAGCCTCACTCTCCCTTCGGCCTTCGTGGAGCTGAAGGATCACTCGGTCACCGATCTGGCCGCAATCAGCACCCGATTGGCGGTCCAGGTAAGAAGCTTCTGAGCGCGCTTCAATCTAGCTTTCCTTAGCTTACTTCAATTTTTGCTGATCCTCGCCTGCTTTCGGTCTGCAGGCTGCGGTCACGGGCAGCATTCTGATTCACCATCAGGAGCTGCTTCGGAACAAGCTCCTGGAAGCCGAGAGGGCGTCAGCCTCGGCAGGTTCGGGCGAGGGCCCTTCGGCGGCGCCTAACATCGAGCCCATGATTGACGGGCTTGTAGCCACGAATGCCCGGATGCGGGCACAGCTGGGGGAGAGGGCCGCAGAGGCCCGCGCTTCTGCCGAGGCCAAGACGAAGGCCGAGCGGGAGAAGGAGAAGGCCAAGCGGGAGCTTGCCGCGGCCCAAGCTGAGATCCGGGCCCTTAAGGCCCAGATACAGGACAAGGACGCCCGGCGGGCTTCGGAGAATCGCCGTCATGCCGAGGAGATGTCGGCCTTGCGGCAGGAGCTGGAAGAGGCGGTGGATTCGGCCGTGGCCGATTACAAGGCCGGCCCGGACTATGCCGAGGAGATAATCCAGGCCCAGCTTCTAGCGGCCTCCTTGGTCTTCGACATCGGGCTGGCTGCCGCCTAGAAGGTCTGTCCGAACGTGGACTTGACCGGGATCATGTTACCGACGGGCGAGGAAGGCGCGGAGCTCCTGTCCTGGTGGAAGGGGCTTACGGCCGAGAGGGCCCCGGCCTCGGCGGAAGGTGACGAGGTCGCCCCGGTTGAGGAGGCCCCTGTCGAAGCCGCCCCGCCTGACGACGTGCAGATCGTCGATTCCCCCTCTCCCTCTCCTGGCCGAAACCCAGTTGAAGTGGAGGGGGTTGCCGAAAACTGATATGGGGGCTTGCCCCGGTTTTTGTTTTTCTTCTTTTGTAAGCCTACGGCCAGGTGGATGGCCGGTTTTGTACTTCCCCTTTTTGTGAATACAAGAAGTGTTTTTGGCTTTACCTTGATGTCTTATGTATGATCGTCCGAATCTGGTTTTTCAGAAATCCGAGATCCTGTCGTCTGCTTGCTACAGCTCGCAATGCGGAGACCTATTGTAGGTTCGGATAGAAAGTTAACAAAATATCGCCACATATAGTATATACGGCCGGGGCCTTTACTAACGTGGTTCATGACCCGTAGGGATACCCTGCCGCTCTTGAAGCGGTTTGCGTGGCCGAAGCCACTCCCGCTTTTGCTTACGCGGACTGATACCTGACCGCTTCCCGATCCGGATTATATGGCCGAAGCCATTCTCGGTACGGTTTACACGGACTTTAGAATACCATGCCGCTCCCGATACGGTTTGCATGGCCGAAGCCACTCCCAGTACGGTTTACACGGACTTAAGAATACCATGCCGCTCCCGATACGGTTTGCATGGCCGCAGCCACTCCCGGTACGGTTTACACGGACTTTGAATACCATGCCGCTCCCGATACGGTTTGCATGGCCAAAGCCACTCCCGGTACGGTTTACACGGACTTAGAATACCATGCCGCTCCCGATACGGTTTGCATGGCCGAAGCCACTCCCGGTACGGTTTACACGGACTTAGAATACCATGCCGCTCCCGATACGGTTTGCATGGCCGAAGCCACTCCCGGTACGGTTTACACGGACTTAGAATGCCATGCCGCTCCCGATACGGTTTGCATGGCCGAAGCCACTCCCGGTACGGCTTGCACGGACTTAGAATACCATGCCGCTCCCGATACGGTTTGCATGGCCGAAGCCACTCCCGGTACGGTTTACACGGACTTAGAATACTATGCCTCTCCCGATACGGTTTGCATGTCCGAAGCCACTCCCGGTATGGTTTACACGGACTTAGAATGCCATGCCGCTCCCGATACGGTTTGCATGGCCGAAGCCACTCCCGATACAGTTTACACGGACTTAGGATACCATGCCGCTCCCGATACGGTTTGTATGGCCGAAGCCACTCCCGGTACGGTTTACACGGACTTAGAATACCATGCCGCTCCCGATACGGTTTGCATGGCCGAAGCCACTCCCGGTACGGTTTACACGGACTTAGAATGCCATGCCGCTCCCGATACGGTTTGCATGGCTGAAGCCACTCCCGATACAGTTTACACGGACTTAGAATACCATGCCGCTCCCGATACGGTTTGTATGGCCGAAGCCACTCCCAGTACGGTTTACACGGACTTAGAATACCATGCCGCTCCCGATACAGTTTGCATGGCCGAAGCCACTCCCGGTACGGTTTACACGGACTTAGAATGCCATGCCGCTCCCGATACGGTTTGCATGGCCAAAGCCACTCCCGATACGGTTTAAACGGACTTAGGATACCATGCCGCTCCCGATACGGTTTGCATGGCCGAAGCCACTCCCGATACGGTTTACACGGACTTAGAATACCATGCCGCTCCCGATACGGTTTGCATGGCCGAAGCCACTCCCGATACGGTTTACACGGACTTAGAATACCATGCCGCTCCCGATACGGTTTGCATGGCCGAAGCCACTCCCGGTACGGTTTACATGGACTTAGAATACCATGCCGCACCCGATACGGTTTGCATGGCCGAAGCCACTCTCGGTACGGTTTACACGGACTTAGAATGCCATGCCGCTCCCGATACGGTTTGCATGGCCGAAGCCACTCCCGGTACGGTTTACACGGACTTAGAATACCATGCCGCTCCCGATACGGTTTGCATGGCCGAAGCCACTCCCGGTACGGTTTACACAGACTTAGAATGCCATGCCGCTCCCGATACGGTTTGCATGGCCGAAGCCACTCCCGATACGGTTTACACGGACTTAGAATACCATGCCGCTCCCGATACGGTTTGCATGGCCGAAGCCACTCCCGATACGGTTTACACGGACTTAGAATACCATGCCGCTCCCGATACGGTTTGCATGGCCGAAGCCGCTCCCGGTACGGTTTACACGGACTTAGAATACCATGCCGCTCCCGATACGGTTTGCATGGCCGAATCCACTCCCGGTACGGTTTACACGGACTTAGAATGCCATGCCGCTCCCGATACGGTTTGCATGGCCGAAGCCACTCCCGGTACGGTTTACACGGACTTAGAATACCATGCCGCTCCCGATACGGTTTGCATGGCCGAAGCCACCCCCGGTACGGTTTACACGGACTTAGAATGCCATGCCGCTCCCGATACGGTTTGCATGGCCGAAGCCACTCCCGGTACGGTTTGCACGGACTTAGAATACCATGCCGCTCCCGATACGGTTTGCATGGCCGAAGCCACTCCCGGTACGGTTTACACGGACTTAGAATACTATGCCTCTCCCGATACGGTTTGCATGTCCGAAGCCACTCCCGGTATGGTTTACACGGACTTAGAATGCCATGCCGCTCCCGATACGGTTTGCATGGCCGAAGCCACTCCCGATACAGTTTACACGGACTTAGGATACCATGCCGCTCCCGATACGGTTTGTATGGCCGAAGCCACTCCCGGTACGGTTTACACGGACTTAGAATACCATGCCGCTCCCGATACGGTTTGCATGGCCGAAGCCACTCCCGGTACGGTTTACACGGACTTAGAATGCCATGCCGCTCCCGATACGGTTTGCATGGCTGAAGCCACTCCCGATACGGTTTACACGGACTTAGAATACCATGCCGCTCCCGATACGATTTGTATGGCCGAAGCCACTCCCGGTACGGTTTACACGGACTTAGAATACCATGCCGCTCCCGATACGGTTTGCATGGCCGAAGCCACTCCCGGTACGGTTTACACGGACTTAGAATGCCATGCCGCTCCCGATACGGTTTGCATGGCCGAAGCCACTCCCGATACGGTTTACACGGACTTAGGATACCATGCCGCTCCCGATACGGTTTGCATGGCCGAAGCCACTCCCGATACGGTTTACACGGACTTAGAATACCATGCCGCTCCCGATACGGTTTGCATGGCCGAAGCCACTCCCGATACGGTTTACACGGACTTAGAATACCATGCCGCTCCCGATACGGTTTGCATGGCGGAAGCCACTCCCGGTACGGTTTACATGGACTTAGAATACGATGCCGCTCCCGATACGGTTTGCATGGCCGAAGCCACTCCCGGTACGGTTTACACGGACTTAGAATGCCATGCCGCTCCCGATACGGTTTGCATGGCCGAAGCCACTCCCGGTACGGTTTACACGGACTTAGAATACCATGCCGCTCCCGATACAGTTTGCATGGCCGAAGCCACTCCCGGTACGGTTTACACGGACTTAGAATACCATGCCGCTCCCGATACGGTTTGCATGGCCGAAGCCACTCCCGGTACGGTTTACACAGACTTAGAATGCCATGCCGCTCCCGATACGGTTTGCATGGCCGAAGCCACTCCCGATACGGTTTACACGGACTTAGAATACCATGCCGCTCCCGATACGGTTTGCATGGCCGAAGCCACTCCCGATACGGTTTACACGGACTTAGAATACCATGCCGCTCCCGATACGGTTTGCATGGCCGAAGCCGCTCCCGGTACGGTTTACACGGACTTAGAATACCATGCCGCTCCCGATACGGTTTGCATGGCCGAAGCCACTCCCGGTACGGTTTACACGGACTTAGAATGCCATGCCGCTCCCGATACGGTTTGCATGGCCGAAGCCACTCCCGATACGGTTTACACGGACTTAGAATACCATGCCGTTCCCGATACGGTTTGCATGGCCGAAGCCACTCCCGGTACGGTTTACACGGACTTAGAATACCATCCCGCTCCCGATACGGTTTGCATGGCCGAAGCCACTCCCGGTACGGTTTACACGGACTTAAAAATACCATGCTTCCTGAAGAAGGGACCTTTATTCATACCTTCCGGCCGAAAGTCCGGAAAAAGTGATTTACATAAAATAACGCCGAAGGCGCTCTATATTCCAGGTGCGAGGGAGAGGTCGGCCCGAAAGGGTTTCCAACCGATAAGCCCCTCGTCTGATTACTTCTTTGACCCGATAAGGCCCCTCCCAGTTGGGGGCAAGCTTTCCTGAGGCTTCGGCCGGTTTGGAAGCATGAGCATTCCTCAACACGAGGCTCCCGATTTCAAAGCTTCGGGGCTTCACTCGAGTGTTGTGGTACTTGGCCATGCGCTGCTGATAAGCTGCTAACCGGATACGAGCCTTATCTCGGGTCTCTTCAATGAGGTCCAGATGATCTTTTAAGCCTTCTTCGTTGGCCTCCGGATTGTAGGCAACGACTCTGGGAGAGGGGAGGCCGATTTCTACTGGAATGACGGCCTCTATCCCATAAGCCATGCGAAATGGAGTTTCGCCGGTAGGAGTTCGGCTCGTCGTCCGATAGGCCCATAGAACACTCGGCAGCTCCTCTACCCATCGGCCTTTGGCTTCGCCGAGGCTGGTTTTCAGTCCCTGTAGCAGGCTTCGGTTAGTGATTTCGACCTGGCCATTTGTCTGAGGGTGAGCTACCGAAGTGAATTTGTGGAGTATGCCGAAGCTGGCGCAGTTGTCGCTGAATCGTCGGCTGTCAAACTGCTTTCCATTATCCGAGATGATGGCCCGGGGGATGCCGAACCGGCAGATGATGGACTTCCATACGAAGTTCCAAGCATTGCTATCGGTTATTGACGCGAGGGGTTCGGCTTCTACCCACTTAGTAAAATAATCTACTGCCACGATGAGGAATTTTCTTTGGCCGGTGGCGACGGGAAAAGGCCCCAGGAGGTCGATTCCCCATTGAGCGAAAGGCCAGGGGTCGGATAAGGGGGTCAGAACGGTGGCTGCCTGGTGGATGAGGGAGCTAAACCTCTGGCACTGGTCACAACGCCGTACGAGGGCTAAAGCGTCCTCTCGGAGCGTCGGCCACCAGTAGCCTTGCCTTAGAAGCTTGTGAGCCAGGGCCCTTCCTCCCGCATGCGCTCCGCATACCCCTTCATGTACTTCTCTCGTGGCGTAGTCGGCTTCAGCCGGGTCGAGGCATCGCAGCAGCGGTCGGCCGAAGGACTTCTTGTATAACACCCCGTCCAGAAGGAGGAAATGGGATGAGCGTTGCCGAATGTGCTTCGCCTCCCTTGAGTATGGCGGGACTTCTCCTCGGAGAAAAGCGACGAGGGGAGTCATCCACGTCTCGGCTTCGGCCTCAGTGACCTGCATGGTTTCAGGCTCGCCGAGGCTTGGTTCGGCGAGTTCCTCCACTAGGATCATTTGGCCTCCGCCCCCGTCTTGAGTCGACGCCAGCCGGGAAAGTGCATCGGCTCCGGCATTCTCGGCTCTCGAGATCCTCACGATTTCATAAGAATCGAATTGAGCGAGGATCTTGCGAGTCACCTGGAGATAAGATGCCATGATCGCGTCCCGAGCCTCGTATTCTCCGGAAATGTGGCTGGCGATCAGCTGAGAATCGCTGAAGGCCTTCAGATTCCGGGCGCCGAGCTTCTTCGCGGCCCGGAGGCCAGAAATGAGAGCTTCGTACTCGGCGGCGTTGTTAGTTGCTGGAAAGGAGAAACGCAAGGCGTACTCCGTGACGACTCCTTCGGGCGATGCTAGGATCCACCCGGCGCCGCTGCCCGTGGAGCACGCGGAGCCGTCTACAAAGAGTTGCCATTCTTCTACTGGCGCAGGAGCCGAAGTGGCCTCGGCTTCGGGCACATCGGGTTTCGGCTGAAGTGCCGAGGAAGCGCCGGGGGTGAGTTCGGCGATGAAGTCTGCCAACGCCTGAGCTTTTATTGCTACCCGAGGTTCGTAGAAGATGTCGAACTCTCCTAGCTCAATCGCCCATTTCGCCAGTCTGCCGGACACCTATGGCCGGGAGAGAACCTGCCTCAGGGGCTGGTCGGTGAGAACCCTTACTGAATGAGCCATAAAATAAGGCCGGAGCCTCCTCGCGGACGAGACGAGGGCCAGAGCCAACTTCTCCAGGGCAAGATACCGGAGTTCTGCTCCTTGAAGGGCTCGGCTGGTATAGTAAACCGGCTTCTGAACGCCATCTTGCTCTCGGACGAGGACGGCGCTGAGAGCCGTTTCGGAGACTGCGAGGTACAGACTCAGAGGTTCCCCGGGAACCGGCTTGGACAGAACGGGGACTTTGGAGAGGTAGGCCTTCAGCTGATCGAAGGCTGCTTGGCACTCATCCGTCTAGTCGAAACAATTGGCCTTCTTCAGCAGCTTGAAGAAGGGGAAACAGTAGTCTGCTGCCCTCATGAAGCGGCTTAGGGCTGCGATCCTCCTGTTCAGCTTCTGCACCTCTCGGAGGTTTGCCGGGGGGCGCATTTGGATGATGGCCGAAACCTTCTCGGGATTAGCCTCTACCCCTCGGCGAGTAACCATGTAGCCGAGGAACTTCCCGGAAGCTACCCCAAAGGCGCATTTGGCTGGATTCAGCTTCATCTTGTACCGCCGTAGGGCGGAGAATGTCTCGGCCAAGTCGGCCAAGTGTTCTGCGGCGACGCGGCTTTTGACCAACATGTCGTCTATGTAGACTTCCATGTTGCGGCCGAGCTGTGGAGCGAACACTTTGTTGACCAGGCGCTGATATGTCGCGCCGGCGTTCTTCAAACCGAAGGGCATCCGGGTATAGCAATATAGGCCCAGATCGGTTGTGAAGCTGGTTTTGCTCTCATCATCCGGATGCATCCGGATCTGGTGATAGCCTGAATAGGCGTCGAGGAAGCTTAAGAGCTCGTGGCCGGAGGTTGCGTCCACCACCTGGTCTATCCGAGGCAGCGGGAAGCTATCCATCGGATAGGCTTTGTTGAGGTTGGTGAAATCCACGCACATTCTCCACTTGCCATCCTTCTTTGGCACCATTACCACGTTGGCGATCCAGTCCGGATGATGCACCTCTCGGAGGTGTCCGGCGTCCAGCCCCTTCTGTACTTCGGCTTGGATGGCAGCTCTCCTGTCCTGATTGAAGGTGCACCGCTTCTGCTTTACCGGGGGCTGGTCGGGATCGGTATGGAGTCGGTGCTCAGCTATCTCCGGGTCAACCCCGGGCATGTCCGCCGGAGACCAGGCGAAAACGTCGAGGTTCTTTTTCAAGAACTCGGTAAGCTTCTCTGCTTCGGTCTTCTCTAGGCCGGAGCCTATCATTAGGGTTCGTCCTTCGCCTCCCGGAACCGGAATGGCGAGGAGTGCTTCTCCCGGGGATGCCTCGGCTGATGATTCGATTGCTAGGGTTTCGGCTGCAGCCTTCCCTTTGACCGAGATCATGTAGCATCGCCGGGCTGCTTCTTGATTCCCTCTGGCCTCGCCTATTCCATGGCTGGTATGAAACTTCAGCTTCTGATGGAAAGACGAAGGCACGGCTCCGACCCCGCCGATTAGCCTTCGGCCGAAGATGGCGTTGTAGGCCGAATCGATTTTTACAACGGCGAAGTCCGTTTCAACGGTTAGTTGCCGGGGGGCGGAGCCTAAGGTTACAGGGAGTCGGATAATGCCCTCTACCTGGCAGGGCGAGCCGTTAAAACCGAAGAGGGGGCCCCGGTGAGGCTTCATATTAGCCTCACTCAATCCCGTTTTTTCAAAACAATCATAAAATAAGATGTTTGGGGCGCTTCCATTATCAACAAATACTCTATGTACATCGTAGCTATTTATTACAGCGTTTATGACGAGGGCGTCGTCGTGAGGGACCTGAATATCAGTCAGGTCCTCTGAGCCGAAGGTGATATCTTCTTGGCGAGGCCGCTTCGGCTCGACGTCGATCGTCGCTATAGTGGCAGAGCTACGCTGCCGTGGCCTCGATCCTTCCCCTGGCCCTCCGGATATCATCATAATAGACCCAGAGCTAGGTCTTTGATGGGGCGCTTCTGCCGGGGCCGAGGTGACCTTCGGCGGAAGAGCGGCTTCTATCGCCGGGTGCTGCTGCGGCCTGGGCGTTTCAGGGACGTCCCGGTTCCGCTGCGGCGGGGGCTACTCTCGTCGGTACTGCGGCAGTCTTCCCTCTCGGATGAGGCGGTCGATTTCCTCCCGGAGCTGCCGGCACTCATCCGTCGTGTGGCCGATCTCCCGGTGATACTCACAGTATTTGCCGGGGTCCCTTCGGCGAGGATCTGTCTTGATGCGGTCTGGTCGCCGGATCATGCCTTTTACCTCCATGAGCATTCGGGAAGGGGGAGCAGGTAAGGGTAGGTACCGCGGTTGCGGGTCGCGTCGCCTTTCCCTGTCCCAATCCTCCCGGCGGTATCGCTTTCGGGAGGGCTCTTGGTCTTCTGGCCGAGGTGGGGCTACCTGGGGGGCAGGCGCCGAGGTTGCTTCGGCCGCGCCTTTACCTCTGGACATCATCAGGGCCTCGCGGTTGATGTATTTATGGGCTCGGGCCACGAGGTCCTGGAAGGTAGGGGGATGGCGTTTCCCGATGGAGCCGAGGAGCCCTTCGTCCCGACACCCGCTGATCACATCCGAGACCGCGATCGAGCTGTTGAGGTTCGGGATTTGGGCGGCCTCAGTCCGGAACTTGGTGAAGTATTCCTGAAGAGTTTCGGTGGGGCCTTGCCGAATGGCTAACAGGCTGGCGGAGGTTTTGCATTGCCGGGTGGCATCATAAAACTGGTCGATGAATAACTGGCCCAACTGGACTAAGGAGTGGATGGAGTTGGGGGCCAGTGTCTCGAACCAGGTGAGGGCGGTTTTCTCAAGGGTGAGGGGGAAAAGTCGGCAGCGGATTGCCTCGAGGGCCCCTCGGACCGTGAGGTACGCGTTGAATCTCTGGAAATGACAGACCAGATCTGTCATTCCGTCGTAGAGAGGGTCCTTCGGCAGCTTGAAATTGGGAGGCACTTCGGTAGCCAGGAGCTCCGCTGTGAACGGGGTCTGCTCTAGGATGTTGCTGGCAAGAGGTGCCCCGTATGGCCGGGACACCATCTGCTGCATTTCCTTGCGCATCGTCGTCAGCCGCCGGTCCAGGTCCGGGGCGGTCGAGGTAGCGACTGATTGTCCTCCAGTTCGGTCCGGACGGAATTCCGACGAAGCATAGCCCTGCTCCGTCAGGCGGTCAGCACGAGGAGCTCGGGCAGGCAGTTCTGAGGGCTCGCTGCGTGTCGTAGCGGTTTCGGCAGGGGAAACCGGCGCAGGAGTTGGCCGAAACCTCGCATCTTGGACCGGACAGGGTGGAGGGAGTGGTACCTGTTGAGGAAGCTGGCCCAGCAGTCCTATGCGCTGGGCGATGGCGGACACCATCTCCTGCAGAGGTGCTAGGGAGGTGACGGCTGTGGCTAGCGTAGCTACTTGCTGCTGGAGCAATCCCACCCGGTCGTCTCCTGCGGCGTGCGACTCTGGTATAACTGGCAGAGTCGCGCCTGGCGGGGCGGACGGGGCGCCTTCAGAGTGTTGTAACTGCGCCGAGGCTTCCCGCGTCTCTGCTTCGCTTTGTCCGGATCGTCGGGTAACAGGTCGTTGAGACATGACTTGTTTGTTTGTTTTCCACAGACGGCGCCACGTGATGTAGCCGAAGCTATCACGACCGGATTCCAAGGATGGAATCCGAAGTTTATGGATCCGGAGCTGGGTCGGATCGGTGCAAGAGGCCCGACGGGGATCCGGAAGGCGATGGAGGCAGAGACGAAGCCGAAGGTCCGAGGCCGAAGGTGGCTCGGTCAGATGCTGGCTTGTCTTCGGAAGGCGGGGCCGAGGCTCCTTCGGTCGGGGATGCAGCCGGCGCACGGCGTCGAGACCGGTGGGAAGAATCCGAGGTCGGCAGCCGATACCGACTCGGGGAGGTCGGCGATGATTCGAACAGAACCCCTGCAGGAGGGAAAGAAGAAGAAACCGGTCAGCAGGAGTCCCGGGCTTCGGCCCTTAGGAACCCCCTCCGACGGTCAAGTTAGCTTCTGAAGAAGATTCGATTCAGAAGGCAAAGAGTAGCTTTAATGCTTTTTGGACTATAGTCCTTGAGGGTCTCGGAGGCATAGAATTGCATACCTTTGGCAATAAATAGCGATGTATTTATAGCAGAGGATAGAGGATGGTTAACAGTGACAGCCGATTTAGGACTATGTCCGGGCTTACTGGTAAACCGCCATAGTGCTTAGTCCTCCACCGGAGTGGGCCGGACTCGGCTATCGGGCCGAAGGGGGTTGGGCCGCTGATGGGCCGAAGCCTGCTGGGCCTGGGGCTGCCGGGCTGCTACCGGGCCGTAGGCTGATGGACCGCTGACGGGCCGAAGCCTGTTGGGCCGGGAGCAACGGTGCCACTTACGGGCCGAGGGCTGTTGGGCTGAAAGCTCCCTGAGGGCCTTGTACTGCTGCTGCTGGGCTGAACTGGGTTTGAGTTTGTTTCAATGGGCCGAATCGGATTCTGCCTCATCAATATTCATTATGAATATACTCTCTAAATTTTGTACATACTCTTTAGAGCGTGTATATACTCACGAGAGTATGAATATGTTCTTTAAAATTCAAGATAAAAATAATTTTTAGACGTCTATGTGCACTGACGTCAACTCACGTCCGAACGTCATAATTATGTTGCAAGGGCATGTGGGAGGAGGGGGATTACGTGGTGTCTGGTGGTTAAGGAGTGAATTCCACGTTATACTTACTGCACCCCGACTAGTATAGCAAATGGTTCTCTTTTATTTTTTTTCCCCTGGTCTTATCATTTTACCGCTCATAAGATTTATGAACTTTAGATTATAAATTACTTGTGGTTATACGTTCATAGAGAATCGTTTCTCTTTTTACACCAGGGTATTGACGTAATAACATGGTTAGGAGAGTGTGACGTTACCTTACACAAACCCCAAAGAAAATATTATTTTACAATCATTTATGACATATTACAACGCATCAAATGATGCCTACGTATGAATGGAAGTACCTTTTTTCTCTCTATACGTGCTGTTTCAGCTGGATTCCCAAACCACTGCCAAATAAATTTATGGCTACTAGCAAGTTGAAGCTACCGTAACTTGCCTCCGTCGGCCAAAAAAACAAAAGAATTAGAGGACAAAAGGAGTAGGGGACATGCTTTCCAATTAATTTTGTTTGGTCGTTTCTTCACATACTTCTGTGATTGTTCTTTTCTTTTTTCTTTTACGTGTGGAATTTCACCTGACTGTGGCTCCCGTGACCCAGTGATGTTGAACTTTCCTTGCCTAATTATGGTGATCTTTTCTTCATAGGTTCAAGACTCATCTTGTATAAGAGAAAAGATTTGTTCTACAAGTTCGTCATAATTTAGAGACTTGTTCTACAAATTCATAAGGAATGATTTGTAATCTCCGCAAGTGGCAGAGTTCATAGAAAGATTATAAGATAGAACTATCACGATTATATATATATATATATATATATATATATATATATATATATATATATATATATATATATATATATATAAGATCTTCTATTGAGAAGAAAAATTACCGTAAGTACTTACGAGGATGATTGGAAAGTCGAACACTATCATAAGTGATAGTTAGCTCATTCTTCGTCAAGTGCTCATCATATATCGCATCCTTGATTCTAAACTTAAGTCTTATCAAGAACTCACATTTGTTTATGCCAAGTTATTCACCAAATTGATTTTCAACCATATTCCACAAAATCAGAATATTATAGTTGATGCTCTCGCATCTTCTCTAAATTTTTCACAAATCAATTATTGTCCATAGGCGTCTTTTCCCTACTATAGAGGACCTTGCTTTTCTTAAGGTTAAGGAGAAATTACTGAAAAAAGTTTGGGATGGAGATATTGTGGAGAAAAGAAAAATATGTTGTTAGAATTATAAGAAGAGATGGAAGATGAGAAAAAATTATAGTATTATGAGATTGTCAAATATTGTGAAGATCAAGCATACCCAGAAAAAGCTATTGTTGAGAAGAAAAGGACTATCCAGAAAATTGTTCAGAGGTATACCCTGGTTGCAGGAGAACTTTACAGAAGAGGATTCTATGGTGTTCTTTTAAGATATTTAGTTGAAGATGAGTTTTGAAAAATCATGGAAAGAGATCATACTAGAGTTTGTGGTGGCCATATTAATGGACAAATGTTAGCGAAGAAGATCATTAAATAAGGATATTACTGGTCAACTATGGAAGAAGATTGTGTAGGTCTGTAGGTGTGTCAAATGTCAACTCCATGATGACAAAATTCACTCTCCTGCATCTTCACTCCATCCTCTGTCCTCCCCATAGCCTTTCTCCGTGTGGGCATTTGACAACATTGGTCTCTTTGGTGATCTTAACTCCTCGTCAAACAAAAATCGTTCATCCTCACAGTGACGGAGTATTTCACCAAATGGATACGTGGAGATCAAAGCTTCAACAATATGCAAGTTCATCATGAATAACATGATCACCAGATTCGAAATTACAAGCACCATCATTATCAAAAATTGACCTCAGTTTGTCGAACAAGAGCTAAAACATCTCTGCAACCGATATAACATTGCATTGCATCAATCTTCCTTATATTATATAGAAGACAATGGTCAAGCAGAGGCCACTAACAAAACTTTGATCAAAATCATTAAGAAAACATGTGAGTCTACCAAATATGCAAATTGGCTAGAAAAAGTAGTGGAGGCTCTATTGGTTTACCGAACTTCAATCTGTACTCTTAATGGGCAAACCCTATATTCCTTAATGTTTGGAATGGAGGAGGTAGTTCCATACGAGATCCTCATTCCGTCATAAAGGGTACAATTGAATAAGGGTTTTTTCTCTTGACGAGCATCGCTCTGCACTCCTTGCTCAGCTGAAACTCTTAGATGAGATGAGATGGATAGTTTCTAACCACGCTCGAGTGTATCAAAGTAGACTCACACGATTTTATCAAAAGAAGGTTATTGAAAAGAAATTCAAAGTTGGTAACATAATAGTTAAAAGAATTTTTATAAAACCTAGTGGTCCTCGTTCTAAGCTTCAACCTAACTAGGAGGGTTCGTATGTTATAACAGATGTTTTTTCCTGTTAAGCTTATAAGCTAGTCAATGCAGAGGTTCAGGAACTGTCTCACCCTTGGAATGGTCTTTACCTTAATAAGTATTATCCCTAGGTTAAGTATGTCGGCCGGCAAGGTACAAGGACAAGTAGAGTCATGAAAGTTGAAATCCAAAATTCTCTCCTTAGTCTTTAGTAGTCTAATTTAGGGGAATGTTACACACACTCATGTTTGGTTCGTGAATAACAAATAATGTAAAGTCTAAGGAATACTGACAACCTGATTGAGAGTGTAAGGTCCAACCTATTCTTTCCTTCTCGGTTCACGACGTGGGAACTAGGCTTATGATAGACTACTGAAAATACATGTTGTCTTAGTAGGAGGCCATCATAAAAAAAAGGGGAAAAATCAAAAACTCGCTCTAAAGCAAAAAGGCAAAAGCCAAAGTAAAAGTAAAATAAAAAGGCCACAAAATCAAACTCAAATCAAAGGCCAAAATCCAAAATAAAAAGGTGCAAAACCAAAGTAGAAAAATTCCCATATAGTGAAAATGGCTGAACCCCAACAGACAATAGGGTAAATGAAGAAAATCTTCCTAGATTTTCAGAACCCACTCGTGAGTTTTCTAGCCCATTTCTTCTCTTCTCCTTAAGGGGCTTACCCCAAGCTTAAGGAACGGTCTTAGTTGACTAAGGGTTCGATCATCGAATGTGATCAAGAATACAAGCACAATAAATGCACTGTGACTCTAGATTAGGTTACCGAAGGATAATTAGGAAATTAAGATAACAAGCGAGTAACCTCTTTTGATCTAAGTACCATGCTGGTTCTAGGTTAGTTTATCCGATAGCTTTGGACTTAGGTCAATGCAAGCGGTTTACGAGTCAATACGACGGCGTTGATTTCGGGTTAGCATCGCATGGTTGACCATTAGGGTTCAAAAAATAATCCATTATATACCATCTTGGTTGTGAAGAAAGAGACTTGGGTCAGGCAAAATACTTAACGTTAGCATATTTTTAGCTAGAGCTTGTTGGCCGGATGCAGCTGGGAGTCATAGCATGGCATGACAGTTTTGCCATCAGTATAAGTTATAGCCGAGCGAGGTTTAGACGAGGATCTCTAATGGCCTAAATCAACCCTGATGTGCGCTTAGGATGCCTGGGAAGTCATGGGTATCGTAGGAGTAGACTCCCTTCTATCTACGCGTCCTTGTGTGAAGGGGCTAGTTGGGCTGTGACACATATTTCAAAAATCTAAAAAAAAATGAATATTTAAAAACCCAAAAAACAAATGGATATTCCAACATCCCCCCTCCAAAAAAAAAAGAATATTTCAAAACCCAAAAAACAAATAAATATTTCAAAGCCCAGAAAAATAGATATTTCAAAATCCAAAAAAATGAATATTTCAAAAATCCAAAAAAATTTGAATATGTCAAAAATCTTAAAAGAAATGGATATTTCAAAACAAAAAAAAAAGGATATTTAAAAAAAAAATGATATTTCAAAACCCCAAAAACGAGGAATATTTCAAAGTTTAAAAATCGAATATGTTGAAAAACAAATGCATCCGTTTATCGCATCATGTCTGTTGCACTTTTTATGTTTTCAATTTGCATTTGTATGCTTGGATGTTGCATTAACATATTCCTTTTTATTCGCCTTCATTAAATAAAGACTTTGCCCTTTGACCCTTTTATCAAAGATAGGTTCAAAGTAGTTTGTCACTTATCGGGTAAGGGGCTAAGCCATAATAGACATTAACTGGTTTGTTCAAGTGATCTACAGGACACAGGTGCATAAGGAACTGAAGAAAAACAGGAAAAGCACTCAACATTCACAAGTTCCATTCAACATCCATTCATACACTGATCATGGAATTGTCGTACATATATCAAAAAGTCCATCATCTCTGCAGGATTAGGACTAAAAAATACAGCATCATTATCACAGCATTATGACAACATCAGAAAAGAAAAAGATAACAACATCAAGATCACAACACCGTCAGGGCTGGCTCTCGTCACATCCCTCATCTAACTGGCTTTGCACCTCATCCTACACATCTGGTCCCTGGGGTGGCCGTGGAGGATGTAAGGACTGGGGTTTCGGATCTAGTTGTTGGGTCAGTTTTGGTGTCAGACTCCTTGGTTTGGACTCTTGTGAGCCTGGGGCACGGGCTCTTTATCATGTTGAACTTGTGAAACGTGATTTTGAACAGCATCGGCCTAGGAGGACGCGATTTAGGAGCCATGCGGGGGTGCCACGTGGGCAAGCGGTGGGACGCGAGTGTATGGCCCCGGTCTGATCGTCTGAATGGCGTCTTTCTAGCCGACGTCATTAAGAGATCTGCCAGTGTACGACCCCGTCCTATCGTCTGGGAACGATGCGATTTAGGCTGTTTCGATTTGACGTTTGAGCCTTCCCTCCTTTCTCTCATCTCTCTCATTCTCACACTCTCTCCTCCCTCTCTCCGAACCCTTTCCCATCCCCCTTTCTCTTCCTCATCCCCTTCTTCCTCTTCCACCACTCCAATACCCTCCCACCTCTCACCACTACCACCACCATCTCCTCCGCAACACTTTGCTCTCCGGACGACGGCCGACGTCCCGATGGAGTGAAAATATCCATGGTAGTACTAGCGGCGGCTTGCGGTGTAGTGGATCGGCGGCAAGGAGCTAGAAGAAGTTCAAGAACCGGCAGGGTGATAGTTCTCACTTGATGTCGATTGTTTTAAAATTATATCTTCCCGCCTTGGAGCATGCTATGATTATGTGGGAGGATTTTAGGACTTTGAATGAGCATGTTCTAGGGGTTTTTGAATTAAAAGAGGGTGTTTTTGAAATTGGATTTAGCATGTTTTTGTGTTCATGATTTTCCCCTTCCTCTAATTTTGAGTTTTTCGAGCAATTGGAGGAGAGGGACCGCTGCGTGGCTCGGTAGAGGCCGGAGGAAGGTCTGTTTCGGGCATCAAATGGCATTGAGACCAGGTGACGCCATTTGAAATGGTGTCAACCTGGGTCGACATTATTTACGACCCATTTTTCCAATTTTTGAGGCCAATGTGGGATAAAGGGCTGAATAGCGTCGCCCATGGGCGACGCCATTCAGGCCAGTATCCCTGGGTCCCAGTACTGCAGAGCACAGAAAACCTGTTTCAAGGTCTTGAATGGCGTTGGCCATGAACGACGCGATTTAAGACAGAACCACATTAATCCTTGCAATTAACATGTGTATTTATTGTTAGATAATTCAGTTAAATGCATGCTTAAAATCGTACGTTGGGGGTGGGGATTTCCATGTGATCAGATCACATTGTGTTGTGTTTCTACGATCGTGGATCTAGAGTGACAGTTGTTAGCGCTTGTTATCCTATGTCGGTGTGGGAGTGATGCAGTGTCAGTGTGGGAGTGACAAGGTGACGCCTAGTAGGTGAGGGTCACCTGATGTACCCCAGGGTAATAGCTAGTACCGGTGTGGGAGTGGTACACTTTGGAGTGTCATTCGTGGCTGGAAAAAGGCAAAACTACTTAGAGCTAGACAGGCTGGAGTAGCCAGCGCGCTATCCGAGGGGTTGCCGTTCCGTCCCAGTGGGTTGGTGTTTTCTACGTTCGGCTGTGTGGTTCGTATAGTTAGCCGGAACGTTGGTTATAGACTGTACCTATTGCGTTTACAAATGCATGTGTTTAACATGCTGTTGTGGCTATAGTTTCCTTATTTTACTTATGCTTATCCGTCTATATCCCTATTGTATTACAATTGTGGGTATGTGTGTGTGGGAGGTGGGGATCGAAGGATCCCTATTGAGTCCATTCTGGTGTGACTCACCCCTACGGCTTTCAGGTGAGGGTTCTTGGCAGGCATAGCATTGTGGGGCCTCATCTCGGGTTGCGCGCCAGCAACTACTGTTCCGGGGTATGTCCAGATGTAGTTGTTCTTTTAACTTTTCGGTCTGTACGCATAATTATTTCATTTCAATTGGATTATATAATTATTTGTTGAGTCGAGTCGAATTGTAATAAATTTTAATTCCTGCACTTTCTTTACAATTCGATGTTGTATGAATTGTTTAGCTTAGTTTATCATTTATTTTTCAGACTTATTTGAGATCTTGGTTCGATTCCTAATTTTAATGGTTCGATACCCATTTAGTAATCGGATCCCTTATTATAGGGTGATGGGTCATTACGGAGGAGGTCCGATGGCGCTCGACTCCGCACGAGTAGAAGAGATTGTGATACTAACGATGAAGACGCTGTAGTGGCCTCCCTCGCGGGCTCGTTGGCAGGCATGCTGATACCTCTCCTTAATAATGCGCCTCTCGTGCTTCGCTATCCCTAATCGAATTTGACTCCCGGCTTAGTAAGTTCGTAAAACGGCCTACATCTCTATAAATGTTGGGAGACAAAATGGCGGATAAATTGCAACCTCCCGATCAATCCTCTTAATTCCTTCATATTCTTGGGAGGTGGCATTTCTGTGATAGCTTCTGCCTTGTTGGGATCGATCTCAATGCCCCGTTTACTTACGATAAATCCTAATAACTTTCCTGATGAAACACCAAACATGCACTTTTTGGGATTCATCTTCAATTGATATTCCCTTGATCTTTCCAACACCTTAGCCAAGATCTCAAAATGATCGGCTTTAGTCTTAGATTTCACCAAAAGATCATCCATATACACTTCTAAATAGATATACATCATGTCATGAAATATCGCCATCATTGCCTTTTGGTAGATGGCTCCAGCATTCTTTAATCCAAATGGCATAACCACATAGCAGTATGTTCCCCAAGGTGTAGTGAATGATGTCTTTTCTTGATCTTCTTCTGCCAAACGAATTTGATTATACCCTGAGAAACCATCCATAAAAGACAAGGTCTCATATCCAGCTGTGTCATCAATGAGTATATCTATATGAGGCAATGAAAAATCATCTTTAGGACATACCCTATTCAAGTTCCGGAAGTCAACGCAAATTCTGACTTTTCCGTCCTTCTGCATGACTAGGACTATATTTTCCACCCATTGAGGATAAATGGCAACTCTAATAAACTTGGGTTTATGCAATTTACTGACCTCATCTTTCATCTTTAAAGCCATTTGGGGGTGGAACCGCCTCAATTTCTATTTAATCGTGTTAGTTCCAGGCTTCAAAGTTAATTTATATTCTACCAAAGATGAGTCTAACCCCAGCATATCTTCATAACTCTAGGCGAAAGTGTCCTTGTAATCCCAGAGGACCTGCCAAAGCCTCTTCGACTGATTTATAAATATTTTTACTGATGAGGACGACCTTGGGTTCATCTTCAGTTCCTAAGTTGATTTCCTTAGTGGGTTCCTCTACAACAACTGAGAGTTCATTGAATCTCTTCACTCCGATTGCATATGCCTCAGCTGCATCCTTATCTTCATCTTCATCTTCAATCATGGGGTCTTTCTCATGTAGCAATTCATATACCCCATACCCATCATCAACAAGTTCATTCACTTCGCATTCTTCTAGCAACTGGATAGGATCTCCTAAAAACTGAGGGATTTGTGAACATGAAAGGCAGTTGAAGGCTAGCTCTTGGAGATATTTGTTTGGAATGCGTCTACCCTTAGATTTCCTAGACTGCCTAACTTACTTAACTTCACTAGACTCCCTAAAACTAGACTCTCTATCCTGACCTAAGGAGGACGAAGAAGGATAAAAATCATAGGATATAGGTGAAACCTCCTGAGAGGAGGGGCAGAGCAGATCTAAGAGAGAATCCTGCCCGAGTGACCCGCACAACAGGGTACATCCGGACAAGTAGTAGGAAGTTTCTTCAATGAGGATTTGGAAAGAAGTTGGTGATTGACTTTTTTTTTTTTTTTTTGGAAGAGTTTTTATTTATCATAAAACAAGAATGAATCTGAAAAGAAGGTGGAATAGAAGTAGGTAATAGAGATGAAGGCACCATGGCCAGAGGATTTAGGAAATCATACAGAAGGATGTCCCAGATCATATTATGAATCTTTTCAGGATCGAGAGGAGTTCGAAAGAAGAAGTCCTAAGGGGACATACTAATAAGTATGGGTGGCACCCGAGGAATGTCTTCAGTAATTACCTTGGACCAAGTCGCGGTCAGCAGCAGGGTTCTGAACAAAGTGTGAAGAGCTAGAACATAGGTGGGGTAAGTGGCCTTCCAGAGGTGATAAGTAGTCAGGCCTTCTTCATTGGGATCATCAACTTCCCCTCCATCAGTCTTTTCATCAAGTAGTATTCTCTTGTCAAATATGGCCCTAGGTCCTTCAATCAGATTCTCCACCAAAGGAGGCCATTCGGGTTAAGATGGATGCAAGAAAAGTCTATTTAGAGCAATCGTAGTTCCTTGGGTAAAGTATTGTGAGTAAATATGCTGTGCCTGTGGCATTTTTTCCCCGTATGCTTTTCGTGAAACAAAATGAGTCCTTTGAACTTATTGTTCAGTCAGGTGTGGTAGCAGGCCTCTTTCTTTGTTATTGGCTGGTTGCACGATCCCAAACGTCTGTCTTTGCTGACAGAGTTAGAACTGTGAAATTTGAACACTTCCATGGGAGCTTATTCAAAGATCGGGAGGTTGTCTATTTGGACTAGTTCATTGTGGGCTTAGGTTGTGGTGATGAGTTTGGGTGACCATCTTGGTTATCACTTTATATCTTAGTGAAGGAAATGGCTTCTTCTTGATGTCCTTTATATGAGTTTAGTATTCTCTGTTGGGATCCGGGCGGGACGCGAAGAATGCAGCGGAAACGAAGAACAAAAATTAAACCCGCCCGATGCCCGCTGATCCGATTCGGAACGAAAAACTCAAACCGAAAACTCGGGTTGGAATCTAATTACCGTGCGCGGATTCGAATCCGCTTCCGTTTCGGTTCCGTCGAGGCGATGCCGCAAGCCGCACAAGCGTCCGGCCTCCAGCGGTATCCACGCGATCCTCCGCGGTGGTTCGTCCTCAATCCCTCGTCCGTTACAGCTCGCTCGCTGAAGATCCGCCGCAACGGTTGCGGAAATCCCGCCGACGGGAATTCCCGACTTTCGGAAATCACACGCGGCGGAGACGGAAGCTGTTCTGGCGCGCCGAACGGGACGCCCAGAGGAGGAGAGAGAAAGGGGGGATGACGGCCAGCAAGGGAAATCCTGGAGCTTGGCCCAGGGTTTCTCAACAACGTGTATATATATTAAGTCGGCGCGACTTTTCACAAAAGTCCCCGAGTTAATATAAATCCCACTTATGTACCACCGACTGAGAATCTTATTGCGTGTGACCCTCTAGGCCCATTTACCAGTCCGGTTTTCAGCCCGTTAAGTCCAATAACTAGTTATTGACTTATTGTAATTAATTAATATCTATATATTAACTAATTACTCCACCGAATTGACATCGCATGTGAATTCGGTCGGACTTCTGATCAAGTTGGGTGCCAAGCAACACCGCATGATCCCGGAAGGTAATGGGGTTCAGCAACCCACTCATGGAACCTGTCCGTCCATAGTTACCACATGGCTATAATCCTTCGTTCGCACAATGCTCTCGAGTTAACCTAGGGTATGGTCAACTGTCAAACCCTAGATGGTCAACTCACTTGAATCAGACTCCGCTTTACAATATCCGAAAACCACTTTTCTGATATTGTTTCTGCTCTGGCCAGAGACTCCTGCGGATCTACTCTAGAGCATTCTCTCTCCAGTTACCTGAGAGCGAACGATCCTCTATTGAACATACAATCACCTTCGAAGGTCTTCCGCTGGACCCGATCCTTGACTATTTGAGATCCCGTGGATAGGGATTCGTAGGTCAAGGTCAAAGTCCAGAAGTCCACCGACAAGGTGTCTTTGGTGTCTCAAGTCCAAGGATCAACCACGCTACTGTGACGATGAATCAAGCCGATTGACAGTCAGGTAAATTACCATTCGGCGATTCATGTCGGATCAGTTCAGTGAACTCATTCTCCAATGAGCACCTACAGGTTTACCATTGTGTCTCCACACTAGTAACTAACGAGATCAGTTACCCTCATCACATGAGCTGGAATAACCTGTACTAGTCTAACCGGATGTTTGATGTCCTTCTCAAACATCCTACGACTAGGAACAATTGAGAATATGTGTTTATAAGTCATCAGTCTCATTATTATGATCTCATCATAATCTGATGACTATTGCACATATTCATGGACTTCATTATGCGCAATTATAAACATGCCAATCTACATAATGAATTTAATGCCATTTATTAGTGAACCAGATTGAAATAGGTGCCTTATGATTGTCTTAGAGGACACCAAGCTTGAAGGGAAAGTGATCTCCAAGCTTGAATGTTATCTCTACATATCTAATATGAAAAATTAAAGACATGCAACGTTCATGGCTGGAAAAAGAGAATGAATTTGAAGCAATTACATCATTGTCAGGATCAGACTGGATGCCTATTTGGTCTTATTATCAACGTTCCTTATGGCCATCTTCATTTCCCCTTTTGTGAAAGGTTGAAACTCTCTATGGAGTTGCCTATGTGCCTTTCACTCATCATGAGCCTTTTACGTACCTCCGATGCCAACCAACCATTATAGAATTTTAATTAGCATTTGCTTGTCAGATTATGAATGTTGGATGTCTTTAATTTTCCGTGAGCATTTGCATGCTTGTATGCTGCATTGTCTTTAATTATTTACTTTTTATTATTCGCCTTCATTATATAAAGGCTTTACCTCTTGACCCTTCTACCAAGGATAAGATCAAGTCGCTAGTTACTTAACCGGGCAAAGGGTTAAGCCAGAACAGAAACTTAACCTATTTGTTCTTGTTAAAGAGGTTGAATGTTTTGATGTGTATCCACTCTTCAGCATGGTGGTGGTGGAAGCATTTAACCTGTGAAACCAGTTATAATAATAGAGGTCAACATCATGAAGTACGCAACATAAGTGTAATTGACCTTATAGCGAGTTAATGTGCTAAATGTATAGCTCTTGCTATGAGTGCCCAGCATCCTACCTTGCAATCCGATTCATTGAAGTTCAATTTCATCTCAACCATTAGGCCGATCCGATCTGGATCAGATCGGGATCATTGGGTCCCAATCTAGGTACCCGACCCAATCCAGAATTCCATGTTGGACAGCAATAGAAGTGTCAAAGACCCAGAACTCAAAACTCCTTAGAGAAATGAATCCACCTACCCAACGACCACAAGAAGAAGAATTACCTGCAACTGGGTACATCCACAGCCATGAAAAGGAGGAAAACAAGGCAAAAGAGACCAAGCTTTTTCAGTGGGAAGAAGAGGACGACCACCAGAAAGTCAAAAGAAAAGAGAAGAAGGAAGATGGCATTAGCCCTCAATGCCCCGACTGTCTATTCCTTCAACATATACGGCCCGATCACTTTATCTCTGAACAATACTCCTCTCTAATTAAGCTATTGTTCGTAATTGAACGTGGAATGATCAACGCTTTGTACATATGTCATCACCATGTGGAATGATGATAGGAATAGATTCCTGTGGCATTATGAGATCATGACTTGAACCTAGCCTCAGTAAGAATTCAATGGATTTTCGACCTCATTGAACAATCATTCTCGTGATTCTTTTATGAGTACTATACCATCCTTATGGGTCACCACATAAGGATATCAATGGTAAAAAATATGGTGTGTTAGTATTCTAGGTTACGAAAGGTTTATTCTCTATACTCTACTTTGACAGGAGAATGGGTTATTCAGAATTACCTATATTAGATTGCTTGTACCAGAATAAGGGGCGTTTCACTTTGATAGTGGTATGGAGCCCACCAACGGAATAGGCAGAATAAGTAATTCTATCTATTCAAGAATAAACAATTCTGATGAGTATAACTAATTCCACGTATTAAAGTGGAATTAGATTTATTCGCAGAATAAGGAGTCTTATTCTTCTCTTATTATGCTATCGAAGTGGGGCTATAACTTTAAGGGATTGAGTATGTTCCTTGGTTAGTCAGACTGCAAAATTTGAGCTCTGGTTTGATTTTGTGCACCCAGGGCACCTGATTTACCACGTGCCGATTTCCACATTGATCGGTCTCGGGTCTAGTATTCTTGTCTGAGATTTAGAACCTACTGTAACACATCCTTATTTATCCCCCATTTGTTAGACATCGTAGAGGCTGTGTACTTGTTGGGAGATCTTTCCCGTCTCTTGGGGTTGTAGGGTTGGAGGAGCGGAACTTTGGCAGTCAAGGTGATGATGGTGCCACCTTAGCAGCACAGTGGATGGCCAAGATTCTGAGACTCTCCCCTGCAGGTGGTCCATGGAGGGTTGCGATGAGCGCTTAAGGCTTACCGGAGGAAGATCACATAGTTGAGGGGGATGCAGTTCTCTCCGACTTTTCTCCCCTCTAAGGGCATGTTTGGTAAAACTTCTACTTGAAAGTTACTTTTGGCTTCCACTTCTTACATAGAATGAGTTGAGGGAGAGAGTTTATAACTAATTTTAGTTTGTTACAAAAGTCAACTCTCTCATAACAACTTCACTTTTTCTCTAATCTTGAAAGCTCCCCCTTTTAACTTTTGGTTGGAAGTCAAAACACAAGAAAAATATCATATAAATGACTTTCAAGATCTAATGGCTTCTATAAAAAATAACTAAATAGAAATACAAAAGTGCTTCCAAATGAAAGCTACGCCAAACACGGCCTAAGAAGGACACTGCTTGCTTGTTTTCTTTGTGGCTTCACCTCTTGTGCGTGCGTGCGTGTGTTTACACGAAATTTCTTGGCTTCCTTTCTTGGGGTCCTGGGAGCCTGCTGAAACCAATATTCTTGTGAGAATCTAGCAACATTGCATTCCACGATCTAGGTACCTGTTTAATCATATGATCAATAATTGGAATGGAAATAGAAAATAGATATCTGTTACTATTATTATCCGGCTGGCTGTCTTTTGATATTAGCCCTTACATTCATATCTTTTGGCTATGAAATTTTATAATATTTTACTTATTTGTCCATTTTTTAATATTTGAAGTATGTTTGATAAATATCTTGAGGGATAATGATTAAATTTATTATGAATATCTTTTGTTTTTAGTAATGTTTACCTATTTAGATAAATTATTTAGAGCATGGTTAAGTTATTATCTGACCTATATTTAATGCATCGTCTTAGTTAGTTTAAACTTATCTAGATATTTTACAGCTTGCATGTTTATTGATTTAAAATGCATCTATGATGCTTATAGACTATATTTTACAATGTTAAACTTACAAGTTATAGGTTGAATTTGAAATAGTTAGATATTTGGATTAGCCCGAACTCGAATATTGTCTGATGAAATCGAGTTCAGATAAGGGAATTCATTATCCCTCGGATAATTTCTAAAGTCAGATGTTCAGATAATGCTAAAAGGAGGGGAATCGGATAATCTCTTGTATCTGCTCTGTTGATGGCCCCTACTTCTATTAGGAGTTGCAATGTGGCTCTGGAGGGCTCAAGGGGTCATTTTGTTGAGAGGCTTTCCTTTTGTGTGTTAGTAGTCCCTGCTCCTAATAGGAGTTGCAGTGTGCCTTTGGAGGGCTTGAGGGGTCATTTAGTTAAAGCGGCTTTATCCCCAACCTTTTGTGTGTGGGGATGGGATCTGAGGGACTGATGTGTCTGGGGTGGGGTTTGTGAGTGTTTAGAATGACCGTGTGATTATCATGAAAAATCTAGGTTATTTAGTGTAAAATAAACCTATTAAAAACAGCAACTAAGTGCAGTGATCGCCAGAAACTTTTAACTAGAAAGTTCCAAAAGAAGTATGATCGCCTACCTTTTTAAACGCGGAAGATATGGAGTCCTTGGTTCCCCTTCCTCAGCCGGCTGAAGAAAGAGAGCCCTTCTTTGTTTTTTGTTCTTGCTGTTGAATTTGAAATTTGAGGTTGAGGTTGAGGTTGAGGATCGTCCAGAAATCCCTTTTGCTGAGTGCTTGATTTGCTCCTTTTGATTCTCTTGTTTGAGTTGAGTGCAGCAGGAATAGAAAGAAAAAGAGATAAAGAAAACAATTATGAGAACTTAAGCAAAAGCAGAATCTATTCTAATCATGGTATTGAACATGCAACTAAACATCAAACTTACTTTTTGGGATGGCTTTTGAAACCCCTTTATCAAATAGGTTTTTGAAAAGAAAAGGAATGAGGTTGTGGTGTGTGTTGCATAGAGTGATTATGAAGAATGAGATTAATGAAATGAAAATAAAGATGCAGAAATGAAACACTTATGCCCAATTGGATGAAGTTTTGAATTGGATGAAGAATGGACGCCGACTTCTGGAAACAGCAGCGCTTCGGCGTTTGGACGTCGTTGCTCCGATCTTCAACTCGCTAAAGATTATGCTTCTCTCAAGATCACGCTTAACTTCAAATTACGCTTAACTTTTTTACTCTTCAACATGTAAGGTATTTATAGACTTTTTCTGCGTTCGTGATTAACATTGAAAAACTTCGGATTTATCTATCTTAACCGACAGATAAATACTGATTAATTCATCTTTATCTGTAATTATCTAAAACGCGTCCAGTATGGCTGACGCTTTTCAGATTAATTAAGATAAGGATAAACATCCGGGAAAACTTATCTTTATCTTTATCAGGTAAAACGCGTCCACATGTGTAGACGTCTTTTACACTAATTAAGATAAGGATAAACATCCGGAAGAGAAGTTAAAATAGCCTAGGAAACCTAAAACGCGTCCACTCTTACAGACGCCTTTTAGCTAATTAATCAATTGATTAAAATTCAAATTTAAACGTTAAAATAGGAATAAACTCTAAATGACGTCTACATAGGTCGACGTCTTTTAGACTTCTTCATATTTTAACTAAAATTTGAGCTAAAATCAATTTAATTGATTAACTTAAATATGTCTGTTAAACCCGACACTCAAAATATTAATAAAAATTAATTAACGATTAAATATTAGACCATTCTGAGGCATTATTATATGATATGAAATTTACTCGAAATGACGTCAAAAATTAGCGTGTCTACAGCTGCCTCACCTTGGCATTGCCTTTGCAAGGGAGTGAAATGAAATAGAATGTACTGAAAAGGTGATGCCAAGGTGTGATGAGACACGCTCTTATCACATGATTGGAATTTTTCTCAAAATCATCAATGAAGATAGCTCAAGGAGATCAATAGAATCAATCCTGTCTGGATGAAGTAGACAAGGAAATAAAATAAGGTCGATCAACCTCCACGGTGTGGGAAGTACCCCAGGTCGTAGACACTGTAGGTTTCATCATGGGGAGCGTTTGCCAGCCAATGTGGACGTGCTGCAGCCATGATGGATCTTAAAAGAAAAAAAGAAATATTGGATAAAGAATTCAAGCAAAGATAGAATTCTAAGGATATCTTCAAGCGAACCTCAAAGATAATCAAGATACTCAATTCAGAATGGAATATTTCATATCATGTTGAAGTTATTTGATTAATGGTCTGAAACTTAATCAATAATTAATTCTTATCACAATGATTTCAAAGTCCTACATGATGCATGCTGGGCTAAAAGAAAAATATAAAGTCAAATAAAATATAAACTAATCAAGGATAATATTGTTAAATCGTCATTAATGAGTCAAGACACCAATTCTTGTAATCCAGTGCTAAGCCGAAGCTCGTTTATCCACACACCGTTTCACAAAAGTGGAACCATCGTCCTCACTAGTCAACAATCCAACGGCCTATCCGTGCGATTAAGAATCCTCTGGAATTATCACTGTTTTTGTTGAAGGGGAACTCAAATTCCAGTTTCATCAAAACCACAAGGTCCTTGATATACTCTAATAAATATTTATCATATAGTAATGCAAATGCAAAATAATTACATGACCGGAGTACAAGGATAGAAATAACCGTCTTTTTAGCCACGGTCAGGACTTCATAAATTCCACAGTGAGATCTTCTTGATATTTCCAACTTTGCTCAGAATTTTCTGCAATCAAAATTATTAGTAATTCCAAATAAATATTCAATTTAAACACCAAAAACCACAGAATTTCGGGAAAATCATATAAAAGATAAAACGCGTCGTGTCGCGCAGACGCCATTCAACCTTGAAACGCGTCAGTTCTCCTCGACGCCTTTTACTCACAGAAACAGGTTTCTGGTTGTTCTCTACTCGAATTCCAACTCTACCAATGCACATCTATTTTCAATCCGGAAAAGGTCTACTTAGGATCGCAATTCCTTCTATATAAACACCCCTAGATTGTTCCCAAGCAATCCTACCATAATCCAAAGATCCAAAGTTGAGTTTTCTTCCAAGCTTTCAAGGTTTCTTCAAGGTTTCCAAGCTTCCCAAACTTCAAGAAGGAGGAACTCCGAAAAAAAGGGATGGATTCTTCAAACAAGAAGATGAAGATGTCTCTAAAGGAGTTTGCCGACATAGAGAATCACCTTAATGGAAGAAATCCCAATCTTCAAGTAAGCTCAATCAACTTCCTTTTCAATTTTTCTTCATGTTCTTCATCAAACTCTCTTTTTATTTTCAGAATTATCCCATGTTTCCTGGACCAAGAAAATTCACATCTCTCCCTTGGATTCGTAAACTTGCAAAAAGTATTAAGCTTTCCATGCAAGTGTTCATATCCAAGTGGAATCTTCAAGGACTTGTAGTGCTTGCCAAACATTACAAGAGCGCAAACGTAGGTTGGGCGGCTATGGGTGCCTTGATCGAGTGGTGGCATCCCCAAACTCATACGTTCTTCTTCCAAGACTTCGAGTGCACGATCCTTCTAGAAGAAGCGGAACTTCTATTAGGTCTCCCAAAGACCAAAGACAACAAAGATAAGATAGCCTTGACAAGAGAGAAAATCACCGGTCAACAATTGTTGACATCGATCATGAAGGATCCTTCAGAAGCTAAAGGATGCCTTACCAAAAAGGGGATCAATCTCGCAAAGCTAGTTGAGTGGACTTTATATGAAATTGATGATCTAAGGGAGGATGAAGCGGAGGATGTAACCAAAGCTTTAGTCACATGCCTTGCCGGTGCCTTGTTCTTCCCTGCGCAAGATAACATCTTAGAAGATGATCAAGTTAGTGCTATTTGCGCAATCTTCGAAGGTAAATCTATTAGCACTGCACTCTTAGCATATCTTTATAGCGGGCTTTCTGCGGCGTCCGTGGGTCGTCCTCCATATGGGTGCATGTTACTCTTTGCCTTGTGGGTTGAACTTCACTTCAAGTTTGAGCATAGCAAGAAAAGGCCTTTGAATCCATCTCAGATCTTCTTGAATAGTCCAATTCATTGCATAGCTAATATTGTAAAGTTCAATGAGCACATAGTTAACAAGGTTCTAAAACTCAAGACCCGGGCCGATTGGAGAGAGTATTTGAAGCTCATGACATCCGACATATTTGACTCGTCTCCACTCGCTCTTGTTGGAAAACCTGTTTGGGTGCGCCGTACAGCAGGAGCAGATCTTAAGTTGATTGGAACCACCGAGTTCGTGTTATACAATCCACATCGGTGCCTTACTCAACTTAGCTTGGGCCGTCGTGAATTCCCTGAGTTCTCTCCCACACCCCCAATCAAGAAGCGCGACTTGGAATCCGACGAAGATTATGAAGCCGTACAAATCATCACCACTCTATGGAACCTTGGCTTTAGCTATCGTGTAAGATCCTCTAAAGATAGAGATAGAGGATTGAAATTTCCTTACCTTAAAAGTCTTCATGAAATTCTTCCTTAAATGTCCTCTTTCTCTTCTTTTATTTTCTTGATGTAATAAAGGATTTCATTGAATAAAGATTGATTTTTCATGCCTTGGAATCTTTCCCCAACTTTCTGTGATGTGCACATAATTTTTCCTTTAGTAAAGACTTGATTTTTCCTGAAAATTCAACAATTCGGATTCTGTAAAATGTAAAACGCGTCCACTCAGAAAGACGCCTTTCAACCATAATTCCTTTTCCATAAATTCAATTTAATCCTCAAAACCTGATTAAAGCTTAAATAGCGTCTTCTACAGTTGACGCCTTTCAACTCTCTCTCCTACTTCCTCCAGGATTCTGTCATTAATTCGATAGTTAATTCCCTAAAACGCGTCTTTCAGATAAGACGTATTTCATCATTTTCCTGTGTACGGCTCTGACCAGAACTGGCGGTAATCTGAAACGCGTCAGCATGGGTGGACGTCTTTCAATCAATTTCAAACAGCTGTCCTTGCCGCCTCAACTTTTGCGCTCTAAAACGCGTCTGTCTGAGTCGACGCCTTTAAACCTTTTCGTTACAGACCTGCGAAGGCCCCCTTTCTTCCTCACTTTTCACAAAAATCTTCTCCGGCGACCGAACTCCGGCGATCTCTCCCTCAAAACTCCCTCTACTCGAGCTATGGAACATGGTGAAGGATCCAGGAAAAAGAAGGCCTTGGCCAAGAGAAGGCGGAGGCACGAAGAAGAAGCCCCCGAGGAGGTTCCGACGATGTTAACCGAAGCCGAGGCTCTCTTAGAGGAAGAACTCCCTCCACCGGCACCCATGGCGGTGGAAGAAGAAGAGGAGGGCGACCTCCACACGGTAAGATCCCTATGGTGTGAATAGATGAAGAGAAGAGGGGAAAAACGGGGTTCTTCAAAGAACCCGGAATCTGGGCTTGAAAGGCGTCCATACCAGGTGACGCCATTCAAAAGGCGTCACCATGGGCTGACGTCTTTCAATATAAATTCCGAATTTTTTAATTAGGAATAAATATTTTGAATTGCGTCAAGAAAGGTTGACGTGTTTTAAAAGACGTCCATATGGGCTGACGCCTTTCAAAACAGAACTGATTTTCCTGTTTTTATTCATTATTGACCTTTGTTTTTATGTTTTTTTTTTATTTGCAGGGAGTGATGAGGACCAGGATCTCATGGGACCTAGTGATAGGTGCCTATAGGGGTCTCCCGGATTTCCAGAAGGTGCGCCTGCGCCGGATGGGATTCGGCGAAGTACTAGACATCGAGCCATTCTGGCTCGATCTGGTCCTCCTGCAGGTGTTGCGGGAGAGGTGGCATGCGGAAAGCCGTGCTTTCCTAATGCCGTGGGGGCATATGGTCCCCACCTTAGAGGATGTGGCCAGGATCACTGGCCTTAGGGTAGAGGGCCGACCGGTTAGTGGGGTGACTTCCCCCAACTATCAGGGACTGGCAGAAGCTCTTCTAGGGATAGAGGTGTCCAGCCTAGGCAGAGAGTTTAGGATGGTTCCCAGGGTAGAGGTAGAGGCAGCTTTAGGATTAGACGAGCCCCGGCGTCGGTCTGACGAGACCCGGGAGGAGTTTAGGGATAGGCTAGCCGAGTCATCTTCCTCCGCCTATTGTAGTGACCCTAGTCAGGGGGAGGAGGTAGATAGGCAACTTAGGGTCTTCTTAGTTTTCTTCTTTGGTCGGTTGCTCTTCGGTACGAAGGGCGACCACATCCACTGTAGGTTTCTTTGTTTGTTAGATGACTTAGATAGCTTAGGAGAGTATGCCTGGGGTGCGGCCCTTCTGGCTCACCTCTTTGCCGATCTGTCTGCGGTCACGCCGGACCGTGAGACCACTGTCAGCGGCTTCTCGCCGTTTCTTCAGGTATTAACTTGTTTAATTATTTGTTTATGATATGCAGTGCAATATAATGTGATGTTTCTTCTAACCTATATGTTCATAAATGCAGGTGTGGAGTTATTATTACTTCCCGCTCGGCAGAGCGCGGATTGCGAGCCTCAATGCCGTCCCATTGGCCTGCCGTTGGCAGCCTATCGTGGATACGGCTCCACAGCACCACCAGCTGACGGCCCTCCGCCGTCAGTTCTTGGACTACCCAGAGCTACTGGTAAATTTTTAACTTGTTTAATTTTATTAAATGCAATTTTTTTTTATTATTCATTAAGTGCAATTTATTTATGAATGCATCTAACCTGTATGCAGGTGATCTGGCGCCCGTACCTTGGTATGGGCGAGGAGGGTCAGCCGTGGGTGACGGCTGGCAGGAGGAGGTTCGGGAGGCAAATGTGGGTGCATTGCCTCAACGAAATCGAGCCTCTCCGCCTCCGGCTCGTGATGAGGACGCTGGGTCTCCACCAGGAGTGGATCGATGAGGAGGTCCCGGAGGGCGTGGGGAGGAGCATGAGGGGCAAGCAAGCCCTCACAGATTGGCGTGCGAAATTCCCGGAGCAATATGAAGACTGGCATCGTCGAGGTGTACGGGTGGAGTCCCGTGCGGAGAGTAGCGAGGGCTACCTCCAGCAATACCGGGCCCACTTCGCCGATCAGCTTCGGCTCCTCCGACCACTCGATGTAAGTATGCATTCATGCGTCTTTAATTTATTATTATCTTGATTTATATTTGGTGAATGAATGTATGTATGCGTGATATGCAGGATGCACGTGACGCGGTCATCATCGACCTCCGGGCCCGCCTACATGATGCGGAGGCCCAGCTAGCACAAGTCCAGCAAGAGCTGTTCGACCTGGTATGTATGTATGAATATGAGTGTATGTTTTAATTAATTAATTGTTTTGGGGATTAATCACCGACAGTTGTCTTCCGGTGCAGCGAGCCGTCTACACCTAGGCGGCTCCCCCTACCCACGGAGCGTCATCATCCTCTTCCTCCCATGACGCTGCTCTGGCTGATCTTCAGAGTCAGCTTGCCTCTGCCATCCACCAAGCTTCCCTTGCGGAGGAGGATCGGGCCACTCGAGTAAGTTCCTTCCCTTTGGCTTTCTTTTCCAAATTTGATTCTCATTACTTAATTGCCTTAAACTAATAAAATCTTCTTCTGCAGGTTGCTGAGCTTCAAGAGGCCCTTCGACAGAGGGATGCAGAGTTGGCAGAAGCACGGACTTCGGCTGGTCGCATTGCCGAGTTGGAGGCTCAGGTGGCGCGCCTCTCCACTGGAGATCTGGCACGACTCCAGGTTCGCCTGGAGATCCTGACGGAGGAGAGGGGCCGCGACCGTCTTTGGATGGAGAGCCTCCAGGGCCGTCTTTCGGTTGCAGAGCATGAGCGCCGTACGGTGGAGGAGAGATACCAGCGAGCCCGCCAGCGGGCTATCGACCGAGGTCAGGCGAGTGCCTTTACCGCCAGCATAGCCATATCATCTGGCCAGGCAGGGCCAAGTGCGATGGGACCGCCTCCACCTCCTAGAGCTCCACCGCCAGATGCCCAGGATGAGGCCCAAAGTCAGATGGATGAGGGGGCAGGAGAGAGCCAGCCTTGAGGGCTTTTGTACCTTTCTTTTTTTTATATTGTATCATGTACAAAACACCTTTTGATCATATATACATGAAACTTTTGGGCTTCAATCTTGTGTTCCTGTGCTTGTCTTGTATTCTGTACATCACTTAACAAACAAGTTAAGTATCTATTTAGGCTTAGCCCCTTGCCTGACCAAATAAATGGTCGATCAATCTTTTCCTTCAATAAATGGTCAAGGGGCATAGCCTTTATTAACAAAGGTAATGAGAATAATCAAACTTAAGCAAAAATGCAACATACAAGCAAACAGATGCTCACTGAAAATAAAAGGAATGAAACACACTAAATGCCACAAGCAAATGCTAATTGAAATATTTTTTTGATGTTTTGAAATATTCATTTTTGTTTGGGTTTTGAAATATATGCTTTTTTTTTTAATTTTGACATATATATATATATATTTTGAATTTTTGACATATGTATTTTTTTGGATTTTTGACATATGTATTTTTTTGGAATTTTTAACATATGAAATTTTTTTGGAATTTTTAACATATGAATTTTTTTTTGAATTTTTGACTAAAAGATCAGCATGGTACTTAGATCAAAAGATCATATTCATTTATTAACTTAATTTCCAAATTATTCTTTGACAATTTAACTTAAACCCATCGTGTTTGAACTTGTGTTTCCATTTGTGATCCCATTTGATGATTTGACCCTTAGTCAATCTAAGTCATTCCTTAAGCTTGGAGTACACCCCTTTAGAAAGAAAGGAAGAATAAGTTTAGAAAGCCCATGAGAAGGTTCCGGAGACTTAAAAAGATGTTCCTTTCCAACCCTAATATCCGTTGGGGTTCGGTCATTTTCCTTCCGGGGTATTTATCGACCTTGCGTTCCCTTTCGTTTCAGTTCATGGCCTTGATGTAACATTTGTAATGTAATGGCCCTTTTGATTTGACATTTGCCTTTTGTTTTTTTTTTTTCGGAATGGATCTCCCCCCTTTTTTTTTATGACGGCCTCCTACTAAGATGGCGGGTATTCTTGGTAGTCTATTCTAAGCCTCGTTCCGACATCATAGGCCGAGTGTAAAACAGAATTTTGCTTTTAAAATGAATGATTTGTACTTTACACTTTTAGTCAAGCTTTTGATATTCTTCAGGACTTGGCATCTCTTGTTACTCACGAATCAAACGTGTCAGTGTGTGTAGTAATGGGTTTGAAATTAAGTTATCCAGACTAACTGGGAAATTTGAGTTTATAAACTTTCTGATTCCACTGGTCTTTGTACCATACTGATCGACTCTTTAACCTAAGGGTAGTATTTCTTAAGATGTAAACCATTCCAGGGATGATTTAGCTCTTCTCCTTCTGCATTAACCAGACGATAAGCATTACCAGGAAAAGCGTGCGATACAACATAAGGTCCTTCCTAGTTGGGTTGGAGCTTAGAACGTGGACCACCAGGTTTTACAAAAATTCTTTTAACGACCATTTCACCGACTTTGAACTTACGTTCAATGACTTTCTTTTGATAAAAACGTGCTAGTCTATTTTGATAAACTTTTGCATGATTAGCAGCTGACCACCTTTTCTCGTCTAAAAGTTCCAATTGAGCAAAAAGTGCTGAACGATGTTCATCAATGGAAAATTCCTTGTTCAATTATACTCTTAGCGACGGTATAAGGATCTCGTATGGAACTACCGCCTCCATTCCAAATATTAAGGAATAAGGAGTTTGCCCGGTAGGCGTGAGGATTGAAGTTCGTTAGGCCCATAGAGCCTCAACCAATTTTTCTGGCCAATCTGCGAATTTGTTAGATTTACACGTCTTTTTGATGATTTTTATCAAAGTCTTATTTGTTGCCTCTGCTTGGCCATTGCCTTGCGAATAATAAGGAGATGAATGATGCAATGCAATTTTATACCTGTTGCAGAGGTCCTTCAATTCTTGTGACACGAACTGCGGTCCGTTGTCGGTAACGATGGTGCTTGGAATTCCGAATCTTGTGATGATGTTCTTCATGATGAACTTGCAGACGGTTGATGCTTTGATTTCCGTGTACGCTTCAGCTTCTGCCCACTTGGTGAAGTATTCCGTTGCCGTGAGAATGAAAGATTTTTGCTTGATGCCGGAATCTGGGTTACCAAGGGGTCCAATAATGTCGAAAGCCCACATGGAGAAAGGCCATGGGGAAGAAACAGGATGGTGTGAAGATGCAGGAGAATGAATTTTGTCGGCGTGAAGTTGACACTTAGCACACCTACGGACATATCCTACACAATCTTCTTCCATGGTTGGCCAATAAAATCCTTGTCTAAGGATTTTCTTTGCTAGCATCTGTCCATTAACATGGCCACCACAAACTCCACTATGAGCTCCTTCCATAACCTTTCAAAGCTCATCTTCATCTAGACATCTCAGAAGAACTCCATCAAAACCTCTCTTGTACAATGTCCTCCAACTATGGTGTATCGTTGAGCAACTCTCCTGATAGCCCTTTTCTCCTCAGTTGTAGCTTCCTCAGATACGATTGATCTTCACAATATTTTGCAATTTCATAATACCATGGCTTATATTCCTCATCCATCTCTTCTAACAGCTCCATCAACATGATTTCTCTTTTCTCCACAATACTCCCATCTCTGAATTTCTTCAGCAATTTCTCCTTAGTTCTAAGAAATGATGGGTCTTTCACGGCAGGTGAAAGACGCCTATGAACTATGATTGATTCGGATTGCTTGCTGATCGGAAAATCAAGGGAAGATGCAAGTGAAGCTAGAGCGTCAGCTAAGATGTTTTGATTTCTAGGGACATGGACGAAGATCAATTTTGTGAAAAGCTTTGAGTATGCAGAAGTAAGTTCTTGATAAGGCTTGAGCTTAGGATCAAGAGTTCGATATTTGGTCAGCACTTGGCGAAGAATTAGTTGGCTATCACCCACAATCCTGAGTTTAGTGGCACCATGAAAATGAGCAGCCTCGAGGCCAGCAAGAAGTGCTTCGTATTCAGCTATGTTGTTGGTGACTGGAAAATCAAGCTGAAAGGCTTGTGAAATGGTTACACCTTCAGGTGATAACAGAACGATTCCAATACCCTTTCCATGAGAATTCAGAACTCCGTCAAAATGCAGAGTCCACATATCATGTCTGATTTGATTTACGGACATCAGTTCCTCATCTGGAAACTCTGATCGCACTGGATCAAATCGAGGAAGGGGATGATGAGCGAGATGTTCTGCTATAGCATAGCCCTTGATCGCTTTCTGCTGAATGTAAATGATATCGAATTGAGATAGAAAGCTTTGCCATCGCGCTAACCTATCAGTAAGAACAGATTTCTTCAGAAGGAATTTGATCGGATTCATCCTAGCGATGAGGTGGACTTCATGGGCCAGAAAATAATGCTTCAATTTCTGAACAACCCAGACCAATGTTGCACATGTTTTCTCCATCGCCGTGTATCTCTGTTCAGTGGGGTTGAGAAGTTTAGAGAGATAGCAGGCTGCCCTCTCGTTTCCTTCTTCATCCTCTTGTGCTAGGACAGCCCCCATTGCATCATCTAGGACTGAAATATAAAGTATCAATGGTTTGCCTGGAGATGGTGGTCTCAAAATAGGAGGACTTGCCAAATAGTCCTTCAATCCATCAAATGCCTCCTGACACTTATCGTCCCAATTAAATTTGACTCCTGGCTTGGTAAGCTCGTAGAACGGCTTACACCTTTGTGAGTGCTGGGAGACAAAACGGCGAATAAATTGCAACCTCCCAATTAATCCTCTCAATTCTTTCAAGTTTTTGGGAGGTGGCATTTCTCTGATAGCCTTCGCCTTATTGGGATCGATCTCAATTCCCCGTTTGCTGACAATGAATCCAAGCAATTTTCCTGAAGATACCCCGAATACACATTTCTTGGGGTTCATCTTTAACTGATATTCTCTCGATCTCTCTAATACCCTTGCCAAAACTTTGGCGTGCTCAGCCTTTGTTTTAGACTTAACCAATAAATCATCCACATACACTTCCAGATCTATATGCATCATGTCATGAAATATTGCCATCATAGCCCTCTGATAAGTGGCTCCAGCATTCTTCAATCCAAATGGCATGACAACATAGCAATATGTTCCCCAAGGTGTAGTGAATGAAGTCTTTTCTTGATCCTCTGCTGCCAGCTTAATCTGGTTGTATCCTGAAAATGCATCCATGAACGATAACGTTTCATAGCCAGCAGTGTTATCGATGAGTACATCAATATGAGGCAATGGAAAATCATCTTTAGGACATGCCCGGTTCAAATCGCAGAAGTCAATGCAAATCCTGACCTTCCCGTCCTTTTTCATAACCGGGACTATATTGGCCACCCATTGTGGATAAAGGACAACTCTAATAAATTTGGCTTTATGCAATTTATCGACCTCTTCCTTCATCTTTAGAGCCATTTGTGGGTGGAATCGCCTTAATTTCTGCTTGACCGGCTAGCTCCATCTTTTAATGTTAACCTGTGTTCAACTAAAGATGAGTCTAACCCCGGCATATCTTCATAACTCCAGGCGAAAGTGTCCTTATAATCCTTAAGTACTTGTACCATTGCCTTCTCATCCTCTGTAGAAAGATTTTTGCTGACGAGGACAACCTTAGGTTCGTCTTCAGTCCCTAAGTTTATTTCTTTGGTGGGCTCTTCTACGGCAGCTGAGGGTTCATCAAATCTCTTCACTCCACTGGCATACGCCTCAGCCGCGTCCTCATCATCTTCCTCATCTTCAATAATGGGGTCTTTTTCATGCACTAACTCATATACCCCATACCCATCATTAACTGACTCATCATCCGTACAATCTTCTGGCATCTGAATTGGATCTTCTAAAAGCTGAGGGATTAAAGAGCAAGAAGAACACTTATCAGCTAAGTCCCGGAGGTATCTATCTGGAATTTGCCTACCCTTAAGTTTCCTAGACTTCCTAACCTGACTAACCTGCCTAAAACTGGACTGCCTAACTTCACTAAACTGCCTATCATAACCTAATGAAGATGAAGCAGGACGAAAATCCTAGGATACAAGTGGAAATACAGGGGAATCCTCCCGTAGGGAGGGACAGAGTAGATCTAAGAGAGAATCTTGACCGACGGACCCGCGCGGTAGGGGGCAATCGGACAAGTAAGATGTTTCCTCGATGAGGATTTGGGAAGAATTTGTTGCCAAATTGGCGTTTTTTTTTGGACCATCGAGGAGTTAAACATAAAGTAAGAATGGATACAAATGGAAGGATGATCAGACGGAGGAAGCGGCACCAAGGCCAAAGGATTAAGTGGATCATATAGCAATATGTCCCAGATCAGATCATACATCCTCTCTAGGTCGAGAGGAGGGGATGGAATGGGGTCCTGAGGGGACAGAGTGATCATAACGGGCGGAGCCCGTGGAATATCTTCAGTAATAACCCGCGACCAAGTCGGGGTCAAGAGCAGTGTGCGGAATAGAGTATGGAGCATAAAGATATGGGAAGGATATGTACCCCTCCAGAGTAGATCTGTTGTATAACCAGCTTCATAGGGGTCATCTGGCTCCCCTTCATCGGTTTCTTCCGATAGCAGTATCCGCTTATCAAAGATGGCACCAGGACCTTCAATCAGCTCGTCGATTTGCGGCGGCCACTTGGGTTCTGCAGGATCTAGGAATAATCTGTTTAGTGCTATATAGAGGTCCCTCAGATCGAACCATCTGTACCATTCACATTCGGGGTCATGGAATTTCCTCCTTTTCATAGGCCGCATAGCCTCCAAGGATTGGTACGTAAGTAGTTCAGAACAATGTCTGGCCAAGTCTCTCCCATATATGTCATGGAGGTCAAAACATGAAGTAATGACCACCGTGTTGTCGTGACTAAGTATGGGCCCTTTTACAAAATGTGTATATAGGGTCCATGTTAAGAGATCTCGGCCTTCTTTAGGTGGTGTAGACATTGTCTCCAGGATTTTTCGACCATCTTCAATCTCTGCTTGCTGAACCAGATCTTGCTTCAGTCTTCTTGGCCTATAGCCTAGACCACTTCCAGGTGCTGCTCGGTGATCTTTGACAGGAGTGGTCCTGCCTTGCAACTGTGTGCCCAGACCTCTTCCCGGCTGATAGCCGTTCTTCATCATGATTCTCCATCCTGGGGTACTCATGCACTTCCCCCTTTTGATAGCATTTAATGGGTAAGGAGAAATGGTGGCGGCTTTCAAAGGATCAGCCACTGGACGGTAGACCTGTAATACCGACAGAAAAGGTTGTCGGCCAGGTAAAACAGCAGATTTAGTATTCAATGTATGAGCAGCAGCAAGGATCGGCATGCTCGTCACTTTAATAATTCGTCCTTTGAAAGGGAATTTGAGGCATTGGTGATTCGTAGAAGGAATCGCCTCAAGGGTTTTAATGTAAGGACGTCCTAGAATGGCATTTATAGAAGGGTCAATTTCGAGAATGTGAAATTCAACCTCTGCATGACTTGCGGGACCTAGCTCCACTTTTAAATAAACCATTCCCAGAGGAGAACGGGTAGAGTTGTCATATGTTGTAACTGAAATGGGGCTAGGCAGCCACTTCTCCTTGGGCACACCGCACAGCTCTAGGGTCTTCGGGGGTAGAACATTGATTGAAGCCCCCGTGTCAACCAGGCACGCATCCACGGCCTTCTTGCAGATATTGACTGTGATGCTTAGAGCCATGCTTCTGGCGGCTGGCGGTGCTAGTTCCGATGTGTGGAATGTAATAGAGGGTTGATCCCCCTGAGGAACTAGTAGTGCTGCAATTTTCTCTACCGGCACGTCCTCGTTAACCATCACCTTCTGTAAGTATTCCATTAAGGCTTCTTGGTGAATCTTGGACCTTTTGATCAATTCAAGTACGGTGATCCGTGCCGGTGTTCTGTCCAGATGTTTCAACAAGTCATATTGAGTGCCTGGTGCACTCTCTTCATTATGGGCTTCCTCAGTCGGCCGTGATGGGCCGTCTCTGACTGTGGACTGAGGGAAGACTTTGTTGAAAATCCTTCCACTTCGGAGCGCATGTTCCTCAACCGTGGAGGATCCCGGTGACACCTTGAGTACCGCAGAGTCGGGTGGCGTAAGCGGTGCGGATGGTTGATATGTAGGTGATGGGGTAGGGTTAGGTGGTGGTGGCATGGTGCGGATTAAAGGCCTAGATGGTTTGACGGTGGATGGGTAAGTGGTTGGTGAAGTGGGGAATGGGACGCGTAATAGCGGTCTGGATGGTAAGGGCATATCTGGGTAGGTGGTGGTGGTAATGGGCGAAGTAGGGAATGGTACGCGGAGTAATGGCCTAGATGGTAAAAGGGGTGCATAGTTGGTTTGTGGTGGATTATATGGTGGAGGCGTAGTGGTATGGGGCATGATGGGCTTAAGGAAAGCGGGTGGCTGCAATGGGTTATTGGGTGCGGGCGAGTGATATGTGGGTGTCGGTAGAGGGGTGATGGTAATGGGTTGTGGCCTAGGTATGCGGATGGTGCGGCGTGGTGGTTGTTCTGCGGTACTCTGAACGTGACCCGTTGAATAAAGAGAAGAAGAGTCTTCTATCCTTCACTGTTGCCCATGACCAGCCTCAGACTGGCTGTTTGTCAGAATGGGAGCAACTTGGTTTTGGTTATGGTGCTCCGGGAGCGGGTTCTACACTATGCCCATATTTGGTGGCGGTGCTGCCTGTGCTGGTGGTCTTATTTGCTGCTGCTGCTGCTGCTGTTGCGGTCTTCTCGCCTTCAGAGCTGATATATACTTTTTCATCTCCTCCCAGTCTATGCCGCCCTGCTCGTTGAGATCATGAATATAATCTCTGAACTGGAAGCAGGTGTCGATGGTATGCCCAGGTTGCCTATGGAAATAGCAATACCTGGACGTGTCGGCATTTTGAGGCCAGACGGCCTTTTCCCTTGGCAAGACTAAGGCATTAGCTGCCATTAGAGCACTGAAGATATCGGCCAAGGATTCTGGGAGGGCCAGGTATTCCGCCCTTTTCGGGCCTGGAGGTCTTCTCGGCTGGTTATAATCACCAGGAGGAGGGACATTATGGTATGCCGGCGGTGCGCGCGGCTGATACTGTTGTTGTTGGGGATATTGCTGGTGCTGGGGCTGCTGGTACTGCAATTGCCTTTGTGGCGGCTGCTGTGGCTGATGCTGGTTCTGGTTCTGATTCGGCTGCTGGGGCTGTTGATACTGTTGCTGATAATGGGGGTTCTGCTGCTGCCTGTACCCTTGCTGGTTCGGCTGCTGTGGCCTCTGGTACTGCTGCTGACTCCTCACGAACTGGGGCGAGTTATTGTTCATGCTACTGACTTGCTCATGAGAGAGCGTGCCCTCAGTAGTCGGACCTGTGCTGGGAGAATTTGGCACTGCAGGCTTCCGAGGCGGAGGCCTGCTAGGTCTGTGAGGATCAAAGACGCTAGAAAATGTAGCGTCTTTAAAAGCATTCTGGCAGTACCGTGCTCTTTCATAGAGCTCTGCCATGTTGGTCAAATTGTTCAAGGAGAGGACTATCTTGAATTGGGGCGTGGCGTTAGAAATCAACATTTTCACTTGTTCGGACTCGGACAAGTGGTCTTTCACCTTTTCGGCCAGGCCCCGCCACCTGTCAGCAAAACTGACAAACTCCTCATCAGGTTTCATCTTTTCGGCAATAAGGTCAGTGATGGACAAGGAGGGTGCAACTCTGTCCTGGTATCGTTGGATAAATTTGCGTGAAACGATACCGTAATCCTCTACTTCGGAGGGTTCTAAAGAAAAGAACCACTCGATGGCTGGTCCCTCTAGAGATCTCCTGAACAAAAAGGCCAACGACCTCTTGTCGTTCTGCCAGAAAGAGGATTCGTACATAAACTCCTTCAGATGTGTGAAGGGGTTACCAGTACCGTTGTACTTCCGGTACACTGGCATTTCAGAGGGTGGTAGGTGGAATACCGGCAGGCTCGGTAAGTTGATTTCTGGTACAGCTTTGACCCCCATCATCTTCTGGAGGTTGTTAAATTGCTCATCCATACGCTCCATTTTGGCCAGCAACGCTTGTGTGGTCAGATCTGCCTGGGGAGGAGGAGGAGGTGGAGGTACTTGATAGGCCTGCTGCCTAGAGTACGTTGGACAGGGGGGACAATAAAGGGGAGGTCCGGCAGAGCTTCCGCCATGCCCGAGGGCATTTTGATAAGCAGGCGTTTGCGGTCTAGCCGGTTGCCTAGAGGATGAAAGCTGCGGCCCAACTGGCCGAGAAGTAATATGAAGGCCCTCCACGGCCTGATGGATATAAGGAGGAGGAAAAGAAGGTTGCTGAGGAACAGTAGGGGGAGCCACAGGGTTCGGCTCGGCAGGCTGCATGGGTGCCTTCCCCTTCAGAATCGATTGGATCGCCTCGAACTGCTGAGGGTCCAGTCGGGAGGCAAGAACTCCCAAAGCGTTGACGAGATCCACAGGATCAGAGGATGAGTGATCATTCTGATTCACGTCTCCCTCAGGATCGGGATTAGGAATCGCATATTCATGCGGGGGAGGATCAGGATATCGATCATGGGGATGAAAGAGAGGGGTCCGGGCGTTCCCATCATGTCGATATGGAATGGGGGCAGAATTACGGGAGGCATCAGCATCTCACCCGTTCTTATAGTTGTAGTCAGAATCCCGAGGGGCATTAGCATCTCCCTCGTAGTTGATGATGGCGTCTTGAGCCATACTCAAGTCCCTGCCTGATCTTAGCAGCATGATGTTAGATTTTTTTCAAAGATTTTTCAAACAAGTTGCACAGAGATTAATCAATCAAGTGGATGCTTAACGTGATTTTAAGATTCCTTTTTGAGTTATTTGGATTCAATTAAACCTCAAATTCTCTCAAGGAAAGGATCCTAGTTTCAGTTCAGTTTCCACCGTTATTCTCTAGGGCTTTCTCTCACAACGCTTTCAGAATCTAACCGGGACTTCAATTGGTACAACCAGTCCGATGATCAAGGAGGAATACCTTGATTTTGGGGACTTATGGAGGTCTCAACGCCAACTTCTCTAGTCTGATCAAGGGACCAACCCAATCAGAGAGAGTTGCTGACGTCAAGTAATGTGTTCCTAAGAAAAGGAGGGTATTCGCCTCAATGCGTATGTCCTACAGCCTGGATGGCCTTTAATGCTTAATAATAATGGGTAGCTAGCACTCAAGCCACAAAAATCTGAAAACTGAAAAATAACTAAGAAACTCTCTAAATCGCGTCGATGGTAGTCGACGCTATTCAAAACAGAACTTAATTTTTCGTAGAAACAGATGTAGACAGCAGAGAAGATATGAAGACTGAAAGGCGTCTGGGTGTGTTGACGCGGTTTGAAACGCGTCAGTGCTCCTGGACGCTTTTCAGTTCGCAGAAACAGTTTTGCAGGAGGATTTTCTGGGTTGAATCCTCCTCAAACAGGTTAAAAGCAGGAAATAATCAGCTCATGTATATTTTTTTTTAGTTCCAAATTTTTAATAGGATAATTTACCAACTAAATAACTAGAAAATCAATCAATCACACATCATTTTCATCACAAAAATAGCTTTTTAAACTAATCAAAGGGAGGGCAAGATCTTGCCACTAGGGTGTGCACGTGGTGCACGAGGGAAATTAATTAAACTAAAACACTCACCAATTGGTGAGGACGTGTCGAAAGACACAAGTGGTGCACCGTGGGTGCCCGGTTGATGATAGCAAGAACAAAAAAAACTTAAAAGATGGCGAGACCACGTCCCACCGTGATCGCCAAAAAAGCTGTGAGTGCTTAGAATGACCGTGTGATTATCATGAAAAATTTAGGTTATTTAGTGTAAAATAAACCTATTAAAAACAGCAACTAAGTGCAGTGATCGCCAGAAACTTTTAACTAGAAAGTTCCAAAAGAAGTATGATCGCCTACCTTTTTAAACGCGGAAGATATGGAGTCCTTGGTTCCCCTTCCTCAGCCGGCTGAAGAAAGAGAGCCCTTCTTTGCTTTTTGTTCTTGCTGTTGAATTTGAAATTTGAGGTTGAGGTTGAGGTTGAGGATCGTCCAGAAATCCCTTTTGCTGAGTGCTTGATTTGCTCCTTTTGATTCTCTTGTTTGAGTTGAGTGCAGCAGGAATAGAAAGAAAAAGAGATAAAGAAAACAATTATAAGAGCTTAAGCAAAAGCAGAATCTATTCTAATCATGGTATTGAACATGCAACTAAACATCAAACTTACTTTTTGGGATGGCTTTTGAAACCCCTTTATCAAATAGGTTTTTGAAAAGAAAAGGAATGAGGTTGTGGTGTGTGTTGCATAGAGTGATTATGAAGAATGAGATTAATGAAATGAAAATAAAGATGCAGAAATGAAACACTTATGCCCAATTGGATGAACCTTTGAATTGGATGAAGAATGGACGCCGACTTCTGGAAACAGCAGCGCTTCGGCGTTTGGACGTCGTTGCTCCGATCTTCAACTCGCTAAAGATTATGCTTCTCTCAAGATCACGCTTAACTTCAAATTACGCTTAACTTTTTTACTCTTCAACATGTAAGGTATTTATAGACTTTTTCTGCGTTCGTGATTAACATTGAAAAACTTCGGATTTATCTATCTTAACCGACAGATAAATACTGATTAATTCATCTTTATCTATAATTATCTAAAACGCGTCCAGTATGGCTGACGCCTTTCAGATTAATTAAGATAAGGATAAACATCCGGGAAAACTTATCTTTATCTTTATTAGGTAAAACGCGTCTACATGTGTAGACGTCTTTTACACTAATTAAGATAAGGATAAACATCCGGAAGAGAAGTTAAAATAGCTTAGGAAACCTAAAACGCGTCCACTCTTACAGACGCCTTTTAGCTAATTAATCAATTGATTAAAATTCAAATTTAAACGTTAAAATAGGAATAAACTCTAAATGACGTCTACATAGGTCGACGTCTTTTAGACTTCTTCATATTTTAACTGAAATTTGAGCTAAAATCAATTTAATTGATTAACTTAAACATGTTTGTTAAATCCGACACTCAAAATATTAATAAAAATTAATTAACGATTAAATATTAGACCATTCTGAGGCATTATTATATGATATGAAATTTACTCGAAATGACGTCAAAAATTAATGTGTCTACAGGGTTACTGGGAGTCTCTTTTCCTGTTTGGGGCTCTCTGTGGTGTTTGTTGTAGAAGGGCTTACACAGGATTCCAGAGGTGGGTTGGGGCATTCTTTGGGGGCTTCTAGGTCTATATACATTGTACTTGACCCCCTTTTTTGATTTTATCATTAAGACGTGATCTTCATCAATAAAGGGCAGTTAACGCAGAATGTCACGGATTTTAGTAAGTACGAAGATTTGGATAGGTCAACCAACTTAACCTGTTTGAAGGGGGTCTAGAGTGGAACCCTTAAATCATGGAACTAAACTCTGTACGTATCTGAAGATTTTTTGAACTAGTATGATTGATCAAGTGCTAATAATGACCACCCACCATAGATGATGCGTTCAACTATTCAGGACATTTCTACTCCAAAGCAAATTATTAAGATTCTTTCAGGATTTTGATGGTTGTCAATAGATGCAGTAACCAATTGTGTTAGCTTTAGTTGTAAGTGTTGTTCAACTATTCATAGACATTTGAATAGCTAGTTTACACGTTAATCTACAGTTGAATAGCATTTGTTATTTGCCAGGTTATGACGGGACATCGTGCTGATGTGCCATGTTTTTCTGTGGTCATAAGCTCATCCCTATTTCCTAATTCATGTTTGATCGTAAAGCTTTTGCTTTCCTCTTTGTAGTCCTTAAACAAGTTTTCATGCATAGCGCTGGCTGGTGTTGCCGCGGAGTACCTTCTGTTTGGATATGCCTGCTTGTTTCACAATATTTGTTGAAGTTATTAAGTCATCTAACTCAAAATCTTAAGGCAATGAGTAGAGTAGGTACCATCTATTAAACACTTTTTGATTTTGTCTTTTTTCCAATACAGGACTATTCTAACACGTCTCCTACAGGACTATTCTAACACGTCTCCTCACGTGTAGACCGATTTTAAGCTCTGTCACGTGGACGTGTGTGGCTCGGTTCGTTACCATAGGCTCTGATACCATGTTGAAATTATTGAACCATCCAACTCAAAATCTTAAGACAATGAGTAGAGTAAGCACCGTCTAGTAAACACTTTTTGATTTTGTCCTTTTTCTAATACATAACTATTCTAACAATATTGACCTTCAGCATATGTAGAGGAAAGTTTTGTCAAAAATGGCTTTACTGGTATGTGACGACCAAGAAACCACCTATGACAAACTGCAAGATTGTCATAGGTACTCAACTTATTCCAACCAACCGAAATCGCGGTTAGCCTATGTCTCTTAAAAGCTTGTCCATCATTGTGCATTGCTTTTGTGTATGTACAGCCCCTCTCATTTGTTGGTATGTGACTTAAGTGACATGAAATTCTGGTCCTCCAGAGAATTTGGCCCAGATGATATAACAATATTAAGACATAGGCGGACAAAACTTACCCCCATTTAGTGCTCTACGTCAACCATTTTTATCTTTAATTTGGTATCCCTTTTGCCTTTGTATATCTTGAATCAAGTTTAAGTACTCCTATGCCAGTTCTCACCACACAATATCGTTTTTTCTGTATTCCACGGGCTTCCCAATTTTCTTTTGACCAGAAATAATAAGTTGCATTACTAAACAATTGAAAGAGGTACATCAGAAAGTATAACAGAGTTAATACAAGGGGGGGGGGGGGGGGGGGGGAGGATCATCCCAAACAACTTCACTGAAGGAAGCACAAGCAAATCTTGCACAGGCATGAGCAGCCTTGTTGCAATCTCTCGGGGTAAATTGCAGACAGATTGATTTGGTAGAGAAAATGAACTGGCAATTCTCAATGACAGTCCTCACCTTCCAAGGTGGGCTTTTGATATGGAGAGCAGCGTGGATCAGTAGCTGAGCATCACCTTCCACAGTTACACTAGCAATCAGTTCTTGGGCCAATTGTAAGGCTGTGTGCATAGCCAATGCTTCCACCAGAATGGGATCAGATGTATTGAGAGTCAAGGTAATAATCCTAATGGCAGATCCTTTCCAGTCATGCACTATAATTCCCACAGCACCACCAAAGCTGGAAGTGGCACCATCAAAGTTAATTTTATAAGAACCATGACTGGGAGGGGTCCAACCAGTCATAACGCCTGAGGGCTTCTGCAGATCAGTAGGAGTTGTAGAAACCGAGGCCATCCAGAATTCCACATCAACCATAGCCTATCTCACAGTAGAGAGGGTGGTGACATTGGTACCCTCCAAGACCCTTTTACACCTAGCCTTCCAAATCTGTCACATAATAGAGAAACAAATAGAGACTAATTGTCTATCTTTTGCATTGGAGGCAAAGGGGGGAGAAGACCATTCAACAATTATGTCTGCCAGATTCTTCGGATCAAGATTTGCATGATAATTTAAGCAGGAGGCTTTCCAAACAGCTCTTGCAAAGTCACATTCAAAAAGCAGATGCTCAACAGTTTCAGGGTGGAGAAGGCAAATTTGGCAAATGCACTCCATAGTAGGCAATCTCCTAGAAATAATATCAGAGACTGATAGGGCATTTGATAGGCATTTCCAAATGAAATGAGTGATCTTTGGTGGTATGATTTTCTAGACTTGATGATGCCAAATATAATTCTAGACAGTGGCAGGGGAAGATGAGGAAGGCATGGAGGATAAGTCATTTAGGTATCTATAAGCAGATTTAGAGGTGAACTTACCATCCAGGGTGGGAGTCCAAATGAGTCGATCTCCCCTTAATTCCCCATTCCTGGGCAATTCGATCTGACATATCTTGTCAACAGTTTCCAAATTGAAGAGCCGGTGGATGAGGTCTTCATTCCACTTCCCATTTTTGATAAGCTAGAATACCCAGATAGGAATTTGATTTTTAAATTGTTGCCTAGCAGTGAGTGGACCAAAGGTGTCTGGAATCCATCTATCTTCCCCAGATATTAGTAGAAATCCCATCTCTGATGATCTTGAAGCAATGAGTGGACAGAGTATCCCTAAGCTGAAGGATAGCTGACCAAGACACAGCATTTGTCAGGTACAGTAGCATCCCAGAAGTTAACATTAGTAAGGTACTTTGTTCTAAGTAATGTAGCCCAGATGGAGTGGGGATCTTAGATGAATTTTCAAACCAGTTTCTGGATAATTGTCTTGTTGGTAAGTTCCAGATCTTCCAATTGTAGAGGAACGTTCACAGGTTGTATGATGGACACAGGTGCAATGAGAATGTTTAGAGCTCAAATGGAGTAGATTGTTCTGCACTCTCTCATATCACGTAGAGATAATCTTATCATTTAATTTATTAAGATACGTAAAAGTAAGTTGTAAAATGATGAAGTTGTCTTTACCTGATGTCAGAGAGAGCATGAAGATTTTACTCTTTTTTTTATCATCCAAAATTTACTTATTTGAGGTCTAGAGAATCTCATTTTCCGCACACTTAATACATTATTCATGGATGCTTTGTAGAGGTTAGGGTCCCCTTATGCCCCCGTCCAATCCAGGATCTGAGCTGGCCTTCTTTCTGGATATTGTCTCTCTAATGGGCTCCAATATACTGGACTGCACCCTTACTGGGCTGTTTTTAGTGGCCTATTTTGGGCTAGAAAAAATGATGCCTAGTAAGAAAGATTCAATCAAGAAAAGGTTAAATAATTGAAGACAAATCCCATTAAAAAAAATCTAATGGGTATCAGATGAAAAAGAATTGAAGACAGAAATTTCATTATGAAAATCCAATTATATTTTCTTGAACTTTTTGATATTATATAAACTTACCAACATTGATTTGTACAGAGTGAAGGGCCTTCAAAACAGTCACTCTTCCATCGTTTCCAATGAAACTGGCATTGTTGTGCCACTTTCTTTGTTCAAAATCTTAAGAGTTTTTGCATACCACAAAAACACCGTAATTGCATGTATACCCCCAATTCTCACATATTATCATCAATACCCCTGCAATCTTCAAAATGTTCCATTTATGCCTCTCCTATCAAACTTAGGTTAATTTCAACAAAATATGTCAAAAACATTGTATAAATCATGACAACGTTGGAGGTGGTACAAAATGCAAGATTTTAGTATATTGAAGGTATATATGCAAAATATTAGTGAACTTAAGGTATTTATGACAATCCATTGGATTGAGGGACATAAATGCAACATTTTGAAGGTTACAGGGGTATTGATGATAATATGTGAGAATTGGGGGTATTCATGCAAATATGTTGTTTTTGAGGGGTATATATGTAAAAAATCCAAATCTTAAAGACCATTTTCACCTGTAATCACTAAAATCAATGCAGTTTAAATTGGTTGTAGAAAATTGGCATTGATAATGTCAACTTCGTTTGTGATCCAAAAGAGAAAAAAACATGCCATTGAAATCTTCGATTCTGTTAAACTTTAATTTCTAAAAGTATGCAATCAACATCTGTATTGCTGATTTCACTCAAAATTCAAAAAATAAATACCATAATTTTTTTTATTCCTAGTTACATTATTTAACTAACGATTCAGTGAAAATTCAAGAAAACAATTAAATAACAAGTACACGTCAATGAGATTAGCATTTTAAAAATTGATCTGATGAGACAATCTGACAGGCCAATGTCACTAGATTTAACTTAACATTACAGTATTCTGTATATAGTGAAAGCAACTTAATGAGTATAAACTAGGTAGGATGGAGAAATATATAACTCAAATAAACATAATACAAAACATGATCACATATAGCATACTAGATCAGAAGTGTTTTCTACTAAACATGATCAAATTTGATAGTATACATATCTCATAGCACATAAAAAGAATTCTTTTTCAAATTAATGTTTTACTTAATCAAATCTACTAGCTATGGTCTTAACAAATCACATATCTTCCAATACCCAAGGAGGTTCATATATCACATATTATATTAACTGGGAAAGCAAGATATTATCATCTTAACTCATTCCATTCTTAGAGTTTCATAAGTGCAAAGTCATAGATTTCATACTTATCAATAAATTTCACAAAACTAGTTGCTTATATAAAACCTCGACCCTCCCGTTCACAATTTTTGAATTGGGTTACTAGCTTTGACTGAGTTTGACCATAGCCAAATTAGTTTGAATTTTATTAAATTATTTTAATTTGAGTTAAATAGATCATTATAGTATATTATGCGTGATTTAAGTTCAAATTAGTAGATTAATTGTGAATTAGCAGATTTTGGACTCAATTTCATAGTTTAGTTGATTTAACTCCTTTATAAATGTGGATAGATGTTAAACTGGTTTAGACTAATGGGTTAAACTTTGGGACCCAAATAGGAGTTGTTGGGTTTTAGAAAGTGAGATTTAGTTAGTTCATTGGGTGTATATGAGTATGAGGACCTATTTTAGAAAGTTTGAGGGTTATGTTGTAAATTTTACTACCTTTACAAATAAGAAGAGAGTGGGATCCGATGCCATTTGCTCTTCACCTTCCCATTCTCTCTTCTTTCTTACCTCTCACTCTCTTGGCTAGTTTGGAGTGGGATTTTGTGTGCATATGTGTGGTATTGCTCTAGGAGGCTTGCATGTTGACTTTGAAAGTTTAGACGCCCATGGGTAAGTGTTCTTGAGGCTTCTCTTAGTAGAGATCCATCTTGGAGTGTAGAATTCATGGAGGAAGCTTGGAATTCTTTTTCTTCATCCTCTCTTGAGCTTGGATTGGTTCTAAAAGTCCCAAAGCTAGCATTCCAACTTGAGGTAGGGTGATGCCTATGTTGAGATTCCAATGATCCCTTGCATGCATGTTGGTTTTCATGCTTTTATTAGACTTGCATGTAACTAAAATGATGTTTTAAATATTGGCCTTATTATTCTTAGCCTTAATTCGTCCATTACACGTGATTAGAGTGATGATTTGCTCAAAATCCATGTATTATTAATATACATTCTGGAAATCAAAAATTGGCTAAGTTTACATGCTTGGTTTGATATTTATAGTGAATAGGTTATCATACATGTTATAGAATTTCAAGTACTATATGTCTACTTACCATGGTTCAAATTTCGTGACTTTTGATTTTGAGTTGAAGAGATCCAACCCCATCTCAAAAGGTGCGTGGTTAACTCTAAAAACATGATGTAGATGCAATGTTTCAACTAATGCAACTTGTATAATGTTCCAATTAGCTTAATTTTGGTATATGATGTAGTTAACATGATGTTCTTCAATACCAATGAATATTTTTTTAGTTCCATATAATAGATTTTGAATAGCATAGGTTAGAAGGTGGAGATTTATGTTGGACTACATACTCTTTTTTTGTAGTTTTGCTTACTGTCAAGAAACAATCGATCGTATCCAATGAAATAGTCGACCAAATTGAAAGTTGGCCTGTTTGATTTATGTAACCTAAATGATCACCCGTTAAGAGTTAAATGGTCAACCGTTTTCTATCAAGTCTCAATTTGGCTTTTGTTTGGCCAACGGACAATTGAACTGAGTTAATGGCCGGCCGTTTGGGCCCTGAATTTTCCTTTGGAAGGGGAATGACTTTGTTTGACCCCAATCTTTGAGCTTTGACTTTAGGTTCATGTTTAATGATGATAATATACTAGATTAAGGTTCTTAATGTAATCTCCACATACAATTATATATTCTTTCATACTAATAGTTTATTTAGAAAATTTGATATGCAATGGCTTATGTTCCTACTCTTAAATGGATGACTAACCTCATTAGCTTATGATACCCATATTAATGCACTCCTTAAGGAAGGGGCGGGTTTTAGCCATATGATGGGGTTAGGTTAGGACCTAGCTTAACCATATGATGGGGTCTAGATGTCTAGACTAACCTCTTTTAAGATTATATTTTCCTAACTAAGGGCAAAGGTAGATAAAACTCATTTGTGTGCACATCTCGGCTGAAGGATTGTATTGCCTGGCAATGTACTGCATATATATAATACCTTGATCCAACTTATACTGAACCTCTCCTAGTTGGCTCACTTGGCTCGGTGTGCCACTGGGTAAAAACCCAATTGATAAATAATTCATATATTGGTGATGATAAGTAAGAACCAGAGAAATGTATTAAGGGGTAAGGGTCCTTTTTATGTGCCAATGATGATTATGAATATGATAAATTATGACACTAAATCATATGAAAAATAATGTAAATAATTTATAGTAATGCAAACGTAAGGAAAATTATCATTTTACAGTTATTTGTGATATTTTACATGCCAAATGACTCTTAATAAAGAGTATCATTTAAATGGTTTTTTTTTAATAAATCATTTAGATAGTTAGCTATGTAGTAGATGTTAGGTTCTCGAGTTTCTCCAGATTGCTCGCGCAACGGAAATTAATATAGAACCAGCGATCCGTTTTCCCGTTTCGATTAAACTAAAAACTGGATTATCAGATAATCGGTTCTTACCGTACGCAGATTTGAATCTGCAACCAATCGGTTCTGTCGGTGTGACACCGCTAGCTGCGCAAGCGCCCGGCCTCTAGCGAAGTCCACGCGATCCTCTTTGCCGTGGATATCCTCACGGTTCCTCGTTCTTCGCAGCCCACGAAGCCTCCGCTGTTCGCCGCAATGTGCGGACGATTTATTGTCGGATGAGAGTCGGAGAAGTGGCGGAGCAGACCTGGAGAATGTGTCCGGCTTAGGGCACCAGAGAGAGAGAGAGGAAGAGAGGAGGGGGCGGCCAGAGTTGAGTAACAGCTTGGCCTGCTCAGTCCGTTCGCTACATTTTATACTAATCGTACGATTTTTCATAAAAAACCCCAGTTAATATAAAACCCACTTATTTATCTATTGCTTTGAGAATCATTTGTGTGTGACCGTTTAGGCCCAATAACCAGTCCGGTTAATGGACTAATAAGTCCAGTGACTCCTTACTGGCATGATTAATCAATTAATAACTCATATTAATTAATTAATTAATCGAATGAATGTCGCACATCGAATCCGATCGGGCCTCCGATCACGTTGGGTGCCAAGCAACACCGTGTGAAATCTGAAGGTATTGGGGTTAAGTAACCCACTCTTAGAACCTTTCTACTGACAATTATCGCGTGGATATAATCCTTCATTCGTACAAGGCTCTCGAGTTAACTCAGGGTATGGTGTATTGTCAAACTATAACCGGTCGACTCACTTAGATCGGATGCTACCGTATAATATGTTAGTTTTAGGTGGCCTACAAGCCAATCTGACTATGTAAATCTCGTTCATTTATTAATACAATGACATAATATTCATTATGTGTAAAACGCATTAATTATCGTTTCATAATGAAGTCCGTGAATATGTGCTATAGTGATCAGATTATGATGAGATCATACTAATGAGACTGATCACTTAAACACACATATTCTTATCGTTCCTAGTCGGAGGATATCCGAGAAGGACATCGGATATCCGGTTAGACTAGTACAGATTACTCCTGCTCATATTATGAGGGTGACTGATCTCATAAGTCACTTGTGTGGAGACACTAAGGCGAATCTATAGGTGCTCATTGGAGAATGAGTTCACTAAACTGATCCGACTGAATCGCTGGATGGTATTGTACCTCACTGTCAACCAGCTTGATTCTATTGTCGCAGTTGCGTGGATAGTCCTCGGACCTGAGACACCAAGGACACCTTGGCGGTGGACTTTTGTGCTTTGACCTTGGTTTACGAATCTCTAGCCACGGGATTCTAATACGCCAAGGATTGGGTACAGCGGAATACCGTCGAAGGGAATTATGTGTCAATAAGGAATCATTCGCTCTCGGTACTTAGAGAGAGAATGCTCTAGGAAGGATGCGCGGAAGTCCCTGGCCAGGGCGGACGATAATATCGGGAAAGGAGTTTTCCGATATTCATCAGCGGCATCCAATCCAAGTGAGTCGATCGGTTAGGATTTGACAGCACGCCATACCCTGAGTTGACTTGAGAGCATTGTATGAATGAAGGATTATATCCACGCGGTAACTGTCAGCGGAAAGGTTCCAAGAGTGGGTTACTTAACCCCAATACCTTCCGGGTTCACGCGGTGTTGCTTGGCACCCAACGTGATCGGAGGCCCGGTCAAATTTGATGTGCGACATCAATTCGATTGATTAATAAAGTCAGTGAGGAGTCACTGGGCTTGTTGGGCCATTAACTGGACTGGTACTTGGGCCTAGAGGGTCACACGCAAATGATTCTCAAGGCGATAGATAAATAAGTGGGTTTTATACAAACCGGGGGTTTTTGTGAAAAACTGCGCGGTTAGTATAAAACATAGCGAACGGGCTGAGCAGGCCAAGCTGCTGCTAACCCTAGCCGCTCCTCCTCTGTTTCTCTCTCTCTCTGGCATCCAGATAGATCTAGATCTGCTCCGCCGCTTCTCCGAATCCCGTTCGACGGAAAATCGTCCGCGCGTTGCGGCGATCGTTGCTGCGACCGGCGGAGGTTTCGTGGGCTGCGAAGAACGAGGAACGTGAGGATATCCGTCGCGGGGAGGATCGCGTGGACTTCGCTAGAGGCCGGGCACTTGTGCGGCTTGCGGTGTCGCACCGACGGAACCGAACGGTTGCGGATTCGAATCCACACACAGTGAGAATCGAATATCCAATAATCGTAGTTTTTAATTTTTCGAAACGGAAAAACGGATCGCTGTATTATTATATTTTCCGCTACGTGAGCGATCCGGAGAAATCCGAGAAACCCAACAGTGGTATCAGAGCCAGGTTCCACTGTTTCTCGTCCCGTTTCGATCTCCGAATTAATTTTTTCATGAGTTATTCTATGCTTTAACTTCGATTAATTGTTGGATTTGTGTTCATATGATGAACACGGTTAATTTGATTAATATTCCGCAATTTTCGAAATTAATTTTGGGGTTTTCGGAGTTCTTCATGAAATGACGAACCGGGGCTTTTCGGCGGCTTCGTACATGACTCCCAAGCGTTGGGATGGCGGGCCAGATCTCCGGATCTCTTGGTGATAGTCACCACTACCCACCGGGCATCATAGCCGGCGCATGGGTGGCCTTGAAGAGCTGTAAAATCGAGCCCAAAGAAGGTCTTAAACCCTGCAAAATCAGAAATCTGGGGTTTTTTTGGGGGCTCGGTTAATGCCCCTAACCGGGGCCCACCGGCGTGCCTGCCGGCGCCGGGGGCACCGCCGGCGGGGCAGGGCGGCACCGGTGGCCCGGCCGCCGGAGCCCTGTAGCTCCTCCCCGCCGCCGGCCGCCCAACCCTGCACCTGCAAACAAAAGTTAGGGTTAGGGGTGGGGGAGACCCGGTCTCGAGCCAGTCGGACCGGCCCGGACCGGGTCTGGGGGGCCCGGTCGAACCAGCCGAGCCCTGGCTCGGCCAGGGCCCGAGCCCTATGGCTCAGCCAGATGGCTCAGCCCATTCTGAATTTAAACCCCTATTTCTGATTTAAAACCCCAAATCCCTAGCCTATTTAAAATACACTTAAAATTTGATTTTAAATTTTAATATTCGAAATTGGTTTTGAAATTAAAATTTATTATTCAATTTTTCTTTAAATTGGGTTATTTGATGATTTTAAATCACTTAGTTAATTAAGGATTTATTAATTAGCAATTAGTTGTGGATTAATTGAGGTTAATATTAGTTTAAGTGTTAAATTAATTATTGACCTTAATTTATCTAATTTTAAGAGTTAAAATTAGTAGTCAATAATTGTTAATCTAATTGTTAGATTATTAATTATTAATACATCTAATTGTTAATTATTAATTTGAGTTAGTTAATAATTTAATTGTTGAATTAATAATTAACTTAAATGGCTGATTTAAATGTTAAATTAGTAATCCTTGATTAATTATTGTTAGTCATTAATTTAATGGTTAAATTAATGATAACTTTAATTATCTAATCTAAGAGTTAGATTAATTAATTATTAATTAGTTAGTGTTAATTATTGGTTTAAGAGTTAAATTAATAATTAACATTAATTGGCTAATCTAAGTGTTAGATTAGTAGTTAATAATTAATTATAGTTGATTATTAATTTAAGTGTTAAATTATTAATTAACTTTGTTGGACTAGTCTAAGAGTTAGATTAGTTATTAATAGTCTAATTGTTAGATTATTAATGGGGTTTAATCTAAGTGTTAGATTATTAGAATTGTTCTAATTGGCCTGGAATAATCTGGAATTATTAATTTGGAATATGTGCGCATGTGATGTGTGTTTAATACTTTTAAATTTTGATTTAATTGCATGTTAAGATAATAAAATGAGTTTTCGAAATCGAAATACCAATTTTGATTGGATCCCAGCTTTTTGAAAGCCAAAGTTATCTATTTTTGAAAAACTCTTTTATTTTAGCCATGTGATGCGCTGAATCATGTGTGGGATGTTTAAAACACACCGTGGTCATGGATATGCACTTATTTAATTGTTCATGTGATGAATGATGTGTTTGTGTGGATCGTAGATGAATGATGAATGTTTATTAATTGTTAATAAATAGAGATATGCGTATCTCTCCCTCTCTCATTCTCTGATGTATTTCTACCTCCCTCTCTCTTGTACTCGCCATAAGGTTCTCTTCTAATTACATGTAATTCTAGAATTAATGTAATATGATCGAGGCAACTGAGGAAGGAGTGAGGATGATCCACAGCTGCAACCAGGAAGGCGAAAAGATGGAGATCTCTTGCCTATGTGCTTACAGGTTATCTAATATAATTGTTGTGTTAGATTGTGTGTGCGTTTGACTGTTGGCTCCAGTCAAACCCACTGTGCTATCCATGACTACACAAATGACATGTATGAGATGCATTGCTTTATTTTGATTATAAATCAAAGCAGGTATAGTACTTACTAAATATATACGATATATTTTTATACTATCACCTAGAAGAGACCAAGATAAAAGTTATCGAAATACCCTCAGATAAACTCTAAGCCGTAACGCGAGTAGTTGAGAACTTACCGCGTGGTCCACCATCGTTATAGTCATAGGATTCGAATCACTTTAGGCAGGTTTGTTGTGCTATCCACAAGGCCTGCTTAATTGGGAGGAGAAACTATGGCTATGGCATTAGATGCCTATATGATCGGGGTAGAGGAACCATGTAGCTTTGTTGTGCTATCCACAAGGGCTGCATGCAAATCTATGCTCGTCGCGTAACGATGGTTAGCTTAGACCAGAATTAGTAGTTTGTTGTACTATCATTAAATCTCTGGGGACCGAAGCTATGATCAGATATTGCAAGGAGTTGCAAGTTCCATGAGTTGGGTGCTCTTTGATTGTATTACAGTTTGTTGTGCTATCCACAAGGCTGTAGTGCAAGTCATTGAGATTTTGATCCCCACTAGGAGACTGTCGACGTCTCCCGTTCTGTATAACTGAGGGTTATACAGTCCGTCGAAAATTAGTGGGAGTTAAACTTGAACAAAAGACTATGTCTTGTTTTAAATTTTAATAATTGAGCATCTGCTAAATAGATTTTACTTATCTCCTGTAGGGAATAATGTCGTCGAATAACCCACTCCGTGGCATACTTGATGCCCTTTTGACTTACCTGATCTACTCGGATTGGTTTAGAAACCTGAAGAATGTCTTCAGATCTGAACACAATAACTTTGTCCTTAGAACTGATCCTCCTGCTGAATCGGCATTGGATGCCCCTGAAGCAGAGATGATAGCTAACGATAAAAGATCGAAGGACAAAGGCAAAAGAGTAGTGAAAGGTGACTGTTTCTACTATAAGCAGTATGGTCACTGGAAGAGGAACTGCAAGAAGTTCCTTAACAATAAAGCTCATGGAAGAGTGAAGCTGTCTGAAGCTTCAGATATCTATATGATAGATATCAACTTGTCAGTTAGAGATTCCACATCTTGGGTATTGGATACTGGATGTGCTTCTCATATATGTCATGATGCACATATGCTGACAAGTAAGCGCAAGCTGAGACAAGGTGAGGTGGAATTGAGGCTAGGAAACGGCGCAAAAGTTGCGGCGATTGTTGTTGGGACAGCAAAGCTCAGGCTTCCATCGGGAGACGCCTTACTATTAGATATTGTTATTATGTTCCTAGCATAATAAAGAACATTATATCAATATCTTGTTTGGACAAGATAGGATATAGGTTGACTATTGAGAATAGAAGTTGTTCGATTTATTATGGTAATAAATCAATAGCTTCAGCATCTTTAGTTAACGGTCTATATCTCTTAGATGTTTCTTATTACAATCTTCAAATTGATAATGCTCTTAAGAAGAGCAAGAATTGTGTGAACCAGGCCTACATGTGGCATTGTAGACTTGGGCACATTGGCGAAAGCAGGTAGCAAAAGTTGCACAAGCATGGTTACTTAACCGCATTCGATTACGAATCGTTTGCAACATGTGAATCCTACCTTATAGGAAAGATGGCAAAATCTCCATTTACTGGACATGGAGAACGTGCCAAAGACATTTTGGAACTAATACATTCATATGTATGTGGTCCAATGTCCACCCAAGCCAAAGGTGGCTTTTCTTACTTCATCACGTTCACCGATGACTTCTCAAGATTCGGCTATGTGTACTTAATGAAGTACAAGTCAGAAGCATTTGAGAAGTTCAAGGAGTTCAAGAATGAGGTAGAGAAGCAGTCAGGAAAGAGTATTAAAACTCTTCGATCAGATCGAGGAGGAGAATACTTGAGTACTAATTTCACACAATTCTTAAAGGATAATGGTATCCTTTCTCAGCTAATCCCTCCATATATACCACAGATGAATGGTGTATCAGAAAGGAGGAATCACATCTTGTTGGACATGGTGCGATCCATGATGAGCTTTTCGGAATTACCAGTGTCCCTCTGGGGGTATGCTCTAGAGTCAGCAGCATACCTACTTAACAGAGTACCCAGCAAGTCTGTGGCCTCTACTCCATATGAGATATGGAAAGGCAGGAAACCAGAATTTAAACATGTTAAAGTCTGGGGTTATCCTGCTCATGTAAAGAGGCATGATCCACACAAGCTGGAATCACGAACTGATAAATGTAGGTTTGTAGGATATCCAAAGAAAACCTTTGGATACTATTTTTTCCATCCTGGTGAACAAAAGGTGTTTGTCGCCAGGAAAGCTATCTTCTTGGAAGAGGAATACCTTCTCCAGGAGGACAGTGGGAGTAAAATAGTACTGGAAGAGGTTCCAGATCCCCAAACAACTACATTATCATCAGATGAGATATCAGTTCCTGAATCTGTTCAGGTACATACAGATGAGCCTCGTAGATCTGGTAGAGTACCTAGACTACCCGAACGATATGTGGGACATATTGCTGAAGGTGAGTCTAAGGTAGAATATAATGAGGATGATGATCCTAAAACCTACCAGGAGGCCATAGAAGGTCCAGAAGCCGGGAAATGGCGAGAAGCCATGAACTCATAAATCCAGTCCATGTACACCAACCAAGTTTGGAACTTGGAGGACTTGCTCGAGGGTATTGTACCCATCGGTTGCAAGTGGATCTTTAAGAGAAAGATCGGTACTGATGGACGGATCGACACTTATAAGGCAAGGTTGGTGGTAAAGGGATATCGTCAAAGGCAAGGAATTGACTATGACGAGACTTTCTCACCAGTTGCCATGATAAAGTCGATCAGAGTTCTGCTCGCCATTGCTGCACATTTTGATTATGAAATCTGGCAGATGGATGTAAAGACTGCCTTCCTCAATGGTAACCTTGAGGAAGATGTGTATATGATACAATCAGAAAGTTTCACATCCAAAGAATCTCTAGATAAAGTGTGCAAGCTTCGGAGGTCCATTTATGGACTAAAGCAGGCTTCCCGGAGCTGGAACATAAGATTTGACGAGGCTGTCAAGTCTTATGACTTCATTAAGAATGAAGATGAGCCTTGTGTGTATAAGAAGACCAGTAGGAGTGCAATCACTTTTCTAGTTCTTTACGTAGATGACATACTACTCATTGGGAATGATGTAGCTATGATGTCATCAGTAAAGATCTGGCTGTCGAAAAACTTCTCCATGAAGGATTTGGGAGAAGCATCCTACGTATTGGGAATACGGATCTATAGAGATAGATTAAAGAGGATGCTTGGAATGACCCAATCCTTGTATATAGATACCATAGTCAAAAGGTTTGGCATGGAAAATTCCAAGAGAGGTCTCATACCGATGAGACATGGAATTAGTCTCTCAAAGGAGCAGTCTCTTAAGACTCCTGATGAGAGGGTATTCATAGATAGAATACCCTATGCCTCTGCCATAGGATCTATCATGTATGCCATGCTATGTACACGGCCTGATGTTGCGTTTGCTCTAAGTGTTACGAATAGATTTCAAGCTGATCCAGGCGAAGATCACTGGAAGGCAGTGAAATGTATCCTTAAGTACTTGAGAAGAACTAAGGATATGTTTCTTGTCTATGGAGGAGGTGACTTGAAACTAAGAGACTTTACTGACTCGTGTTTCCAGTCAGATCCAGATGATAGCAAGTCAACATCTGGATTCGTGTTTACTTTGAATGGAGGCGCAGTGTGCTAGAAGAGTTCCAACCAAGTAACCACTGCAGATTCGACGACTGAAGCTGAGTACATCGCTGCAGCTGAAGCCGCCAAGGAAGTTGTGTGGTTGAAGAAATTCATCACCGACCTCGGCGTAGTTCCCAGCATCTCTGAGCCTGTTCTACTGTTGTGCGACAACAATGGAGCCATTGCGCAAGCGAAAGAGCAGCGGTCTCATCAGAAATTAAAGCATATTCTGAGGCGCTTTCACCTTATCAGAGAGATCATATCCAGAGGAGATGTAGTAGTGGAAAGAGTTCCATCTGTCGACAATGTAGCAGATCCACTGACAAAGCCGTTGGCTCAAATTGTGTTTGAGCGTCACCTAGAGTCTATAGGCTTATTGTATAAAGGTGATTGGCTTTAGTCCAAGTGGGAGATTGTTAGTTTTAGGTGGCCTACAAGCCAATCTGACTATGTAAATCTCGTTCATTTATTAATATAATGGCATAATATTCATTATGTGTAAATCGCATTAATTATCGTTTCATAATGAAGTCCGTGAATATGTGCTATAGTGATCAGATTATGATGAGATCATACTAATGAGACTGATCACTTAAACACACATATTCTTAATCGTTCCTAGTCGGAGGATATCCGAGAAGGACATCGGATATCCAGTTAGACTAGTACAGATTACTCCTGCTCATATGATGAGGGTGACTGATCTCATAAGTCACTTGTGTGGAGACACTAAGGCGAATCTATAGGTGCTCATTGGAGAATGAGTTCACTAAACTGATCCGACTGAATCGCTGGATGGTATTGTACCTCACTGTCAACCAGCTTGATTCTATTGTCGCAGTTGCGTGGATGGTCCTCGGACCTGAGACACCAAGGACACCTTAGCGGTGGACTTCTGTGCTTTGACCTTGGTTTACGAATCTCTAGCCACGGTGTAGACACGCTAATTTTGACATCATTTTGAGTAAATTTCATATCATATAATAATGCCTCAGAATGGTCTGATATTTAATCATTAATTAATTTTTATTAATATTTTTGAGTGTCGGGTTTAACAGACATGTTTAAGTTAATCAATTAAATTGATTTTAGCTCAAATTTCAGTTAAAATATGAAGAAGTCTAAAAGACGTCGACCTGTGTAGACGCCATTTAGAGTTTATTCTTATTTTAACGTTTAAATTTGAATTTTAATCAGTTGATTAATTAGCTAAAAGGCGTCTGTGAGAGTTGACGCGTTTTAGGTTTCCTAGGCTATTTTAACTTCTCTTCCGGATGTTTATCCTTATCTTAATTAGTGTAAAAGACGACACATGTGGACGCGTTTTAGCTAATAAAGATAAAGATAATTTTTTCCCGGATATTTATCCTTATCTTAATTAATCTGAAAGGCGTCAGCCAATGTGGACGCGTTTTAGATAATTACAGATAAAGATGAATTAATCAGTATTTATCTGTTGGTTAAGACGGATAAATCCGAAGTTTTTTAATGTTAATCACGAACGCAGAAGAAGTCTATAAATACCTTACATGTTGAAGAGTTAAAAAGTTAAGCGTGATCTTGAGAGAAGTATAATCTTGAGCGATAGCGAGTTGAAGATCGAAGCAACGACATCGGAACGTCGAAGCGCTGCTGTTTCCAGAAGTCGGCGTCCATTCTTCATCTAATTCAAGGCTTCATCCAGTCGGCATAAGTGTTTCATTTCTGCATCTTTATTTTCATTTCATTAATTTCTTATTCTTCATCATCATTCTATGCAACACACACACAACACTGCATTCTTTCAAAAACTTATTTGATTAAGGGGTTTCAAAAGCTATCATAACAAGTAAGTTCTATGTTTAGTTGCATGTTCAACACCATGATTAGAATAGATACTAGTTATGCCTAAGTTCTCATCATCTCTTCACTTTTCTTTCTATTCCTGCTGCACTCAACAACAACGAGAGAATCAAAAGGAGCAAATCAAGCACAAGTTAAAAGGGATTTTTGGACAATCCTCAACCTCAACCTCAAATTTCAAATTCAACAGCAAGAACAAAAAGCAAAGAAGGGCTCTCTTTCTACAGCCGGCTGAGGAAGGGGAACCAAGGACTCCATATCTTCCGCGTTCAAACAGGTAGGCGATCATACTTCTTTTGGAACTTTTTAGTTAAAAGTTTCTGGCGATCACTGCACTTAGTTGCTGTTTTTAATAGGTTTATTTCACACTAAATAACCTATATTTTTCATGATAATCACACGGTCATTCTAAGCACTCACACACGGGATTCTAATACGCCAAGGATTGGGTACAGCGGAATACCGTCGAAGGGAATTGTGTGTCAATAAGGAATCATTCGCTCTCGGTACTTAGAGAGAGAATGCTCTAGGAAGGATGCACGGAAGTCCCTGGCTAGGGCAGACGATAATATCGGGAAAGGAGTTTTCCGATATTCATCAGCGGCATCCAATTCAAGTGAGTCGACTGGTTAGGGTTTGACAGCACGCCATACCCTGAGTTGACTCGAGAGCATTGTATGAATGAAGGATTATATCCACGCGGTAACTGTCGGCGGAAAGGTTCCAAGAGTGGGTTACTTAACCCCAATACCTTCCGGGTTCACGCGGTGTTGCTTGGTACCCAACGTGATCGGAGGCCCGGTCAAATTCGATGTGCGACATCAATTCGATTGATTAATAAAGTCAGTGAGGAGTCACTGGACTTGTTGGGCCATTAACTGGACTGGTACTTGGGCCTAGAGAGTCACACGCAAATGATTCTCAAGGCGATGGATAAATAAGTGGGTTTGATACAAACCAGGGGTTTTTGTGAAAAATTGCGAGGTTAGTATAAAACATAGCGAACGGGCTGAGCAGGCCAAGCTGATGCTAACCCTAGCCGCTCCTCCTCTGTTTCTCTCTCTCTCTGGCGTCCAGACAGATCTAGATCTACTCCGCCGCTTCTCCGAATCCCGTTCGACGGGAAATCGTCCGCGCATTGCGGCGATCGTTGCGGCGACCGGCGGAGGTTTCGTGGGCTGCGAAAAACGAGGAACGTGAGGATATCCGTCGCGGGGAGGATCGCGTGGACTTCGCTAGAGGCCGGGCACTTGCGCGGCTTGCGGTGTCGCACCGACGGAACCGAACGGTTGCAGATTCGAATCCGCACACGGTGAGAATCGATTATCCGATAATCGTAGTTTTTAGTTTTTCGAAACGAGAAAACGGATCGCTATATTATTTTATTTTCCGCTGCGTGAGCGATCCGTAGAAACCCGAGAAACCCAACATAATATTGGAAAACTTATTTCTCGATATTATCGTCCGCCTTGGTCAGAGACTTCCGCGCATCCTTCCTAGAGCATTCTCTCTCTAAGTACCGAGAGCGAATGATTCCTTATTAACACTCAATTCTCTTTGACGGTATTCCGCTGTACCCGATCCATAACTGTTTAGAATCTCGTTGATAGATATTCATAAACCAAGGTCAAAGCATAGAAGTCCACCGACAAGGTGTCTTTGGTATCTCAGGTCCGAGGACCATCTACGCAACTGCGACAATAGAACCAAGCTAGTTGACAGTAGGTACTATACCATCCAGCGATTCAGTCTGATCAGTTCAATAAACTCATTCTCTAATGAGCACCTACATATTTGCCTTAGTGTCTCCACACAAGTGACTATTAGATCAGTCACCCTCATCATATGAGCATGAGTAATCTGTACTAGTCTAACCAGATATGCGATGTCCTTCTCGAATAGCCTCCGACTTGGAACTTTAAGAATATGTGTGTTTAAATGATCAGTCTCATTAGTATGATCTCATCATAATCTGATTACTATCGCACACATTCACGGACTTCATTATGAGACGATAATTAATACGATTTACACACAATGAATATAAAATCATTTTATTAATAAATGAATGAGATAACAAAGTCATATTGGCTTGTAGGCCACCTAAGACTAACAATAGATACATATACATTTATTTATTTAAACTAGGGTTGTCAACAGATCGAAGACGAAAACGAAAATGGCACATTCCGCTTCCATTTTCTATAAGGTTTATCATAGATGAAAATGGAGACGGTAGCGAGTGTTTCCGCTTCCACATTTATTTTCACTTTTAAATCGAAAATAAAAAACGGAACTAAACGGAAGTTTCCGCTATCATCATCGCTATATTAAGAAGCTAGTTATAATCATTGTTATTATTTGCTTTTTAATAAATTCTTTCCAGTAAATGAAAAATTAAAACTTACAAAGATTTAATATATGTAAAAATTAACAATATATGAATTTTGAATTTTGAAATCTACTTTATCTATCGATCTAATTTACATATGAATATATCCAAACATATGCTATAAAAATATGTGCCTTACTTTTATTAAACTGTCAAGAGATATTTTCACAGTTGTGTGTGTGGATGGATGTATAAGATACATGATCATTCGGAAACGGAAATAGGTTAGCGGATGCGAAAATGAGTGTTTCCGTTTCCAACTCTTATAATTATCGAAGATCTATTTTCATTTTCTATAACTTAACATATGGTCTTTAACGGAGTTCCATATCCATTAACAAAGATGAAAACGGAGCGGATAATTGAAACTCGGATATCCATTGACAATCCTAATTTAAACATTTAAGACTAACTTGTCATCTTATTATTTAACATTTACTTCGCAAGGGAATTTTTGTTGGTTCTTGTACACTGATGAAAAGAAATTGAATTTAGCGTCAACTACACTAGGCTTGTATCTTTTTAACTTATATTCCTTGCTCGATTTCTTCAATTTTTTTATAAATGTAACGGTATTTCAAATTTACTATATTTAATTTGGAAGAAAACTAATATATTTTATCTTTTTTAGCAATAAAAGGTTTACTTGTCAACCTGCTGAGTACAAAGACTTTGAGGAAGGTTTCTTCGAGTATCAGGGACGTACAAAGACAAAGTATACATAACTTGGAAATACTACCTGCACAAGAAACGTTCTAAACGCCATACTCTCCCATCACAAGGTCGAGGCCACACAACCCAAGCTTTTGCTATTCTGACCTAACATGACTTCAATTTATATGAATAGAAAAAAATGAAACAATCACTGTAGAGATCAAGATCAGCTGATGGTCTTTACTTTGAGATAGCTAGAGCCAGAAAATAGTTGCGTTCGAATACTTTGTGTTGAATCTTCAATACTGATAATATTGCTTCCGCAAGTTAACAGCATAGTCAAACTTGAGGAGAGCTCAGAGAGCATGCCCTCCATATGTAGCATGTAGGTTGAGCTTAGATAATTGGGTCTCTCGAAAGTTGTTTAAGAATCCATGTCAAGCTGCACTTAAAAGATAAGAAAATTAAATCACTCAATCCTTCATAAGATACAACTGAGATGTAGTGATAAGTTACCGATCGGTAGAGTCCATAGTAGAATTAACACCCAGAGAGATCGAGCGGGATAGAGACAACGTACAAAAAGGGGTGGCAGCTAAGTACAACAAGAAGAGACTAGAAGGACTAAGACTTATAGGTAAGATCAAGTTTGATAAAATTTTCTATACAAGTTAAGATGAGATGGAAAATGACCAAAGTAGATAGCTGAAAGCCGAGATAAGATAAACACTGTCAAAAAGATAGGAAATAAAATCAAGAAGTTCAAAGACTTACCTGACCAGTGCCTTTTAAAGGAGAAAGCGAACTCTCAAGAGAGAGATGAGATCTCTCAAAGGAGGACGGGGAGGGGGAATTCCTTGAAGAGGAACACCCTCTCCTCATGAAAGAAATACAAGAGGAGGAGGTATAGATATGGGAGCAGGTAGGAGCCAAGAGCCACTTCAAAGCCCGCGAGTTAAACGTTACATCTTGGCCTAGTGATAGAACATTTTACCCTTCTCCTCCTAACTGGTTCACTTTGATAGTGAAATATGGTGAGAATGGTGAATCCCTCATTTCGTATAGCTCTATGGTAAGTGTATGGTTTACTTTATTTTAGGGACAGCATGTACTTATTCGGCTTTATTATGGTATAAGTTAAAAAGTGTTCTAAACTAAAATGTCGGCCTTGTTTAGATGTAAGTATAAATGTGTTTACGTTTATGATAGGCATGTTTTTTTATTGTAACCTTAGTTTGGATGGTATAGAAATACATTTATCATAAAACTCACTTGAGTTTAATATAAACTCAAAACACCCATAAACACGTTTTCATAGGCCTACTAAGAGTTGATTTACGTTGAAGTCTCTCTCAAATTTAACATAAACTCACTTGTTTATGTAAAACAATCAAATATGAGCTTAGAAAAATACGCTTATGATAAATGAGTTTATGATAAATGCATTTATAATAGACCTATTCACTTTTTTTTTAAGTTACATCCAAACTGGCCGTCTTTTATTCAGTCTAAGCAAACACACAACAATTAATCACAAATAAGTCATTATATTATTAAAATAAAAATTGATGTTTGGTTGCTTTATAGCGAAAAGTATATTTAGCATAAAATTAAAATAAAAATTACAAAAAAGACTAAAAATTAATATTTAGCATATGCTATCAAAATATGTTTCCAAAAACTTGCTCTTCTTAAAACACGAGGAAAAATTGAAAGAGGTGTCAACTTTTATCATTCCTAAAAATCCCTCTAGAAAGATTTTTTATGCAGGGTTAATGAACCTTTTAAGGGTGTTGAAAATAATTGTAAAAACCAATAAGGAATATGAATATTAAAAGATTGCAGGACTGAAAGGTAAGCCATTTTCTTTTCTTGTGTTATCGGGTCGGGAGAGACGGGTCGAGCCTCCTTCGCGCAGTCTGCAGAAGCTTTCCAGCACGCAGCCGCCCTCCTCCACCGGGCAGCAGCTCTCCACTGCGTAGCGGCCATCCTCCCCCTACATAGCAGCCGCCTTCCATCATCCTCACATCAGCCCTCATCCTGCCGCGTAGCAGCCGCCTTCTGCTCCATTCCCCTGTGCGGCAGCCTTCTCCACCTCGCCTCCGCAGGGTGCAGCTGCCGTCGTCGGTGGCCGCCACCTCCGCCCGAGTCAATGCCCTCTTTGTCTCCCTCGCACCACATCTCGCCCTGTCCGCATTTCTCACGCTAGATCTCTCCTATGGTGATATGGCGCATGTTGGGAGATCACTTGCCTGGAGGATGCGAACAAAGGCTGGCAAAAAAAAGGACATTGGGGCATCTTGGAAAGCACAGGTAGGCGATTTGTGGCCGTGTCTAATGTCTACACATTGTTTGATTTCTATTATTTCCTCATTCATATCTCGGATTTTGCGTGTCAAATGGACGATTAAACCTATTCGATGGTTTTGCCCAAATTGAGTTGGGAATGTTGGGTGTGAAAGGTGCAAAAAATTTATAGCTTTGCTGCTTTTTTGTACTCGGTGGCTGTGGTTTTGCATCGTTTTGATAATATTTCAAAGGCCCTATTCACATCTACCACCTGTTCGTGAGAATGCTTGTGAGCAGATCCCCTATCATCAACCATGCTATTTGCAGCAACAACCCTTATTTTTTGTTATTTTTTTGTAATTTTGAGTTTAATGGAGCTAATTTGGTGTAACTGAGATAAAATGCTATTTTGATCAATGGATAGCTCTCAAGAAGCTGCTTCTCTAGCCCCATAGAAGAGGTACAAGAATATTGCTATGCTGACCGTCCTATGTCAAATAGTAGTCTGAGAAGAAAGCTCTTTTTATTTGTTTATCCATAGGATATATTGGTCACCATCAGTTAGTATTTAGTATGTCATTATACCATGGGTGGGTTTATATTTCTTTGCTGGTTGTATGAATGAATTTTCAGTTTGGTATGATTTAATCTGCATTGCAACATGGCTAGCTTGCTTCATTATTCGCAAGTGTTCACTATTCAAACACTTGTTTCCTGTGTTTTAAAGGTTATATATTAAACGAGGAACTGAAAAATGATAGTGCCTACCAGTGCTTGTCCATTTGACTTTTTTATTTGGACTTTAGGTTGGGTGATTATCATTGTATTTGTCAGGACTGAGGACGGATTTTTGGGCAAGGATCATATAATTTTTTAGTTCATTGTATAGAAATAAAAATCTTCTCATTGAAAAACGTATCTAATGGGTTGAATGAAATATTATTACCATAAGACGAGTTTGGGGGCCATACTGTTTAGCAATGGTTGGACTTGACAGATGAAGGTGGGACTAACCATGCCGCTGTGGAAGGTGAGATCAAGATGTGTTTTTGGTAAAAGAGATGTTTTTAAAAATGTCAGGAATTTGAGCAGGTTTCTTATTTGGTAAGGGATTTGTATTTTGTGGTTTGGTTGAGGATTGCTATCAGCATAGGCATTTCTGAAATTTCAAAATTTTTGGTTGATTGTGGGTGGCGAAGAGAGGTTTAGGTACCATGGTCATTCTGGTGGCTTGTTAGCTAGACACATTGTAGCCGCTGGTTGTTGTATGATTGGTAGTGGGGCCATCTATAGTCCCCAAATATTGGCATTTTATAAAGGCAGTAATTTTTTTATTCTTTTTTTGAAAGTGGATGGTACCACAATTGTATTAAAATGGCCGAACAACATATTCTCACCCATTCCCTAACCCAATCACAGAGAAAAGAAACCGCCCTATCGGCATCAGCCGGCTCCATCTTGAGTATCCATTTGTTCCTTTCACCCCAGAGCGTGCATAGAGTAGCATGTAAGATCAGCCACCCAATAACACGATCCTCGTTAGGCATCCAGAAATTATTTCAATGCAGAATGAGGAGATCTACCTTATGCTCCAGCCCCAAAGGCTGACAGACTTTACCCACCACCATCCTCCACACCTCCTTTGTGAAGAGGCAATTAAGCAATAGGTGGTCCAAAGATTCATTATCTTGTCCACACATGACACAGAGAGCCGGCACATCCCACCCAAACCGAATGAGTCTGTTCTTCATCGGTAGCCTTCCTATAGATATCCTCCACAAGAGAATTTTAACCTTCAAAGGGGAGTTAGGCCCCCAAATCTGCTACAAAAAGGGGAATGTCAGCCCACCATCTGCAATAACATGGTACACCGACCTCACAAAGAAAACCCCATTAGCTGACCATGTCGACACCCAAGCATCACATTTAGAAATGTCGATCATCCAATCGTGTAGAATAGTCAAAAGTCGAGACAACTCTAGAATCTCCTCATCCCTAAGGTTCCGATGAAAACAGGGAATCCAAGCTTTACTATCCCGATCCACCATCTGAGCAACTGAAGCCAAAGGGGCGGAAGAAATACAAACAACTATGGAAATAGCTGAGAAAGAGGTGTAGGGCGGAAGTAATTTTACCAAACCTTGCAAGTGCTGAGCGGAAGTAATTTTTTTATTCTTGGTCGCATTATATACTATATATTACAGGCATGAATATGTAAATGAGCATGTGGTAAGTTTGTTGTCTTCGATCTGAATACTGATCAACCCAGTTGAATCTAGTCATTAATCTTTTATAGTCCTCACCTTGAAAAACTTGATTGATTACAGGGTGGCCAAGAGTGTAGGTACCCTGGTCCCTTCGGTGGTTGATTAGCCAGTAACATTTCAGCTGCTGGCTATGTGATTGGTGGCAAGCTTACCTATAATACTTAGTGCTGGGCATTTCATAGAGGATGATTACCTACAAGTTTCAATAAGAACTAAATACTTCCTTCCTATCTCTCTAATAATATTCTCTCAAAATTATGAAATTTTATGTGCTTCGTACCCAGAATATAGGTTGATACATGTTTAAAAGTATGTAATTTTGCATGTGCATTTGCTTAAGCTTATCAGATTTTAATCTTATATGAGCTTCCCATGAAACAGTTTTAAGCTGGCTGGGAGCCTAGAAAGGCCCCCTGTTGTTCCGCCTTGGTGCGCCGTGGAATTGTTTCCCTTTGTGGGATTACTTCCTTGGACATCGGCTTAGGCCCAGAATAATCGCCTTGTTAGGTGGATTTATCGGAGTTCTGTGGAATAGTCTCCCTTTGGAAGGAAATACAGGGCTTTGTCCGGAATCGAACCCTGATCTCCTGTATATGTGCGTACATATCTGGCTAACTGAGCCACCCTTTCAAAAAAAGTATTGAAAATTGGGATTCAAAATTGCTGAATGAAGTATAAACATTCAATAAATAATTTGTAAAATGGAGTGGAGCCTCGAAACAATTTTTTTGAGTGTTTGAGAAACATATCTAATTGATAAAATGGTCTTAAAAGCAAATAATTTCAAATCTATCATATTATATTGTTTACTTTAAAGCACTACCAAACAAGTCGTTGTCATTCTAAAAAATTATCATGTTTTTGCAAACATGATAAATAGATATTTTATCATTTAAAAACTATCAAGACTGGTCCATTGAAGGTTAATATTCTCATTTGGAGGATTGCCAATGGAAGATTGCCCATTGCGGAAAGGTTGACGAGATTTGGATGTGATGTGCCTCGCGTATGTTCCTTATGTGGAGATGGTGATGAGTCACTGGATCACATTTTCACTTCATGTCAGTTTGCTTCTGATATATGGGGCGCCATTTTCAAGCTGCATCTCCCCTTTACGCCTATGGACTCAGTCTTCGCCTTACTTCGTTGCTGGCCTTCTCCTGCGGTGGATAACAGGAATGATCAGATTGTTTGGTGGCTGGTATTGCATGCCAACCTCTGGGCCATTTGGGGGGAGAGGAATTTCAAGAAAGAAGCATTGGTGTCAGATAGAGTTGTCGCATTCATGTGTGACAGGGTTAGAGATGGGGCAGGGCAGATTGCTGTCTTACTCCTATATTGGTACTTCTCCCTTTTTTGTTTTGTTTGGAGAAGTCTAAGTGGGACACCATCTTGGTGTTGGGGTTTTTCCGGGAGTTAAAGTCCTAAGCTGACATATATAGGGGGAGTTGTGCATGTTTTGCACACTTTTTTTAACATCTTTTGTCTTCCTTTTTAATACAATTTAGTGGTAACGTCCACGACTTTGGATTCATGGATGTTTCAAATTGACCCAGGTTTTTCCAAATATTGGTAGATGGATAAGGGCTCATTTGGTGTGACATAAAATGCTATGAAACATCGTAAATGGTGTTTTCCTTATGTTTTAAGTTTTGGATTGCTGTAAATTGTTTTACATTGTTTTTTGTTCATTTGGAGCATCCTAGATTACCATATTTCAAAATCAGTTGACTCTTGTAAATCCTTTTTTTAGCTGATTTCAGTTTTCAGTCCAAAAACACCAAAAACAAAACCGAATGTGACTTTTAATTGGGAATGTCGCCAGTTTTTAATTGGTGATTTCAAAATCAATAGTTTATGACATGGTACGGCACACCAAATGAGCCCAAAGCCAACTTCGATTTTCATGGTGGGAGAGGGTTCTGTGATGATTCCTGTGAAACAGATCTTATCCATGATTTTTGTTATTTTGCTTCTGGATTGGAGTTGCCTGCACTGTGTTGATGATGCCAGTTTGTTTTCATCACTTTACTCTGGGAGCTGGTTATATTGATGCTTTCGCTGGTGCTAATGGAAGCGCTGGTGGATTTTGAAACCTTGTGGGAGGATAGCTGTCGGTTGGATGGAGGTTTGGCTAGGGTACCACACAGCTAATTGGTGTTGGGTGATTGGCTTTCTTGTTCAATACCTCAGCTTATCCCTGTTAGACTGAGCTTGAGTCATCATATCTGTGGAATTAGTGTTACTCAACAAGATCCTTACTATAATGTGTGTTTTTTTAAATGCAGTTCTGGTTTTGATGACTGTAAGATGTTAAACATACAGTTTGCAATCCAATGTAAAGTTTTGTGTTAGGGATGGTGAAACCAAGAGTAGCATGCATGCCAGCAGGAGGTGCAATCCAATGTAAACCTTTTGTGTTAGGGATGATGAAAGCAGCAGTAACATGCATGCCATCAGGTGGTTTCTTTTTTTTCTTTTTCTTTTTTTTGGTGGGGGGGGGGGTATAAAAGGAATGATGATATGGTGATTTTTGGGTGGTTATGGATAGGTTTTGGCAATTTTCAAGCACCCAATTTGTTGTTTGTAGCAACAATTGTTGAGAGTAAGGATGTGGCTACTCGAAACTGTTAGTGAGGATTCTACAAGAGAGGTAATTCATACAATGTCAAATCACAATTTATCCATTCTTGATATGGTCTAGTGTCCTAAAACTTCCCTTTATCATGGCTTATGAGGCTGAGCATATCTATGGCGGTGGGAAATAAAACAGAGGGAAGATTTGGATACACAGCATATAGTGTGCAGGTAATGAGTTTTCTTCCATATTCTGTTTTTAGAGCTATTCAAGATCACCACAAAGTTATAAATAGTGGGGTAAGGGTGTCAAGCAGAGGAGGGGTTGAGTACTTAACTTAGTCAAGTGTCATTGGAGCACAAGACCGAGCAGCTGAGGAAGATGTTTGCCTTTTTAGAGACCCATTATTCAGCAAGAGCACACTGATAAACGAGCTTAGGGGTGAGATCTATAGGTGGTTTCTTGGTCGTTATATGTTAGTTTTGAGTAGATGTATCAGATGTCTTTTGTCCCAATTGATATTGCAACCATCTATGCTATTGGACTTATGTTCTAGCAGCCCGTGCATGGACCATGGCACGTTGGCATTGTTGATTCCCAACTTGTACCTAGAATGTGGTGGGGGACGAAGAGGATGAAGGGGATGGGAGAGACTACCAACGTCGCACCAGCAGTGGGGAGTCCTCTGGCATCACACTGGTGGCTTGGACGTCACACCCGGTTCTGTTGCAGGGCAGATTCAACTCCGTCGTAGGGTCGTCTTCTCCGTCGTAGAGAGGAACTTTAGAAAATAACTTAAAATTTGCAGCAAATATTCATTGAAAAATAAAAATGTCTTACAAGAGTATTTAAAGATAAAATAAACCCTAACGACTCACTAAACTTTACTTTGGACTAAAATACCCTTGACATGAAAAAATAGTGCAAAAATCATACAAAAAAATAGAAAAGGACCTAAATGAGTCTCAAATGGGCTAAACAAAATATCTACAGACTTGTCTAACAATAAGCTACACATCAGACAAACTTTCTTAAATTTTCTAGCCATAATGAAGCCGAAAAGACTCTCCAACGGCGATAGATGCACTCCATCATGTGTAATGCAGTGGTAAGCTAGTCTTGGATTCCCATCATTCTCCCTCAGTTCAAAAAAACTCGTCCTCGAGTTTTATAGTGTCGGAGGATTATAATAGCAATTGCAACACGTGAGAACAACACTGTAAATCTAGAACTAATAATTGCATCGAAGTGCATAGAGTATTGCTTTGCATCATTTAAAAATTTACACCACACTTGATCGAAAATACGCGGTCTAGTGGCAAGGTTCGTGTCTGTGAGGATGGTTAGTTGAGCCTGCTTATCCATCGGCTCTGCGAATAAAGAATCCTCTAGTAAATGAAGACCGACTGCAACTATGCTAGTTTGATCCCATGCAACTGTGTTAGATGGAGGTAGATGGGTCATTACAACTAATGCGGCAAGGGACACGTCAAGGTCTAACCTCACAGAATATAAGGCTGGAGATCGTGATGATGCACTGCTGATGGTGTCCAAAGAACCTGCATTTGCTGGGATGGCTGTCAAGTCAGCCTTACACTTCGTGACCTTGTTTGAATCTTTAGACTGAGACATTGCCATACTTGAAGGGTACTTGATTGGAAAAATGAACTTTCCTTTTAAGTGAGGCGGATGGAGGATGCACCTTTGTTGCTCGTTATCCACAGTGGCATGTCGTTCTTTCATCCAATCTCTGCCAACTCTAATATACGGCCATGACTTGAGAAGGATGGTACACCATGTCTCATCGACATGAGAAACACCCTTGAAAGGCCCATAGAATTCCACAAATGCTCGGTCACTATCTACTACAATTTCTGTGGTCTTGGAAAGTAAATCGACAAGTGTTTGTGAAATAAATTCTCCTTTAGTTCACTATTGAACATAAGGGCGGCATATGCCTTGTTGGGCAACATAATCCCAGTATAGAAGATTGAGGAAGTCATAGCTACAGACGATGCAAAAAGGTCAACGACAAGGGCTGTCGGTGGCAACAGTAGAAACAAATGGTAGCAATAGCACACGACAGCGATGGCTGTAGCAGCGTCGGCCCTAACTTGTTTGGGCGGCGGTGACGAGGATGTAGACAGTAGAGCTACTGGCGGCGGTGTCGGCCGTTGGGGCTGCCGGCTAAAGGTGGTTCCTATCTCCCTTTTCTTTCTTTTTTTAGGCTTTTTTTGGGTTACAAAGCAAAGATCGGGAGAGAGAAAGAAAAAGGAGAGGGGCGGTATGAACAGTACCACAGTATTGTTCAATACTGTTTGTGTGAACAGTATTGCAGGTACTCTTCATCGTGAATAGTAATCGCGGTTAGTGTTCACCGTGAACAGTAATCGCGGTTACTGTTCACCGTGAATAGTAATCGCGGTTACTGTTCACCGTGAATAGTAATCGCGGTTACTGTTCACCGTGAATAGTAATCGCAGTTACTATTCATCGTGAGTAGTAACCATGTTTTTTTTTTTTTTTTTTTTTTTGTGTATGGTTCCGGTAAAAGGGCAATTGAGAGAGAGAACAAAAAAAAGAAGATAGGAGGAAGAAAGAGAAAGAGGAAGGGTGTGGCGGCAGCGGTCGTGGCTACTGTAGCGGGGCAGCGATGGTGAAGACGGGAAAGAATAGTGGCGTGGTAGGGATCGAAGTTTGCTCTGATACCAAATTTGATGAGAGACGAAGAAGATGAAGGGGATGGGAGAGACTACCAGCGTCGCACCGCTTAGGCGTCACACCTGGCCCCGTCGCAGGATAGATTCAACCCAATCGCGTGCTCATTGAAAAATAAAAATATGTCTTACAAGAGTATTTAAAGAAAAAACAAATCTTAATGACTCTCTAAACTTTACTCTGGATCAAAATATTCTTGACATGAAAAAATAGTACGAAAATCGCACAAAAAATTCTTAAAAAATAGAAAAGGATCTAAACGAGTCTCAAATGGGCTAAACAAAATATCTGTAGACTCGTTTAACAATAAGCTACACATCATACAAACTTAAGTTTTCTAGCTACAATGAAGTTGGAAAGACTCTAATGGCGGTAGGTGCACTCCATCATATGTAATGCAGTGGTACGCTAGTCTTGGATTCCCCTCAGAATGCCATTTGTGTAGGGGACAGATGGAATAGAAAGAATACATTTTTCATTATTTGGTGGTGGTGGAATTACGGGAAGCATATATTCTTGGTAGACATTTTCCTTTAATATCCTTTCCAATCTCAGTGCTTCTCTAGAAGCGGACCAAAATTTTGGTAGGTTGCTTTACATACTACAACATTGGGCTTCATCCACATTTAAGAAAAAAGCATTCGGATTCCCTATGAGGATCCATGGTATTGGGTGGCAGTCAACTGTAAAACCTCCGAATCAAAGTGTTCCTCTAGATTGAAAGTTCCTCTATCTTGGATGAGTTAGAGTCTTCTGCAAAGTAAGATTTTCTGGCTCATTGCGCTTGTTGGCAAGGGCTAGTGGGGTTATTGGGGCATATATGCTTTTATCTGAAACCTGACCTGGATCATATGTGCTACATTACATATTTGCTAGCAGTTTCCTTTGGTAATAATGAAACATGTAGACAATTACTTTAAAAAATGTTTCTACTGTAGAAGGCAGTCCTTCTGATGTCTTTTAAACTGGTTCATCAAATTTTCTCTGATTCCTTCAAAACTGGTCACTTAAATTCTTGTGCTCTCTGTCTATTGTTTGCCACAGAAGAGAAGCCAAACATTTCATGTTTATGTTGGTTGTTGCCAAGGTCCCTTGCTTTGGTGATTGATACTGGGACATTTAAGATGCATGCATTAAAAAGTTGGATTTGCTTTCGGAAAGTGGTGCAGCATAACATGCTTCTTCAAGCTTTATCTAGCCTTCTGAAGCTTACTGCTTCTGCATCATTAGCACCAATCCTCCCTTCCAAATCCTCTTACATTGAAAGACAATTGTAATCTTATTCTTGGTGATTCATGTGAATAGCTGTGGTAGTGTAGCCAATTGTGCGTTTAAAATAATTATTCATCTGTGTTGGTTGGATGCAGAGGGGTTATTTGAATGCAGGCCAGGCACTCGTCTAGCAGATGTCTGATAGTATACGTTATGTCGTGATATCATGTAATAAAGGATTTCATATGTTCATAAAGCAGTTCAACAATGAGGAGAAAATCAAAATTCCTTCTCAAGTGGAAAACATTCCCCTGCTGTCACCAATGGCATGTATCAGGGTCCTGCTCCTGTCCTCCATTGTAAGATATTTCGATTAAATTTAGCCAGTTATCTTAATTTTTAACTGTTTAAATCAATGTATGATTTGTTAAAATATTTGATTTTTGTTTAAACATGTTATAAAATGTTTGTAGAGATAGTTGGTGGTTTTAAATAGTTTCTTAAATTTAATTTAATTTTAAGGCTTTTCAAGTTAAATATCCACTAAAGATTCGGAAAAGCATTGCTTCCCAGTCTCTATTTCCATCGGTGAAAAACTATGTTATTTGTAAAACAAATTTGTCAATTTTATGTGCATCATTTCTTAGAGGAATAGGAGAAAGGAAAATAGAATCTCTATAGAATTGATATCAACCAGAAACAACCCACTTCTAATTTTTGGCATTGTACTATGAATATATTGTGTAATATCTACTATAGCCCTTACTATAGCTCAATAAAAAGGACGCACATAATTATACCATTTCCTTTTATTGTAGTATTAGTTTTAAAGGTATGCAGTTATTCAAATTGAAGCAATTGAATATAGTGCATGTTAGACTAAGTAAGGAGAGAGTTCGTCTAACAAAATTGTAGAAAGGCTGTTGACATTGCATTATTCTTATTCTACTTTTGTTATAATTTCTCTTATTCCCTGATTCTTGCATTTTTGTTTCATATCTAAAAGTCCAGTGGTGGCAGTTGGGGAGCATTTTAAACAGAAAACCCATGACTGGTTTCTGAATCAGGAGGCTGATGATATGGGTCCACGGTCCATCTTCAGTGTGATGGATAAAATTCAACTTAACGCTTTGAAACATTTGAAGAGAATAAGGTGGACCTTACTTTCCTCATTCTCTCTTTCTATTTCCTCCATTGAATCAGTTATTGGATTTATTTTAATTCTTTTGTTGGCTGGTTCTATAACATGCTATATTCCATTGTTGACTTTTTGTTGGGTGTACTTGACTTGAATGAAGCTTGCCCATGTGTAGTCTTTGTCTTCTGACTTTCATTTTACATTTTGCAGGAAAAGCATTTGGCGAATTGCTAGGGGAGGTTATTATTTTCGCTCTGGTAATATCAGCAATTCAAAGCCTAGTTTCAATGCGAACTTTGCCAATCCTGCTGTGCTAATTGGATTATTATGTATGGAAGGCAAGGTTGGGGTGGCTCTAGAACTTCATACTCGAATGCTACAGAATCATGCTATTCCTGATCTGTTTTCATACAATCACCTTGTGAAAGGTCTTTGTAAAATGAATGACATGACACGAGCAAATTGGCTTTTAATAGAGATGTCAGAGTTGGGTGTCTTTCCCAATAGTTCTACTTTTGATGCACTAGTTAGTGCATACTTTCATTCTGATACGGTGGAAAAAGCACTAGACCTTATGTCTCTAATGTGTAAAAGTGGAATCAAACCCAAAAGGAGAACATTGAACACTCTTGTTTATGCTCTTTGTGAAAGAGGTTTTGTAGAAGCTGCAAGGGTTCTCACTGAAATATTGAATGAGCATATAGCTTCAAGTTTAATCACTTCTACAATACTTATTGATGGTTGGTGTAAAAAAGGCAACATGATAGAAGCTCTTGGTCTTTGGAGTGATGTCGAAAGAGAATATTGAAGTTGACCATATTGCATACAATGTGCTTATCAATGGTTTCCGATTGTCACATAATATGAAGCTAGCTTTTAGGTATATTACTGAGATGCTGAAGAAAGGCTTTCTTCCTGACATCATCACTTTCAATATTCTTATAAGGGGGCTTTGTATGGAAGGAAAATTGGATGAAGCATGTGCTATTTACAATATTATGCCTCATTTTAGCGTTTTACCTGATCAGTCATCCTACCAGATGGTAATTCAAGGGTTTTGCCTTCAGGGAAATATCCATAAGGCTGCAGATTTTCTACAGAAAATGTTGGATACTTCAATGATACCTGAGCCACTTGTTTGGAATCTTCTCATCAATGGCTATGGAAGATGCGGTAATGTTAACAAGGCATATGGAATACGAGATCGGATGGTAGTCCTTGGTGTCACTCCAAATATCTTCACCTATAATGCACTGATTCATGCTCTGTTGAAGAGTGGAAACATCAAAGATGCCTTAAATCTGAAGCAGAAGATGGAGATGCTTGGTGATGAATTTTCTCCTGATGTTGTTACGTACAATTTATTCATCATTGGATCATGTAATATTGGTGAAACTTGCTCTGCATTCAGGGTGTTCAATGAAATGAGGAGGAGAGGAGTTCAACCTGATGTTATCACGTACACCATCTTGATCCAATACTTGTGCAATAAAGGCAAAGTAAAGAAAGCTGAGGAGATTTTCTCTCGAATGCAGAAAGTTGTTGCTCTCATTGATCATGTTCCATTCCAAATACTTATCAAGTACTATTGCAAAAAGGGAAAGCTCAAAAAGGCATTTGACCTTCATGAGATTATGGTTGAGAAAGGACTCGTGGGTCGTCCTTCTATGTATTTTTCACTTATTTCTGTTCTAAAAAGGAGGCAAGATTTAGTTTGACAGTGTCTTGTGACTGGATGGATTTAGATGGTTTTCATTGCAATAGAAAAATTTTAGGAGAGACCTTTGCAGTCTATATCTTGATGTCTTGTGAAGGTTCTTGAAGTGATTCTTCCGCTTGTTCACTAAGATGCAATTGACTCCCCCTCAATAGAGTTGTCCCAACAGAGTTGCTTCATCCTTGATTTAACTTATTTGGTATTGAATGGACTTGAGGCCAATGGCTGGGTAAGACATGACACTTGGGGCCTGTTTGATATCGCTTATTAGACCACTTATGTCTGAGGCGCTCAAATATTCCATGTTTCAAATGTTTGTGAAAATGTCTAAATGAATGTCTAATTTAAACTCATATATGAAACTCATCTTAACTTAAAAGTGATCAGGAAGTTACGTTCTATTTTTTAGAGGGGCATGCTCCAAGTCTCTTGCTCGTCTCCTTTGTCTGCTCGGTGTCAGCATGATCTTCTTCCCCTTATCCCCATCGATGTACTCCTCCTCTTGTTATCCAAAGTAAGATCCTTTTCTTTCCCCCTCTTTCTTCTTGATCTAGAGGAAGGAATGGATCCAGCCACTGCCAACAACCTTCCTTTACATGACTGGTTTAGGATGGAGCCATCATCAGAAGGCTTTTGCAAGTAGGCTTGATCTAATATGCAAGGTGAGAATAGTTGTCGGGTAACTGTAAACAGTTACCCAAAGTGGGATCATCTACTTGTTCGTTGTTTTCCTTGGCCTGATGGTTGTGTATATATAATCTGGGCGAGGGACTGTCGAGGGTGGTAGTTGTCCCTGTTCATTGTGTTCTTTGGTTGATTCTTTTTAACAGCTGATGGTAAGCTTAGCAGTTTTTTAATAGCTGATGATGTACATTTTAAATGTATCAATTGTAATCATAATAATACAATTTTTAATTTTGATGAATTTATGGATTCTCTGCACTTGTGTGTGTGTGTGTTATGAACAGGTGCCATGATTTCCGTGTTTGATTTTTTAAGTCTAGAAGGAACTGGTGGATAATGCTTAAGCGCATGTGTTGAAGGTTTGACTACGTTTGTGGGAATTTTGTTCAACAAAACTGGACATTCTACAAGTCAATGCAAGTTTTAAGCTCATGACCTGGTTAACTTGCTAAGGCTCATAGCTTGATCTGCTTATTTTTTGAACAAATTTTTAGTAAAGAATGGCATATCACTTTTTTAGTTTGATTGTACAAAGTACTTTGAAGAGGAAAAAATTACATAGGCCCATCTTTCCAGTGTTTTTGCTGCATTTTGCTTTGGTGTGGCTACTGGAAGAGAATGGGAGTAGAATTATAAAGAAAAAAGCACTTGCCCACTTATGACAAAGGGGAGAGAGCGAGAAGTTGGGGAGACAGGGTATAGAGAGAGATGAGGGATGGGTTGAGGGATGACGAAGGGGCAGTCGGGGCATTGAGGGCTAATGCCATCTTCCTTCTTCTTCTTTTTGACCTTTCTGGTGGTCTTTCTCTTCTTCCCACTAAAAAAGTTTGGTCTCTTTTGCCTTCTTTTCCTCCTTTTCATGGCTGGGGATGTACCCAGTTGCAGGGAATAATTCTTCTTGTGGTCGTTGGGTTGGTGGATTCATTTCTCTAAGGAGTTTTGAGTTCTAGGTCTTTGACACCTCTATTGCTGTCCAACATGGAATTTCGGATTGAGTTGGGTATTTAGATTGGGACCTAGTGATCCCGATCTAATCCGATTCGGATCGGCTGGATCGGTCGATGCTTAGGAATTAGGCCGATCAATCGGCCCGATTAAAAATTATTTAAAAATTGAGAAAGAGTCAGAAAAATTCAGAAAAAATTCTGAAAAAAATAGAAAAAAAATATGAGCATGTTATTGAATGAATTCACACTAAAAAACGAACACAAATCATGCACATCCATAAAAAAAGAACATTGAAGATGATTAACTCCTAATAGTTAATGTTGTACACTAATTAAAGAAGACAAATTATTAAGTTTTTAACATGAAATTTATAAAAATTACTTTACAAAGATCACATTTGTGATCTTTCATCATCCGACATACTCAAGTGAACATTAATTATATAAATTATACAAAAGTCTCAAAATTTAAATCTTAATTACGGTTGAATTTGGGGATTTTGTGTAATCACATCCAATTAATACACAAATATGTGCAACTGGATTCTAATCAACTCAGTTGAGTGTTTGGCATACTCAATTGAATATTAATTATACAAAGTATATGAAAGTTTCAATTTTTAAACCCTAATTAGTGTTAAATTTGGGGATTTTATGTAATCAACATTTATAATTTTTTTCAATGCTAAAGATTGACAGATCTATACTTATACGAGATGATCCTTTGCTTTAAAAAATAAAAAAAACTTGCGTCAAATTGGCCCCAAATTACTAATATGGTATATTGGTGTTGTTCAACTTATCTGATTCAAACTTAATTTTGAGTTGACATCAGTTAAATCTAGATTGGATTGGACAGAAAAAGGGTAGACCCAATTTAATTTGTTGACTTTTATAATAATTCATACAAAAAGTAGTATGAGTATGAGTTAATAACTTTGGTTCACTATCGTTATTTGCCAACAATTAATATCCATCCACTGACAAACTTGATGCATATGGGTGGTAATAAAGTTAGGTAAGCATGAAATATTAGCACCACATTATTAGACAACTTCATTGGTTTTTACATAATTGGATCATATGATTATTGTTCATATGACAATTACAGGCACTATGCCAGGGGTTATAGCCATTAAATGATCCACAGAACTCGTGTATGATACGATAATGGCATTATGTAAACATTTCTGTAGTCCAATTACACGAATATAACCCAAATAGCTATAGGAACAACTATTTTTACTAGTGCCTGTAATATTATATATATGACTGATAATTAAGGACTGTGCATGGCTGAACTACATTTGAACTAGCATATGATATCCAATATCGTATAGCTCAAGGGGTATATACTAAAATATTATCAGTATCATTTCATAGTTTACATAGTTAGTGACACTATCTGACTTCTAACTTTGAAATATTATCTAGTGGTAATATAATGGATATCGACATGATACGAGCTTAACTAGTTATCATACACTCCATTTAGATAATATTTTATCTCCTTAATCAATATGGTATGCCAAGGATTAACGACTGATTATCAATGGATTATATTGATGGTCATATTAGAACCAATAGTTTGGAATGACCAATATTGTATAACAAGTGGTATCTCACTTATGGCCATTCTATATCATATCGTCATGCACATAGCATCATATAGCCACGTAAAGATGAGAGTTCTACAATACTAAACAGATCAGATGGATATATATATTTGCAAACTAATATGAGCATGTATTGTTATCCGTGATTTTTAATAACCATCCTAGAACGTGTTTATCAATAAACCACTTGTGACCATAGGGGGTCAATAACACTACCGATATTAGTATACCAGTTGTAAAGGTATGCAGTTGTAATACCTGCATAACAAAGTGTTTATAGATAATCAGTCCAACAATATCAATTTGACTGATATGTTACGTAATGCCAATTATGCCATTATATAGTGCTTCATTATCACTAACAATATTCAAACTGTATAAAGGCTCAGATTGTTCTCATGCCATTATAAATTGATAGCATGCATCAAAGCCTCCTGTGATTGTTGGCTATTAATTGTTGGCCACTTAATGGCATTATGACCATCTCTTTTTAAATTCTTGGACACTGGGGCGTCTATTAATGTGTTGTCCCCGAGTACACTGCAATGATTTAGGATACCTAAAGAGAAGTGGTTGCCATCTTCTATCTCTGTCGCTGCTTACGATAATTCCACTTGTTCTCCTCTGAGAATGGGGTATTTGAAGCTATTTCATTCCAGGATAGCCATAGTCAAGATAAAATGCATACATGGAGCACTTTGACATGATTGTTTTACATAAATTATTTAATGCTTGCAACTCTAATCTTGATCAATGATAGTCCATTAATCTAGATACCTTCTAGGTGGATCTAACTTACTATATCCATATAGTTTTACATAGAGGACCATCAATGATAGGCTCCAAATCATTGTTGACTTTCATTATTAATAAGCTTGTTAGTCCTTTCTTAACCATATAAAAAACTTGGCCATTTTTTTATCTCATTTCTAAGTGCACCTTTTATCTAATTTTTAATCCATGACAACTCAGCCATTGTCTTTGACTAATTAATGGAGCTGATAAGGATCAATGGCTAGCCTACAACACGTGTCTTGTAATGCTCCGTGCAGTGTCGTCCGATCTGGCGAACCACCTTTAGTTTGTAGACAATAGATATTTCATGCAATTGACTAGCATTATCTCATGTAGGAGCTTATAATCAATGTAACTGTCATGGCTTGGGTTATGTGATGATAGCTGATAAGTTGATAATTTGATCATTTAAGGGCAATCATACGCATTATACATACGTTTTTATCTGTAAAATAGTATGAAATGTGAGATAATTTCCTACTGATCCCAACGGTATTAATTTCGTCAAAATTCGACTTAAAAACATCATCATTTTATGTGAATAATGGAGCATAGCGTATTTGCGACTTTCGATCTAATTTGAGATAAAATTTTAGCATAAATGTAATTCTATTCATGATATATATCTAATTTATATTTATTTTTGTAAATAGGATATGAAGACGAAATGGTCCAGTGGTTAAGTTTCTAGGAGACGTATGGGAGGTCCAACGCTCGAATCTTAACAAGAATATCTTTCATTTTGACAAAAAGAATAAAGCAGGGAGTAAAAATGCCATTTGATGTCCTAAGGTTGCCCTAATCCCATGGCCAAGAAGAACCCAAGAGGGGCCAGCCGCCTTCCTTTTTCCCACTTTCTTTATTTTAAATTCTCTCTTCCCTTTTTTTTTTTAAAAAAAATGACCCTCTGGCCCCTTCCTTCTCTCCCCATTTTTATTCCCTCTCTGTCGCAAACGAAGGGGCTCCCTCTCCCAATTTTTCTCTCTCCCTTTTCTCTCTCATTTACACTTCCCCCCCTCTCTCTCACGCATCATAGATCGCACCATGTCCAACAAGGTGCGATTTCTCCTTTCTAATACACCATTCATTGTGGTGTATATGGAAGGGTCAGCTGAGAAAGGATACAATTATCCTTTAAGAATTGTGTGAAATTAGTACTTAAGTATTCTCCTTCTCGATCTGATCGAAGAGCTTTAATACTCTTTCCTAACTACTTCTCTAGCTCATTCTTGAATTCCTTGAACTTCTCAAATGCTTCTGACTTGTACTTCATTAAGTACACATAGCCGAATCTTGAGAAGTCATCGGTGAACGTGATGAAGTACGAGAAGCTACCTTTGGCTTGGGTGGACATTGGACCACATATATCTGAATGTATTAGTTCCAAAATGTCCTTGGCATGTTCACCATGTCCAATAAATGGAAACCTTACCATCTTTCCTATAAGGCAGGACTCACATGTCGCAAATGATTCATAATCAAATGCTGTTAAATAACTATGTCGGTGCAACTTTTGCAGCATGCTTTCACCAATATGACTAAGTCTACAATGCCACATGTAGGCCTGGTTCACACAATTCTTACTCTTCTTAAGAGCATTATCAATATGAAGATTGTAATAAGAAACATCTAAGAGATATAGCCCGTTGAGTAAAGATGTCAAAGCTATTGATTTATTACCATAATAAATCGAACAACTTCTACTCTCAATAGACAACCTATATCCTATCTTATCCAAACAAGATATTCATATGATGTTCTTTATTATGCTAGTAACATAATAACAATCTTCTACTGATAAGACGTCTCATGATGGAAGCCTGAGGTTTGTTATCCCAATAGCAACCGTCGCAACTTTTGCGCCGTTTCCTAGCCTCAATTCCACCTCGCCTTTTCTCAGCTTGCGGTTACTTGTCAGCATCTGTACATCATGACAGATATGAGAAGCACATCCGGTATCTAATACCTAAGATGTGGAATCTCTAACTGACAAGTTGATATCTATCATATAGATATATGAAGCTTCAGATAGCTTCATCTTTCCATGAGCTTTATCATTGAGGAACTCCTTGCAGTTCCTCGTCCAGTAATCATGCTGCTTACAATAAGAGTAGTCACCCTTTACCACTCTTTTGTCTTTGTCTTTTGATCTCTTATCGTACGTGATCATCTCTGCCTCAGGGGCATCCAATGCCGGTTCAGCAGGAGGATCAGCTCCAAGGACGTAGGTAATGTGCTCAGATCTGAAGACACTCTTCAGGTTTCTGAGCCAAACCGAGTAGTTCGGGCTAGTCAAAAGTTTGGTATCAGGTATGCCACGGAGTGGGTTATTCGACGACATTATTCCCTACAGGAGATGAATAAAATTTATTTAGCAGATGTTCAATTATTAAAATTTAAAACAAGACATGGTCTTTTGTTCAATTTTTAACTCCCACTAATTTTCGACGGACTGTATTAACCTCAGTAATACAAAACGGAAGACGCCGACAGTCTCTTAGTGGGAATAAAAATCTCAATGACTTGCAGTACAATCTTATGAATAGTACAATAAAATTGTAAAACAATCAAAGAGCACCAATCTCATGGGACTTGCAACTCCTTACAATATCCAATCATATCTTTGGTCCCCAGAGATTTAATGGCCTTGTGGATAGCACAACAAGTCACTAATTCTAGTCTATGCTAACCATCATTACGCGATGAGCATAGATTTGCATGCAGCCCTTGTGGATAGGACAACAAAGTTACATGGTTCCTCTACCCCGATCATATAAGCATCTAATGCCATAGCCACAGTCTCTCCTCACAATTAAACAGGCCTTGTGGTAACACAACAAACCTGTCTAAAGTGATTCGAATCCTATGACTATAATGATGGTGGACCACGCGGTAAGTTCTTAACTACTCACGTTACGGCTTAGAGTTTAGACGAGGGTATTTAGATAACATTTATCTTGGTCTCTCCTAGGTGATAGTATAAATATATCATATATATTTAATAAATACTATACCTGCATTGATATATAATCAAAATTAAAACAATGCATCTCATACATGTACAGTGTGGTCATGGATAGCATAGCGGGTTTGACTGGAGCCATCAGTCAAACGCACACAAAATCTAACATAACTATTACATTAGATCATCCTGCAAACGTCAAGGCAAATGATCTTTATCGTATCGCCTTCCTGGTTGCAGCTGTAGATCGTCCTCGCTCCTTCCTCGATTGCCTCGATCATATTACAATTAAATTCTAAATTTACATGTAAATTGAAGAAGGCCTTATGGCGAGTACAAGAGAGAGGGAGGTAGAAGTACATCGAAGTTCGAGAAAGGGAGAGGTACACAGACCTCTATTTATTAACAATTAATAAATATCCATAATTCAAAAATCCATAATTCACACACATCAGTCATCACATGAATAATTAAATAAGTACATATCCATGACCATAGTGTGTTTTAAACATTTCACACATGATTCAGCGTATCACATGGCTAAAATAAAAGTGGTTTTCAAAATTAAATAATTTTGACTTTCAAAAACTAGGTTATAATCAAAATTGGCTTTAGAATTTCGAAAAACTATTTTAATAACTTAAGCATGCAATTAAATTAAATTTAAAAATATCAAGACACACATCATGTATGCACACACTCCAAATTAATAAATTCTAGATTATTCCATGCAAATTAGAATACTTCTAATAATTAAATAATCTAACACTTAGATTAAACCACATTAATAATCTAACAATTAGACTATTAATAACTAATCTAACTCTTAGACTAGTATAACAAAGTTAATTAATAATTTAACACTTAAATTAATAATCAACTATAATTAATTATTAATTACTAACATAACACTTAGATTAGATAATTAAACTTATCATTAATTTAACTATTAAATTAATTACTAACAATAATTAATTAAAGACTACTAATTTAACATTTAAATTAGTCATCTAAGTTAATTATTGATTTAACATTTAATTAATAACTAACATACAAATTAATTAACAATTAGTTGAGATAATAATTAATAATCTAACAGTTAGACTAATAATTATTAATCACTAATTTAACCCTTAAATTAGTTTAATTAAGATTAATTATTAGTTTAACATTTAAACTAACAATTAACATTAACAAATTAACAACTAAATGTTAATCTAAATGATTCAAAAATCATTAATAAGCCCAATTTAAATTTCAAAACACTTTTGAACCTTTTAAAATTAAAATCAAATTTTAATTCAATTTTAAATGGGCAATAGGGGATTAAATTGTTTAAAATTGGAAAAATAAGGGTGGGGTTAGTTCAGCCGCTTGGGCTGAGCTCTGTGCTCGGGCCCTGGCCGAGCCAGGGCTTGGACCAGGCGCCCACAGTGGGCGCCTGGCTCGAACCTGGTTCGACCAGGCCCTAGACTCGGTCCGCGCCGGTCCAACCGGCTTGGGACCGGGCCTCCCTGTTAGTTTAGGTGGCCTACAAGCCAATCTGACTATGTAAATCTCGTTCATTTATTAATAAAATGGCATAATATTCATTATGTGTAAATCGCATTAATTATCATTTCATAATGAAGTCCGTGAATATGTGCTATAGTGATCAGATTATGATGAGATCATACTAATGAGACTGATCACTTAAACACACATATTCTTAATTGTTCCTAGTCGGAGGATATCCGAGAAAGACATCGGATATTCGGTTAGACTAGTACAGATTACTCCTGCTCATATGATGAGGATAACTGATCTCATAAGTCACTTGTGTGGAGACACTAAGGCGAATCTGTAGGTGCTCATTGGAGAATGAGTTCACTGAACTGATCCGACTGAATCGCTGGATGGTTATGTACCTCACTGTCAACCAGCTTGATTATATTGTCGCAGTTGCATGGATGGTCCTCGGACCTGAGACACCAAGGACACCTTGTCGGTGGACTTCTGTGCTTTGACCTTGGTTTACGAATCTCTAGCCACGGGATTCTAATACGCCAAGGATTGGGTACAGCAAAATACCGTCGAAGGGAATTGTGTGTCAATAAGGAATCATTCGCTCTCGGTACTTAGAGGGAGAATGCTCTACGAAGGATGCGCGAAAGTCCCTGGCCAGGGCGGACGATAATATCGGGAAAGGAGTTTTCCAATATTCATCAGTGGCATCCAATCCAAGTGAGTCGACCGGTTAGGGTTTGACAGCTCGCCATGCCCTGAGTTGACTCGAGAGCATTGTACGAATGAAGGAGTATATTCACGCGGTAACTGTCGGCGGAAAGGTTCTAAGAGTGGGTTACTTAACCCCAAATACCTTCCGGGTTCACGCGGTGTTGCTTGGCACCCAATGTGATCGGAGGCCCGGTTGAATTAGATGTTGGACATCAATTCGATTGATTAATTGATTAATAAAGGGTTATTAATTAATTAATAAAGTCAGTAAGGAGTCACTGGGTTTGTTGGGCCATTAACTGGACTGGTACTTGGGCCTAGAGGGTCATACGCAAAAGATTCTCAAGGCGATGGATAAATAAGTGGGTTTTATATAAACTGGGGGTTTTTATGAAAAATCGCGTGGTTAGTATAAAACATAGCGAACGGGCTGAGCAGGCCAAGCTGCTGCTAACCCTAGCCGCCCCTCCTTAGTTTTTGTCTTCCTCTGGCATCCAGGCAGATCCAGATCTGCTCCGCCGCTTCTCCGAATCCCGTTAGACGGGAAATCGTCCGTGCGTTGCGGCGATCATTGCGGCAACCAGTGGAGGCTTCGTGGGCTGTGAAGAACGAGGAACTCGAGGATATCCGTCGCGGGGAGGATCGCGTGAACTTCACTAGAGGCCGGGCGCTTGCGCGGCTTGCGGTGTCACACCGACGGAACCGAACGGTTGCGGATTCGAATCCGCACACGGTGAGAACCGATAATCCGATTATCATCGTATTTTAGTTTTTCGAAACGGGAATGGATCGCTGTTTTATTTTATTTTCTGCTGCGTGAGCGATCCGGAGAAACCCGAGATAACCCAACAGTGGTATCAGAGCCAGGTTCCACTGTTTCTCGTCTCGTTTCGGTCTCCGAACTTAATATTTCATGCGTTATTTCATGCATAAATGTTCGATTAATTGTCGGATCTGTGTTCATACGATGGGCACAATTAATTAGATTATTTTTTTGCAATTTTTCGAAATTTTTTTTGGGGTTTTCGGATTTTTCATGTGATGAAGATCTGGATTTATTGCGGCTTTGTTCGAGCCCCCCAAGTGTTGGGATGGCAAGACCAGGACCTCGGATCCCTTGAGGATAGTCACCACTATCCACCGGTCTCCTTAACCGCCGCCGGAGTGCCCTTGGAGGGCTGCAAATTCGAGCCCTAAATCGGTTTTAAAACCCTGCGAAAATCAGATTTTGGGGAGAAAAGTGTGGCTCGGGCAGCCTGTTTTGGCCACCGCCGGCGGCCCTGCCGGCGCCGGGCACGTCGCCGGCGCCAGGGGGGACTGCCAGCCGGGGCCTGTGCCGCCGGGGGGCACGGCCGCCGGCGCCCCTGCCCTGCAACCGCCGCCGGCCTGCAACAGGTTAGGGCTCGGGTGTTTGCAGGAAGCTGCCAGGCGGGCCGGTCCCGAGCCGGTTCGGACCAGCTCGGCCGGACCCGGCTAGGGGCTAGAACCTAGCTGGGCCAGGGCTGGTGCCTGGCTCGACCAGGACTCGAGCCTGGCTGGGCCAGGGCTCGAGCCTGGCCGAACCAGGGCTCGAACAGCCCATGTGGCTGAGCCCTGTTAAGATTAAAACCCTTATTAAACCCCTATTAGCCCATTTAAAATTAATTTGGTGTTTAATTTAAATATATTCAAAATTGTTTTGAAAGTATTAAATTTAATATTCAATTTTAGTTTATTGGGCTTTAATTGATTCTGAATCATTTTAGTTAATAATTAGTTGTTATTGAATTAATGTTAATTATTTGTTTAAGTGTTAAACTAATAATTAACTCATAATTTAACTAATTTAAGAGTTAAATTAGTGATTAATAATTATTAGTCTAATAGTTCGATTACTAATTATTATTTCAACTAATTGTTAATTAATATGTAAGTTAATTTTTAATTTAAGAGTTAAATTAACAATTAACTTATATAACTAATTTAAGTGTTAAATTAGTAGTCTTTAATGATTAAATGTTAGTTATTAATTTAAGGTTTAAATTAATGATTAACATTAATCTTCTAATCTAATTGTTAGATTATAGTTATTAATTAATTAGTATTAATTAATAATTTAAGTGTTAAATTACTAATTAACATTAATTAACTAATCTAACAGTTAGATTAGTAGTTAATTAATAATTAGACTTAATTAATAATTTAAGTGTTAAATTGTTAATTAACTTTGTTGGATTAATCTAAGAGTTAGATTAGTCTTTAAATAGTCTAATTGTTAGATTATTAATGGGGTTTAATCTAAGTGTTAGATTATTAGAAATGTTCTAATTTGCATGGAATAATATGGAATTATTAATTTGGAGTGTGTGCGCATGTGATGTGTATTTAATGCTTTTAAAATTTGATTTAATTGTATGTTAAGTTAATAAAATGAGTTTTCGAAATTTAAATACCAATTTTGATTGGATCCCAGCTTTTTGAAAGCCAAAACTTATTTATTATGAAAACTCTTTTATTTTAGCCATGTGATGTGCTGAATCATGTGTGGGATGTTTTAAACACACCGTGGTCATGGATATGCACTTAATTTACTATTCATGTGATGAATGGATTGTGTGGATCGTGGATGTATGATTGTTTATTAATTGTTAATAAATAGAGGTCTGCGCACCTCTCTCTCTCATACTCCGATGTATTTCTACCTCCCTCTCTCTCTTGTACTCACCATAAGGCCTTCTTCAATTTACTTATAAATTCTAGAATTAATGTAATCTGATTGAGGCAACCGAGGAAGGAGCGAGGACGATCCACAGCTGCAACCAGGAAGGCGAAAAGATGGAGATCTCTTGCCTATGTGATTGCAGGATATCTAATATAATTGTTGTGTTAGGTTGTGTGTGCGTTTGACTGTTGGCTCTAGTCAAACCCACTGTGCTATCCATGACCACACTAATGACATGTATGAGATGCATTGTTTTTCTTTTGATTATGAATCAAAGCAGGTTATAGTATTTAGTAAATATATACGATATATCTGTTAGTTTTAGGTGGCCTACAAGCCAATCTAACAATGTAAATGTCGTTCTTTTATTAATATAATGGCATAATATTTATTATGTGTAAATCGCGTTAATTATCGTTTCATAATGAAGTCCGTGAATATGTGCTATAGTGATCAGATTATGATGAGATCATACTAATGAGACTGATCACTTAAACACACATATTCTTAATCGTTCCTAGTCAAAGGATATCCGAGAAGGACATCGGATATCCGGTTAGACTAGTACAGATTACTACTGCTCATATGATGAGGGTGACTGGTCTCATAAGTCACTTGTGTGGAGACACTAAGGCGAATCTGTAGGTGCTCATTGGAGAATGAGTTCACTGAACTGATCCGACTGAATCGCTGGATGGTGTTGTACCTCACTGTCAACCAGCTTGATTCTATTGTCGCAGTTGCGTGGATGGTCCTCGGACCTGAGACACCAAGGACACCTTGTCGGTGGACTTCTGTGCTTTGACCTTGGTTTACGAATCTCTAGCCACGGGATTCTAATACACCAAGGATTGGGTACAGCGGAATACCGTCGAAGGGAATTGTGTATCAATAAGGAATCATTCGCTCTCGGTACTTAGAGAGAGAATGCTTTAGGAAGGATGCGCGAAAGTCCCTGGCCAGGGCGGACGATAATATCGGAAAAGGAGTTTTTCGATATTCATCAGTGGCATCCAATCCAAGTGAGTCGACCGGTTAGGATTTGACAACTCGCCATACCCTGAGTTGACTCGAGAGCATTGTACGAATGAAGGATTATATCCACGCGGTAATTGTCGGCAGAAAGGTTTCAAGAGTGGGTTACTTAACCCCAAATACCTTTCGGGTTCACGCGGTGTTGCTTAGCACCCAACGTGATCGGAGGCCCGGTCGAATTCGATGTGCAACATCAATTCGATTGATTAATTGATTAATAAAGGGTTATTAATTAATTAATAAAGCCAGTGAGGAGTCACTGGGCTTGTTGGGCCATTAACTGGACTGGTACTTGGGCCTAGAGGGTCACACGCAAATGATTCTCAAGGCGATGGATAAATAAGTGGGTTTTATATAAACTGGGGGTTTTTATGAAAAACCGCGTGGTTAGTATAAAACATAGCGAACGGGCTGAGCAGGACAAGCTGCTGCTAACCCTAGCCGCCCCTCCTTAGTTTTTGTCTTCCTCTGGCATCCAGGCAGATCCAGATCTGCTCCGCCGCTTCTCCGAATCCCGTTAGACGGGAAATCGTCCGCGCGTTGCGGCGATCATTGCGGCAACCAGTGGAGGCTTCGTGGGCTGTGAAGAACGAGGAACTCGAGGATATCCGTCGCGGGGAGGATCGCGTGGACTTCACTAGAGGCCGGGCGCTTGCGCGGCTTGCGGTGTCACACCGACGGAACCGAACGGTTGCGGATTCGAATCCTCACACGGTGAGAACTTTGATAATCCGATTATCGTATTTTAGATTTCGAAACGGGAACGGATCGCTGTAAATATTTTTTTATTTTCCACTGCGTGAGCGATCCGGAGAAACCGAGAAAACTCCTCAACTTCAATCTCAACAGCAAGAACAAAAGGAAAAGAAAGGGCTCTCTTTCTTCAGCCGGCTGAAGGAGGGGGAATCAAGGACTCAATATCTTCCACGTTTAAACAGGTAGGCAATCAAACTTTCTTTTGGAACTTTTAAGTCAAATGTTTCTGGCGATCACTTCACATAGTTTCTTTTTAATAGGCTTTATTTTGCACTTAAACAACATAGATTTTTCATGATAATCACACACTCATTTTAAGCACTCACAGCTTTTTTGGCGATCACGGTGGGACTTGGTCTCGCCATCTTTTAATTCTTTTGTTCTTGCTATCATCAATTGGGCACCCACGGTGCACCACTTGTGTCTCTCGACACGTCCTCACCAATTGGTGAGTGTTTTTAGTTTAGTTAATTTCCCACGTGCACCACGTGCACACCCCAGTGGCAACATCTTGCCCTCCCCGTTGATTAGTTAAAAAGTTGTTTTTGTGATGAAATGCTGAGTGATTGATTGATATCTTAGTTGTTTAGTTGCTAAAATCATCCTGTTAAAATCTGAAACAAAAAAAATCTTGCATGAACTGATTATTTGCTGTTTTTATCCCGTTTAAGGAGGAATCAACCCAGAAATTTATCCTGGAAAACTGCTTCTGCGACTTGAAAAGCGTCCAGGAAAAGCGACGCATTTCAAACTGCGTCGTCATACCCAGACGCCTTTCAGTCTTATTTCTCTGCTGTCTGCAATCCGAGCTTTTGTGAAAAATTAAGGTTATGTTTAAAAGGCGTCGACTACCCTCGACGCGATTTAGACAGTTTCTTATTTTTCTTCAGTTCTCAAATTTTTGTGACCTGTGTGCTAATTACCCATTATGTATTAAGCATTAGAGGTCATCCAGGCTACAGGTCATACGCATTGAGGCTAATACCCTCCTTTTCTTAGGAACACTCTACTTGACGTCATCAACTCTCTCTGATTGGGTCGGTCCCTTGATCAGACTAGAGAAGTTGGCGTTAAGACCTCCGTAAGTCCCCAAAATCAGGGTACTCCTCCTTGATCATCGGGCTGGTTGTACTAGTTGAAGTCCCGGTTAGATTCCATAAACGTTGTGAGAGAAAGCCATAGAGCATAACGGTGAATACTAAACTGAAACTAGGATCCTGTCCCTTGAGCGAATTTGTGGTTTAATTAAATCCAAATAACTCAACAAGGAATCTTAAAATCACTCTAAACATCCACTTGTTTGTTTAAATCTCTGTGCAACTTGTTTTCAATCCTTGAAAAAAGAATCTAACATCATGCTGCTCCGATCGGGCAGGGACTTGAGTGTGGCTCCAGACGCCATGGTCAATTACGAGGGAGATGCTAATGCCCCTCGTGATTTTGATTACAACTATGAGAGCGGGAGAGATGCTGATGCCTCCCGTAATTCTGTCCCCATTCCGTTTCGACAAGATGGGAATGTCCGGACCCCTCTCTTTCATCCTCATAATCAATATTCTGATCCTCCCCCGCATGAGTATGCGATTCCCGATCCCATTATCGAGGGAGACATAAATCAGAATGATCCCTCGTCCTCTGATCCTTCGGATCTCGTCAATGCTTTGGGAGTTCTTGCCTCCCGTCTGGACCCTCAGCAGTTCGAGGCGATCCAGTCTATTCTGAAGGGGAAGGCACCCACGTAGCCTGCTGAGCCGAACCCTGTGGCTCCCCCTATTATCCCTCAGCAACCTCCTCTTCATCCTCCTTACATTCATCAGGCCATGGAGGGCCTCCACATCACTTCTCGGCCAGCTGGGCCGCAACTTTCATCTTCCAGGCAACCGGCTAGACCACTGACGCATGCTTATCAAAATGCCCTCGGACATGGCGGAAGCTCTGCCGGACCTCCTCTTTACTGTCCTCCTTGTCCGACGTACTCTAGGCAATAGGCCTATCAAGTACCTCCACCTCCTCCTCCTCCCAGGCAGATCTAACCACGCAAGCGTTGCTGGCGAAGATGGAGCGCATGGATGAACAATTCAACAACCTCCAGAAGATGATGGGGGTCAAAGCTGCACCAGAGATCAATTTACCGAGCCTGCCAGTGTTCCACCTACCACCCTCCGAAATGCCAGTGTACCGGAAGTACAACGGTACTGGTAACCCCTTCACACACCTAAAGGAGTTCATGTACGAATCATCCTTCTGGCAGAACGACAAGAGGTCGTTGGCCTTTTTGTTCAGGAGATCTTTAGAGGGACCGGCCCTCGAGTGGTTCTTTTCTTTGGAACCCTCTGAAGTAGAGGACTATGGTATCGTTTCTCGAAAATTCATTCAACGATACCAAGACAGAGTTGCACCCTCCCTGTCCATCACTGACCTCATAGCAGAAAAGATGAAACCTAATGAAGAGTTTGTCAGTTTTGCCGACAGGTGGCGAGGCTTGGCCGAGAAAGTGAAAGATCACTTGTCCGAGTCGGAGCAAGTGAAGATGCTGATTTCCAATGCCACGCCCCAGTTCAAACTAGTCCTCTCCCTGAACAATCTGACCAGCATGGCAGAGCTCTATGAAAGAGCACGGTACTGTCAGAACACCTTTAAGGACGCTACGTTCTCTAGCGTCTTTGATCCTCACAGACCTAGCAGGCCTCCACCTCGGAAGCCTGCAGTGCCAAACTCTCCCAGCACAGGTCCGACTACTGAGGGCACGCTCTCTCATGAGCAAGTCAGTAGCATGAACAACAATTCGCCCCAGTTCGTAAGGAATCAGCAGTAATATCAGAGGCCATCGCAGCCGAACCAGCAAGGGTATAGGCAACAGCCGAACCCTCAGTATCAGCAGCCCCAATATCAGCGGCCCCAACAGTCGAACCAGCAACAGCAACAGCCACAGCAACCGCCGCAACGGCAATTGCAGTACCAGCAGCCACAACAACAGCAGTATCAGCAGCAACAGCAGTATCAGCCGCGCGCACCGCCGGCGTATCATAATGTCCCTCCTTCTGCTGACTACAATCAGTAGAGAAGACCTCCAGGCCTAAAGAGGGCAGAATACCCAGTCCTCCCAGAATCTTTGGCAGACATTTTCAGTGCTCTAATGGCAACTAATGCCTTAGTCTTGCCAAGAGAAAAGGCAGTTTGGCCTCAGAATGCCGACACGTCTACGTATTGCTATTTCCATAGGCAACCTGGGCACACTATTGACATATGCTTCAAGTTTAGAGATTATATTCATGATCTCAACGAGCAGGGCGGCATAGACTGGGAGGAAATGAAAAAGTACATATCAGCCCTGAAGGCAAGAAGACCACAGCAGCAACAGTAGCAAGCAAGACCACCAGCACAAGCAACACCACCACCCAACATGGGCATAGTGCAGAACCTGCTCCCGGAGCACCAAAACCAAAACCAAGTTGCCCCTATCTTGACAAACAGCCAGTCTGAGGCTGACCGTGGGCAGCAGTGGAGAATAGAGGACTCTTCCTCTCTTTATTCGACGGGTCATATTCCGAGTACCGCAGAACGACCACCACGCCGTACCATCCACATACCCAGACCACAACCCATTACCATCACCCCTCTGCCGACACCTGCCCCCAATAACCCATTACCACTACCCGCCTTCCTCAAGCCCATTACGCCCCACACTCCTACGCCTCCATCATATAACCCACCGCAAACCAACTACGCGCCCCTCCTACCATCTAGACCGCTATTACGCGTACCATTTCCTACTTCACCCGCTACCACTACCGCCTACCCAGACACCATACTACGCGTACCATTCCCCACTTCATCCACTCCAATCACGTACCCATCCACCATCCAACCGTCTAAACCTCTAATCCGCACCACACCACCACCTAACCCCACGCCATCACCTACATACCAACACTCCGCATCACCTACACAACCCAACTCTGCGGTACTCAAAGTGTCACCCGGATCCTCCACGGTTGAGGAACATGTGCTCCGGAGTGGAAGAATTTTCAACAAAGTATTTCCTCAGTCAACAGTTAGAGACGGTCAATCACAGCCGCCGGAGGAAACACACAATGAAGAGAGTGCACCAGGCACTCAATATGATTTGTTGAAACATTTGGATCGAACATCGGCACGGATCTCCAGACTTGAACTGATCAAGAGATCGAAAAGTCACCAAGAAGCCTTGATGGAATATTTGCAGAAGGTGATGGTCAACGAGGACGTGCCGGTAGAAAAGATTACAGCACTATTAGTTCCTCAGGGGGACCAGCCCTCCATTACATTTCATACATCGGAACTAGCACCGCCAGCAGCCAGAAGCATGGCTCTGAGCATCACGGTCAACATCTGCAAGAAGGCCGTGGATGCATGTCTGGTTGACACAGGGGCTTCAATCAATGTTTTACCTCCGAAGACCTTGGAGCTGTGCGGTGTGCCCAAAGAAAAATGGCTGCCTAGCCCCATCTCTGTGACAGCATATGACAATTCCACCCGTTCCCCTCTGGGAATGGTTTATTTGAAAGTAGAGCTAGGCCCTGTAAGTCATGCAGAGGTCGAATTTCACATTCTGGAAATCGACCCTTCTATAAATGCCATTTTGGGTCATCCTTACATAAAAACTCTCGAGGCAATTCCCCCCACTAATCACCAATGCCTCAAATTCCCCTTCAAAGGACGAATTATTAAAGTGACGAGCATGCCGATCCTTGCTGCTGCTCATACTTTGAATGTTAAATCTATTGCTTTACCTGGCCGACAACCTTTTCTGTCGGTATTACAGGTTTACCATCCAGTGGCTGATCCTCTGAAAGCCGCCACTATTTCTCCTTACCTGTTGAATGCCATAAAAAGGGGGAAGTGCATGAGTACCCCAGGATGGAGAATTATGATGAAGAGTGGTTATAAGCCTGGAAGAGGTCTGGGCACACAATTACAAGGCAGGACCACTCCTGTTAAAGATCACCGAGGAGCACCTAGAAGCGGCCTGGGCTATAGGCCGAGAAAACTGAAACAAGATCTGGTTCAACAAGCAGAGAATGAAGAAGGTCAGAAAATCTGAGAGACAATGTCTACACCGCCCAAGGAAGGCCGAGATCCCCTAACATGGACTTTGTACACTCATTTTGTAAAGGGGCCCATAATTAGCCATGATAACACGGTGCTCATTACTTCGTGTTTTGACTTCCATGATATATATGGGAGAGACTTGGCCAGGCATTGCTCAGAACTACTTACGTACCAATCCTTGGAGGCTCTGCGGCCTATGAAGAGGAGAAAATTTCATGATCCTGAATGTGAATGGTACATGTGGTTCAATCTGAGAGATCTCTACATTGCACTGAACAGACTGTTTCTAGATCCAGCAGAACCCAAGTGGCCGCCGCAGATTGATGAGCTGATTGAAAGTCCCGGTGCTATCTTTGACAAACGGATATTGCTGTCTGAAGAGACCGACGAAGGGGAGCCAGATGACCCCTATGAAGCTGGTTACACCACAGATCTGCTCTGGAGGGGGACATATCCTTCTCGTGTCTTTATGCTCCATACTCTATTTCGCACATTGCTCTTGACCCCGACTTGGTCGCGGGTCATTATTGAAGATATTCCACGGGCTCCGCCCGTTATGATTACTCTGTCCCCTCGGGACCTCATTCCACAACCTCCTCTCCATCTAGAGAGGATGTATGATTTGATCTGGGACATACTGTTGTATGATCCCCCTAACCCTCTGGCCTTGGTGCCACTTCCTCCGTCTAATTCTCCTTCTATTTGTATTCATTCCTGCTTTATGCTTAACTCCTCCAATGTCCAAAAAAAAAAAACGCCAATTTGGCAACAAATTCTTCCCAGATCCTCATTGAAGAAACATCTTACTTGTCCGATCACACCCCATTGCGTGGGTCTTTCGGTCAAGATTCTCTCCTAGATCTACTCTGCCCCTTCCCTCGGGAGGATTCTCCTGTATTTCCACTTGTATCCCAGGATTTCCATCCTGCTTCATCTTCATTAGGTTATAATAGGGAGTTTAGTGAAGTTAGGCAGTCTAGTTTTAGGCAGGTTAGTCAGGTTAGGAAGTCTAGGAAGCCTAAGGGTAGGCGAATTCCAGATAGATACCTCCAGGACTTAGCTGATAAATACTTTTCTTGCTCTTTAATCCCTCAGTTTTTAGAAAATTCAATTCAGATGCCACAAGATTGTATGGACGATGAGTCAGTCAATGATGGGTATGGGGTGTATGAATTAGTACATAAGAAGGACCCCATTATTGAAAATGAGGAAGATGACGAGGACGCAGCTGAGGCATATGCCAGTGGAGTGAAGATATTCGATGAACCCTCAACTGCCGTAGAAGAGCCCACCAAAGAAATCAATTTAGGGACTGAAAACGAACCTAAGGGTGTCCTCGTCAGCAAAAATCTTTCTACAGAGGATGAGAAGGCAATGGTACAAGTACTTAAGGACTATAAGGACATTTTCGCCTGGAGTTATGAAGATATGCCGGGGTTAGACTCTTCTTTAGTTGAACACAGATTGACGTTAAAGGAAGGAGCTAGCCCTGTCAAGTAGAAATTAAGGCGATTCCACCCACAAATGGCTCTAAAGATGAAGGAAGAGGTCGACAAATTATATAAAGCCAAATTTATTAGAGTTGTCTTTTATCCACAATGGGTGGCCAACATAGTCCCGGTCATGAAGAAAAACGGGAAGGTCAGAATTTGCATTGACTTCCGCGATCTGAACCGAGCGTGTCCTAAAGATGATTTTCCATTGTCTCATATCGATGTACTCATTGATAACACCGCTGGCTATGAAACTTTATCGTTTATGGACGGATTTTCAGGATACAATTAGATTAAGTTAGCAGAAGAAGATCAAGAAAAAACGTCATTCACTACACCTTGGGGAACATATTGTTATGTTGTCATGCCATTTGGATTAAAGAATGCTTGAGCCACTTATCAGAGGGCTATGATGGCAATATTTCATGACATGATGCACATAGATTTGGAAGTGTATGTTGACGATTTATTGGTTAAATCTAAGACAACGGTTGAGCACGCCAAAGTTTTGGCAAGGGTATTAGAGAGATCGAGAGAGTATCAGTTAAAGATGAATCCCAAGAAATGTGTATTCGGGGTATCTTCAGGAAAATTGCTTGGATTTATTGTCAGCAAACGGGGAATTGAGATCGATCCCAACAAGGCGAAGGCTATCAGAGAAATGCCACCTCCCAAAAACTTGAAAGAGTTAAGAGGATTAATCGGGAGGTTGCAATTTATTCGTCGTTTTGTCTCCCAGCACTCACAAAGGTGTAAGCCGTTTTACGAGCTTACCAAGCCGAAAGTCAAATTTGATTGGGACGATAAGTGTCAGGAAGCATTCGATGGATTAAAGAACTATTTAGCAAGTCCTCCTGTTTTGAGACCAATCTCCAGGCAAACCGTTGATACTTTACATTTCAGTCCTAGATGATGCAGTGGGGGCTGTCCTAGCACAAGAAGATGAAGAAGGGAAAGAGAGGGCAGCCTACTATCTCTCTAAACTTCTCAACCCCGCTGAACAGAGATACACGGCGATAAAGAACTATTTAGCAAGTCCTCCTATTTTGAGACCACCATCTCCAGGCAAACCGTTGATACTTTACATTTCAGTCCTAGATGATGCAGTGGGGGCTGTCCTAGCACAAGAAGATGAAGAAGGGAAAGAGAGGGCAGCCTACTATCTCTCTAAACTTCTCAACCCCGCTGAACAGAGATACACGGCGATGGAGAAAACATGTGCAGCATTGGTTTGGGTTGTGCAGAAATTAAAGCATTATTTTCTGGCCCATGAAGTCCATCTCATCGCTAGAATGAATCCGATCAAATTCCTTCTTGAGAAATATGTTCTTACTGATAGGTTAGCGCGATGGCAAAGCTTTTTATCTCAATTCGATATCATTTATATTCAGCAGAAAGCAATCAAGGGCTATGCCATAGCAGAACATCTTGCTCATCACCCCCTTCCTCGATTTGATCTAGTGCGATCAGAGTTTCCGGATGAGGAACTGATGTCCGTAAATCAAATCAGAGATGATATGTGGACTCTGCATTTTGACGGAGCTCTGAATTCTCATGGAAAGGGGATCGGTATTGTTCTGTTATCACCTGAAGGTGTCACCATTCCACAAGCCTTTCAGCTTGATTTTCCAGTCACTAACAATATAGCTGAATACGAGGCACTCCTTGCTGGCCTCGAGGTTGCTCATTTCCATGGTGCCACTAAACTCAGGATTGTGGGTGATAGCCAACTGATTCTTCGCCAAGTGCTGACCAAGTATCGAACTCTTGATCCCAAGCTCAAGCCTTATCAAGAACTTACTTCTGCTTACTCAAAGCTTTTCACGAAATTGATCTTTATCCATGTCCCTAGGAATCAAAACATCTTAGCTGACGCTCTAGTTTCATTGGCCTCTTCTCTTAATTTTCCAATCAGCAAGCAATCCGAATCAATCATAGTTCATAGGCGTCTTTCACCCGCTGTGAAAGACCTTTCATTCCTTAGAACTAAGGAGAAACTGCTGAAGAAGGTCAGAGACGGAGATATTGTCGAGAAAAGAGAAATTATGTTGATGGAGCTGTTAGAAGAGATGCATGATGAACATAAGCCATGGTATTATGAAATTGCTAAGTATTGTGAAGATCAATCATATCCTGAGGAGGCTACAACTGAGGAGAAGAGAGCTATCAGGAGAGTTGCTCAACGATACACCCTAGTTGGGGGAGCATTGTACAAGAGAGGTTTTGATGGAGTTCTTCTGAGATGTCTAGACGAAGATGAGCTTTGGAAGGTTATGGAAGGAGCTCATAGTGGAGTTTGTGGTGGCCATGTCAATGGACAGATGCTAGCAAAGAATATCCTTAGACAAGGATTTTATTGGCCAACCATGGAAGAAGACTGTGTAGGATATTTCCGTAGGTGTGCTAAGTGTCAACTTCACGCCGACAAAATCCATTCTCCTGCATCTTCACTCCATCCTGTTTCTTCCCCATGGCCTTTCTCCATGTGGGCTTTCGACATTATTGGACCCTTTGGTAACCCAAATTCCGGCATCAAGCAAAAATCTTTCATTCTCACGGCAACGGAATACTTCACCAAGTGGGCAGAAGCTGAAGCGTACGTGGAGATCAAAGCATCAACCGTCTGCAAGTTCATCATGAAGAACATCATCACCCGATTTGGAATTCCAAGTATCATCGTCACCGACAACGGACCGCAGTTCGTGTCACAAGAATTGAAGGACCTCTGCAACAGGTATAGAATTGCATTGCATCATTCGTCTCCTTATTATCCGCAAGGCAATGGCCAAGCAGAGGCAACTAATAAGACTTTGATAAAAATCATCAAAAAGACGTGCAAATCTAATAAATTTGCAGACTGGCCAGAAAAATTGGTTGAGGCTCTATGGGCCTACCGTACTTCAATCCGCACTCCTACTGGGCAAACTCCTTATTCCTTAACATTTGGAATGGAGGCGGTAGTTCCATACGAGATCCTTATACCGTCATTAAGGGTACAATTGAATAGGGAATTCTCCATTGATGAACACTGTTCAGCACTCCTTGTTCAATTGGAACTCTTAGACGAGAAAAGATGGCCAGCCGCTAATCATGCAAAAGTTTATCAAAATAGACTAGTACGTTTTTATCAAAAGAAAGTCATTGAATGTAAGTTCAAAGTCGGTGAAATGGTCGTCAAAAGGATTTTTGTAAAACTTGGTGGTCCACGTTCTAAGCTCCAACCCAACTGGGAAGGACCTTACGTTGTATCGCACGCTGTTGTAAAGTAAAAGTCATTCGTTTTAAAGCAAAAATTTTGTTTTACACTCGGCCCATGATGTCGGAACGAGGCTTAGAATAGACTATCAAGAATACCCGCCATCTTAGTAGGAGGCCGTCATAAAAAAATGGGGAAGATCCGTCCTAGAAAAAAAAAAGGAATAGAAAAGCAAAAGCAAAAGGCAAAATCTAAATGTCAAATCAAAAGGCCATTACATTACAAACGTTACATCAAGGCCATAAAATGAAATAAAAGGGAACGCAAGGTCGATAAATACCCCGGAAAGAAAATGACCGAACCCCAACGGATATTAAGGTAAGAAAGGAACATCTTTTTAGGTCTCCGGAACCTTCTCATGGGCTTTCTAAACTTATTCTTCCATTCTTTCTAAAGAGGCATACTCCAAACTTAAGGAATAGCTTAGATTGACTAAGGGTCAAATGGGATCACGAATGGAAACACAAGTTCAAACACGATGGGTTTTAAGTTAAATTGTTAAAGAACAATTTGAAAATTAAGTTAATGAATGAATATGATCTATTGATCTAGGTACCATGCTGATCTTTTAGTCAAAAATAAAAAAAAAAATACATATGTCAAAAATCCAAAAAAAAGTACATATGTCAAAAATTCAAAAAAAAAATACATATGTCAAAAATTCAAAAAAAAAATACATATGTCAAAAATCTAAAAAAAATACATATGTCAAAAATATAAAAAAAATACATATGTCAAAAATAAAAATAAAATACATATGTCAAAATCCAAAAAAAATGCATATATTTCAAAACCCAAACAAAAATGAATATTTCAAAACAACAAAAATATTTCATTTAGCATTTGCTTATTGCACTTGGTATGTCTCATTCCTTTTATTTTCAGTGAGCATTGTAGACACGCTAATTTTGACATCATTTTGAGTAAATTTTATATCACATAATAATGCCTCAGAATAGTCTGATATTTAATCATTGATTAATTTTTATTGATCTTTTTGAGTGTCGGGTTTAACAGACATGTTTAAGTTAATCAATTAAATTGATTTTAACTCAAATTTCAGTTAAAATATGAAGAAGTCTAAAAGACGTCGACCAATGTAGACGCCATTTAGAGTTTATTCTTATTTTAACGTTTAAATTTGAATTTTAATCAATTGATTAATTAGCTAAAAGGCGTCTGTAAGAGTGGACGCGTTTTAGGTTTCCTAGGCTATTTTAACTTCTCTTCCGGATGTTTATCCTTATCTTAATTAGTGTAAAAGACGTCTACACATGTGGACGCGTTTTACCTAATAAAGATAAAGATAAGTTTTTCCGGATATTTATCCTTATCTTAATTAATTTGAAAGGCGTCATCCATCCTGGACGCGTTTTAGATAATTACAGATAAAGATGAATTAATCAGCATTTATTTGTCGGTTAAGATGGATAAATCCCAGATTTTTCTATGTTAATCACGAACACAGAAGAAGTCTATAAATACCTTACATGTTGAAGAGTAAAAAAGTTAAGCGTGATCTTGAGAGAGAACATAATCTTGAGTTGAATTACTGGAACGATAGCGAATTGAAGATCAAAGCAACAACGTCGGAACGCTGAAGCGCTGTTTCCAGGAGTCAGCGTCTTTTCAAGAGTCTTCATCCATTCAAGAATTCAACAATTGGGTATAAGTTTTTCATATTTGCAATTTCCTTTTAGTTTTACATTCTTCAGCATTCACTTCATGCAAACACACACAACACATTCATTCTCTTCAAAACCTACTTGATTAAGGGGTTTCAAAAGCCACTCAACAAGTAAGTTTGCTGTTTAATTGTATGCTTAGCACCATGATTAGAATAGATACTAGTTCTGCCTAAGTTCTCATCATCTCTTCACTTTTCTTTCTATTCCTGCTGCACTCAACAACAACGAGAGAATCAAAAGGAGCAAATCAAGCACAAGTCAAAAGGGATTTTTGGACGATCCTCAACCTCAACCTCAACCTCAAACTTCAAATTCAACAGCAAGAACAAAAAGCAAAGAAGGGCTCTCTTTCTTCAGCCGACTGAGGAAGGGGAACCAAGGACTCCATATCTTCCGCGTTCAAACAGGTAGGCGATCATACTTCTTTTGGAACTTTTTAGTTAAAAGTTTCTGGAGATCACTGCACTTAGTTGCTGTTTTTAATAGGTTTATTTCACACTAAATAACCTAGATTTTTCATGATAATCACACGGTCATTCTAAGCACTCACAAGCATCTGTTTGCTTGCATGTTGCAATTTGCTTAAGTTTGCCTATAGTTCAATTACCTTTGTTAATAAAGGCTATGCCCCTTGACCATTTATTTAAGGAAAAGATCGATTGACCATTTATTTGGTCAGGCAAGGGGCTAAGCCTAAATAGATACTTAACTTGTTTGTTAAGTGATGTACAGGATGCAAGACAGGCACAGAAACACAAGATTGGAGCCCAAAAAGTTCTATGTATACCATCAAAAGGTGTTTTGTACATGATACATAGAAGAAAAAGAAAATACATAAGCCCTCAAGGCATGCTCTCCCCTCCGCCCTCGTCAAGCTGACTCTGGGCCTCGTCAGGCCCGTCCGGTACTGGTCCTCGGCTGGGAGGTGAAGGTGGTCCCATCGCGCTTGGCCCTGCCTGGCCAGAAGACATGGCGACACTGGCAGTGAAAGCACTCGTCAAACCACGCTCCTGGGCACGCTGTCGAGCTCGCTGATACCTCTCCTCCACCATCTTGCGCTCGTGCTCAGCCATCGACAAGCGACCCTGCAGACTCTCCAGTCGAAGGCAGTCACGATCTCTCTCCTCGGTCACGACCTCCAGGCGAATCTGGAGACGTGCAAGATCTCCAGTGGAGAGACGGGCCACCTGCTCCTCCAGAGCACGGATCCGCACAGCATCAGCTTCGGCACAAGCTGCTGCAGCACGGGAACGCTCAAACTCCGCTTCAGCCCTTTGAAGGGCTTCCTGAAGCTCAGCGACCTGAAGAGAAGCCGTTGTTAGTCCAAGGCAATCAAGTAATCAAAATCAAAATTCGAAAAAGTCAAAGAATGGAACTTACTCGAGTAGCCCGATCCTCTTCTGCAAGAGAAGCTCGGTGGATGGCGGAGGCGAGCTGGCTCTAGAGGTCGGCCAGAGCAGCCTCGTGAGCAGCAGAAGAAGATGATGATGAAGCTCCGAAGGAAGGGGGAGCCGCCTGGGTGTAGACGGCTCGCTGCACCAAGAGACAACCGTCAGTGTTAGTCGCCAAAACAATTAATTAATTAAAATATGCATTCATAAACATGCATACATACCAGATCAAATAGTTCTTTCTAGACCTGCTCTAGCTGGGCCTTCGCGTCATGTAAGCGGGCCCGGAGGTCGATGATGACCGCGTCACGTGCATCCTGCATATCACACATACATACATTCATTCACCAAACATAAATCAAGATAATAATAAAATTAAAGACGCATAAATGCATACTTACATCGAGTGGTCGGAGGAGCCGAAACTGATCGGCGTAGTGAGCCCGGTATTGTTGGAGGTAGGCCTCGCTACTCTCCGCCCGTGACTCCACTCTGACACCCCGGCGATGCCAATCTTCATATTGCTCCGGGAATTTCGCTCGTCAATCGGTGAGGGCTTGCTCGCCCCTCATGCTCCTCCCGACGCCCTCCGGGACCTCCTCGTCTATCCACTCCTGGTGGAGGCCCAGGGTCCTCATCACGAGCCGGAGGCGGAGGGGCTCGATTTCGTTCATGCAGTGCAGCCACATCTGCCTGCCGAACCTCCTCCTGCCAGCCGTCACCCACGGCTGACCCTCCTCGCCTATGCCCAAGTACGGGCGCCAGATTACCTGCATATAGGTTAAGTGCATTCATATAAATAACTTGCATTTAATAAATAAAAATTGCATTTAATAAAATTGAACAAGTTAAAGACTTACCAGTAGCTCGGGGTAGTCGAGGAACTGACGGCGGAGGGCCGTCAGCTGATGGTGCTGAGGAGCGGTGTCCACGATTGGCTGCCAACGGCAAGCCAATGAAACAGCGCTAGGTCTCGCAATCCGCGCTCTGCTGAGCGGGAAGTAATGATAGGTCCATACCTGCATTCATGAACATATAGGTTAGTAAAGCATCATATCATATTGCATTGCATAAACAAATAATAAAACACTTAATACCTAGAGGAACGGCGAGAAGCCGCTGACGGTAGTCTCACGGTCCGGCGTGACCGCAGACAGATCGGCGAAGAGATGGGCCAGGAGGGCCGCACCCCATGCATACTCTCCTAGGCTATCTAAATCATCTAACAGATAAAGCAACCTACAATGAATGTGGTCGCCCTTCGTACCGAAGAGCAACCGACCGAAGAAGAAGACCAAGAAGACCCTAAGCTGCCTATCTACCTCCTCCCCCTGACTAGGGTCACTACAGTATACAAGGGAGGATGACGCTGCTAGCCTATCCCTAAACTCCTCCCGGGTCTCGTCTGACCGACGCCGAGGCTCCTCTAATCCTAAGGCGGCCTCTACCTCCACCCTAGGGACCATCCTAGACTCTCTGCCTAAGCTGGACACCTCTATCCCTAGTAATACCTCTGCCAGTCCCTGGTAGTTGGGGTAAGTCACCCCACTCACCGGTCGGCCCTCTACCATGAGGCCAGTGATCCTGGCCACATCCTCTAGGGTGGGGACCATATGTCCCCACGGCATTAGGAAAGTCCGGCTTTCCGCATGCCACCTCTCCAGCAGCGCCTGCAGGAGGACCAAGTCGAGCCAAAACGGCTCGATGTCTAAGACCTCGCCGAATCCCATCCGGTGCAGGCGCGCCTTCTGGAAGTCCGGGAGTCCCCTATATGCTCCTATAACCAAGTCCCACGAGATTCTGGACCTCATCACTCCCTGCAAATAAAAACGCAAAAAAAAAATAGGGTCAGTAATAAATAAAAACAGGAAAATCACTTCTGTTTTGAAAGGCATCAGCACCTGTAGACGTATTTTGAAACACGTCAACAGGGATTGACGCAATTCACTTTTATTTTCTGCCTAATTAAAAATTTGGAATTAATCTTGAAAGACGTCAGCCCAGTGTGACGCCTTTTGAATGGCGTCACCTGGTCTGGACGCCTTTCAAGGTCCGATTCCGGGTTCTTCATAGAACCCCTTTCTCCCTCTTTTCTTCACACCATTCATACCATAGAGAGTTTACCGTGTGGAGGTCGCCCTCCTCTTCCGCTTCCATGGCCACGGGCGCCGGAGGAGCTTCTTCTTCCTCCAAAAACGCCGCCGCCTCGGCGAGCGCCGCCGGCACTTCCTCGGGGGCTTCCTCCTCGTGTCTCCGCCATCTTTTGGCCAAAGCCTTGACCTTCCTTGATCCCTCGCCACGCTCCATAGTCAAGAGAGGGAGTTTTGAGAGAAAGAGAGATGGCCGGAGCTCGAAAAGCAAGGGAAGAGAGAGAAAGCAAGGGAAAAGTGAGGAAGAAAGGGGGGCATTCGTGGGTCTGTAACAGAAAGGTAAAAGGCGTCTACTCAGATGGACGCGTTTTAGGGCGCATAAGTTGAGGCGGCAAGGACAGCTGTTTGAAAATCAGTGAAAGACGTCCATTTGAGCTGACGCGTTTCAGATTACCGCCAGTTCTGGTCAGAGCCGTACAGAGGATGATGATGAAAGGCGTCTGAGTTCCTAGACGCTTTTTAGGAGATTAATCACGGAATTAATGGCAGGATCCTGGGAAAAGTAGGAGAGATAGTTAAAAGGCGTCTTGTAAGGATCGAGACTTTCGAATCCGGTTTTCGGGGTCGGATCCTGTAGTTCTGGTCTTAGTGGGGTCTGGGGCTCTGTGATGTTTCGCGTCGAGCGGGCTCGACGCGGTTTAAACGGCGTCCACCGTTGCAGACGCGTTTTAGGTTCTGCCACGTGGGTGCCACGTGGGCTGGCTTCGGGCCGCGAGAGTACGGCCCTGTCGCGTCGTCTGAACGGCGTCCGCGTGGGACGACGCCTTTCAGACTGCGACTCTGGGTGTGTCAGAGTACGGCCCTGACAAGTGTTCTAAACGGCGTCTGTGTAGAACGACGCGTTTCAGAGTCTTGTCAGAGCGGCCGTCGCGTCACCTGATAGACGTCCGTGGATGTCGACGCGTTTTAGCCAGTCTCTGGTTAACCCCGCGAGCCCTCCTTCTTTCCCTCATTTTCTCCTTCTCTCTTTCTCTCCTTCCCCTCCGGCGAACTCGGCGGCGATCCCTCCTCCTCCCTCTTTTCCTCCCACCGTTTCATCTCTCCCTCCACTCCATCCTCTACCTAGCTCCTACCACTACCACCTCCACTTCCACTGCGGCGTTCTACTCTCCGGACGGCGGCCGACGTCACGGTGGAGTAAGGACGACCACGGCGGTACCGGCGGCGGCGTGGGGCGAGACGGGTGGACGGCTTGAAGCTCGGAGGCGTTCAAGTATCCGGTAGGGTGACGGTTCCCATGGTATTGTGTTTAAACCATGTTTTCCCCCGTTTAAGCATGTTATGGATCTTTGGTTTTGGGGGGTAGAACAAGCATGTTTAGGAATTCTTCTTGTTGATATGGGGGATTTTCATGATGTGATTTCCTGTTGATTGAATTTCCCCTCTTTCCCCTCCGTTTTTGGGTGATTTTGGGGTTGTTTGGGTTGAAAAGGGAGCCCTCGGGCTCATGGCAGACTCTGGTTCCTGGGGTTGAAAGACGTCGTGCATAGACGACACCTTTTTGAAGGGCGTCGGGCCATCACGATGCCTTTTAGACAGGAATCGCCTGACTGAGAGTCTGCCAGTTCGGGGATTCTGGGACTAAAAGACGTCATGGGTGGGCGACGCGTTTTTAATAGCGTCGGGTAGCCATGACGTCTTTTAAGGCAGAAATCCCCTGAGTAAGGCCTTTGGAATTCCTGGTTTTCTGTGCTAAATGGCGTCTGAGGATGTCGACGCCTTTCAAAAGGCGACCACTGGTGTCGACGCCTTTTAAGGCCTGATTCTGAAGATAGTGTTTTACATAAACCAGTACATGGAGCTTGAATGGCGTCGGCCTTGGGCGACGCGATTCAAGACAGAACCTCACTAATTCATGCCAGTAAAATGTGTTCATACTGCTAGATAGATGGTTAGTGCATATTTTGATGTACGCGGTAGAGATGGATTCTGCATGATCGGGTGATACTATTGTGTGTGTTATACGATCGCGGACTTTTCACGTGACCGGATCGTACTGTGCTGGGTTTTATGTTACTGTGGACCTGGAGTGACATTGTAGCGCTTTATCACCCTGTGCTGGTGGGGGCGTGAGCACAGCGCCGGTGGGGGCGTGGGCGGGGTGACGCCTAGTGAGAGAGGGTCACCTGGTGAACCCCGGGGTCAGCTAGTACCGGTGTCGGAGTGGTACATTCGGAGAGTCACTCGTGCTGAGGGAAGGAGTAACCACCTGAGCCAGTTGGGCCGGAGTAGCTAGAGTGCTATCCGAGGGGTTACTGCTTGGTCTCAGCGGGTCGAGGTTTTTCCCACAGTTGTTTGTGTGGTTGGCGTGTTCTATCGAGGCGGCAGTTGTGGGTTCCCTTGTCGATTAGTTTAGATATATGCACGTTTAATACACTTCGACTGCATGTGATTTCACGTTGAGAATTAGGAATTGTACCTACTACTGTGTTTGTTGCTTTACCGTTAGCTGTATTTTGCACTTGTGGGTGTGTGCGTGGGCAGTGGGGATCGAAGGATCCCTACTGAGTCTTGTCTTGAGACTCACCCCTGCGGTTTTCAGGTGAGGACTCCCAGCAGACCTAGAGCGGCGTGTGTGGCCGTGTGTTGAGCGCTTTCAGCGGTTGTTCCGGGGTATGCCCCGATGTAGTTGTTATTTATTTCTGGCCTGTATGTTTAATTATTTCTTTCAGTTGGAATATGTAATTATTTGCTGTATCGAGTCACATTGTAATAATTTTAATTCCTACACTTTCATTTCAATTCAATGCGATGTGAATGTTTAGCTTAGTTTATTATTTATTTCCCAGACTTACTAGATCCTGGTTTGGTTCCAAATTAATGATTCGGTACCCATTTAGTAATCGGATCCCCGATTATAGGGTGGCGGGTCGTTACACGTCTTGTCTAGAGGACGCAATTTAAGGTTTAATCAGGTTTTTGAGGATTAAATTGAATTTCTGGAAAAAGAATCATGGTTGAAAGGCGTCTTTCTGAATGGACGCATTTTGCATTAACAGAACCCGAACTGTCATATTTTCAAGAAAATCCAGTTTTTGCTAAAGGAAAAATCATGGGCACATCATAGGAAGTTAAGGAAGGATTTCAAGACATGAAAAATAGTTCTTTATTCAAGGAAATCTTTTATTACATCATAAAAAAAAAGAGAAAGAGGACATTTAAGGAAGAATTTCATGAAGACCTTTGAGGTAAGGAAATTTCAATCCTCTATCTCTATCTTTGGAGGATTTTACACGGTAACTGAAGCCAAGGTTCCATAAAGTGATGATGATTCCTATAGCTTCATAATCTTCGTCGGATTCCAAGGCACGTTTTTTGATCGGGGATGTAAAGGAGAACTCGGGGAATTCACGACGGCCGAAGCTAAGCTGAGTAAGGCACAGATGGGTATTGTATAACACGAACTCGGTGGCTCCAATCAACTTGAGATCCGCTCTCGCTGTACGGCGCACCCAAACGGGTTTTCCAACAAGAGCGACTGGAGACGAGTCAAATATGTCGGATGTCATGAGCTTTAAATACTCTCTCCAGTTGGCCCGGGTCTTGAGTTTTGGAACTTTGTTGACCATGTGCTCGTTGAACTTTACAATGTTGGCAATGCAATGGATTGGACTATTCAAGAAAATTTGAGATGGTCTTGGAGGCCTCTTCTTGCAGTACTCAAACTTAAAGTGAAGTTCAACCCATAAGGCAAAGAGTAACATGCACCCATAGGGAGGACGACCCAAGAGTGCAGTGCTAATGGATTTACCTTCGAACATTGCGCAGACGGCACTAACCTGGTCATCTTCCAAGATGTTATCCTGCGCAGGGAAAAACAAGGCACCAGCAAGGCATGTGACGAAAGCTTTCGTCACATCCTCCGCTTCATCCTCCCTTAGATCATCAATTTCATATAGGGTCCACTCAGCGAGCTTTGCAAGATTGATCTCCTTCTTGGTAAGGCATCATTTAGCCTCTGAAAGATCCTTCATGATTGATGTCAACAATTATTGACCGGTAATTCTCTCTCTTGTTAAAGCCATCTTATCTTTGGTCTTTGGGAGACCCAATAGAAGCTCTGCCTCCTCTAAAAGGATCGTGCACTCGAAGTCTTGGAAGAAGAACGTATGAGTTTGGGGATGCCACCACTCGATCAAGGCACCCATAGCCGCCCAATCTACGTTCACACTCTTGTAGTGTTTGGCAAGTACCACTAAACCTTGAAGATTCCACTTGGATATGAAAACTTGCATGGAAAGCTTAACACTTTTTGCAAGTTTACGAATCCAAGGGAGAGAGGTAAACTTTCTTGGGCCAGGAAACATGGGGTAATTCTGAAAAAAAAGACGAAGAACATGAAGAACAAGATGAAGAACATAAAGAATAAGAACAAGAATTGAAAGGAAGTTGATTTAACTTACTTGGAGATTGGGATCCCTTCCGTTGAGGTGATTCTCCACGTCTGAAATCTTCTCTAGCGACATCTTCATCCTCTTGTTTGAATAATCCATCCTCTTTTTCGGAGTTCTTCCTTCTTGAAGCTTGGAAACCTTAGAAGTTTTGAAGGAACCTTGAAATTTTGGAAGAAAACTCAACCTAGGATCTTTGGATTATGGTAGGATTGCTTGGGAACAACCTAAGGGTGTTTATATAGAAGGAATTGCGATCCTAGGAAGACTTTTCCAGATTGGAAAAGGGATGTGTATTGGTAGAGTTGGAATCCGAATAGAGGACAACCATAAACCAGTTTCTGTGAGTAAAAGGCGTCGAGGAACAGCGCCGCGTTTCAATGTTGAATGGCGTCTGCTCGACATGACGCGTTTTAGCAATTCTGTGATTTACCTGAAATTTTGTGGTTTTTGATGTTTAAATTGAATATTTGTTTGGAATTATTGATGATTTTGATTGCAGGAAATTCAAGAAACCTGAGTAAAGCTGGAAATATCAAGAAGATCCCACTGTGGGAGTCAAGAAGTCCTGACCGTGGCTAAAAAGACGGTTATTTCTACCCTTGTACTCTTCCATGTAAATCATTTGCATTACTATATGTTAAGTATTTATTAGAGTATATCAAGGACCTTGTGGTTTTGATGAAACTGGAATTTGAGTTCCCCTACAACAAAAACAGTGATAATTCCAGAGAATTCTTAATCGCACGGATAGGCCGTTGGATTGTTAATTAGTGAGGACGATGGTTCCATCTTTTGTGAAACGGTGCGTGGATAAACGAGCTTCGGCTTAGCACTGAATTGCAAGAATTGGTATCTTGACTCATTAATGACAATTTAATAATATTATCCTTGATTAATTTATATTTTATTTGACTTTATATTTTTCTTTTAGCCCAGCATGCATCATGTAGGACATTTGAAATCATTGTGATAAAAAATTAATTGCTGATTAAGTTTCAGACCATTAAATCAAATAATTTCAAACATGATATGAAATATTCCACTCTGAATTCAGTATCTTGATTATCTTTGAGGTTCGCTTGAAGATATCCTTGGAATTCTATCCTTTATTGGATTCTTTATCCAATATTTCTTGCTTTCTTTTAAGATCCATCATGTCTGCAGCACGTCCACATTGGCTGGCAAACGCTCCCCATGATGAAATCTACAGTGTCTATGACCTGGGGTATGTAGACACGCTAATTTTGACGTCATTTCGAGTAAATTTCATATCATATAATAATGTCTCAGAATGGTCTGATATTTAATCATTGATTGATATTTTTGAGTGTCGGGTTTAATAGACATGTTTAAGTTAATCAATTAAATTGATTTTAGCTCAAATTTCAGTTAAAATATGCAGAATTCTAAAAGACGTCGACTCACATGGACGCCATTTAGAGTTTATTCTTATTTTAACGTTTAAATTTGAATTTTAATCAATTGATTAATTAGCTAAAAGGCGTCTGTTCGGGCTGACGCGTTTTAGGTTTCCTAGGCTATTTCTACTTCCCTTCCGGATGTTTATCCTTATCTTAATTAGTGTAAAAGACGTCTATATATGTGGACGCGTTTTATCTGATAAAGATAAAGATAAGTTTTTCGGGTGTTTATCCTTATCTTTAATTAATCTGAAACGCGTCAGCCGTGGTAAACGCGTTTTAGATAATTACAGATAAAGATGAATTAATCAGTATTTATCTGTCGGTTAAGATAGATAAATCCTAGATTTTTTCTATGTTAATCGCGGACGTAGAAGAAGTCTATAAATACCTTACATGTTGAAGAGTAAAAAAAAAAGCATGATCTAAAGTTAAGCATGATCTTGAGTGAAGCGTAATCTTGAGCGATAGCGAGTTGAAGATCGGAGCAACGACGTCCAAACGCTGAAGCGCTGCTGTTTCCAGAAGTCGGCGTCCATTCTTCATCCAATTCAAGGCTTCATCAATTCGGCATAAGTGTTTCATTTCTGCATTTTCATTTTACATCTTCATTAATCTCATTCTTCATAATCACTCTATGCAACACACACCTCATTTCTTTTCTTTTCAAAAACCTATTTGATAAAGGGGTTTCAAAAGCCATCCCAACAAGTAAGTTCTATGTTTAGTTGCATGTTCAATACCATGATTAGAATAGATACTGCTTCTGCTTAAAGTTCTCATCATCATTTCTTTATTTCTCTTTCCATTTTTCTTAACGGAGTAACAACAAGAGAATCAAAAGAAGGAAGTCAAGTACTCAACACAAGAACTTTGGACGATCCTCAAATCCTCAACTTCAAACTCCAAATTCAACAGCAAGAACAAAAAACAAAGAAAGGGCTCTCTTTCTTCAGTCGGCTGAAGGAGGGGAATCAAGGATTCAACATCTTCCGCGTTCAAACAGGTAGGCGATCAAAACTTCTTTTGAAACTTTTTAGTTAAAAGTTTCTGGCGATGACTTCACGTAGTTGCTGTTTTTAATAGGTTTATTTTGCACCTAAACAACATAAGATTTTTCATGATAATCACACTATCATTCTAAGCACCTACAGGGTACTTCCCACTCCGTGGAGGTTGATCGACTTTATTTTATTTCCTTGTCTACCTCATCCAGACAGGATTAATTCCATTGATCTCCTTGAACTATCTTCATTGATGATTTTGAGAAAAATTCCAATCATGTGATGTTAAGAGCATGTCTCATCACACCTTGGCATCACATTTTCAGTACATTCCATTTCACTCCCTTGCAAAGACGATGCCAAGGTGAGGCAGCTGTAGACATGCTAATTTTGACGTCATTTTGAGTAAATTTCATATCATATAATAATGCCTCAGAATGGTCTGATATTTAATCATTGATTAATTTTTATTGATCTTTTTGAGTGTCGGGTTTAACAGACATGTTTAAGTTAATCAATTAAATTGATTTTAACTCAAATTTCAGTTAAAATATGAAGAAGTCTAAAAGACGTCGACCAATGTAGACGCCATTTAGAGTTTATTCTTATTTTAACGTTTAAATTTAAATTTTAATCAATTGATTAATTAGCTAAAAGGCGTCTGTAAGAGTGGACGCGTTTTAGGTTTCCTAGGCTATTTTAACTTCTCTTCCGGATGTTTATCCTTATCTTAATTAGTGTAAAAGACGTCTATACATGTAGACGCGTTTTAGCTAATACAGATAAAGATAAGTTTTTCCGGATGTTTATCCTTATCTTAATTAATCTGAAAAGCGTCAGCCATGGTAGACGCGTTTTAGATAATTACAGATAAAGATGAATTAATCTGTATTTATATGTTGGTTAAGATGGAAAAATCCTAAATTTTTCCATGTAAATCTGCGGACGCAGAAGAGGTCTATAAATACCTTGCATCTTGAAAGTTTAAAAAAAAAAAAAAGAGAGAAGTTAGAATCAGAGTTAGTAATTGAAGATCGAAGCAACGACGTCCAAACGCCGAAGCGCTGCTGTTTTCAGAAGTCGGCGTCCATTCTTCATCCAATTCAAGGCTTCATTCAATTCAGCATAAGTGTTTCATTTCTTCATTTTTCATCTTCATTAATATTGCATCATCACTTCATGCAACACACACCACAGCATCATTTTCCAAAACCTATTTGATTAAGGGGTTTAAAAGGCTATCTCAACAAGTAAGTTTGCTATTTAGTTGCATGTTCAAAACTCTATTTAGAATGGATACTGCTTTTGCTTAAGTTCTCATCATTATTTCTCCATTTCTCTTTCCATTTCTTGAAAGCTGCAAAGGAGAACCAAAAAGGGAGGAAAACAAGCAAATCATAAGGACTCTGGACGATCCTCAACTTCAATCTCAACAGCAAGAACAAAAGGAAAAGAAAGGGCTCTCTTTCTTCAGCCGGCTGAAGGAGGGGGAATCAAGGACTCAATATCTTCCGCGTTTAAACAGATAGGCAATCAAACTTTCTTTTGGAACTTTTAAGTCAAAAGTTTCTGACGATCACTTCACATAGTTTCTTTTTAATAGGCTTTATTTTGCACTTAAACAACATAGATTTTTCATGATAATCACACAATCATTTTAAGCACTCACACCTCTATCTCTTGTACTCGCCATAAGGCCTTCTTCAATTTACTTGTAAATTCTAGAATTTAAATGTAATAGGATCGAGGCAACCGAGGAAGGAGCGAGGACGATCCACAACTGCAACCAGGAAGGCGAAAAGATGGAGATCTCTTGCCTATGTGATTGCAAGATATCTAATGTAAATGTTATGATTAGATTGTGTGTGCGTTTGACTGTTGGCTCCAGTCAAACCCACTGTGTTATCCATGACCACACTAATGACATGTATGAGATGCATTGTTTATCTTTTGATTATGAATCAAAGCAGGTTATAGTATTTAGTAAATATATACGATATATTTATATACTATCACCTAGGATAAAAGTTATCTAAATACCCTCAGATAAACTCTAAGCCGTAACGCGAGTAGTTAAGAACTTACCGCGTGGTCCACCATCGTTATAGTCATAGGATTCGAATCACTTTAGGCAGGTTTGTTGTACTATCCACAAGGCCTGCTTAATTGGGAGGAGAAACTGTGGCTATGGCATTAGATGCCTATAGATTGGGGTAGAGGAACCATGTAGCTTTGTTGTGCTATCCACAAGGGCTGCATGCAAATCTATGCTTGTCGCGTAATGATGGTTAGCTTAGATCAGAATTAATGGTTTGTTGTGCTATCCACAAGGCCATTAAATCTCTGGGGATCGAAGCTATGATCAGATATTGCAAGGAGTTGCAAGTTCCATGAGTTGGGTGCTCTCTGATTGTATTACAGTTTGTTGTGCTATCAACAAGGCTGTAGTGCAAGTCATTGAGATTCTGATCCCCACTAGGAGACTGTCGGCGTCTCCCGTTCTGTATAACTGAGGGTTATACAGTCCGTCGAAAATTAGTGGGAGTTAAACTTGAACAAAAGACCACGTCTTGTTTTAAATTTTAATAATTGAACATCTGCTAAGTAGATTTTACTTATCTCCTGTAGGGAACTATGTCGTCGAATAACCCACTCCGTGGCATACTTGATGCTCTCTTGACTTACCTGATCTACTCAGATTGGTTCAGAAGCCTGAAGAATGTCTTCAGATCTGAGCGCATTGACTTTGTCCCTGGAGCTGATCCTCTTGATGTATCGGCATTAGATGCCCCTGAAGCCGAGATGACAGCTAACGACAAAGGATCGAAGGACAAAGGTAAAAGAGTAGTGAAGGGTGACTGCTTATACTATAAGCAGTATGGTCACTGGAAGAGGAACTGCAAGGAGTTCCTTAACGATAAAGCTCATGAAAGAGTGAAGCTATTTGAAGCTTCAGATATCTATATGATAGATATCAACTTATCAGTTAGAGATTCCACATCTTGGGTATTAGATACCAGATGTGCTTCTCATATCTGCCATGATGTGTAGATGCTGACAAGTAAGCGTAAGCTGAGACATTGTGAGGTGGAATTGAGGCTAGGAAACGGCGCAAAAGTTGCGGAGATTGCTGTTGGGACAGCAAACCTCAAGCTTCCATCGGAAGACACCTTACTATTAGAAGATTGTTATTATGTTCCTAACATAATAAAGAACATCATATCAATATCTTGTTTGGACAAGATAGGATATAGGTTGACTATTGAGAATAGAAGTTGTTCGATTTATTATGGTAATAAATCAATAGCTTCAGCATCTTTAGTCAACGGTCTATATCTTTTAGATGTTTCTCATTACAATCTTCAGATTGATAATGCTCTTAAGAAGAGCAAAAATTGTGTGAACCAAGCCTACATGTGGCATTGTAGACTTGGGCACATTGGCGAAAGCAGGTTGCAAAAGTTGCATAAGCATGGTTATTTAACTGCATTCAATTATGAATCGTTTGTAACATGTGAATCATGCCTTATGGGAAAGATGGCAAAATCTCCATTTACTAAACATGGAGAACGTGCCAAGGATATTCTGGAACTAATACATTCGGATGTATATGGTCCAATGTCCACCCAAGCTAAAGGTGGCTTTTCTTACTTCATCACCTTCACCGATGACTGTAGACACGCTAATTTTGACGTCATTTCAAGTAAATTTCATATCATATAATAATGCCTCAGAATAGTCTGATATTTAATCATTGATTAATTTTTATTGATCTTTTTGAGTGTCGGGTCAAACAGACATGTTTAAGTTAATCAATTAAATTGATTTTAACTCAAATTTCAGTTAAAATATGCATAATTCTAAAAGACGTCGACTTGTGTGGACGCGATTTAGAGTTTATTCTTATTTTAACGTTTAAATTTGAATTTTAATCAATTGATTAATTAACTAAAAGGCGTCTGTTAGAGTTGACGCGTTTTAAGTTTCCTAAGCTATTTCTACTTCTCTTCCGGATGTTTATCCTTATCTTAATTAGTGTAAAAGACGTCTATACAGGTAGACGCATTTTATCTAATACAGATAAAGATAAGTTTTCCGGATGTTTATCCTTATCTTAAATTAATCTGAAAGGCGTCAGCCCATGTGAACGCGGTTTAGATAATTACAGATAAAGATAAATTAATCTATATTTATCTGTTGGTTAAGATGGATAAATCCCAAGTTTTTCTATGTTAATTGCGGACGCAGAAAAAGCCTATAAATACCTTACATCTTGAAGAGTTAAAGAGTTAAGCGTAATCTTGAGTTGATTATCATTGAGCAATAGCGAGTTGAAGACCGAAGCAACAACGTCGGAACGCCGAAGTGCTGCCATTTCCAGAAGTCGGCGTCCTTTCAAGATTCTTCATCCATTCAAGAATTCAACCATTGGGCACAAGTCTTTATTTTCTGCATTTATTTCATTTAATTCTACATTCTTCATCATTCACTTCATGCAACACACACCACAACATCATTTCTTTTCAAAACCTATTTAATTAAGGGGTTTCAAAAGCCATTAAACAAGTAAGTTTGCTGTTTAATTGCATGTTTAACATCATGATTAGAATATATACTATTCTTGCTTAAAGTTATCATCATTGTTTTCTTCATTTCTTTTCTTTCTATTTCTGCTACACTCAACAAAAGGAGAATCAAAAGGAGTAAATCAAGCACAAAGTCACAAGAACTTCTGGACGATCCTCAACTTCAACTCCAAATTCAACAGCAAGAACAAAGAACAAAGAAAGGGCTCTCTTTCTTCAGCCGGCTGAAGGAAGGGAATCAAGGACTCAATATCTTCCGCGTTTAAACAGATAGGCAATCATACTTTCTTTTGAAACTTTTTAATTAAAAGTTTCTGGCGATCACTGCACGTAGTTTCTATTTTTAATAGGTTTATTTTGCACCTAAACAACATAGATTTTTCATGTTAATCACACTGTCATTCTAAGCACTCACAGCTTTTTTGGCGATCACGGTGGGACTTGGTCTCGCCATCTTTTAGTTTTTTGTTCTTGCTATCATCAATCGGGCACCCACGGTGCACCACTTGTGTCTCTCGACACATCCTCACCAATTAGTGAGTGTTTTAGTTTAGTTAATTTCCCTCGTGCACCACGTGCACACCCCAGTGGCAAGATCTTGCCCTCCCCTTGATTAATTGAAAAAGTTGTTTATGTGATGAAAATGCTGTGTGATTGATTGATTTTCTAGTTGTTTAGTTAGTAAATCATCCTGTTAAAATCTGGAACTAAAAAAATATGCATGAATTGATTATTTACTGCTTTTATCCTGTAGGTAGGGACTTGAGTATGGCTCAAGACGCCATCATCAACTACGAGGGAGATGCTAATGCCCCTCGCGATTCGGACTACAACTATGAGAACGGGAGAGATGTTGATGCCTCCCGTAATTCTGCCCCCATTCCCTATCGACAAGATGGGAATGTCCGGACACCTCTCTTTCATCCCCATGATCGATATCCTGATCTTCCCCCGCATGAATATGCGATTCCTAATCCCAATCTTGAGGGGGACATGAATCAGAATGATCCCTCATCCTCTGATCCTGTGGATCTCGTCAACGCTTTGGGAGTTCTTGCCTCCTGTCTGGACCCTCAGCAGTTCGAGGCGATCCAGTCTATTCTGAAGGGGAAGGCACCCGTGCAGCCTGCTGAGCCGAACCCTATGGCTCCCCCTGTTGTTGCTCAACAACCTCCTCTTCACCCTCCTTACATCCATCAGGCCATGGAAGGCCTTCATGTCACTTCTCGGCCAGCTGGGCCGCAACTTTCATCCTCTAGGCAACCGGCTAGACCGCAAACGCCTGCTTATCAAAATACCCTTGGGCATGGCGGAAGCTCTGCCGCACCTCCTCTTTACTGTCCTCCCTGTCCAACGTACTCTAGGCAGCAGGCCTATCAAGTACCTCCACCTCCTCTTCCTCCCCAGGCAGATCTGACCACGCAAGCGTTGCTGGCCAAAATGGAGCATATGGATGAGCAATTCAACAACCTCCAGAAGATGATGGGGGTTAAAGCTGCGCCAGAGATCAATTTGCCGAGCCTGTCGGTATTCCACCTACCACCCTCTGAGATGCCAGTGTACCGGAAGTACAACGGTACTGGTAACCCCTTCACACATTTGAAGGAGTTTATGTACGAATCGTCTTTCTGGCAGAACGATAAGAGGTCGTTGGCCTTTTTGTTCAGGAGATCTCTAGAGGGACCAGCCCTTGAGTGGTTCTTTTCCTTGGAACCCTCCGAAGTAGAGGACTACGGTATCGTCTCTCGTAAATTCATTCAACGGTACCAAGACAGAGTTGCACCCTCCTTGTCCATCACTTACCTCATCGTAGAGAAGATGAAACCTGATGAAGAGTTTGTCAGTTTTGCCGACAGGTGGCGGGGCCTGGCCGAAAAGGTGAAGGATCACTTGTCCGAATCTGAGCAAGTGAAGATGTTAATTTCCAACGCCACGCCCCAGTTCAAGTTAGTCCTCTCCTTGAACAATCTGACCAACATGGCAGAGCTCTATAAAAGAGCACGGTACTGCCAGAACGCCTTCAAGGACGCTACGTTCTCTAGCGTCTTTGATCCTCACAGACCTAGCAGGCCTCTACCTCGGAAGCCTGCAGTGCCAAATGCTCCCAGCACAAGTCCGACTACTGAGGGCACGCTCTCTCACGAGCAAGTTAGTAGCATGAATAATAATTCGTCCCAGTTCGTGAGGAACCAGCAGCAGTACCAGAGGCCACCGCAGCCGAACCAGCAGGGGTACAGGCAGCAGCAGAACCCCCATTATCAGCAACAATATCAACGGCCCCAGCAGCCGAACCAGAACCAGCAACAGCAACAGCTACAACAGCCGCCGCAACGGCAACAACAGTACTAGCAACCCCAACAACAGCAATATCAGCAACAACAACAGCAATATCAGCCGCGCACACCGCCAGCATACCATAATGTCCCTCCTCCTGCTGACTATAATCAGCAGAGAAGACCTCCAGGTCCTAAAAGGGCAGAATACTCGGCCCTCCCAGAATCCTTGGCAGATATCTTCAGTGCTCTAATGGCAGCTAATGCCTTAGTTTTGCCAAGGGAAAAGGCCGTCTGGCCTCAAAATGCCGACACGTCCAGGTATTGCTATTTCCATAGGCAACCTGGGCATACCATCGACACCTGCTTCCAATTCAGAGATTATATTCATGATCTCAACGAGCAGGGCGGCATAGACTGGGAGGAGATGAAAAAGTATATATCAGCCCTGAAGGCAAGAAGACCACAGCAGCAGCAGCAGGCAAGACCACCAGCACAAGCAGCACCACCATCCAACATGGGCACAGTGCAGAATCCACTCCTAGAGCACCAGAACCAAAACCAAGTTGCCCCTATCTTGACAAACAGCCAGTCTGAGGCTGACCGTGGGCAACAGTGGAGAATAGAGGACTCTTCCTCTCTTTATTCGACGGGTCATATTCCAAGTACCGCAGAACGACCACCACGTCGTACCCTCCACATACCCAGGCCACAACCCATTACCATCACCCCTCTACCGACACCCACATATCACTCACCCGAACCCAATAACCCATTACCACTACCCGCTTTCCTCAAGCCCATTACGCCCCACACTCCTACGCCTCCATCATAAAATCCCCCGCAAACCAACTACGCGCCCCTCCTACCATCCAAACCGCTATTACGCGTACCATTCCCTACTTCGCCCGCTACCACTACCACCTACCCAGATACCCCCTTACCATCCAGACCGCCATTACGCGTACCATTCCCCACTTCACCAACCACTTACCCATCCACCATCCAACCATCTAGGCCTTTAATCCTCACCGCGCCATCACCACCTAACCCTACGCCCACATACCAGCCCCCTACATCATCCGCACCATCCAACCCTGCAGTACTTAAGGTGTCACTCGGATCCTCCACGGTTGAGGAACATGCGCTCCGAAGTGGAAGGATTTTCAACAAAGTCTTCCCTCAGTCCACAGTTAGAGACGGCCCATCACAACCGACTGAGGAAGCCCATAATGAAGAGAGTGCACCAGGCACTCAATATGATTTGTTGAAACATTTGGATCGAACACCGGCACGGATCACCGTACTTGAACTGATCAAAAGGTCGAAGAGTCACCAAGAAGCCTTAATGGAATATCTACAGAAGGTGATGGTCAACGAAGACGTGCCGGTAGAAAAAATTGCAGCACTACTAGTTCCTCAGGGGGATCAGCCCTCCATTACATTTCATACATCGGAACTAGCACCGCCAGCAGCCAGAAGCATGACTTTGAGCATCACGGTCAACATCTGCAAGAAGGCCGTGGATGCATGCCTGGTTGACACAGGGGCCTCGATCAATGTTCTACCTCCGAAGACCCTGGAGCTGTGCGGTGTGCCCAAAGAAAAATGGATGCCTAACCCCATCTCTGTGACAGCATATGACAATTCCACCCGTTCCCCTCTGGGAATGGTTTATTTGAAGGTGGAGCTAGGCCCTGTAAGTCATGCAGAGGTCGAATTTCACATCCTAGAAATCGACCCTTCTATAAATGCCATTTTAGGTCGTCCTTATATTAAAACTCTTAAGGCGATTCCCTCTACGAATCACCAATGTCTCAAATTCCCTTTCAAAGGACGAATTATTAAAGTAACGAGCATGCCAATCCTTGCTGCTGCTCATACCTTGAATATTAAATCTGCTGCTTTACCTGGCCGACAACCTTTTCTGTCAGTATTACAGGTCTACCATCCAGTGGTTGATCCTCTAAAAGCCGCCACTATTTCTCCTTACCCGTTAGATGCCATAAAAATGGGGAAGTGCATGAGTACCCCAGGATGGAGAATTATGATAAAGAACGGTTATAAGCCTGGGAAAGGTCTGAGCACACAATTGCAAGGCAGGACCACTCCTGTTAAAGATCATCGAGCAGCACCTGGAAGTGGTCTGGGCTATAGGCCAAGAAGACTGAAGCAAGATCTGGTTCAGCAAGCAGAGATTGAAGAAGGTCGAAAAATCTGGGAGATAATGTCTACACCACCCAAGGAAGGCCGAGATCCCCTAACATGGACCCTGTATACACACTTTGTGAAGGGGCCCATACTTAGCCACGACAACATGGTGGTCGTTACTTCGTGTTTTGACTTCCATGACATATATGGGAGGGACTTGGCCAGGCATTGCTCAGAACTACTTACGTACCAATCCTTGGAGGCTCTGTGGCCTATGAAAAGGAGAAAATTTCATGATCCTGAATGCGAATGGTACAGGTGGTTCGATCTGAGAGACCTTTACATTGCACTGAACAGATTATTCCTAGATCCTGCAGAACCCAAGTGGCCGCCGCAGATTGATGAGCTGATTGAAAGCCCTGATACCATCTTTGATAAGCAGATATTGCTGTCTGAAGAGACCGACGAAGGGGAGCCAGATGACCCCTATGAAGCTGGTTACACTACAGATCTGCTCTGGAGAGGGACATATCCTTCACATGTCTTCATGCTCCATACTCTATTTCGTACACTGCTCTTGACCCCGACTTGGTCGCGGGTCATTATTGAAGATATTCCACGGGCTCCGCCCGTTATGATTACTCTGTCCCCTCGGGACCTTATTCCACAACCTCCTCTCGATCTAGAGAGGATGTATGATTTGATCTGGGACATATTGCTATATGATCCCCCTAATCCTCTGGCCTTGGTGCCACTTCCTCCATCTGATTCTCCTTCTATTTGTATTCACTCATGTTTCATGTTTAATTCTTCTGATATCCAAAAAAAAACGCCAATTTTACAACAAATTCTTCTCAGATCCTTATCGAGGAAACATCTTACTTGTCCGATCGCACCCCGTCGCACGGGTCCTTCGGTCAAGATTCTCTCTTAGATCTGCTCTGCCCCTCCCCTCGGGAGGATTCTCCTGTATTTCCACTTGTATCCCAGGATTTCCATCCTGCTTCATCTTCATTAGGTTATAATAGGGAGTTTAGTGAAGTTAGGCAATCTAGTTTTAGGCAGGTTAGGAAGTCTAGGAAGCCTAAGGGTAGGCAAATTCCAGATAGATACCTCCAGGACTTAGCTGATAAATGCTTTTCTTGCTCTTTAATCCCTTAATTTTTAGAAAATCCAATCCAGATGCCAAAAGACTGTATGAATGATGAGTCAGTCAATGATGGGTATGGGGTATATGAGTTAGTGCATGAAAAGGACCCCATTATTGAAAATGAGGAAGATGACGAGGACGCAGCTGAGGCATATGCCAGTGGAGTGAAGAGATTCGATGAACCCTCAGCTGCCGTAGAAGAGCCCACCAAAGAAATCAATTTAGGGACTGAAGACGAACCTAAGGTTGTCCTCGTCAGCAAAAATCTTTCTACAGAGAATGAGAAGGCAATGGTACGAGTACTTAAAGACTATAAGGACACTTTCGCCTGGACTTATGAAGATATGCCAGGGTTAGACTCATCTTTAGTGGAACACAGGTTGACATTAAAGGAAGGAACTAGCCCTGTCAAGCAGAAATTAAGGCGATTCCACCAACAAATGGCTCTAAAGATGAAGGAAGAGGTCGACAAACTGCATAAAGCCAAATTTATTATAGTTGTCCTTTATCCACAATGGGTGGCCAACATAGTCCCGGTTATGAAGAAGGACGGAAAGGTCAGAATTTGCATTGACTTCCGCGATCTGAACCGGGCGTGTCCTAAAGATGATTTTCCATTACCTCATATTGATGTACTCATCGATAATACCGCTGGCTATGAAACCTTATCGTTTATGGACGGATTTTCAGGATACAATCAGATTAAGCTAGCATAAGAAGATCAAGAAAAAACGTCATTCACTACACCTTGGGGAACATATTGTTATGTTGTCATGCTATTTGGATTAAAGAATGCTGGAGCCACTTATCAGAGGGCTATGATGGCAATATTTCATGACATGATGCACATAGATCTAGAAGTGTATGTGGATGATCTATTGGTTAAATCTAAGACAAAGGCTGAGCACGCCAAAGTTTTGGCAAGGGTATTAGAGAGGTCGAGAGAATATCAGTTAAAGATGAACCCCAAGAAATGTGTATTCGGGGTATCTTCAGGAAAATTGCTTGGATTCATTGTCAGCAAACGGGGAATTGAGATCGATCCCAATAAGGCGAAGGCTATTAGAGAAATGCCACCTCCCAAAAATTTGAAGGAGTTAAGAGGATTAATCGAGAGGTTGCAATTTATTCGCCGTTTTGTCTCCCAGCACTCACAAAGGTGTAAGCCGTTTTACGAGCTTACCAAGCCGGGAGTCAAATTAGATTGGGACGATAAGTGTCAGGAGGCATTCGATGGATTAAAGAACTATTTAGCAAGTCCTCCTGTTTTGAGACCACCATCTCCAGGCAAACCATTGGTACTTTATATTTCAGTCCTGGATGATGCAGTGGGGGCTGTCCTAGCACAAGAGGATGAAGAAGGAAAAGAGAGGGCAGCCTACTATCTCTCTAAATTTCTCAACCCCGCTGAATAGAGATATACGGCGATGGAGAAAACATGTGCAGCATTGGTCTGGGTTGTGCAGAAATTAAAGCATTATTTTCTGGCCCATGAAGTCCATCTCATCGCTAGGATGAATCCGATCAAATTCCTTCTTGAGAAATATGTTCTTACTGATAGGTTAGCACGATGGCAAAGCTTTCTATCTCAATTCGATATCATTTATATTCAGCAGAAAGCGATCAAGGGCTATGCCATAGCAGAACATCTTGCTCATCATCCCCTTCCTCGATTTGATCCAGTGCGATCGGAGTTTCCAGATGAAGAACTGATGTCCGTAAATCAAATCAGAGATGATATGTGGACTCTGCATTTTGACGGAACTCTGAATTCTCATGGAAAGGGGATCGGTATTGTTCTGTTATCACCTGAAGGTGTCACCATTCCACAAGCCTTTCAGCTTGATTTTCCAGTCACCAACAATATAGCTGAATACGAGGCACTTCTTGCTGGCCTCGAGGCTGCTCATTTTCATGGTGCCACTAAACTCAAGATTGTGGGTGATAGCCAACTAATTCTTCGCCAAGTGCTGACCAAGTATCGAACTCTTGATCCCAAGCTCAAGCCTTACCAAGAACTTACTTCTGCTTACTCAAAACTTTTCACGAAATTGATTTTTGTCCATGTCCCTAGAAATCAAAACATCTTAGCTGACGCTCTAGCTTCATTGGCATCTTCTCTTGATTTTCCAATCAGCAAGCAATCCGAATCAATCATAGTTCATAGGCATCTTTCACCCGCCGTGAAAGACCCTTCATTTCTTAGAACTAAGGAGAAGTTGCTGAAGAAAGTCAGAGACGGAGATATTGTGGAAAAGAGAGAAATCATGTTGATGGAGCTGTTAGAAGAGATGGATGATGAATAGAAGCCATGGTATTACGAGATTGCCAAATATTGTGAAGCTCAATCGTATCCTGAGGAAGCTACAACTGAGGAGAAGAGAGCTATCAGGAGAGTTGCTCAACGATACACCCTAGTTGGGAGAGCACTGTACAAGAGAGGTTTTGATGGAGTTCCTCTAAGATGTCTAGACGAAGATGAGCTTTGGAAGGTTATGGAAGGAGCTCATAGTGGAGTTTGTGGTGGCCATGTCAATGGACAGATGCTAGCAAAGAAGATCCTTAGACAAGGATTTTATTGGCCAACCATGAAAGAAGACTGCGTAGGATATGTCCGTAGGTGTGCTAAGTGTCAACTTCACGCCGACAAAATTCATTCTCCTGCATCTTCACTTCATCTTATTTCTTCCCCATGGCCTTTCTCCATGTGGGCTTTCGACATTATTGGACCCCTTGGTAATCCAGATTCAGGTATCAAACAAAAATCTTTCATTCTCACGGCAACGGAATACTTCACCAAGTGGGCAGAAGCTGAGTCGTACGTGGAGATCAAAGCATCAACCGTCTGCAAGTTCATCATGAAGAATATCATCACCCTATTTGGAATTCCAAGTACCATCGTCACCGACAATGGACCGCAGTTCGTATCACAAGAATTAAAGGACCTCTGCAACAGGTACATAATTGCATTGCATCATTCATCTCCTTATTATCCGCAAGGCAATGGCCAAGCAGAGGCAACAAATAAGACTTTGATAAAATCATCAAAAAGACGTGCAAATCTAATAAATTTGCAGACTGGCCAGAAAAATTGGTTGAGGCTCTATGGGCCTACCGAACTTCAATCCGCACACCCACTGGGCAAACTCCTTATTCCTTAACATTTGGAATGGAGGCGGTAGTTCCATATGAGATCCTTATACCGTCATTAAGAGTACAATTGAATAAGGAATTTTCCATTGATGAACAACGTTCAGCACTCCTTGCTCAATTGGAACTCTTAGACGAGAAAAGATGGTCAGCTGCTAATCATGCAAAAGTTTATCAAAACAGACTAGCATGTTTTTATCAAAATAAAGTCATTGAACGTAAGTTCAAAGTCGGTGAAATGGTCGTCAAAAGGATTTTTGTAAAACCTGGTGGTCCGCGTTCTAAGCTCCAACCCAACTGGGAAGGACCTTATGTTGTATCACACGTTTTTCCTGGTAATGCTTATCATCTTGTTAATGCAGAAGGAGAAGAGCTAAATCATCCCTGGAATGGCTTACATCTTAAGAAATACTACCCTTAGGTTAAAGAGTCGATCAGTATGGTACAAAGACCAGTGGAATCAGAAAGTTTATAAACTCGAATTTCTTTGTTAGTCTGAATAACTTAACTTCAAATACATTACTACACACACTGACATGTTTGATTCGTGAGTAACAAGAGATGCCAAGTCCTAAAGAATACCGAAGCTTGACCGAAAGGGTAAAGTACAAATCATTCATTTTAAAGCAAAAATTCTGTTTTATACTCGGCCCATGATGTCGGAACGAGGCTTAGAATAGATTACCAAGAATACCCGCCATCTTAGTAGGAGGCCGTCATAAAAAAAAGGGGGAGATCCGTCCCAAAGAAAAGAATAGAAAAAGCAAAAGCGAAAGGCAAAGTTCAAATGTCAAATCAAAAGGCCATCACATTACAAACGTTACATCAAGGCCATGAAATGAAATGAAAGGGAACGCAAGGTCGATAAATACCCCGAAAAGAAAATGACCGAACCCCAACGGATATTAGGGTAGAAAAGGAACATCTTTTTAAGTCTCCAGAACCTTCTCATGGGCTTTCTAAACTTATTCTTCCTTTCTTTCTAAAGAGATGTACTCCAAACTTAAGGGATGGCTTAGATTGACTAAGGGTCAAATCATCAAATGGGATCACGAATGGAAACACAAATTCAAACACGATGGGTTTTAAGTTAAGTTGTTAAAGAACAATTTGTGAATTAAGTTAATAAATGAATATGATCTTTTGATCTAAGTACCATGCTGATCTTTTAGTCAAAAAAATCAAAAAAAAAAAACATATGTCAAAAATTACAAAAAAATACATATATCAAAAATCCAAAAAAAACACATATGTCAAAAATCAAAAAAAATACATATGTCAAAAATTAAAAAAAAAATACATGTGTCAAAATTCAAAAAAAAGCATATATTTCAAAACCCAAACAAAAATGAATGTTTCAAAACAACAAAAATATTTCAATTAGCATCTGCTTGTTGCACTCAGTATGTTTCATTCCTTTTATTTTCAGTAAGCATCTGTTTGTTTGCATGTTGCATTTTTGCTTAAGTTTGATTATCCTCATTACCTTTGTTAATAAAGGCCATGCCCCTTGACCCTTCTACCAAGGATAGGATCAAGTAGTCGGTTACTTAACCAGGCAAGGGGCTAAGCCTGAATAGATGCTTAACCTGTTTGTTCAAGTTGTATACAGGACACAAGGCATTGGTAGAGTTGGAATTCAAGTAGAGAACAGCCAGAAACTTGTTTCTAAAGTTCAAGAAAACCCGAGTAAAGCTGAAAAATATCAAGAAGATCCCACTGTGGGAGTCAAGAAGTCCTGACCGTGGCTAAAAAGACGGTTATTTATACCCTTGTACTCTTCCATGTAAATCATTTGCATTACTATATGTTAAGTATTTATTAGAGTATATCAAGGACCTTGTGGTTTTGATGAAACTGGAATTTGAGTTCCCCTACAACAAAAACAGTGATAATTCCAGAGAATTCTTAATCGCACGGATAGGCCGTTGGATTGTTAATTAGTGAGGACGATGGTTCCATCTTTTGTGAAACGGTGCGTGGATAAACGAGCTTCGGCTTAGCACTGAATTGCAAGAATTGGTATCTTGACTCATTAATGACAATTTAATAATATTATCCTTGATTAATTTATATTTTATTTGACTTTATATTTTTCTTTTAGCCCAGCATGCATCATGTAGGACATTTGAAATCATTGTGATAAAAAATTAATTGCTGATTAAGTTTCAGACCATTAAATCAAATAATTTCAAACATGATATGAAATATTCCACTCTGAATTCAGTATCTTGATTATCTTTGAGGTTCGCTTGAAGATATCCTTGGAATTCTATCCTTTCTTGGATTCTTTATCCAATATTATTGTTTTCTTTTAAGATCCATCATGGTTGCAGCACGTCCACATTGGCTGGCAAACGCTCCCCATAATGAAACCTACAGTGTCTATGACCTGGGGTACTTCCCACTCTGAGGAGGTTGATCGACTTTGTTTTATTTCCTTGTCTATCTCATCCAGACATGATTGATTCCATTGATTTCCTTGAGCTATCTTCATTGATGATTTCGAGAAAAATTCCAATCATGTGATGTTAAGAGCATATCTCATCACACCTTGGCATCACCTTTTCAGTACATTCCATTTTATTTCATTCCCTTGTAAAGACGATGCCAAGGTGAGGCAGCTATAGACACGCTAATTTTGACGTCATTTCGAGTAAATTTCATATCATATAATAATACCTCAGAATGGTCTGATATTTAATCATTGATTAATTTTTATTGATCTTTTTTAGTGTCGGGTCAAACATACATGTTTAAGTTAATCAATTAAATTGATTTTAACTCAAATTTCAGTTAAAATATACAGAATTCTAAAAGACGTCGACTTGTGTGGACGCGATTTAGAGTTTATTCTTATTTTAACGTTTAAATTTGAATTTTAATCAATTGATTAATTAACTAAAAGGCGTCTGTTAGAGTTGACGCGTTTTCGGTTTCCTAAGCTATTTCTACTTCTCTTCCGGATGTTTATCCTTATCTTAATTAGTGTAAAAGACGTCTATACAGGTAGACGCGTTTTATCTAATACATATAAAGATAAGTTTTCCGGATGTTTATCCTTATCTTAAATTAATCTGAAAGGCGTCAGCCCATGTGAACGCGGTTTAGATAATTACAGATAAAGATAAATTAATCTATATTTATCTGTTGGTTAAGATGGATAAATCCCAAGTTTTTCTATGTTAATCGTGGACGCAGAAAAAGCCTATAAATACCTTACATCTTGAAGAGTTAAAGAGTTAAGCGTAATCTTGAGTTGATTATCATTGAGCAATAGCGAGTTGAAGATCGAAGCAACAACGTCGGAATGCCGAAGCACTGCCATTTCCAGAAGTCGGCGTCCTTTCAAGATTCTTCATCCATTCAAGAATTCAACCATTGGGCATAAGTCTTTATTTTCTGCATTTATTTCATTTAATTCTACATTCTTCATCATTCACTTCATGCAACACACACCACAACATCATTTCTTTTCTAAACCTATTTGATTAAGGGGTTTCAAAAGCCATTAAACAAGTAAGTTTGCTGTTTAATTACATGTTTAACATCATGATTAGAATAGATACTATTCTTGCTTAAAGTTCTCATCATTGTTTTCTTCATTTCTTTTCTTTCTATTTCTGCTGCACTCAACAAAAGGAGTAAATCAAGCACAAAGTCACAAGAACTTCTGGACGATCCTCAACTTCAACTCCAAATTCAACAGCAAGAACAAAGAACAAAGAAAGGGCTCTCTTTCTTCAGCCGGCTGAAGGAGGGGAATCAAGGACTCAATATCTTCCGCGTTTAAACAGGTAGGCAATCATACTTTCTTTTGAAACTTTTTAGTTAAAAGTTTCTGGCGATCACTGCACGTAGTTTCTATTTTTAATAGGTTTATTTTGCACCTAAACAACATAGATTTTTCATGTTAATCACACTGTCATTCTAAGCACTCACAATGACTTCTCAAAATTCGGCTATGTGTACTTAATGAAGTACAAGTCGGAAGCATTTGAGAAGTTTAAGGAGTTCAAGAATGAGGTAGAGAAGCAGTTAGGAAAGAGTATTAAAGCTCTTCGATCAGATCGAGGAGGAGAATACTTGAGTACTAACTTCACACAATTCTTAAAGGATAATGGTATCCTTTCTCAGCTGACCCCTCCATATACACCACAGATGAATGGTGTATCTGAAAGGAGGAATCGCACCTTGTTGGACATGGTGCGATCCATGATGAGCTTTTCAGGATTACCAGTGTCCCTCTGGAGGTATACTCTAGAGTCAGCAGCATACCTACTGAATAGAGTACCCAGCAAGTTTGTGGCCTCTACTCCATATGAGATATGAAAAGGCAGGAAACTAGAATTTAAACATGTTAAAGTCTGCGGTTGTCCTGCTCATGTAAAGAGGCATGATCCAGACAAGCTGAAATCACGAACTGATAAATGTAGGTTTGTGGGATATCCAAAGGAAACCTTTGGATACTATTTTTACCATCCTGATGAACAAAAGGTGTTTGTCGCCAGGAAAGTTGTCTTCCTGGAAGAGGAATACCTTCTCCAGGAGGACAGTGGGAGTAAAATAGTACTGGAAGAGATTCCAGATCAACAAACAGCTACATTATCATCAGATGAGATATCAGTTCCTGAATCTGTTCAGGTACACGCAGATGGGCCTCGTAGATCTGGTAGAGTACCTAGACTACCCGAACGATATGTGGGACATATTGCAGAAGGTAAGTCTAAGGTACAATATAATGAGGATGATGATCCGAAAACCTACCAGGAGGCCATAGAAGGCCCAGAAGCCGGGAAATGGCGAGAAGCCATGAACTCAGAAATCCAGTCCATGTACACCAACCAAGTTTGGAACTTGGAGGACTTGCCCGAGGGTATTGTACCCATCTGTTGCAAGTGGATCTTTAAGAGAAAGATCAGTGCTGATGGACGGATCGACACTTATAAGGCAAGGTTGGTGGCAAAGGGATATCATCAAAGGCAAGGAATTGACTATGACGAGACTTTCTCACCAGTTGCCATGATAAAGTCGATCAGAGTTCTACTCGCCATTGTTGTACATTTTGATTATGAAATCTGGCAAATGGATGTGAAGACTGCTTTCCTCAATGGTAACCTTGAGGAAGAGGTGTATATGATACAACCAGAAGGTTTCACATCCAAAGAATCTCCAGATAAAGTGTGCAAGCTTCAGAGGTCCATTTATGGACTGAAGCAGGCTTCCCGGAGCTAGAACATAAGATTTGACGAGGCTGTCAAGTCTTATGACTTCATTAAGAATGAAGATGAGCCTTGTGTGTACAAGAAGACCAGTGGGAGTGCAGTCACTTTTCTAGTTCTTTACGTAGATAACATACTACTCATTGGGAATGATGTAGCTATGATGTCATCAGTAAAGATCTGGCTGTCGAAAAACTTCTCCATGAAGGATTTGGGAGAAGCATTCTACGTATTGGGAATACGGATCTATAGAGATAGATCAAAGAGGATGCTTGGAATGACCCAATCCTTGTACATAGATACCATAGTCAAAAGGTTTGGCATGAAAAATTCTAAGAGATGTCTCATACCGATGAGACATGGAATTATTCTCTCAAAGGAGCAGTCTCCTAAGACTCCTGATGAGAGGGCATTCATGGATAGAATACCCTATGCCTCTGCCATAGGATCTATCATGTATGCCATGCTATGTACACGGCCTGATGTTGCATTTGCTCTGAGTGTTACGAGCATATTTCAGGCTGATCCAGGCGAAGAGCACTGGAAAGCAGTGAAATGCATCCTTAAGTACTTGAGAAGAACTAAGGGTATGTTTCTTGTCTATGGAGGAGGTGACTTGAAATTGCGAGGCTTTACTGACTCGAGTTTCCAGTCAGATGCAGATGATAGCAAGTCAACATCTGGATTCGTGTTTACATTGAACGGAGGGGCAGTGTGCTAGAAGAGTTCCAAGTAAGTAACCACTGCAAATTCGACGACTGAAGCTGAGCACATCGTTGCAGCCGAAGCTTTCAAGGAAATAGTGTGGTTGAAGATGTTCATCACCGACCTTGACATAGTTTCCGGTATCCTTGATCATGTTCCGCTGTTGTGTGACAACAATGGGACTATTGCACTAGTGAAAGAGCCGTGGTCTCATCAGAAATCAAAAGATGTTCTGAGGCGCTTTCATATTATCCAGAGGAGATTTAGTAGTGGAAAGAGTTCCACCCGTCGACCATGTAGCAGATCCACTGACAAAGCCGTTGGCTCAAATTGTGTTTGAGCGTCACCTAGAGTCTATAGAATTATTGTATAAAGGTGATTGGCTTTAGTCCAAGTGGGAGATTGTTAGTTTTAGGTGGCCTACAAGCCAATCTAACAATGTAAATCTCGTTCTTTTATTAATATAATGGCATAATATTCATTATGTGTAAATCGCGTTAATTATCGTTTCATAATGAAGTCCGTGAATATGTGCTATAGTGATCAGATTATGATGAGATCTTACTAATGAGACTGATCACTTAAACACACATATTCTTAATCGTTCCTAGTCAAAGGATATCCGAGAAGGACATCGGATATCCGGTTAGACTAGTACAGATTACTCCTGCTCATATGGTGAGGGTGACTGGTCTCATAAGTCACTTGTGTGGAGACACTAAGGCGAATCTGTAGGTGCTCATTGGAGAATGAGTTCACTGAACTGATCCGACTGAATCGCTGGATGGTGTTGTACCTCACTGTCAACCAGCTTGATTCTATTGTCGCAGTTGCGTGGATGGTCCTCGGACCTGAGACACCAAGGACAACTTGGCGGTGGACTTCTGTGCTTTGACCTTGGTTAACGAATCTCTAGCCATGGGATTCTAATACGCCAAGGATTGGGTACAGCGGAATACCGTCGAAGGGAATTGTGTGTCAATAAGGAATCATTCGCTCTCGGTACTTAAAGAGAGAATGCTCTAGGAAGGATGCGCGAAAGTCCCTGGCCAGGGCGGACGATAATATCGGAAAAGGAGTTTTCCGATATTCATCAGCGGCATCCAATCCAAGTGAGTCGACCGGTTAGGGTTTGACAGCTCGCCATACCCTAAGTTGACTCGAGAACATTGTACGAATGAAGGATTATATCCACGCGGTAACTGTTGGCAAAAAGGTTCCAAGAGTGGGTTACTTAACCCCAAATACCTTCCGGGTTCACGCGGTGTTGCTTGGCACCCAACGTGATCGGAGGCCCGGTCGAATTCGATGTGCAACATCAATTCGATTGATTAATAAAGGGTTATTAATTAATTAATAAAGCCAGTGAGGAGTCACTGGGCTTGTTGGGCCATTAACTGGACTGGTACTTTGGCCTAAAGGGTCACACGCAAATGATTCTCAAGGCGATGGATAAATAAGTGGGTTTTATATAAACCGGGGGTTTTTATGAAAAACCGCGTGGTTAGTATAAAACATAGCGAACGGGCTGAGCAGGCCAAGCTGCTGCTAACCCTAGCCGCCCCTCCTCAGTTTCTGTCTTCCTCTGGCGTCCAGGCATATCCAGATCTGCTCCGCCGCTTCTCCGAATCCCGTTAGACGGGAAATCGTCCGCGCGTTGCGGCGATCATTGCGGCGACCAATGGAGGCTTCGTGGGCTGTGAAGAACGAGGAACTCGAGGATATCCATCGCGGGGAGGATCGCATGGACTTCGCTAGAGGCCGGGCGCTTGCGCTGCTTGCGGTGTCACACCGATGGAACCGAACGGTTGCGGATTCGAATCCGCACACGGTGAGAACTTCGATAATCCGATTATCGTATTTTAGATTTCGAAACGAGAACGGATCGTTGTAAATATTTTTTTAGTTTCCGCTGCGTGAGCGATCCGAAGAAACCGAGAAAACCCAATAATATCTATATACTATCACCTAGGCGAGACCAAGATAAAAGTTATCTAAATACCCTCAGATAAACTCTAAGCCGTAACGCTAGTTGAGAACTTACCGTGTGGTCCACCATCATTATAGTCATAGGATTCGAATCACTTTAGGCAGGTTTGTTGTACTATCCACAAGGCCTGCTTAATTGGGAGGAGAAACTGTGGCTATGGCATTAGATGCCTATAGATCGGGGTAGAGGAACCATGTAGCTTTGTTGTGCTATCCACAAGGGCTGCATGCAAATCTATGCTCGTCGCGTAATGATGGTCAGCTTATACCAGAATTAGTGGTTTGTTGTGCTATCCACAAGGCCATTAAATCTCTGGGGACCGAAGCTATGATCAGATATTGCAAGGAGTTGCAAGTCCCATGAGTTGGGTGCTCTTTGATTGTATTACAGTTTGTTGTGCTATCCACAAGACTGTAGTGCAAGTCATTGAGATTCTGATCCCCACTGGGAGACTGTCGGCGTCTCCGGTTCTGTATAACTGAGGGTTATACAGTCCGTCGAAAATTAGTGGGAGTTAAACTTGAACAAAAGACCATGTCTTGTTTTAAACTTTAATAATTGAACATCTGCTAAATAGATTTTACTTATCTCCTGTAGGGAATTATGTCGTCGAATAACCCACTCCGTGGCATACTTGATGCCCTTTTGACTTACCTGATCTACTCGGATTGGTTCAGATACCTGAAGAATGTCTTCAGATCTGAGCGCATTGACTTTGTCCCTGGAGCTGATCCTCCTGCTGAATCGGCATTGGATGCCCCTGAAGCAGAGATGACCGCTAACGATAAAGGATCGAAGGACAAAGGTAAAAGAGTAGTGAAGGGTGACTGCTTCTACTATAAGCAGTATGGTCACTGGAAGAGGAACTGCAAGGAGTTCCTTTATAATAAAGCTCATGGAAGAGTGAAGCTGTCAGAAGCTTCAGATATCTATATGATAGATATCAACTTATCAGTTAGAGATTCCACATCTTGGGTATTGGATACCGGATGTGCTTCTCATATCTGCCATGATGTGCAGATGCTGACAAGTAAGCGCAAGCTGAGACAAGGTGAAGTGGAATTGAGGCTAGGAAACGGCGCAAAAGTTGCGGCGATTGCTGTTAGGACAGCAAATCTCAAGCTTCCATCGGGAGACACCTTACTATTAGAAGATTGTTATTATGTTCCTAGCATAATAAAGAACATCATATCAATATCTTGTTTGGACAAGATAGGATATAGGTTGACTATTGAGAATAGAAGTTGTTCGATTTATTATGGTAATAAATCAATAGCTTCAGCATCTTTAGTCAACGGTCTATATCTATTAGATGTTTCTTATTACAATCTTCAAATTGATAATGCTCTTAAGAAGAGCAAGAATTGTGTGAACCAAGCCTACATGTGGCATTGTAGACGTAGGCACATTGGCGAAAGCAGGTTGCAAAAGTTGCACAAGCATGGTTACTTAACTGCATTTGATTATGAATCGTTTGCAACATGTGAATCCTGCCTTATGGGAAAGATGGCAAAATCTCTATTTACTGGACATGGAGAACGTGCCAAGGACATTTGGAACTAATACATTCAGATGTATGTGGTCCAATGTCCATTCAAGCCAAAGGTGGCTTTTCTTACTTTATCATGTTCACCGATGACTTCTCAAGATTCGGCTATGTGTACTTAATGAAGTACAAGTCGGAAGCATTTGAGAAGTTCAAGGAGTTCAAGAATGAGGTAGAGAAGTAGTTAGGAAAGAGTATTAAAACTCTTCGATCAGATCGAGGAGGAGAATACTTGAGTACTAATTTCACACAATTCTTAAAGGATAATGGTATCCTTTCTCAACTGACCCCTCCATATACACCACAGATGAATGGTGTATCAGAAAGGAGGAATCGCACCTTGTTGGACATGGTGCGATCCACGATGAGCTTTTCGGGATTACCAGTGTCCCTCTGGGGGTATGCTCTAGAGTCAGCAGCATACCTACTGAATAGAGTACCCAGCAAATCTGTGGCCTCTACTCCATATGAGATATGGAAAGGTAGGAAACCAGAATTTAAAAATGTTAAAGTCTGGGGTTGTCCTGCTCATGTAAAGAGGTATGAACCAGACAAGCTGGAATCACGAACTGATAAATGCAGATTTGTGGGATATCCAAAGGAAACCTTTGGATACTATTTTTATCATCCTGGTGAACAAAAGGTGTTTGTCGCCAGGAAAGCTATCTTCCTGGAAGAGGAATACCTTATCCAGAAGAACAATGGGAGTAAAATAGTACTGGAAGAGGTTCCAGATCCCCAAACAGTTGCATTATCATCAGATGAGATATCAGTTTCTGAATCTGTTCAGGTACACACAGATGAGCCTCGTAGATCTGGTAGAGTACCTAGAATACCCGAACGATATGTGGTACATATTGCTGAAGGTAAGTCTAAGGTACAATATAATGAGGATGATGATCCTAAAACCTACCAAGAGGCCATAGAAGGCCCAGAAGTCGGGAAATGGCGAGAAGCCATGAACTCAGAAATCCAGTCCATGTACATCAACTAAGTTTGGAACTTGGAGGACTTGCCCGAGGATATTGTACCCATCGGTTGCAAGTGGATCTTTAAGAGAAAGATCGGTGTTGATGGACGGATCGACACTTATAAGGCAAGGTTGGTGGCAAAGGGATATCGTCAAAGGCAAGGAATTGACTATGACGAGACTTTCTCACCAGTTGCCATGATAAAGTCGATTAGAGTTCTACTCGCCATTGCTGCACATTTTGATTATGAAATCTGGCAGATGGATGTGAAGACTGCCTTCCTCAATGGTAACCTTGAGGAGGAGGTGTATATGATACAACCAAAAGGTTTCACATCCAAAGAATCTCCATATAAAGTGTGCAAGCTTTAGAGGTCCATTTATGGACTGAAGCAAGCTTCCCGGAGCTAGAACATAAGATTTGATGAGGCTGTCAAGTCTTATGACTTTATTAAGAATGAAGATGAGCCTTGTGTGTACAAGAAGACCAGTGGGAGTGCAGTCACTTTTCTAGTTCTTTACGTTGATGACATACTAATCATTGGGAATGATGTAGCTATGATGTCATCAGTAAAGATCTGGTTGTCGAAAAACTTCTCCATGAAGGATTTGGGAGAAGCATCCTACGTATTGGGAATACGGATCTATAGAGATAGATCAAAGAGGATGCTTGGAATGACACAATCCTTGTACATAGATACCATAGTCAAAAGGTTTGACATGGAAAATTCCAAGAGAGGTCTCATACCGATGAGACATGGAATTAGTCTCTCAAAGGAGCAGTCTCCTAAGACTCCTAATGAGAGGGCATTCATGGATAGGATACCCTATGCCTCTGCTATAGGATCTATCATGTATGCCATGCTATGTACACGGCCTGATGTTGCATTTGCTCTAAGTGTTACGAGCAGATTTCAGGCTGATCCAGGCGAAGAGCACTGGAAGGTAGTGAAATGTATCCTTAAGTACTTGAGAAGAACTAAGGATATGTTTCTTGTCTATGGAGGAGGTGACTTGAAACTACGAGGCTATATTGACTCGAGTTTCCAGTCGGATCCAGATGATAGCAAGTCTACATCTGGATTCGTGTTTACTTTGAACGGAGGCGCAGTGTGCTGGAAGAGTTCCAAGCAAGTAACCACTGCAGATTCGACGACTGAAGCTGAGTACATCGCTGCAGCTGAAGCCGCCAAGGAAGCAGTGTGGTTGAAGAAATTCATCACCGACCTCGGCGTTGTTCCCAGCATCTCTGAGCTTGTTCCACTGTTGTGCGACAACAATGGAGCTATTGCGCAAGCGAAAGAGCCGCGATCTCATCAGAAATCGAAGCATATTCTGAGGCGCTTTTACCTTATCAGAGAGATCATATCCAGAGGAGATGTAGTAGTGGAAAGAGTTCCATCCGTCAACAATGTAGCAGATCTACTGACGAAGCCGTTGGCTCAAATTGTGTTTAAGCGTCACCTAGAGTCTATAGGCTTATTGTATAAAGGTGATTAGCTTTAGTCCAAGTGGGAGATTGTTAGTTTAGGTGGCCTACAAGCCAATCTGACTATGTAAATCTCGTTCATTTATTAATAAAATGGCATAATATTCATTATGTGTAAATCGCATTAATTATCGTTTCATAATGAAGTCCGTGAATATGTGTTATAGTGATCAGATTATGATGAGATCATACTAATAAGACTGATCACTTAAACACACATATTCTTAATTGTTCCTAGTCGGAGGATATCCGAGAAGGACATCGAATATCCGGTTAGACTAGTACATATTACTCCTGCTCATATGATGAAGGTGACTGATCTCATAAGTCACTTGTGTGGAGACACTAAGGCGAATCTGTAGGTGCTCATTGGAGAATGAGTTCACTGAACTGATCCGACTGAATCGTTGGATGGTAATGTACCTCACTGTCAACCAGCTTGATTCTATTGTCGTAGTTGCGTGGATGGTCCTCGGACCTGAGACACCAAGGACACCTTGTCGGTGGACTTCTGTGCTTTGACCTTGGTTTACGAATCTCTAGCCACGGGATTCTAATACACCAAGGATTGGGTACAGCGGAATACCGTCGAAGGGAATTGTGTGTCAATAAGGAATCATTCGCTCTCGGTACTTAGAGGGAGAATGCTCTAGGAAGGATGCGCGAAAGTCCCTGGCTAGGGCGGACGATAATATCGGGAAAAGAGTTTTCCGATATTCATCAGCGGCATTCAATCCAAGTGAGTCGACCGGTTAGGGTTTGACAGCTCGCCATGCCCTGAGTTGACTCGAGAGCATTGTACGAATGAAGGATTATATCCACGCGGTAACTGTCGGCGGAAAGGTTCCAAGAGTGGGTTACTTAACCCCAAATACCTTCCGAGTTCACGCGGTATTGCTTGGCACCCAACGTGATTGGAGGCCCGGTCGAATTCGATGTGCGACATCAATTCGATTGATTAATTGATTAATAAAGGGTTATTAATTAATTAATAAAGCCAGTGAGGAGTCACTGGGCTTGTTGGGCCATTAACTGGACTGGTACTTGGGCCTAGAGGGTCACACGCAAAAGATTCTCAAGGCGATAGATAAATAAGTGGATTTTTTACAAACCGAGGGTTTTTATGAAAAACCGCGCTGTTAGTATAAAACATAGCGAACGGGCTGAGCAAGCCAGGCTACTGCTAACCCTAGCCGCCCCTCCTCAGTTTCTCTCTCTCTCTGGCGTCCAGACAAATCCAGATCTGCTCCTCCGCTTCTCCGAATCCCGTTCGACGGGAAATCGTCCGCGGCTTGCGCCGATCGTTGCGGCGACCGGCGGAGGTTTCGTGGGCTGCGAAGAACAAGGAACGCGAGGATATCCGTCGCGGGGAGGATCGCGTGGACTTCGCTAGAGGTCGGGCGCTTGCGCGGCTTGCGGTGTCGCACCGACGGAACCGAACGGTTGCGGATTCGAATCCGCACACGGTGAGAACCGATAATCCGATTATCGTCGTATTTTAGTATTTCGAAACGGGAACGGATCGCTGTTTTATTTTATTTTCCACTGCGTTAGCGATCCGGAGAAACCCGAGATAACCCAACACTCCCCCCATCCCTAACCCTAATCTGCCTTGCAGGTTGCAGGTGGGGAGGCCGGCAGTTGATCCGAGCGGCGCCGCCCAACTGCTAGCCTCCAGCGCAGGCCGGCCCCGACGGTGAACCCGACCCGCACCCCCCCCCCCCCCCCCGCCGGCGAGCTCTCTGGCGCTGGCAGACCCCCAGAGAACCCAAAAAAAAAGCTGCTGGTCACCCCCTTAAGCACCCTAAATTTCTGGTTTTAAAGGGTTCTTTAAACCCAAAGGAAGGAGAAAGAGATGGGTCTCTCTCCGGCCACCACCAGCGGCCACTCCAGCTCCGGCCACCGACCCGGTGGTGAGCAGGGACACAACAGGGGTCCGGTTCTCGTCCCCAACGATTGGGAAGTCCGTGCGAAGCCGCCGAGTGTGCCCGGAACCCGTTGTTCTTCGTCCGACGAAGAACGCGAAAAATCCCCAAAATAAAATTCGAAATTTGTAGGAAAGATAATATAATTATTCATAAAAAATCTATGTTCATCTTATGAACATGGATCCAGCAAACATATCGAATTAGTGCATGGAATAATACATAGAAAATTTAATTTCAGAATTCGAAACGGGACGAGAAATAGTGGAACCTGGCTCTGATACCACTGTTGGGTTCTCGTGTTTCTCCGGATTGCTCACGCAGCGGAAAATAAAATATTAAACCAGCGATCTGTTCTCGTTTCGAAAAAACTAAAATCTCGATAATCGGATTATCGAATCTTACCGTATGCATATTCGAATCCGCAACGCGCAAGCGCCTGGCCTCTAGCGGAGTCCACGCAATCCTCCTCGCAGTGGATATCCTCACGTTCCTCGTTCTTCACAGCTCACGAAGTCTCCGCCGTTCATCGCAACAATCGCCGCAACGCGCGGACGATTTCCCGTCAAACGGGAGTCGGAGAAGCGGTGGAGCAGATCCGGGGATCCCGATTCTTCTAGGGCACCAGAGAGAGAGAAAGAGAGGTGGGGGCGGCTAGGGCTAGCAGCAGCTTGGCCTGCTCAGCCCGTTCGCTACATTTTATACTAACCACGCAGTTTTTCATAAAAACTCCCGATTTATATAAAACCCACTTATCTATCTATCGCCTTGAGAATCATTTGTGTGTGACCCTCTAGGCCCAATAACCAGTCCGGTTAATAGCCCAATAAGCCCAGTGACTCCTCACTGGCTTTATTAATCAATTAATAACTCTTTATTAATTAATTAATCAATCGAATTGATGCCGCACATCGAATTCGATTGGGCCTCCGATCACGTTGGGTGCCAAGTAACACCGCGTAAACCCGGAAGGTATCGGGGTTAAGTAACCCACTCTTGGAACCTTTCCGCCGACAGCTACCGCGTAGATATAGTCCTTCATTCGTACAATGCTCTCGAGTCAACCTAGGGTATGGCATGCTGTCAAACCCTAACCGGTCGACTCACTTAGATCGGATGTTGCCGTATAATATCGGAAAACTCCTAGCGCATTCTCTCTCATCCGCCCTGGCCAGGGACTTTCGCGCATCCTTCCTAGCGCATTCTCTCTCATCGTACCGAGAGTAAATGATTCCTTATTGACACTCAATTCACTTCGACGGTATTCCGCTGTACCCAATCATGGTTATTTAGAATCCTGTGGTTAAAGATTCATAAACCAAAGTCAAAGCACAGAAGTCCACCGACAAGGTGTACTTAGTGTCTCAGGTCCGAGGACCATCCACGCAACTGCGACAATAGAATCAAGCTGGTTGACAGTGAAGTACAATACCATCCAGCGATTCAGTCAGATCAGTTCAGTGAACTCATTCTCCAATAAGCAACTACATATTCGCCTTAGTGTCTCCACACAAGTGACTATAAGATCAGTCACCCTCATCGCATGAGCAGGAATAATCTGTACTAGTCTAACCGGATATCCGACGTCCTTCTTGGATATCCTCCGACTAAGAACAATTAAGAATATGTGTGTTTAAGTGATCAGTCTCACTAGTATGATCTCATCATAATCTAATCACTATCGCACATATTCACGGACTTCATTATGAGACAATAATTAATACGATTTACACACAATGAATATTATGCCATTATATTAATAAATATGAACGAGATTACAAAGTCATATTGGCTTGTAGGCCACTTAAGACTAACACCTGGTTGTATACTAGTTGCTTGAGAGGTTGGTTAAAAGCTGGCTGATATGGCTACTGGGGTGGCCTGAAACCCTGTTGGTTCGACAGCCTCTGCCTATTGTACTACAGTTGTTGACTCCTCATGAGCTGGGGTTGATTATTGTTTACCGTGCTAATCTACTTATGAGACAATGTGTCCTATGTGGTTGGACCCAGATTAGAAGAATTGAGAAGAGCAGGCTTCCGAGGTGGAGGCTTGTTAGGTCGGTGTGAATCAAAGACACTGGAGAAGGTAAAGTCCTTAAAAGCATTTTGGGCATAGCGCGCCCTCCCATACAAGTCTGCCATGTTAGTCAAATTATTCAATGTCAGGACCAACTTATACTATGGGGTTGCATTGACGATCATCATCTTAACCTGCTCGGATTCAAATAGATGATCCTTGATTTTCTCGGCCATGGCCCTCCATCTATTAGCAAAAGTTACAAAGTCCTCATCATACATCTTTTTGGCTACCAAATCAATTATGGAAAGTAACGGTGCAATCATGTCTTTGTAACGCTGCAGGAATTTTCTAGATATAGTGTCAAAGTCCTTAACATCATAGGGGTATAATGAAAAGAACCATTCTACGACTGATCCATTTGATGATCTTCTGAAGAGGAAAGCCAGTGACCTTTTATCACTTTGCCAGAATGATGATTCATACATGAATTCCTTCATATGGGTAAAAAGATTACCAGAACCGTTATACTTTCGATACACAGGCATCTCAGAAGGTGGAAGGTAGAACACAAGTAGGTTAGGGATGGAAACTTCGGGAGCGGCCTTGGTATCCATCATCCTTTTGAAGCTCTTGAATTGCTCGTCCATCTAGTTAATCTTCGTAAAGAGAGCCTGGGTGACTAGATCAGCTCGTGGGGGTGGGGGTGGGGGTGCCTGAAAGGTCTGCCTCCTAGAGTAGCTAGGACATGGAGGACAGTAAGGCTAAGAACCGGCAGCATTTCCGCCATGTCCGAAGGCAATTTGATAAGTTGGCGTCGGCGGCCAAACCGGAATCTGGAAGAAGATTGTTGAGGGGCCATAGGCCTAAGAGTGGAGATACGAAGGCCTTCCATGGCCTGAGTAGGGATCTGATGGATGATAGGGGGAACCGAGATGTGCGATTCAGATGAATGTACGGGGGTCTTCCCCTTCAGAATGGATTAGATTGCCTCAAGTTGTTGAGGGTCCACATGGGTATCAAGGGCTCCTAGCACGGTTACCAGATTAGGAGGATTAGCATAAGAAGGCTCAACTTGATCTTGAGCCTCTTCGTAAGTGGGATTTGAAATGATGTGGACGTAAGGACGATCCACGTTGGAATTGTATTGATTACGAGTGAATTGACCCTGACCTTGAGGGGCATAAGCATCTCCCTCATACACAGTTTGAAAGTAATTAGAATTACATGAGGCATTAGCACCTCCCCCATCTTTAGAGTGATAATCATAATCATGAGGGGCATGGGCATCTCCATCATACTCAAATCGGGTATCATGTTCATAAGCAGCCATTCCAACGACTCTACCTGAACACAGCATCATGTTATTTTAATTAATCACAGAATCAAACAAGTTTGCACAGAGATTAGCAACCAAGTGAATGCTTATATTGTTTCGAGAGTTTTTTGTTGAGTTAATTGAATTTTATGCATAGATTCCCTCAGTAGGTAGGATCTTAGTTTCAGTTCAATTTTTCACCATTATGTTCTATGGCTCCACTCACAATGTTATGAAAATCTACCCGGTACTTCAATAGTACAACCAGCCCGATGAATAGAGAGGAATTCTCTATTTTTGGGGATTCACGGACGTCTCAACACTAACCACTCTAGTCTGACCGAAGAACCAACCCAGTCAGAGAGAGGTGAGAGTGCCGAGAGGGGTGTTCCTATAGAAGGGGAGTAAACTTCCAGTACTAATGACTTGCAACCGGGATGGCCTCTAATACAATAGATATGAATATAATAGTGGAAACAAGTCAAAAATCCAAGATCTGTTGGCTGAAGATTAGGCTACTTGAATGGCGTCGTTCTAAGTCGACGTTATTCAACACAGTAACCCACTGTCAACAGAGCCTCGGGCAGTAAGGCAAATAGGATAACCAAGATAAATGACGTTGGGCCAGGGCGACGTCGTTCAAAATGGCGTCGCTGTCTCAGGGAGCAAGACTTAAGATGCTCACTAAAGCCTGACCTCCCTTAACAAGAAAGGGGAAAATGGATGGTCAACCAACACCCGTATTAGCAGAGTCGGGCATACTTCCCCGGGTAGCAGACTGTGAATGAAGAAATTAGGGAAGTCATTGGTGGCGCATTGGTAAGTTATGATTCGTACCCAATATCTGAAGGACCCGTTGCACTTGGTTCACTGAGGAGCTGGTTTGAAAACTTATGTCAGCTGTGATTGGAAATCCATGTCAAGGTGAGGACCGTTTGGTGGCAGTTTCAAGGTTACGAGCTTGAGGAGGATTGGTAATGTGTTTTTATCCTTGGGCGGTTATTTATTTTAATGTATGTGCTGAAGGGGTACATTTTCTCATTTGGTCACTGTAATCCTCCAAGATCATGCTGTTCTCTGGTGCACAAAGGCATACTGAATAAGTAGTTTTCTTTTACGAACAAGTCAAGGCTGTCAACCTGGAGTTAAATGTGGATTCTTGTGCAGCTGGAGCTTGCATGCAGAGAAAAGTCTGGGAAAACATCCAACTGTTCAGTTGATGAGGTGCATAACTTTTATATATTAATCAAATTTAACCTCTCTCTCATGGTCACTTACAATTTGCACTACAATTTATGACTTTGGCAGAGTTTATGTACAAAAGTCTCTAGACATCTCCTTGTTTGGGTAGAAGAACAAACTTACTGGATTGCTTCACGGTTCTTGATGTTGGGGTTCGAGCTGGACCTATACTCTCCCAATGAAGATTGCATGGTCTATTGGTACATGTATGTTGTCTTTATTAAACTATTAGAGAAGATGCAGCTCAGATTAGCAAGCAACAGTGAGAATTATTAAGTTGTTCCCTCATATGCAAACTTTGGATTATTATCTTGATCTGTCAGCTTACATTGATGAATGAACCTGTTGCTATCTGTAAGGCCCATAACATGTAGTAACCTGCCTTTCAAGTCTCCGGCCCAAGAACAATGAGCTACTGTTTTAGTGCGACTCATGGGAGATGATTTCTTTCATGTTTATATGGTTGTATATAGTGTGCATTTGCACGTTTTTCCCATTTGGATTATTTTAGTATGACCCATGGAAGATGATTTTTTTTCATGTTTATATGGCTGTATATAGTGTGCATTTGCACATGTTTTTCCCATTCGGATGATTTTGGTGAAATCTATTTTCCTATTGAGCAACTCCCAATTTCACCCTCCCTTCTAAGTTTCTTTCACCAGTGCATGTATGTGTGCTGGCTTGTGTCCATCTCCCACGTGGCTTGGCCCATTTGGGTAGTGACACCTACTTGCCCCATCTCTTTAAAGCTGTGTAAACCTCATACAGAAATGCTCGATACAAAAGAAGGAATGTAAACAAATTTGGATATGGTTCAGATATCTGGTATCATATTCACTTGTCTTCCAAATACAAAATGCATCGTTCAGATCCATCCCGAATACAATTTTTTTCAAATATGGATACTGTGTTAGACAAAATCCCGGTTATGCATTCGAATATATGGTAAATCCCTAAAAATCTGGAGACATCCAAATTCTTACAAACCACAAAATTCAAGGTGTTGAGTGTGAAGGGGCTCAAGATTATAAGCACTGAACACAACTGAAATTAACCGATGTAAGACTATTATATAGCCGCTCCAACACTCCCCCTCAACCAAGATGGGCCGTGGAAATTAGATAACAGGAGGTGGTGCAAATTAGAAGATAAAGTTGGATTAGGTCCTGCTCTGATACCATCTTACAAACCACAAAACTTGGGGTGTTGAGTGTGAAGGGGCTCAAGATCATAAGTACTGACCACAACTGAAATTAACCGATGTAAGACTATTATAAAGCCGCTCCAACACAAATGTTTGGAAGCCATGGAAGCCAGTCCAAGCTCTCTTTTTGCGGATTTAGAAGTGATGTGGCTATTTGAGATGAGGCAAGCTAATATTCTATGGAGGTATGTTATCAGTTGCATGTCTCTAAAATTTTCTTAATCAACGGTGACAAACGGGTTTTTCTTTTTAAGTTTAGGTGTTTTCTTGATATAGCATTTCAGGTTTCTGATGTTGATAGTGCCAAAGTCAGTGTCCACAACACTAGCATTTCACGGTTACTGATGCATCTTGTTATCTACAACAGTAATGTACCCCTCGCAGTACTATTTGACTAACCTATAGTTGCAGGGAGCTGGTTATGGGAGTGGAATGTCTAGGTGGGAAAGCCGATTAAAGCATCTCAATAGAAGATACTTGAACAATATTTTCAGTACAGCAAGTGATATCTATCACCTATAAATTTTTCCATAGCGACAGTCCAATCATGCTGTCAAGCACAATGGAAAGCTATTAAAAAATTAATGAAGTACTTGAATGTTACTTTGTACCACAAATTAGTATATCAAGTAGATATATTTGAGATGCTTGATTATTTCGATGTAGATTTTGGAGGTGATAAAGATGATAGAAAGTTCACTTCGGGACACTTGTTCATCTTTGGTGGTGGTATTATTTCTTAGAGTAACAAGAAACAACAATGCATTGTAAGATATACACAGGAAATTGAGTATGTTATATGTAGTATGGCTATTACTCATGCAGTCTAGATAAGGCGATTTTTGATATATTTGAATCTCAACTTGATAGAAGGACCAATTGAGATCTACTGTGATAATACGAATAGTTCAAGAAGAAAACATATAAAAATTTAATATCATTATATACGTGATATTGTACAAAAAGAAAAAATTAAAGTGACTTATATTCCTACTAGTGATGCGATTACAGATCCGTTGACAAAAAGTATACCGATAGAAAGTTTTGTCAAACATATAATTTGATGGGACTTAAAAATATATAAATCAAAAAGTATTTTTATGAATAATAAAAATGATGATACATTTCACGGATAATGAAAATGTATCTAAAAAAATAGAACATTAATACATCTCACGAATAGTGAGAATGTATTAGAATGAATAATAGATCTCATAAATAGCGAGAGTATATTCAGAATTATTTTGGTCTTAGTGGCCAAATGGGAGATGTTAGTGTACATAACCACTAAGCCCACCTAAAGTGGGAGTTTGTCCTTATCCTCCGTGGGATTCAAAATTCAAATGACAAGAGATTTGGTCTCCTACGTTCGCTAATATTTAAGAGGCGGTTCCCATGGGAAGCAGAGATGACTAGCATAAATATTAACCTCTATTAATAAGTGGGTTCCCTGCTCTCCGAAGATATACACAACACAAGTGAGAAACAGAGATCACATTATGAAGAATTCTTTGATTCGCCATCAGAACTCTCTCCCTCCTCCCTCCCCCTTATTCCCTTCAAAATAAAGGTCAAAACAATCTCATTTTCCTTACGTATGGATAAGTTATCGTCTTCTCTATGCTTACATCCACCTTTCATATACTTCATGAATCCAAAGACTTAAGGAAGCGTTTGTTATCGTCATTGGGGGCACCAAAATAGATTCTCCCTGTGCATCGTTCCTCCCACTTCCCTTTTTTTGAGATGTCTTGGGAGAAAAGCATGCCCATTTGTTACAATTTATCCGAAGTGATTACTCACAAGTGGAAGTTACCATTTGGACATGGAGAGTCTCGTAAGCAAGTCTCTCAAGTTAATTATTATGGACATTTTCAAAATTTTCGTAGGTAATGTCAAATAGGCACCGGCTGATTCTCTCAGTATCCTTCTTTTTCAAGATACTGAGAGAAGCATAAGTCCATCACTTATGTGTCCAACGGTCACAAACTAGATTTTTGAAAATCTAAAATTTTGTTGGCTATTTAATTTCTCTACAAGTCTTATCTTTATTTTTTGAATAATCAAGGCCTTTGAAGTAACAAACGCAGCCTTGACAAACAATTGCTTCTTTTTAATCGTGGAAACACAAAGAGGGGTACTAATAGCTTTAATAACATTGGATATTCAAAAAGATATTCCAACTTCACTTATTTTTATTTGAAGATTTTTTTTTAAATACCAAGGTATTGACGTAATAACATGTTTAGGAGAGTGTGACGTGACCTTACCCATTTGTGAAGTGCCTAGGACTTTTTTTGTTAAAAGAAAAAAAAAAAGTTTGGACAAGTGGCTTAACGGCCAAAGTGTTGCTAAAATGAGAGAAATTCTAGTCTCACAAGTTCTCTTACGGTGAACAATTCTTCACTGAAGACAAATATTTCATGTGAGTAGATACTAATTTTAAGTCAACTCCACAACAACAACAACAACAACAAAAAAAAAAAAATTATAACATTTTTGGAAGTTTAATATGATATAAAGTAGTATATAAAACAAGACTTATCTGGATTTTGTGGACCCACTTGGAAATTTATTTCCTTATTTTGATATTTAGAGAAGACCCTTAAGTATTTTCTTGTTTTGTTTTACAAGAAACTAAATAAATACTCTTTGATTTTAAAATCATAATTTTGTTAATTTTTAAGAAGGAATGATTTTGAAACTGGGGAATTACATAGGGTTCGTTTGGTTATATCTAGAACATATTCGGATGGAAAAGATTAATAAGAAAACACATTGACAAGGAAAATAAAAACAAACATTTATCATTTGGTACTTATGAAAATATTTTCAACTCCTTTAAAAAATGACATTCTATTTTATCTTATGGATGTCAAAATCGAGGAAAGGAGAAATCGATAAATTAAGCTTTTTGTTGACTAGAGTTCTACGGACTACCAAACAACTGATTTCAATACATTTTTCGGAAAATGCATTTCATGTGGCCTATTTTTCATAAAAACAAATGGACTCATAATTTTACGTTGATCTAACAGGGCACAAACGGCGTAGGGAAAGGCTTGAAAAATAAAAGGCGCATCAAGGAAAAGGATCACAGCCACTTTCTCCCATTGAAGCATTGAGAGGATGATCCTAGTTATAATAGAGATAAGATTTTTTGGACTTCGATTCTTTGGATTCTGATGCGCTCACAAAGGTTAAGGTGGATGAAAATGTTGCTCATAAGAGAACACTTCTCCATACCTATTCACGAAACATTTAAGGGCAGGAACAAACTAGAAAAAAAGTTTTGGTATTGCCTGAATTTTTCTACGCTCTACAATTGACTAAGTCTAATTAGAGTTTTCCTTTGGGAATCGCCTAGGGTTCTCTTGATTGCTCTTCTTCTATTTGAAGTGTTTCTCATCACCTTCTTAGGTCTCCATATTGAAAGTAGAGTTTCAGTTGGTGTTTGGGGATTGGCATTCAACCCAATTTTTGACTCCTACAATTTAGAGATTCAAAAGAAAAGATATCATAATGACCTCACATTCAGTCAAAACATAAAAATAAAAATAATGACCTCATTGGTGATCATTCAAATCCTTAAGGGCATCGGTTAATCACTTTGTCTCTTGTGCACCATCTATGTTGTGTTAATATGTCGAAGGATATCTGATTATCCATTTATCAGTTCTTATCTGAAATTTAAAAGAAGGATAATGATACATTTTTTGTATTTTTCAAATAAGGGTAGGGATAGTGCTCGTATTGGAATATTAAAAGATAAGAATAAGAGCATACTAGTTTCGTATCTTTTTATCTCCTTACTAATCCATTTATTTTCTTCATACATCTGATTGATCCCAAGCTTCCAATAGCTTCCAATCATGTGCTATCCTTGGGTAGAATAATCGCATATTCCCACAAGAACATGACCCTTGGGAGGATATATACGGATGAAGACGCTTGGATACCCATTGCTGTTGGAGGGATTAGTGTCTTTAGTAATGTCCAAAGGAGGGCTTGCCAGTTCTATTATCATCCTACTCTCCATCCCTATCTTCATAGCTAGCAACCACACCTTGCAATTCAAACTATTTCCTCTCTCATTGTTAGCATCCCCTCTCGCCCTTTGGAAAGAGCCGAGCTTTATAAAATTTGAACTCAAGCTCAATAAAACATTTACAAGCTCGAACCGAACCCGAATCACGATTCAAACCTAAACTCAAGTTCGAGTCAAAAAGGTCGAACTCAAATCAAACTCGTTTAAATTAGAAAATTATTTAATTTATTTTAAAAATATTTGATTGGACAAATTAAGACCAATTAATATGACCGGCCTAATTAACAACAGCCCCAAGAGAAGAGCCTATTAGATTTAAGGCCCATACCCATTCAGGCATGCAGGCCCCAAACACAGATAAAAGGTGGAGGGGGCAAAAGATGTACCACCCGGTACTGGACTAAACCCATGAAGTAAGGGTCCCCGTCAGGTGGGCGGGCAAGGTGCTGGCGGGACAGTATAAAATCGGGTTCTTAAAAAGTCGTAGACCTCTTATATGCTTGTTAATTTGATAGTATGACTAGGGGTGGAGATAGGTCAGGCCGCTTATAAGGAGCCTACAGCCTAACTTGACCTGTTTAGCAACTAGTTAATAGAGCGCGCTTCGCGCGAGTACTCCTTAAATAAATATTTTTATTATTAGATGCATGCAATCTATTTGATCTTAGATAATGTAAGGGGTCTTTTATGAATTTTTTAGAAAATATTACTAACTTTTGAATAAAAATATGTAATTTATAAATATATATCAAAATATTCATTTGTCACCATATTTTTTGAATATATATGTTTAGGGCATACAAGCTTATCAAAAATAATGACTTCATTTTTAAATAGATTTAGAAAAAATGTACATACACATTGGTGTAAAGTTACAATTAATATTAAATGTATTAGTTTTAAAATTGGATAAAATTTAACCTAACAAAAATGTCTCTTTCATTTTCTCATATGATGCAAGAAGAGCCGGTGAGTAAATATTTGTACAAAAAAATTGGTAATAAGAAAAAATAGACTATAACTATTGTAAAAAATATATATATTCTTAAAATTCATCCAACCATACATGAATATCACAAACTAAAAACAAATATGAATCGACTTGTCAAAATAAATAAACAAGATAGGTTTGATTTATTTTCTTAGATGACTTAAGAAGAATGCATAAATATATTTTTTATGCTGATAATAGTAAGTTAGATTTTTACGAGTATACAAAACTAAACTTTAATTTAAAACTTGTTGTAAGATTTTCAGAGATTGTAGTACTTGTTGTGAGATTTTTAGAGATTGCTAGTGCAATCTATCGCAGTTAGGGATTAAATTCTATAGTTTTGATATTTATATATCAGTCTCAGAAATTTATTTTTTATTAATGATTCTCCTTAAAGATTAAGAATATCTCCTTAAAAAAAAATTTGAGAATCTTCTTAGAAGGTAACTTATCAAATAAACATGTAATCATTAGAGGTTAAAATTAAACATCATGGTTATGATGACTCCTAAAGTATGACAAATTATAAGGGTTAATGTCTTAAAATTTATAAAACAAAAAGAGAGAAATAAAAAGGTATAGGTGAATATAAAAACATATATCATATGAACGTTTTGCATAGAAGGGGGGTTCCAGTTGCACCTCTGAGCACAATCCCAACACTGCTGATAACATCATTCAGAGCGCCATCAACATTGATTTTATAAGTGTTGGGAGGGGGACCAAGAGAAAAAGTCAGTAAGAGCTGACTTAAGGATGAGAAGGGGGTCCGAGGATTTGCCCTCCATCACGAACTTGCATATGTGTTTCCATAATTGCCACATAAGAGAGCATCCGAGGGCCAAATTACTGAATTTCTCTTGTTCATTAATGTATTGAGCGTTAAACCAATTGACAATCCTGTTTTCCAATCTGCATCAGCTCGGTAAGAGAAGGGAGATGCAAACCAGGTGGCTCTTGCAACATGACAGTAGAACAGAACGTGATCAATGGTTTCTTCAGGGGCATTACATCTCTGACAGCCCCTGAGGGCTTTCTTGGTGAATTTGGCAAGCCTAGCATTGGTGGGGGTGGCTCCGTTTAATGCCTTCCACAAGAACAGGATAATTCTGGGGGGGATGTTACCTGTCAACTTAGGATGCCAAAGGCACTTCCAAATGGCTGCACACTTTGAAGAAGATGGTCTCTGCACCTCGATCAAGCACCGATAAGCGGAACAAACAGTGAAGATCCCATCAATGGTTGGTTTCCAGACTAACTTGTCTGGAGTCCGCCCGGAATTATGAACAAGATGGATCTTTAGGATGGCCTGCTGAACATGAGACTCGAACAGATCCGAGATCTTGTTGAGGTTCCGAGCGTCATTAGAGATGAGATCTGCCACTCTGAGAGGGATGGGGCCTACGTAACTCTGTTTAACCGAGGCCAAATGAGGGAAATTCGGGATCCAATGGTCCTTCCAAATATTAATATTTGTACCTGAGCAGACAGACCAGATGCAGCGGCTGAACAATTCCTCTCTAACTGACAACATTCCGGCCCAGGCGGAAGAGATGTTGTGTCTCCTTTTAGTATCCCAAAAGGAATCGGATCCCAAATATTTGTCCCTAAGCAGACAGGCCCAGGGACTATGATAATCATGCAAGAATTTCCAAGTTGTTTTCATAAGAGCAGCCTTATCGTAAATACTGAAGTCCCGAACACAAAGCCCTCCATGGTGTTTTTGCGAGGTAATTTTGATCCAACTTGTGAGGTTAAGTTTATGACTGTCAGAGGTGCCCCACCAGAAATCCTTTTGGATTTTGTTCAGTCTCTTGAGCAGGGTAGTAGGGAGCAAAGAAGTTTCCATGATATGAGCAGGGATGGCGCTAAGCGTGGACTTGATGAGCACAGTTCTGCCAGCAGTGGACAGGGTGAATGCCTTCCATTTACTTACCCTGCGACGAAGCCTATCTTCAATAAATTGGAAATGGCTAATCCTGCCTCTAGTTACACAGATGGGTACTCCTAGATATAAGGAATCTTTTCTTAGAATGGGCACCCTGCAAATCTCCGTCAACTATTTACGAATCTGGTATGGAGTGTTTGGGCTAAACATAATGCCAAATGAATTAAATGACTGTAAGGATGACCGGATGGATGAACCCAACAAATCAAAACAAATAAGGACTTGAACCGAACGATCAAGAACCGTCCAATTCTTTTCATATCTATAGGTTATAGATTTAGGTCCCTTCATATAGGTCTATTTTCACAAATAGGCCAGACCTATTTTTCAAAAACCTGTTTTATAGGTCTGCAGGTCAGTCTATTTACATATTATATATATATATATATATATAAAAGCCAAGACTTATTTTTGACCTATTTCTTGATAGACCTAAACAAGCCAACAGGTCAGACCAGGCCTAGTGATTTTTCTAAACAGACTAGGCTAGACCTCTTTTTTGGCCTACAATAGGCCAACAGGCCAGGCCCAGGCTGAACCTTTACTTATTTGTTTCCGATAACTTTTGATAAGAATATCACGTGTTCTAAAGGATAAGGATAAGAATAGAGGTGTGTTAGGTAAGAGGGAAGGGAGACTAGGGTTTTATAATGTGATTTAGAATCCAATTAGTTGATCAAATCTCACCTTATAGTGAAGGAAGATGTCTTGTTGAAATGCCTAGGGGTAACACTATGACAGTAAACATAGACGCATTCTTAATAGCATCTTTTCACATAACAGATGAGTCTCCTTCTAACGTATAGCAACTAGCAAATGACACCTGGGGGGAGAAGGTGAAGTGGCCTTGCCTTCTCCCAAAAATTGCCTGACCCTGGCGGAACCTTCGCCAGTCTTCTTCGACAAACCCCTCATCACCTTGGTGATAGCCATCTGGGTGGGGGAAGTCTCATTCGAGGGCTTCTCCCTCCCCTCCTATAGGTGCATCTTCCTCTTTCCTTACCCTATTCTTTCCCTCCCCTCTCTCCCTACCATCCATTTCTTCCTATCTTTATTCTCCTCTTTGTTTTCACTCCACCTTTCAATTTTGTTGGGAAGTCCTTTGTCAAATGACTCCCATGCCCCTGACCTTTTGCCCTATTTTTAACCTCCCCTCAACTTGGCCCTAGGTCTTGCCAGTAGTTCTCTCCGGCTTTACTGCCTGTAGTTCCCTTCTTATGTGGGCTGCTTTTGCTTTCAACCCCACCCCTCCTTGTTTCCACTTCCATTGCCCTTTGCTTAGTCTTTGTAGCGTGGCACTCGAACAGCTGTCCTCAGGATATAGTCTCTTTTTAGAGTAATACTTGCTGTAATGCAGGGCACAACAACCGTCCGATCGGACGGCTGCTGTATAGCTTGTCTAAAATTTAAGGGGGGGGGGGAGGGTTTGGAGGTGTTTTTCAAATTTTTTTTGTTTTCTTGTCAGATTTTTTAATTTTTTTTAAAACATCTGATAAAAAATTCGACGGTACATCCGAGTTGCCCAGGTCGGCCCCGATCCGACTCTATATTTTTTAAAAAAAAGAAACATTTTGCACGTAAATCAAGATTTGTGTCTAATTTTTTTAAAAAAAAAAATACAGTCAGGATCCGAGCAATCCGAATGTACCGTCAAATTTTTTATCGGATGTTCTAAAAAAATTTAAAAATCTGATAAAAAAATAATAATAAATAAAAAACGCCTCCAAACCGCCCTTAAATTTTAAACGGCAGCCGTCGATCTGGCGACTGTTGTGTCATACATTGCAATCCACGTTGAATTGCAATGCATGACATAATGTGGATTACAATGCATAGCATTGCAGCAAGTATTACTAACTTCTCCAATCAAACTGTTCGTGGATATGTGCAAATTTCTTTCAATTCTGAGCTCCCTCTTAGGCTCCATGGGCCTCCCAGCATCTCCAAAGATTCTCGTCGTTCTGCACTCATTACACGCCCTCTATTTCTATTTGCACTACCATTTCTTCTCACTGGTATCACCAATGGATCTTAAGTATTTTACCTCACACCTCTTTGTCTCTTTCAACTATCCTCATCACTTGCTAAACATGCCTACGTTTAGGGGTTGTTTGTTTGGCCTTAAAAAATTATTTTATTTTATAACATTTTTGGAAGTTTAATATGATATAAGGTAGTATATAAAACAAGACTTATCTGGATTTTGTCGACCCACTTGGAAATTTATTTCCTTATTTTGATATTTAGAGAAGACCCACTATAAATCAAAATAAGAACATTTAAGTATTTTTTTGTTTTGTTTTACAAGCAACTAAATAAATACTCTCTGATTTTTAAATCATAAAAATTTTGTTAATTTTAAGAAGTAATGATTTTGAAACTGGGAAATTACATAGGGTTCGTTTGGTTATATCTAGAACATATTCGGATGGAAAAGATTAGTAAGAAAACACATTGACAAGGAAAATAAAAACAAAATTTATCCTTTGGTACTTATGAAAATATTTTTAACTCCTTTAAAAAATGACATTCTATTTTATCTTTTGGATGTCAAAATCGAGAAAAGGATAAGTCGACAAATTAAATTTTTAGTTGATACCAAACAAGTGATTTGAATATTTTTTTCAGAAAAAGCATTTCATGTGGCCTATTTTTCATAAAAACAAATGGACTCATAATTTTACGTTGATCTAATAGGGCACAAACGGTGTAGGGAAAGGTTTGCAAAATAAAAGGCGCATCAAGGAAAAGGATCACAGCCACTTTCTCCCATTGAAGCATTGAGAGGATGATCCTAGTTATAACAGAGATGAGATTTTTTGGACTTCGATTCTTTGGATTCTGATGCGCTCACAAAGGTTAAAGATGTCATTTGACTGGAAAAAATAAGTAAAATATCATATGCATTCTTGATCGTTATTGTAGGTGCCCACATGCTATATAGAATGAGACTCATGATCTCATCTTGTTGTAGTATAGTTCGGCAGTTCAGATATACCAAGTAAGAAAATATGGGGGAAAAGTTTATTAAACAATGAAATTTTAGCCTCATCATTTGTATCCGGTTGTTCTGACCATGGATGACAGTTTGGTCGAACCGAATAAAACGTTTGTTCTTTCATATTAGAATGAGATTTTTGTATATATATCCCTTAAAGATGTTCAAAAAAGGTTGTAGTTATATTTTTCCGTCAAATGTCGTTAATAACATTTTATATATATTTTTTAAAATTTACTAATATTTTACCGGTATACTCCTAAATTCACTATAATTTTACGCCTAAATTCACTATAATTTTACGTGTCTCCTTATGTTATCAGGATTTATATAATCCTTTTGACATATTTGATTGTAGTTCACATTATTTTGATGGAGAGATTTCGGAGGTATTGATAATAATATTTGAGAGTTGGGCTACATATGCAAATATAATACATATCATGACCATGAGTAATGCTTGCTGCACTAGCAGTCGTGCAAAAAAAAATCGAGCTGACTGAGTTCCCCAATCACATTCTTCCATCTAAATAGACCATGTGAAGATTGTCTCCCATTAAATACGACTTGATGCCATCCGCGTGTTAGAACATTTGGCGGAGCCGAGGTAAAATAGTAAAAAAAAAATTTACATGTCAAACTACTTGTTGAGGATATGGACGGTGCTCTTAAGAGTATGATCGGGCTATCGAGATTACGATCGGACTCTCCAAAGCATATCACGCTCTCGAAAGCATGATGCTCTAGAGAGCATATGAATGTTGTGGAGAAAATTGCCAAAGCTTATGCTCTCCAAAATGTGATCGTGTTCTCGAGATCACAATCCATGCTCTCGAAAAGCAATTTGTCGGATAATTTTTTTTTATTTTTATGAATCCAGCTACTTCATATGCATTGACACACAGACAATATCGAGATACATTTAATAGGAGAGACAACCCTCATATTGTTCGTGTAGATGACGGGATGAGAATGGAGATTCAATCTAGCTCAACTTTCTTACACTGTGTTGCCGGTGCAGCAAGCATTACTCTTGTTATCAATGCTCGTGAAAAATCAAAAAGGTTACCGTTATACTCTTCAGTCAAAATACCATTAAATCAAACTTAAAGATTTTACATGTATACCCCTTCTTTACTAATACAGTGCATATATACCCATAATCCACTATAGTTTTATATATGTACCTCTAACGTCATCAAGATTTACATAATCTTTTTGACATATTTGGTTGGAGTTCAATTTATTTTGACGGAAGAGTATAACTGCAACTTTTGCAAAGATTTTAGAGATATTGATAGTAATATTTGAAAACTAGAGGTACAGATACAAATACGATATCTTATGAGAATATTCCTGCAAAAGTTGTGTCGATGTCTCTGACCAAGTATTCTGCGACCCTCAGCATCAAATTCTGCCTGACCAATAAACAAAGGGATAGAAACTTCAAATTCAAGAAAGATATCCCCACATGATTATTTGTCCACAATTCATTATTCTGCAACATTTTAGTAGTCAGTAACGATAAACCATGAATCATCCGAGAGGGACCAATATGTAACATAAGGTCAATAAGAGGACGAACCAGCTCCACAAGGCAATTGGTTCACCACTTTTCTTTCAAAAGGAAGGTCTCAGGTTCGATTTTGGTTGGGGCCTAAAACCCTCCCAGTCATACAGTCCTGGTGTTGTTGGGATCTTTATCTCTTGATTTGTAAGATTACTTTCCATAAATCAGACGGACCTAGAATTGTCGCCTAATTAGGCGAACGAACCCATCGACCTGACTGAAATTATCTCCAACTCTAGAGATAAATCTCAGGTTCCATATTAAAACCCCGATCGCTTGTAAATAATTATACATACTCGGCCTCTAGGCCCTTTCAAAAAAAGATCAATAAGAGGACAACCCAGCACAATTTGGGAAAAAGCCGAGGAAATGAACAGCTTGACACACATATACATGAGAAGTGATCAATATGATCATTTTAATTCTAGTAAATAGTATACATCATGACCAAAATAATAAAATAATGTTTAACTTAGTCATCAGTTATCTTCTCTTTTTCATACCATTTTATGATCTTTTTCGTACCATTTTAAATACATGCCCCCTTGAATTCTTACGGATACCATTCACATGATTCCGAGACTATGCTGCAACTGCAACTTAAACTTGGCTCATTAGAGTCGACCGTCATATTTAAGTCAGCTCACGTACAGATCTTATATTTAACTCTGCTCATTATGGCTCAGGTACTTATGATACGGCAAAAATACGTTCAAATATAATTTTTTAAAAATTCGCATGTTTTAAAAATTCGGCATAATATACGTACAATGTATTATGTGTTCAACTTTTTAAAAATTTAGATTAAAAATATGAATAATATTTAACATTAGTAATGAGATATACACTGGTAAATTTAATAAATTTAACTCTCATCTACCAAACAATGTCAAAAGAAGTAGCATTTTGTCAGATACAAGAATCATGCAGCCCCGTATCACACACATAGGCACCTCAGATATTCATAAATATGTTTAAAAAATATAATAAGACATTCTAATGTGTATATTCTAAGCATTAAGGCGTACAAGGCTATTTAAATCTTTTGCAAGGGATCCGCAATATTTAAAATCTAACAGGAGCGAACAGGACACTTTTGGAAGTGACACGAAAAAGGCTTTTTGAGATCGAGGATTTCAATGTTGGGGACGCTTGTCTTCCTTCGAACACAACTTTGCATCTTTCTAACCAGATATGTCAGATAATTGCATAAATAAAGTGAGGCCTTGGCATTTCCCCATTGATAGCATTGAGAGATAGATCTGCCCATTCCTGGATCCTGTCAAGTAATGATCTAATATCTCCATCTGATCGAAATCCCAAAGGGGATAGCAGCCAAAAAGCTCAGGCAAGGTCACAGCTGAATAGAAGATGGTATATGCTCTCTGATTCTCCTGAACACATAGGGCAGTTTGGGTCGGTGCCTTGGATCCTTCTGGATATATTTGCATTGGTTGGAACAGCAGTATGAATGGACTGCCATATGAAATTTAGTATCTTAGGGGGAACAATCCGATTCAGCTTGGGGTTCCAGAGGATTTTCCAAAGAGTATTTCCAGATGAGGAAGAGGCTGGGAGAGATTTCTCCATCAAGGATCTATAAGCTGTCTTAACTGTGAGGATTCCATCATTAGCTCCAGTCCACACCAGGTAATCCACTGGATTGGGAGGATCTTTTGGGAGGGGGGTGGAGAGGATTTGTTTGGTAGTATGGGGCTCAAACAAGTGATTTATCTTCATTACATGCCATTCCTGATTTGAGATAAGTTGTTGCACTCTCTGTGGCACTTGGATGTTACACAAGGGAGCGATCTCAGGGGGTCTATAGCTATCCGGGATCCATAGATCTTTCCAAATATCAACACAGCATCCTGATCGAATTGACGACAAACCATATGAAAGAGCAATTCTTGGGACTACACAGCTCCCAATATGTCTCTTTCTGCAAGTATTTTGATCTGTGAGGAATCTCCAAGCAAGCCTCGTAATGGCTGCCTTGTTAAAAATTTGCGTGTCTTTGATTCCCAGACCACCTCTCATCTTATGTTGTCTGATGGTTTCCCAATTGCAAAAATGAATTTTCCTCTTTCCATTATACTCACCCCACCAAAATTCACATTGGGCCTGGTTTAATTTTCTCAAAATTTCTTTAGGGAACAGCTGGGTTGCCATGATGTGATTTGGGATACTAGCTAAGGTGGATCTGATGAGCACTATTCTCCCAGCCTGAGTCAGAGTCTGCATCTTCCATCTGCTGATCTTTGATTTTAATCTCTCAACAATATATGCCAACTGATTGGACACTGCTCTTTGTGGCAAAAATGGGACTCCCAAATATAATTCATTTCTCTGCACCGGATTGATCCCTGTAAACTGAGAGATGGCATTTCTAGTCCTGTCATCGGGGCCTCTGTTAAAAACAAAACCTGACTTGAGTTTGTTGATTGCCTGGCCTGACCACGCACCATATTCAGTTACAGTCTTCAAGAATTCACTGATCTCAGTCTCTTTTGCTTTCCCAAATACAACATCAGCAGCATACATGACATGAGAGATGGTGGGAGTTAGGCAATTTATTTTAATTCCTTTGATCAAACCTGCCTGGACCTTGCCATCTAACAGATGAGTTAAGATCTCTGCACATAGTATATAAATGTAGGGGGGCAAGGGGCAACCTTGCCGAATTCCCCTACTAGGCATGAATGTGTCTGTAGCCTCCCCATTTAACTATGATGGCATATGAGACAGTAGTTACGCACTGCATAATTAGTACTATTGACTCTTCTGAAAAGCCATGAAATTGAAGTACTTGTGTTATAGAATTCCGTTACAGCTCGCTCGCTGAAGATCCGTCGCCGCAACGGTTGCGGAAATCCCGCCGACGGGAATTCCCGACTTTCGGGAATCACACGCGGCGGAGACGGAAGCTGTTCTGGCGCGTCGAACGGGACGCCCAGAGGAGGAGAGAGAAAGGGGGGATGACGGCCAGCAAGGGAAATCCTGGAGTTTGGCCCAGGATTTCTCAACAGCGTGTATATATATTAAGTCGGCGCGACTTTTCACAAAAATCCCCGAGTTAATATAAATCCCACTTATGTACCACCGACTGAGAATCTTATTGCGTGTGACCCTCTAAGCCCATTTACCAGTCCGGTTTTCAGCCCGTTAAGTCCAATAACTAGTTATTGACTTATTGTAATTAATTAATATCTATATATTAACTAATTACTCAACCGAATTGACATCGCATGTGAATTCGGTCGGACTTCTGATCAAGTTGGGTGCCAAGCAACACCGCATGATCCCAGAAGGTAATGGGGTTCAGCAACCCACTCATAGAACCTGCCCGTCCACAGTTACCACGTGGCTATAATCCTTCGTTCGCACAATGCTCTCGAGTTAACTTAGGGTATGGTCAACTGTCAAACCCTAGATGGTCAACTCACTTGAATCAGACTCCGCTTTACAATATCCGAAAACCACTTTTCTGATATTGTTTCTGCTCTGGCCAGAGACTCCTGCGGATCTACTCTAGAGCATTCTCTCTCCAGTTACCTGAGAGCGAACGATCCTCTATTGAACACACAATCACCTTCGAAGGTCTTCCGCTGGACCCGATCCTTGACTATTTGAGATCCCGTGGATAGGGATTCGTAGGTCAAGGTCAAAGTCCAGAAGTCCATCGACAAGGTGTCTTTGGTGTCTCAAGTCCAAGGATCAACCACGCTACTGTGACGATGAATCAAGCCGATTGACAGTCAGGTAAATTACCATTCGGCGATTCATGTCGGATCAGTTCAGTGAACTCATTCTCCAATAAGCACCTACAGGTTTACCATTGTGTCTCCACACTAGTAACTAACGAGATCAGTTACCCTCATCACATGAGCTGGAATAACCTGTACTAGTCTAACCGGATGTTTGATGTCCTTCTCAAACATCCTACGACTAGGAACAATTGAGAATATGTGTTTATAAGTCATCAGTCTCATTATTATGATCTCATCATAATCTGATGACTATTGCACATATTTATGGACTTCATTATGCGCAATTATAAACATGCCAATCTACATAATGAATTTAATGCCATTTATTAGTGAACCAGATTGAAATAGGTGCCTTATGATTGGCTTAGAGGACACCTATATCCATCAGGACCAGGTGAAAGCAGGGCCCTCAAAGCCAAGGTCCAGTGATGCAGCAATGTGAATGAAATTCCTAAATTTGGTTGTATGATAAGTACTGACTTGGGAGCCCCCCTACTTGTCTTGGGCATTTAGAATGGCATTCATGTCCCCCAAGATCATCACGGGCATATTACTGTTGTTTATAAAATTGGCAAGCTCTATCCAGAACTGGGTCCTTTCTGCATATCTTGAAGGAGCATAGACACAAATCAGCATCCAATCACTCTTTGGTGGGGTTTCGGAAATGATAGCTGCAATCTAGTTTGGGTTGGATTTTCGAATTGTCACCTGGTATTGATTGGTCCAGAATAGCCATAGTCCCCCTGCATTACCTGCTGCCTCAACTACATGGAAATTTTGGATACTGTTTAAGGTAAAGAAATGCTCTGCCTTGTTCCTTGATGCCTTTGTCTCTGCCAAGAAAATAATTTCTGGATTGAGAGAGTGGATTAGTTTCTTGAGATAGGGAATTCGTGGTTCCACCCACACCACAGCAATTCCACAAGAGAGTCCTCATTTATCCCCTTGTTGCTTTTTAAGGTGGGCCACTGATAGCTTAAGATTGTGTCGTTAAAAATCAAAGCTAACAATCTAAATTAATCGACTCATTCAAATTGAATTTTTAACAACAGCAATAGTGAGACCGAGTCGAATCTACAGGGAAATAGATTTTTAAAGTTGAAAACCTTAAATTTTTATAGAGGAAAAACAGAGAAGAAAGAAGATAGAACATGATGATTTAATAAATAACAATTGAAGCTAACCGGACTTACTATGAACTCACAAAAGGAGCACCCCTAAACGAGCATAATCAGACCATCTACTAAACTAAGACTACCTCTAAAATACTAATTAAAAGTAGAATATAAAGTTTGAGTAGTGTCCATAGAATAAAAAAATAAAAGTTGTAGAACAAAAAGAGGGAGAAAAAATTACTTTTTTCAAAGGATCTACTGTCATTCATTAACAAAACTATATGAAATTTTACAGAGACATTGAACATTAAAAAATAATATGACTTTCATAAGGAAACTTTTATAAAAAGTATTCGAAATACAATGTAATATGGAGAACTCAAAAACTAGAAAGAGAGAAGATGGAGAGAGAAAACTGGTGTTTGCAGCCGTCGTAGCCCTTTGCACGGATCCTTGGCCACCCTAGATTCTTTCCAGTAGTCAGTTACAGTGCCTTGAGTCCCCCTCTTGTCCTTGACAGCCGTTGGTTTGAGAGAGATGTAGAGAGAGAGCAAGCGAGAGAGAGAGAGAGAGAACAAAGCTAGAGAGAAAGAGAGGTGCTACAGTACCGCAGTACTGTAGCCACAGTACCCGCGGGTACTGTATCAAAGAGGGAAAGAAAAGTGAGAGAGAAAGGGAGAGAAGGCAGGAGGGACAAGAAAAAGTAGGAAAGAGACCCCGGAAGGAAAGAAGGAGGTTCTTTTAAAAGGAGAGGGTATTTTTAAAAAGAGGAAAGGAGGGAAGAAGGAGGCGGCGGCTACTCCAAGGCTCCATCTTGAGTAGAAATTAGGACAACTTTTAGAATCGTTGTACCACATCGTCTTCATATCTTGTTTACATAAAAATAAATATAAATTATGATATTATCATGAATAAAATTACATTTATGCTTAAATGAATTTATTTATTATCTCGATTTTGCTGAGAAAATTGCAAATACACTATACTTCGTTATTCACATGAAATGATGATGTTTTTTACTCGGACTTTGACAAAATTAGTACAGTTGAAATCAGTGTAAAATTATCTATCATTTCATGCAGTTTTAAACATAAAATCATAAATATAGTGCATGCATTTGTTCTTTTAACAATCAAAGCTATCAACTTATCAACCACCATGACCTATAGTGAAATGTCTACATTGTGAACTGGTTCACAGTCCCGGGGTGCTTCAAATGCAACTGGTTCTTTGGAGCTAGGTGGGGAAAAGTTCTTTGGAGCTAGGTGAGAACATAAGAACTCCATACTTCTACAACAGCCTTGATGGGTACCTGCACATCACCAATCTGCTCCGCAATCTTGCAGACCACATTTGGGACCAAGTGTTCCTCAAGGATGTCGTAAATTCTAGTCCAGAACTCTGCTTTGGAAGGTTGATATTCTGATGGTGGTGTATTTGTCCAAGCTCTTTCAATCAATAACAGCTCATTGTTATAGAACCATGGGGTTCTAGTACATATTTTATCCGCTTCCTCTAGGTCTAACAATCTGACCAAGAACATGTTTCTTGGGTAGTCTTGAAGCTTCCAAGATCCTTTGGGATTCCACAACTTCCCTATCCAGTCCCTCAGGCCACCTGGTCTGATTTGTTGCTCAGAGAGTATCATGAGGATTAAACTGCATTTCCATCAATCTGGGAGTTCTAGGTCAGCTTGGACATCTATTACCATATCATCCATCTTTCCCTCTGTAAGAAGGTTTCTGAATTTTGCCAAAACCTCTTCCTCTTGGGTATTAAGTAGGTTGAAACCATCCTCATCTTCATTAGTCATGACTGACGAAACTGAAGCAGATTCGAGACCTTGGACTTGCACCCCAGGCAATACCAAAGTTCCCAACAGAACATTGATAGGAATTAACCATCGAAGAGATATGAGACCTCCACGTCGGTGGGGAACGCTCCAGGGACGAATCAGTGACAGCAAGGACCCTTCCTCAACTCGTGCCGGAGAAGAAAGGACCGGATGGGATAAGGTTCCAGCAACCTCACTGGGAGGAAGCCAAGGAAAACCGAGGATATACCTAGAGCTCTCATTCACTACTTTACAAGGTTCATTTTCATAGGTCAGGTGATTTACAAATAAATTTATAAAAACTACGTAGAAAGAAACTTATATATATGTATATTTTGAAAATATGATTCCTTTGTTCGTTCTATGAGCAACAGAAGATTAAGTTTATATTCGCACATAGTATTGACCAGTAGTTTAACATTTATGTATCCATTTTTTATTTTTAAAAGATAAGGATAAGGATACACATGTTGTTTAAAGGATAAGAATGAAGATAGAGTCATTATTTGACCTAATATATATCCTTTTACATTCCTAGTTGTAACCAAATGACCTATGAGACTGCAAGAACACTCCAACTCTTAGGAACTTGACCACTATCCCTTTCACCGTACGGTGTTCAACCTTATCCCTGCAACGTCCCGTTTGTTCTCTGCCATCCTTTTATGTATTGCTCCCAAGGGGGTCAGAGTAATACTTGTTAGGGATTTAGGAATACTTGCAGCGGAAGCCATCTCTAAACGAAGAAGGAAGATGACGCCGAAGTCGATCTCCACACGCATACGAGCCTCGCGAGCACCGTACAAATGCCGGACATGGAGATCCATGTAACTCGAGCACGATCTCGTCTGGTTTCCTCTCTCTATCTCACTTGATGCGTATGGCTTGATGGGGAGTCATAGGCTTCTTATATAAAGAGGAGGGACCAGTCTCGTTTAATCTTAAATGGATCCCACCCATTATAGGATCCTAATGGGCTCCTTATGGGTTAAGCCCAATAGCCATATTCCATTAATTGGACCTAATGGTGTGTTGTGTGCAGCCCAATGACCACAAGTGGATCATCTTATTAGGTGAAAACCCAAGATTCTCCCACTTGATCCAACTTGTCATAAGCACAACAAATCTTCCTTTGAAAACATATGTATAGTATAAATATATATAATTTCAAAAGGATTCTTGAAGATTTGACATCATGGGCATACACCTTAAGATAGAAACACGGTATGCGCACGCACGATAAAACAAAACTACACACCATTCCAGTTAATGGAATCTTAAGAATTCAAGAATAATGAATCAAATGGCATGGATCATGGCGGCAAATACATTCAATTACACACTTCCTTCCATATACCACAATGTCACCAACTTACTATAATTGAACAACAAATATGGAACTGCAAATAAACTCAAACATAATATTTATCTGTTGGTCACCACTGAAACATACAATCTGCCAGACTTAATCCACAACCAACATGTATATACCACAAATGGAATAGGCAGAAAATAATAGAAGAATCATAATATAAATATGATCACAAATAACTGTATGTGTCAAACAAAAAATGTCATAACATATGGAGAGAACTGATAAGACCCATCCGAATCACATGACTATAAAGAACGCTAGCAGGTAGTCCCTTCGTGAGTGGGTCAACAACCATAAGATTGGTCCCAATATGTTCTACACACACTTCATGATTCTTTACTCTATCTCTAGAAGCAAAATACTTGATATCCAAGACTCTACCACCTTTGGACGCCTTATTGTTTTTAGAGAAGAAGACCGCAGCGGAATTGTCACAGTAAATCTTGATAGGTCTGGAGATGAAATCAACAAATGATAGACCTGTGAGCAAATTCCGCAACTGAATAGCATGTACACTAACTTAAAAACAAGCAATAAACTCAGCTGCCATAGTGGAAGCCACAGTAATACTCTGCTTCTCACTGCACCATGTAATAACCCTCCCTGCTAAGAGGAAGATATAGCCTGTAGTGAACTTCCTCGAATCAAGACAACCGCCAAAATCAGTATCAGAATATGCAATGACCTCCAACTGATCTAACCTCCTATATGTGAGCATGAAATCGATCGTGCCTTTGAGATAATGCATGACTTTCTTAGCAGCTTTTCAATAATCCATGCCTAGGTTGTTCTGGTACCTGCTGAGCATACCTACGGCAAAAACAATATCTGGACGTGTACAAGTCTGAAGGTACATCAAGCTCCTAACGGTTGAAGCATATGAAATAGGCTCCATCTGCTTCTTCTCCAAGTCATTCCTGGGACACTGCAATTCATTGAATTTATCACCTTTTACAATTGGTACTTTATCAGGTGCGTAGGACTACATGTTGAACCTTTCCAAGACCTTTGAGATGTGAACTTTCTGAGAAAGACCAAGAGTGCCTGAGGGTCTATCTCTAGTGATTTTAATGTCCAAAATATAGTAGGCATCACCCATATCTTTTATCTCAAAGTTCTTAGAAAGGAAAGCCTTCATTTCGTGCAACAAACTAAGATCACTGCTAGCAAGCAAAATGTCATCCCCATACAAAAACAAGACAATGAATTTACTTCCACTGATCTTCAGGTACAAACATTCATCAATAATGTTTTTCTTAAACCCAAATAATAGTATGATTTCATTAAACTTTATGAACTATTGGCGGGAAGCTTGCTTAAGTCCGTAAATAGATTTCTTTGATTTGCATACTAAGTTTTCTTTCCCTTCAGCACAAAATCATTGGGGTTGCTCCATATACACTTCTTTATTTAGGTCCCTATTGAGGAAAGTCATTTTCACATCCATTTGGTGTAACTCTAGGTCAAAATGAGCTACCAAAACTATGATTATTCTGAATGAGAGTTTCTTAGAAACTGGAGAAAAAGTCTCATCATAGTCAATACCTTCCTTTTGAGTGAAACCTTTAGCTACCAATCTAGCCTTATATTGTTCAACCTTGCCTTTGGAGTCTACTTTAGTTTTGAATATCCATTTACATCCAATAAGTTTGGACCCTTTTGGCAAGTTAACGAGTTCCCAGACTTAGTTTTTAGCATTGAGTCAAGCTCTTCCTTCATGGCTTCAAACCAATAGGCAGATTTTTCACTCTTTATGGCTTGTAAAAACATCACTAGATCATCAATGTCATTCGTGTCTACATCGTCCTCTTGTAGGTACATTATAAACTCATCAGATATAGCAGGTCTCCTAACTCTTTCAGATCGACGTAGTGTTGATGTCTGATCCACCTGAGAAGGTGGATGGTCAACAACTGCGACATTTACAGGCTCTAGAGCAACTTGGGGTGGACCAACTGCAACCACTTGCTCCCCCAGGATATCATCAATTGTTACAAGTGTTTCATCATGATCCTGTAACTCCTCAAAAGAAATCTCTCGAGAAGGTCCACTCCCACTAACTCCGTCGTCTTCAAGAAATCTTGTCTTATCTGTTTCTACAATGATGGGAACATGTGATGGACAATAGAATCTATATCATTTTAATCTCACTAGATAACCAATAAAGAACGCACTGGTTGTTCTGAGATCAAAAGCCTATTCTTATGGATTGTATAGTCTAGCCTTAGTTGAACACCCCTATGTGCGCATATAGCTCACAGAAGGTTTACTACCACACCACAACTCATAAGGAGTCTTAGATGCAGCCTTCGTAGGAACCTTGTTCATAATGTGTGCAGCAGTGTTAACGGCCTCACCCTACAAGGATAAATGAAGGGTATAATTACTCAACATTGTCCTGACCATTTCTTTAAGTGTTCGATTTCTTCTTTCTGTAACCCCATTCTGATATGCACTGCCAGGAATAGTATACTAAAATACAATATCCTCCTCTTTAAGGAATCTAGCTAATGGTCTAAGCCTTTGTCCCCATCTCTGTATACCTACCATAGTACTCGCCACCTCTATCAAACATAACTATCTTGATTACTTTTCCTGATTGTTTCTCTACTTCCTTCTTGAAATCCTTAAAGACATTGAAAACATCTGTCTTTTCAAGAAGTAAATAGAGATACATGAATCTAGAATAGTCATCTATAAAAGTGACAAAGTACCTCTCACAAGTCAGATAGGGTGAAAAGGGACTACAGATATCAGTGTAAATTATTTCTAAAATTCTAGAACTTCTACTGGCATCCTTATTAGGTGTGTATGTTTGCTTTTCTGTAATGCAATCAACACGTCTCAAAGTCAGTGAAATCCAGAGTGTGTTACACTTCTTCTCCCACTAACCTCTTAAGCCTTTAATAGATATATGTCCTAATCTCCTATGCCATAACATAGATGAATTTTCGTTAACTCTACCACGCTTGTTGCCAGTAAGAACTAAAGTATATAGGATATTATGAGATTGTTCATTCACATTGCTAAGACACAATTTATATAAACTATCATATATAGAACCAGTACCAATAACAATAGAATATTTTATTAATTCAATTGAAGAATTTCCAAGACTAACTTGAAAACCTTTTGAATCAACTTTTGATACTGAAACTAAATTTCTACTAAAAGATGGTACATAAAGAGTGTCTTCTAAATCTAGAATAAATCATGATTCCATAAAGATCTTATAAGTTCCTACGGCCTTGACTTGTGAGTGCATCTTATTTCTTGAAAAGATGATCTGCTCACCCTCATTCGGAGGCTTTCGGAAAAGAAATCCTTATATAAAAGTGGCAACATGCACAATAGAACATGAGTCAATCCACCATGTATTTTTAGGAGCATTCACTAAATAAGACTCATAGCAAACATAAGATGAGAGATTACATTTCTTTTCAAATCATGCCTTCCTTTTCAAACAATCTTTCTTAACATGTCCAGGTAATTTGCAGAAGAAGCATTTGTCGTTTTTATCTTTTGACTTATTCTTCTACTTGCCCTTCTTCTGGATACCCTTCTTCTTTTCTAATCCATTTTTTACTTTATAAGAGGTAAACAAAACAACATTGTTCATCTCTCCTCTCAATCTCTCTTCCTCCTGAACACACATAGTCATCAATTCATTGACAAACCATTTAGCCTGATGTGTGTTGTAGGAGATCTCGAATGCCTCATATTCACTAGGTAGAGAGTTGAGAATGAAATGGACTAGGAAAGTGTCTGAAATGGTAACTTCCATAACATTCAGTTGAGCAGAAATATCTCTCATAATCATTATATGCTCTCGAACACTGCCACTAGTGTATTTTATCAATGATAGTTTAGCTATTAAAGTACTAGCTTTGCCTTTATCAGAACTAATGAACTGTTCCTCAATTGCCTTCATAAATCCACTAGCAGTGATTTGATCTGGGATAGATCCCTTAGCGTCACTTTGATTGGAGAATAGGAGAAGAATAAGGGCGAATAAGGGGAGAATAAGCTTAGTTTAGCTTTGACAAGCGGAATGACTTATACTAGTGCAGAATAGTCTATTCGGAGAATAAGTCATCCCACCCTAGACCCAAGAATTGCTTATTCTTCTTATCCCATCAGCGGGCCCTACGAAACTATCAAATCGAAACACCCCTTGTTCTAGTATACGTTATTCCATATGTGGGCCCCACGTAATAACTTATTCTCCAAGCAAAGTGAGGCTTAATGCTCTGTCCAACATGTCCCTAAAAGAACAGAAGACAAAAACGGTTGGACTTTTCTCATTTCTCATGATGAGTCTATTGTTTCATTGAGCTTTCTGGAGTAAGTGGAGCTGGTTTATCCTCACGCAATGACAAATCTAAATCTATACAACCCAAAGCAAACAACACCATTTGTTTCCATTCAGTAAAGTTAGTGCCATTCAGATATGGCACATTCTCAGTAAAATGTGCAAACAAAGAAGAAGCAGCTGAAAGAAACAAACACATGCTCACATATAAGATAACGGAACAAAATATTACAAGTTATGAGGCAGTAATTTAAATTGCAAAGTAATTCAATAACTGAAATGAATTATTTTATCAAGTCGTCCGATTGTTTTATAGACAAACTTTCCAAATTAACTTAAGTGATAAAACAAAAATTTATAAACATTTTGATATAGGGTACCTCTGGATACAAAACTCTCAAGAGTCGTCATGCAAATAAATTTTATTCTATCATGTTCATGACATGAAAATAGACACTCATTTAGGAGTTAAATCTACAATCAAGTCAAGAACACAAATATTTGATATCATTTTAATTTCTTAGTGATAATATTTTATTATTCTTCATACATAAGGCCATTTTGGTGATCAACTTACACACTTTGAATTCTAAAACATCATCCCCCAATTAAAATGATAACAAATAACCAAATACTCATTAATGATACTATTTTAAAACTTAATATTATCATTCCTTATGATTAGTGCCACTTTGGTGGTCAAACTAATCATTAATAAATCTAAATTTTATCACAAAACTATATAATAGCATCAATTAACACTTAATATGAGCAAAAAAAAGACAAACATAATAATTATTCCAACTTGAAATGGAGATATTCATGCATAAATAAATACTGAAAAGAAGTCAAATTATTACAAAAAATATATCATAAGTTTACAACAATAATTATTAATCCATAAGTAACCTTAATCATGTTTAAAACTAAATTAAAAAGGGGCAAAATATAAGTTTATACCATACTGTTACATAAATATCCTTTTTTGTTTGTAGAAAATAAACCAGAATTACAGACAAATATATTTCTGTTTACATAAATAACTTAAATTGTAAACATATCATTTTTGTTTACAGAAATTAATCTTAATTGTAAACATAGCCTTATCAGTTTGCATAAATAACCAAAATAGCAAACTAATATTTTTCTGTTTGTAAAAAATAACTAGAATTTGCAAACATATCCGAATATATTTGCAGAAATCACCAGAATTGTAAATATATCTATTTCTGTTTGCAGAATTAAACAGAATTGCAAACAGATCCTCTGTTATTATATATGTATCCAAACTATTTAAAAAGATTATCCAGAACTCTTTAAATACTACTAATGGGCCAAAAAATAGACCCAGAAATATGGATCTTAGATCCAGAACTTAATAGATCCAATAAGCTACCATTAGTAAACTTGAAAGGATAAGGATAACTAAAGAGATTAAAATTAAATAATTTTTAAATCTTAAAGGATACATGTAACACTAACATATATAAACGGATACGAATTCAGATCTCATCGGATTAACTGATTCGGGTTGGGTCAGTTTAACATATTTAGGTCGGATTTTGAAACGGAAACAAATTCGAGTCTTAAATAAGATCTAAACGGATTTAATACCCAAATTTAGATCCGAAACCCGTTAATTTAGATCTATTATTAAATACTTAATCGGTTACGAATTTTGGGTCTTAAATAAGACCCAAACGGATCTTGTTACTCAAAACCTATATCCAAAACCCAATAAATAGGATCTGTTATAGATTTTAAATCCAAACCCAACATAAAACCCAAAGATCCCCATTAAATAGGATCTATTAACTTTCATTGGATCCCAAAATTTAAAACCGTAATTTAAATTTCAGGATTTAACACAGGAGGGGACTTAATGGTCTTTAACCCCATCATCTTCAATCTCCCCACCTTAATCCGTAATTGTTGGGGAGGAGAAACGTAAGGCCATGAAGCCACGTACGTTACTTATTGATAATTCCGTAATGTAAGAAACGTGCCCCCATGAATGGTCTCTAAAGCTTTTATTAAAGCTAGGTGAGGGGCTAGAAAGGGCAAGAAGCCCAACACCCTGAGCAATAAAAGAAGAAAAAGGACGTACGGATTCAGCAGGATATTTAAGAATACCATTTGTTAGAGATTTAAGAATACCTGCAGTAGTCATCCTTAAACGAAGAAGAAAGACGACGTCGAAATCGATCTACACATGCACACGAGCCTCGCGAACACCGCACGGACGCCGAACGTGGAGATCCGTGTAATCCGAGCACAATCTCTTCTGATTTTCTCTCTCTATCTCACTTGATGCGTATGACTTGACGGGGAGTCATAGACTTCTTATATAAAGAGGAAGGACCAGTCATGTTTAATCTTAAATAGATCCCACCCATTATAAGATCCTAATAGACTTCTTATATGAGTTAACTTCAATAGTCATATTCTATTAATTAGACCTAATGGTGTGTTGTGTGCAGCCCAATGACCACAAGTTGATCATCTTATTAAGTGAAAACCCAATAATACTTATTATAATGTCCATTGTCTCAAAGTATTGTATTTGAAATTGCCGTTCCATCTTACGATCCGACAACATGTGATCACTACACTATTTTACAGTACGTACAACGAAACTTGAAAATGGCGTGTTATCTGATCTCGTAATAGAACGGCAGCTGCAATACTTTCTAACATTGCAGGCTTGCAGCAAGTATTGCTCGTAACGGAACAGAATGGCGGTAGACAGCATGCCAAGTTTCATAAAACCAACACTATCCACTTCTGCCCAATCCTCGATATGGGCCGAAACTTGTATACCAAGTGGGCTTCGGGCCTTGGTCGTCAGGCCACTCAGCCCATCCCGGCGGATAAGCCATGACTAATCGCGTGATAGAGGGCCCAAAGGATCACGCGCCGTTGGCGCTGGTTGCCTTAGCAGACCCTATTAAAGCCTTCAACCTTTTGCCGTCGAAAACCCTAACCCTAAGCAAGATTCTCTTCCTCTGCGCAGTCCTCGGCGCGGCGGCTTCTCTCGCCACACACCCAGCAGCCTCCAAGTAAGCGATCTCCCTCTCTGTCTATCTAGCTATGTAGTTGGATCTGTTCTATGGGCGCTACGCTGGGTAGGCTCCAAAGTTTGCATTTCGTGTTGTTTTGCATGATGTTTGTAGATTGTGATCTCTGGTTTTACTAATTTGCTTTCTATCTGATGCGCTTGATCCTGTTTTTCCTGTTGTTTAATTCGATTCGGAAGCACATGATGTATAAAGAGCTGTTGTTATTTCTTACTTCATGTAAACCTCATACATAGGACATACAGTAGGTTAGATTTGCATTTCTGGTCATGGTTCTCTTCTCAGACCTTGTGTTCTTCTGTACTGGAGAATTTGTTCACCCCATACTTATTCCAAAGCGAAAATGTTGCAGCAGGTTATTTGAAGCTCTTACGATTCTTTTAAAATGGAAATTGATGAAAGTAAGATTTTGCCTAGCTTTCTGAGAGGGATATAGATTAAGCTCATCACCCTGTACTGTGTTTTATCCCTTTTCTTTCCCTCTTTATAACTTAATTAAAGTATCACATGGAATTAGGCGAACATCATCGTCATGAATATTTTGCCTATCAAGATGGTGGTGACTTAGCGCCTGGTTGGCCAAATGCCAATAATTTCAACATCGGTGTGTCATTTGTACCGCCTTGAATTCAGCTCTATGTAGTATAGTCGAACCTTTTGACTGTCATTTTTTTGAAGGTGACCTTTTAAGTGTCATTGAATTTTTCACATAAGCGTTAGGGCCCGTTTGGTACAGCGTAATATCTATTGCACGTGGATTTTCCAAAGAAGTACATGATAACATGGATGCCAAAATCCAGATCTGAATATAATCAAAGCATGTGTTTTTGGGCTGTTTGATGTTTTGAAGCACCAAACATTCATTGTGTTCAACTTTTCTGGAAAATCTGTGCATGCAACAGATTTTACACTACCAAATGCATCCTTAGTTGTATATCAACGATAATAAGTCAGCCTCAAGTCTCTTAAAAGTCCATCACAAAGTTCTATTTATTTCTACAACAATTTTGTCTGTTATTTCTTTTGTTATTATTTTCCACATGCCTGCTAGGGTCATCCCTTTTTTTCCATCTTAGCTTAGACATTCTTACGTATTTTACCTTCTCAACTTGACTAATACTTTCTAACGGTGTCTCTTAATGCTAGTATCCAGCTTCTTGAGCTTCTTTCTTCGATGACCATGTCTTTTTTGTAGACCTGCTAGTGCTAATTGATTGACCCTTCTGGCAATAAAAGTCACCAAGGCATTACCCCTTGGATTGGATGGCCTAAAATTGGTTGTACCAGATCTGACCTAATCGCAGCTAATTTGAGCTGAAAGTTCTAACATGAACATTTTCAAAAAAAGAAAAAAAGAAAAATGCAACATTGATATTTTTGACATGAAATAATACTTTTGAAACACTCATAATAATACAACATAACTATCACTCAAAACCGTCCCTAAATAAAGAAAACCTAGTGAACTCTATGGCACTCTCTAAATTCTTCTTTATGGGCGGCCAAACATGAGGATGTCTTTGTGTGCATCTAAAAATGTGCACAAATGATGGTGTATTTTATAATTTGTGGTCTTGTCTCCCCCCCCCCCCCCCAAAAAAAAAAGAATGATGGCATGTACAAAATTTAAGGATATTCCAAACTCAAGAAAAAGTTTTACTAACGCTGCAAATGGGTCGGAGTAGATTGGGAGATACCCTCATCCACATACGACCCATTGCGGATCGGGGTCAAACTTGTCATCCAAATCTTTTTGCATATCGGATCGGATTGGGTTATGTTTAGTTTTTCCTCATCCGCATGTGGCACGGATTGGATCAGGGTCATCATGATCCACATGCGACCCACTTTTTTCCAGATCAGAGCAGTGCAGTTTGGAATAGATTCTACCGTAGGGCATATGATACTAAAAATTAAATGTGTCAACCTATCTACATTTTTCCAAACAAAGAATCTTATTACATATGCATATTTAAAAATCTTAGGTCTTTAGTTTACCCACATTAAAATAACCTCTTCTATCAAGATTAGGAAGTAATTAGAAAGTTACAACCAGCCTAATTCATCCCAAATTATAACTAATTCACATTCATCCTAAACGAGCTATTTGGTGTATCATGGGAATATGGTTTAAGTGGCCATCTTGATACTATTAAATGGTTTAAATTTAATTTCTTTATAACATGTGGATTAGAGCGAATGCTCGCGAATAACCACAGGTTTGTAATTGGAAGGTCCAATCAAATCCATAGACTTGCGGAGTGAGCTCAACCCATAACTCGATCCATTGAAGGTGCAAGTGAAGACTTTTAATCCATACAATAATCCAATCTATAATTTTGCGGATTAGATCGAGTTTTATGGATCGGGGGCAGGTTCGGATTAACCCAATCCACTTGCAGCCCTAAGTTTTACATGTCTCATTGTCCTTTCTGCAGCCAGAGTTGAAGTTGGATTTGGAATTGTGGCTTTTCAACTTCCAACAGAAGAAGAGGCCTTTTGACTAAGACTCGTATTATGTATTTGTTGCACCATAGACAAAATTCATACATGGACAGTTGGTGTCATAGTTCGGCATGCAATATCCTCTCACACTCTTGCTGGATGCTCCACAGATAAATGGGTGCTATTAGTCAAATGTTTACAATGCATACAATAAATTCTTCAGTATCTTGGCACTTATACATTTCTAGGAAATGTTTGTTGTGTGCCATATATAAAAATACATGTTAAAATTATATGGTCTTCTAGAACCTCTTTGATTGAGGGATATCCCTTTTTTAACTATGGGATAACCTGTTCTAGCCCAAAAAGTGGTTTGGTAGGTAGAGTTCCCTAACTTGGGATGAAAGTGGGTTGAAGTGAGTTATCCCCAAGATAACCCTGGGTTTATTGTTCCACCTCCCCAGGAAAAATAACCCTGCCCTTTCACTCATGACCCTCCCCTCCCCCCCCCCCCCCAAAAAAAAAGTCTTTATCCTGGATGCAAGTGGGTTAAAGTGAGTTATCCCCAGGATAACCCTGGGTTTACTGTTTCACCTCCCAAATAGAATAACCATGCCCCCTTTCGCTTGTGACTAGGGTTGTTAACGGATCGGGGACGGAAACAGACATGACACCTTCCGCTTTTGTTTCCTATAAGATTTATCGGAGATGGAAACAGATACATAAGCGAGTGTTTTCACTTCCGCATCCATTTCTGCTTTTAAATCGGAAATCGAAAACGGAAGTTTTCACTATCATCATCGCTATACTAAGAAGCTATTTAAAATTACTGTTGCTATTCTCTTTCCGATAAGCTTTCTTCTGGTAATTAAAAATCTAAACCTACAAGATTTTAATATATGTAAAAATTAACAATTTATGAATTTTGAATTTTAAAATCTACTTTATATATCAACCTAAATATACATATGAATATGCCCAAACATGTGCTATAAAATCATATTAAATTTGTAAACAGTTTCCAACTTCTTACTGTGGCCTTACTTTTATCAAACTATCAAGAGATATTCTCATTGTTGGATATTTAAAATCACTGTTGCTATTCTCTTTCCGATAAACTTTCTTCTAGTAATTAAAAAATCTAAACCTAAAAATTTTTAATATATGTAAAAATTAACAATCTATGAATTTTGAATTTTAAAATCTACTTCATCTATCAATCTAAATATACATATGAATACGCCCAAACATGTGCCATAAAATCATATTAAATTTGTAAATAGTTTCCAACTTCTTACTGTGGCCTTACTTTTATCAAACTATCAAGAGATATTCTCACTGTTGGATATGAGAGATATCTATCTAATGAGTTCAATTTTTATCTTATAAAATAATATATGTATGGATATATAAGATACATGATAATTCGGAAATAGAAACGGGTTAGCGGATGCGGAGATGAGTGTTTCTGTTTCCGACTCCTATAATTATTAGAGATCCATTTTTGTTTCCTATAACTTAATGGTTGGTCTTTAACGGATTTCCATATCCATTAATAAAAACAGAAACTACACAAATAATCGGAACTCGGGTATCCATGGACAGCCCTACTCGTGACCCTCCCCCCCCCCACCCCCCAACAAATGTCTTCATCCTGTACGGCCCTATGCCCCCATGTGGTAATTAATTTTTATATAAATGTATGATATATAAGTTTATAAAATGTATTATAAAGTTAGATTATGATAAAATATTAGAATATTATTATATAATAAAATATAGTGGTGTACATATAATAATTTTATTACCTTTGAAGTCAAACATGTCGCATTTGTAATTATTATATAATAATGTTATAATAATATTATATTATAATATAACATGTCACACATGAATTGTTAAGAATTTTATTATAATAATATTATATTATGTCAAAGTTAACCTACTAATTTATAAATATAATATTATACTATTAACAAGTGATATTATATTGAGTAGAGTTGTCAACAAAGATAATCTAGTAAGTCAAATTATCAACACTATAGATAAAATAATAATATAGTATAATACTCATGTCAAGTAAACTTATCCTTAACTAGAATAATAAAATAGTTTGTGGATTAAATGTGGAACAACAAGGGCATTTCAGAACTTCTGCACACCCTATTCCACTTTATTCTACTTCTAACTCCTCTCAATTTGGGAGTTGACCTAGGTTAACTCAACTTATCCAAAAGGGTTAAACATCCTCATATCAAAGCAAGAAGAGAGTTAACCCGGGATCATGGTTTGCCGTATTGTACCGGATCGGGCCGACTCGTACGAGTCGACTCGTATTTGGGCCGACCCAATCCTGTGATACGCATCGAGTCGGACCGGATTGTGCCGACTCATACATGCTTAATGGAATGTTTTAAGTTGAGTTCTCCTATTTGATAAGTAGAATTATATTCCTATATCAATTAATATGATACATTTCTCTAAAATGTGACTTAAACTCATTAATTTTAACAAACAATTCTTTGATTTTAACAAACTCATTGGTTGGACTCGTGCGACTCGTATGAGTCGGACCGAGTCGGATCGGTATCGTACCGTATCTGGGAAGATACGATCCGATACGGATCAGCGATACAGCGAACCTTGCCCAGGATAACCTATCTCTTAGAGTTAACCCATTTTTATTCTATTCTTCAATCTAAGGGGGCCTAAAGTCTAATGCTGAGTCATCCAATGTAGTCTACTTCATTTGCATGTACTTGTTGTACCTAAAAGAAAGCACATTGGTGACTGATGAGACTAGATCCTTTGTGCCTCTTTACTTGCATGCATTCACTCATATTGGCCGTAGGGTAAATTTGGCATTTTTCTACCCTATATCAGCAAATGACCAATTTATCCTTATCCCATGTGAGTGGGGGCATGCTAGAGTGTAAGTAAGTGGGCACAGAAGATCTTGGCTCATGAGTGATGACCTCATTATGATACAATGTTGTGATGATGGTTTCTTTTAGGCGCAAGCAAGCAAACGCAGACATTAACACCTAATAGCTGGAAAGTCCATTGTGGAGATATTTCCGAAAATTGCTAGAGAAGACTGAGGGAGAGAAGGTTAGAAACTTAAAGGACACTTTGCTGCCTTAGGTGGGGCCTTGGGGTCTTTATTGCAATTAGCTGTTGTTGGCCATTTGGCATAGCAGCAGCCAGGAGGGGTTGCTCTTCCGATGCAAGTTTGACTAGCTGTTGAAGCCCAGATCAACTTGATTGAGGCTTATCAACCTAATCAGTGGCCATATATCAAGGAAGGCAGGCCAGAGTCATGTTGGCCCACCAAAACCTGAGATGGATTGGTTAATACATGACGAGTTTTTAAAACCTTGATCATCATTTCCTAAAGAACGGCTCATCTTTATATGTGCTAGCTTAATACCAGTCATGTGCTAGGAGTGTATCTTTGGGATCAGTTGCACTCAGGCAGTTATGATGGCATGATAACAACTACAGTTCTTATATGCCTTTTGCCTAGTTTTGAGTCTTGTGACCAACGGTGTCTATCTGAATCATAATCAGCTTTGCATTTATAGTAGTTAATTTTAATTTCTTCGGTGTTGTTGGTCACAAATAAATTCTTGCTTTATTTGATTGCCGTTTCCTTTCTCTTCCATTTACTTTGTTTCACTTTGTTTTAATTTGTGTCTCTCTCTGCTTTTCACCCTACTTTTCTTATTTATTTTCTTTTTGTTGATGCTGCTATGTAGTAACAATGTAGGATGATTTTCCTTTTTAGTTTTTGTTGTAATTGTTGTGATGGTGAAAAGCATCTCTGTTATGGTGAAAAGGGGCACACTGTTTTCCTTATTCCTTGTGTGGTGCATATGGTTTTTCCGTTTTATATGTTGGGATTTACAAGAAAGGATGCCCCTAGAAGAAAATAAGGGGATCCCAAGTTGCCACCTTTCTCAATAGTATATATTTGTGCTGCTGCAAGATATTGTGAATATATATTGGTAGCTGTTGCATAGACCTTGTCCCGTAGATACATGGTTTATTGAAATGCCTTCTTTTCTCACACATTTGGTTTCATTTTTAGAAATGAAGGTTATCGCGGCATACTTGCTTGCTGTTTTGGGAGGAAATGCCAATCCTTCTGCTGATGACTTGAGGGACATCCTTGGTTCAGGTTATTTATTTGTTTCATCATTCTCTCGTTCGCCCTGTCTTTATTAAGTAGAGTTTATTTTCTTCTATTATTTTCTGGTATTGATGTAATTTTAGAGGTGCCCTTTTATGTTTTGTCCACGAGTTGTATATGATGTTTTGTTATCGAATTATCTAGAAGTGCCCTTTCATTTGCAGTTGGTGCTGAGGCCGATGATGATAGGATTGAGTTCCTTCTATCAGAAGTTAAGGGGAAAGATATAACTGAACTTATTGCATGCGGAAGGGAGAAGTTTGCTTCGGTGCCATCTGGAGGTGGCATTGCTGTTGCTGCAGCAGCTCCTGCTGCTGGCGGTGGTGGTGCTGCCGCACCAGCTGCAGCTGAACCAAAGAAAGAAGAGAAAGTTGAAGAGAAAGAGGAATCAGATGAGGTAAAGGATATTTATTTCGACATTTGGTCCTTTTATTTTTGGCTCATTAGTTGCACAATTTATGTGAGAACGTAAACCTTTAGCTTGAAAATGTTTTCAGACCGTAGGATGGGTCCTGTGTGTGTTATTTGGTTTGGATTTGGTCTCTAGGATGTGTCCTCTTGTGTTATTTTGTATATTCTATTTATTGTCATTCTCTTAATGCTAAATCCACAGGAAGGGTAGGTATGTGCCCCATTCAGAAATCAGCCAAATGGAATTGTTAGTCTCTCATTTGGCACGTGCCTTCCTCTCGTGTCCTCTTCCCTTTGTGCGCTTCCTAGCTGGATTTTGAGGTTGCACTGGCAGGCACTTTGCACTGATCTGTTTTTACCAAATCATCTCTAAAATGTTGCCATTTTACAAATTGCATCTGATGGAAACAAACATCCACTCTTATGGTTAGCTTTCGTGCTAGAGAAATTTACCCAAGTTTCTGGGCTCTTGATCTGCAAATGATTGCAGAATCAAACCTCGTTTGGAAGGGGAAAAAACAAAACATGTTGATTCTCATCTGCAGATAAGTTACAGAGGAATCTGGACAGGTTCTTCCTTCCCAACAAAAATCGTCTAATCATGTGTACCTGATAAATGATAACCCCTTAAATCTCCAAAATTTTGAAGTACCTGCTTGTCACATTTTGTTAACTTTTCAGTTCATTCAGGGATTCTCTCCCCCCCCTCTCCCCCCCCCCCCCCCCCCCCCCCCAAAAGATCCACAGAAAAACATGACTAGGATGAGAGGAAAATCCAAATATGGAAACCCTTCCGGTCTTGAAACTGTTCTCAGAAGGCACCTTAGTTCTTTGTTAACTGTTAATTGTTAAAAATTCATTATGATTACTGGAATATCTTTCTGGATTTAACCTGACATTCCGTGGTTTTGATCTTCTTGTTGCAGGACATGGGCTTCAGCTTATTTGACTAGAATGTTTTGTCTGCAGTATGTACTGAATGTAGAAACTAAAATGGAGGTTGATCCCGAGGACAGTGTGGTTGCATGCACCTTCTGGATTCTACCTTGTTGTCGGGTGTTATGCTCGACTGTTACATTATGTTTTGTTTTGTCGAGAACACCAATTCCGTTGGAGCTTTTGTTAGGAAGTTTCAACATCCGAACTAAAGTTTTGATTAGTTGTTCATCTGAGCAAGAACATCTAGTTATTTGTCCAAAAGTTGTCACTCTTCGGTCGCCAGAATGAAGGCCTTCGTGTTGTGAATTCTGGACATGGAAGCATGCATGCACACGGCATACTTCTTCCGAAAGACGGTTGGGAATCATGGGTATGGACAACCTTTGATCACTTTAGGGTTTTCTTGCAGCGAGAGGGTGGAAGTGGTTTCTGGTTTTATTGGATATTCCTCTCCTGCAGCGGCCCCCAATTGCAGCAATACTTGCTGTTTCTCTTTATCCTGTTTTTTATTTTTTTTAAAAAAAAACTGGGGTGTCCCATTAAAGATCAAATGATATGAATGGCTTCCTTGGGGGTGTTTGTGTTCGCTAAAATTCTTCGGGGAATATTTATCCAACTTCCATGTCTTGCAAACGAGAGTAAAAGTTAGTTGGGAAAATACTTAACCATATTTTCAAAGTATGCTCTTTTCTCCAAGTATTTTCCTACTCTCCCATGAGTATACGGTAATTCTATTTTTTTTTTTGTCTCTCTTTTTGCATGTTGGATCTTCTCTTCGCTGTTTATTTCTCACTCATTTTTTTATGACGTTTGCAAACTTGTTTTCGTTTCTTGAAAAAAATATGTTCCATGATTTTTTACTCGAGGAATCATTTCTTATGAGATTTGCAAACATATTTTTTCGTTTCTTGAAAAAAGTATGTTTCATGATTTTTTACTGAGGAAATATTTCTTATGAGATTTGCAAACACATGTTTTCGTTTCTTGAAAAAAGTATGTTTCATGATTTTTTACTGAGGAAATATTTCTTGTGATTTTTTACTTTTTATAGAAATGTTGAGAATGCAAACCGCCCTAGGACTGTTCTCACTCTGTTGTGTTTAAAAAAAATAACAAAATGACGGACGGCTGCTGCCTCATTGCAGCAAGTATTTCTCATCACTTTTTATTATCACTCACTGTTCTCTTTCCCTGAATCTACGCGCCCAAGGCATGGCAACATGGCGACACAAGGAATCTAGTCGCTGCTAAGGCTTCGTTTGAAAATAATTCTACTTCAGATTCGGTGAAAATTTGAAAAATGTTTTCAAACAAAAAAAGGATAGGTAGACACATTTTTGTAGAACCCAAAACACGACCATGCGAACACAAACCAAATCAAATATAATCTCAAATTCAATCAAATCTGTGAGTATACTTTCGAAAGTTGAAGCCAAATCAAACCACAGTTTGTGTTGAAAATTTATTAAAAATATTAAGAACTCACTGTGATTTTAATGAACCTTGAACAATATGGACTATGTCGGGAACCTTTGGGAAGTTCTTCTATATGACTTTTCCTCTTTACTAAATCATTTTCGTGATTTGGTTAACATCTGAGTTTTAACTTCTCCTTCCTGGCCCTTTTGACTCCCAAGTAAGGAAATTTTTCGTTCTTGTCCGTTGGAAGCACTGGGTTGCACTTGAATCGTCCTCAGCAACATCATCACGTTTTTTTCTTGAGGGTACGCATGCCATGGCGGTGGGGTTGGGTTGGGACTGTCCATTTATTATTATTATTGTTATTTCTCGGCTGCTGCCCAAGCTCAGGATTGATGTATGTAAGTCTAAATTTAATCCAAATTTGAATATGCAGCTTGCGTGAAAGATTTAATCAAGGTAAAAAGATGCAGCCTTTGCATTAGAGCCTTCTTTAGTTATACGCTTACATTTGCGTTAAGGATTTTTTATATTATCATATTGTTGTTTGATAATCTGAGTTATGTTTTAATCTTTATATCTTATACAACGTTGGAAACAAAACAATAACTAATATAATTATATTTTGGTCAAAATTTATAAAGAAGTGCTTCCGCTGTTATATGCAGTTTGTATTTTCAAACTCCTTTTACTTCTAGGCTAAGAAGTACTTTTAGTCAAAGTCACTTCTATATGGAGATTCTTTTATCAGAAGTTCTTCTCTAGGGTCCCAAAGGCAGCCATAACAGCTTGTAGTTTGATTGGTAATCTGTATAGGTGAAGATTAAATATACTATTAATGATTCTAATATATTGTTTACACTTATATGAGATAAAAGTTTTACCTTAATAAAAAATAAATTAAATTATTTAAAAATAATTGACTATATTACCTTTTTACGCTTTCATTTAAACAAGAGGACCATTTTGTTATGGATGGAGGTTGATGGATCCAATGGTCTTGTTAATTTGAACATAGAAGATCAAGCTATCCCTTACACTTTAATAACATTTTATTAGATGTACACAACAACCATAAAGAATTTGCACCAAATATGTCATTTTATATAATTTTGGTTTTGTAGTGACTCAATCACGAGTCGAAGAAAAAGAAAGGATTATCCATAAGAAAGGACTTCTCACAAAATAAGTTAGTAGAGCCATCATATTATGGAGCCACTATTGCAATTCTTGAGTTATATACAATGGACATGGATCTATAATTTGCGAGGTATCTTTTAAGGACAAATTCTATAAATTTTCTCCCAAAAGAGATAAATATCTCAAAAAAGCTGAGTTGAGTCATTACAAAATGATATTAGAATTAGACCTATGTAGTATAACATAGACTAGTTCAGGGATGAACTAGATGAAAGTTGATGGAGTTATATAATAACCTGGTTAAGAGTTGGACAGAAAGAAAGGACTACTCCTAAGAAAAGGGTTACGCAGAATAAGTCGAAGTAAAGCCATTGTTGTTTTTGGGGCCTAGGACGGAAATTAACAAGACTAGTTATCGGTAAACAGAAAAAATTACTGTGCCATTTAGGAAAGATTTTGGTCCATAATTTGTGATGTTTATTTTGCAGACAAAACTATGCCAACTTGATTCGATTTGTTATAGTCGGGTCAGATCGAGTTGTTTGAGATTTGCTCGAGTTGGCTTGGTTTAAGAACAGTGTGAATGGAACAAAACTAGATTTTTTATCACTTTGATTTTAATTCTTTTTAGATTTTAAACTGAACCAAATCGAGCTGATCCATCGAGTCGGCTTGGTTTTGGTACTTAATAGCTTAAGACTGATGAACAAGCCTTTTTTTCTCTCTTTGTTTTCCTTCTTTTGTTGGGAGTGAAGTGTTGAAATGACTTTTTCAGTTCAGTAATACTTGTTGCACTGTCACTTTAACTGCATCATTTGAGGGTGCAGCTATATATATATATATATATATATATATATATATATATATATATATATATATATATATATATATATATTATTTTTAGGTCCCACATGTCTCACATATTAATACAACTCAATCTTCAATTGGACAATCTAAAAAGTTTTTAAAAAATAAAAATCTAATCCTAATGAATAATAAAAAGCATCCTTAAGTAATATGAATTTATAGTAATATTTATTTTTTTTTAATTTTTTGAGTTATCCAACCACAAATCGGACCATATAAACATGAACATGTAGAATCCAAGCTAAAAAGTTTATACTTTTTTTTGGCGTAGCTGCACCACTAATCTAGTGATGTAGCAGATATTACTCTTTTCAGTTTCCTGGGATGTCGTCGTCAATTGAACCTATCAACAGAGAAAGCTTAGGGCCAGCAGAAGCAAGCCCAAGAACGGGCGCCATAAAGACAAGAATATGTCCTGCAATGCTCCTCCGTGTTGCACACTAAGGATTGTTGTGGGTAAATAATTTTTTTTTATTTTTTTCAGATGGATTCCAAGGTGCCCTGATACTCTGTACAGTGCAATGCTCGATCAGGTGATTCCAAAAAGTCTTAAAAATAAAAAATCAAGTTCTAATAAATAGTGGAAAATGTACTTTATACAGTTCATTAGAGTTCAATTTTTTATTTTTCAGATTTTTTTAAGTAGTCCAGTTGGACATTGCACCATACGGACGGTTAGACCACCTCGGGACTGGCCTATAAAAATAAAAATAAAAATTAGTGTACCCACTGCAATGCCTCTGCGTGCAGCACAAAGGAGCATTGCAGTAAGTATCACTCTAAAGACAAATTTATAGCGTAATGCTTGCTGTAATGCCCTCTTTACTGCAATAGGAGGCATTGTAGTAACTTAAAAGAAATTATTTTTTGAATTTTTTTAAGGTCAGGTTCCACATTTCTACATGGCCGCACAACTTGATCTCTAATTGAACGATCCAAAATTTTTTACAAAATCATAAATCATTATTAGACTCAACCCATTAAGGATGTCTTTTACGAGGGCTCGATTTTTGACATCTTAGAATTTTTTTGTTCATTTGATCATAAATTAGGTTGTACGACCATGTCGGACATATGGAAGCCGACCGAAACAAATTCATTTTTTTTATTTACTCACTGTAATAGGGTGCCCTGCAGCAGGTATTGCTCATCTATAAAATGAAAGACATGACGGAAAGATTACTGCCTTTCTGAAAATATTAGAAAACTATTATGAGATTTGAACCGAGATTTCCTCCAAAAAAAGGAAAGAGAATAGAAGAAACGTACGCATGGGACAAGAAATAACAGCTTATTAGAAGAACAGGTGGATTTTAAGAACTCGCATTTGGATTGTAACGCAGTTCACAGGAAAAATAAACAAAAGCAACATGTACAACTCCCATGAACAACCAGTTTTGCATTTTATACATTTCTGGCTTAAGGATAAAATGGTTCAAATATAGATCATAACAACAATGACGCTGCATATGTCCATGACCGGAAGTTCATAGGCATTTTGTTAGAATAGTCTTATATTGAAAAAAGGATAAAATCTAAAGTGCTTAAAGATAGTCTTAAGATTTTGAGTTGGACGGTTCAATAATTTCAACATAGTATTAGAGCCCATAGTTACGATCAAGGTCGCGCATTTCGTATTTGTGGTTCACGTGAAAATCGACTTACACATAAGGAGGTGTATTAAAATAATCCTATATCAGAAAAATGACAAAATCTAAAAGTGCTTAATAGATAGTGTGCCTACTCGGCTCGTAGTCTTAAGGTTTTAAGTTAGATGGTCCAATGACTTCAACATAGTATCGAAACTCATGGTTACGAATTGGACCATACACCCCGTATTTATGATGACCCAATAACTTCAATATTCATGCCCATATTATAGTAAAAAATAAAAGCACTAATCTTGATCCCCTCGTCTTGGCTGCGCTGTGAACCGAAGCACAACTTTAAATCTCTTCTTGGTCCGCTGACCCACTTTGGAGCATATTTAAGCTAGTTCATGAAGGAGGAGAGACAAAGGTGGTCGTTCTTAAGTCCAGATGAGGGCGTCGAAGCAAGTTTGATTAGAAGAAGTACCGAACAAGTTATTCAAATTAATAATACTAGATGCAAAAAAGAAGATTTTTATTTCTTTAAATATAGGAGATTATAACACAAGTTATCATATTATGGGGAGTTTGATTGTAGGATTAGATAGCTCTATTAATGTCAGTTTTGATGTTGCTGCTATAGTTGGTGATTGGTGATATTAGATTAATTTTAATATTTATACACTGGTGTGTTGTATTATCATGACAAATTTAATATAGGTCTGTGTCTTTATTAAAAATAAGGAAATACTACCTTATAGGAAACAGCAACGCAAATTTATTACTCCAATGAGGTGAATGGATCTTATCAACGTGCAGTAAATTTATAAGAAAGCTCTCAGCTTAGTTTCTCCTTCTAGTGGGGAAAGAAAGACCGGACAACTTTTCCTATGGCAACAGCACTCCTCTAACTCTCTCTTTTCCCTTCTCCTCTACTTCTCAGTGTTCCTCCAATGTCAATTTTAATATTAACATTATAGAACTCAAGAATAATAGCATCGAAATGAATATCATATGAAAACAAATACTTCAACCAAATAGGGTCTCACGTACTAATCTTCAAAGACTTTAATTTTTTATTTAGTAATTTTTGTCAGCCATCCACTTTGCCAATTTCTTATAACTTAACTATGGTGAAAACTTGAAGTATTAAATGGCTTTTTTCAACCTCCCTGAGTTGGAGAGGACATAGGAATTTTTTTTTCCTTAATGGAGCCATCATAAATGCATAATCCTTTACCAACATCATTATCATCTATTAAATTCTAAAAAACACAAAATTGCTATCTTAAATAAAAATACGAAATCATAAAACTAATAAAAAAATACATCAGTAGTTGTCGAGGTTTTTCATATAGGGGTGATTTGATATGTTGTAAAACCCTAAAAAATGGTATTTTTCATTATGCTTTTGTATTGTAAATTGTTTTAGAATGTTCCCTTTCCTTTGAAATGTCATAATTACTACATTTCAAAATTGTATTTTCTCATCTCATATTCTTTTTATGCAGTTTTCAATTTTTTAATCTGAAACTAGAAAAAATTAAAAACCAAGGGCACTAATTCTAAAACCAGGAGCTTTGCTTTTGTCGATTTTAAAGTATGTATTTTGAAAATTGGTATTTTGAAGTATTTTAGTTCAAACCAAATGATCCAGAAGTAAATCATCTTGAAAAATACATTACTCATAAATCTAAACCTTGAATATGTTGCGAAACTCTTCATATAATTTTCCACTGCAAGTGACCTTGGCGATCATGATACTTCGTAATCAACGGGTTGAATATAACATAATACCCGACCTTTCTTCCACCTCCAGACCCCCGCTTCTACCGTCTTCAAGAGGGTAGGGGTACCTCCTTAAAAAGGTCCCCTCCCTTCCCTCCATAGGAGGACCTTTCCCCCATACGGGGGGTTGTGCTCCTCTCCTAGATCCTTCTCCTCCTCTTGGGGAGGTTTTGTCTCTGACGTCTTTCGGAGGAAGCTTCTCCGACCAGTCCGAAAGGATTTTTACAATGGTATTTCCCTTGTGTTTGTGGTTCTCTCCATCCCTATGTTCTTGTTGGTAGGGGCGGAAGTAGGCCAAGCCAGGTCAAGCTTTACAAAAACAGGTCAGGCCTACATGGCGAAGGTTCAGCTTGGGCTTAGCCTGTTGGCCTGTTGTAGGCCAAAAAAAAGACCTGACCTAACTTGTTTAGAAAAATCACTAGGCCTGGTCTGGTATGTTGGCTTGTTTAGGCCTAGTAGGAAATAGGCCAAAAATATGTTTGGCCTAAAAGGTTAAAAATAGGCATCGGCCTACAAGGTATTTATAGTTTCCTTGTAAGGAAAATGTGTAAACATGCCGGCTTGCAGGCCTATAAAACAGGTTTTTGAAAAATAGGCCTAGTCTATTTGTGAAAATAGGTTTATATGAAGGCCTTGGCCTGGCTTAAATTGCTAAATAGGCTAGGACAGGTCATGCTGACAGCAGGTCAGGTTGTAGGCCTCCTGATAGGCCGCCTGACCTACTTCTACTCTTACTTGTTGGTCCTCTCCTTCCCCATATTCTATTATCTTCTTCTTTCTCCAATGCCCAGCTTCTTCGGCAAGATCATGGCACATAGTTTACCTTCCAGTCCGACTTCGGTTCTCTGGTCTAATAGGTTTTACCCATCTACCTTGCTTTCAGTGTCCATTGTAGTGTGCCTTGGCCCCTTACCCATCCCATTATGTATTTTGTACCAGATCCCATCTCTCTCATTTTATGTTGTTGTTTCTCGTGAGTATTGTACTCTACCTCCTGTAACCTTTCTTAATCAATACTGGTTAACCTTTATGTTCAAAACAAAGAAAAGAGGTTTTTGTAGATAACCCCCTAAAAGATATAATATTTGTAGATAACTCCCTACATGATTTGTATTTACATATAACCCCCTAAACTTTAGAAGTATTTACATATAATCCCCTCAACTATGTGACATGTTTTGAATTTTACCTGAGTTAAAGTATTTTTACTCCATGTAAAAATAGATAAGATTTTTTTGATGTTAAAGACATACAACAAACTTATGAATAGATGTTTATGTTATTTTTTTTGTGAGATGTATGTATTTTAATTGAAGATACTATTAATATTTGTATTTAATAGCTTTCGCATATTCTATGTAGATAACAATATTTTAATTTAAGTGAAATTCGAAGTAAACCCACATAGTTGAGAGAGTTATATGCAAATAATATCATAGTTAAGGGGGTTATATGTAAATATAAATTATATAGGGGGTTTTCTACAAATGTGACATTCTTTAAGAGGTTATTTGCAGAAACCCCAAAAGAAAAAAGGAATATGACATAATACACCAAGACTTTCACATGACCTTTGAGTAGCACCAGATTTGTTGTTCTTCATGAAAATTATCACACTATAATATAAAAAAAATCAACCATATCTTAAACTTTACTAACCCCAAATGAATTTTTTTTTTTTAAAAGAAACAAAATGAACTGATTTGTCAATTACACTTAACATCTTAAAATGAGATATTCTTTCTTCCACTAGCCTGTGGAAAGCAATAATGCTATGTTGACTATATTCTTGGTTGTATTTACTTTTGATAATTGCTGCACTTGATTCATACAGTGATACAAAAAAGAAAAGTTACTAGTACTATGGGTCTTGTGACAGAAGGTAGTTGGATTCTTGGGTCTTTCCCAACTTCCATCCATAGTCATCCTTCAAAATTCTTTGTAGAACAATCCTACTATGGGAGAAAAGTTTTCTTATTTTTCTTGAATAAAATAAGAATTTCAATATATGAGCTTTCTTGTAAAGTTCACCACATAATATCGCTGTCAAATACCAAATTTAGACTAACTAGATACACCTATGTCACATGGGTAAGAATACTAGAAAAACTCTCTCATATCCATAGACTTTAGGGGTGTAAACGGATCGGGTTCGGATCGGATCATATAGAATCCGAAATATGACCCGGAATCTTAGAACTGCTCCGGATTCGGATCTGAAAATTTAAGTCGGATCGGATCGGATCAGATCCGGATCATCAAACAATACCAACCCTCCCTCTCTCTCTCCCCGTCTCTCTGTGTGTTTCTCGTGACCACGAACAAGGGGCCCAGACACGCCAATATGCCACCAAACCCTCGTGCCTGCCGGCGAAGATCGCCATCCAAGGTCTTCTGCATGCTAGGATCGCCACCGGAAATGGGGGCATCCACCCTCCAACGAGGTTGCTGTGGTACTCGTGAACCCTGCTCAAGTGGAGCTACTCTGATGGAAGACGGTGCCCACGACAACGTCAACATGACCATAGCTATCGGCACCGCCGGCCCGCTGCCATGGGAGGCCCATCCAACTAAGATGAGAGGACCCGATGCCGTGAGAGGAGATTTGGATAGGATTCGTTCGCGCCGCCACCTAAATCCACCGTGGCCTCCTTGCGCTCCACCGTCGAACCACCGCCGTAAGAGGAGATTTGGCTAGGGTTCATTCCATGCCTCCTTACGCCACCGCTGTGAGAGGGTTTAGGCTGCCGTCGAGACTTGCCTGGCGCCATCTTGCTGGAGAACAATAGCCCGTATGATGTCTCTGTGGCTTGTGAGTGGCCCGCCGCCGCTTGGCCACGGCCGTGAGAGCATCTCACTACCTACGCCAGACGACGGCAACACTACAACACCTCCAGCCCTCCACTCGTACCAGTGGATCATCACCGCCGCAATCCTCACCACCATTGCTAGGCAGATTACACCGCATCACCCACGGGTGGATCCTCCCCGCCATCATTGTCAAATTGTGCTCCAGGCTTGACGGTAGCAGCGGCAAGGTAGGTGGAAAATCCCTAATTCTCGTATTCGGATTTTAGGAGATCCGAAATCCAGTCCATAGTGCAACCCGAAGTTGACCCGCGATTTTCTGTTCGGATCAAACTCGCTTCGAATCCAGTTGAGCGGGTCGGGTTCGGATCAAGTTTCGGATCTTACGGATCCGTTGACACCCCTATCCATAGTATACTCATTTGCATTATCTCACACAAGTTTTTAGCTCTTTGGGTTTGGCATGGCATACTCCTTTGCATCTTCTTACAAGTTTGCATCATCTCGCACAAGTTTGTAGCTCATCTAGAAATCAAAGGAGGTCAGGTGGACCCCCTTTGAGGGCAGGGGTGTAGCTAGAATTTTTGGTGTAATGTGCGCAAAATTTTTCAATGAAATTTGATAGGCAAAATTGTTTTGGCAAGTCTAATTGAATTATGAAATGACAAATATTGTATAATCTTTGTAACATATCATATGAAAACAAAATTCTCATATCAATCAAAACTTTATAAAGAAAAAGAATTAAATTTTCACTTATGTAAAAGACATTCCATACTAATCATTTGAGATCTGGTAGTTCAATTAAGTATCTTAATTTAAGACCAAAGGATACAAAATCTGAAATACGATTAACATATTACAAAATTTCTAAAAAAATTATCATATTGCTTGTAAGTTCAACACAAAAGGAGAAAATTCAGCCTTGTGTTATATATGATTTGTAATTTGCGATGAACAAAGAAAGCTAAACCTGGGGTACTGATTTGTAATTTTCAACGAAGGTTTTAATGATGGGATAGAATTTGCATTTGGAGATGCCATCCCATAGCACTAGTAGAGTTGCATAAATATCATTAATCTAAACAAAAGCTAGCATGATAAGTTATATGTTGGAATGGGTAAAAGAGAGCACAAGATGTTTGACAATTAACATGGAAGAAAATAAAATTCTATTTTATATGAAGAGAGAAGGATAGAGAATGAGTGAAGATGACTGACCCTTACCTTGAAGAGAGGGAAGGCTTTTCTGTTTGAAAGATGCAGCATTTGGATTTTCCTATGATAATAAACTAAAGGCAAGGTAGAAACTGTGTTGCTTTAACGTTCTGTGTGTTTTGGAGAGAGTAGTTGGGTGCTTAAATGCTTGACTTGTTGGCCCTGTTTGGATACAACTTAAGAAATTGCGAATAGAATTATCATAAACGTATTTTTAAACTCACGTTTGGCCTTTTACATAAACTTAAGTGAGTTTATGAGTAAACATGAGAGAGACTCCAGTGTGAACCAACACCCAATAGGTTTATAGAAAACACACTTATGGAGCTGTTTTGAGTTTATGATAATTTCAAGTGAATTTATGATAAATTCATTTTTGTATCATCCAAACTAAAGTTATGATAAAAAATATGTTTATCATGAACATAAACACATCGTATTTTTCCAATCTATCAGAACAAGGAAATTTCCTAAGATATGCACATGCATATGTAAGTGGACTTCCATGGGTTACTTGGAATTTTTAGTAAGAAAGTTCAAGTTCCCCCAACTTAAGATTGCAGTTTTGTAGGACAGGGGATACTTAGTAGGATCTTTAATGGAGTCTTGGCTTACTCACGAATAGACCATGTTCAAGTTCTTCAGGAAGGGGGGAGGGGGTTCTTTAGTGCCTCGGCCCTCGAGATGTGTTTAACTTAGGTTCTTTAGTCATGCTTGAGCATTTACAGTGGTGTTTGCCATCTTCTTTTTTCCACCATTTTTTTTGTTCCTGGTGGGTATTGTTAGTTGGCCTTTAACTGGGAATTTGGAATCAAAAGGACGAGGGTTATACTTGGTGCATCGTGCGGCAGCAAGGTTGTATCTTTTCTTGAGATTTTTTTTTTTTTAAAAAAGAAACTTACTGTTGCAGCCACCCAATCAAATTCTATGGGATGACTACATTCATGTAGTTCAACATTAAATAATAGAGATGAATAATACTCGCTGCAATACTCCCGAAGCATTGCAACAAATACAATTTTTTTTTTTAAATTATTTTAAGGTTTCGTCTCATATATCCGACCTACATTGTATTGGTTGATTTTTATTAAAAGATCTAAAAAATTTTAAAAAAATAAAAAAGACTTATTAGGCTTGGATCATTAAGAGCATTTTTACTTTCATTGGGATTTGATTTTTATTTTTTTAAAAAAAATAGACTATATGATCGAAGATCAATCTATGCGGAGATGTGGAGTAAGATCTGACTTAAAAAAATATAAAATATAAAAACTTATAGTTATTACAATATCTAACTATGCAGCTATCGAGAGCATTACAAGAAATATGACTAGTTGGAGATGTTACTCCGAACCAAAAAGGTAAGAGTAATGCTTGCTACATTGATGGTCAGTATAGCAAGTTGAGTTATCTTATAATGAAAGATGTCATTAGTCTACTTAAATAGATGTTACATTGGTTGGACAACTTTTTTTTACTGGTGAATCAAACAAGCATTAAATGTTGGTGCATAATTCTAGACATAACAAATGTATGTACGCCTAACAAATGCTCCGTAAACATGATAAATTGTCATGCCCATAAATATGTACACACATGTTTAAGGATGACAAATACTTTTCAGGCATGACAAATATTTTATACCTGAAAAGTATTTTATGTCTACGAAATATTTGTCATGCCAAAAAATATGTACACAAATGCATGGAGATGACAAACATTTTTTAAGTGTGACAAATATTTTATGGGTGTTACAAAGTATTTGTCACATGTATAAAGTATTTGTCACGCTAAAACATATGCACACTAATGTACTGAGATGACAAATATTTTTTAAATGTGACAAATGTTTCGCGAGCGTGAGTATTTGTCGTGCGTATATATGTTTGTCACGCCCAAAATCTTACACTCGTATTTAATATTTATCTGGCCACTTATAAAAAAAGTTATTTAACTTATATGACTCGTACCTAGATGGATCAATAACATCTTACATTACAAGATAGAGTAATGCTTGTTGTACTGAGGGTCACTAAAGCAAGCTGAGTTATTTTGCAATACAAGATATCATTGGTCTATTTGGACAAGCATCACATAAGTTTGATAGCTTTTTTCATAAGTGAGCTAGACAAGTATTAAACGTAGGTGCAAGATTTTGAGTATGACAAATACATCAAGGTGTTGTAACCAATACTACGTAGGCATGATAAACATGTCATATCTCCGAAGTATTTTGTCATGCATAAAAAATATTTGTCAACCTCATACATCTGTACACACATGGGTAGAGATGCCAAATATTTTCAAGCGTGATAAAATATTTTGTGAATGTAACAAATGCTATTTGTCATACTCGTAAAGTATTTGTCATACTTACAAATTACTTGTCACGTCCAAAAGTTTATATACAAGTATATAGAGATGACAAATATTTTTAAAGAGTTATGCCATGAAGTATTTGTCACGCTCAGATATATTTATCATATTTAAAATTCTACACCACATTTGATACTTGTGTGAAAAAATCATCCAATTCATGTGATGTTTGCCCGTGTGAACCAATGGTACCGTGCACAAAAAATACTCTTCAAGCATTACTCAAAAGTAAATGTTGATGGGCCTGGTAGGCCTTTCAAAAATTCAAACGGGGGACGAGCCACCGGCAATAGCCGGTTCCCACGCCTTTAACGGGCTCGAACAGGAGAGAATGCTGTGCATTTAGAAGAAGGGAGCCACACAACACACAGCAGGTAAAGAGAGAGAGAGAGAGAGAGAGAGAGAGAGGGGACGCCGGCGCCACAGAAGCCGCCTCCTTCCGCCATGGTCAGTTTCTTGGTTCCTCTCTCCCCTCATTCTTCTATTCGATCTATATACTTTTATACATTTCTGCCGTTTTTTTTCTATTCTATTCCTTTTTTTTTGCTTTAATTTTCCGTGCACTGTGTAGTCCCCCTCCTCCTCCTCCATTGTGATATCCGATCTGATGGTAAACGTTCGCTATGGACCTGAGATTTGTCAGCTTCCTGGGGTTGAGAACAGATCGGATCTTTGCCTTTTCGCATTGCGGTGTTTGCGATTTCTAGGGTTTCGATTTGCTCCTCAGCTTGCACTTCAGTTAGGGTTTTCTAGGAGTTTGCTCATATTGGTTAATCGGGCCACTTATGGTTTTGTTTGTCGCCAGCATTGTTAACATCATCTTCTCGGCACAAGTTAGATTGCCAACGCCTCGATAGCGAACCGCTTCTGATGAGCATGGCTACCATGCCTCTCAATTTGTTAACATCTCCTCCGTTACAATTTTCGTCAAGGGGTGGTGGATCTTTGGATTTTCCCTTTTTAGCTGGTCATTCACTGCCTGCTCCCGCTCTATTGAGCGTATTATGCCAATCCAACCATACTAATATCGGATGATCTTGATGGCGTATGGGGCCTGGAGGGCAGACATATGATTGCTGATTAATGCTCTGACTTAGAGTGAGAACATGAGTGTAAATGCAAATGGGAATTTGGGGTATGTAGTTTGCAAAGATGTTTTGAGCCTGTTTGGATACGACCCGTAATGTGTTTAGGCTTATTGTAAGCTTGTTTTCCACAATAACCTTAGGGCCTGGTTGGATGCAAGGCATAAACACATTAAGGTGTATCATAAACTTGTTTTCTATGGTAACATTAGTTTGGATGGTTAAGAATGAATTTACTGTAAACATATCAAGTTTACCATAACTTCAAAACCTCCCATAAATGCGTTTTCCATAAACCTCCTTGGAGTTGGTCTACACTAGAGAGGCCTCTCTCAAACTCAATTATATTTGCACGGCACCACAAAATGAGTTTATGAGTAGGTTTATGATAAATGCATTTATGATAACTCCATCCATGGTTTCGTAAATTGCGAGGATAGCTTATTTTGGATTATTAAAAGAAACATATTTACATAAACTCACCTGAGTTTATCATAAACTCAAAACCTCCCTACAGAATGTGTCTTTCATAAGCCTACTTGGTGTTAGCTTCTGCTGGAGACACACTCAGGTTTATGTTTAACCTCAATTATGTTTACACAGAACAACCAAATATGAGTTTACGAAAAATGCATTTACGATACTCCCATCAGTGTTTTCTTAGGTTGCATCCAAACAGGGCCTCATGCATGAATGTCCATGAAGTGTTTTTATGTCTATGACTGCAAATAGAAATTTTGCTTTTGCTAGTACTATAGACTTACTGAATGGATAAGATAGGGATTAGCTGGCAAAACAGGTCAAGTGGCATCTCTTGCATCATTTGCTGTAAGCTGGATGCATGTCTCCCAAGTAAACATTGATTTATCTTCACATTATTGTTTCTTATGTAGGTTGCTGATGTCTATTGACATCGTAGCTTATCTTCCAATTTAAATGATTGGTGTGCTTTAGGTTGTGGTCACCTTTATGATCATCTTATAGTTTTTTTAATCATTTTATAGGATGGACAGGAGCCAGGGGATCAGAAACAAAGCACCGCTGATATGACGGTCTTTGTGAGTTATCTTTCGTACTTGTAGAGAATCAGATTGTTCTCTAGTTAGCAGTGAACAATGAGTATTGAAATTGATAGCAGCCATAGTGTCAGATACCTTGAACATTTTATTGTTAAGCAAGGCTGCGAGAAATCTCATCATGAGAAACATGTTGCTATTGATTTCATTAGTCACAGATATTTCTCTTGGATTTGCTAGCTATTCTGATCCTTTTACATTCTTGCAGGTTCAAAACCTCCTTGCTCAGATGGTGAGTATTGTTTTTTTTTTTTTGTTTACTTGGAATACTTTCCTATTGCAAAATTTGCAAACTGGACTTGTGCATTCTTTGCACCTGAAAAAGGTTTATCTATTTGTCCAGCAAACCAGGTTTCAGATGATGTCAAACTCCATTGTCGAGAAGAATATCCTTTTTCTACCTTCCTACCTTTACAGTCAAAGTGTTGATTGCCCATATCACATGTTGACAATTTCCTTTATTTCATTCTTTTTCATCTTTTTCTGATAGTCTTCTCCCTAATTTGACAACATTTTGAAATCATATTTCTCTCTTTGTGTGGCTATTTGGATGCAACTTATACATGTGATATGGGCTTGTATCAAAATCTTATATGTCATCAAAAGTCCATGTCTACATCCTTTTAATGGATGTTGTTACTTGCATACTTTCAATTTGTAACGACCTGATCCAACCTTTGTGAGGTATTGTCCGTTTTGGGCCAAATCCACACGGTGTTGTCCCCAAAAGGCGCCTCCTAGTTCTTTCTTACCCCCTTCTAAGGGTCATCATTGTCATCGTGGGGATTCTTTCATCATTCACGTTATAACAGACTAACAGTAATGTTACAATAATAATAATACACTTCATAAATAGTCAACTGAGCTTGATGCTCTAATCTTTTAATTCATGAATAATCTCATGCTCGTGTGAGTCTTAGATAGACTTGGTTCATCAAGTTCGTTCCATTCAAGGAAGGGAAAGTTCCATGTATCTTTCATACTAATCTTGAGTTCTAAACATGCAACTCAGATTCCTTAAGTGATGGTTCTTTGGGTTGGAGAATGGTTCATTATATGGTTCATGTGGGGTTCATAATAAACTGTTATATTCTTTCGTCATGCTGCACCAATTATTTCCTAACATGCTTTCTACAAAAACAACTTTTGATACTACATGAAAACATGCTAAAATAAACACATGGGCATATGAGATCATGTTCTTCTTGTAATATTAGACCTTTTTAACAAAACTCCAAATCAGAAATTAAACTAATAGAACCTCCCCTTATATAATCATGCATATATACTCCGTAAACCACCCTAAATCTAAAATAAAAGGGATGAACAAGCAGGAGTATCAGAAGGGATGAACAAGTAGGAGTATCAGCCTATGAGCCCCATAGAGAATTCCCTTGCTAAAGAAGACTGGTTGCAGTAGCTAGCTCCTCTTGCCTCGCCGCCTTCTTCATTGGACAGCAGGTAGAGGCAAGTCTTTTTATTGTAAAGCTTGAATGTGAAGAGCTCTTAAGGTCACTTAAGAAGGTGGAGGTAAGGTCTTATTTGTATTTGGGAGCTACTTGACTTTTTAAATTATCCAATGTAGGACTAAACTTTGTCCCGATTGAACTACTAACTTGCCTTCTAATGGGTATATTAATCAGGCCCAATAAAGGCCCAATAATTCCTAGCCCATTAGTCCATCAAGTCTGGCCTAGTAAAGGTCCATTAATGGCCCACGAAAGATCAAATAAAACTTATTATTTAAAGCCCAATAACAGCCCATTACAGCTCCTTAAGGATCCATAACCAAGCCCAATTCTCAACTTATAGGCCCATTATAAACAGCCCATTAATCACCTATTAAAGCTTATTAAGGCCTATTAAAACTTATTAAAGTTCTTTGCCTTTAAGCCCAATAAGAACCTATTAAGTAAGCCCAACAGCGCTAGGGAGAATTTTATGTTTAAACCCTAGTTTCATTTCTAATTGCACTAATACCCTTATTTATTTTAGTGGGCTCTTACACAATTGTTTCATTAGCAAGTGACTTAGTATATCTTTTGTTCCTGTTTGATCAGATGCCATCTATTTGCCTAGCTTAGGGAATTCTCATTAGAATTCAGCTTAATTCTATTGGATAATTGTAAATTTGGTCTATTCTCAAGGCAGAATCCAGTGTATCTTAATTTCTTTGAGAAATGGGATATGTTCTCTATTTTCCAGGCAGAATCTAGTGTTTTTTTCTTTTTTTTTGACTGAAGCTCTTTAAAAACCAAATAGCATCTTTCGTATGTATCTTCCACGCACCAGTAACATGACTGAGGAGGGGGGAACCAACGGAAGCCTCAACATTTGCACGAAGTACTAGTTCAAAGGATTCCTTGACTGCAGTGCACTAGATGAAATGGGAAGCAGGATAGACGAGCTGGAGCACAGCATTAACAATCTGAAAGCTGAGATGGGAGTGGAGAATGAACCTGCAGAAAAACCTGAAGAAAAGGCACCTACTCCTGAATCCGTGCAGAAAGATCAGTAGATTGCTGATGGATCCATGTCTCATGGTGATATCTTCTACACAGGACAGGAGTGAAGGAAAGAAACTTTCTGATGTCAGTGCTTACTTTCTGGTTTTCAAATCATTGTCACTGTAGTTCTTTGTATTTGAATTTTGTGTTGGTGTTTTGTGAGAAAGAACATCTGAGGATTTTCCTAGCTTGGGTTATCCAGAAAAAGGTTTTCAACTGATTTACATTCATGCACAGCTCAGATATATTATGTTTTTTTCTTCTCTATTGTTTTCTTTCCTAAAGTATATTTTGAAAGAGGAAACACCTCTGAGCATCTCATGTGCTGCTTTTCTCCCCCTCTCCCCTATGCTTCCGCCTCCCCTCCATTCCTCCCCTCCCCGCGAGCCTGCACCATGAAAGTTCACCATGTTCATGGCCAACCTTGCGATTCCCTTGCCATGGGACAAGACACATGTAGAGCCCCCTCTGCTCCTGTTGACGGCCTCTACAGGATTTCTCTCTTCTCCGCTGCCAACCAAAGCACAACAAGGGTAAATGGCGACTTAGGGCAAGGAGTTGCGAAGTGATGCGCTGATGCTGGCCTCGGCGTGGGCCTGAAGCTAACCATGGTGACGTATTAGGGCCAGGATACTTTGCAGCGATGAACAGATAGCAGAAGCAAGAGAACGAGAGAGAAGAATAAATCAAATGCCTAAGAACATGAGATTTTTACGTCGTTGGGAAGAATTTGCCAATGTGCCTGCATTAAGTTGCTTTTATTTTTTTAGGAGTTACTAGTATAAGAAATGGCACATTCTTTTTAAACACAAGGAGTCTAGAGAAATTCTTGGTAGATAATGTTACTAAAATAATTCTAAAATTTAGCCTCAAAGGCTCATTTCTCATAAACCCACTTTACAAACAAGAGGGCATTGTCTCATCATGTGACCCTCTGCCAATTTACTGTGAAATGGATCTGTGAAAAAGATGAAGGAAGATATACCAAGATAAGAATCATGCTCTATATTTCTTCAACAGCGTTCTCCTTACCATAGCACTTCTGTGCACGATCACTGTTGAAGTTATTGGGTCATTCAACTCAAAATCTTAAGGTTATGAGTGGAGTAGGCACCATCTATTAAGCACTTTTTGATTTTGTCTTTTTTTCAATGCAAGACTATTCTAACACGTTCCCTCACGTGCAGGTTAATTTTAAGTTCTGTCACGTGGACCATAAATACGGAGTGTGTGGCCCGGTTTGCAACCATGGGTTCTGATACCATGTTAAAGAGGCCCGAACTCGAACTCAAAATCTAGGCATTGAGTTGAGGGAATCCTCAACATATATAGAAGGAAGGCGCCCACAAAGAATCCGATGTAGGACTAAACTTCAACACCCCTCCTGGCGCCGAATCTGAATGGTTACGGCGTAATTAACGTTATAAATAGATCAGGTGGAATAGAACAGTCCATCAGGAAAGGGTCAGTTCTGATACCATGTTAAATACTCCACTCATAGTCTTAAGGTTTTGAGTTGGACGGCCTAATAACTTCAACAAGCCCTACCATTTGCCCCACCAGATCGATGCTTCACCTGTGAGCCAGCATAGGTAAGGCCAAAGTGGGAGATTCAACGGTGCGGCAAAAAGGTGGAAGGCATGGGGGCCACCAGGGCAGCGTATGCCAGAAGATGGCATCAGAGGCAAGGTTCGCCGATTCGAAGAGTCAGACGGACTTAGATCTCCTATGATCCAGTACAAATCGGGTCGACTCGTGTTGACTCAGCCGAGTCACATAGAAAAATTCTTCTAAATCGCACAGACTCGATCGAGTCACATTGACTTGTGTTCGTCCTGATGAGATACGAGTCGCCCTTGTCGACACAAGTCGATCCGATATGACAAACCATGATCATAAAAGGGAAACACAAGAGACACATCAGGCTAGCACTTGGAATTAGGTCTCTTCCAAAATTTCAATCACAACTTACAAATCAATGCTCTTTCACTGTAGTTTTAAGCATAGGAACAAAGTTGGAATAGAATTGAGAGGGCCCGATTCGGATCGGCCCATATACTGAGTGGGCCGACTTGTTAGGAGACGTCCAAGACGCCTTTGGAGTCTACTGGGTTCCTCTAAGGCATATAGGCGAATTTCCGCGAGAAACTCGTTCAAATCCGAAACAGACTCCGAGGGATTCAGGACAACCCCCTCCTCTTAAGGAAGTCCTTTCCGAATTCTCTTCTGATCTTCTAATTTGAGAAACCTACACCATATAAGAAAGACAGAATCCTGTCTAGTCCGGAGACGGGATCGAGTTTATCCTATTACGTCTTTCCCGTAGACTCTCGAATCGCCTTCAAACCTTTTTCCATAAGAGGGACCCTCCGGTAACTTCAGAGGGTACGTCCCAAACAACCTATCAAACTTTCGCTACTATTTGCTATTATGTCCTGACTTAGGCATCAGAAGGGGTTCTCCGGAATCGGAATCGGAGTCTCTTTTAACCTAGTGTCTCTTTTGTATGAAGCGGCGAGGAGGTTTCTGTGGCTTGAAGGATTCTGGCCGTTCGATCAAAGATTGGACAAACCTTTAACCTAACAAAAATAATTTTCTAACATGATCTAGCCGCAAAGAAAAAGTTCCTCCCAAACGCCTTACAAATGCAGCTTAATTATAGGTGAAACAGCTCAGACCTCTGCAGTGTTTACAGCGCTCCAGTACTGGATGATGACGAGGGGATTCCCCGGCAAGGTTTGAGACACCCGTACCCTTACGTACTACTCCGGACTCCGCCGTTCATGAGCTGCTTAATCACCAACACCATCAACTGGGTATACATGGAGCTAGCCATTAGTCCACACTGTCTCTACTTTGGTCTAGCCTGTTATTACCGAATACCTAATGATAGATTTTTGCTACAGGATCCAGTAACTATTAGTAGCTTGTTAATCCCGAATTCCTAAGGATAGATGTATAGTGTAGGATCCAATAACTATCGGTTGGCATCTGACTGTTTAACTCGTTCAAGTTTGTTGGCCATCCTATCATCATAACTTGCCTATCCTGGAATAGCATGCACGTAGGTGTATGCGGTTAACAGGTCATGCAGTGCTCCCGCTCTACAGCTGCACCCATCGCCGCCGGGGAAAACCCAAACCCGTCGTTATTAAGGGGATATAGCGTTGCGAGAGAGGAAGAGAGTGCAGAAGGAAAGCTTAAGCAGTAGCATTCATGAGCCACAACGCCTTCCTCATTGCTTACCTCCTCCTCACGGCCATCCTCACCCTCGTCAACATTGCGTACATCTACGCCGGCCTGTTCCTCTTCTGGCTCAGCAACTATCGACAGCGGTTCAACGCGCCCTCGACGCCCGTCTCCCCCGCTGCGGCCGCCATCGCCGCCCGTCGCCGAGGGCTCACCCTAGAGGCCGTCGAGTCCCTCCCCATTGTCATCTTCTCGGCGTCGACGTCGTCGACGATGGCCGCGAGCTGTGCCATCTGCTTGAGCGAGTTTGAGGAGGGCAACACGCTGAGGTTCCTTCCGGCGTGCCACCACCAGTTCCATACGCCGTGCATCGACCCCTGGCTGCACCTGCACAGGACCTGCCCTGTTTGCCGCTCCCTCGTGTCTGAACCGGCGCCGGCGCCGGCCAAGGTTAGGGAGCCGGACTCCTCCGCCGGTGACCATGTAATTGTGGTTGTGGATTCATCATTTTCCGGTGATCAAAGATAGAATTAATTCATGACCACCAGTGTGCATGCATGGCCTGCGTTAATAGCTCCCAAACCAAATTTTATGCTTGTGTATTATTTATTCTCTTCCTGGTAATATACGTACGTACGTACATCCGATCCCAACGGCTAAGCAAGAGAATTGAGCATACGGTGCATGGAGCAGTCGGAAGCCTCGAGGAGCACTGTCTTCCTGTTGAGCTACGCCGAAACTTAGGGTGCAACTTAATGAGGCTGTATTTGGTTCCACGTAAGATATATTAATCGAATAGAAATAATCTTTTAAGAAAACAAGTTTATATAAAAAAATAAAAGTAAAGTTATTTATTTAATGATTATAAAATATTCTCAGCTATAGTAAAAAATGACACTAACTTTCATCTCATAGATTTCAAAATATGAAAAAGACATGGACTCGACAAATTAAGATTTCTGATGGATAGTTTTTCAATTGAAAAATGAACTACTTCTTTTATGCAACCTATTTTACATAAAATCAAATGGACCCTAAAGTCAAAATTTCTAAGGATGTCAGGTGTGTTTTTGAGAAGCTATTTATCTGGAGTTGAGTTCCTGTGAGTGCAACAAGTGAGGATGGGATTGGATAAGTACAAAGAAGGAGATGGGAGGTTTTTATAAAAGAGTAATACTTGCTGTATCGCACTGCACAATTTCGTGCAGTTGGACCACGTGGTGAACTTGATTAGTTGGATGAGTTGAAATGACCAGTCCTATAGCATTTCAATTGACATATACATGTTTCGATTGACAAATATAATATTTAATTGAAAAATACATATTTCATTTGTCAATGGACATATGTATTTGTTAATAAAAAATTGTGTTTGTCAATTAAAATATTACTGAAGTGGTCATATCAGCTCGCCTAGTTGGCCGAACTGGCCACATGATCTAACTGCAGAAAGTTGTGCAGTGTGACTAGACCTACTGTGCAGTAAGTATTATTCTTCATAAAAATCCTTCTTGGGCTACGACTATCAGGACGGTTTCAATGGTGAGGACAATGAGAAGTAGCTCAACGTGTGCTGGAGCAGCTCGGCTCCTCCCACCATGGAGGGCTCCCTGGTGACGGTGGGGGCCTCTTTGGCAGTGATGGTGTCGGCTTGATGGAGAATGGGTTTCTGACTGAGGAGGAGCTCTGGTCCAATCCCTCCTACCTCTCCTACTATTACTCCCATGTAAATCTGAACCCACGGCTCCAATGGAAGAAGGAGGTTGCAGTGGGGCTCGCGAAGGGCTCCCCCAATTCCCCATCCTCCTCACCACGTCGTCCTCCAAACAGGCGCCGAACGTCGCCGCGACCGATGGCCAAAACCTCTCGGCGTCCCCCTCGGTGTGGAGCAGGGCCCAGTTGTTGTTCTGGAAGGGTGCCATTGGAGGATGAGTAGTCCATGGAGAACAACCATGGTTCAGTTCTACGCCATGGAGAGGCTACCAAGTACTCATTGTTGTAGAGAGAGAGAGAGAGAGAGAGAGAGAGAGAGAGAGAGTGTGTTGCCGGGGTCGGAGAGGGGGTTTCTCATTAACTCAAAGCAAACGGACGTAACGGCAGAGGTATGGCTGCAACGCTTGTGAGGTTTTTGAGGATATATTTCAAAATACACGAGGGTTAGGGGTATATATGTAAATATGATAGATTATAAGGGTATATATATATGTAAATTCCCTTTTTCTTTACAAAGATACATATTACATAAGTAAGAATAATGATTTTTCGCATATATATCCTTAAAATATACCGTATTTGCATATATACCCCCAACTCTCACATATTATCATCAATATCCTTAAAATCTTCAAAATGTTGCATTTACACCCCTCTAAAATCAAACTTAGGTAAATTTCAATAAAATATGTCGAAAACATTGCATGAATATGATATCATTGGAAGTGTTGAGATACATAATGCAAGAGTTTAGTGAATTAAGAGATATATATGTAAAATATTAGTAAATTTAAAGATATTTATGTAAAATCATTAGATTGAAGGGTTTAAGTGCAACTTTTAAAGATTCCAAAGATATTTATAATAATATATGAGAGTTAAGAATATAGATACAAATACGATGTATTCGAGGGCTATATATACAAAAAAACCCTAGGAACGACACGGAGAGAAAGAAAGACAGACAGGGTGACCGGATGCTTGCTAGCTAGCTAGCTCTGGCGTCATCAAATTCGTACCTTTTAGGGGAGAAATTTCCGGCTCCATTCGCAGCGTCCCGGTCTCCTCCGTGCTCCGCTCCGGCGTCTCCAATCTCCATCCTCCCCCCCGCACGTCCTTTCCAACTGGCGTAAGCATCGCCGGCATCGCCGCTTCCCAGCGCCGGATCGGATCGGGCGGGTTTCCCTTCCTTCCCCTTCGAGGATCGGGGGCCTCTCCTTCTCCGGGCCGGCTTCATCGCGTGTGCTCCCCGGCGCTTCTGCTCTGGGCACCTCGATCTCGCCGGAGTTAGGGCTGATGTAGTGAGCTGAGCTAGTTGCGTGTGGCAGGCAGATAATAAGATCGGCAATCGATCGAATCGATCTTGTTGTTGACCCGCCCCAAATTCCTCCCCCGTCCGTCTTCTTTCGAATCGATTCCCCTCTTTCGTGCTCTCGAGCCCGTGAGAGGTGGAATCCTGGCGGCCAAGGTTAGAGATCGTCCATTGTGTTGTCGCCGGTGAAAATGGAGGATTGCTAGGGTTTGTTTCCTGGGATTTGGCGGGGAATCTCAAGTTCAAGGGCTCTCTTTTGTTTCTTCTTGGATTTGGATTTTTCTCTCCCCACCCGCTCATGGTGCGGTGATCTGGGATTGTTGGGTAGCCAATTCTAGGGTTTCCCGGAGGGTTTCTTCCACTAGGCTGGACGCCGGGAACGGATATGCTCTAAGTAGAAGTAGAAGGAGCGAGGGCTTGGCAACGCCTACGATCTTGTAGGTCTCGGTCAGAATCGGAGAAATGGTGGAAGGCGGGGGCCCTAAATTCGCCGGGATCATGGGCGGGGTCGGCGGCAACGATGGTCACGGCAACAATTTCTACGACCTGGCCTTCTACCAGAAGCTCGGCGTCGGGGAGGGATCCAACATGTCCATCGACAGCGTCGGCAGCCTCCAGACCACCACCGCTGGCGGCGGCTCCGTCCCCATGTCCGTCGAGAACAGCAGCGTCGGCTCCAACGACTCCCACACCCTCATCCTCCACCACCCGGGCCTCCGCGCCGTGCCCACCAACAACTACAACTACTCCGTTGGCCACAGCGTCCTCCGCCCCGGCGGCCGGGCGTCGTCCCACCACCTCAGCGACGACGCGCTGGCTCAGGCCCTCATGGACGACCGCTTCCCCACCGAGGGGCTGGAGAACTACGACGAGTGGACCATCGACCTGAGGAAGCTGCACATGGGAATGCCCTTCGCGCAGGGTGCCTTCGGGAAGCTCTACAAGGGCACCTACAACGGCGAGGCCGTCGCGATTAAGCTGCTGGAGAGGCCGGAGAACAACCCGGAGAGGGCGCAGCTCATGGAGCAGCAATTTGCTCAGGAAGTGATGATGCTCGCCACGCTGCGGCACCCCAATGTGGTCCGGTTCATCGGCGGGTGCAGGAAGCCCATGGTGTGGTGCATCGTCACCGAGTACGCGAAGGGCGGCTCGGTCAGGCAGTTCTTGATGAGGAGGCAGAACCGATCCGTGCCGCTGAAGCTGGCGGTGAAGCAGGCACTGGATGTTGCCCGGGGAATGGCCTATGTACATGGGCTGGGGTTCATCCATCGGGACCTGAAGTCGGATAACCTCCTAATTTTCGAAGACAAATCGATCAAGATTGCTGATTTTGGAGTGGCCCGTATTGAGGTGCAGACGGAGGGGATGACTCCAGAGACCGGGACATACCGGTGGATGGCTCCGTAAGTGAAGTGCTCTCCATCTTCTCTTGTTGTGTACTGAATCAGCTTTATATTTTATCCATACTAACTTGGTTGTCTCGGTTGCCAATCTTGTTTTATTTCCTTGGTTTCTCTCCCAACAGTTCTACATCCAAAATGATCTTAGGTTGCATGCTAGAGTAGGTGTTGAGTAATAATATCTGCCCTCTATATGTGCTTCCTTCGTTGATAATATACTAGATTTGCGATGTCTTTACCAAATTGGACTGTGCTCCTGCTGGTATTTCTGACTCTCTGATTCATTTTGAACTTCTCTCCTTTCATTAAGCAACTAACTATTGTCTGTTTGCCTCTAACATTATTTCCATAGAACTTTGTTGTATGGTTGCTTTTGTTAAGAGATGTCACAGTGTCAAATGCTTTATTCCACCTTTCCTGTCTTAGTTACTGGCAAGAATTCATGCATTGGACAAAGACCCTTTCGATCTAAAGACAAATGTTTTTCTCTTGTTTATTTTAAAATTCTTTATCCATTATTTTGAAAAGACATACAGATTGTTGGGTCTTGTTTTTTAGAAAGTCTTCATCTCCTTTCCGCTTGTAGTTCTCATCAAGCTAATACCCGATGTAAATGAAACTGATTATGTAATCCGTGACTGTGAATTTTAACTTTGCTTCAAGTTAGGAGATATATGGTACTTAAGTCAGTTCCTTCTGAATCCCCCATATGAAACTCCTTTTGTACCTTAGCCTTCAACAAGTCCTTGATGCACTTCTGACTTCATGAACAGTATCTGGTAACAGTTTGTAAGAAAATCGTTCTTGTGAACCTACATTTGCTACACCATTTAGGTTACTGTAGCTAGTTTGAAGTTTAAAATTTTGTGCAATGATGACCGCAAAATTCTAAAGTTCAATCTGGTTACTGCAAACTAAATCTATGTAAAATGTAAATGACGTGTTTCCTGTCAGTTAGTTGTTTGAAAGTCTCTTTAGTGACTAAATTGAATTTCGAGGTGTTCATCAGGCTAAGGGCTTCCAAATATAGTGACATAAACATTTTCTGGTTTAAGTAATTCTTAGAACACACAATGTTTTTATCCTCGCAAATTGTTTTGGGGCATCCAGGTGGCAAGTTTGTTTTGATGTTTAACCACCCAGTATTCTTCATTCTCATGTTCATTTTATGGTTAGATCTTTTACCTTGGGACCATCTATATGCAGTTCTTGCAACTGCAAAAGCTAATTGTGTTACTATCTCATGGATTTTTCTGACCTACTAGTCTTGCTGGAAACTGTTGGACAAAGGTGTCTTCTGGCTGATGGCAACATACTGCTTCACTAGTGTCTTATCCTTGTTGATTTATTTTTACGTCAAATGTTAGGAACCTCATTGCAGATGAGTTTTTGCATCTGTGAGTTCTGATCAGCTTGGTGTCTAGTTCACATTGTTTATGAACTTCCCGCCGTTCCATGGGCCATGATAACTTTGGGAGGGTTTGGAAACAAAATTGGATTATGGATTATTTACGTAATCCTATAATTTGAGAATTTTTAAAAAGTACAGTTTTTTAGTGATGACAATCCATGTTCAAAATCTCAGTTGGGTGTTCAAATAGATTACAGATCATGGAGATGCTATTTTACTTTATTGTCCCCAACAAGTTTTTATGTCCTTAATTGTCATTTCAAACACTCAACCATCTTTCCTCTCTTGAGATCCATGTAAAAGTAGCCTCGAGAGAGCTTATGGGTTGAATCCACCACTCTTCTTTGTGTCTATCTCTCTCCTCCTCCCTAAGAATCCTCTTACAGGGAAGCCAAGGCACTCATGGTCCATTTAGAAACACCTATGGCATTCCAGAGATTCCAATGATTGGAATCCCTGCAATTGCATTTCCAAACACGCCCTTAGTATTCTTGCTTCTGCTTACACTTTCATGAGGTCTTCTCGGTTAACTTTATAAAGATGCTACGTCCATCATCAGCTACTTTGCTGTACTGTGTGCGACATCATCATTTGCAGTCGCATTGAGCATATTGTAGTTGTCTATTGTCCGATGCAGTTAGACTTCTTATGAGCTTTGTCCATAGAATAAAACTCGAATGGTGATTGTTATGACTGTGTTGCCCTTTCTTGGCCGTTAATCATGTTATTAAACTATTCATACTTTTAGTTGTCTGAGGATGATTAAAAAACGACAAAAGTGGTGAAGGTTGAAGTTATAGCTGGAGAATATTAGCAAATTCAGAGAATGAGAATTTGTGGTTGTATAGATGAGACAAAAATATTGCTTTCATTTTTTTCGTAGTATGCTGATGGTTTGAAACTACAACCCCGAAGACTACCACAAAAGCCTATTGTTTGGAAATGGCATGATGAAGTATTTTTTTTTTCTCCTTATTTGGTGATAATGTCAGTGAGAAACAACAATATCTTTCCCATTATTATTATCAATTGTTTCTATTGCAATGACAAAATAAAAAGGAGATTATGTACCAAAGGAAAATACACGTGTAAGAACAAGGGGCTCTTTGTTATATTCAAGCATGTGTTGTATATTAAAGAGAGATCTCTTTTCTTCCATGTGCTTTATGATATGAGGCCATCTAGATGGCAATCGATTTGCAAGTTCTATCATTGTTTAAGGCTCTTGTTTTTAGTCATTCTGATTTCATGAGCTTTTATTTAAGGTAGAAGAGCAGAAGAAAGCTATTGAAATTTTTTTGTGTTTTATAAAATAATCATAAAAATTATAAATTTTCATGTTTGTAAGTTAGAATAACTTTATTCTTTTTTTATTTTTTTATTGAACGTGGATGTTACCGCATAAATTGTATCAAAGTGAAAAGAAGATTACAAGGATGAGATCATTATAGCTCTTTTTAAAAAGTCAATGTACAAATCACCAAGAGTGTGCGTCAGTGTGTGGATCCCAAGAGAGCAAAAAAGGAGGCACTAGCAATGTGCTCTGTACAAAAGACCCTCATCCACTCCCTAACTCTATTACAAATAAAGACTGCTACTCAATCTGGATGAGTAGCCTCCCTCCTAAAAATCCTGTTCCTTTCACTCTAGATGACCCATATGGTGGCATGAAGAATGAGTCACCACATGATGCCATCTGCCCTGTTGAGTGCCAAAGAAGACCAATGCCAAATAAGGACCATCATAATGTCTCCTAGTTGCATTCTTCAGTAAAGTATACCAAACAAATCCTGCCACACCTCCCTGGCGAAAGCACATCTCACAAAAAGATGGTCCTACGTCTCATCTTCCTTTCCGCACAAGGAGCAAGCTGTTGGGACATCAATACCAAAACGAATCAACAATCAAAAGTAGGAAGCCTGCAGTTGGAGACCTTCCGAATCTGGACTTTGACCTTCAGTGGTGTTTTAGGAGTCCAAATCTGTCGAAAGTCGGGGGACCTGGTACCCCCATCTGCAATGATGGAGTAAGCCGACTTCACCGAGAATGTTCCATTGGTGTCTCACCCCCACTTCCCAGAATCCTGAGAAGATGGATCAACTATGTATCCTTGTAAGACCACCAGCAAAAATGCCAAGTCCTAAATCTCCACATCCCTTAAGTTCCTCCTAAAACGGAGGCTCCAGTCCCTCCTACCATACAGATGCACCTCCACCATCTGGCCTCTCCAAGGTTGACTGAGACAGCAAAGAGCCTAGGAAAGAGAGGCATCATGCCACCACTTACCAGTCCAAAAGAGACAACTCCTCCTGTCTCCCAGAGCAACATGACATTGGCCACCTACATGATCGCCTTCCAAACATGAGATGCATTGTACTCCGCCTGAATGGAAACGTCCCAGCCTCTCCCCCTAGAGTAGTACTTCTCCCTAGTCACCTCTAACCAAGGCCTGAAGAGACTGTGGAGCTTCCATAACCATTTTGATAGAAGGGCCAGGTTGAAGTCATGAATGTCCTTAATCCTTAATCCACCATTCTCTGTACTCTTATACACCTTTATCTAACCAACTTCATAGCCACCCCTATAAAGGTCTATGCACATCCTTTCCAGCAGAACCTACTCCTTATACCTTCAATTGGCCACAGACATTGATATTCTGAAGATAGAGAGAAAATAAAGAGGCAGACTGTCAAGAAAAAACTTGCAAAGCCCCAAGCTATCCCCATAGGATAGAAGCCTTCCTTTCCAACCAACCATACGTGACTGAAATCTGAAGATAACTGGTTGCCAATCCCTGCACTTAATAGGCCCCAGTGAAAGTGGGAGTCCTAGATAAGTGACAGGAAAGGATCCAACCTGACATCCCATAATGGAAGCAGCCCTTGCTCAAAGCCTCATCAGACATGTTAATACCAATGATCACACTCCTCAAGAGTATCTTTATTCTTTTACCCCAGCGTTTTCCAATATGCACAAAAAGCTAATATCGTATGATGCTCCTGTAAGAATTTTGAGATAAATTCACATTTTCAATTCTTATGTGAAATCGCTGATGCACTTAAGGGGAAATCAGTTATATTTGGATGAATCCAATACTTTTGTGGTACTTAATGGAGTATTGAAAAAAACATGACATATCTTTGAATGTAATCTTAGTTTAAGAGAGATCCTTGAATGTGGATGTGGAGGCTAAGTGTAGAGAAGAGTGAGGAAGTTGTGTTTAGTGTTTCTCATCCAAGGACTGATTTGATTTCAGGCCTTCAGGAAGTCAACAAATCTGTTTTGAGTTGGAATGCCTGTAGTTTTAGACAACCATTGATTACTTGTCCTCTTAAACCTCACTTTTAAGGGAAGCGGGAGGCCAAAGACTTCTCAGAGGCCAGAAATCACTGGCCCTTTCTGTTCAAGCAAGAGAACAAAACCCAGATGACATGGAACATAGGGCAGCTTCCAGTTGTGAAACACCAAACATTGCAAGACAGCTATGAGGTGTCTTTTTACAATTTGAAGGATGATTGCATCTAACAATTTATTGTGGTACCAAGGAACCAATAATATAGCTAAATTTTCTCATTTACCTTCTGCTTAGGGGGTATTGTGGATGCAGCTTGAAGGCATTGCAGAGTACATTTATGAGGGGATAAGTTTCCATTTGCATTCTACCCGGATTGATTTATGAGTGAAAATGAGGAAGTTGTAGACCAGGCATCTCAAGCAAAGTAGACATGATACAGATAAGTTTGGATGTGAACTTGTGACAGGTGTATTGCTGGTCAAAAAGATGTTTCAATGTTGCATAACTATTGTTCTCCAATAATGTAATTACTTTGTAATAAAATCTTTTAACAATAGGTGATATCCAACTGAAAGAGTAATGCACGAATGTGTGGTACATGGATTTGATTTTTAGAATTATACATGTGAAATTTTATTTATGAAAGGGAAGTCTTGATAAGATTTCTGACATGTTTGCTGAGTTTATCCAAAAATGGTAAATATTCACACCTTGATGATGTTTAGTAAAAACCTATTTTCATGTATATTCAATATCATCAAGGTCATTTCTAGGGCATGGCGCAGTCAAGTAGTTAGATTGGATCGAACAAGCATTGCATTGTGGATCATAATATACTCTTGGACAGCTCTTAGAATAGCAAGCAATGTAAAGATTTATAGATTTCTCCTTCTAAACTGTCATCAAAGGCACATAATGTGATCGCCCAAGCGATGAGGAAGGCAAGGTGTCCACAAGTCACCTCATGTAGGCGAATTCACCTAGGAAATTGCCTGGGCTACCTAGGCGGTCGCCTCCATGCACCTTGCCCCCCTCTGCCTATTGCACCTGGCTCAACTTGCCCACCCACCTGGTCCGATGAATGTGGGATATACACATTGACAGCCCTACTGCCTTCATCTCCTAGGGAATGCAGATCCTTTGTCCCTTGATGGACTGGACCTGGTCCATCAAGGGGCTAAAAGCCCCACTGCCGGTGGACTCCCCCGCCGCCAGCCATTGCCCTCCACTATTCCCCATGAGTTTGGGCAATTGAGGTGCTGAAAGCAGCCAAATTCACAAGGGGTTGGTGGTCAGCGTCAGGCAGTGGCCAGCAGTAGGGGAGGTCCAACCGCAGTGATGTCCAGTGGTGGTGGAGATATATGGTGGGTTTTTAGCCACCTGATGGACCTTGTCCAGTCAATTAGGGGCTGTTGAGGATCCTTGTTCCCTCCCATGCCCTATTCATCTCCTCTTCCAATCCTAATCCCCTCCGCCTCTGAGATATCTCTCCCAACCTCCCTTTAGTCAGCAGCCTCTTGAAGATGTCTCCACCTCTCATAACCTCAGCAAGCTTGAAGACAACATCTCCATTCAAGACTGGCACTGCGAGCTTCTTTCTTTCCCTCCAATCACCTTGGCAGCTATTTCTTCATAGACTTCTTTTATCATTCCCCCACCCCCTCCTTTGTCTCTTGTCTATGTCATATGTAGTAATTGCATCACATACATTTGACATGAATTTGATGGTTTTTCTGCTTGTCTGGCACACTTGCAAGGATGAATTTAGTGAAATTTTGTAGGTTTTATTTGTGTATGTGTCGTATTCAATAGTATCTGAATATTTCTTATTTTGTTTATTTTAATAAAATGTTGCCTCAAAGGCCTAGGCCACTGCCTAGGTCTTTGAGGCTAAGGTGACCCCTTGGTTGCCTCAGTCACCTCAACAAGCAGTGGGAATTTTTGAGGAGAAATTGAGAAAAGGAACAGGGACTTGCAATAAATGCTTATCTCTTGTTGTCATTAAGTAACAATTGAACTGGAATGTATATTTTGAGTTTACAGGAAGAAAGTTTTACTCTTCTTTTCTAGCTACCAATATAGTAATCTGACTAAATATTTTTTAGTATATGTCTTACATTCAAGAAATAGTCTGATACAAGTGGGTATGGCCAAGAAACAAACTTGCTTTTCATGTTGTTTGGTCTTGTAAGCCAGCTGATCTATCTAATGGTTGTCTGATTTGTATTTTATTGAATGATCCAAATGATATCACCTAGTAGTCAAGTCATGTTTCACTGCACCTACTATTTGAACAAGAGAAACCATCAAAGTCATATTGGGCTTCTAGAGTGTCTGAAGGGGCAACATGTTTTATGGTACCGAGTGTTGGGCGATGAAGGGGCAACATGTCTCCAAGATGAGTGTTGCCGAGATGAGAATGTTAAGGTGGATGTGCGAGCATATTAGGCTAGATAAAATTCTTAACGAGTATATTAGAGAAAAGGTAGGAGTGGTATCAATTGAGGACAAATTGAGAGAAGGGAGACTGAGATGTTTTGGGCATGTTAGGTGTAGGCCTAGGCTCCAATTAGAAAAGTGGAGCATATTAGGATAGAGGAGGGGAAGAAAAGAAGGGGTAGACCTAGATTAACTTGGAAGAGGGTAGTACAATATGATTTGGGAGCTTTAAACCTTTCAGAAGAGGTAGCCCAAAATTGTTTAGAGTGGAAACAAAGAATCTATATAGCCGACTTCAATTATTTGGGATTAAGGCTTCGTTGAGTTGAGTTGAGAGTGTCTGATCACCAGCTTGAATTCTTGAGCCATTTTTCTCTAACCTGATATTGGAGGACAGTGAGAACATTGTGTGCACGCTTTTTTTGTGTTGTCTTGTGCATATATCCAAAATTTGCTTCTTACAAACTAGGTTTATACAATTAGTAACATTTTGATGAAAAGTAACTTTGTATAATGGTCAAGTCAGTAGTCTTTGATGGTTTTTGTTTATAGGCCTGATTCAATAAATCTGTCCCAACTACCAGAAGTAGCCAGTTCCAAGGCCATTCTGAACAGACTACTTTGGACAGCAACTGTTCAGCAAAAAGAAGGAACATTCGGACCATGCATATTTTTCTGCACAGGTCCATGTCCATGCAACATCTCTGAACAGTCCAGTTCTGACACAGATGCATGACAACTGTCATCACCTCACTTCCACCAAATACCTTTATTCCAATCCTATGCTTCAGGAACATGGCTGACACTGCAAATCTAGTTGTCAAGTGAACATGTAATTTTGCTAAAAATATGTGTTAACATCTGTTGGAGAGTTATATAACAGGGATGTGATGCACATGATTACAACTGCTTGGTTAAAAATGGAAGCACTATCTGGAGTACTTTCCGACCATTGTATTCTTATTAAATCAAAGGCAAAGTTTGATCGAACAATATAAGACTTATACTATGCAGAGTGTTGGATTGATAAGGAAAACATGTTAACAAGTTGGGAATAGCTAAAGTGAAAATCCTTAGGTGGATGTGTGGGAAGAAAATAAGGTGTCATATGCCAAATTTCTCTCTTAAAAAGATGATGGCGGTAGCAGCAATAGGATACAAATTCAAGGAGATCATTTAAGATTGTTTGAACATATGCAAAGGAGATTGACAGGATCACTTGTTACAAGATATAGTCAGCACTTTCGTGAGGATCCTGGAAGAGGAAGAGGGAAGCCCAAAAAGGACTTGAATAGAGGCAGTGGAAATTAAAGCATGTAAAAACCATAAATTCATTAGAAGATAGAGTGTAATGGAAGAGTTAAATCCATGCCCTTCCCAATGAGTTTGTAGTCCAGCGGCATAAGGCCCTCCCTCATGTGGTGATCTGGGGATCGTATCCTCCACTCTGCAATGTGCTGCGTGGGGGTGATTTATCTGTCAGCCTCATGGGGGACTATGTCATCATGCTTCCACAAAGAGTGAGACCTGCATGGCTATCCCCGCAGTGGGATTCTCAAGTCTGGAGCATACAGCTTGTGCAGAAAAGTCCACTACTAAAGGGAAATAGTAGAGTAATCTCGGATTTGATCTCGGCTGATTGGGAGATGTAAACATTTGGTCCACTGTGCCACCTATATACACATATACAGAGACATTTTAGAGAATTTCTACTATACAGCCGGAGGTTCTGGAAGAGCTTGGCCGAATAGTACTGGCGTTGTCTGATTTAGATCAGATGGCTCCTGGTCAAAAGAAAAGGAAAGGAAAAAAAAAAAGGGGGGGGGGGGGGGGGGGGTGCCCCTAAGCTGCTCTTTTTTTCTCTTTTTGATTGGGAACCATTTGAATCAGACAGCTTCCCTACTATGTGGCCAGGCAGCTCTGAAACAGCTGTTAGTAGCATCTCTCTCTCTCTCTCTCTCTCTCTCTCTCTCCATACATACACACTGGAATGCAGAACCCTATGAGCGAATCTCAAATTTTAAGTCTACATATAAAATCTTATATCCTACAAAATGAATGACCTAGATAGTACATAATGGTGCCTCTCTAATCTATGAAATTTTGATGTTACATTTGAGCAGTTTTTATGCAACTAGTTTATTGACAGTAGAAAAGGGACTGACTGAGCTGAGCTAAGTTGCTTCCGGGTATAGATTTTGGGAGGGTTAGGAGGGGAGCACCCAGTTTTTGAACCTGGGTGGGGGTGTTATTTCCTGTTTCCATGAACCCTGCCCTGCCATTGTGGCAGGGACCTCAAAAAAATGATAGTAGAAAAGAGTTAGTGGTGTGCATTCGTAACTTAAAATTCAATCATGGGTTGGAGCAGGTGGCACCACACTTTTGGTGCCACCGTGTGGCAATGGCTCTCTCTCTCTCTCTCTCTCTCTCTCTCTCTCTCTCTCTCTCTCTCCATACATATGTGTATATTTATTACGGGTGTAAACGAGTCAAGTAGCACCCTGCTCGAGCTCGGCTCAACCCTTTTAAGTTAAGCTCGAACTCGGCTTGAACTCATTTGAGAATTTGAGATGGCCGTTCAAACTTGGCTCGTTTAAACTCATTGATCAAAGGAAAACGTTTTAGTTCAGTATGCGGGCTTCCATTTGGATGCTCTCACAGCCAAAGGCCCAAAAGCGTACACAGTTGGAGCTTTTAGCTGGTATAACATACACCTGCCGTCAGCCAGCTCAGGAGGGACAAGGATTCAAACTTTTAAAAGTTCCTCCCATTAACGTGCAAGATGCTGGAGCTGGGGGGACTTTAAAGAGGGTGCTGGGCTCTAATTCTTTGAACCATCCGATGTTGAACTAATACTTAGATTATTGATTAAATTAATTTTTTATAATCTAAGTTTAAATTATTAATCGAGCTGTTCACGTGCTTAAATGAGCCAAGCACATTAGTGTTTGGACTTGGCTCGTTTATAAATCAAGCTTAAAATGTTGTTCAAACTCTGCTCGTTTACTTAATAAACGAGCCGGGTTCAAGTAACAACCGAATCAAGCTCGAGCTACTTGACGTGCGTATTAGTTCGTTTACACCCCTAATATTTATACAGATATATTATATATATGTATCTACATATGACGCATATTGGTGGAATCAAACACACTCTGGGTGCATCTAATTTAGATGCAACCCCTCTAATTTTTGCCATTTTTCTCATGATGAATATCAAACAAAGGGTGCTATGTGAAGGGAGGACTCATGGTCAGTTGTGTAACGGAGGAGAAGTGTTCTTGTGTGGGGTAATTATATGACCATTCATAGAGGTGTGTGTTTGGAGGTTAAGATGGTAAAAAATTAAACCATGTGCTAATCAAAAGAAAATATATTTTTTCTGACGATTTTAGCCCCAAATGTTGCTTATCATGGTTAAAATAGTCATTTAAAGCAGGGCATATCCAAGTCAGGACCTTCAGGTGCACCAACAGTGACCTTGTGTGGGTGGAAGTGCCGTGTCCAGGCATGATTCTATGCAGTCTGCCTAGCGTGGGCAGAAATGCTGCATACATGAATCATGCCCATATGCATGTGGCCATTTTAGGACCATTGAATTAGATCCGAGGGTCTTAAAATGACTGTTAACAGGAAGCTTTCCTGTTACTTCGGTAACAGAACAACCCCCCCCCCCCTTCCCCTTCTCCCCTGATGACAAGAACAATGATAATATTTGAGTTGATGCCTAGTGAAATTCTCTTGCCCATCTTGCTGTGTGCTGTGTTTGATGTGCTTTCATGTCAAACTTGAATCCACTGTGCATGTTCTGCAAATCATAGCAATCCTTCCGTCTTTAAATCCAACCCCCTGCTACTGAAATGACTTCCTCCTATCTACTTTGTCCTCTGAAGGGGCCAGTATAATGATGATCAGTTCCATTATAAGCACAATGGAACATTTCCATTGTGGATGATTGTTCTCCTGGGTACAGAATCGATCTCATTCTTCAATGCTTATTTTAAATTGATTGTTTGCATAGTTCAGATAATGGTTTTAGTATTTAATTTTACACCACAATTATATCTATTTTGGTACAATTTTTGTAAGACGTCTTCAAGGAAAATGTTGCTCGACTTGTTCAAATTTTTTCATACAATTAACTGTAGAATTCTAAAGGATGTTGGAAAGTGCACTGAAATGCTTGACGTTGGCCCACTGATCTGCCAAATTCCTAGAAATTCTGATTACCCTCCTTTACATCATAAGGAGGCTACAACATTGCATACGTAGGACACCGCACATGCTAGTTATCCTTAGGGAGAAGAGAGTTTTTGTATCATCAGTTCCCTATGTTTCTTATTTGATCCATGTTCTGTCGAAGCACTTGTTCTCTCTGTATCCCCATTTAAATTTCATGTGGATCAGACTTTTTGAATGCCTTGGTCTTTGTCACAGGGAGATGATCCAGCATAGACCCTACAATCAAAAGGTCGACGTGTATAGCTTTGGAATTGTCCTCTGGGAGCTCATCACAGACATGCTTCCCTTCCAGAACATGACGGCTGTTCAGGCAGCATTTGCTGTCGTGAACAAGGGTGTCCGACCAATCATACCTCCTGACTGCCTTCCTGTGCTTGGGGAGATCATGTCCCGCTGCTGGGATGCCAATCCTGATGTGCGCCCACCCTTCACTGAAGTCGTCAGGATGCTTGAGAATGCAGAGACGGAGATCATGACAACCGTCCGGAAGGCACGTTTCAGATGTTGCATGTCCCAACCCATGACGACAGACTGAAGCAGGTTAGTTGATTAAAGAGAAAACAAGAAGATGAAGAGAAACAGAGAAAGAAACAAGAAAGAAGATTAAGAGAAACAGAGATAGAAACAAAGGGGGTCTGATGTATCTATGGAGGTGTTTTGCTAGACTGTTGTGCTGTGGATTAGAGAGAGAGAGAATCTTGCGTAAGTCGGCCTTGGTCGATATTCAGATCTTTCTTTGGCTTCTTTTGTTGTCCAGTACTCTTGCATTGCTTTCCACAGCTTTATTTCATATTTTCTTAAACATGGAACATTGTGTCTATCTTCAGTTCATCTAATGTAAAAAGTAGCTTGAATTTGTTCTAGATCTGGAGAGAGTCCTGACAACGTTGCACAGCCGGGCCACCCGGGATCAAGTGTGGAATTTGCACCTTCTCCTTGGCGACTCTCTTAACCTACTTATCAAGGACTGCTTCAAGTCTTTTATTCAACTATGATGGAGGGTTTGACAACCGAATGTGGTCTTTCTTTACCTAAATCTTTGATGAATCTGCTTGCCCTCTGAAAATTTCTGCTGACAGACAAAACAACACTGGAGGATGCTTTTATTACCTTTGGCATGGTGTAATTTGCTTCACTTCTTGCTGACAATCCTCTTAGAGAGTCATCTAAGCATCTTCTTACATTTAGTGTTACAAAAGATAAGAAAAACCAGATCAATTGTGCCGTGCATGGATGACCTTCAGAAGCTTAGCTTCCTGATAAAGGTGCCCTATTATTTGGTCAATTGTAAAGAGCAAACACAACGTGATCTCCGTTTCCTTTATCTTCAAATGAAGATCTGGTCGTATCTCAGTCATGTACAAACGAAGGTAAGGGAGAAACTAACAAGAGAACTAATCGTTCAAGTCCTACTGGTATACCATCCCCACTATCCTGTCTTACAATCAAATACAGAAATCGATATCACAGTTTGACCATAATCTACAATTCTGCAAGGAAACAGTGCAAGTTGAGGGTGGGTGCTTAGGGCACAATGGGGAATAGTGATGCAGTGCGCAAATGTTGAAGGCATATGAAAGAGGATAGTGGAGGTATCAAAACTAGCGCCACATCGGGGCATAAGCGACACCAACGACCAAGGGATGAAAGGGAGTATCATCTTGATGATGATATGTCTGTTGTTGTCATCTTTATTTGGCAATTGCACTTAACTAGATTAACGCATTATCATGGTTAGTTTTACGTTTCGTAATATAAGGACAACAAAAATAAGACATGCACTCGGGACCAGTGAACATATCGAAAGGCTTTTTCATGTAAAATTCACCCCTCAGATCAACAACATACAAAGCAATGATGTCTCTGATTGACATAGATAATATTCAATATTAGGGTTCAGACAGACAGACAGACAGAGAGAAAGCAGGAGGAAATGGAAACTTTATTCATCTTATCTATTCCTTCTGCGGTGGGAACTTTACAAGAGCACAGAACAAATCAGCAGCCATGAATAATAGCTGCTTTCCACTAGAAGGGGGGGCTGAAATTTAAAGAAGAAAAAAGGAAAGCAAAACTGAAAACAAACAGATTCTACGAATAAAAGGAGAGGGAAAAGGGGAGGGGGGGAAAGCTAAGATCAGAGACAGAATCCTGGCTAGCCTAGCTAGCTGTAATTATGTCCAGAAGGGGAGAAAAAAAGAAAAAAGAAAATAGCTAGCTCTAATATACACTGCTGAGGCCGCCCTACCCAAATTCCACCTCCACAGTCCAGACATTGCCATTCAGCCTGGCAATCGTGTTTGCAACGCTGACAGTCGGACAACCCAGTAATGCCTCTCAATTTTGTTATCCAAGCAATATAAGGCAGCAAATCAGATCCCAAGGGAATTTACCTGGCTACTGGCTACTCTATGGCAGTTGTTACATTGTATTCGCCAATTAGCCAGGCTTAACACCACTAGAAGCCAAGCTGCCCTTTCCTCCTGCTACTGGGTCTTCTTTATTCTTTTCATCCAGCTGTAGAGCTTGTGCAAACGTCTTTGGCATCTGACTTATAAATTCTCCTGATACGGGTGCTGAACTATGTGGCTCGCCACCTATGACTGCAGGAAATGGTATCGTGGAATTGGCCTGCTGCTGCTGCCGCTGACGGGCTTTCCTCTCCTCCATGGCTTTTTGCCTCTCCTCATAAAAGTCAAAGTCATCGAGGATCGACATGTCAGCTTCATGCTTCTTAAAGATATTCAGCATCTCTAAACCCTGTTCCAATTTCACCTGCAGAAGTTCTCAACTTTTATTCCAAGCATCAGCTCAAGTACAAACCATCAAACTTAACACAAATTTGAATTAAAAAAAGGACCAACAGGCACATGAGCTTGTTTCCAGTGAAAGTGAATGTCAATGTCAGACGATGACTCATTTTAGTTAAGCTCAAATCAGATCATGAGTCATCCATGACTACAAGCTACTTTGGATAATATTTAGAACAGCATGCTCAAAAGTCGTGTCTTAGGAATTGTCTGATCAGGATCTTGGATTGCTCATCCCATATGCCTCCTAGATTGTACACCTTGAACCATGTATAGGAAGATACTGACAACACTATTTCAACCAAGTAGTTCAAATAAATTGATTAAAACATGAAATAAGAAAGCAGAAACCAAGTGAAAATACAGAAGTTCTGTGAAAATAGCACTGTAATATAACCATGAGAACTGATCCTTATATCCATCTAATTCAATAAAAGAGTTTTCAGCCTAGCAAACTTGAAAGTTTAATGTAATAAGTGCAAAACTACTTATTAAATTCATGAAACAAAAGAATAATAAACCAAGCAAAAAATACAAAAGTTCGATAAAACATCATTATAAGACACAGGATGCAATGCTGATGCTTATACTCGCACAGTATACTTGTAATGTCCTCTTTTTACTTAATAAAACTGTGGTACTATCAACCCCCACCACAAAAAAAACAAAAAAAGAAAAAAAGAAAGTAGGTAGCTTGGATGCACAAGGGTAATAAAATTCCAAGGAACAAAATGAAAAGAAACGTGGGCAGAGAAATGATCTAGATGTATTGAGTAAAGGCTAATAATACCTCCTGTGTGTCTCTGCTGTTTGTTACAGGCTTGTTATCATTGTTTTCAAGGATTATATGTCGAAACATGCTGTTAGGAACATCCTTGACAATATGCCACTTAACAGGAAATTGACCACTCCACTTGTCCTGCTGCCAATAATCTACACTCTTGTCAAAATCCACAGGCCCAACCATCTCTGCCACCCCACAGAAATGTGCACTGGCATTGACCTGCAAGGAGTTTTACCCAATTAACCCAATGTGATAAAAGTCAGTCTGAAACAACAATGATGAGTATAAAAATATGCACAGATAGAATAACAAAGACCATGCTAGGAAATTACTGAAAAAAATAAGAAGATTGGACATTCAACTCCTGTCGCTCTTGCTTCACGATAAGCAGAATCCAGCTTCCTGTTTCCATTTGGAGTGCTGGCCCAAACACCATACTTAATACTCTTGTGGACATTATCTTCACTGTAAGATTTGATAATAAAAAGTTTTGCATCCTTGTACTCAGTGACAAAGTCAGGTTTATTATATAATTCATTGCAAACAACGGCAGTAGGGGTTACACTTTTGATGTCAAGTACTGAGTTTGGTTCCACGGTCAAGTTCCTTGACTTTGTAGCCCGTGGTCCTCGATTTTGCTCAGAAAGGAAATCAATTGTTCCACTGCAGCTACACAGAGGTGTGTTACTCTTTCCCCGCCGCCTGCCTCTGTCAACTGCAGTAAATCCCCAACCATTTATTCCAAGGTTAGCTGCAAAATTTGCACCCTGATGATACATTCCCCCGTATGAGTAGCCTCCATCAAAAAGCCGTTGCTGCGGAGGACCCTGGCAAAGTTAGGCAAATGTTAGTAAAGGTTTAAATACTAGACAAGCAAAGTTCCAGAATTTCAAGACATTTCAGTTTGCAAGCCCCCTGCATCTGTTAGATTTTTAGTTCCACTATAAATCACAAATTGGCTCAGAAGAAAAAGGCAGTGGCTGAATCTGTTAGTTTGGTTGGCACTATTTTGGGGACAAGTACAATGTGTTGCATCTATAGTCTCTGATATTTTGTTTGGAGGTCATTATTTTGTATTCAGAAGTGATGCATTTAGCCGATTGCATTTGATGCTGAACAAGATTGCTAAGATTGTATATGATTACAAAGTGATGCTCACTGATTTCAAATGGACTTACTCAGGTTTATGAGGAACATTTAAAATATGTCTATCTATGCAGCCAAGAAGATTAAAAAAAAGTGTGTTTTAATGATTATGAAAGTTTTCTATAATTTAGAGATAAGGGCAGTTTCTGTTAGAGTGAATAATGTGTATTCTTGCTCAGAACACTTCAGAATAAAAACTCAACGTTAGTAATCAAAATTTCATTACCAGACATATCAAGCATAGCTTCACAATGCACAAATAACAAGTATAAAATGATCACTGGTAATTGTTTTTTCACTAATGCAAGTGAAATAACAGATGCACAAGACAAAGTGGTGCTTTTCAAAATAATAATGGGGCCTTAAGCTTTTGCACAAGATATCACTTCACTATGCTATCCTGGATAGTGGGCTGGATTTAGAATTCCAATGTCAAAACAAGAGATTATTCATATGTCAGATACATCTCATGAGGTGTTGAATACAACTTTCCTGTATTGAACTAGCATCAGATACATATCCCTTTTTCATTTGTTTGCATGTGTCTTCTTGAGAATCAAAACAAGAAAGAACACACACACACACACACTCTGTGTGTACAGTGATTTAAAAGCAGACCGCCTAGGCAGTTCACACCCCATTCCTGCCTAGGCGGCAACCAACTCGTCTTCTTTCATGAGATTTTAGTTGGACATGTTCACCTCTTATTGAAAGACCTTTAAGCTCCTACCAATAACTCATACATGGCTCTGTAAATTGTCCTTTGCATAAATACATCTCATTTATGTGGCATGCCCACAAAGGCCACGATGAAAGGTTCCTTTTGTCTTCGCCTAGGACACAACTCTTGGTCTGCCCTACTATAGTAGCTAGCGGGGACTGCAGCTACATGGTGACTTTCCCCCTCCCTAAAAACTACAATCAGTGATAGTCATGGGGATTCAAAGATGATTCTATCATGTTTGTAGATGCTGGTATAGCAGCTCTGTGTTCAATACTACATTATTCTTCAAAGCATAGTTGTCAAGGCTTATGCCTAAGCAACGCCTAGGCACCGCTTAGGCACCAAGGCTTATTTTCAAAGCCTAGGTAGTTAAACGCCTTATTGGGCCTTGAAAAATACACACCTAGGTGCCGCTTATGCGCACTTGGGAGTGCCTAACAAGCCTAGGCTAGATCATGGGCTAATCAAATTGGTTTATTGGACCCAATCCTAAGATAAATAAGGTTGTGTAAATGATTAGGCCCTAGTTTTTGATGCCCCTCATCACATCTTCCTCATCATTTCATCCTCATTGTTTTTGGCATCATCCCTGTTCGGTGAACAAATCTCGTAGTTAACGATGAGGCATTTCTATGTATTTCTCCTCTCACTATCATGGCCACGATGATACAACAAATCCTACTTGCCCATGTCCAGAAATTTGGAACCCCTTATAGCCATTAGCATCCCTTTGCCCTTCATGAATTTTCTATATGCTTGTCCTTTCTTCTCCTTTCTCTTCATGTGTTAGCCTCCCTATTTGTGAGTATCTCCCCTTTCCCCTTCCACCCACCACTTGATTGTAAAGGTGCCACCTAAGCACTTAGGTGCTCAAGGACCCCAAGTACGCCTTGGGTCACCTTGACAACTATGCTTCAAAGCGTAGTTGTAGTTACTGACCTGCAGCAAATTAAGATTTATATGATGCTTATACAAATAATATGAGATGTCTATAGCCAATGGCACTATCAATTAGTAAAGAGTTATCTATAAGAACTTTAAAAAAAAGCTGAAAAATACCCGCCTCATAATTGAGGTGCCTGCCTTGCCATCTAGGCAGTCCGCCTAGGTGCTCTGCCTAGGTGTTTTTAAAACATTGTGTATGTTGTGTGTGTGTCCACACACGCACGCAAACACACACACACACACACCCCCCCCCCGACACACACGCATATATATATGTATGTATATATGTATAGAAGGAAAAGCAACTAATATTTGGGAACTTAATTAATTATCACTGTCTGCTGCATTAGCTATCAAAATAAATCCATTTTTCACCCAAAAACCCCACAACAATGTCACATCGTAGTAGCCTAGTAGGCCAGATTCAGAAACTGAACATCAAAATGAAACCTAAAAAGCAGAGGATGTCGGTGAAGTGCATCACCGAGGTCAAGGATTGGATAAGTGGAACAGGTCCTGAAATCGACCAGGCATTCGATCCAGATTCGGATCGTGCTCTGATGGGGATCTAGATCCGACGCATTACATACAAGGGAGCACATCTACAGCCGCCAAAAACCCGCTCCAGCTTTGTTGTGGCTCAAATACAGTTCAAAGTCCATCTGATGCATAGTTTATACAGAGAGGAGTCCATAGATATTTTATTTGGTCCATTTGTCTATAGTTAGGGGAGTCTTAGTCCATCTTGGAGTTGGGTGGTCAAGTTGGAGTTGCAAAGGTTCCTAAACACTATATGTACGCATGTACTATCTCTTTTTAATTTATGCATGATTATTTGCACGAATTTTGAGCTATTTTCTGGTATTTCTCTATAAGACGGAGAAGACAACCCTAAGATGAGGCTGGAAAAGCCCTGCGACGGGCCGGACGAGATGCCCAAGGATCGCAGGGTGGGACGCCTCCAACCGTTCCACTTCAGGCTGTACTTAGAATTGGCCTGGGATCAGCTGATTTTAGACCAATTCTAGCCAATCCAAGCCAAACAATTTGTTTTCGATTTCCCACCATTGAGATCAGATCAGCAATGGCCAACCCTGCAAACCATGCACTAGACGTATATAGAAACTTTTTATGCACCGACTAGCATACATTTTCCCTTTGCAATTCAGTTAGGAATTAAATTAAAGCAAAAATGAAGAAAACAGTAATTCAATAATTGTTACAAAACAAAGGATCTCTGATGGAATATTAAGTCCCCATATTACCAAAAGAGACAAGCATAAAGGGGCAAACACAGTTTAGAAACTTAGATGATTTTTGGCTTCTGAAGTAAAGAATATGTAAATGCACAGCCACTGACATGGAGATGTAATCTGCCGTCGTCATGAAAACCATGAACAGCACACCATTTCTTTTCCTTCTTTGTGACACTATATCCCATCATCAGGTTGGAGAACTGGTCAATCTATGTTCTAGCCCTGCATTGACTAATCGATCAGGAAGCAGGTTATTTGCAAGATAGATGGCTGATCTGATCCAATTTTTAAGGAGAGGAGGAAATTTTTCTCCCAAACACTTCCATATTTCTTTAACCATTTCCTCTTTTTTTATTTCCCCTTTTTTTATTTTTTTAACAAGCCGAACCAAGATCAGCCATTCTTCCCTAGTGCACCACACTAGCCAGTTTAAATGACCTGACCCCATTATCACTGTTGCCCAAGTTGATCAAGCTGTCCAATTTTACAATCGCAGAATCATCTAGGTCTACGCATATCTCCCCCCTCGCCCCCTCCTCCCTTCCTCCCACCAAAAGTTTTCTCAGTAAGCATCATTGTACCACAAGTTTGTTCTAGTTCATTGCATCTTTTAACATGTTATGATCCCTTCTAAATAACTAATCCACTTGAATCTAGCCAAACTTATTAATATATTTTGTTTCCGCATAGTGTAGAATAATCCCTACATAACAGATGGCTTACAATGTTTATAAGATCATGTTTATGATTTTTTTTTCTTGATAACCTATGCATTTTCAGCAAACATTGCCAAACAAGTAAACAAATGTCAATGCTAAAAGCCTAAAACTAGTAAGTTAAGAATTTTTTAACTAACTGCAATAATGAGCATGGAGAAGTTACATTCCTACTGTAGAAGCATTAAGAACAATACCATTCCAGAAGAGAAAGGGGATACACTACGTCCAAATGTCCCAGGTCCACCAATTGGTTGTGGTGAAGTTGCAGGTGAGAATGGAGTCAGAGACCTTTGTCCATCTGGTGACTTCAGCCAATCTGACCAATGACCACCAGAGCCAAATCCGTCAAACCCTTGCCGCAAATCATAAAAGCTAGAGTTGCCAGAGTTGCTAGATATGCTGCCTCTAACAGAAGATCCATATTGAACAGGGTAACTGGGTCTAGGTCCGAACAGCATGCCATTGGAATTTTGATCAGCAACAAAAGCACCTTGCTGCTCAATCCCAACTGGCATTGTCAAGTTGGCATGTGACACTGGGGCAGGCGAATTCAAAAATGGCATAGTATTTGGGCTTGGTTGCTGTAAGTAGGGGCCTGTTGAAGGAAACTGTTGCGTGGAGAACATCTGGCTATCTCCCCTCGCAGATGGCAAGGGTGTGGTAACTGGAGAATATGGTCCGTATGGCATCTGAGGACTGTATCCATAACCAGCATGGAATACAAGAGATGGAGTACCCTTCACATGAATAAAGAAGATAATATAAGGTTAGTAAACATAAAACAATAATACAAATAAGCTCTTGAAACAAACAAGGATCTGTAGTTTTATTTTAAACTAAACATACATGTGATCCAATTTCCATTCCTTCATGAGTTAAGAACTGATGATACTCATCCCACATGCCTGGAGGGTTCTCATAACCTGGAAAAACATAATCCTTTATGCTCATATGTTCTGAATTAGAGAAAAGTTGAAGTAATAAAAGATGATCGTTCAAAACAAACTCTAGGTGTACTGTGCAAGAAAAAGCAGGTATGATTATAGTTATTATGTATATCATACCGTACTTTATTTATGCTTCAAGAGGAACACTTTTGTGAAAGAACAAGCAAAGAAAAACTGAAAACAATAAACACAAGGACAACAAAAAGAAAGTGGTCTTGTTCCAGGAAAACGAATAATGAAGCTGCTAGGAAAAGGAAAATGAAAGTTTGAAGCTCTTGTCTACATTGTAATCTTAATCTACATAGCTTTGTAGGTGAGATTATTTTGTTCGAACAAATAGTCATCGTTATGCATGTGAAGAGCATCCATTAAATCAAACGGATGATTATCATCGCCGTCAATCTGGGTTGGGCAGATCCATCGAAGGATCCAAAATTTTATCATAGATTTCTGATCAGCTGCCTTCTCTACCATCCAACTCCATATATGGAGTAGTGCTGATTCACAATAGACAACAAAACATAGGCCTTTATTTGAAACATTCATGTTATTTTATGTTTAACTAATAATGTACAAAAGGCATGCACACTGATAAACCTCTTGAGGCCATTTTGACATGAAAGCAAAGAAAATTCTTGTTCCCACTAGTTTATTTGGACATACTTATTATTTCTTTTAACTAACAATGTACACCAAAAAGCATGCATACTGATAAACATCTCAATAGCATTTTAAGATGCATCAAAAGAAAGTTCTTTTCCCACTATTCCATCATTCAAAACACAAAGATTATGCTTTATATTCCATTAAAGGGAAACTTGCTTTAAAAGAGTTCATATGTCAGATAAAACCTGAGACAGTTGTAAAAATAAATAGTGCACTTCTATCCTAATATTAATAGAGTACAAAGAGATCCGTCTGCACCAATACTATGCGTTGCCAAGAATACCATGGGGGCAATATTACAAACTCAATGAAAGTAGTCAGTGTCACTGGATGTTTCTTGCAAACCTCCATAATATATTGTCTGTGCCTGAGGAGCATATACATTTGGCTGATAAACAACATTGCGGTCAGCAACTGCATCGAATGTTCCCAGCGGTCCTGTTGCCCCCTTAGGTGGATCAACAGAGGTTGCATCACATGGAGCACTTGGAGATGCTATCTTTTCATCTTTCTTCAGAGGAATCTGATAAATAAGAAGCACAATTACCATGAACTACATAAAGGATAAAAGGAGAAGCTTGATGACATTAGAAGGAACACACACATGTTCTTTCAAGTTCTCCAAGACAGCAGATTTGCTCTCAGTGCTTGTCGTCAGTGTGCCCGGTGACTCATCAGGTTCTTTAGTAAGAAAAAGGAGAAGAGAAATAATGAGCATGAAGAGCATTTAAAACTTTACATGGATCATAAGGGGCCAGAATAGCAAACAAAATAAAGGAACAGGAAAAGATACATTCTGGTGTAATAATGAGCGGGCACCATAACTAGATATCAAACTATGGAAGAAAGGAAAAAACAATAACAGGTCACAGTTATGAAATCTCCCTCAAGATCAAGGGTTCTGGCATTTGACCCCCTCCATTCAAAATAAGGTTGCCCATGTATCGAATGACATTCTTCAGGGTAGAGAGGTTGTGCTTTCAAGTCTTCAATTTGTGCTTGATAATGGCCAGAGGTGTTCTTCTTTGAAGGACAGACGGTGCGGTGACCTCTCTTTGGAGATCAGATAACCCACTATTATATAGATTACTGTCAGAGCCAACGGCCGGTCGCCACTCTTTAGGAGGCTTTGCAGACGAGGAGATCAGCCAGCTTGAAGAATTACTACAACTCCTTCGGGCTTTAGATCCCAACAAGGCTGATGGGTGGAGGTGGAACTTGGAGGATAATGGATTCTTCTCCATCAAATCTGCAAACAGGATGAGGATGCTTGCTGATGGAGAGACCCATCATCGGTTTGTAAACATGCTTGGCTGCCCAAGTCCCCTGAAGGTCAAGACACTCTTCTGAAGAATCTATCATGGGAGACTGCTGCTTGTGATAGGGTTGTGTAGTTTTTGGATGATACTTGCACCATTCGCTGGCTTCGTGAGGAAGAGAATATGGATCATCTGTTCACTCGGTGCTCCTTTTCAGCAGAGGACTGACAACTGGTGTTGGGTAGAGTTCAGTGTGTGTACTGAACCCAGGATAATGTAGCAAGTGTCTTGGTCTTGTTGATGGAACCTCAAGGAGACAAGACCATCTGGTGGCTGATTTTCCATGCTTCCTTGTGGGCTAGCTGGGGGAGAGGAATGGTAGAATATTCAAGAGGAAAAGCAAGCCACCAAAGTTCCTGAGAGAGCAGCATACTTTATTTGTGATGGGGTAAGGGAATGGGTTTATCTTCTTTGTAAAAAGTTGACTCTCTCGGTTATTTTTGACTTGCTGAGCTGTTAGAGGTCTTGCACCAGCAAGATGCAAGTGTCTTTGTCTATGGAGGGACATTTTGAAAGCTTTCACAGCCTATACTTGTATATTCTCCTTTTATTTAAAAAGAAATCAGTTACAAAATCTCCAAGAAAACACTAACATGATAACCATATGGTGCATAATGTGAGAGTTTCAAGATTATATAAATCACAGTTAGTTGGGAATGGCGAAGGGGAATTGGACGCAGAGTGTAGACAGAAACTTTTCTAAGGTTTAAAAAGTTTACACTACCTCCACCTTCTATACAGAGGATGTGCATAAGCATTATCCTAAGAGAAAATAGATGACAGATAACTGAGTCCTTGTGTCCTTATTCAAACACACTGCAGGAATGGGAGTCATTAGACAAGCAACACATGTATCCTGGTTGACACTTGCAAAGAATTCAGACTGAGTCCACTCTAGAGATCAGACCTTTGGATATATTCGATAAGCTTTAATTTGGAAACGGTGAAAATGCAGCAAAATAAAAAATGGTAATAAAAGGGTGTAGAGAGAAAACTGTCCCACTGTCGATCCCTGATGGTCGACCTGATTGGTGAAGTAAGAACCATTCCACACAAGTCACAGCTCATCATTTCAAAAAGAAAAAGAGAAGGCAGAAAAAATCTTCAAAGGCCAATACTTGCTAACTAACAAGAACATGATACCCGCATTGTCGAAGAAAAACGATTGTTTTCCTTTCCATGAAGCCCATCATACAATCTACAGCAACTTAACTCAACTCAACCAAACCTTAATCCCAAATAATTAGAGTCAGCTATATGAATTCTCTATCTCCACTCTAAACGATTTTGGGCTACCAATTCTGAAAGATTTAAAGCCTCCAAATCATATTGTATTACCCTCTTCCAAATTAATCTAGGTCTATCCCTTCCTTTATTCCCTTTCTCTATCCTAATATGCTCCATTTTTCTAACTGGGGCCTCCCTAGGTCTATGTCTAACATGCCCAAACCACCTCAATCCCCCTTCTCTCAGTTTGTCCTCAATTGATACCACTCCTACCTTTTCTCTAATATACTCATTACGAATCTTATCTAGCCTAGTATGTCCGTACATCCACCTTAACATTCTCATCTCGGCAACACTCATCTTAGAGACATGTTGCACTTTTATTGCCCAACACTCCCATACAACATTGCGGGTCTTACTGCCGTACAGTAGAATTTTGCTTTCAACTTTGTTAGGATCTTGCAGTCACACATGACTCTCGTGACAAGTTTTCACTTCACCCATCCTACTTTAATCATATGGCTAACATCCTCATCGCACCCTTCATCTTCTTAGAGGATCGAACTAAGATATTTGAAATTGGTACTTTAGGGTATTGTCATCCCATCTAAATTAACTCCCTCCTTTTCACCCATCTGACCTTCACTAAACTTACAATACATATATTCTGTCTTAGTTTTATTTGGAACATTTAGACTCTAAGGTGCTCCTCCAAAGTTCTAATTTTCTATTAACTCCCTCTTGCGTCTCATCTATCAACACAGATATCCGCAAACATCATACACCACGAAATGTCTTCTTATATATTATTTGTTAAATCATCCATAACTAATGCGAAAAGATAAAGACTTACTGCTGATCCTTGATGCACTCCAACGGAAATAGAGAAATCTCTTGTTTCTCCTCCAACCGTTCGGACACTAGTAGTTGCTCATTTATACATGTCTTTTAATACTTGTATGTATCTAGTAGATATCTCTTGCGCTCCAACACCCACCACAAGACATCTCTTGGAACTCTATCATAGGCTTTCTCCAAATCGATGAACACCATACGTAGATCTTTCTTCATATCTCTATATTTCTTTATCGAGCTCTTAATGAGAAAGATAGCTTCCATAGTTGGTCAACCTGACATAAAGCCGAATTTATTAGACGATGTTCCACAACTCTCTCCCACAGCTTCATAGCATGACTTACGAGCTTAATTCCTGTATGATTTGAGTAGCGCTGGACGTCTCCTTTGTTTTTAAAAATAAGTACAAGAGTGATATTCTTCCATTCATCTGACATTTTCTTAAAGACTAGGATCGTGTTAAATAGTCGGGTCAACCATTCTACTCCTACATCTTCTAAACATTTCCACACTTCAATAAGAATTTCATCATGGCCACAAACTTTATCTACTTTCATCATCTTCAATGCTTCCTTGACTTCCGAAAATCTAATCCTCCTATATAGTTCACATTATGCTCTGTTGTACATTCTATGCCCACTATGTTTCTACTATGATTATCATTAAAAAGATTGTCAAAGTAGCTTCTCCACCTTTCTCAGATGTCCTCATCTTTCATCAAAACATTTCCTTCACTATCCTTGATGCACCTAACATAGTTAAGATCCTGACATCTTTTCTCTCTTATCCTTTCCAATCTATAAATATCTCTTTCTCCTTCCTTGGTTCCAAATTTCTCATAAACATTTTCAAAGACATGAGCTCTTGCCCGAGTAACAGCTTTTTTTGCTTCTTTTTTTACTATCTTGTATTACTCATAAGTTTCATTATTATCACACTTTGACAATCTTTTATACCAATCTCTTTTACTCTTCACTGCCTTTGTACTTCCTCATTCCACCACCACCTCTCCTTCGCAGGTGGACTATGTCCTTTAGACTCTCCGAGCACTTTTCCAGCTACTTCTTTAATCTTTGAGGTCATATCTATCCACATAATATTGGCCTCCAAATCCGACTTCCAATCACCCATATTGAGAGGTTCATTTTTAAACATAACTTGCTTCATCTCTTTTAATTCTCACTACCTTGTTCTAACAACAGTCTTCCTTCTAAACATATCCGACCACCTCTTGATCTTAATATCTAAGACTACTAACTTGTGTTGACTTGTTAAGGTCTCTCCGGGGATAACTTTGCAATCCTCACATAAAGCGCGATTTATCTTCCTTGTGAGAAGTAAGTCAATTTGTCTTCTATTTTATCTACTTTTAAAAGTCACTAAATGAGATTCCCTTTTTATAAAGTGAGTATTTGCTAATATAAGGTCATACGCCATAGCAAAATCGAGGATATTTTTTCCCTCTTCATTTCTGATACCAAAGCCAAAACCTTCATGAACCTTCTCATAACCCTGACGTTCACTGCCTACAGCAATACTGGAAAATTGAACATCTAACTATTCTTCTTGTTTTCAAAAGTGAAAGAAAGAGACCACTAAATCCTTTCCAAACTAAGCTACAATTCTTCTTTATCAATAGGAAGTCCACTTTTCAAGTTGCCCATTTCCATACCAGTTGATCTAAATATCCTGACTGCACTTTGGCTGAGGAAAGACAAAAGGGATTGTTAGGACCAACCAAAGCTACACCAACCTTTTTTCTCCTTTTTGAGATTTGCCATGTGATGCAGGACAACTACCAAATTAGATCCGACACCTAACTACAATCTGAGATCAGTAGCAAACACACATCGTGATGCAGAAGACGATGCATGCATGTTGGGAGCTCCTTCATGTGCTTTTATTAGGACCCTTTATGGTCCATCATGTGCTTTTATAGTTTCTAGGGGGGGTGACAGAAACGTAAATGAGGGGGGGAGTCTAAGAGTCTGATAGGGATCTCCAAGAGTCAGGAGTTACAGAACTCCCTATATGTATGTTGTTTTCGTTTAGAAATGGAGGATGAATGACTGAAAAGAAAAAAAATACATGTGTGCGTGTTGTTCTCTGTGAGAGAGAGACCCCTCCACCCCCTCCTCCTCGGTGTGACGCCGAGGGACTCCCCTGCTCCAGTGTGACGCCGGAGTATAGCCCGCCAATGCGACGCCGGCTGGTTTCTTCCCCTCCCCGGTGCGACTCCTGGAAAACTCAACCTGCCGGTGTGAGGCCGACAGGAACTCTTTCCCATTTCTCCCCATCTTCCCCCCTGTCCCGCATCAATTTTTGGTATCAGAGCCAGGTTCTTTGGGTCGTCTTCACTATCCAAATCCTGTGCCTCCACCCCGCCGACAACCACTGCCACCATCGCCTGCGCCGCTCGCCGCCTTCGCCCCGCCCACCGACGCCTTCCCTGTCGTCGGCTTCCACCCCGCCGTTGCCGCCAGACCGCGCCACCGCTGCCGCTCCATTTTCCAGAACCGCCGCCACCTTCACCGACGCCATCGTCCCCGTCCAACGCCTGCTCCGCACCCCTGCCATCACCGCCTTGCCCCGCCGACGCCACGGCTCTACGGTCCCATCGCCGTCGTCGCGCCTGCACGCCGTCGCCACACCAGGCCGCCGTCGCCGCCTGCACCGCCGCCTGCCACCGCGGGCTCCGTCGCCTGCGAACACCCGCCCAAGCCCTAAACCCCTCTCGGGTCGTGCAGGTGAGGTAAGAAGAAGAAGAAGAAGAGTGGAAGAAGAGGGGGATCGGACCCTATTTAATTGAACCGGACCAAACCGGCCCGGTCCGTTCCGGTCCGGTTTAGCTCTCTCCCCCTCGTTACTATTTGAACCTGGTCCAGCCAGGTTGGTCTGAGGTTAGGTCCGGACCAGTTTCAAGGTGGTCCGAGCAACCTGACTCAACCCTGGTTCGAGCCAGGGTGTCACTTGGTCCGAGCCAGGGTGCAACCTGATCCGAACCCGATCCGAGGTGGTTAGCCGGGTGGTGCAATTACAACGTTATCGCACCTCCCTCACGCAGAGCTCGTTCGTGCTCCGATTTACGAGCCGTCTGAGTCATTGGGTTCGTATCGACGAGGCCTATCCAGATCCAGAGTGCTTCTGTTGCCGATCTGCCTCGTTTTACGTGCCGCTGCTACACGCATACCGAGGACCCCAATTGCATATCTCGAGGCCCGCATCAACCGCATCGATTTGTGTGCCAATTTCAGACACTGATTTTGCAGCAACTAGCGTCCCGACTTGCCTCGTTTGGCGTGCCAGGCTTGCACGCTTTACGAGGGCACTTGTGCTCACTGTTCGAGGTCGTCCTGGACCTCGATTTAAGCGCCGTCAGCGGCGTTGGTCTCATCCTCTGTTGTCAAGGCGCTCGCCTAGGCGCCGCCTAGGCGTCGCCTAGGCGCCAAGGCGCTTTCACAAGCACCAAGGCGCTGGGCGCCTTTCCAACATGTGAAAAGGCGCCCAAGGCGCCCGCCAAGGCGCCCAAGGCGCCAAGGCCCAAGGCGCCCAGATTTTTGAAATCTGGGGTTCTTGCCCCTCTTTTTTTTTTTATATACATATATGTATATATATACACATATAATTATATAAATACATACTAATACATATATATAGACATATTACATACATATATTTAGATTTATATATACAAACATGCATATATATGTATATGTATACATCTAAATATATGTATCATGTATGTAAAATGTATATATATATATATATATATATATATATATATATATATATATATATATATATATATATATATATCTATAATACATATTCATATTCTATAATACATATTCATCTAAATATATCTATCTATATATATATATCTATAATATATATATATATAGTATGTATTTATAATATATATATATATATATACATATTCATATTCCATACATACATTTAGATATATTTGTGTATATATATACATATATTATATAGTTAGACATTTACACATATTACATACATACATTTATACATAGATATATATGTATGTATGTATATATATGTGTGTAAATCTAAATGTATATATATATATACATATACATATTACATACATACATTTAGATATATTTGTGTATATATATGTATGTATTATATATATATATATATATATATATACAAATATGTATATATATATATATATACATCTATATACATATACATATTACATACATACATTTGAATATATTTGAATATATTTGTGTATATATATGTATATATATATTATATAGTTAGACATATACACATATTACATGCATACATTTATACATAGATATATATGTATGTATGTATATATATGTGTGTAAATCTAAATGTATATATATATATATGTATATATATGTATCTAAATGTATGTATGTAATATGTGTGTACATATATATATATTATATATATGTATATATATATCCTAAATTAAAATATTATATTATGAAGTTAACGCCTAGGCGACGCCTAGGCGGGCGCCTAAGCGCTTAGGCGGTTCAGAACCCCGAGCACGCCTTGGTCGCCTTACCGCCTTGACAACTATGGTCTCATCTCAGCAAGGCCCATCCAGTTTCAGCAGACATCTGACTCGATTTGCATTGATTTGCGTACCACTACTGCACGCATATCGAGATCATCTTTTGGGCTCCGTTTCTTACACTGATCGCGTCATTGGCTTCATCTCAGCAAGACGAACTCAGTTCCAGAGTGGTGCTGCCCCTACGACGCCTCATTTTGCGGATCACTAATTGATTTTATCATAATTGGAGCCTTAGGGTAATCTCTTGCAACATGTCTTCCATTTATTTCCGTTTCGCTGTGTTCTTGCCGAATCGAGAATGGACGACATTGATATTAGATGAGAGAGCGAGTGATAATGTGATTCCCCAACATATTGTTGATTCACTGTTGAAGACGAACGAGATTCTTGTAGACGGTGATAAGGCTTTTGTAGAGTTTTATCGGCGGGTTAAAGGTGTCACCACGGGACACTCCACTACATATGTGGATAGAGCTTGGTGTACTATAAATCCATGGAGCTCTTCTATTTGCTTGGGTCGAGAGTGGCTATCAGAGCGCCAAGCGACAGTGGATTATGATAAACGTCGATGCTCCCTCGTACATCCTCATCTTGAAGGACGTGAGTTCACGTTTCCGGAATCGTCACTTTATTCTCTTAAGGTAATGGGAACACCGTTCAAATTGCTTGATACAGTCTCGCCAGCTACAAATGATGATCAATCAGATGTGACAGTTGATACTGAGAGTGCTAGTGTTGATCCTACGGTTGACATTGATCGGGAAACTACTCTATGTATTGATTCTGGACTTCATTTAACAACGGACGATGTGATTAAGACTAATTCAATATCGTTGGTCGTCAGTGAATCATCAGAGGATGTATGTGAAGATAGTCCATTGTTGTCAGCTGCTAGTGAGCTATTGATTGTGGATTCATGGGATCACAGTTTATTTGTGAATTCTGGGTTACACATGTTCGATGTTGTTGTTTCCGATGATGACTTATTATGCAGTGGTGGGCATGACCTCATTTCTCCAGAGAATTCAGATTCTATGTTAGTTGTGGAAACATGATCGGATCTTACTGATCTGATATGGCAGACCTTCTGTGATTCGCATACAGCAGACTGGGTGGTTATTCTTGATATGATTCTCTGCTTGAAGACTCCCACAGATGATCCAATCATCCGCTTGATTATACTGGCGCATTTCAAAACTCGAGGACGAGTTTTTTCGAACCAGGAGAGATTGATGCAGAAGACGATGCATGCATGTTGGGAGCTCCTTCATGTGCTTTTATTAGGACCCTTTATGGTCCATCATGTGCTTTTATAGTTTCTAGGGGGGGTGACAGAAACGTAAATGAGGGGGGGAGTCTAAGAGTCTGATAGGGATCTCCAAGAGTCAGGAGTTACAGAACTCCCTATATGTATGTTGTTTTCGTTTAGAAATGGAGGATGAATGACTGAAAAGAAAAAAAATACATGTGTGCGTGTTGTTCTCTGTGGGAGAGAGACCCCTCCTCCTCGGTGTGACACCGAGGGACTCCCCTGCTCCAGTGTGACGCCGGAGTACAGCCCGCCGGTGCGACGCCGGCTGGTTTCTTCCCCTCCCCGGTGCGACTCCGGGGAAACTCTGCCTGCCGGTGTGAGGCCGACAGGAACTCTTTCCCATTTCTCCCCATCTTCCCCCCCTGTCCCGCATCACATCGGTCAGCAGATAAACACGAGCGGCCACGTCTTCCATGAGTGATATAAGTGAAGATAACAAGAAATAAGCATGGAAGCCATCCTGCAATGCAGAAACAAAACGGACAGAAGGTGGTAAGAACTACCTCAGTCTAGGGAAACAACACAATCAAACATCTCAAATTTAAGGCCACGAGATAGGCTACTCGACCTCACACATCCGGCAGCAAATTTAATATGTTGGCTAGGACCCTAATCTCACAAGCACGAGAATAGGTTTAACCATATATTAAACTGAGCAAGTCAAGATGGATCGGGTAATCAACACTAACCGATCTGCTGTCGAATGGGACTGAAACTGAGACTGCAATAATCCACGCACGGGCAATGAGCGGGCTGTGAACACCCGGGTAGCAGGGGCCTCTCGGGAGGCAGTTGTCAAGGGCGGAACCCACAGAGTGGGCTTGGGGATCTAGAGCTGGCTCAGGCCTACGTGGACTGGCCTAGATGCAGACGGCGTGGTCTGGGCTCGAGCTCAGGCGCAGTCGACGATGCTGGAGTGGGCGAAGGCTGCGGGGGCGCCACATGCACTGCTGTCGAGCGGGATCCGATCGTCCCAGCGCGAGCGACGATGTCGCTTGGCGCAAACGCGGCCGGGCACCCACGTGGCAGAGCGGCAACGACGTGGGAAGTTGGGCTCGAATGACGATTCCCCACCAGGGCGAATGTGGACGGCGTGTCGCGTGTAGGCAGCCACACGAGGCAGAAGCGACGCTGCCGCGTGGGGACGAGTCGGGCGACGACACGCGTTCGGGCGTGTGCGACCCGTTCACTGTGTGGCGGCGACTCGAGCGAGAAGCACCCTTGTGGGCACGGGTGATGAGACGACGCCGCGCGAATGCGGCGAGCTTGCTGCGTAGCGGCACAGGGCCCACGGGCCCCTTGTCTGCTTCAATCAAGTGGGCGGCGGAACAAGGAAGAGAGAGAGAGGAGAAGAGGGCGGGCAGCAGGAACGAAGGGGAGAGAAAGAGAAAGGGAGGAAAACGAACCCTAGGGCTTCATGCCCAACACATACACACGTACATGGCGGCTCAAAAATCTTTGCATTCAATAATCATCCATCCGTCTCAAAGAGAGATTACAGGAGCTTAAATAGAGTTCTCAAATCCTAATGAAGCCCTAAAAATATAAATGGCAATAATCCCTAAGTTAAAATAAAAGAGAAAGTTGTGCAGAAAAATACTAGGAAGTATAAAATAGCTAATGGGCCCAAAAACGGGCTGTACATATGTCCACAATATCCATAAACATACAATATGCTCATCAGTCCTCAAGCTAATCATCGTCAAGCCACAGGGATGTCGGGGTCTCGGCCAACGTCCTCCTCTGACGGTAAACATGGGTCGGGTCGAACCAGACCCGTACGCGGGTGTCCTCAACACCATGAACAGAGTTCCATGACTACCCACTTCAAGACTTAGTTCAAGGTCAAGGTTTTGGAAATCAGATTGTAAAACCGGATCGACCAAGGCTGGTTCAGATAATGGTTCCGCTTCCAAAGCTGGTTCAGGCGAGTTTTGACCTGTTATGTCCGGATCAAGCACCATGTTGAACCGGACCAGTTCTGGCCAGTTCTGGTCCGGTTCAGCTGGTTTTTAGTACATGCTCAAGGTCATTGTTTTAGTTTATAACCTCCCTATAAAGATCCAATGAAGCTGAGGAAATGGTACTGTACAATCAGTTTCTTTTTGAAAGGACTACTGGCCAATTTTAACATGTAAAGTTTCCAATATTTACTCTACTGACTTAACAATTCATTCCCAAAATAAGGATATTTTACTCATCCTACTTTAATCTTCAATCTATAAATCTCAATTTTGCCATGACACACAGCAAAGTTTTCTGAGCAGAGCAGATTTCATAATCTCGAGGACCGGACCCTCTCTCTCAAAATATGTCAAACTTCCCCTTACTTCACCTAATGAATGTCTTCCCTAGTAAATTCTCTGAATATAACACTAACACCTTTAGGGATACCTTTAGAAAAGCAAATGCTTTGAATGAATCGGAGATTAGGATCTGAGAGCTATAAGCATTGATTCCTTCACAATATCCAACAGATGCTTTCCAATCCAACATTAGTTTTTTTTTTTTTCCTAAAGACAGTAATCTTTTCAGACTAGTCACAATGTCTTGCTAACATGATTTAGCTGCCAGTGGTGATCCGATTGACTTCAAGGGGAAAATGAGATAAGAAACGTCACATCTGGCAGAAACATGACTGGTAACAATCCAATCAAGTTATCTGTAGGTACTACGACTTTAAAGATACATAGAGTTTATCCTGCTCTATGTTATTTCATCTGGCAACTGGATAAATATGGGAAGGATATTGGTATAGGAGAAATTTTTACATTGAAATGGGGAATCAAACTTTTTTCTTCTATCTGAAGGGAGACCCTAAATAGCAATCACCCAAATAAGCATCTATTCTACCTACTCAACCCCTTGCTAAACAGGGCCTTGGAGAAGTTCATGGAGAAGGATATCCTTAGTCTTCAGAATAGTAACATCAAAGAACTCTGCATCACTGATGATGACATAAAATTTGGTTAGCACAACCACAATGGTATCCATAGTAACCACATTTTTCTGACAAGTCATGAAACATTATGGCTACCACGACCATAGTTCTGGTTATCGATTACAACAAAGGAAAGCCTACGCCAAAAGCTCCAAGCTAAAGCGGAAAAATGACCCCCCCCCTAAAAAAAAAAAGAAAAAGGAGGGCGTGGAGGAGGCAGGAACTCCAGATCCAAGTGAACATTGCAGTAACGAACTTCGGGACAATGGACTCTCCCAGAGCAGGAGTGTCAAAGAGGGCTGTCCCTTCTCCGGCAATCTCAGAACACGAGATTAGTCCCCGCCTGCCTGGATCAGTTCTTCTGTAGACATATGTACAAGTTACGAACCAAAAGCAATCTTCAAAAAACGACAAATTTTGCAGCAACGAAGCAATTTACGCCCAATTTTCTTCGGCGGATCAAACGACCCATGGAGGGCATAATTCGCGTACATTAAAATTAGAACATAGTTTTAAACCGAACATATCTTCGCAGATTAGACGCAGAACCAAACACAGAAATCAAGCAAACCACGATTCGCGGGGAAAAGAACACAGAAACCCCCCAATAACCCACGTAATTAGGTCAAAAGACACGCGATAAGAGCGAAGGGCGCCCCTCCCTCTGCACGATCACTACAACAACAACAACAACAACAACGACAACAACAAACAACTGCCGGCAGGCAGTCGAGAGCATCTGAGCGGAATTGAACAGTTACCAATCCTACCGGTGGGCGCGATCCGATCCGGGCCCTCCTGCGCCGCCGCCGCCGCCTCCATCGCATCCACTAGCCGATGCTGTGGTCGTAAAAGCTTCCCGAATATATAGAATCCCGCCGCCCTCTTCCTCCGCCTCCTCCTGCCGTCGCTGCTGCTGGTGATGGCGGTGAGAAGGGAAAGAGATGGGCGCAGATGAGACGAGACAGCAGCGTATGAGTCTGACGGGGGGCGTGTTGGGTTCTTGTGGTGGGCTTGTTGGAGGCTTCCCTTTCTGGCCTTTCCAGTTTCCACCTGCCCCCGCCGGAGAGACGAACAAATATTAACCGCCCCTCCTTTCCCCCTTCCTTTTTATTTTACCCGCCCGCCCTGCGCTGCGCGGTTGAATGCAACGTGATCGGGCAGTCATACCATATACCACAGTAAAATATTTTTGAGATTTTTACTTTGTATTTCTTATAATCTTTTAATATGCTTTATAAGTCCATGAAATTTTTAAATTTTCTATTAGGGACTAAATATCTTTAAAAAATCCTCAATTCTCTATCAAAAGTTCTTCTAGATAAGAATTATTTAAAAACTGTAGAGATTTTAAGAAAATATGAAAATTAAAAAATTATAGTGGCTCCCACAATCTTTAAATGATCCTTATCTAGAGGAGCTTTTCAAAGAAGACATCCAAGATCTAACACTGAAAAGTACAACCAAACTTATAGAACATCTGTAGACACCAGATAATGCCATGCAACTCCAGTCACTGCGGAGAAGATGGAGGAAGAGGAGAATCGGAGATGAAGGAGATACGCCCTATAAATACTAACTTTTTTCTATGTTTTGTCCCCTTTATTCTTTTTCTATTTCTCTCTCCTATCTTCCCTCTAGAGAGCTGAGAGGCCTCTTAAACACTTGTTGCACCCGGCGTGGGTGCGGTGCAGTCTGCACCGCCCGCGCGACTGCTGCAGCAGTGATTTTTTTATTTTTTATTTTTAAAATTTTTTTAGGTCAATTTAATTATGACCTACATTTTTTGTGCAAGTCGATCTTTGATTGGACAACGTAAAAAGAAAATCTGAAAATTCAAAAACAGAGTCTAATGAACATTGGAAAAAATATATATTGTTCATTGACTTGACTTTTGAATTTTTAGATTTTTTTTAATGGTACGATCAGAAATTGAATTATATAGACATGTAAGACATGATGGGACCCACCTTAAAAAATTCAAAAAAAATGGGCTGCACGACGTCGGGTGCAGAAACTAGCTACACTGCACACGGTGCAACAACAAATATTACTTTTTAAAGATATTTTAAATGATTGTATCGACTAATAAAAAATTTAAAGATTACGTAGACTTATAAAACATATTAAAAGATTATAAAAGTTAAAAAGAAAAATCCGTTTGTCTATTTCATCTTTAAAATATGGGACAATTTCATATTAACCACTCTCATATCATAAGCATCAAAATCATTGTAGTTATTTACATATTACCCTAAATATTATGATATATTTGATATGTATAAATATTTTATTTATGCCATTGACGACATGTTTGATAGGTATATTATTTTGTAAGGATATGTAAGATAATATGTAAATAAACATGATATTTTAAAATTTTCACATAAAAAATAGTTAATATAAAATTATTCTTTAAAATAATACACAGTGGATATAGCTCTCAAAGGATCTTACAATTTGCTGCTGTTTATGCGGAAGGATGTCAGATTTGACTGATATATCCTATCTAGATATTGTTCTTTAGAGTTAGTTTGTTTTTAGAGAATATCTTATTTGCGTTATTACGTTGTCTGACAGTTCAGTTAGAGAAAATTATTTTTTTTTAATTTTTGTTGGAAGGTCTTATGAAGTCCTATTCGACCGTACAATCCGATCTTAGATCGGATGATTTAAAAAAAAATTGAAAATCGGCCTAAAATAAACAAACAAATCGACTTGTATAGTCGGATAACTGGATGAAGGCCTTCAAAAAAAAAAAAAAAATCTCCTAATTACCCAGTCTGGGGCGTAATAACGCCCAGCAGTGCAGCAAGACATTCTCTTGTTTTTAATGCCAATGAACTGATGATGTGTTGAGATAATGTATGTAGCATACGAGGGATGGAAGACCCATTTCCCTGTTTTTTAAGATTTTTTATTTTTTGTCTTTACAATCTTTCAATATTTTTACAATTTTCGTATTTACTTTGAACTTTTTATAATTTTTGAATCTTACTTAAAAGATCCCTCCAACTAGTACTCTTCGAGAAAATAAAAAGAGTGTATGATCTTTCTACCATAGTATATTATAATACCGATATCCTAGTATATTTATTTTTTGGATTACTAAGGGGAGAGATTTTTAAGAAATGTTCAAATATTACAAATAGGTTACAATAAATATAAAAATTGCAAGGATCAATACAAAGCATGGATACCTGGTTTTCAAAACCCACGAGTTACTTTCGTTAATGTAATCACATCTTGTTGGTCTCCAAGGGCATTTTTCAAAATTTTCTTCTAAAATAAAAACCTAGGGGGAAAATCCGCCTAGAGTCAAAAAAAATAAAAAATAAACTCCTTCCTTTATATTAGTTTCATCATACGATTAAAATTCTAGAAAAGAATTAAGGGACTGGTTTTTTATCTTTTTTTATTTTTTAAATTATCTGATCAAAGACTGAACCGTACAATTAAAGGCTCCTTGATTTTTAGAAAAAAAAAATGAAAAATGATGTTTGCATCACTTTTGATATGTGCATGCAAAAAATGGATGGGAAGTTCCATGCATTTGAGAGAAGAGCTTCTAACTTTAAAAAAAAAGAGTAATACTTACATAACAACCAGATTGTACAACAAGTCCAGTCATATTATACAATTCTTTGTGATTGAGTCACGTGGTTAACTTAGTCAATTGGACGAGCTGACATGGCCACCCTTATAATATTTGGATTGACAAATATCGTTTTTGATTAACAAATACATATTACGATTAATAAATTAAGTTTTCAATTGACAAATATGGTTTCGGTTGACAAATACGATTTTAGATTGACAAATACAGATTTTGATTGTCAAATACATATTTTGGTTGACAAATATAATTTTTGATTGACAAATACAGTTTTCGATTGATAAATACCAGTATTTGTCAATCTAAAATTATATTTGTCAATCAAAAATTGTATTTGTCAATCGTAATATATATTTTTCAATCGAAAATTGTATTTGTCAATCGAAAACTGTATTTGTCAATCAAAAACTGTATTTGTCAATCGAAAATGCATTTGTCAATCGTAATATGTATTTGTCAATCGTAATATGTATTTGTCAATCGAAAATTGTATTTGTTAATCGAAAACTGCATTTGTCAATCGAAAATTGTATTTGTCAATCGAAAATGCATTTGTCAACCATGTATTTGTCAATCGAAAACGGTATTTGTCAATTCAAATATTATGAGTGTAGCCATATCAGTTCGTCCAATTGACTAAATTAGCCACATAATACAACCACAAAAAATTGTACAGTGTGACTGGACTTGCTGCACAACTTAATTGTGAAAAAAAAGGAGCTTCCCTCTTCTTTTATCACATGTTCTTCACATGATTAGTGTTATCTTGCACGGAAAGGATGACATCAGCTAAGCAAAATAGGTAAGAGAGAAGTGGAGGAGCTGACTCGCTGGGTAGAACAACTTTGTTTTTTTTCCTCATTTCACTTTCACGTGACTTACATATGATCAGGGGCATTTCACAATGCTCCACATTTGTTCCTAATTCATACAAATTATAATTATCTACATTCGATTTTATGCTAATTTTCCTTGATACATACACATTCTACATATAAACTCAGTTTTAAATTATTTTGCTGCAAAAAATTTATAGGGGATAATAGTACATCAGAATTCTTGTTTGAACATCTGATTCACCAAATCTTCCATCATATTATTCTGTTTTTAAAAAAGTACAAGATTTTGTCAAGTAAGAAAGAAGGTGATTTGCAAAATAAATGTACTCGGTCACATCATTATACAATAAATCATAATCCAGAAAATCCAAGTTTAACCAACATTTTTACACTAACTAAGAGCTGCAAGCAACGTGATGATTTTTTTTTCCACCAATGTATAATTAAAATATGAATATCTTTCTAGCATAGTATTTTTTTTCAAACGATAAACAGGAAATAGAGATAAGTACAAGAGAATTAATACTGACAAAGGAAGGAGAAAAGAAAAACCTCATGCCAGAGAAAGAAAGATGGGCAACACGCAGCACACAGATAGAGAGAGAGAGAATTCGAGGAATTCGGTTATAATTATTAATTAGTGTTAATTAACGTATTAATAATATTGATTAAGATTTACTTAAATGTAAAGCAATAAAGGGGAAGTGAGGGAAGGAGGGAGGGTATGAATTATGAAAGGAATGTTGTTACTAAAAGCGCGGAATAATGATGGGTGTAAAAGGAGTTTGATATAGAGGAAATCCTCTACAATACAACTTCCCACAATTTAGGGAGGACTTCCAAATTCGGATGGGAGGAAACCTCTTATGGGAACGATCCCAAGCATATCTGAATTTTAGAATGCACGGTATGTCACATTTATTGGGAGTTATCACATCTTTTCTTTAATAGGGTGTTTGGTTGCATTATAATGCAACTTATTATTACAAAAATATATGTTTGTAATAAAAATGACCGAAACAAGGTGTTTGGTATGCCCCATCAAAATATATTATTTTTAGTTCGGTTTGGTTGAAACCAAACCGAAATTTTCAGAAGTTCAAACCAAACCAAATCAAACCGGATTGGCTGGTACAGTTTGATTTTTCGGTTTGAACCGAATAGTGAACACCCCTAACTGTAGATATGTTGTGGTGCTGCACTTTGATCGACTCGCAGTTGGCAGGTCCTTGGCACTGCTGTCAGGGTCTAGGTTTTCGGCCAGTGCCTTTTACTCTGGTCGGACTCAAAGGCCGCCTTTCGTATGGGGGGTTGTTGTTCCATCAGCAAGGTGTGTCCAGCTTGCGGGACGCGATGACAGTGGAGTCGATGGGAGGCACCCTCAATGGTGAAACTACAAGGTAGCCTGATTTTCAACGGTAGTCAGGTCTGGGACGTTTTCCCAGTTTCACAGTCCATCTTGTCTCATGTCCATTTTGATCGGATCTTTTATGTCGGCCTCTAAGGGCATTGAGTTTGTTGTTTTGTACATACAGATCTGCACACGTATTATTGAAAAAATATATACCTTCGTGTAGCATGTACCTTCCCTTTCTTTCCCCAAACGTGGTGGGCTAAGTTGGCTTCGGCAACTTAGGCCGTGTTCACTTGTGTATGTTATGCGATGGCTCATTGCGTTTGAATGGGCTTGGTTATTATAGACAAAGTTTGGCATCATTTATGCGAGACGAGGTTCGGCGGGGGTGTCACCGATGTAGTTTAGTCCTATCTGGGGGTGGGGAGCCCTTTTCCTATGAGGAGAGACTTGAAAAGGATATCGCCGATCGATTTTAGTCCTATCTGAAGATGGAGATCCCTTTCCTGCGAGGCTCGGCTTGACAGGGGTATCGCCGATAGAGTTTAGTCTCATCTAAGGGTGGGGAGCTCCTTCCCTGCGTGACGAAGCTCAGTAGGGGTGTCGTCAATCGAGTTTAGTCCCATCTAAGGGTAGGGAGTCCCTTCCTTGCGAGGTGTGGCTGAGAAGGAGTGTTGCCGATCGAGTTTAGTCTCATCTTAAGGTGGGGAGACCCTTCCCTGTGAGGCGAGACGAGGCAGGGATGTCGCCGATCGAGTTTAGTCCCATCTTAGGGTAGAGAGTCCTTTCCCTGCGAAGTGAGGCTCGGCAAGGGTGTTGCTGATCGAGTTTTCTTGAGCCGTTACTGCAAAAATTAGCACATATCCTACAGGCAAAAGAAGATACATTTATTTCAAGAGGTTTGTCTATTGCCTATTGGAAGAAAGGGTACAGGTGCTTTGCATTCCATTTATTGTCAAGTAAACGACCGTCTGTGCGGGCTAGGTGATAGGCTCCGTTGTTTTAGTTCCTGATGACCACATATGGTCCTTCCCATTTCTGGACCAATTTTCGTCCGACTTCCAGCGGTCAGAAGGCATATATGCTTCATAACACAAGGTCTCCTGACTAGAAGTTCCTTGGTTTCGGACCTTCCTATTGTAGAGTGTGGCCACCATGCGTTGGTAATTGATTGTGTGTACCATGGCTTCTTTTCTTGCTTCCTCTGCAAGGTCCAAGTTTTCCCTTAGCCTTTTGTTGTTTGTCTCTTCGTCGAATTCCTGAACTCGGACTGAAGGCAGGCTGACCTCAAGCAGGATTACAACATTAGTTCCATACGTGAGATGGTATGGAGTCTCCCTCATTGCCGTTCTAATGGTAGTTCTGAAAGACCATAGTACCTTCGAGAGTTGGTCGAGCCAGTTCCACTCACCTTGTAGTTGTATCTTTATACCCCTCATTATTGCTCTGTTAGCATTCTCCACCAATATGTTAGCCCTGGGAATGGGCCACCGAAGAGAATCGATGTAGGATATTGAAGTGGCGACATCGATCGACAAACCATTGACTAGTAAACTATCGTCCATTGTCAGAGACGAGTAGTTAGGGTACGCCGAACATGTATATAACATGCAAGAGAAAAAAGTTCCAGACAGTATCCTCCCTGATATTTGTCGTGGCCTCAGTCTTCGGCCACCGCGTGAAGTAATCGATGGCAACTATGACAAATTGCCTTTGCGTCGTCATCTTGGGGAAGGGTCTCAAGATATCGATGCCCCACATTGTGAATGTGCATGGTTCAGAGATGGTGTGAAGCTCCTCTGTTGGGGCTAGAGGGATCGGGGCGTGTGCTTGACAACTTGCGCACTTCCTGAACTAGTCGATGCAGTCTCAAGCCTGGGAAGGCCACCAATATCTATGGCACAAGAAGGTTGAGGCTAATGCTCGAGGACCCACATGGCTTCAGCATATGCCTTCGTGGACCTCTGCAAGTGCATCCATTGCCTCACTAGGCAGGAGGCATCGGAGCAGGGGCGTAGTCAAAGATCGAAGGTACAATTCTCCACCGACCAAGGTGAATCGGGTTGCCTGGTATTTGATCCTTCTGTATGCGATCGGCTGGTAGTTGACCGTCCCGTAGGAAGACGACGATAGGGTCGATCCAACAGGGTTCTAGTTCATTTTAGGCTACTTTCACTGGTTGAATGGCTGGTGTCGCCACGTCTTCGACGAAGACTGACTGGGAGGCCAGCAATGCAGCAGAGGCGAGTTTCGTTAGTGCGTCCGCCCTTTGATTTTCTTCTCTCGAGACATGTGCGATCTCGAACCCTTCAAGGGTAGAGATCGTCTTCATAACCAACTTTTTATACTGCCTAACGTTGAGATCTTTGGCTTCATATCTCGAACCCTTCAAGGGTAGAGATCGTCTTCATAACCAACTTTTTATACTGCCTAACGTTGAGATCTTTGGCTTCATACTCACCTTTAAGCTATTGGACAATGAGCTAAGAGTTAGAGAATGCCTTGATTTCGATTGCCCCCAGGCAGCGGGCTACTGGATCCCTATGAGCAATGCTCGTACTCCACGACATTATTCGTTGCCCGAAATTGGAAATAGAAGGAAAACTGTAGGCCTTCGCCATCGGTGGTCTCTGGGGGGACCAGAATAAGACCCGCCCCGCATCTGGAGGTTCGTGACGATCTATCGGTGTAGATCAACCACATAGGACTGAGCCTGATCCCGATCACTTGCTCTTGCACAATGAGGGTGCACTTGGCCATAAGATCGGCCATGGTTTGGGCTTTAATGGGCGTCCTTGGTTGGTAGGAGACGTCAAACTTTGAGAGCTCGATCGCCCACTTTATCATTCGTCCTGAAGCGTCTAGACGTTGGAGAATCTACCGCAAGGGGCGACTGGTGATGACTTCGATCAGATGGACCTGGAAGTAAGGTTGCAGCTTTCGGGCAGCTACCATTAAGGCCAGTCCAAACTTTTCTGTTATAGGATAGTGCAGTTTTGCCCCTTAGAGGACCCGACTCACATAGTAGACCAGCCTCTGGACTCCTCCTTCCTCCCTAACCAGCACTGAGCTAACGGTGTGAGGGGTAACAAAGAGGTGAAGGGAAAAGAGACTCACCCGATTGTGGTTTGGAGAGGATGTGCGGGGTAGCCAAATATTGCTTCAGCTCTTGGAATGCTTGCTGACGTTATGGCATCCACTTGATGCATCCTTGGGTATCAGAAGGATTTTCTTTCACTCATAGTAGCTTGAAAAAAGGAAGGCACCACTCGACGGCCCCTGAGATAAATCGATTGTAGGCCGCCAAGCACCCCGTCAATCTCTGGATGTCATTCAGCCATGTCGGCAGCTCCATTGATAATATGACACTAATTTTGTCAGGATTGGCTTCGTTCCCCTCATGGGTGACTAGGAAGCACAGGAACATGCCTGTGGTGACCCTGAAGGCGTATTTGGCGGGGTTGAGCTTCATGTTGTATCACCTCAGAGTGTCGAACGTCTCTAAGAGAATTTCGAAGTGCTTATCGGTGTGTTTAGATTTTACCAGCATGCCGTCTATATACACCTCCATGTTCTGTCCTAGTCGAATATTTTATTGATGAGTCTCTGATACATCACGGCATTCTTTAATCATAATAGCATGGGGGTGTAATAATATAATCCTATATCAGTGATGAAGGCAGTGTGCTCTTCATCCTCAGGGCTCATTCGAATCTAGTGGTATCTTGAAAAAGCATCGAAGAAGTTGAGTTGTTCATGACTGGCCATGGTGTCGATCAATTGGTCAACATTCAACAGGGGAAATCAGTCTTTAGGAGTTGCTTTGTTAAGGTCAATGAAGTGGACGTACATCCGCCACTTCCCAAAGGCTTGTTTCACCAGCATTCAGTAAAGAAGTTACATGTTCTTTGATGGCATCCTTGTTGGATTCTCGAGTTCCTCTGGATCGTTCATGCAGTGAAAAATAAAATATTAAAACAGCGATCCGTTCCCGTTTCGAATATCAAAAATCGATTATCGGATAATCGAAGTCTTACCGTGTGCGGATTCGAATCTGCAACTGTTTGATTCCGTTGGTGCGACACCGCAAGCTGCGTAAGCGCCCGGCCTCTAGCGGAGTCCACGCGATCCTCCTCACGGTGGATATCCTCACGTTCCTCATTCTTCGCAGCTACGAAACCTCCGCCGATCGCTGCAACGTTCCCTGCAACGCGCAAACGATTTCCCGTCAAACGGGAGTCGGAGAAGCGGCGGAGCAAATGCGGGGATCCAGATCCGGCCTGGGGGCGCTAGAGAGAGAGAGGAAGAGAGGAGGGGGCGCTAGAGAGAGAGAGGAAGAGAGGAGGGGGCGGCTAGGGTTAACAACAGTTTGGCCTGCTCAGCCCGTTCGCTATATTTTATACTAATCGCACGGTTTTTCATAAAAACTCCCGGTTTATATAAAATCCACTTATTTATCCATCGCCTTGAGAATCATTTATGTGTGACCCTCTAAGCCCAATTACCAGTCCGGTTAATAGCCCAATAAGCCCAGTGACTCCTTACTAGCTTTATTAATCAATTAATAACTCTTTATTAATTAATTAATCAATCGAATTGATGTCGCACATCGAATTCGACCGGACCTCCGATCACGTTGGGTGCCAAGCAACACCGCGTGAAACCGAAAGGTATCGGGGTTAAGTAACCCACTCTTAGAACCTTTCCACCGACAGTTACCGCGTGGATATAATGCTTCATTCGTACAATGCTCTCAAGTCAACCCAGGGTATGACGTACTGTCAAACCCTAACCGGTCAACTCACTTGGATTGGATGCCATTGATAAATATCGGAAAACTCCTTTCCCGATATTATCGTATGCCTTAGCCAGGGACTTTCGCGCATCCTTCCTAGAGCATTCTCTCTCATCGTACCAAGAGCGAATGATTCCTTATTGACACTCAATTCCCTTCGACGGTATTCCGCTGTACCCGATTCTTAGCTGTTTAGAATCCCGTGGTTAGAGATTCATAAACCAAGGTCAAAACACAGAAGTCCATCGATAAGGTATTCTTGGTGTCTCAGGTTCGAGGACTATCCACGCAACTGCGACAATAGAATCAAGCTGGTTGACAGTGAGGTATAATACCATCCAACGATTCAGTCGTATTAGTTCAGTGAACTCATTCTCCAATGAGCACCTACAGGTTCGCCTTAGTGTCTCCACACAAGTAACTATGAGATCAGTCACCCTCATCGCATGAGCAGGAGTAATCTGTATTAGTCTAACCGGATATCCGATGTCCTTTTCAGATATCCTCTGACTATGAACAATTAAGAATATGTATGTTTAAGTGATCAGTCTCACTAGAATGATCTCATCATAATCTGATCACTATCGCACATATTCACGGATTTCATTGTGAGACGATAATTAATATGATTTACACACAATGAATATTATGCCATTATATTAATAAATGAACAAAATTACAAAGTCATATTGGCTTGTAGGCCACCTAAGACTAACAATCCTACTGTTCTGCAGTAAAACGGTGCTTCTTTTGTTGGATCGGCGAGAACTATAGGTCGAGATTGAAGGAGTGCGAGGTAATATGCTCGGGTACCCTAGAAAACGAGGTGTCCGCCTAAGCAAACACGTCTAATTGAGCAACGAGAAATTTTCGATTTTCTTCCCTCTTCTGTTGAGGCAGAAGGGCACCCACCTTAAGTTCTTGGTCTGCCGCAAGGCCGACCCTTATGGTGATCAATTCTTCAGACTGTTCAGCCGCCTCCCTAGGACTGTCTAGTGACTCGTGAAGGGGCTCGACAGGCTTCCGCAGATGTACCTTGACTACGGCCAAGTATGTTTGTCGCAAGACGCTTTGGCTCCCATAGACTTCTTCGACCCCATTCTCAGTTAGAAATCTAAGCTTTTAATGCAGGCTAGAGGGGACGACCCCAAACTGTCCCAGGGATCCTATTCCCAGGATGGCACTATATGGTGATGAGGCATCCACTATTTCAAACGTGATCGTCTGAGTGGACATCAGGGGAGGAGTGCCTATTGCCACTGGAAGAATTGCATGGCTCCCGGCCAGTCAATTGTCCTTGTCCTACATATTTCCTTGCTCATCATCCTGCAATTTCAGCTTCAATTACTAATGTATCGTTACAGGAAAGGGTTATACCTTAGAGGTCTTTATCAGAAAAGCTTATCGTTCGTTGGGTGTTGGGAGATCGTCTTCTATCTTCCCAATTGAGATTTTGAGCTCCAGAGGTATATGCATACTTTCTCTTATCCCCACCTCTGCAGGTTGCGTAGGCGTCCTTTCTATTCGAATCATGCGAGCAATATCTTCTCTAGTTGGTCCGTCGGCAATTTTTTATGATCATGACTTTTCCCGGTCATTTCCCGCAGAGGAAGCCAAAATATGATGGACCGAAATCTCTTCCACCACGATCAGAACCTTATGTCTTAGATTGGAGGGAGGACATCAGGTGATCCCTATAAAATAGGACAGCATCAGAGGGTCCCCGGTGACGGTTCGGAGGAACCCCCTCCATGCCTAAGTCAAAAAACTGGGGATGTTGTAGGAAAAACTAGGTAACTTAGTTGTAAAAAGCGTACTTTTGCCGTCTAGACTTAGGGTCCTTATATAGCAATTGATCATGTATGAAGAGTCGATTCTGGTCGAGAAAACTTTGTCCGAGGCAAATATCGAAACTTAGTTCCGTTCACGAGTGTGCATGACTAGGGACCTCGAGCCCATGATTCTGATCGGAATAGGGAAGTCCTGCCTTGGCGGAGGAGTCCTGATTAAGATCATGTCCAGATTTGAGTTTCCCCTAGAAATCTAGCTTTGGGCCATCTGTCATAGGCCACCGCATTTGGCGAATCCAGGGATAAGAGGAGACAAGGATTAGTGGGGCAGCCCATTAGTATTTTTTGGGTCGAGTGAAATTCTCCTCATTCACTTGTGTTTTAATTTCCAACGAAAAACTGCAAGATGGAGTTTCTAAGATTAGAGAAAAAAGTGAAGTTGTTATAAAGGAGCTAACTTTTATAACAAATCAAAATTAGTTATAACATTTCACCCTCAACTCATTATATGTAAGAAATGGAAGTCAAAAGTTACTTTAAGTAGAAGTTTTGCCAAACATGCCTCAAGAGATTTCTAAGAGAGAAGACATGAGCGTGTCGTTATCCTTGATTCATATCTATCTGATGGATTTCATAAATGTGCAGCTCTTGATATCCCAAGAGTCACTAACTAGAGTTAACTTATCACATACGAGTTAAGACAAATGCCTTGTTTTACAGTGAAGATGCATCCATCTTTGACGATTACGGGATGGAGGTGGAGAGGGTTGCAAATGGATCTGAATTTTATTCGGATCCGTTTTGGTTTCATTTACAGATGTTGGAATTTTATTTAAAAAGGCTATCCAGGGATCATAAATCCCTTAATAAACAGAGTGGACATGGAAATATCATATCCACTCTGAATTCTGTTTATATAATAACTATTTTCTATATATAATTTAAGATACTGATGGCTTTTATACTTCACATTTTAATGTCTATTCATATGTTAGTTTAATCATTTTGCCATCAAATAAGTATTTTTTAACATTTTATGTTAAGTATTCTTTTCATTTTGTTGGTAGCTACCTCAAGTGTTCATACATTAATACACATAAAGTTTTCTAGATGTTTTTGAATTTTTTGGTGAATAAACAAAATCTCTTAACATCCAAATATTATTCGGATCCTCCACTCCGATTAGAAGAATATCTGAAATCTAATACATGATCCCTATCCATACCAAGAGTAGAAGATACCCTAGGCCCTGTTTATACAAGGCTAAGCTCCTTTTATACGGTCGCCAATCCAATTTATCTGGACTTATTTGCTTTGATTACATGGATTGCACATTTAAATAAGAATTCTTACTTTAAAATAAATTGAAACAAATTATTTTACTCAAAAATTGAATCCTTTATTGTAACTAGAGAATAAGTATCAAATGTTTATTTTTATATTTTCATTAATTGTCTATTTATTTAATTTATTGTTGTTATTTTAAATAGAATTCTAACATTTTTATAATAAAAGATACTTTCCTCGTACACAAGCAATCTATGAATCAAAGAGTCCTGGTTGGGCTCCATTTTGGCTATGTTAGGAAAATATTTGCCAAGAAGAAAGAGAAAGGAATCTTTCAAAAAGGAGAAAAAAGACATAAAGAACTGAAAAATGGAGAGCCCGGAGAGAGGGGAGGGCAAGTTAACACATGAAAACCGAAAAAACAAAAGAAAAAATGAAGGAAAAGTGGATTGGGGAGAGAATAGTGGCACCCTCTCCCCCGCCTCACCTTCTTGTGCCTTCCACGTGCGGCATGCAAGTAGTGGTGGACGCAAAAATTTTATTTAGTGGAGTCACTCAGACATTAAGTCATAAGTATGCTGAGTCAGTAGAGTTTTGGATTGAATCATATGGAGTCCTAAGTTGGGCCAATGGGATCATGAGCTGGGTCAGTGGGATCCCAAGCTAAATTATGTTGGACTCGGTCAATGGGCTTAGAAAAATCCAGTGAGATCTTAGGACCCCACTGAGTTTACGTTGGATCCACCACTGCACGCAAGAGGGTCAAGGGATCCTCAGCGGCCCCAGGTAGGCAGCAGAACGACCATTAGATCTCAAATATTGAATAGTTTGAAAAAATATTTTAAATAAATAATGATTAAATATAAATTCTCTCAAACTTAAAATATAAATCATTTGATCTTTAATTGGCGACTCTGGGTGAAGCAATACTCTAAAAAGAATTCTTGAAATTTATGTATATACCATATAAACTATTATATGTACACTCTTGACATTCTAAAAAAAAATTATTATTACACCCTTCCGTTAAAATGCTATGAACTCTAAAGTATGTCAAAAGAATTTGAATAGTCTTATATATTCACGCACATGCACACGCGCACGCACGCGCACACTATAATTTTTTCAAAGATGTAAGGTTATTTTTTTATTTTCTATTAAGGACACAATGAATATTTCTTTTTCAACTATTAAATTTAATATTTAGACAGAAAATATCTCTACAAAAAGATATTCTTTTAGTTCACCAAAGTAAGAGAAAGAGAGAGATGAAAAGAAAGAGAACGAGAGCTGAGGACAGAGCAAAAATATTTTAAATATTTTTATCTTTGAATAAACAGAGTTTTTTTAAAAAATGCTAACCAATGACAATGACAGGGATATTGTTACAACAATTGGCATATAGTAGGAACATTAAAGATAACAGTAAAGTAAGATAGATAAAGATATAATTCTATTTTTTAAAAGAATTATATATGCCATTATCCCTTTATTTATGACAATACTCGGGAATTACATACAAATAACGCAATCCAATAAATTTTGGGGAACAGGGTTATTTTAGTCAATCAACAGCCGGCAACAAAAGCCGCTGCCTTCCTCTGTCCTCTCTGCATCAGTTAAATTAAAAATCTTCGTAAAATAATATATATATATATGACGTATCCATGATTTCATAAATATTTACACAACGGCGGCAGCACTCCATGCCCACAACAACCGCTGCCAGGTAACACGGCGGACGGCGTCCCCACCCTTTCCCCACGTCCCTCTCGCACTCTGCCGCCACCGTCTCCCAGAGATCGCCCGCCGCCGCTGGGATCCGCACTGCCAGCGTGTCTCCCGCCGCCATGTCTCAGGTAAGTCTCTCCTTGACCATGATCAGGCGGCGCCTCCGTCGCCTCTCGCAATCCATCGTCGCCGGTGCCGTTTCCTCCAGATTAGGATTCTGAGGAGATGTGTGCTTTGAGGATTTCAAGTTTCGATCGTGATTCTGGGTGGGGCTTTTGATGGATGTGGAGAGCCGCATGCATCTGGTTTAATGTAATGCTGGCTGGCTTGCAGGTGGACAATTCGGCTGCGGGCAAGCGCGCGCGGACAGACGGTAATATCAATTCATATCATATCATAGCCCCTCTTCCTCGTATGATTATTCCCTTTGTTCGAAGAATGTGATATGATCCACACCTTTGGCTTTTGTTTTGCTTACTGATCTGTGAAAGAATGGATGTTTAACCCCCTTCATTCAAGTTTTGATCTTTATTGTATCTTGTCGCTCCAGGTGGTCGCCGTGAAGATGATTGGACATGTCCCAGCTGTGGCAACGTCAATTATTCCTTCAGGACGACCTGCAATATGCGCAGCTGCTCTCAATCCCGGCCCACAGATGTTGATAACAAGAATAATAATATTTTTGTAAGTTAGTTATGAATGGGAGAGCTGAGCAGTTCTTTGATCCCCCCAAACAATGCCTTACATCTTTGTTTGTTTACTATTTCTTATGAATATAAAAGGAAGAATTTTTGATAGACCTGAAAAAATAGTAATCTTGTCTTTGACTAATAAGAGGAAGAGTAAAACACTGCTAGTAATTTCACGCTTGGCGCATCTTACATTCTTTTTAGATGAACTTTTATATGCATCGTTAACTCTAATATGGAATATTCCTTCCTCCTCATTGTGATTATACTTATTAGGTACCGTCCTCTTGATTATGATCATTAATTGCATTCTTTCTTGTTCAAGATTGAATAGATAAATAGTTCATTTATTTATAGTTGTTTATTTCTTTTCATTTTGTTGCCTTCAATAGCTTCCCAAGAAACCCGATGCAAAGTCTCTGCAAGCTCCTCCAACCTACACATCTTCTGGTTACGTGGGTTCTGGCACTCCCTCTTCAACATGCGTAGGAGTTCCCCCATATGGTTCCACTCCTTTTAATGGATCACTACTGCCTCCATATGATCTCCGATTTTCTGGTGGCACTGGATACAACTATGACTATAGCAACTGCCTCTCTGTTGGCAATCCATATGCACTGCCGCATATGTCCGGCCCCCCACCTTATTCCAGTGGATCCATGTTGGGAACAGGTAATTGAGACAATCTTTCAGCTTATTGTGCCATTTGCTCCAGGAATAGTCTCCAGGTCATATGTTTCTTTTCCTGTGCCAGACAAAACAATTGGTGATTTGACTTTTTGGGTCATGAGTAAGATAAGATGCATTTTTTTGGGCAAAATAGTGTCTTTTTCATTGATTTGTTATGAATCTTTTTTATCAGTACTTAGTACTTACACAGATGTCTTTTAGGTGGGATGTATGGGATGCGTCCTCTCATGGACCAATATGGAATGGGTGTGCCAATGGGCCCTGGTGTTATGGTAGGCTGTGGTTCTTCAATTCTCAATATTTAGTCAACTTGGGTGCCCATGATTTTTGTGTTGTACAGATGTTGTTTTAATGGTTGGAGATATGATGGAGCATGAGTCTCTGATGTTGAATTTGCATTGCATCTTTTTTCATAAAATTAAATCAGACATGGGACTTCTGTGCAGGGGCCAAGACCTGGACCATATCCCGATGAGAGTACCCAGAAGCAGAATGCAGGTAAATCATGTCTATTTGAAAGTTTTACCAAAGCATTGGTTTCTTGTTGGTTCATGGCTGTACTTACTCCATTAGTCTCCTTTTGTTCTAAATGTATTTTTTATTAATGCTTAAGGTGTAGGACGTGAGAGTGATTGGACTTGTCCTAATTGTGGAAACAAAAACTACTCATTTCGAACTGTCTGCAATATGAAAAAATGCAATTCCCCAAGGCCTGCAACTCAGGTTTAAGCTGCTATTCCCTCCCTGTTTCTCCATTTGGTTATGAGGATCAATGTATACAGTTGTAGTGTTTATGGTTGGAGAGATGCTAGGATACCATGCCATTTTTCCATGGACACTTTGTAAGTTAATATTAGCCCCCTATGTGGAGACAACCTAAGGAGTGCCCATGTGGCACTTATCTTTTGTGGGTGGCAAAGTGGAGTGACAAAATGGTGTGGTATTTCTAGCATTCTCCTTGTGGTCACATCTGCATCGTCAGTGTGCTTTAGCTGTTACCTTTATACTGCGACTATGCTTTAATGTCTATTGCTTTCACTCATCATGTTTCCCTGCCCATCTTATCATAATTGAACCATTTATATCATTCATGAACTATGAAGAATACATGTAAGAACATTGACATGACTTAGCTGGGTTAAAATAACATGTAGTTAGAAAATTCGGCCAGTTAATATTCCAAATTATAAAGGAAGTGTGATAAACTCCATCATACAGCCTAAAGAAGTTCCAAGGCTCTACATGGTCCTAATTCAGGGAAATTCAGTCACTTTGATGTACTTTTGTATTTGAAAGTTTTCATGATACAAAATCAGAAGAATATTTAAATCTATTATTTTTTTAACATTCCTTGACCCCCTGCGATCTAGAACCAATTTAGGACTTTAAGAATCCCAGAGAATTGGGATAGGTTTTTGGCCTCTCGCCAGCCTGATGCCAAAGCCCTCTTGGAAGGTCTGGGTCTAACTAGGATATCCATAACCAAAAAAGACCCTTTAAAGCTATTAGGGGTAGAGGGGTCTTGAGTATAGCCAATTTAAATGTTAACAAATGGCCATACAATAAATTCTGTATCTAAAACTAACACATTTACAAATGGGCCAATTTTAGACCCAAATTAAGAGACATGTAATAAGCTTTTATTTACATGGGAGATCGTGGGTCTAATTTTGTGCAAATATGTATACCTGGACCCAAGAATTCCGGTCCAAACAGATCAGGTGTGGGTCTCGGACCCGTTCTTAGAGCCGCACTTCTAATAATTGAAATGTATGCGACTTCACCCACTACTAGGAGAGAAAAGGTTTCTATATCAAAGAGAATAAGATAATCTTAACATTGTATATGAGTGATCCAGTGCAGCATTTTCTGGTTCATGTGGTCAAGCATTTTTTACTATAAGATGTATGCAGTCGATAGTTCATTATAAAATGTATACTCAAGTTTAGTTATGATGCTGAAGATTTTAATTTGTTCAATCTATGTCAGGCCTCCAAGTCAGACATTTCAGTTAGCTCTAGTAAGTATACTCTTTCTGATAACACACTCTACTTCAATGTCATATTATTAACCAATTATCTTTGACATTTGCAGAACTAAAAATGCCTGAGGGTAGTTGGAAATGTGAAAAATGTGACAACATAAACTACCCATTTAGGACTAAGTGCAACCGACAGACCTGTGGTGCAGAAAGACGCGTTGAAACCAACAAAACTCCAGAGATGACTCCTGAAGATGATCAGGTTGAGTCTTTTTCCTTTATGCTTCTCCATGTGATTTGTTTTATTCATTCATTGCATACATGGAGAATCAAGTTGGCATTATAATAGATATCATGTTTTCTAGGGTAGTTTCTTCTTGCAATGATATGGGCTTGAGAATTATTTCACTCTTTCTCTTTTCTGCTCTCAAGTCTTTGCATGCATTGATTCTTCATTCTCTTACTGTTCCAGTGAGTACTAGAATACTTTTGAGGGTCAAGATGGTCCAAAATAGTCACCGGCGTTCCATACGTGTGGGTGTCTGAAGGTCGGTCATGTGTCGTGTTGTTGCAGCAGTTGTCGGGTTACTCTACCTTCTTCAATCCCTGTCAAATCATCATATTATTGCCGATCGGCTGTCATTTCAACTGGGATTTTTTAGTTTCATTATTGGCATAGCTGGTCACCCTGTCAGGCTCTCTGGTTGTATGCAAAGGTTTATTCACATGGGTCAATACCCATGAGAGAACATTCATGATTTCTTTTGAGCTACTGCATTTTCTGGTAGAGGATACATTGACAACCTTTTATAAGTTAACGTCTGATCTTTTTCTCTCCTCTTTTATGGAACCTGCTGGAGATTCCATCAGATATCCGGGGTTGTAACTTTATTTGTATTGTAACTAGATATGCAGTTTGTGTTATTTCCTGGCACTGCACTCATAGATCTTGTCTTCAATGTTTCTAATGTGTTTGGCATCATATGGCAGAGTATTTTGGAAAAATGTCTTTACATGTTCGAAGCAGTTCTTCTAGTGCTGCCACTTGTTGTCTAAAAGAAATTAGGTATCATGTGGAACCTTTCATATTTTCTCAGAATTTATTATACAATTTGCGACCGTTAGCATCTTCTCGAGGGGGATGATTGTCGCAACAGTTAGGTTGTTCCGTTGTGACCTGGAGGTCACAAGCGCAATACCGGACACATTCTCTTTGTAAAAAGTCAATGGTAAGGCTGCATACAATTGACCATCCTGGATCACGCAGTGGCAGAAGTGTCATGGCACTGTGCTGATGTTGGCAACTTCTTGAGTATTTTGTGGTATATGCAACTTGCTAATCTGGTTATTTTCTGACTTTATTTAACTTTGCATACTCATAATTGCTTTTGTATTGAACTTCTAGTTTGCTTTTCAAAGCACGACTGTATACTTCGTTCTATTTTACCTGGAGATGACTAAACTGTTTAGCCATCTCTTGAATGAATTATTTTTTGGTTTTTAAATGAAGCTGCATTCATCTAGCTTCTCTAATCTGCATGGGTGGGATATGATCAGGGTCTTGAACAATTTGGGTATATTAGTCAATATGACTCTCCAAGGGTGCTTGCTGATGAGCAGTTGGAGACTGGACACAAGGGCAGGATTGTTGCTAGATCTTCAGCTCTTGATGTGAATCATTCATGTTGTGAGCCTGTAGACAGACAAGTTATGTCATGGTTATTAAACTCTATGCACCATTCACTGAATCAGAGTCTCTTATTCCTTAATAGTGCAAAAGAGATGTGGAATAGAATTGAAAAGGTTTCGAAGAGGAATCATGTTGCTCGGGTTTTTCAATTGAGAGAGGAGATAAGACTTTGTAAACAAGGTGAAATGTCATTCATCGAGTACTATGCTTCTTTATGTAAGTTATGGGAGGAGCTCATGTTTTATAGGCCAATATCATCCTGTTGTCCAAAGGGTGCACTGGAACAAAGAAAGAGGACTGAGGAAGATAGGATATTTGACTTACTATCAGGCCTTAACTCAAAGTACAGCTATATTCGAGAGCAAATTTTGAGTCGGGCAACTTTGCCTTCTTTACATGATGTATATTCCATGTTATTGAATGGAGAACAACCTGATAAGCAACCAGAATTCTTGGTGTGTCCATCTATGGCTGATTCAGAGTGGTTAAGTCCTGATAGTGAAACCCAGTCTCAGATTCAAGGATGTTGCACCTGCGAATGTGCATTCTGCGGTGATTTTTCTGTTTCAGGTGGATCCCAAGAGCAGAAGTGTGCCCATTGTGGACAATTTGGGCATCTGAGGGATACTTGCTGGCATTTATTTGGCCAACCCACTCGTTGTCTCTCAGCTAATGGAAAATCAAGGATTGCTGAAGTTTTTGACTGTACTCAAGATTCTTCTTTGTCTGCTAAGACTGCTGAATCATCCCCTTTTGGAAGTGATATCCAAATAGATGACATAGAATGCATGTTGCAGCGCCTTAATTGCATGTAACCAGATAAAATTCCGTTGTCTTCCACCGTCTTAACATATTGTGGTTAGTTAAATGTATGTAGATCTCATGCGTTTGGTTCAATGCACCCTTTTTTGTGTAGTATTAACATTATGATAATTTCTTGCTGCCATAATAGTGCCTAAGGAATTTTAAACAATCGTTAGTGCTGTCTCACATCTTTGGTGACGGCTATTTTTTGGAAGGGTTTCAGTTGTATCAACTTTTGCTTTTGGGGTATATGCCTTCATGAACTTGGTGATGGATAAAGGCCATCTCTGGTGTAGTCCTCTTGTGCTACTAGATTCACTCTTTGATGTTAGAATTTTTGAGGAAAATTCGATCTTGTGGTGTTCACCCTTGACTGGGGGTGAATCCTTCTGCAATTTTGTTGGTTAACACTATTCAGCTATTTCTATGTTAAAGAAAAATGACATTATGTAGTTGTCTCATGCAGCTTTCTGGCTGGAGTTCCTTGCTTGTGGTTGGACGTTTAAAATAATTTTCTTCTTGTGTTTCTTCTATAATCCATTTAAGCTGACACCATAACAACGGGATGACTTAATGATTAAGCAATGGTAGATTCTTATCTATACAACTCACACAGATGATTCTTTTGTACTAAGCAAAAAATTAATGCTCTGCATTGGTGGTGAATCTGGTGATTGGCTTCTTTGCGTATCCAAACCACTGTTTTTGTTGTCGTTTTACTTGGATGTATTTCTGGTGTCTAGTAAGAAATATCTTGGTTGCAATTTTTATATTTGTTGTTTTTTTGTAATTATTACACGATTTGGATTGAGCTATGACCTTCTACGATATGCTTATGGGCAGGGCTGACAAATTGCATCGCATTGATATCTATCCCATCTTGAACGTGAATATACTATATTGAAAATTGTGATAAGATCTGAATTCAGTCTCTGGTCATTTTCAGATGGGATGAACCTAAACCCAAAATCTGACCTGCTTATTTTATTTTATTTTTTGGAGCTGAATCTGACATGTTTATTAACCACTAATATTTCAATGTAAATGATTCATGTTCACGGAGAACTGAACTGGAACCTAACCATGTCCTAGCTATCCAGCAATTTTGTAGTTATGTGTCCAATATATGTTCAGTTACTTGCTAAAAAAATTAAAGAGAACAACACCTGTTATTAATTTCTTTGTTAGTGTAAAAAAGTCAACATTTAAGGATCATAATATGGACGGGAGGACTTCTCTCTGTTTAGAACACCTCAATCTTTTGTTTTCTAAATGGTGTAACTGTTGTCCTTCGCGTTCTATCGTTTCTCTATTTTAAATCGAGGGTCTAAAGAGTACAAAAATCTAATGAAAGTAGAAAAATTGGACCTAACTTTGATTTTTCTGGGAAACTTTAATTGTCCTCTTTTGAACTTATGACCTTATGTTTTCCTTTTTCTAACCTTAAAAGGGAAAGGGAAAGAGAGGGGAAAGCAATTGAGGAAGCAGTTCTTATAAGTAATACTTGCAGCACTGCAAGTGGGCAGCTGTCCAATTGGATTTGATCTAATTGGATGGTTGTAGCAATAAGTACGATGTTTTCTATTTTTTTCTAAAAATCCAACAGGATGGAGGCACTTAGGGAGCCGAATATGGATCGGACAGTTAAAAAAATGCAAAAAAATTAAAAATAAAACAGTTCATTTTTGTTTTTGTTTTTAATTTAACTGTTCGATCAAAGATCGGATGTATGGATGACTTCTTTAGATTGCTCCCAACCCTCTAAGTTCAAAAAAAATATTTGTTACGATAGTCATCTGGTCGAATCTGATTGATTGATTACTTGCTTGCAGTGCATCAAATATTACTCTTTATTTACAAGGTCTACTGCTAGTCTCTTCAAAATTAGAGAGGGGATTATTCAAGATCGAGCATGTTGGGGGTAGGCCAATTTTAATTTACTATTTTTTATGTACGTTTTTATATTTTTCATAATTTTTATATGGGGACTCACAGGGTACATGGAACTCATATTTTGGATACTTAGACTTAAAGTTGAGGTCATCACTCATCCGTCACTCTTCACCTTATAGAAGGTCATTTTCAATCAACTCTGACGACATTATTTTGTCTGAAAACAGACGTGTCAAGTGGTGATTTCATTACAAGACACTTAATGACATGATACTTTGGTCGAAACTGTGGTGCGATTTTTACATTTTTTTCAAGTTACTTATTTTAGAAAATTTCAAAAATATCACCTTCACTAAACTTAAAAATACAAATGATGTAAAAAAACTGAAAGGAAGAAGTAGGGGAGAGAAAGGGAGATGGAGCAGCAAAAGAGATGAGGAGAAAGACATTGTGAGAAAAAACTTAACCTAACTCGTCAACCTTAACTAAAACACCTATTAAAAGGTACATATTTGGCTGCAACATAATGTTTTACATAATTTATTAAAAAGTTATATATTAAGATAAAAAACACAAATTTTCAACTTAAAATTTCATAAATTATTGAACATGATAATTTTTGAAATAATATTAAAAAGCCATTCGAATGGATGTGGGGAAGCCCTCAACTTCCATTTTCCTTTTTTTTTTCACTCCCAAGTTGCCTTTCATTCTTCTTATCTACAAATGAGAGGACAGACAATAATGAGTAATACTTAGTGCACCACATGCAATGGAGTAAAATTGACTTAGATTACAACATTTAACCTCACCGTATCATTTGTTCACCTTTCTACTGTCTTTTAATTAGAGAAAAAAGAATGAACAATTTTTCTAATAACATTTATTGTCCATCCTGTCCTCTCACCTCTCTTTAAATATGACATCTTTCTATTTAAAATATTTTTCCCATCTTAGGCCAGCCACATACCACTTTATTATTTCATATGCAATTTTATCACTTTCTTTTTATTTTTATCACTTTCTACACAGTTTTGTCACTTTTTCTTTATTTTTATTAGTTCCTAATTCTTTCATTTTTATCATTTTTTATACAATTTTTATTTCTTACATATAGTTTTATCACTTCTAATGCAACTTTATTATGTTGTACATAGTTTTATCACTCCCTACGTAGTTTTATTACTTCATGTTCATTTTTATCACTTCTTATATAGGTTTATCATTTCCTACGCAGTTCTATCACTTCATGTTCATTTTTATCATTTCATATATAATTTTATCACTTTCTATACAATTTTGTCACTTCCAACATAGTTTTATTACTTCTTACATAGTTTTATCACTTCTTATTCAGTTTTATCACTTTCCGTTCATTTCGTAGGAAGTGATAAAATTATATATGAAATGATAAAATTACGTAGGAAGTAATAAAATTACGTAGGAAGTGATAAAATTATGTACAAAATGATAAAAATGAAGAGGAATGATAAATTGAATAAAAAATGATAAAATGGTAGGTATAGGACTAAAGTTAGAAAGTGCATTTTTGGGATGAAAATATTTCATTTTTCAAAGATATGTGAAAAGATGGAAGGTAGAATAAATGCCATCAAAAAAGGTTTCAATACTCTGTTTTCTAGCTAAAAAGATGGTAAAAAGGTGGACATGTGGTATAATAAGGTTAAATGTTTCAATCTGTGTCAGCTTTGCTGCAACACACAATGATAGCGATGATGATATAGAATCTATTTTGTTAGAAATAAAGGAAAGAAAAGAAGAGAGCAACACTTGTTTTTTTTCTTTAAACTTATCATGCTGAATGGAGGAAAAACTTAGTTAAAATATGAGTACTACTTGCTGCCATGCCTTGGTCACTGTATTGCGGGGCATTGCAGCTAGCTTTTTTTTTTTTTTTTTTTAAGGTTAGCCTTCACATGTCCTACATGTTCGTATAAAAAGTTCTAAAAAAAATCAAAACTACTTTAAGCTTAGCCCATTAAGTATATATATTTTTAATGTTCTTGAAATTTGATTTTTAGAAACTTTTGAGTCGTCCAATCAAAGATTGGCCTCTATGGATATGTTGGGCATGTGGGATCCAACTTTAAAGCACTAGAATAACACAGCAGGGGGCATCACAACAGTATTATTCTTAAAATATATTTTGAACATTCATACCATACACCTCTTTCCGATCACTGACTATAAAAATATATTTTGTAAAAAAAGTCACGTGATAATATGAAAAACACCCCGTTAATCACAAGCCTCAAAGAATAACTAAAATTTGCGTGAAATTATTTCAACACAAGATTTTTCAAATTTAAGGGTTAGAATCTCACTCACATCTCCCTCCCAAAACCCCTTATCACCATTTTTTTTATTATTCCGACCATCCGAACTCGGAGCAGCCAAGTTCATATAGGTTAAATATTTTTCCAAAAGTAATGCTGCAATGTCAGGTCCAGCTGCATCACTTGGCCGCAGAATTAGACTAGAATTTTTTAGAATGGATTTCACATATCTTTTTAGTCATGTAAAGAATTTTGAAAACACAACAATTGTTATTAGCTCAGTCCATTGAAGATACTAGTTATTGGGATGCAACTAATTTTAATGTTTTAGAGTTTTTTGAATCATTCTAATATTAGATAACCAAACAAATATGTAAGATTATACTTTTTTTTTGGCGAAATAGTAAAATGTAAGCGCATAACAAATCTGCCATATATACAACATAAGTGTATAACAAGGGTCGAACAAGCAGATCACCTGATCATCTCCTCCTGGACCAAGATCAGTTTTTATCGATAATTTTCTCAGAGCTATATGTTTCAGACATCATCGTGCTGCTGCTGTCGTCAAGAAAAAACTCTGGCTCATCAACATCATCACCGAAGGGGTAGACAACGTTGGTAATGCATAGATATATATGCCGGATATGAAGCTTCCGGCTTACAGCCTGAGAGAGATGGAGCTTTATAAAGGAGGATTTTTGAGTAATCTAGTTCCATAATCTGCAAATGCAATGAAATCCAAGTACAGAAATCGCTGGCAGCCAAGAAATAATTTCACCACCAACATCTTCTGGGAAATGCCCCTCCCACTTGGGAGCCAGCGCCATCTTCTTGTGTGTCTGCTGTTGCTGGTTCTTCTTCCGTGAGACCTGAAGACGATCATGGGTGGTCGATGAGCCGGAGAAGGTTCAGGAAGAGCTGCTACTTGTGTTGGTAATTAAGGTTTAGGCATTACCTAGGTTGCCTTCTGTCTTCCGTGCAACTTGAGCAGGAGGAGGATTAGGAGGAGTTGCCACCTGTGGCTCCTTCTTCCTTGCACCCCAAGTCTGAGGAGGAGGAGGAGGAGTCACCTTTTTCTGTCGGGATCCTCGAGCCCGAAGGTGGCGATGGCGGCGGTGAGACCGCGATGTTGCGAGTCTGAGGAGGAGGAGGTGGTACCGTGGTGCGATGACAATTTGAAAGTAGACGTCACTCTTCACGTTGTGGAATCTTATTTTTAGTCAAGTCTGATGACATTATTTTGTTTGAAAATAGAGATGTTGAGTGATAATTTCATGACAAGACACTTAATGACATGATACTTGGATCGAAAATGTGGTGTGATTTTGACTATTTTATCAAGTTACTTATTTTAGAAAATTTCAAAAATATCATCTTCACTAAACTAAATAAATACAAATAGTGTAAAAACTGAAAGGAAGAAGTAGGGGAGAGAAAGAGAGATGGAGTAGAAAAAGAGACTAGGAGAAAGACATTGTGAGAAGAAACTTAACCTGGCTCGTCAACCTTAACTAAAACACCTATTAAAAGGAAATCCAACGTGTTTGGCTACAACGTAATATTTTACATCCTTTTATTGGAAAAGTTATATATTAAGGTAAGAAAACACAAAACTTTTAACTTCTCATATTATTGAACATGATAACTTTTAAGACAACACTAACAAGCCTTAGCTTCCAATTTCTTTTTTTGCTCACAAGTTTGCCTCCTTATGTGCAAATGAGAGGATAATAATGAGGAATACTTTAGAGTAAAGCTAACGTGGATTACAACATTTAACCTCGTCTTATTATTTGTTCACCTTTTTACTGCCTTTTAATTAGAGAAAAAGAATGAACAATCTTTTTAATAACATTTATTATATGTCTCGTCCTATCACCTCTATTCAAAAATACATCTTTTCATTTAAAATATTTTTCCCATCTAAGACTAGCCACGTATTACTTTATTACTTCTTATGTAATTTTATTACTTTGTACACAGTTTTATCACTTTCTACATAATTATATTACTTCCTACGTAATTTTGTCACTTTTTTTTATTTTTATCACTTCCTAATTCTTTCATTTTTATCACTTTCTACATAATTTTATCATTTCTTACATATAGTTTTATCACTTACTACGTGACTTTATCACTTTGTACATAGTTTTATCGTTTCCTACGTAATTTTATTACTTTATTTTCGTTTTTATCACTCGGTACATAATTTTATCACTTCTTATATAGATTTATCATTTCTATGCAGTTCTATCACTTCATGTTCACTTTTATCGTTTCATATATAATTTTATCACTTTCTATATAATTTTGTCACTTCTAACACAGTTTTATCATTTCTTACGTAGTTTTGTCACTTCTTATTTAGTTTTATCACTTTCCCTTCATTTTGCAAGAAATGATAGAAATTGTGATGAAAGTAAGAAAACTACATATGAAGTGATACAAATTGTGTACGAAATGATAAAAATGAAGAGGAATAATAAATTGCATAGAAAGTAATAAAGTAATAGATAAAGGGCTAAAGTGTGAAAGCTTATTTTTGGGATAAAAACAGTAAATGCCATCAAAAAAGATGCAAGTTGTCTATTTAAAAAGACGGTAAAAAGGTGGACAGCTGGTATAATGAGGTTAAGTCTTTCAATCTGCGTTAGCTTTGCGGCAACACACAATGACAGTGATGATGAGATTGAATCTATTTTGTTAGAAATAAAAGAAAAGAAAAAAAGAGAGAAATACTTTATTTTCTAAACTTATCATGGTCAATGGAGGAAAAACTTGGTTAAAATATGAGTATTACTTGCTGCAATGTCTTGGTCACTGAAGTGCGGGGGCACTGTAGCAAATATTATTTTTTATTTTTTAAAGGTTAGGTTCCACATGTCCCACCTGTTTGTATAGGTCAATCTTTGATCGGATTATTTAAAAAGCTCTAAAAAACTACTTTGAACTTGGTCCATTAAATATATATATATTTTAATGTTCTTGGAATTCATCTTTTGATTTTTTAGAAATTTTTTAGTCGTCCCATCCTATATGGATATGTGGGGCATGTGCTACTCGACTTTAAAGCACTAGAGTAATACAGCAAGGGAAGTTACAACAATATTACTCTTAAAATATATTTTGAATATTCACTCACTATAAAAAATATATTTGGTAAAAAAAAGTCACGTGATAATATGAAAAACACTCTATTAATCACAAGTCTAAAAGCCATAATGCTCGTTTGGAAGCATTGTTGGGGAGGCAAAAAGCCATAATCTCCCCCAAAAGCTCGCTCTCTATGAGTTTTTCAAAATTTCAGAGTGATTACCCCACTCTCTTTATCTCTCTCCTTTTTCTCATAATCACTTCTTGTACAAAAGTTTAGGAGACCTGTCCATTTGGAAACACTTATAAACTGTCAGAGAATATGAGGCTTAGAATCCAAGTTATAAGTTTTTCCAAATGTAGCCTAAATAAAATTTGCGTTAAATTACTTCAACACAAGATTTTTCAATGGCGTTAAATTAAATCGTTAGAATCTTGCTCACATCTCCCTCCCAAAACCCCTTATCATATTTTTTGTTTTATTATCCTGACCATCCCAACTCGAAGTAGTTGGGTTCACATAGGTTAAATATTTTTGAAAAAGTAATACTATAATGTCAGGTCCAGCTGCATCACTTGGCGGCAGAATAGATCAGAATTTTTTAGAATGGATTTTACATATTTATTTAGTTATCTAAAAATTCTGAAAACTCAAAAATTGTTATTAGACTCAGTCCATTAAAGATACTAGTTATTGGGATGCACCTTTTAATGTTTTAGATTTTTTTGAATCATTCTATTAAATAACGAGACAAATATGTAACATTATACTTTTTCTTGGCGTAATCATACAACAAGTATTAATCCTTTTCCAAATCACAATCAGTGAAGTTTGGCTTGCTACAGGCAGTCAGTCAGGCGGCTTGCCATTAGGGCTGTAAAAGAATACATGTTAGGTCCAATGTCGGCTTTATCTTTATTTCTAATTAATGTGTTTATATTTAATTTTATCCTTTTAGAAATAGATATATATATATTTTTATTTATTTTTTAAAATTTTCAAAAATAGATACATAAAGGTTAAATTATCAGACAATATTATGTGTCAATATGAGCTTAATCTTTTATAGCTTCTAGAGGGAACAAAAGAATATTACTTTCAAAGTATACATAAATATAAGTTCTTTCTAAGTAGTTCTTATCAATTTACTTGTAAATCACTTTGACATTTGAAATATATCTTGCAAACTAGTGGATGAAGGAGAGAAGGGGTTAAAATAATGGTGCGGACAAAAAGATATGTAAGAGTATGAGTAAAACTTGCATCACCAGGCACTATTGTGCTGCCTTGGTAGTGCTTTATTTAATTTTTTTTGTCGGCCCCAACTCAATCTACATGATGATACAGTACGATCTTGGATCGGACAACCCAAAAAAAAATAAAAAATAAAAAATTGACCCCAAATCAAAAAGATGAAAAATTGAAAATCGACCCCAAGATCGTATTATACGATCACCTAGGGGACCATCGGACCCTTCAAAAAATTTTCAATTTTTCTTTAAAATAAAAGCAACACCAAACCGCGTAATAGCCCTTGGCAATTCAACAAGTTTTACTTGTAAGTATATAGGTAAGATTGGAGATTTTATTTAAAAATAAGAATTTTAGATAAGATATAATCAATAGCTAACGCCATGTTTGGTTAGAATAGCAAATTTGATATAATATCAATTTTGATATTGATGCTTTTAAAATATTGAGTATCAATATTAAAATTGATATGATGCAATGTTTAGTTGTTTGGATGAAGTCGTAGTAATATCAAAAGTGATACAACAACTTGTTTGGTTGACCCAATATCAATTTTAATTTATTATAATAACCATAATATTATTCCAAGTGCTATAAGAATTGTAAATCGCTATAAAACAATATCCTCTTCTGCTTGGTGCGGCATAAATTATCTTGCAATGTTTTTAAAATTTCAAGATGACGATGATGGTGACTAATGATCGATACCTTGCTAATCATAATGCCACTTAAGAACTAAGTGGAAATAATCAAAATGACAGCCATGAACATTTATCAAGGATCAAAAAGAGTTCTCAGAAAACAAGGAAAAATGAGCAAGTAATGTGACTGCTTGACTAATGGCATAACAAAAATCATGTACCTACACAGTTTTGAGCAAGAAAAGTAGGGCATATCTCTAAAATAAAATCGATGCCTACAAAGTTCAAACAAACATATTCAACAAATATCATGAATATAACCTCATAAAGCATATCCAAAGCTGTCCAATTTATATCCAATCCATAGAAATCATTTACATTATCGTATAGTTTTTATCTACTGCTCCATGTGAAATAATATGACATAAAATAACTGGAAGACTTGGAACTAAATACCAATGTTAAATTTCATTTTCATACTAAGGCCTACGTTCTCTATATTGACAACTTCCTCTCAAATCCATGAAGGAGTCATGTCCAGGTATTCTCCCCAAAATACAAAGAAAACAAAAGACCAAGTGACAGGAAAGAATAAACACAAAAGACAACTTGCACACAAACAATTTTGTTCTTGATGTAGCCGAAGCTATCACTGTCGGATTCCGGGATCAGAATCCGAATGTCAGCCGAGTGACCAGTGGCCGAGAGAGATCCGGACCGAGAGGTGGGTAGAGAACGAGGCCGAAACTTCTGCAGAAAGAAAAAACCAGTTAGGAAGGATCCTGGGTTTCGGCCTAGGAGAATCCCCTCCGATGGCAAAGTCCGTCCCGGCAGAAAGACTAGATATTTAGAAGGAAGAAGAAGTTTGAGGCTTATGGGCTTTTGTCCTTTTTGGACTTACCTTCTTTGCATTGAATAGCCTTCCTTTTATAGAAGGAGATGAGGATTCCTTTCTCATGGCAGCCGATATAGGACTATGTGTGACGGTTTAACAGGAAATCGCTATAGTACCCTATTAACATGTTGAAGGCCAGCTGGCAGTCAGCCGAAATGGGCCGGACCCATTTCGGCTTATCAAGTGCTTGGATTGGACCGAATACTACCGCCTGGTTTTTGAGCCCATTAAGTGTGGGCCAGACCTGTGCTGATCCAGTAAGATTTCTGGGCCGAATATGTTTAATTGGCTTTGTGGGCCGAGTGCATTTCGGCTCCTTCTGTTGTTGGGCCGGCTCCCAATTGTTGGGCCTAATCAGATTCTCCCCCATCACAGGGCCCCCTATTCTCGTCGTTCTCTACTCTTGTGAAACGTCGAGAGTAAAATCTGAATTCGTATGAAGGATACTTGGGTTCGGATGACAAACTCCTTCGTCCAGAGCCGAGAGTTGATGACGAACTCTTTCGTCCAGAGCCGAGAGTTGACGACAAACTCTTTCGTCCAGAGCCGAGAGTTGATGACGAACTCCTTCGTACGGAGCCGAGAGTTGATTATTTGAATATCTGGGCATCAAGTGATAGTGGGAATAACTTTGAATCTCCCGCTAATAGGCTCGCTCCGCGAGGAGCATGGGATACGTGGCAAGCATCTGAAATATTTCCGTACGGCTAGGAGATCTCCACCGTTTAATCGTTATCATTCGGATTGCCGTCGCTTCGGCTCTCTGCCCAAGGATTCACTCGGATTACCGCCGTTTCGGCCCCCGGCACGGGGATCATGGACACGTGGCGAGCATCCGGATAAGTAGCCGAAAGGTTGGATTGCCTCCGGCCGTTGATTGCCTCTTTTCGATCGTGCAGCTCTTTCGTCATTATGAGAAAGGACGGGACACGTGGCAGTCATCTGAGCGGGGAGTAGCCGAAAGGTCGAAGGATCTCGACCGTTGGTCCGCCATCCGACCCCTCAAGGTTTTCCTATAAATACTGGCGTCGTTGACCTCATAACTGTTCCTGCGTTCTCTCTCTTCAATTTCTTGCGCCAGAGCGTTTCCGCGATCAGCTCCGCAAACATCTCTTCTCCTCCGGCCGCGAGTGTTCGGTCGAGGTTGTTCGAGAGTGTCCTGTAGATCATTGGGGGATTTCTTGGTCTGAGGGTAAGCCTCTGTCCCCGTTTTATCTATTTTCAATATATGTCCAGCTCTTTTCCGGTCGAGAGCAGTTCGTCCTGCTCTTCGTCCAAACTTGTTCCCTAGCTTTCTCTTTCATCTCCTTTCTCCTTGAACTCTTTCCCTTCTGATATGGCAGGTGAAACTGAATCAGTCCCTGCTCCCGCTGAGCCTTCTGTATCTGGCCGCCGTCCGGCCGAACAGGTCTCGTACGTGGCTTCTGTCCTTAATACCGAGGTTGTGATGGAAATAACCAATTGTTATTTGATTCCTACTTGGATGACTCCCGTCCGGCCTGGGAGGAATACGAGAGCCAACTCCCCTCGGCCGGGTGCTTTCTCCATCTACGAATACAACTTTTGGGTTGGGTTTCGTCTTCCCCTTCACCCTTTCATTATAAACCTTTTGAGCTTCTATAGGTTGGCTCCGTCCCAGTTTTTTCCGAACTCGTGGCAGACTGTATATGCTTTCTTAGCTCTTAATTCTATTTTTGGTCTCGTCCCCTTTGTAAATATTTTTCGCTACCTCTTCAAAATCAAACCCCAGGGAAGATCTTCCTGGTATTGTTTCATTCCTCGCTTCGGCCGGGGCATCTTCTCCGGGAAACTCTCGTCCATCCATCATTGGAAGGAGGGTTTCTTCTTCATCTCCTTTCCGGAGAAGGACAAGGGTTTCTGGCCCTTCCCCACCGAATGGGGGCCCCTGGTCAAGGGGATTTTCGAGAGCCCCTCTCTCAGCCCTGGACAGCTTGCTAACGCCCATCTCTTCGTGGATGATGCTCCATTTAATATAACCGAGCTACTAGAGGACGAGGATAGGCTCGTCGGAATGGGAGCCTGGCTAGATCCATCAGATCCTCCCATCCAGGCCTCTCCCTATCTTCCACCCAGTCAGGCTCTGGGAGAGATCGCGGCGAGGGCTGCCGCGATAGCGAGGGCTGCCGCGAGATCCAGGGCTCCAGCCGAGACTCATCGTCCATTCAACGAGGGTACCGAATCTCCAGCCGAGGGTAAGTCGGCTTAAGGTCACAATTGCTGCCGAATTTCATCTTAACTTTGTTCCTTTGTTTTGTTTTCAGATATGTCTGGCCTAGGATCGCTTATGGCTCTGATCTCCAGTCAGCCCGTGCCCTCTCGTCCGTCTAAGCCGCGACCTGCCGAAGGGAGGTCGGCCGACGTCATATCAGTGTCGGACGTCTCTCCAGCCCGGCAGACTGCTTCCGCCGAAGGACGGGCGGCTGCGGCTGCTCTCGAGAGGGAGCGAAGGGAGAAGGGCAAGGCCGTTGCCCACGGGAGTGAGCGCTCCGAAAGAAGGAAGTGGCGGAGCGATCACGGTGAGAGGGAATCCGCCCGGGCGGCAAAGAAGGTGGCTATGCGGCGGAGTGCACCGCTCGCGGTATCTCCTCCTTGGCCGCAGAGGGGCAATTCACCTCCGGCCGCAACCGCGGCGACGGATACGGGGATATCCTATCCGTTTGGAGCGGCCGGGACCCAAATATCCCGGGAATACGGGCGTGAGCCATGGCGTCCTGATACGGGAATCTTCGCAGACGACAGTCTGGATGACACTCGGACGTGCATGCATCTCGCCCGGGGCATGGCCATCCCAATGGCCGAGGACGAAATCTGGGAGTTGTCCTTGGAGGGTCTCTCCCGGCAATGCGTCCGCCACGCCGTACAGGTGAGTGAACTCTTGCCTTCGCTATGTTATTTCTTTCTTTTTTCTTTTTGCTGCTTCGCCTTATGTCTCTAGCTTTTCTTTTCAGGCCGCAATCATGTACGAGGCTCTCGCTCGCCGCCAAGCTCACATCTAACAAAAACTTATGGATGTGGATGAGGCCGCGGACCAGCTAGCTGCGGGCAAGGTGGCCTCGGTGCAGCGAGACCTTGAAACTAACATTGACGCCCTCATTAGGGCGAATGTTAGGCTGCGGTCTAAGCTGGATGGCCAGAAGGAGGTGGTTCGGGCGGCTGCCGAGGCCCAGGAAAAGGCCGAAAGTCAACTGGATTAGGCCCATACGGAGGTTGATCAAGACTGTACATAAATTGAATCTTTGAAGGCCGAGATCCAGGACAAGGAGGATGAAGCCACCGAGAGGATAACTCGGCTGGAAAAGGAGCGGGACGAGGAACGCCGTAAGCACGGCGAAATAGTCTCGGCCTTGAAAGCGGATATGGAGGCCAAAACAAAAGAGGCCGATGACATTGCTCTCGTGGCCGTGGGGAGCTACAAGGAAGGTTCGGAGTACGCCTAGGAAATGCTCGACACCGAGGCTAGAGCAGCTGCAACCATGTTTGATCTAGGGATAGCTATTGCTCAAAAGACTTGTCCGGATACAGATCTGACTGGTTTCGGCTTCTCCGACGAGGACAAAGGCAACCGGCTCTTGGATTGGTGGCAGCAACTTAAGGCCGAAAGGATCCCGACTTCTCCAAAAGACGCGGCGGCGGGTTTTGACCATGCTTTTTCTCCTCCGACGACTCCAAGCAACTCCCTCGTCGATATAGAAGGCGAGGATGATGATGTATAGCTAATCCGGGGGCTTGTCCCGAATGTTTTTGAGTTGCTGGGGCCGAGTATACGGCTGATTTATGTACTTCCATATATATATAAATAACTTTCTTGAATTTATCTGTGTTATAATCAAACACTCTTGTGAACGAATCAATAGCAGGACGAACCCCCGAATAGCTTAAAAACATGTTTCGGTTCTGGACGTGGCCGAGGTCATTCCTGGCGCGCTTTCATGGACTTGGAATAATGCCGCTCCCGATACGGTTTGCATGGCCGAAGCCACTCCTGGTACGGTTTACACGGACTTAGGATAATGTTGCTCCCTATACGGTTTACATGGCCGAAGCCACTCCCAGTACGGTTTACACGGACTTAGAATAATGCTGCTCCCGATACGGTTTGCATGACCGAAGCCACTTCTGGTACGGTTTACACGGACTTAGAATAATGTTGCTTCCGATACGGTTTGCATGGCCGAAGCCACTCCCGGTACAGTTTACACGAACTTAGAATAATGCCGCTTCCGATACGGTTTGCATGGCCGAAGCCACTCTCGGTACGATTTTTACGGACTTAGAAAAATGCCGAATACAGGATTCCGAAATGATGTATTCATTAAATGTATCCGGCTAAAGGCCGGGAGAACAACTTACATAAAATAGTGCCGAAGGCGCTCCACATTCCAAGTGAGAGGGAGAGGCTGGCCCGAGAGGGTTTCTAGCCGGTAGGCCCCTCGTCGAATGACTTCCTTCACTCAATAAGGGCCCTCCCAATTTGGAGATAACTTTTCCACGGCTTCGGCTGGCTTCGAAACATGAGCTTTTCGCAACACAAGGTCCCCAGCTTCAAAACTTCAAGGCTTTACTCGAGCATTATGATATTTGTCTATGCGTTGTTGGTATGCTGCCAGCCGAATGCGAGCCTGATCCCTAGTTTCTTCTACGAGATTAAGGTGATCTCTCATGGCTTCATCATTACTCTTCGGATCATAAGCGAGGACTCTTGGCGAGGGCAAACCGATCTCAATTGGGATGACTGCTTCCACTCCGTAAGCCATTCGGAATGGAGTTTCTCCGGTAGGGGCTCGGCTTGTTGTTCGATAAGCCCATAGTACACTCGGCAATTCTTCCACTCATCGACCTTTAGCTTCGCCGAGACGAGTTTTCAACCCTCGCAATATACTCTGGTTAGTGACTTCGGCTTGTCCATTCGTCTAAGGATGAGCCACCGAAGTGAACTTGTGCAGAATACCGAAGCTTGAGCAGTTGCCTCTGAACCGGTTGTTGTCGAATTGCTTGCCATTGTCTGATATAATCACCCGAGGGATGCCATACCGGCAGATAATAGACTTCCATACGAAGCTCCATACATTATTATCAGTGATAGACGCAAGATGTTCGGCTTCAACCAATTTCGTGAAATAATCTACTGTTACAATAAGAAACTTCCTCTGGCCGGTGGCAATGGGAAATGGACCAAGAATATCAATCCCCCATTGGGCGAAAGGCCATGGATCTAATAGAGGTATTAATAGGGTTGCCGACTGATGAATAAGAGAACTGTACCTTTGACATTGATCGCAGTGGCGGACGAAGCTAGTTGCGTCCTCCCGAAGGGTAGGCCACCAGTATCCTTGTCTCAGGATTTTATGGGCTAGGGCTCTCCCTCCTGCGTGCACCCCGCAGATCCCTTCATGTATCTCCTGAAGGGCATAGTTAGCTTTGGAAGGGCCGAGGCACCGAAGGAGTGGCTGGCCGAATGAACTTTTATACAATATATCTTCTAGAATTAAGAACTGAAAGGAGCGTTGTCGGATGCGTCTTGCCCCCTTCGGTTCAGATGGGAGCTCCTCTTGGAGTATAAAGGCAATTATTGTAGTCATCCTAGTTTCTCCTTCATAATTATTTACTTGCATAACTTCGAATTCTTGAAGACTCGACTCAGATAATTCCTCGACCAAAACCATTCGGCTCCTCCCCCATCATGTGTTGATGCCAGCCGAGAGAGGGCATCGGCCTGAGTATTCTCAGCCCGAGGGATCCGCATAATTTCAAAGGAAGTAAACTCGGAAATGATTTTTTGAGTTACCTGAAAGTAGGATGCCATTAATGCGTCTCGGGCTTCGTACTCTCCAGTGATCTGGCCGACGATAAGCACTGAATCGCTGAATGCCTTTATTTCAAATACACCGAGTTTTCTAGCGGCCCGAAGACCTGATATGAGGACTTCGTATTCGGCTGCATTATTTGTGGCTGGGAAGGCGAAGCGTAGGGCATATTCGGTGACGATTTCTTCTAGAGATGCTAGGACCCATCCTGCGCCATTACCCGAAAGGCAAGCGGACCCGTCAACATATAGTTGCCATTTATTAGTTGATGGAGATACTGACACCGAAGTGCTTGCGGCTTCAGGATTTTCTTTGATTACTTCTGGTTGAGGAGCCGAGGGTTCTTCGGGAGTTAATTCAGCGATGAATTCGGCTAGCGCTTGAGCTTTTATTGCAGTCCGAGGTCCGTAGGAGATGTCGAATTCTCCCAATTCGATCGCCCATTTGGCTAATCTCCCAGATACTTCCGGTCGAGAGAGAACTTGTCTTAAAGGTTGATCAGTGAAGACTTTTATTGAATGTGCGAGGAAGTAAGGCTGAAGCCTTCTCGCGGATGCAACGAGAGTCAAAGCCATCTTCTCAAGAGATAGATACCGAAACTCTGCTCCATGAAGTACTCAGCTTATGTAGTAAATAGGCCTCTGGACGCCATCTGCCTCCCGGACAAGGACGACACTAAGAGCAGCTTCGGATGCAGCGAGATATATGAACAACTGCTCTCCTTCAACAGGCTTGGACAGGAAGGGTACATTGGAGAGATAGGTCTTCAGCTGATCGAAGACCGATTGGCATTCGTCTGTCCAGGAGAAATTGTTGGTCTTCTTCAGTAACTTGAAGAAAGGGAAACAATGGTCCGCTGCTCTTGACATGAAGCGGCTTAACGCCGCAATTCGTCCATTTAGCCTTTGAACTTCCCGGATGTTTGCCGGCGGGCGCATTTGAAGGATGGCCGCAACCTTTGTTGGATTCGCCTCCACCCCTCGGTGAGTGACCATATAACCAAGGAACTTTCCGGAGGCTACTCCGAAGGCACACTTAGCAGGATTTAGCTTCATTTTGTATCTACGCAGAGTAGAGAAGGTCTCGACCAGATCGGCTAAGTGGTCATCGGTGATTCGGCTCTTTACCAGTATATCGTCGACGTAGACTTCCATGTTTCGGCCGAACTGTGAAACAAACATTTTGTTGATGAGATGCTAATAAGTTGCTCCAGCATTCTTCAGGCCGAAGGGCATCCGGGTGTAGCAGTACAAGCCGAGATCCGTTGTGAAGCTTGTTTTGTCCTCGTCCCCCGAATGCATTCGGATTTGGTGGTACCCCGAATAAGTATTAGGGAAGCTGAGCAGTTCATGGCCGAAGGTGGCGTCCACCATTTGGTCTATCCAAGGCAGCGAGAAACTGTCCATCAGACAAGCCTTACTAAGGTTAGTGAAATCAACGCACATTCGCCACTTACCGTCCTTTTTGGGCACCATCACTACATTGGCGATCTATTCTGGATGATGTACTTCACGAAGATGTCCCATACTCAGCCCCTTCTGTACTTCGGCTTGGATAGCTATTCTTCTTTGTTGATTAAAGATACGCCGTTTTTGCTTGACTGGAAACTGATTCAGATTGACGTGCAGACGATGCTCTGCCACTTCTGGATTGACTCCGGGCATATCCGAAGGAGACCACGCGAAGACGTCGAGATTTTCTTTCAAGAAGCTGGTCAGTCTTTCTGCTTTGGCTTTTTCAAGGCCGGAGCCTATCAACAGTGTTTCGGCCTTCTCCTCCTGGAACAGGAATAATCACAAGTTCCTCTCCCGGAGATGCTTCAGTTGAAGATTCAATCAAAAGAGATTCGGCTACGGATTTTCCTTTGACTGAGATCATATAACATAGTCGAGCAGCTTCTTGATTTCCTTTTGCCTCGCCGATTCCATGACTCGTATGGAATTTTAACTTTTGGTGATAGGACGAAGGCACAACACCGATTCCTCCGATCAACCTTCGGCCGAAGATGGCATTGTAAGCCGAGTCAGTTTTCACAACTGCAAAATCAGTCTCAATTGTTAGTTGCCTTGGTACTGTACCGAGGGTCACAGGTAGTCAGACGATGTCTTCCACTCGACATGGTGCACCATTGAAGCCTAACAGAGGCCCCCGATGAGCCTTCATATCCGCTTCGGTTAAACCAATTTTCAAGAAACAATCATAAAAAAACACATTAGGTGCACTCCTATTATCAACAAAAACACGATGAACATCGTAATTTTTCATTACAACATTTACTACAGGAGCATCGTCGTGAGGGACTTGAATATCAGAAAGGTCCTTTTGACCGAAGACGATATCTTCCCGACGAGAGTGCTTAGTCTCAAGATTTGACTACTGCCACATCCGATGATGCATTAGTGTAATGACGTCGCGCTCCTCTCGGTCCTCCAGATATGACCATGATAGATCCGGCATTAGGCCACTGGTGTGATGCTTCTGCCGAAGTCGAGGTAGCTTTTGGCTGAGATGGCACTTCCTTGGCCGAGGATTGTGGTTGCCTAGGCGCTGCTGGGGAGTCTCGGCCTTGGTTCTGCTGAGGTTGCATTCGTCTATATTGTGGCAGGCGGCCTTCCCAGATTAGGCGATCAATCTCCTCTCGAAGATGCCGACATTCGTCCGTCGAATGGCCGATTTCCCGATGATATTCACAGTATTTCTGAGAGTTCCTTCGACGAGGATCGGTCTTGATACGCTCGGGCTGTCGGAGCATACCTTTTACTTCCAGGAGCATTCGGGAGGGAGGAGCTAGTAGTGGCAGATACTGTTGAGGAGCTCGACGTTTGTCTCAGCCCCACTCTTCTCTTCGATACCTCTTGCGGGAGGGTTCGTAATCTTCGGAGCGAGGATGTGCCACTGATTTGGCAACAACTGATACTGCTTCGGCGGTACTTTTGCCTTTGGATATTATCAGGGCCTCCTGGTTGATATACTTGTAGGCCCGGGCTACAAGATCTTAAAAGGTCGGAGGATGACGCTTCCCAATGGAGCCAAGAAGTCCCTCGTCTATACAACTATTGATTACGGCCGAAACCGCAATTGAACTATCCAGGTTCGGGATCTCGGTTGTTTCGGTTCGAAACCTGGTGAAATACTCCTGAAGAGTTTCAGTAGGTCCTTGCCGAATGGCAAGTAGACTGGCCGAAGTCTTACATTGCCGAGTAGCATCATAGAATTGATCTATGAATAATTGGCCCAGCTGAACTAACGAGTGAATAGAGTTGGGTGCTAAGGTGTCAAACCAGGTAGAGGCTATCTTCTCGAGGGTAAGGAGAAAGAGACGACAGCGGACTGCTTCGGAAATCTTCGGACATAAAGATAGGAGTTGAATCTTTGGAAATGGCAGACTGGGTCTGTCATGCCATCATATAGAGGACCTTTTGGCAGTTTAAAGTTGGAAGGTACCTCAGTGACTAGAAGTTTCGGAGAGAAAGGAGTTTGTTCCAGAATATAGTTGGCGAGAGGTGCTCCATATGACCAGGACACCATCTGTTGCATCTCCTTCCTCATCTCAGTCAACCTCCGGTCCAACTCCGGAGTTGTAGCAGTCATAGTGGCCGAACGTCCCTCGGCTTCAGTCGGACGGACGCCAGACGAAGCGTAATCAGGCTCCGTCAGACGGCTGGCTCGAGGAATTCGGCCTTGTGGCCCGAATGGTTCGTTGTGAGTCAAAACCCCTTCATTAAGGAATGCCTGCGAGGGTATCGGCTGTCCTTGTACAGGCTGAACAGTCGGACAGTACTGTGGTTAAGGCGGCGCCCGCTGCACAGGCTGACTTAGTAGTCTCATGTGTTGGGCGATAGCCAAGACCATGTCGCGTAGTGGCGCCAAGGAGGTAACAGTAGTCGTTAGTGTGGCTACCTGTTGCTAGAGCTCTTCCACCCGGTCGTCCCCGAAAGCGATAGGCTCCGGTATTGCCGGGAGGACAGACCCTTGCGGAAGGGTAGACAGGACTCCTTCGGCGTGGAATGACTGTGCCGAAGTCGCCTGCGTCTCTGCTTCATCTTGGCCGGGTTGCCTTGTCATCGGTCGATGAGACATAACTATATTGCTTGTTTCCCACAGACAGCGCCAAGTGATGTAGCCGAAGCTATCACTGTCAGATTCTAGGATCAGAATCCGAATGTCAGCCGGGTGACCTGTGGCCGAGAGAGATCCGGACTGAGAGGTGGGTAGAGAACGAGGTTGAAACTTCTGCAGAAAGAAAGAACCAGTTAGAAAGGGTTCTGAATTTCGGCCCAGGAGAATCCCTTCCGATGGTAAAGTCAGTCCCGACAGAAAGACTAGATATTTAGAAGAAAGAAGAAGAAGAAGTTTGAGGCTTATGGGCTTTTGTCCTTTTTGGACTTACCTTCTTTGCATTGAATAGCCTTCGTTTAAAGAAGGGGATGATGATTCATTTCTCATGGCAACCGATATAGGATTATGTGTGGTGATTTAACAGGAAATCGCCATAATACCCCGTTAACATGCTGAAGGCCACCTGACAGTCAGCCGAAATGGGCCGGACCCATTTAGGCTTACCAAATGCTTGGATTGGGCCGAATACTACTGTCTGATTTTTGAGTCTATTAAGTGTGGGCCGGACCTGTGCTGATCCAGTAAGATTTCTGAGCTGAATCTGTTTAATTGACTTTGTGGGCCGAGTGCATTTCGGCTCCTTCTGTTGTTGGGCTGGCTCCCAATTGTTGGGCCTAATCAGATTCCCCCCCATCAGTTCTCAAGCAAAATCGAACAGCGTAAAAATCTGATTTTTCGAATGAGTTGTACATATATGTTTATCATGAAGAATTAATGAAGCTATTTAAAAGGATACCTACCAAATACACTCAGTTTTCTCAAATTTGTTTCTTTCACACATTTCATCGAATAAGTTCTGAACATAGATGTGGTGCTCATGAAAATTGACTAAGATGGTGTGGATACAGACGTCGAATGGGATGCAGCCGACCTTTAGGAGGTGGGCGTGGAACGTCCCCTGAAAGGGCCTTATCGTGCCACCTTCTCTAGGTTTCTTACATCGAGAGGGCATGGCGATGTGGTGGTAGCCGAGGATCATCGAGAGGGAGATGCGGTGGCAGGGCATCCTCGGAAACACCTACAGGCTCGTCCACGGCGACCTCAGGGACCATGCCAAGGCCATGGCCGGCACTCGATAGAAGACCAGCCCTCGAGCAGCGGGAGATGCCCTTGTGGCGCCTGGCTGGCTTGTCGTGCACCGGAGGCGGCGTTGGTATTCCGACCGCAAAATAGTGGATGTACCAGATGCAACGTCGGCGGCCCTGCTATACTGGTCTCTCCTGTGCAACGTCGGTGACGATCTTCCGCGGAGGTGATGCTTGCAGGAAGATAAAGGAGATGGCACTTCGGAGATGGCAATAGAGGAAGCAGTGCAAGAGGAAAAGATGCGTCCTGTGGGTGGGATTGAGGCAGGGTTTGGCTCTAATATTGGATTAAATACAGATATAGAGGTGTACTAACTTTGATACGGTGGGCCGGGTCAAATAGAAATGACTTTTAAAATTAGTACTGCCACACCAAAAAAGATACTATAGTTATCAATATTAAAAGTAATAATAATACAAGTGCATAATTCTGTAACGAAACAGGAAAAAAATGAACGGATACTTAGATAATTGAATGCAGAAAAAAGATGCATCTTTTTTTCATGTCATTGGGATAAACATAATATCTGTATCGTTATCCTTTAAATTGCATCTTTTAGTGGCCTTCGAACTTCGGAAATGGACGGATAAACGGATTTTTGGGTTACCATTTGCATCCTTGTTGCCATCGTCCATGATCTGATCCGTCCGAGCCAAGGGAGGCAGCGCCCGGCCATTCTCACTTCAGTTCCATCCATCCGTCCCTGCCGCTGGTCGTGGCGGTGGTGGTGCCTGGTGGGGGGGTGCCTCCACCCACGGTCCTCTTCCTCTTCCGCGCTCTGAAATTTCTTCTCTCCGGGCAGAGAAAGATCCAGGAGGGTCCTCACTTCTCTCTCTCGAACGCGCCAAACCAGGGAGAGCGGAGAAGGCAGGCAGGGCAGCGCACGTACGGTTACGCTATTCTTCTTCTTCTTCTTCTTCTTCTACTCCTACTTGTTCGCTTGCAGAAATGCCATTTCTTCTCCGTTTTGTTTAGTTTTGTTCTGTTGGCTGATCAATTCTTCCCTTTCTTCTCTCCGTTTGTTTGTTGTTTTTAATACTCGACTCCAACGGGCAGTTTCCTCCTCCGCATCAGGCATTTGTCCGATGTGAAATTGTGAATGCTGGCGGTCACACCGGCAGCAGCAGCAGCAACGCGCTGCGATCGGTCCGACTCGCGCGTCGTTCTCCCTGACCCGCCTCCGCCGCACCATCTTTCTTCACGGTAAGGAGCAACGCCGCCGCGCGGATTCGATGCTCTCCGATCTGCTCCCGCCGGCACCAACAATTTCTTGTTCTTCTTTGAGATTTGTTTGATCGATTTGATAATTCCATCTGATTTCTTAGGAGCCGCCTTCGCGTGCTCGTCGGAATCTGGTTTCTTCTGGAAATGTGGATGGATGATGCCGCGATCAAGTGAATGCGATACTCACCGGCGACCCCTCGTCGTCCGGAGGTGGATTTCTCTGTAAAATGTAAACGCCCTTTCTCGCTTGATCTCTGCTAGGATGCCCCAACCTGTGCACCGCCCAATTTTTGCACCTTTTCCACTGCTTATTGATCGAATAATGTGTTGAAGATAAAAGGAAGTTTCAGTTACATGTTTGTAAAATACTGCATCTCTTTTGTTTATTATGCAGAAACGGAAGGGATCCTTGAGGAGCTAAGATGCAGAGATAGGCCGAGTAAGCGGAAGCAAGTAAGGAACTGTGGAGGAGGAAGGGGTGAAAAAAGAAGAAAATGGCTGCTGGGAGTAAAGCAGACAGGAAGGCTGCCATAGATGTCGCCTCCTGGATGTTCAACATCATGACCTCTGTCGGGATCATCATGGTCAACAAAGCTCTGATGGCTACCTATGGCTTCAGCTTTGGTAGGATCCTTGACCACCCCAAAGTTTCCTTGGAGAATCCATCTCTTTTCCAAATTCTGGTGGAGCTTTTTTTACTGTCACGTGTGAAATTATAGTTACATCCCACCCATTAAATCAGACCGAAATGTCAGTCTCTGTTGTGACTAATGCTTTCCTGTCCTTTTATTGTTACTTGCATTGTGATATTATTGTACATGTAGTTTGGCTCCTTGGTTTTGTCTTGCAAGTCAGCCAGCTTAAGCTAGAGTTTTTTTAGAAGGTGACATAAAGTCACAATTCTATTGATGAAAAGGGAATAAAGTACAGAGAATGCCCACCACAAAACAGCTTGGTGGGACAAACCCCCAACCAAATCTTACACAAAACACAATAAAAAGTAGTAGAGGTTCTGTTTTATCAAGAGAATAAAACAGAAATACAAAGACAATTCCTTAACACAGAAGAGATCTCCATAACCTGGCCTTCTGCAGGATAACCGAGTTCACCTCATAAAAATTATCAGCAACTCTTCCCCACTCTTCCACCCATTTAAATGTATACTTCAATAACTCCATTGCACTACTATAATCATCACTGAACTTTCTTCTGTTCCTTTCACACCAAATAGTCCACAGCAAAGCCGGACAAATGATAAACCACAAGAGTTTCTGATCTGGGTAAGGACAGACCCTAGACCACCAACATAAAAGATCCAAGACTAAAGAGTGATCCACCCAAGCAATGTCAAATAATCTGCACAGAGTTTTCCACAGAATATTAACAATACCACAACCCAAAAAAATATGTTCTTGATCCTCCACAAAGATAGCACAGTAAACACAGAAATAGTTTCCTGAAATATGTAGCATCTTGGTCCTTTTTCCTGTAAGAATTCTAGACCATGCCACCTTCCAAAGAAATACTTTAATCTTGTTTGGAAGAATATTGGACCAGATTAGATCCTTCCACCAGACCCTACAACCACCATCATTCAAAATCTGAACAATTGACTTAACCGAAAACTGTCCTTTAGGATTCCATCTCCAAACTCTCTTATCATCATAGTCAGCACTAATTCTAACTTTGGTAGTAACCTTGAGTAGATTCGCAACCTCTTCTATTTCCACATCAGTAAGGTCTCTTCTCAGCTGCAAAAACAAATTATTTGAACCATCGTGCGACAACACCTCTGCCACCGAAGCCTCCTTATTCTGAGAAATATTAAATATATTGCTGAAATGAGATGAAAGGACCATATTCTGAGTATCACAGCCATTACCAATCTAGATGTCACAAGAGGTAGCCATAAAATCAGCATTCTTCACTATATTCCTCCAAATTGGAGACAAGTTATAGGTGGAAGAAGGATAAAAACTCCATTTATTATCATCACAGTAGTAAAGATCCTTGATAATGATAGCACAGAGTGTATCCGAACACTCCCCCTTTCTCCACAACCATTTCATCAACAAAGCTTGATTGAAAGTGGCAATTCCACATAGACCAATACCACCTTGCTCCTTGCTCTTGCACACATTTTTCCACTTGATTAAATGAGGACATCTCTTCCCCTTTTTACCTCATGACAAAAAAAAGAGCTTCTGGCTGATTCAATTATCTTTTCCACAGTTCTTGGAATCTTGAATATGGAAGCATAATAGATTGCCAATGAAGAGAGTACAGATTTGGATAGGATCATTTTCCCTCCATCAGAGAGAAATCTACTCTTCCATCCTTCCAACCGATCTTCGAATCTTCTAATCAACTCATCCCAGTCCCTTACCCTAATAACCCCATCCGATAAGGGAAGGCCAAGATATTTGATAGGGAAAGGTTTAATACTGCAATGCATGAAGTTCGCAACATCCTGCAATCTATCTGTTGCCACATTTACCCCCACAATTTCTGTTTTGTCGTAGTTAATTCTCAACCCTGTTATAACTTCCACCAGAACCATCAGATTTTTAATATTATGAGTATCCTCATTGCTACCAGAAGAAAACAATAAAGTATCATCCGCAAATTGAAGGTGAGATAATAGAATATTGCTACGACCAATACAAAAACCTTCAATAAAACCCTGATGAACAGCCTTATCCCACAAAGTGCTCAAAATCTGCCCCACTAGCAAAAAAAGCAGTGGTGACATAGGATCCCCCTGTCTTACACCTCTGGAACTCTTAAAGTATCCACACGGTTCTCCATTGACCAAAACAGAAAATGAGGGTGAAGAAATGCTACTCATAACCCATTTGATCCATCTACCATTAAAACCCATGAGTTCCATAGTAGTGTGAAGACAATTCTAATTTATTCTGTCATATGCCCTTTCGAAATCCAGCTTTAAGATGACACCTTGCTTGTGCCTATTCTTGTAATGGTGAATAGCTTCATATGCTGCCATGTAATTATCCAGTATGAATCTCCTTTGTAAAAAAGTTGATTGGTTGATCCCCACAAGCTTATGAATGACTTTCTTAAGCCGGGCGGCCAAAATTTTGGTTATAATTTTGTAGCACCCATTAAGTAAGCTAATTGGACGGAAATCACCCAATCTTTCAGCACCTTCTGTTTTCGGAATAAGAACTATAAAAGTTGAATTGAAAACTTTAATCTTTTCCGGGCTGTCATAGAATTCTTGTACAGCCTTGAGCAAATCTTCTTTAATAGTTTCCCAAAAAAATTGGTAGAACCCCAAGGAAATTCCATCCGTTTCGGAGCCTTGTTGGGATCCATGATAAAGACTGCCTCTTTAATTTCCTTCTCTGAAAAGGGGGCAGCCAATTCTTCGGCTTCAGAGGCATCGAGCTTAGGAAGTAACCCATCTTCCAAATGAGGTCTGAAAGGGAAATCTGCCAAGAACAACTTCTGAAAAAAATCAACAAACCTATTCTTGATCTCATTGGAGTCTTCAATGACAACCTTATTATCTGAAATATGATCAATGCTAAGACATCTCTTTTTAGCACTAGCCATCGCATGAAAGAAAGAGGTATTCTTATCACCTTCTTTTAACCAATGTTCCTTAGCTCTTTGTTTCCATCTAATTTCCTCCTTCAACAATTCTTCACTTAACAACCTTTTCAATTCAATAAGAGACTGCATCTCTTGAGAAGAAAGTTCCACCACCTCACTTTTCATTTCCAATTCTTCAATTTTAATCTTCAATAACTTTCTTTCCTCTGTTGCCTTGCCCTATTTCTGTTTAGCCCATTGTTTCAAACCTGTCTTGATCTTCTTCAATTTGCTTTGAAAATTATACACAGCTGAATGAGACCCTTCAGTTGCCAGCCACCATTTGTTGATCATATCTTTGAATCCTTCCTCTCTCTGCCATTTCAATTCATATCTGAAAATTCTGGCTTTCTTTTTCTTATCCTCCATGAAGAGTTGCAAAGGAATGTGATCCGAGACAGCCCTACACAGACCTTTAATGTGTGTCAAAGGGAATTTGTTAAACCAGTCCGTAGAGATCAAGACTCTGTCTATCCTAGACTGTTTACAAACCTGCTGAAGGTTAGACCATGTAAAATTTCTATTAGGGATATCCAAATCCATGAGCTTGACCTCTCTAATCCACTGATTAAGGCTTTCCATCTCTTTACTCCATCTCTGCACACCTGATCTTTCCCAAGGATATCTAACACAATTAAAGTCCCCCACAATGCACCAAGCCTCTGAAAAAAGAGAATGCAACCTATAAAGTTCTTGGAAAAACAAATCTCTCTGCTGTTTTGTATGCGGTCCATACACTGATGAGATCACCCACCTTATATTGGAAGACCTTCTGCTTTTACAGTTAAAAGCCACAGAGATACTAAATCTGCCTACATCACAAACATTACCCTCAAACTTGTTTCCATTCCACACAATAAGCTGACCTCCTTTCAGACCATCAGCCGGAAGAACTGCAATATTATCTAGTAAGGACCCACCCAGTCTTGGTAAAGAAAAATTATCAAAATTGGACATCTTAGTCTCTTGTAGACAAATGCAGTCCAGATGAAGAGTTGTAACCAGGTCTTTCACAGCTCTGACTTTGAAATCCCCATTAAGCCCCCTAATATTCCAAGAAATCAGATTCATGAGGATTTGATATATAAACCCCCCTCTTTCGTCTTCTTCCCTCTTAGACTGTCAACAAGGACATTGTTTTTCACGAACTCTGCTTCTCTCTTTCCTATCTTGATACCTCCTCTCGTACCCTTCCTCCTGGCTGATTGCTGTAGGGCATCATTTCTTTTCAATTTCTTTAGGAACCTTAGAACCATCTCCTCTCTTCCCAAGAAAGAAACCCCTATTCGCTGACCAAACTGAATAATTTCATTCCTCCATGCATCCACATCAAAATCCTGTTTCACAGCCAGCGGTTCAATACAACCATCATAAGGGATAATCTGAGTAAACTGGTTAACATTAAAATCTGCATCAACCTCCACTGGCTGATCCCAACTGGACCCTGGTATGTCAACCTGTTCCCCAACGATAACAGCTTCTGTAACCTCATGTTGAAAGAACCCTTCCATGCTTGCACTAACCGCCCTGTCCACCGGTTCCTCGTTACGAAGACACTACTGACCACTTCTCAAATATGGCTTCCAAATCTCATTCCAGATCCCACCTTCCATTTTCTGGCCTCCCCCGTAGCAAACGAGGCTATCAACCTAAGAGACTGTCCTCCTGGCACTGAAAACATAGCGCACCCTACCGTAACTGTGATTTCCGGAACAGTTACCTAAACCAGTCGCCTGTTGAGGAAGACGACGGTTCAGTAATGGTTCAATAACATCACCTTGAACCGGTCCAGCTGAAGCCTCCATCTGTTGAACCGGCTCAAACAAAAGCCGGTCCATGCTTAAGTTAAGATCCAAAACAAACGGATCCCAAAGAATCGGGTCCCCTCGAGAACACGGATCCTCCTTAATGAACCCACCCCCGCAACTGTTCATCTTCTTCACTCGAAAACTTCAAACCTGAGCTCCCCTCGACACCACCCACCAACCCCCCCTTGGGACCCCTCAACATTACCTCCATCCTCCCTTTACTGGACCACAAACCCTTCCCTCTGCCCAACACCAGCGTCTTCCTGCCTTTCGAGGGCTCTGGGAGCGTCCCGAGAGACCCTACCCCACCATACAACCTCGGGACCCACTAACATTAAAGGTTCTAGCATCTGATTGTCCATCCCGCCTTTTCCCCTTCCACTGGTTCAGAACGACTGAGTTCGAAGAATTCTGAACCCAGGATGGTTCACCCTGTTCAGACTGACTGAGTCCTACGATCACCCCGTTACCTTCCCCTGACCTCTCTGAATGGAAAGCTCCCTGCAATCTGCAAAAGCATCCTTTGGCACTGAGGACTCAGCCCTCATTGATCTATAATTTTTATACTCCACCACTACCTCGGCCCAAGTCTAGTATGTTGAATAATGATCTGCCACAGAATATTGCTTAGAACCCTCCTTCTCTGGCTGAACTTCCATCCAAAACAATCTACCTGCCACCAAGATTTTGATTCTCGAAGGTACTTCCACATGGCAATCCACTTCAATAAAGATTCTGGCATATCTAAACTGTTTCCCCTCCAAGGAAGCCACATCAACTCTTCTGAGAATAGCAAATTTGGATACAATTGCTTGAAAAGAACTGGCATTCCACAGATGCAGGGGGATACCCAGAAGCCTAACCCAGAGAAACTTCCCCTGTTCAGCCGGTTCCGTCGCCACCTCCAAGCTCCACTCAGAACATTGGATCTTCAAATCTTTTAAATAGATATGTTTGAGGCCAATAACCACCTCCTTCCAAGCAGACTCTTCAACTCTGGTCAGAAATGACTTTGAAGAAATTTCTTTGCACCACCAGCTATGCACCAAAGGCTAATGTCAATGAAGAGCTTGAATCAAATCTTCAGCACCAACAACCCTGTCACTAGGTTCCATCAACGAGATGACTACACAATCCTCCAAGAATTTCTTGGCCTCATTGGCTTCCTGCGACCATGGAATAACAATGGGTTCTTGAACAAGCACTGAAGAAGGAGACCCTACTTTCTTCACAACAGGAAGACTAGCAGGTTCCTGCTTCTTGACTGGAGAAACAACGATCCCCTGTTAGCGGCCCTCTTCCTGCAAAATCTTCTTATATGCCCCTCTCCCTCACATTCTAAACACATGACGTTCTCCTTGCACCTACTCGCCCAGTGGCCTGTTTTTAGACATCTGATGCAGACGTCCTTCTCCACCAGGAGAGTAGATGGCGAAGACGAGAATACATAAGTTTTCAAAGGCTGTTTCCCCCTTCTCCCTCTCACTCGAGTCCACACTCCCTCAACACTGCTCTCCCTCAGCATTGCCATTCTCCCTTACTAAAATCATATGTTGAGGGGCTAGACTCTATCCAAGACCAACTTACCATGATGAAGTGCAGCTTAAGCTAGAGTTCCAGAGTGTATGTCTCTTTTACCATGGTTTCTTTTGCCATGGTTTCCAGGTGGTATTGGCCTTTGTGGAGTTGCCATCTTCAATAAAGCTTTATTAGCTAAGTGGTTGTGGAGAAGGGGGGAGTGTTCATATGCCCTTTGGGCTGCTATAGTTAAGGATCTCTATTTTTATTCTGAGAACAAATGGAGTTTCTACCCTTCAACAACCTACAACTTATCCCCCATATGGAAGAATATTCTTAGGAGTGCGAATCTCATGGCTATTTCAGTTCATATCCAAGTTGGTGATGGTTGTGAGACAAGTTTCTGGAAAGACAAATGGTGTTCCTCAATGAACCTTTCTTCTCATTTCAGCAACTTATTCAATCGTACTCTTTATCAAGATGCTTCGGTTGAGGAAATTTTGTCCCATAGTGCTGCAGGTTATATTAACTTACAGTTGAGAAGGGATCTCACAGAAGTGAAAATAGAGGAACTATTATCTATGTTTGATCTTATCAGTGAAATTAGGCTTAATGGAGAGGAGCATGATAAAAGAGTTTGGAGATGGAATAATAAAGGGACATTTACGGTTAAGTCCATGGTACAGTTGCTCAATGATGGTGGATGTAGGGTTTGGTGGAAGGACCTTGTGTGGTCTAACTATTTTCCAAATAAGATTAAAGTTTTTCTGTGGAAAGTGGCTTGGGAAAGACTTCTTACGGGAAAGAGGGCAAAGAAACTTCACCTCTCTGGAAGCTCTTTATGTGTTTTCTGCGCACTCTTCAAGGAGGATCAAAAACATTTATTTTGTGACTGTGGTATTATTTCTATACAATGGAAGAGTATTTGCAGATTATATGGATTGACTTGAGTGGAGCATTCTTCTCTGTTGGAACTTCTAACATGGTGGAATTCTGTTTGTTCTTTTAAAGATCTTAAGCATATTTGGTTTCTTATCTGTCCGGCTCTTATGTGGACCATCTGGGGTGAGAGAAAGAGGAGGAAATTCAGTGATCAAATTTTTAGTGCGAATGAATTTTTAAGGAGTACTTTCAAATGGGTGGAAGAGTGGGGAATAGCTGCTGGTATTCTCAAAGAAGGGAGTAATGGTATTTTGGATAAGTCCCGTTTGTGGAGAAATCTCTTCTTCTGATGTCTTCTTTATTCTGTAATTCTGGTTTACCTGTTTTCTCATGGTAAAAGCAGAAGTTGTACATTTTATTTTTAGCAATTTGGGGACTTGGATGGAGGAATGTTTCATCCAGGTGTGCGGCCCTCTTTGGCCTTTGTGTAATATCCTCTTATTTCTCAATGAAAAGTGACTTGTGTCACCTTCTAAAAAGAAGAAGAAGAAGAAGAAATAATAAAGAAAGAAGAGAGTGCTTACCTTGCCCACAAATCTTGTTTGACCCATTGCGTTATTCCACATCCAAAGCAATCTGAAGAATTCCTAAACATAAGCAACTCCACATCAGACAGACCTCTGACAAGCCAGTTAGCTTGCATGTGTAGTATCCACTGGAACTATAACAGTCTGTCATATAAGCAAAACCAAACCAGTTAGCTTGGGAAAATAGAAGGGTACAACGTAGAGAAGAACCAAAACTCTGAAAGTAATGAATAGGAGGAAATGTGGAAATAGGAAATACAGATACAGAAAGACTATGAGAGTGTGAAAGCAGTGGAAATTCTTGAGTGAGGGAACAAAAGGTGATGCTAGCCTCATAAATTAACATATCCCTAGAAGTATTGTAGTTCCTGTAACACTATTGTAACGAGACATTTCGTTTTTCTTATTCCATATGCTTCTCTCGTTTGGTAGAAATTCCTTCATCTAATAATTTCCTTTCTTATCTCAAGTTTAGCAGGAGAATCATTTTTAGAAAGAAAATATGGTCACATTTGGGAATAACTCGGCACAATTTACTAAAGACAAAACAATGTTTGCTCAAAATTACTCCCAAAAGAAAAGATGGAGTGCGGAATTCCCATAGGTGGGTGCTGCCAGATCATGCTTAAAAGAGAGAAAAGGCAACTATTTTATGGCTCCATGGACATCCAGAAAAAAATGGTTGGGATGGAAACCGACTTTCGTCAAAATGTTCCACTCCGTGGCAGGGTTTTTAAATACTGCTTGTGAGAATCACTTAACATCTCCCATGTAAATGAAAAACTGTTACTGGATCTTTTTATGTATTCCTCTCTCTCAGATTTCTTAACTCAGATGCCTATCCCACTGCTTAGCATCCAGTAGAAATAGGAGCTATAGCAGGGTGATAAACGAATTGGGGAACAAAACATATTCTTGTTAATTTTCATTCCTTTTATAAGAGCAGGTGACAAATTAGCAGAAGGATTCAGCACTGAATTAAATGGATCCTATTGGTTGGTCATTCATAAACGGTCAAGGAAGTAGACTATGAGCATTTCATATATGACAATAGATCACTACACGTGGATTGCTGCTTAGAGTGCTGGATCTTTCTTAAACTGACACAGTAGTCTTCATTTGGCTAGCATGGCGGATCATGTGATAGTGCATGTGAGAATCAGACATGTACATGTATCATTCTGCATCCCTTCTGCAATAATCCTCTGTTTGGGGGCATTTAAAAGAAATATGTTAACAGTTGGGTCAGTTATCCGTCCCTAGGATTTGTTACTGCTGACTTCCACCCGTCTCCATTAGGGGGATACTTTGCACCTTGCACTTGTTCTCCTGTTTTTCTTCCACTAGTTTGGCACATGAAGGTAATGTTCTGGAAGCATAAGCATATGGCAACTTTATGATCAACTATGTTGGAGATTTTGGAGATCTGTTAATCAGAAGATCTTCCAAGATGTGTTGAGTGGATGATTATACATCTCAATTTTGAATGCATCAGCAATTATAGACAAACTATTTGTCGATTATCTAGTGTGTTGTCTCATCAATCCATCGGGCATTTCTGGGGTAGTGGGTTTGTGAAGATCACTTTAGAAGTTTAAGATTCTGACTCGGTTGACAAGTGATAATATTTTGTTTTCTATTTTTCTGTTGTATACAGGATTCCTTTTAAAAGAAAAAAAAAGAAAGGAGTGTTTCTTATGGCTGTTGTACGATAGCTCCTTGGGGGTGACTTTTCGGAGTTTGGGACAACTTGATGTAGGGGCGGAGCCGATGATTCTTGCTGGGGGGTGGGAATGGGATGATAGAGATAATCCTGGATTGCACCATGTAAAGATTATTTTTTTGAAAGCACCATGTAAAGATTATGGAGGGCAGCGTTCGCAAACTACCCCTTTTCGAACATGGGCAATTTTGAACACAACTTTTTGCTTCCCAAGGAAAGCATTATGGCCAACCAATCACAAGACAGGCAAACAATGTTTTTGTTAATTCTTTTAGCTCTGGCATTTTGTTTAAGGGTGCAGGAGTTAAATAACCCTTTTTTAATGTTAAGGTAACCTTGTTTGTATCAGGAAGACCCTATCCTATTGTACTTGTCATCCATCCTTGCCATTTTGTTCCTAGGCTGGTTTGAATGCACCTCTGATTCCTAACGAGAGCATTATAGGCAACTGATCAATAGCAAGGTTGCAAAACTTAGGATCGGTGTCTAGATCAGTTGACCAAAAGCTGATCGGATTGGTCGGCCAAAACAAGTTATCACGGATCAGTGTGCATTGTAGGCATTTTCCTTATAAAAAATCTAAAAAAAAAGTAAAAGATAAAAACTTTTCTGCAACACTCTAAATAATAATAAAATATAATTGTTATTTTATTATTGCTCATCACTATCTAATGAAGAAAAGCTATCTACTACTTTGTGGAACTCTCTAAAATCTCTGTAAGTGGGAGGCTGAACATGAGGATCCCTTTATGCGCATCTAAACATATGCATAAATGACAATGCATGTGATGGGAATCCAAGACCAATGCAAGTTTCATTGCGTTCAGAAGCTTCCCAGAGCCCATTTGAAGTGTAGAGTATTTTTAGAGGAGTCTGTAGGTATTTAATTTGGCCCATTTGGAGCCCATTTAACATGTTTTTTTATTTTTTCTGAATTTTAGGTGCGATTTTTTAATTTTTAGGGATTTTTAGTGCGAATTTTCGCAATAATTATCTAGTTAGAAGAATTTGAGTCCGTCGTAGAGTTGAGTAGTTGAGTCAGAAAGGTCCCTAAACATTATATATATGGATGTATGATCTCTTTTCTAATTATAGATGAATTATATTACGAATTCTGAATGAATTTTCTGGTATTCTCTTTGCGACGGAGAAGATGCCTTACGACGGGGTCGAATTTGCCTTGTGATGGGGCTGGGCGTGACGCCCAAGCCGCCGGTGCGATGCCGGTAGTCTCTCCCCTGTCCTCTTCTTCCTCTATTCCCCATCAGCATGTACAACATTAGTAGGTGTTCCAAATTTGGAAAAAATAAGAATTGTTTGGTATTTGTTTAACCTAACCTTGGTTGAATTACGAGAGAAAAAACACTAACCTGCCCTTTTTTAACCCCTGCATATAAGCGCAATGACTATCTATAATATCCCCCTAAAATCTCTCAATTCTCTTGTATACCCCTAAAAAATCTAATATTTTATGCCTGAACTATTTTTTCAATAGAATATTCGTTTAGTTCCAATGGTACTAAACCAGAGGGATATAATTGAAACAATATCATTGAATATGAGAATATACATGACAACATGGTTTGCCATCTCGTGCTATATTTTTGACATCTCTCAAAAATCTCTCATTCTTGCTCTCTGTAGAGGGTCCTTAGATGAAATATCCACTAAGATGAAAAGTAAGAGGGAGACAAAGGAGTAGGGGAAAGAGCATGATAAAATAGGAGATGGTAGTGGGTGTTTTTTTTTTTTTTTTTTTTTGGGGGGGGGGGGGGGTGAGAAGCGATGGAGGAGGGGGAGATGAGGATGACGATAGAAGAGGAGGAGATCTCCAACATGCAGAAATGCTACTGAGATCTGAGAAAGCAATTTTGTTTAAGTGTATATGCATTTTTGCATCGTTGTTATTAGTATTGTGTTAATTCAATTGTATTGCATGGCTAAATGCCTAAACTTCATTTTTTTTCCCTAGGAAGTATACGATTATCATCATCTTCGGCTGTTATTCCTTGCTTCTTTGAGATCTCTTCTCTTTGGGCTTTGAGGTGATGCTACAATCTGATATAGCATTCCTCGCATGACAATATAAGGAATATGAAGGTATACGAACTGTAATTATGCCTAATTGTATTTTTTCGTAAAGAACAATGTTCAAGAACCCTTGGCAAGCTGGAAGTATCAACAATCAGGTTATCTTTCAACCATAGTTGGTTCTTTTAGGAAATAGATTTGTTACAAGGGCAAATTAGTCTTTCTTGATGTCTTTACCATTGTTTCAGGTCAGTTTAACAACCTCGTACTAGGGTTCTGATGTCTGAAGTGGTCAGATAGAGGCCTGTTTAAGATTGTTTGACAAAAATGACCTTTTAAGACCTTAAAAAGTTGAAACTGCCTAAATTTCTTCTTAGGTGCTAAGCTACCAAGTGTAGTTTACTGTTTGGGGGGATTTTAAGATGCAATGAAAATGACAAAAATAACCATGTCAAATAACAACAATCCAAAGTTTATACGCCACTCAGACATCATCTTCGAAGTTACCAGACAATTTATTGCACCGAGCACTCTGTTAACTTTAGGACTTTTTTTTATCACCTAACTCAATTTAAGACATGAATCCCAAGTTTCAGACAAACACCAGCTTAGTTCTCATCTTGATTGACCTCTTCAGCAGGGCCTAATGGACATTGTAAACTTTTTCATTATTTATCCTGGTGTAAATAGAAAAAACAAGAGATAGTCCAAGTTTTTTTTTTAGGGCCACCCATCTTGTGTTTATCATTGTGCGCGTGATAGATCCTATGTCAGCATGTTCGTAACTCAAGTGATCATAGTTGAAAATAAAACAAATTGAATAGATAAATTACATATGTTGAGAGAATAATCATGAAATAAATAGTAAATAAGATTACAAAGATATGAAATTTAGTGAGCATGAAGTAGACATTCAGATCAAGCTTATTACCTATTGATTAGTTTATGAAAATATGAAAAATAATATAATTTTTAGTACAAAATAGTTATGCTTAGGGTTATCCGTCTACTTCTTGAAGAAAGATCGATTCTTGGTGATTCCTAGAGTTCTTCGAAGTAAGTTCTATGACCTTCAGTCCTTCCAAACTCATCTTCACACCTTTCAAGGCCCTAAAAGAACCTTCTTACATTGAAGAAACACCTCCTTGTAGTCTAGTAGCCTTCTCTCTATGTTTCTCTTAAAAATAACACCATAAACTTACCTTCCAGAAAAAGTTGCGACCCTAATAGCTCCAGCACGAATCCAATGACTTATTTATGGCTAATTATTCTTTCCATACCCAATATTAACTCTCCTTCCCTCCATGGGATCGGAGCCTTACTTAACAAGATTTTCTTTTTAAGGTAAAGTGGCAATCTTAGTGTAAATCGGACTCTACTTTCGCAACCTGCAGTTTTCTTTATGAAAATCTCTAAATCTAATCCCGTAAATGTCAGAATTAGGAAAAACTCTCTTTTACAAAATCTTATAACTTTTTATTATATTTCCAATGTCACCAACTTCACTATTTTTTAACTTCTGCACGAAAAGTTATTTCCATTTTACTAATCTATTATCCTGAGTATTTTGAACTCAGAAATATGACAAATTCCATTTATGTTTAAAGATGTCTAAATTCTAACTAGTTAATGACTTATTTTTGAAATATGATCTTCATGAAAATTCTATAATTTTAAGCTAGCTTTCCAATGGGAGTTATCTTATCTAATTTGAAATTTTTTACGCAAAGTTATGATTAACACATTAGGACTGTGTCAAGTAAATCTATGTGCAGAATCCTAATTCAAGTAAGATTTAAATTATGACTTTCTACCCATGAATTGGAATCCTAAATATACTCAAATATATTATTTTCTACTTCTAATCTAATTCTACTATCTCTTCTAAAATTTTGGAGGTCGTGATTTCCATTAATTGCACTTTCCTTCTTTCTTAATCAAATCCTAGTTCCATTAAGACTTATTTTTTGCTGGCAGCCCTTTTCATAACTGATCATTGATATTTTTTTATCTTTAAAACATCTGAATTAGCAAAAATATTCTTCTACTAAGTTGTAGATCTTTTCATTTTCTTTCTAATAATATCAACCATGGCTCAATCCGAGTTCTTTACAGAAAGTTTTTGTCATTTTATTAAGTTGTTATCCAATGCACCCGAACCCATAATTTTAATTAAGTTAGTAGACTATTCCTAGTAGTATCGTTAGGCTAATGAGTTTTTATAATTGAGTTAATTGGACTAAATTAAATAATTAAACTCACTAATGGACTCTCCTAATTAATTAATTGATCTAACTTAAATTAATTGAATTCATTAATGTGTTGTAAAAGTGCAAGGCATAACATCCTTTCTCCCTTAAAGAAAGTTCGTCCTCGAAATTTGATTAGTCACAACTTAACAATTAATCTAATTCTCTATGAGAAAGCAAACCTAGCTGAAGGGTATGATTATGTGACATATATTATATTCTCTAATTGGTTCTCCCCCTTAAAAGAAGTAATCTTAACCTTTTAATATAGTCCCATGCCAAATCCCTTAACTATATCTAGAAAATGACTTACACCTAGTCAGCCCTCAAATCCAGGATCGTGCTAACCTATCTAACTTATAACCTTTTTAAGATCAGATGGTATGGCTTAATGATCAGATACTAATAGATTTTCATATAGTTGTAATTCAAGTCCTCACAATCTTTTAAGATTTCATCAGGTCAGCAAATCAGTAAAGAGAAAAGCTGTTTTCTGATCTCTAAGAAGGCCCCTCCTTCTCGAGTTGCTCTTGATGCCCATTAGATACAGGTTTGTATGTGGATTTGTCATGAGTATTTATTTCTCTTAGGTCTTATGTTATGGTTTCTCGGTTTCTCTCATCATCCAAAACACATAAATGTTTATGATATAGGACCAAATAAATATGTGATAGATCAACCCCTCTCCTTACCTCTTTCCTTTAGTTATAGATGAAGTGACAGGACACTGATAGGGCTGTATCCCTGTTGAGTATGTTACTTATAGATCTGATGAAGATGTAAGAAGGTTCAAATGATAAGTTAGAATAGTGGAGGTGTGTCTTGAAATCTTAAGGTTTAGGAATAGTCAAACTAAGTCACAAAATATGAAATGTAATTTAAAAAACATGAGGGTTGAACTAGGGGATTTTTTTATGATCTATACAAATAGTTTCGTCCAATATTTAGGATCTGTGATTCAGGAGAATGGGGAGATCCAAGATGATGTTGTGAATAGGATTCAAGCTGGTTAGTTAAAATGGAGAAGTACATCTAGAGTCCTGTGTGATCAACGATTCCTTTGAAACTCAAAGGAAGGCTTTATAGAGCCATGTGAGTAATGCTATGTTGTATGACATCGAGTATTGGATTGTGAGGAAAGAACATATACGATACATGCATGTTGCAAGGATGAGAATGTTGTATAGATGTGTTGTAAGATGGGAAGGGACAAGATGGGAAGACTCTTAAGCATGCCTCTAGTTGAAACTTGGAAAAAATAGTCTTTGATGGTTTGGCCATGTCTACCATCTTCCAAGTTTGGCAGTGGTTGGAAGGTATGTTCAAAATCAAGTGGAGGATGGCAAAAGAACTTGGGGAACAATATGGTTTAATTAGTAAGAAAGTACTTGACTTTCCTAGGTTTAACTACAAAGATGGCATTAGATAGATTGAAATGATAGGACAAGATTCATGTAGCTGACGCCAAATAAATGGGATGAGGCACTGATGATGATGATGATGACGATCAGTGATTGCCCTTTTATGTCATCTTTTCTGCAGACTGGCTCGCCAGTGCACGTGAAAAGTTGTATAATATTTGTGCTGTTGGATGATTGCAGATAATCACATTTCTTGTAACTCTGCACTTTGCAGTATTTTCCTTTCAATGTTGTCTGCTCGTGTGTGTAGTTATCTGTGTTGCCCATGTTGATAGCCATCATATCCTGCACTGATGCTCTTTCAATATTATCTTTTAGCGTATATAATTATCTGTGTTGCCCATTTGAATCGCCATCATGTCATGAATTGATGCTCTTTCTGATTTATTCTTATTTTGACTGTTTCCTGCAGCAACTACTTTGACTGGATTGCATTTTGCAACCACAACTCTTATGACTCTAGTTCTGAGGTGGCTTGGATATGTTCAGGCTTCCCATCTGCCATTACCTGAACTTCTGAAGTTTGTTCTTTATGCAAACTTATCAATTGTTGGAATGAATGTGAGCCTAATGTGGAATTCTGTAGGATTCTATCAGGTGAGTTGTCTGCAATTTTTTTTTTTTCTTTTGCTTCGATCATAGTAGTTACTACAAATTTTAAATTGATATTATTTTCTCTCTCACATGATTACCAGATTGCAAAGCTTTGTATGATCCCAGTGTCTTGTCTGCTAGAGGTTATTTTGGATAAGATCCGATATTCTAGAGACACAAAGCTCAGCATAGTGGTTGTTCTCATAGGTGTAGCTGTTTGCACTGTTACTGATGTGAGTGTAAATGCTAAAGGTCTGACGGCAGCTGTAATAGCTGTTTGGAGCACTTCCTTACAACAGTATGTAAGTTATCTCACTTTGAACTTAAGCTTCCTTGCAACAATCTTTCTCTTTGTTATGATATGTGTGCATGCATGTATGTTCTTTTTCATTGGGGGGGGGATAGTGCATCTTGGGTGGTTTTCATGTGTTCATGTTCACATGCTCGGGGTGTTCTTCACTAGAAGTCAACCGTTCTCCAGAGGCAAGAGAGTTAAAAGTTTATGATTGCTTTGAAAATGCAGGAACTGAATGTTCTCCACTAATTGCTCATTGTAAGCGCTGAATATATTTCTCTTAGAATAAGTTATGCATTGTGTGATTAGTTCGAATAAGTTAGATCATTTTGCAGTCTAACGTTCATCTCTGATCTGTGATGGCATCCATAATTTCAGCCAGTATCTTGCATTTTAAAACATCTTCTGATTTATTTGTGCTATTTTTGCAGTATGTTCATTTTCTTCAGCGAAAGTATTCACTAGGATCTTTTAACCTCTTGGGCCATACTGCTCCAGTTCAGGCAGCATCATTGCTTCTACTTGGTCCTTTTCTGGATTATTGGTTGACAAGGAAAAGGCTCGATATGTTTGATTATAACACAACTGCTGTGGTACATACAGCAAACTTTACCCTTTTAATCTGCTTATTTTATTTTTTACCTTAAATGTGCTGCCTAGATCATAGGTATCTGATAAGTCCTTTTACTGCTTCTGTCTGCTCATCCATACTTGGATTTATTACTTGTGCATTGCTGAAGGCATTATTCTTTAGGAAATGCTTGCTGCACTGCAAGGGGGCAAAAATTGGTGAGCTAGAATGAGCCCCCCTAAATCCTTTTGCCATCTAGAAAGCTTACATTCCCCTTGCCCCCCATTAAATGCGTTCTGACGTCAGCCACGCATCAGCACACATGGAGGACTGGATTTAAAAAAATTAAAAAATTTTGCTTGTCAGACTGCTCTCAAGAGCATCATGATCCTCTCGAGAGCATGATGCTTTGTACAACATTCCAGTGCGGAATACTGTCCAGAGGATCATACTCTCTTGAGTGCATCAGGAAGCTCTCAAGAGCATCCTCACGCTCTCGGGCCCTCCCCATGTGCGCTGACGCATGGCTGATGTTGGAACACATTTAATAGGGAGACGGGCCATGTGGCTTTCTAGATGGCAAAAGGGGATATGGGGGTGTTGACCCGGAAAATTTTTCATACGCAATAATATTATTCAAGCATACATATGCACATGATTGTGCGAAAAAAATACCTACATGGCATATGCCCACATTAATGTGAGCTAATGATGTGGAAATATGAACATATGACTGGAGCAACTCGTATATAGAGGCGTCTGAAGGAAGATGGCGAGCTGTCTTGCCTCGCATGAAATAGAAGAATTCTACGTCTCTATAAATGCTCTCCCGGCAGATGGGGACAACATCCTCAATAGTAATTCGTAGGTGTGGCTGAGCCACCCAGCGAAGCCCCGCGTCTGGATGCACAACAATCTCCTCCTGAAATCCCTCGGCGGAAATGTCCCCAATAGCGGCTATAATGATGCAAATCAAGAAATATCAACTTGCAAAAGAAACATCAGCGAAAACACACATTAGAATCATGCACAAAGCAGCAAGATAGCTAAGTCCTGATAGAAAGTCGGGGCAACGCAGAGATACTTGAATATTGCCTATATATGATTGAAGCATGGTCAACCCAGAATGTCTCGCATTGAGCTCCTGGAAATGCCTAAGTAAAGAATAAGGTGCTAATGCGTGCACACTGCACAATGCCTATATCATGCCTATAAACCTCCTATGTATATATTGCCGAAATGGCGGACACTTGGCCAATCCGGAATGTCTCACGTTGAGCTCTTGGAAATACCAAAATAAGGTACTAATGTCTCTTGAATAGGAATGACGCCACCGGAATTAAGTGACCCGCTCTATGTTCCCAACTAATCTCCAAGTCGCGAAGGCCAAGAGATACCCGGGACCGAGCAATGTGTCGAACAATTCAGATGGCACCAATCCTATAGGACCTTCTAAGTCACGAAGGCCAAGGGGATCCACGATATAGAGGGAATCGAATAATTCCAAACGCCCCCAGGAAACCGCAAAGTCACGAAGACGAGGTTTGCGGGAGCGTTTCTGGAATATTCAAGTACCAAAAAATGAAGGGTGTCCGAACCCACAAGTTCCGTAGAAGCAGATATATATGAAAAATCGTGCAATTGATTGCACAAAGAATATGGGGCAGCATTGCTATTTTCCTAAGAATTCATATATGCTCAAACCACGTTGGGCAAGATGAGAAAATTAGCAAGATTGCATCAATATATGGCATGAAAATAATCTTTCGGGATATACGAAAAAGAAAATATACATATGGCCAGAAATATATACATATATGAAATGATGCACGGGACACCCGCCTTCGACGTCGTCTTCAACACGTATCCCGTGGGGGGCATTTGTTGACCCGAAAATTTTTTCATATGCAATAATATTATTCAAGCATACATATGCACATGATTGTGCGAAAAAAATACCTATATGGCATATGCCCACATTAATGTGAGCTAATAATGTGGAAAATATGCATAACATATGTTCATGTTCGCATGAAGCTATGTTGTGCAAAACAAAAAACGAATGCACATGCACCTATGATATGAAAGGTCGATGTCAAAATATGTATGTGAATATATAAACTTATATGCACATATTAGGAAGGAAATGGGGCAAGAAATATACCTAGGCCAAGAAGCCTTAATCGAGGCTCTTGCAAAGGCCTAAAAACAGCCCCGAATCGCCTCTATATGCTGTCCAAGTGCAGCCCTTAAATCTCCTTGATGGCTCCGATGAATAGGCCCAATATGGAGCCCCAAAAACGCAGCAACAAAATACCCATAATGCTGCGAAATAAGGGCTCAAAGCAGTTCCGAAATGGGCCTAAAACAGTCCCAAAATGAGCCCCAAATGGAGGCCCAATAGCAAGGGTAATGGGCCCAATAAGGGACCCAATATAAGGCCCAATAAGGAGACAAAACGGGCCCAAAAACCAGTCCCATAGGGCACCAAAACCTAAGAGAAAGTCTTCAAACTCCCAAAATGGAAAAGAACAAGCCAAGTGGACCCCCTCTCTCTCCCCCTTTATTTAAATAGGAAAGAAGGAGGGAGGAGAGAGAGATGAGGAACTGGTGGGGGGACGCCCACCGGTTGGGGAACCCCCACCGGTTCCAAGAGAGGAACCGGTGGGGGGGGGGGGGGGGGGGGAGGAGTTCCCTCCCTCTTCTCTCTTTTGAAATTCAAAAACTAATTTGGGGGGGGGGGGGGGGGAGATTAATTAAATGTGAGAATTAATGGGTTCTTAAACCCTTTTCATACTTGTTTAAGAATCTCACAAAAGGCCCTCATTTAATCCCTCATCTTAACCCCATTCACACTTGGCCAATGGAGGAAATTAATTGGGCAAAGGCTCATTAAGAGTCAAAAGTCAAACAAACAAAGCAAGGGGGGAAGGAAAAAGGAGGAGCCTCCCACCGGTTTGCTCTCCAAACCGGTGGGGGGTCCAAACAGGTGGGGCACCCCCCACCGGTTGGAACTGGTGGGGGTGCCCACCCCGGACCCCCCCCCCCCCCCCCCCCCCCCCCCCACTTTCATTCTCTCTCTTCTCTCACCCCTCTTGAATAAGAAAAAAAATAAAAAGAGAAGGAGAGAGGGAGTAAACGGTGGGTACCCCCACCTCGGGCCTCCCCGGTGGCACCCCCCACCGGACCCAATTTGGGGCCTATAAATAGGACCCCATGGTCCTCAATGCAAACACACACACAAGGGCATATACCACTCCATACATTCAAAGGGTGGGAAATTTCTAGGGAGAGATTCTGCTGCGTTCAAGACCAAATTCAGTGTTTCTTATCCAAGTTTGCTGTGTTTCGGAGGATCCTCTCGTCCCAGAGGGCTCTCTTCCTAAGGTTCATTCCTAAGGAGAAGCTCTGCCGATCTGTCTATTGTAAAAGCCTCCTTCATAAGGCGAAGTTCTGCTGAAATAAAAAATGACTATTCTATGTCAAATTGTGTGCCTATGTGTCATCAAATTAAATAATTAATATCATGTTTTAATACTTTTAATATATATATTTAATTTTCTAGTTACTCTAAAAATTGAATTAAAAATATGTGCATTCTCTTAACCTAATCTTGGCCTCACCCCATACATAACTAAGCATAGATTCATAAAAAGTATACTTAAGTTAAAAATGACTTAAATACCCCTCATGGTTAATTAATTAATAAAATCTGTAAAAATTATTTAAAAATCAGTAAAAATAAATATAAATATCAGAAAATTTCTGTAAAAATCAGTAATATTCAGTAAAAATCAAAAACCTAATATGAAAATCATAAAAAATAAAAAATTTGACTTAAGTACCCTTCATATATTTAATTAATTAATAAAAATCAGTAAATTAATAAAAAAATCAGTAAAAATCAGTAATATTCAGTAAAAATCAGAAAACTAAAATCTGAAAACATATAAAATTTTCGAAATGTCTAAAATACCTTCAAAACTTAATGAAATTACAAAAATATTCTCATCCATAATAAAATTTGTAAAAATCACAGAAAATTCTTAAAAAATGTCAAAACCTCTCCTATGCCTAAAAAACCTTCCAAACTCTAATAAGATGGAGAATTACCAAAATACCCTTACAACCAAAATACCCTCAAAATAACTCTAAAATACCTCCTAAGGTTTCGAAACCTCTTGAAATCATTAAGAAATCATTTCACATAATAAGTGACAATAATACCCCTATACCCTCCAACTTGACATAATTACAAAAATGGGTCTAAAATACTTGGAATCAATCCAGATAACTCGGAGCCAATCCAAAACTTCATAAACCCATCCTAAACTTGGGTGAGGCCAAGAGCTTAACTTAAAACATATCTTCATATGCATGTGTTGCCTGTAATAGTAGTGTTGCATGTTATAAGGACATCAACGGACGGTTAATCAAGGGTTGTCGAGCGGTTGCTCGACGTAATTAATACTGATCGAAGTCAGTAGAGAGAGGTCATATACTCGGATCTTCGCCTGATCCGAAGTCCCGGACTCCCTGAAGGCTAATCCTAAGCTCTCATTGTCCAATAAATAAAATAAATAAAACCGACCTATATTTTTCCAGATAAAACAAAAAGACTTTAAAATATGACCGGATTCTTCAAATCCGATAGGAGAGACAACTAGGTCAGGTCCCGAACCAACAGGAGGCTCATTCCAACTCACCAATTTTGCCTCCTTTGCGGTGCAGCAAGCATTTCTCTTATTCTTTTATTGGAAGTGGGTGTTGTCTAACTTTGCATCCTCATTTTTATTTATTTTTTAATCTGTATTAGATCTTCTCTTGTATTATAGTTGATGCAGCCCTCTTGCCATCTTTCATTTACATTTGTATGGACTATTTCATCTGTAATAACATGTTTCTTTACACGAAAGCCTGTATTATGTGCTCACTGAAATGCTTGCTGTTTGTGTGCAGTTCTTCGTCATTTTGTCATGCACAATTGCCGTGGGGACTAACCTTAGTCAGTTCATCTGCATCGGCCGGTTCACGGCGGTATCTTTTCAAGTCCTTGGTCACATGAAAACCATACTTGTCCTAATTTTGGGGTTCATCTTCTTTGGCAAAGAGGGTCTCAATCTACATGTAGTTTTTGGAATGGTGTTGGCAGTTGTAGGGATGATCTGGTATGGCAATGCTTCGTCGAAACCAGGTGGAAAGGAGCGGCGGAGTTACTCGATGCCAAATGACAAATTACAAAAGCATGGAGGGTTGTCAGATTCAGGGGAGCTAGATGATGATGATAAGGTCTAGAAGAGATGCAGCATCAACCGTTTTTTTTTTTATTGTTATTATTATTTCATTAATAATTATTATTTTTCTATATCTAGATCCCTCTCTCAACAATTAGAATGAGGAAGCGGCATTATTTGGATGTCAATTGCCCTTAATCCTTGGGCTGGATTAGAATTAGAACTTCCAATTTTGGCTCCACTTTTTCCTTCAATTCTTTTTCTTCTTTTTTATCTACTTCTGGAATTGCTGTTCTATAAGTCAGACATGGCTAGAATGTTATGCTTGATTTAGGCAAATTTGCAGAAAAGTATTGTATTTCTTGTCGGCTCATTTAGAAAAGCAATTGATTGTGGCACGAAGTTGCTTTTTTGCTTGTGTAAGCAGCTGTATTCATCTCGTATTCTGGGTGGTACATGTGTTACACCCTGCTTATGCTATTTTATTTCTCGAGTCTTTCTTGCCAGGACGCTGTGTGATCCTTCCGGCCGAAGCCTGTCCCAAATCTGGTGAAAGGACGATGCTAAGGTGCGATACAAATGTAAGTGTGGCATACATTTGGTGATTCTTAAGGCTATCTTTGGCATCCATTCTTGTACTTTCTCATTCCTCATCCTAAGAAAATTTAAAAATACAAATCCTTTGATAGGGGCCCATTCTTATGATGAAAATGTGATTTGGCTATCATTCTCGGAAAATCTACTGAATATAAGAATTCGAATTCGAATGCAGTGTTGTTCTATCTAGGATAGTCTTTGACATCCATTCTTGAGAACTCATTCTCACTTAAAATGAGGAATAAGTCTACTTAACTGTTTTTGGTAACCATTTCAGGAGAACCTTCCGAGAAAGAAGGGATAATTCTAGAGAGAATGTGAATGACTTTAAAGCCTCCTCTTCATATTAGAAAGGTCTTCCTCCAAAAAGTTATTATTTTATTTAGAACTGATGTTGTCTTAAAAATAGCATTCTTATACAAGTTAAAAATGATAGTCAAATAGTATTCTTATTCTAAGAATGATGAATGAAGAATGTCTTTTTACTGTATGAAATGAGGAATGGGACGGAACTTTCAAGAAGGAATGCCAAAGATAGCCTAGATTGATCCCCTCATTCTCAGGAAGGTTACCAAAAAGACTGAAGTGATTTCATTTTTTATTTTTAGTGAGAATGACTTTATGAGAATGAATACGAAAGATGCCCTAAGATCAGATGGCGGTGGAGCGTAAACGTGGCATGATAACATTGCGCCTCTTGTAAAGCCCCCCGAAAATTCTGTCGAACTCCTGGAGAAGGAGAATGTGTGGTATGCTGCAGCCGTAGCACACAAACCCTTGCTTTGTGGAGGGGAGGGAGACACCTTTAGGTCATCACTATTAGTTGTCGTGTCGCTGTCCAGGTTCTTCCTTGTTATGTTATTTTAATGTTTGTGCACTGGGTTGATCAAATCCCACTGGCCAGCTTCATGTGGGTGGGCGAACGGTGGTCCTCGTTCTGTAGAAGAGTGGACACCTCTTGTCTTTCCAATTGGAGAGGTTGGGGGTTTGATCCCGTCGTGTGTGGGGTAATGTTATCTTTGATATTTTTTTACTTTTTTAAACGGTTTGTGAGTATTTGTTATTATTTTTTTTTTTTTAGGAGATAAAAAATTTGTGAGATTCGATCTATGCTTCTTCTGACGGTGTTTAAAAATCTTAATATTATTGTGCTACTAATTTAAAAAAAAAAAAAGTTGGGCGAACGGTGGTACGCTTCAACACCACCACCTGGCTCCACATGGATGGGTGGTGTGATGTTGTTAGGTGCCAGCTGGGATGGATGCGCGTGTTTGGTTTCTACCATGGATTTCTCTCCCTTCCAGCTTGGGCTTTCTTCTTGTTTTCGACGTCAAGTCTCACCTGTTTCCAGTCGCTCATCCCTCTTTGTTATTAGAAAAACAAAAAACCATTAGAAAAACGAAAAAGAGCCCAAGGGAGGAACAGACGGCTGGTTGTCCGAAAGTCCAAACACGCCCACTAACGCCAAGAAGAATCTTTTTAGTTTTCTTATTTATAAGGTTTTTTGATAAAAAAAGATTAATCTCAATATTTTCAGAGTTAGTTAAGTCCGAATGTTGTCTTATAGCAGCAGTTTGATTGAGGGTTTATTCAGAGATATCCATCTTTATTCCGAATTTAATTCAAAAAGTAGTTTGACTGGATAGATTATTTACTTCGGAATATAAAGTGACTAATCGCAATTAAACTTAGATTTTGTATCCCAAAGTCTTGGATCTGTTAATCCTGGATTAAATTCTCTTTCCTCATCTTCATAAGATAGTCTCACTTCCAAAAATTTGTTTTTGGGACATTTATAATAATATATTCATTTATTTTACTTATTATTCTATATTTATATCAAAATATATTTAGTTGACTCCAAGTTAACCTATAAGGTTAATTCATTGCTTATCAAAGAGAATTCATGTTTATTCTGAAATATTTTATTACGTGGGGCAAAATCAAGTTAACCTAACTCCCAATCAAAATGACCCACAGAGAATAATTAATATTTTTTCCCAAGGTTTTTCAGGCATGGATTTTCAAACAATATCATCCATCATTTCTTGCTTGCCCGTAGGCATTCTTGGCAGCTCTGCGTAAATCTCACACTCGGTGCCACCCTCAATCCATCTCACTCTGATGGAACACAAGCCAACCGTGGGATTCCACCATCAAGAGAGTGAGAGACGCTGATGCAGATGGTGATGGGTGACCGCCGGAGTACCACCAAAAGGATGGATTCATATCCCCCTCGTATAATTATGAATTTTTTACATATGTACTCCTCAAAAACACTATAATTATACGTATACTCTTAATTCTCACATATTATCATCAATATTCTTACAATCTTCAAAATATTCCATCTATGCCCCTCCCGTCAAACTTAAATTAATTTTAACGAAATATATCAAAAAGATTACATAAATCATGACATCGTTGGATGTATCGGAGATATAAAATACAAGATTTTAATATATTGAGAGATATATATGTAAAATATTAGTGAATTTAAGAGTATTTATGCCAAACCATTAGATTGAGGGATATACATGCAATATTTTGAAGATTGCGGAGGGATTGATAATAATATATCAGAGTTGAGGGTATACATGTAAATACACTATTTTTGATATATATATATATATATATATATGTAAAAAACCCTATGATTATATCCCTAACCATGGATTTTATCCGTAGATTGTCTACCATTAGTTCACATGCTATTTTCGAGTTGCGTATTCAAGGTCCAGCTGAAGACTTTATCTCAAATTTCCACATTTTATCTTCAGGACATAGGCTAGTATATTTTAAATTTATAGTTACTGTGTGTTAACACGGGAGAGATCGGAGGAGGGGCGGAAAGACGCGTCGCCAGGAGGACGACAAAGTCTTAAAAAAAGGGCTTTTTAATTATAAACCTTCATAAATTTTCAAGATAATTCTTCTTAATTCGATTATTCACAAAAAAAGTCTCCTTAATTTCAAATTTTTTACAAAAAACATCTTTCCAGATACTTCTTTAGTATCACTCTTAAGACCTTTTGACACATTTTTTGTGACTTTTGAGAGACTTGCACCAATTTGCGGAGGATTCTGAGGATTTATTCATAACTAATTAAATTAAGTGAATTTATTTGTAAATAACTATGTTTACGGAGACTTATATTTAAATTAAATCTAATAATTTAAGAGGACAAGACCAGGAACTCGCTTTCTTGTGCATAGTGTTAATGTTGCGGTTGAGATCTATCTCTGCCGGCCGCCTTCCGCCAGCTAACGAGGCGTTGTTACGCGAGGTGGGCCAGGTCGAGCGTGCCAGCGGGAGTTGGAGATCAAAGCCCGACAGTGAAAGGTTGAAACAAGCTTTCGAGACACACACACACACACACACATAGCGGGGACTGGTGCGGCGTGGTGGTAAAAAAGGGTCCACCAGACGAGAAGAAGAGGAAAGGAGGAAGGAAACTAAAAAGTCGGTGCCCCAGGTCGATGCGTCTTCTCAGGCGGAGAAAATATTAAGAGAGACAAAAGAGAGAGAGAGAGAGAGAGGTGGTTTGGTTTGGGGGGGAGGAGGAGCAGTTGGAGAGGGTGGACGGCAAGCGGGAGGAACAGGATAACGCAGCCGAGCCCCCGTCTCCATCGGAGTTCGGACTTGGGGTGGCGCACGCAAAGGGATCTCGCTTCGCGATCCCCGCGCCGTGTGGCGAAGTTCGATCCCTATCTGTCTTGTCCTCTCCACTCCAAACCCTAGGATCGCGCTTGTCCCAGATCCGCCGCCCCCGCCCTCCCTTCGTCTCGCCTTATCTGCTCTGCCGCGGTCTTCCTGCGTTTCCCGCCAACTGCTCCGGTCTAATCGGCCTCGGAGGCGCCGGATCTGGCGGAGGCTTAGCAAAGCGGAGCACCCGCTTCCACGGCGCTAGCTGCGCTCGCTGCCCAGGTACTTCCTTAGAGCGAGCCATGCATTCCTGTGAACCATCCCGATCTGGTTTTCGTGTGGATGGGTTTTAATTAGATGCCTAGGGTTGATGTTGGCCAGGAAGGGGATACAGGCCGCCGAGATCTCGCCGGTGGCGGATCTGTGTTAATCAGGGTGGCCGGCGGGGGCTATAGCTAGGCGGAGAGGGCTCTGGAAGATTTTGAAGAGCATTTGAAGGGCAAAGAGAGAATGGCGCCGCCCAGCACGATCCGGAAGGTCCTGGGAGCGGTCAAGGACCAGACCAGCATCGGCATCGCCAAGGTGTCCAGCACGGTGGCCCCGGAGCTGGACGTGGCCATCGTCAAGGCCACGGGCCACGACGACGAGCCCGCCGACGACAAGTACCTGAGGGAGATCCTGAGCCTGACCGCCTACTCCAAGGGCTACGTCAACGCCTGCATCGCCACCATCTCCCGTCGCCTCAGCAAGACCCACGACTGGATCGTCGCCCTCAAGTCCCTCATGCTCGTCCACCGCCTCCTGGCCGACGGCGACCCCGCCTTCCAGCAGGAGATCCTCTACGCCACCCGCAAGGGCACCCGCCTCCTCAACATGGCCGACTTCCGCGACGAGGCACACTCCCACTCCTGGGACCACTCCGCCTTCGTCCGCACCTACGCCCTCTACCTCGACCAGCGCCTCGAGTGCATCCTCTACGAGAGGAAGCAGCAGCAGCAGCACCACCCCCCCAGGGCCGATGATCCCTATGCCGGCGGCAGCAACGGCGGCTCCAGGCATTCCTACTCCTATTCCTCTTCCTCCCCTGGCCGGGGATCAGGTGGCGGCTATGGGGATGGCGGATACTACGGTGACAGGCAGGGCCGCGGTGGCGATCCGGAAGAGAGGAAGGCCCCCACGCCGGTGAGGGACATGAGGCCGGAGAGAGTGCTGGGAAGGATGCACCAGCTGCAGCTGCTGCTGGACCGCTTCCTGGCGTGCCGCCCCACGGGCATGGCCAAGAACAGCAGGATGGTCCTCATCGCCCTCTACCCGGTCGTCAGGGAGAGCTTCCAGCTCTATGCCGACATCTGCGACATACTGGCCGTGCTGCTGGACCGCTTCTTCGACATGGACTACCCGGACTGCGTCAAGGCCTTCGAGGCCTACGCCAGCGCCGCCAAACAGATCGACGAGCTGGCGAGCTTCTACGGGTGGTGCAAGGAGACGGGGGTGGCGAGGTCGTCCGAGTACCCGGAGGTGCAGCGGATCACAGACAAGCTCTTGGAGACACTGGAGGAGTTCATGAGGGACAGGGCGAGGAGGCCCAAGAGCCCCGAGCCTGTCCGCGAAGTGCCACCTCCCGCAGCCCCTGTTGCGCCGCAGGAAGAGGAGCCTGTGCAGGACATGGGCAGCATCAAGGCCCTCCCCCCTCCAGAAGGCTACGACGAGCAAGCCGATAACAAAGCCGAGGCGGGGAAGCCGCAGCAGCAAGGTGATGCGGACCTGGTGGATCTCAGGGATGACGCCGTGTCTGCCGACGACCAAGGAAACAGATTGGCCCTGGCTCTCTTCTCGGGTCCTGCCGCCAACGGGGCGTGGGAAGCTTTTCCTTCCGCGGGGGCGGACGGCCATGCGGAGGTGACGTCCGCGTGGCAGACGCCGGCGGCGGAGGCCGGGCACGCGGATTGGGAGCTAGCCCTGGTGGAGACGGCCAGCAACCTGTCCAAGCAGAAGGCCGAATTGCCCGGCGGGTTTGACCCGCTGCTGTTGAACGGGATGTACGACGCGGGGGCGGTGAGGCAGCACGTGAACGCGCAGATGAACAGCGGCGGGAGCGCCAGCAGCGTGGCTCTCCCTGGGCCCGGGCGGACCACCACCCCCGTCCTGGCGCTGCCCGCCCCGGACGGCTCCGTCCAGGCCGTGGGGCCGCAGGACCCCTTCGCCGCGTCGCTGATCGTGCCGCCCCCGTCGTACGTGCAGATGTCAGACATGGAGAAGAAGCAGCACCTTCTGGTCCAGGAGCAGCAGGTATGGCAGCAGTATGCCCGCGACGGCATGCAAGGCCAGGCGAGCTTGGCCAAGGTCAGCAACCCTTACAGCGCCCCTCCGGCAGCTATACCCTATGGGATGCCGCCGGCGTACGGACTTGGTCATCCTGGCCACCTCTACACGCCCTACTGAGGAGACAGGAGGACGACGATGCTTGGGCTCTGCACCTCCGCTGGTTTACTCTATCATCCCCTTCAAAATTTTTCTTCTTTTATATGGATATGTGATGGTGTGTTGTTCTATCACATAGGTTTCTAAATGCTTCCTTCGTGCTCGCTGTTGGCCGCGAAACCACTTGTAACGTTTTTTTTTTTTTTTTTTGTCTCCTTGCTCTGCGTCGCTGCGGATTGGATGAATTTTATGAGCAGTTGTTGTATTCAGGGTAGATGGATCTATAGATAGATAGATAGATGGAAACTGGGTCGAATTGATCATTAAATTGGAGTGCTCTGTGCGGCGTTGTTATGTTTGTTTCCTCAGTGTAGTATATGTAGTTTCTCTGTTTTTTTCCCCCTCCCTCCCTCTTCTATCTTCCTTGGCTGGTTCATAGTTTACTGTTCTGAGAGCTATGGTGCGTGTGTGTGTTACGTATGTTGGTTTCAACTGGAGTTTGATTAAGCATTGACCTCATCCTTGCGTTTGTGTAGGTAAAATTTCAGAGGAGTCGATCTTGTTTGTCTTGTCTTCAATGACTTCGGCTTGTAACTTTCTAAGTTTAAATACTACTGTAATGAAACCTAGCACTCTGTTCACCTTGGCTTGGCAGTAGATGAACCTGGTACTTTTTGGCACATCAGGTCATAAAAAGAAGGTCAAACAATGGTGATAGAACAAGGAGCGGTTTGGAAGTCACTATTTAATTTTATTTTTAATTTAAAGTTATTGAGTTAGAATAATTATAGTTGATTTTAGATAGTTATATGAGTCAAACTTTACTTTGTTATATGAGTCAAACTTGTTAATTTTGTTTTTACTTAAACTTGGAAAATTTTAACTTAGAGTTTTCAGTTGGAAGTTAAAGAAACAGCTAAAAGACTATAAATGGCTTCCAAAATCTATTCTCTCAAGATAATTGGGTTGAACCTGGCTGCATCAAACATGGCTTAGGTAACAGTCAAATGTGGGAAGATTAGATTAAATGTTACAGTTAGGGGGATCAATACTTAATAGGGTATCCGAGATTTTGAGGAATCCTTTTTCTTAACTTTTAAGAATGAAATTTCAAAACTTCCAAGAGAAAACAAAAAAAAGCAAAGCCCAAGGTTGGGACTTATGAGCATCCATTGCCTAAAAAATGAAACAAAATAAAAAAGCAAGTTTTTTCCTTAACAGTTATGTGTCAAACAAGAGAATGAAACAAAGGAGACCCAAAAATGTATATGTTACAGGTTTGAACTCTTGTTCGAGTATCATCCTCCAAACCTAATTACATTTCTTCTCTTACACTGACACGGATCTGAATCTAAGCCCACAAACATCTGCCGACGTCCGAAGGAGCAGAAAATTTGTGACCCAAGAACGCAGCTGGGTCACATTAAAAATACGTAGTCGTGTCCAAAAATTCCAAACCTGGTTCCGTGTGGATTTGTTCTCGTTGCTGACTAGAACATATCTCCTATAACTTGGTAGGCTTAGCTTCTGTGAAACCACATTATCTGTCATTTGATAAGTGCAGGAAATTGCTGCAACAAATGATGCTTGTGAGGCGTTGCCAGCTTCAACAATGTATCAATGCCTGGAGGTGTCTGCAGACAGTGGAGAATTTGTCAGAAGTGCACATTAGGGATTATTTACAGATTCCAAGACTGGTAGGTAAAGACAGAAGGCAACGATGCCACACGCACAGGAGAGGTGTTCACACTGCTCCACATCCTGTTTTAACTGTTTCTCTAGTTGTTTGTTCTGCTGTTGATTCTAATAATCGCCCATTCACATGCAATTTCCAGTTCTTATATCGAACACAGCATGAATCAAAGATATGATTAGAGTTTCTTAAGAAGGGATAAGTATACAGCTCTTCACAGTCATTTGGTCGAATGAAGCAAGTGAATCAGATTCCCATGGATTATGTCGCACAGAGTCTCACAAGTTTCTTACATATCTTAGTATTTATTATTTCTCACTATTATTATGTTCCCACAGCATTATCAGAAAGGGCTATCTATGAATAAACTCTAGTAGCATGGAGAACATTTATAAAACTTGTGGACATTGTAAGACATCATCTCTACAGCCTGGTTGAGTAGTACCAAAAAAGAAAATGGCAGGCACACTGTTGCTTCAGTTTGTTCATCAATTAAAAATCCATGACAGATAGTTGGAAACTATGCAGTATGAGAATCAGTGTTGAAAAGGCCAATGTGCAAAGATGAACTTACCACCTGATGGACGGTCTCTATGTACATAGAAACTAGCAGCTACAATTAGATAGCACAGGATGAGCATTAGCCCTTTGAAGTAGTTAGAAGTTCCCTCCTGTGAAAAAAAAAGGGTAAGTGGAAAAGGATGTAATACACAGGAGTTTTTTTCATGCTCAGGATTGATGTATTACAAAGTTCCTGTTCTAGTTTCATCAGGTACATACTTGCAATAGGATGGCTACAACTAGGACTGTTATGAAAAGTGTTGCTGTCTCGAAGAGGTGAAAGTTTAAATCCATTGGGCGCCCCATTATCCACCCTACGACCACACAGAATGGTATCTGCATCCACAACATCAGACAAGGCAAAGTGTCCCATATCGGGAAGAGATCAGCCATGGGAAACAAGAAAAACAAGAGAGAGTGTGTAGGACTACAGCAAGAAATATTGATACTAAAAAGAGATCAGAAAAAAAACAAATCATGTAGAACTCTCCTATTGGATCAGGAAAACGTTGGCAGCTGAACAATTAGAACCCCCAAAAGTGGAGGCAGATCTTTCACTTTAGATCAGGGTTCGCTGACTTGATGAGTCGGACTGACTCAAATCTCTCATAATCTGGTACGAGTCGGGTTGACTCGTGCTGTCTCATACGAGTCGCACGGTCAAATCGTACAGACTCGGTCGAGTCGCACCGACTCGAGTTCATCTTGATACGGTACAAGTCATCCGAGTTGACATGAGTCGATTTGGTACGGTAAACCTTGCTTCAGATACCAACAAAAAAAACATCACCTCATACTCACCCCAAACATGGCTATCTGAGTGGATGAACCAATTGCAACACCAAGGGAAATGTCCTGACCAAGACATGCAGAATCTTTGTAAGAATGATATGGTATCAAACAAGATTACACAAAAGAATGAGGAAAGGGAATCACATACAAGTTTGTCTTTCATAGCAAACATAACAGCACTAGCATGTTCCGCCGCGTTTCCCACAATTGGAAGCAAGACGACACTAATAAAAGCAATAGGTATTTTCCATGCGACCGAAGCTCCCTGTCAAGTAGCCCAAACGGAAGCAAGTTAATCACATATAATTTATATTATGAAGAATCGTAAAAAAAATCGTAAAACAAGTGAAGCAATAACTCAGCGTGATGCTCCTGTATCACTTGACAATGGAGTGAAAAATCGTAAAAAAAATGGTTATACTTCTTTTACATATAAATTCCTATAATCGTTTGAAATTATAAATAAGTCTTCCTAATTTGACTACTTACAAATAAGTCTTCATAATTATAATTTTTTTACAAATAAACTCTTTAAGAAGCTTATTTGTAACACTCACAGGGACCTATTTATAAGTTTTAGGAGCCTTTCATTAATTCATGGTAGGTTGTGCGAGCTTGCTTATGAAATGTCAGATTATGAGGATTTATTTATAATATCAAAAAATTATAAAAATTTATATGTAAAAAATCCAACACTTTTTGATATGATATATGGTCGTGTTATAGTGCATTGCTCTTTTTTGTGTCCATTAGTAGTACCATCATGTTCTCTCGTGCTATGCACCTTTTGACACCTAAAAATTTACGGTAAGGAAAACCTAGAAGATGGGGTGATTTGACAACCATGAGCTTAAATGCCCCATGGCACATAGCGTGAATGGCCGTCTGATCATGCCATGAGCTTGAATGCCCCATGGCACATGGTGTGCCACATGAAACTGCCGTACGTGTGCAAGGCAACCCCCGTGTGACCGCATGAAATATGGACGTGGTCCGCATTTCGCACGTATGCAGATACGTGGCAGTTTCTCCATCCAGTATACATGTTTTCTCTCTTTTTTTCTTCATTTAATCTAATGGCAGTTTCTCGACCCATTATACATGTTTTCTCTCTTTCTCTCCATTTTTTTCTGAACCTTCATTGGATGTAAGTCTGCTGCTAGTAGATAAAATAGTGGCAGCATACTATAATATTTTCATATATACATACTACATGCAGAGGTACATACATATACACATGACATTTGGTGCGGCCTAGTCATACAGTCCTTGTCTACTGTCCAATGATTGGATGGATGTGCTAGGAAAAAAAAAAAAGAAGGAAAAAACACAACAGCATTGCGGTCGCCTTCCCTAAAGTAATGGGAAGGTGGGGGGAGGAGGGCGGGAGATTGTATTTTAGATAGGGTTGCAAGTGAATCGAGTTAATTCGTAATCCAATCCTCTCTCGATCCGTAGAACTCGATCCAATCCGCAAACTTATGGAACGAATTAGTGTATGGGTTAAAAGTCTTCACCCGCGCCTTCTTTGGATCGAGTTATGGATTGAACTCAAATCAATCCATCTCAATCTGCTCTGATCCACGAGTCTTTATGGATTGAATTGGATTTTCCAATTACAAACCTGCGGATATCCGCAAGTATTTGCTCCAATCCATACGTTATAAAGAAATTAGATTTAACTTATTTAATATTATTATATTCCATATCATGAGAGCCACTTGATCCATGTTTCCTTGATGCACCAAACACCTTATTTGGGATGAACTTGAATTGGTTAAAAATTTCGAATGAATTTAGGCTGCTTGTAACTTTCTAATTACTTTATAATATTGATAAAAATGTCATTTGAGTATGGATTAATTAAAGATCTAAAATTTTAACATATATGTGTAATAAGATTATTTGTTTTATATATATATATATAAGTTAGATACAATGTATGTTCGTTATTGCATATCGATTTTAGTCATCAAAGTATTAGTTTTTAATATTCTTTGACTTACGGCAGCACCCGTTCCAAACCACACCCAATCCAATTCGTGGCAAAGTGGTCGCTTGTAGATGATGATGGCCCCCCGATCCAATCTGTGCCACCAATGGATGAGAAAAAAAAATATAACTCGATCCGATCTGATCCGCGAAGGAATTTGAATAAAAAAGTTCGCCCCTCGATCCACAACAAGTCATGTGTGGATGAGGATATTGTCAATCGGCTCTGATCCACTTGCAGCCTTGATTTTAGGTCTTGGCCAGTGTCATTACAATTAAATAACATGAATTGAAAAAAATATAACCGAGATGTAAAATTTAAGGTTTATTTTGGGAGAGCATACAGTGGCATATCAAAGACCTATGGGTATGTACCAAAGAAGTTAACAAGGTCAACTTAGGATTTTTTTTTTTCCCTGTCTTAACCTGATTAGAGCTAAGATAAATAAAAAATGGAAGGCTACAAGTGATAGAAATGGTTTATTGTGTGTTGATATATAATAATATAAAGATACGAGGTACATATCAAAATATGATAGAATATTGAAACATGAAATCCGTACCATATGCGTTTTTTCAATGAGCAAATTTGATGACAATGTTGAAATCAAATAAGGCCACCTAGAAAAAGAAAGGAAAAATCACCGTAAAGGGTGCAAAAACTTTCACACTATCTTATAAGGACAATTAAAGGCTCAAAAATATCTAAAAAGGATGCCTTCTAAAGTTTACATTCGAATGGGATAGAAATCATATTTTTCTTAACATACTACTCAAATTCTAAATCATTTTACAAATAGATTATCTTAATCTAAATCTGCATAGAATATGACTTTCATATCCTTGATCACCAAATATCTAAATGAGACGTTTATTATTATTTATTATAAAAAAGAACACTAATACTAGAAAATATCAAGCAAAGTCAATCATCTGAAATTTAAAATTTAAAAGAGACTACTAAATTTTATAATCCGTAAAAAGACAAACATGTAAATATCATAAGCAATAACATTACTTTTGTATTTTATGCATAAGAATGTATAAAATAAGCATAATCATACTAGACATTATTCATAAGTTGAATTTTAGTCCTTGGTTTGAGATAGTTAATTTTTTGAATTTGTAAAATGATGGAGGATATTTTAGATAGTATGCTAAAAGAAATATAACGTTTGCCTCATAAAATGTTAGGAGTATCCTTTCTAAATACTCTGACTTATAATGTCCCCACTGGATATTTTGAAAGTTTTGAGCTTATAGTACAGTAAAACTTACGGCTCAGATAAAAAACAAAGAATGGAAGAGCATGAGATTACCTTGATGGCGTCTACTAGATATTCCGAGAGGACTGAAATCCAGGCAGTCAAGATCGCAAGCCAAACAATTGCCTCCCATTGAGAAATCTCAGCAACTTCCTCATCATTGGTGCTCTCTTCACTCTGACTTGCACCCTTTTGCCAGAAAAAAAGAAAAAAAAAATTAAAGATAGGGGGAAATAAATTCATGAACAAAATAAAGTTAGCATGTTTAAAGTATACACAGACACAACCATGAGTGGACAATGACAATTTGTATCAAAGACTACACATCCAGCAGAAATGGACCTGCTAACCAGCTTAGATATTCCTCTCACCCTGAGAGTGATATGATCTACTACTGTAAATTGTCCGTTGCTAGTAGACTATATCTAAAGCCGTCAAATAATAATCCAACGGTCTTTAAAAAATTAAAAAAAAATGCGAGCGCCGAAGGATCACACTCTCAGATGATTGAGCATCCTCATTTTCTTTCTTCTTTCTAAATTTCTCCCTGCATCTCTACTCTAATTTTTTTCATGAAGTTTTCGGCCACAAAAGTGCCCAGATAGGAAAGACTACACATCCAGCAGAAATGGACCTGCTAAGCAGCTTAGATGGTAACCCCAACATGAAGGATCAATAACATGCTTTATCTGATATTCCTCTCACCCTGAGAGTGATATGATCTACTACTTTAAATTGTCCGTTGGTAGTAGACTGTATCTAAAGCCGTCAAGTAATAATTCATCGGTCTTTAAAAAAATTTTAAAAAATGCCAGCGCCGTGCACGAAGGATTACATTCTCAGATGATTGAACATCCTCATTTTCTTTCTTCTTTCTAAATTCATCCCTGCATCTCTACTCTTAATTTTTTTATGAAATTTTAGGTCACAAAAGTGCCCAAATAGGAAAGAAATTGCCATATACTAGCAGCAAAAACAAATAGGGGAATACAATGTATCATGACCCACATCTCACCCTTATGCAATGGTCAGATCTCAGTCTTGTCTAGAAGCCAAAGAAAGACAAATTTCACCTTATTTTCCTATTTTCTGAATTTGCAACGCTTTGAAAGTTCTCCTATCAAATGAAAGGATGTAAAAAAAGAATAACTGGATCCAGTTGTGCATACTAGGTGAATAATTAGGTACTTCTTTCTTGCCAAATATTTCAAAATAAAGTAGGAACAACTATATATTTACCGGATGCTTCAAATTAACTGCCAATAATGTTAACGAAGCCACGTTCTGTGGATAAATAAACCATATTTTCCATGAAAATGGAACAAAACTGATGATTTGCTAGACTCTCCATGACTTGGCTATATATCTGGAATCTCTTATATGTGCAAATTTCAAGTAGAAAATTCAGATTTTTCCTTGCAATTAAGAGATCTTGACTAGACCAGTTTCCATCGATTGTTCATCGTCCATGATGGAGGGGCCAATGTAGACTTGCAGAAAGAGCACCTTTTAGCTTTCATCTGTGTGGGTCTTCTATTTTCCCATTTCCATTGTCTTCTAGGACAAATTTAATTATTATTTCTCTTAACAAAGTGAACTGGAAGCCTAACTTGATAGAATATGATATCAAGGGGAAGGTCATTAATGGATTCAGTGCAATGACCTTGCCCTGAAAAGTAGTACCTCGAAGTTAAGTAACATCTCAAAGGTTAATTCCCAGGTGCACTTCATTAACAATATTGTCCTGTAGGTAGGACATATGTTTCTAAGATAGGACTAATCACAATGTAAGACTAACTCATTGAATATGGCAAAATATGTAAATATTATCTTAATTTTCATCCTGAGATTGATGACAAAGAAAAACAAAAATAAATTAAAAATGTGTCAGTTGCCAGCTAGCACTACTGCATCATCTGTTATCTGGTTCAAGTCAGGGCAACCCATTAGCTTAGTATGCAGTTGGATGGCAAACTTATCCACATGAAAATGCTTAATGAATCTGAAGGAAGTGAGTATTGGTAATCAGAAAATTTTAGCATATTTGAGAGAAAGAGATCAAATTATAGTCATGTTCTACGTACATATAGGTAAACAATCAAAGGTGAGGAACTAACCTCATGAACAGGATCATAGAGATTTCTGTGACTTTTCAGCTGGAAAACAAGGAAACATGCATAAGCCACGAGCATAACGCAGCTGCTAAATCTTGAAAGAGCTAATTCCGATTCCCCAAATTGCACTTCTGTGTGAGTATAGTGGAGAACAGCCGGAAAAAGTAGCCCCATGACTGCCATCAGCAGCAACCCTGAGCTCACAACAGCTGCTGCCTGCTCAATCATATGTGATTAATCCATCATATTATATGATGTGAACGTTGCAGAGATCGATGCAGAAAATATACCATGTAGAAGTTCTAACTAAAGTTAATTACCACCTTGTTGAAAACTTGGTCTTTCTTATAGAAAACAATTCCTCCACAGAAGAATGCACACCCGAGAACCAACAACATGTTCGACAATATGGAGCCCAGCAATGACTGTTGAACAACACGTATCATTCCAGACTTCAATGCAAATATTGATATAATCAATTCCGTGGCATTCCCAAATGTGGCGTTTAGAAGTCCTCCAACTGCAACGGCCCAGTCGAATACCCATTAGCTGATAGATTTCAAATGAAGTCTAGAACATTTCTCTTGAACTTTGAAACTACTGTAGAAGCATATACCAATCTGAAATATTTCACCTCCACAACAAGGTTTATTTATTTTAGACACAGTCATCACACTATGACATTGACAGGGTCATCAATCACAAAAGCTGGGTGCTGTGATCCCAGAGATACAAAAGATTAGATACCTGTTTTACATAGAACTAGCTAATAGCAAGAATTAAGAGAGGAAAGGAATGGGACATCTATGCTATCACAATCAAGGCACCTATATTTCTTAGAAAAGTGATTCGGTCAGCTCGACCGCACCATACGGTCGAGCACCACAGTCAGAGGGCTTTTTTCACTTACTTCCATCCGTAAAAAACGGAAGGAGTAAAGTGAAAAAAATCTCCTCACTGTGGCGCTCGACCGCAGCTGAATCGGGCCTCTATTTCTTAAGGAAAACTGGCAAAACTTTGTATGCAAGAATCAAGGTGGCAACACTATCACAATCTCCAAAACTCTATGCTGTAGGAATTAAATAGCCATGCTATACATAGGATACCTGCATTTTATCTTTGATAGAGTTAAAGAAAGAGATTTAGTATTGGTAAAAGCAGAATGCTTACCTGTCGGTCCAGTGAAGAATGCCAGCTGCCTACAGCAGAGGGAGTACAATTTATTAGATGTCCATGCAAATGTGGTGGACAAACGGATGAAATAAATCCAGTGAAAAATATTGCAATACTAAGGTGCTGTTTGGTTTGATGTAAAATATCTTCCGAAATAAAATACTGCAAAACACCGTATTTTTTGTTGAGAAAAATGCGGTGTTTCACAGTGCTTCATGGTCGTTCACATCCAACCAAACCATGCATAAGTGAGTCTACAATAACAGAATAAATGGATCCTTACTCTGTGGCATAACCCAAACGCTCAGCCAACGGAATTATGCCGATCAAGCTTAGAAGGAACACTAGTCCCTGCAGCTCATTTGTAACAAGATGAATTAATTAATAATGTTTCAGAAGAGACGATTTTTTTTTTTTTTTAAAAACTCAGTATGCAGCATCTGATTTAACTAGCGACCCTCATGTTAGCTAGCAAAACAGCTAGGAAGAGAAGGGCAACATAGAAGATTTGATCATTCAACTTACTTGATGTCCATAGAATTTATGGACCAAGATTGCAGCTGGACCAAAAGGCAAGAGCAAATTGATCTTGGCCCTGAACACCATGACCTTTAAGCTCCTTAATATGGTGGTCTTGCAGCCTTTCGTGGCATATGCTTGATGAGCCACTGAGAAGGAACCATCCTCGGATCTGTCAGTGATCTGCACCTTTCGAACAAGTGACACGGGGCTGAAGAGGTTTTCATCGTCAAACTCGCTTTCTGACCTCTGATCTAGTGAACCCATCTGCATCACAAACAAGAATGAACTCTCGTCACAAGAGACTTCCCAAGCAGATGAGGTGGAGGAGGAGGGGAGTAATTAATTAAGAGGCAATTAACCCATCCCAATTCCCACCCAACCATGCATGCCTACATCATCAAAAAATATATTCTAGACCCCTTTTCTTCTTCCTCTTGGGGTATTTGGAAAACTGTTCCATTATTTGAGTCAATCAAGATAGATAGATAGATATATATATATATACATAGCGTGTTTCTAGCTAGCTAGAAATACTGAAGGTGAAGAGTACTGGGAGACTCACTTCAAGATGGGGATGACCCATTCCTAACTGGGGCATCTCTTTAACAGCGTCCATCTTCTACAAAGCCGTCAACTCCGAGCACAAGCATCACTGCATGCCCACAAGCAGCTCAGAATCTGTACACCTTTGCATAACTAATCAAATGAGGCAAAGATTAATAAGACTAGCAGTAACACATATATATAGATTGGGCAATTAAGGTGACACCATCGCAAGAAGATGAAGCGGCTCATCAGTAACTCCAGTTTCCAGATGCATCATCAAGGTACTTAATTAAGGTACTGGGTGGCCGGCGGATGGCATGAATCACCTACCACCACAAAGACAAACAGCTAGAACTACAACAACAGCAACAACACACAAGTGTTCAATTTTAATGCTCAGTCGTAGGTGTGTTGTCCTTACACCCATGGTTAGCCTAGCAATTAATTAACTCGGCCCATTCGGAAGCAGCTGTGGGTGGTCCAGCTGTTTCTATACAGATCCCTGTGTCCTTGTATATAACATTTAATTGATTGGACAAGGGAGCTGAGATGTGCCTCAGACAAACGCTCCCATGCTCCAACCAAAACGGTCGGAAGGGGGAGACACTTCAGCTAGCATTCGGCAATAAGTCCCATTATAAACCAGAGAGATGGATTAGATTAACCTTAAACCAATTGAATTAAATAAGGTGAAGAACTGTGTGACGCTCCGAATTGAAATCCTTGGATTTTTTGTCTCCCTTTTGCTTATTAGCCCCTGATGAAGCAATTAATTTCACCCGCATCACCATGACTAATAAGTCAAGGTGAAAAAGAGAAAAAAAATCAGATGGGCCGCGGTGGAACTAGGCATGCATATGGAGGACCCCGTTTTGGCGGTGCCCTCCCTTGACCGCTGCACAGCTCCATCCATGGCCCCTTAGCTTTCAAACATTCCTCCCTCTTCTTCTCGGGGGGGGGGGGAGAGAGAGAGAGAGAGAGAGAGAGAGAGATCAAACCCATAGAAACTGTGAGCGTATGAAGAGGACTCGCACTCGGTGTGGCGTTGGCATCCAACCCTTCTCCTTTGACTTGTTTGCTTGTTGACGGACGCACACGGCGAACACAGATAGCAGACGGGGACGCGGAAAGAGAGAGAGAGAGAGAGGAGAGGGAGTGGAAGGAGTTTGCCTCCAGAGATGGATGTAAGGAAGGACTATGGGAATGGGAAGGGCGACAGAGGAGGGAGAGGAGGAGGGGGAACATGATCATGGCGGGAAGTAGTCATGGTGCGCATGTTGGTGGGGGGAGATCTTTCTGTCTATGGCCCCCTGAAGGAAGGTTCGTTCGATGGGGACGGAAACAGAGACGCCCGGTGGACGCAGTCGTGACGAGGATGGATGACAACGATCCTTCTCTGGCCTCGCAGATGTTCTTCTTCTTTCTTATTAACGAAAAGCAGGATCGATGCAGAAGAAAAAAGAGGCTGGGAAGAAGAGACACAAACACAGAGAGAGAGAAAGAAGGGAACCGCTGGTTTGCTCTTCCTTTCTGTGGGCGCTACTGCTATCGTATTGATCTCTTCTTGTTTCTAGCTATGTCTGTCCATTTTTCTCCCTAGTTTTCCTCTCCTTACGTTTGTGTATCCCTTCCTTTCTTTCCAAACCGATCTCTCCGCAGCAAAGAGGGAGGAAAAAAAGAGAGACGACGACGACGACGACGACGAAGAAGAGTGGATGAGAGGAGGGGGTGGAGGGCAAGAGAGGAGAACGTTGGGTTGAGGAAGGTGTGGTGCAACCTCCGACAGACTAAAAACTGCTCGGCACGACCGCTTTCTTCGTAGAGGGATGACCAACTGCCATATAAAACTCTTCCTCCTCCCTTCATATCTCTCTCTCTCTCCATTTTTAGATCATCGTAGTCAAAATTTAATAATTTTAAGAGACTCAGTATAAACTTATTTTGTATGATAATTTAGTTTGTATATTTAAAAGTATTTTTTGTATATATATACATATATATTCCATCAAAGTGTCATCAATTTTAATAGAGTAGATATTTAGATATTTTTGTATATATACCCCTCAATTTATTAGAATTTTGTATATATACTCTTGACTTCATCACAATTTACAAAATCTTTTTAATACATTCTGTTGAAATTCACAACATTTTGACAAAGGGTATGATTGCAATTTTTTTGAACATATCATGAGTATTTATAACAATACATGAGAGTTAAAAATATATATACAAATATGGCAGTATATATCTATATATATATATATATATATATATAATCATATTTAAAAACATATTCACCGTAAGTTCGTTTTAGTTTGTCATAAGCTTAAAACCTCCGAATCAACACGTTCTACATAAACCTGCGTCAAGTATATAATAAATCCAATTATAGTCACGTAGAACAACTAAACGTGAACTAACAGAAAATATAGATGCATTTATAACACTCCATCCACATTTTCTTAAAATGCATTCGACAAACTGTCCGTATATATCGGATTATATGGACATGTCGAGTATGTATTTTGAGGTTGACCTAAAAAAAATTTAAAGATTAAAAAAAATGAGTTGCTGCTCCAACCATTCGCCGCTGTACGGTGCGGACTGTACCACATCGTATGTGGTACAACAAGTATTAATCATTGATACGTATGTTCCTGCAATCATCATTATTAATCAGCGTATAGTTGTATGATGAAAATGACTCATTTACCATTGAATCAATCATTTTGATGGCATGTGGCCGTCAAAAGAACTCGTAACCATTGACAATAGTTTAGATCTTTGCAATTATGAGAAATGCCTCTTGCCTTGCAGCAAGTTGAGCAGGAGCGAGTCCTTCTATCCCCTCTTACTATTTCAAAAGCCCATATAACTCTTATCTCTCTCATTAAATGTACTCTGATGTCATTTCTGCATCAACCCATATGAAAGGCGTCAGATTAAAAAATAATAAAAATATTTATCCAACTGACTATAATCTTGAGAGCATTCTAAAGTTTCATAGTATAAATGTGCTTGAGAGCTTCAAGATGCTCTCGAACGTTTAAGGATGCTCTAGCATGTTTCAAGGGCATCATGCTCTTGAGATCGTCGGATGCACTCGAGAGCATCTTAAATTTGAAATGCTCTTGAGTGCATTAAAATGCTCTTCAAAAGTAATCTGGCGGATAAACTTTTTATTATTTGCTTAATCTGACGTTTCTCATGTGCGCTGACTTACGGACGACGTCGGGATGTATTTAACAAAGAAGACAAAGGTCATGTGGACTTTTCGGATGACAAGAAAGAATAAGAATTTGTTCCAGCTCAACTTACTGTGATGCAGCAAGTATTACTTTGCAAGTATTCACATTTTCATTCACTTTTTGTGAAAATTTTCGCTCCGTCTATTCATGGTCGAAAGATCAGATCCACTCATGTCGTGAGCGTCTAGTCGGCATCAAATAATATGTACCCTAGCTAAGATTAGTCCACACACAGGAGATAAAAAGTGAGTCCCTTGAAAAAATTGAAAATAGTCAAAGAAGGTAGATAAGAGTACCTCGTAAGAGATGTAATCAACCTTTCCGAAATGATCCTAAAAAGAGGAGGAGAAGGAAAAAGAACAAGAATGAAAAAAAATAGCTTGAACTAAAGTAGTGACAATTATATGAAATTAAAGTGTGTAGAACATGTAGATATAATGTATAACAAAATGAAATGAGAGAATAGATTTGATGTCCCTACCTCAGATTGTGCACAAAGGGTTAGATGGTAGAGCTGTCGATGCGACATGCTAGATGCCATAAGTGAGATCTTTTTTCCAAAACTTTTTAAAAAATGAACATTTCAAAGTTCAATCTTTAAAAAAATAGGAAATAATATTAATAATAATGGCTTCACTCAAGTGAAACAGCCATTGCAATTGAGGTTTCATGTGACAGTAGATATCTTCACGCAGACGCATCATGTGACAGTAGATATCTTCTCGAACTGACCATGGATGATCGGGTGATCCATGTGTCATTCTTAATTATCCTTTTCAATTGTAATTAAAAAATAAAAAAAGATATCGTAATCTATGTATCTCCAATGCTATATACATATAATAAAATTTAAGAATATTACATATATATGTTATAATTTTATATAATATTTAATATTAAAATAACTAAAAAAAAGCTAATATCAACATATTTTAAAATGTGCTTGCATTTTGACGCTTCCAAAAAATTGGGGAATCTGTGCGTGTTGGTTCATAATTTTATAAATATTTTCAAATAGAATATTCTTTTAGAATATTGTAAAGATACATATTTCAAAACTCTCCTGAAAAGAATTTATCATTGTTAAAAAACAACACATGCAATCATTTAAAAATAGTGAATGGGTGATTTCTTTCACCGGTAATAATAATAATCAAGCTGCCAATGGGACGGATGAAGCCCTTTTAATCGGAGTTGGACTTTCACATGGGATGGATTTTAATTTCAATCTTATATCTAAAGATGAAAATGGAAAAAGATAACCGGAAATATCCGTTCTTGTTTGAGGATATAAATTTAAGAATAAAGATAAAGATATTATCCTTATACTTTTTATTTAGGGTAAGAAAATAGTAACAATTGTTTCCATGTCTTGTAACCCAATTATCCGTCTTTGCATATATTATATTATAATATAATATATCTATAATTTGTTATTTTAAATTATAATATTAATAATATATTTTGAAAACATAAAATTTAAAAAAAATGATAAATTTGAAAATTAAGCCATGGCATCAGGTCCCTTGGAAGATTGGAATGGTAGTTTAACAATGTAATAAGAGTAATGCTTCCTGCACCGCTGCTAGTGTTGAAAGTTTGAGTTAGAATGAGTCCCTCTATTTCATTTTGTCATATGAAAAGTTCACACGCATGGGCCTGTCTCCCTATTAAATATGTCCCGACATCATTCGCACGTCAGCACACATAAGGAAGATAAATTAAAAATTAAAAAATATTAATAATAAATTTTACCTGTCAAATTACTTTTGAGAATATCCTAAAGCTCTCAAGAGCATCATGATCCTCTCGAGAATATGATATTCTCTTGAATGATGTCCAGAATATCATGTTGGGATCCAGGCGGGACGCGAAGAACGCAGCGGAAACGAAGAACAAAAATTAATCCCGCCCGATACTCGCTGATCCGATTCGGAACGAAAAACTCAAACCGAAAAACCGAGTTCGAATCTGATTACCGTGCGCAGATTCGAATCCGCTTCCGTTTCGGTTCCGTCGAGGCGATGCCGCAAGCCGCACAAGCGTCCGGCCTCCAGCGGTATCCACGCGATCCTCCGCGGTGGTTCGTCTTTGATCCCTCGTCCGTTTCAGCTCGCTCGCTGAAGATCCGTCGCCGCAACGATTGCGGAAATCCTGCCGACGGGAATTCCCGACTTTCGGGAATCACACGCGGCGGAGACAGAAGCTGTTCTGGCGCGTCGAACGGGACGCCCAGAGGAGGAGAGAGAAAGGGGGGATGACGGCCAGCAAGGGAAATCCTGGAGCTTGGCCCAGGGTTTCTCAACAGCGTGTATATATATTAAGTCGGCGCGACTTTTCACAAAAGTCCCCGAGTTAATATAAATCCCACTTATGTACCACCGACTGAGAATCTTATTGCGTGTGACCCTCTAGGCCCATTTACCAGTTCGGTTTTCAGCCCGTTAAGTCCAATAACTAGTTATTGACTTATTGTAATTAATTAATATGTATATATTAACTAATTACTTAACCGAATTGACATCGCATGTAAATTCGGTCGGACTTCTGATCAAGTTGGATGCCAAGCAACACCGCATGATCCCGGAAGGTAATGGGGTTCAGCAACCCACTCATGGAACCTGTTCGTCCACAGTTACCACGTGGCCATAATCCTTCGTTCGCACAATGCTCTCGAGTTAACCTAGGGTATGGTCAACTGTCAAACCCTAGATTGTTAACTCACTTGAATCAGACTCCGCTTTACAATATCCGAAAACCACTTTTCTGATATTGTTTCTGTTCTGGCCAGAGACTCCTGCGGATCTACTCTAGAGCATTCTCTCTCCAGTTACCTGAGAGCGAACGATCCTTTATTGAACACACAATCACCTTCGAAGGTCTTCCGCTGGATCCGATCCTTGACTATTTGAGATCCCGTGGATAGGGATTCGTAGGTCAAGGTCAAAGTCCAGAAGTCCACCGACAAGGTGTCTTTGGTGTTTCAAGTCCAAGGATCAACCACGCTACTGTGACGATGAATCAAGCCGATTGACAGTCAGGTAAATTACCATTCGGGGATTCATATCGGATCAGTTCAGTGAACTCATTCCCCAATGAGCACCTACAGGTTTACCATTGTGTCTCCACACTAGTAACTAACGAGATCAGTCACCCTCATCATATAAGCTGGAATAACCTGTACTAGTCTAACCGGATGTTTGATGTCCTTCTCAAACATCCTACGACTAGGAACAATTGAGAATATGTGTTTATAAGTCATCAGTCTCATTATTATGATCTCATCATAATCTGATGACTATTGCACATATTCATGGACTTCATTATGCGCAATTATAAATATGCCAATCTACAAAATGAATTTAATGCCATTTATTAGTGAACCAGATTGAAATAGGTGCCTTATGATTGGCTTAGAGGACACCTATATCCATCATATCATACTCTCGAGAGGATCTTGATGCTCTCGACAGCTTCAAGATGCTCTCAAAGTAGTTTGACGAGTACATTTTTTTATTAATTTTTACTTTGGCCTTCTCATGTGCACTAACATACATATGACGTCGGGATGCATTTAATGGGAGATAGGTCCCATGCAGACTTTTCAGATGACAAAAGAGGATGGAGGACTCATTCCAGCTCAACCTTCTTGCATCTGCAGCAAGCATTACTCACGTCATAATAATTTCTCATTGTGCATTTGAATTTAAAGTTGTCTATGCTTCTAGGAGATGTAATCAGCTAGCTCATAATTTAGCTATATTTGTCTTCTCCAAGCTTGGGTGTAACCGTTGGGACTCTCCTCACCCACCTACTTGTGTTTTGAACTATGTTTCTGATGCCCTAAGCTAAACTCAATTTATGATGCCTTACGCTAGTAATGAAGCTACTTTTCTTAACTTTCAAAGAATCTATAATCTATAATCTATAACCTATAATAGAAGCCTCACATCGAATTCTAGTTATCAATTCTCTTTCATTTGTTCAATTTCTTTTCTAGCCCACGGCTCATCCTATTTTCACTGATCTCCTATTCTTCCCTCCTTACCATCTCCTCTCTCCACCTCCCTCACAAACTCTTGCAAAGACAGCACTTGTAGATGAATATACCTTCATATTATCATCTTTCTTTTCCTTTTCTCTTTGAACATGATAATTGTTGATGTTTATGTTTTTAGTATTGTATCTCTTAGCTCCTATCGCCTCCTGCTACTATCCTCTACTGTTGCAGGTCATGTTGGCCTTGCTCATGTTCATCTCTCTACTTCCCTCGGTTCATGTATTTTTGTTATGTCTTGTATTTTTATAACCTATTAATGAATTTAATAATGTTAAGTTAGATAAATTAATTAATTAATTATGAGAGTTTATTAGTGAGCTTAAGTAATTTGATTTAATCTAATTACGAAAATTCATTAGTCCACTCATACTAGTAAAAGCAACTTACTAACTTAAAAATTTTGAGTTTGACAACAGCTTATTAAACTAATGATAACTTTCTATAGAGAATTCGGATTGAGTCATGGTTGATATCGTTGGAAAGACATGATCTATAAATTTCTCAAAAATTAATTTTACTAATTAAGATATTTTAAGGGTCAAAAATATCAATAATCAGTTTTAGAAAGGACTATCAATGAAAAACAAGTCCTAATAGAATTAAAATTCAAATTAGAAAACAAGAAAAAGTATAATTAAAGCTAACCATGACATGAAAAGTTATGTAAAACATATTTGAGTTAGATTAGAAATAGAGTATAATAAATTTTAGTATAATTAGGATTCTAATTAGTGGATAGAAAATCATAATTAGAATTCTAATTGAATTAAGATTCCGCACAAATATTTACTTTACACAATCCTAGTGTTTTAAGCATAACTTTGCATATAAAATTCTAGGTAAAACAACTTTCATTAAAAAGATGACTTAAAAATTCTATAATTTTTATGAAGATCATATTTTTAAAATAAACTGTTTACTAGTCAGAAGTAGGACATTTTTGAACGGGAATAGAATATGCTAGATTTTCTGAATTCGAAGTACTCAGGATAGTAGGTTAGTAAAGTAGGGATAACTTTTTACACAAAACTCCAAAAATAGTGAAATTTGTGGCTTTGAAAAGATAAGGAAAAGTTATATAACTTTGTATAAGATAGTGTTTTCTAATTTTAACATTTAAAGGTTAAATTTAGAAGTTTTTAGAAAAAAATTATAGGCTGCAAAAATAGAGTCTGATTTGTACTAGGATTTCTACTTTAACTTGAAAAGAAAGTCTTGTGAGGTGAAGCTCCGATCGCAAGGAGAAAGAGAGATTTATATGGAAAGGAAAATTGGCTACAAATAAGCTCTTGGATTCATGCTGGAGCCATTAGAGGGTACATCTCTTCTTGAAAGGTAAGTTTATGGTGTTGTTCTCGAGAGAAAATAGAGATAGAGGATGAGAGGGTTAAACTATATACGAGTTGGTTCTAATGTCTGTTGGTAGTTTCAGGAGGCTTAGAGAATGTGAAAAAAAGCTTTACAAATGTGAAAAATAACTTATAAGAGGAATAAACTATAGATAGATAATAAGAACACTATAGGAAAACTAAGAACTAATCTTTTTTCAGAAATAGGCGGATAACCTTAAGCATGCTCTATTTTGTACTAAAAACTATATTATTTTTAAAAAGTATCAAAAGTTAATCAATTGGTAAAAAACTTGGCCTATATGTATGATCATCAAGTTTCATATTTTTATGATCTTATTTACTATTTATTTTATAATTATTCTCTCAGCATATGCAATCTACCCATTCAATCTGTTTTATTTTCAACTAGGATCACTTGAGTTACAGATATTTTTTCTCTTTGGTCTGATGTCCAAATACACCAACATTTTGGTAGACGCTTATTTTAAATGTTATCGTCATGTTCAATAAATTTCATAATATTTTGAGTTATTTTTCTATTTGCTCCATAATTTTATTATTGGACTATATAATATGTTCAAACAATTTTGAAATCTCAATTTGTGGATCTTCTATATCATTTGATTCATATCCAAATAATATCAAAATTTGTAGAGACCTTTATTATATTGTTCTTGACCTCTATATAAAGTTCAAAAATTTTCTAATACCATTTTTTATTGATTTTACCCTCTTTTTTTATTTGCTGAAATTCTATTAGAGTCGAATTTCTGGAATCAAAGCGGAAATCTAAAATTATATCAAACCAATTCATAAAATGATGAAACTTTGTCCATATTTTACATATGATATATTTAACATGTTCATCATGTTTGTTAACTTTATGATCATGTTTGATAATATTCTGTTTATTTGTTGATTTTTTAGTTCTAAAAATTAATTTTAGTGGACGAAAAATATGTTTATTTATCCAAAAAGTCAGAGAAAATTCTCGAAGCTTACTTTTCAGTCTAATAATGTGTTGGCATTAATTTTACTCTGATTTTCTTCGTATATGATCATGATGACTCTTTAAGTGGCTATTTTGTATATAAAAGCATACATTTTAACTCTTATATGTGTGTATCACTTTGTTAATTCAATTTCTAGATATTTACTCATGTTATACTCATATTATCTTATTGTGTCATATTTTATGACTATATTTAGACATTTTCATCTTAAGGAGATGTAGGGTTTGATTCTAGTATAAGCATCTGTATTAGATAGGATATTTTAATTCGAAGGCAACGGATGGAATCTTGATTTCCAACTAGTTAAACCAAGAGATGGTGATACATAACGCCCTGATAGTTTAGAGTTGCATGAGATTTAGACTCTCTGATTCTACACAGTAACTAAGACCTTTACATCATTACCCAGATGATTTGGTATACGTATATGGCTCTTTATGTTGTGATTTGGGTGCATATCCATTATGATATGTTTGATATATTTGAATGTCACATAATTATGAAATCTTTGCTTCATATATTTATTTGAATTCGGCTTAGTCACTTGAATTATTTGATCATCATGCTGGAGACCTTCATTCGCTTTGCTCTTTCTGCTAATTCCTTTAAAATAATATGATTTTTTTCTAACCATGGGATCCATGATATGGTATTATTTGGTAAGCTACTACGCCATAATATTTTTTATTTGACATAAGATGTGCTCAGGAGATGGCGATACGTAACGTCCTGACAATTTGATATGTTATGTTCAATATGTAATACGTTCTAAACATGGCTAATAGAATTTAGTATGTCTGATATAAATTCGATCATGCTATGTATATTATATATTAGTTGATCTATTCTTACTATTAGAAAATACATTTGATTTGATAAGCTTATATTTGATCATATTTTGTATCATATTCTTATTTGAGCTATATGTAAAACTGTATAAGATCATATTTAGTATAACTGTATAATATGATTTGTAAATTTACTATATATTTTAAAGTCATGTGGATAATGTGAAGACTATTGAATAGTAGACTCATAAATCCGAGCAACTGTTTTCCAAAAGAAATCGATTTAAGATCTGCCTAGGTAGAAAATCAAGTATGTTAAATTTTCAGAAGACTTTTTAGTTATCAAATTAGTAGTTTGATGTAGTAGGAAGTGATGAAAGATTGATGTACTTTTCTTTTTTAGAGAGATTGATAATTTAGATACTAATTGATGAATATTGTAATTGGTAGACTTTGATATTGGCGTATGTTTGGATATTTTAAATTAATTGATAATTATGACATTTATTTAAATCGCCTTGTAGTTGTTTAGTTCTCATAGCTATTTGTTATGATGGGATTTATCCGGAGATCACACAGTCATAGTTTAAATAAAAAATAAACAAATCGGATCCAGAGTATAACAATATAGTATCAGAGCAATTATGAGAGTTTAATATCCATAACCATCTAATCTTATGTCACACCAATTGATATTATAGGATATATGAAATTTAGTATTAGTATAATCTTGGATTTAGATTAGCTGTTAATGTAATATCTAGTTTTAAGTTATGGTTAGGAGGCTAGGAGATTTGAGGATAGGTGATTGTAGATGTTGTGTTTAGCTGATTATAACAATTAGACTTATATAAAGAAGATTCTTGATATGGATAAGGATTAAAATGATTAAGTTTTATCCTTTTAAAGGCGAGAGCCAGCTGCAAGATGTATATGTGCTATCCACTTACATATTTCTACTAAGTTTGTTAAGTCAATGAAAATTGACTCATTTTTTTTACCCATGATTCTTTGATAATTAGTAAGGAATGCCTTGACCACAACATATATTCATATATTTAATTAATATCATCGATTCATCTACATTCACTTGTGTTGCTCAGAAACTAGAAAAAGTCTATAACATTGTAAATATTAGGATAAGTTACTGCCCTTAAATGGCATAAGCTACTCCTATTTTAAGTCTATGGTATATATTTGGTTAAATGTTGATGATCTTAATTTTAATTTTAGGGGTGAGTAACTTGAATCATACTATGTCACTGACCATTTGATTATTAGTACTTATACGAGAAAGTACAAAGACCACATAAGATAGAAGTTCGTTTAATAGCAATGGTGTACCATAGATGTTTTCTCTTGATTTGTTAGAATACTAGGAAGACACTTGTGGATATGTATATAATCTTTTTAAAGTTATCCTTTAGGCCTTGTACCTACTTTCAATATGGATTACTTCTAGTTCCATGATAAGTAGATTGCTAAGTATAGATAATTTATATTCAGATGTGAGAGAAGACCATAAAGGATATTTAGTCTATTATCGTGATTTGGCATTAGATCCAGCTTCTTAAAGCTACCAAATTAGAAGAGAACATCGACGATTCATGTTTTCTATTAGATCTCCAAAACATTATAATTGTATAAAATATAGATGATTCTAACAACGTACTATGATGTTAGGACTTATGTATCTCAAGTTGAAAATACTTATAGAAGTTAATTGACATACTCTTATGATATTTTAAATAGTTTTAGAGAGTAATTATAAGTCATAATGAAGTTGTTATTATTATGATATATATCCTAGCTGTTTTGGCATATGCTCAATCTATTGATTTTATTGGCAATAGTATGACAATTGCGAACTATTAAACAATCATATGAAAATTAGTTAGTCATTAATCTTTTCTCACCATATGCCTTTAGTTATGTCAAAATAAGTTTATTTGTTGATTGATTAAGTTGATTAACTAGATCTGATCTTAAATATATAGACATATTAAATCAAATATACATATTAATCTTATTACAAATGCTCCTTAAGTATGGATCTATTTGTCGTAGTAATCTGATCTTGATTGAGTAATCCCTTACTCTTATTCCATAGCATTAGAAATCAGTATCAATAATTTATTAACACTAAGATATATTGTTAAAATCTATCAAATTTTGAAGACAAAATTTTCTTAAGGGAGACAGGATGTTATACCCTACACTTTTACAATACATTAATGAATTTAATAATTTTTACGTTAGATCAATTAATTAATTATGAGAATCCATTAGTGAGTTTAAGTAATTTGATTTAGTCTAATTAACCCAATTATGAAAGGCTATTAGTTCAAAGATACTAGTAAGAGCAGCTCACTAGCTTAGTTAAAATTCTGAATTTCGATGTAGTGGACAATAGCTTACTAAAATAATAATAACTTTCAATAGAAAATTTAGATTGAGCTATAGTTGATATCGTTGGAAAGAGAATGAAAAGATATATAAATTTGTAGAAGACCAATGTTACTAATTTAGATGTTTTAAGAGTCATAAGTATCAATTATTAGTTTTAGAAAAAGACTATCAATGGGAAACAAGTCTTAATAGAATTAAGATTTAAATTAGGAAACAAGAGAAAGGATAATTAAAGTTAACCATGACATGAACAATTATTTAGAAGTAGAATACAATAAATTTGAGTATGATTAGAGTTCTAATTAGTGAGTAGAAAGTTATAATTGAAATCTTACTCGAACTGGGATTCTGCATACAGATTTACTTGACACAGTCCTACTGTTTTAAGCATAACTTCGCATATAAAATTCTAATAGGTAATACAAATTGCATTAAAAAGATTACTTTAAAGTTCTATAAATTTTTTGAAGATCATACTTTTAAAATAAATTGTTTATTAGTCAGAATCAGGACATCTTTGGACATGTATAGAATCTGTCATATTTTTTGGATTCGGAGTACTCAGGACAGTAAGTTAGTAAAATATGGATAATTCTTTACACGAAAGTCTAAAAATTATGAGATTAGTGGATTTGAAAATATAAGAAAAAGTTGTACAACTTTGTAGAAGAGAGATTTTATTAATTCTGACGTTTAAGGGGTTATATTTAGAGGTTTTAGAAAAGAAAATTGCATACTGCAAAAACAGAGTTCGATTTGTACTCGGATTTCTACTTTAACTTGAAGAAAAAGTCTTGTAGGATGAAGCTCCAACCCTAAAGAATAAGGAAGAGTTAATATTGTGTATATAAAGGAAAATTAACTATAAATAAGCCCTTGGATTCGTAATGAAGCCATTAGGAAGTGCAACTCTTCTTGAAGGGTAAGTTTATGGTGTTATTCTTATGAGGAAAGAGATAAGAAATGGTTAAACTCCATAGGAGTTGATTCTAATACTTGATGTTGATTTCAGAAATTTAGAGAATGTATAAAAAAACTTAGAGAATGTGAAAAAGAACTTAAAAGATGAATAAACTATAGATATATAGTAAGGAAGTTATAGGAGAACTAAGAACCAATCTTTCTTCAAGCGGTAGATAGAAAACTTTAAGCATTATCTATTTTATACCAAAAACTATATTATATTTAAAAGTTTTCAAATGCTAATAAATTGATAAAAAGCTTGATATATATATATATATATATATATATATATATATATATATATATATATATATATATATATGTCTAGTTCATGATAATCAAGTTTCATATTTTTCTGATCTTATTTACTATTCAGTCCATGATTATTCTCTCAGTGTATGGAATTTGTCCATTCAGTCTTTTTTGTTTTTAACTATGATCACTGCGTTACAACTATTTGTTCTCCTTGGTCTGATATTCAATTGTGTGAAAATTCTGACAAAAATTTATTTTGTATGTTATCTTCATGTCTAATAAATTTCATAATTTTTTTAACTCTTGATATTTATTCTATAGTTATGTTGTTAGACTATACAATCTGTCTAGACAATTTTAAAATCTCAACTTGTAAATCTTCTAGCTCATTCGATTCATATCCAAACATACTAAATTTTGTGGATACCGTTGTTATATTATATTTGGCCTTTCTATTAATTTTTAGAATTTTCATATCCCGTTTGTTATTTACTTTACTCTCTGTTTTGATTTGCTAAAATTTTATTAGAGTTGAATTTCTAAAATGAAAGCAGGATTTCAAAATCATATCAAACCAATCAAAAAATTGATGAAATTTTGTCCACATTTTACACATGATCTATTTGACATGTTCGCCAAGTTTGGTAATTTTTGAACCTTTTTGATAATATTCGGCCTATTTGTTGATCTTTCAGTTCTTAAAATTAATTCTAGTGGCTGAAAAATATGTTTATTTATCTAGACATTCTGAGAAAATCCTTGAAGTTTACTTTTCAGTCCAATAACATGTTGGCATTAGTTTTACTCTGATTTTCTTCCTATATGATCATGATGACTCTTTAAGTGACTATTTTATATATAAAAGTATATATTTTAATTCTTATATGTATGTTTCACTTTGTTAATTCAATTTCTAGATATTTACTCATCTTATGTTCATGTTATCTCATTGTCATATTTTATGAGTATGTTTAGACATTTTCATCTTAAGGAGATGTAGGGCTTGATTCTAGTATAAGCATCCGTATTGGATATGTCATTTAAGTTGAAGACAAATGGTGGAATCATGATTTTCACAACTAAATCAGAAGACAATGATACGTAACGTCTTGATAGTTTGGAGTTTGGTAGGACTTGGACTCTTCGATTTTGCGTAGTAATCAAAACATTTACATCATTGCCTATATGCTTTGGTATACGTGTATAGCTCCTTATGTTGTGGTTTGAGCTCATGTCCATCATGATATGTTTAATATGTTTGATTGACAAATAAATATAAAATTTTTAATTCACACGTTCATTTAAATTTTTTGATCATCTTGTTTAGCGAATTCCTTTGAAATCATATGAATCTGTCATAACCATGTAATCTGTGATATAAATATGATTTGATAAGTTATTACACCATGATAGTTGTTATTTGACATGAGTTGTGCTCGGGGAACGGCGATAAATTACGCCTTGACAATTTGATATATTATATTTAATATGTGATACGTTCTGATCATGGCTAATAAAATTTGATATAGTTAATATGAGTTCGATCACGACATATATGTTATATGTTAGTTGATCTATTCGTACTATTAGAAAACACATTTAATTTGATAATCTTATATTTGAGCATGGTTTGTATTATCTTCTTATTTGTAAGTTCATATTTAATATAATTATATAATGTGATTTACAAATTTACTATATGTTAAGTTATGTGGATGGTTCGAAGTCGACTGAGTGGTAGACTCATAAATCCGACCAACTGACTTTTAGAAGAAATCGATTCAAGATCTACCTAAGTGGGGAATCAAACATGTTAAATTTGTAGAAGACTTTTTAGTTGTTGAATTAGTAGTTTGATGTAATAGAGAATGATGAAAGATTGATGTACTTTTCTTTATTTTAGAGAGATTGAGAATTTAGATACTGATTGATGAATATTGTAATTGATGGACTTTTGTGTTGACTGTGTTTAGATATTTAGATTAATTGATGATTATAACATTTATTTAAATCACATTGTGGTTGTTTAGCTGTCATAGATGTTTATTATGATGAGATTTATCTCAAGATTATGCATTCAGAGTCCGAGTAAAAAGAAAAAGAACCAAATCCGGAGCGTAACAATTTTACTTTCCAAATCAAGTCTGAATCTAAGGTGACATTTGAGAACACTGAGTAAAAAAGTTAAATCATGTAAAAATAGTTTTTCCACTGGATTTGTACAAATTTTAAATGATGAAAGGCTACATTAAAAATGTTATTTGAAAAACTTGATAACATAAAAGATTTGGGGTCTTAATTTACCAAAAAAACCCACAATATATTCTTTATGGAAGAGGAGAATAAATTGTAATTTTAGTAGCACATGAGGGATAAGAAAGACTTTCTTTCAAAAATCTCTTCTTTTTGCCCAAAAAATTAGTCATTGATTGCTTTTTTAAATAGTGGAGCGAGAGAGAGAGAGAGACATAGTTATGTCTATCTCTTTCTTGAGGTGGAAAAATCACTTTTTGAACAAACCAAAATGGCCTTGCATTGTTTGGGAATACCATTTGTTTTAAAATTGAGATTTTCTCTAGTTCTTCCAATGTTTGTCTTGTAGTTCAAACTATTTTTGTAATCCGCCGATAAATCACATGGCTTATGAGTGATTCTACATCAATTTGCTTATGAGTATCACAGACGGAGCTTCAAATGGAAGAATAACTAATCCAAGAGAACAAGTAGCTGATCACAAATGAGAAACATTCTTTCACATTGGCATTTATTTTAACTAACATAAATCATATTGAACATGCACTCAAAAAATGTAGAGTCAATACGGCACATCTAAAATCAAACAATTTTATGCATTTAGTGCATATCATATGATTCTTGGTTTACCTACTGAATTGTGGTTACGGAAAACCCTTTCCTCAAAAGTGTATTATGCATTTTTTTAAAAAAAAGAGTTTTGCGGTTTTTGTTCTTTCTAATCTATTTATTTAGAAAACTCCTTGTGATCTCTCTATGTAATATAACTTCTTAGAATGACACTTTTATTAGGAAGATATTCCAAAAAAATTAAAAATCCCCAAATACTTTGAAGATCCCTTCAAAAAGATCCTTTTCAAATAAAAGTGAGATTACAAGAAATTTTTGCTAAATACATAGATTAAAGTGAGGTTTTCATAAATTAAATGGATTAAATAGATCAAAACTAAAAGACTACAAAAATATTATGGTATCAACAATATAACAATTAGGACACATATATGTTTAAAATTAGGTTTCTTTACTTTTGATCTCTACAATCTTTCAATATTCTGTATTAATCCCTACAATCTTCATATTTACTTTAAACTCCTATAATCTTTGAACCCTTCTTCAAAAATCCTTCCAATTAGCAACCATAATGTATATATATATATATATACTAAGAATATTTGCAGACTTTTCCTAACATATTTTGATTGAAATATAGTACATGGAAGAAATATTCAACTAGTATATCTTTTTTACAATTTTTAGTGAGTTTTTTTAAGGAAAATTCAAAGATTGTAGGTGGTTTAAAATAAATATGAAGATTGTATGAAGTAAAATGAAATATCATAACATTATATGGACCCAAAAGTTTAAAAAAGGGTCAAAATTATAAAGGCTACGCCACTGCATTTCTTCCTCTAGTCCGAAATTGGAGAAGAGTAATACTTGTTGCAATGCCCACACCAGACATTGTAGCAAGTATTACTCATTTAAGAAAGGTGTACCATTGCAAATCACACGATGACACGAAGCCAAAAATCATGCCAGTATCTTAATCAGAGCCAACTCTCTGAAATCACCCCAAGTAAATCTTAATATGCACACACACTTTACCTACTATAGAAGTATATTTTATTGAGTAAATAGAAGTTACAGGGTCTGATGAAGTGCGGCATAAGACGTAGTACCTCAGGGTCCGTGTGCTACTCGTGCCAACATAATAGAATTGAGAATCAGAGACAATTTGACACAAAAATAGAACCAGAGACAGTGATTAATTGATTGCAAATTTCAATTGAAAGTAGGTAGAAGAGTTGAAAAGCAGTTATAGATCTCATACATATATAGTTGGTGATTTACATAAACCTTAAACATAAGAACAGATTAACTTGTCAATTAAACTACTACGAAAAGAATAAATTAACTCATCTAGGTGATGACAGGTGTGGCAATTGTGGCACATGCCATCTTCTACTTCATTTAGCTAGTAAAATTTCTCATGGGCCATAATCTCTCTTGCTCTCTTTTTATCTCTTATATCTAATACCTTATAGAGTAGTGATGCATGACGCTGCTTCAGTCAGCATCTAGCGTTGCGCCTCCTTTTGGTACATATGCTCAAGGCAAGTCCTTCGTGCCACTTTTTGAAGTTTCAAACAAAAAAAGGGACCTTCTTGAAAAAAAAAAAAAATTCAAGATAAAGCTCTCAGATTAGACATCCAAATTTAATTGAGCTAAAAAGTTGTATCCTGTGGAAAAAAAAAAAATCATTTAGGGAGAAATTGTTTGCCATTATTAGAATTAAAGTTTTCCTCATATAAGATAAATAATACATATTTGACTGAGTGATGCTTGCTGCAATGCTCCCCGTGTTGCAATGGGGAGCATCGCAGCAAGTAAAAAAAAAATATTTTTTTTTTTAGATGGGTTGTCCTACTTGTATGTAGAGTGCAATGTTTGATTGGACAATTAAAAAAATTTAAAAAATAAAAAATCGTTAGTAGGCTTGGCTCATTAAGATATGAAAAATAGTATAGTAACATAATTTCCTAACATCACCTTTTGACACGCTCAAGTGACATGCACATATTTGAAGAGGGTGTTAATGTATGCTAAAAAACGGAAAAAAACACATTTCTGTATGAAGGGGGAGCCGCCAGTGCCCCTCCGCGTTGAAACACATTTTTTTGAATTTTTTTGAAGTGTTCAACCAAAATTCCGACGGTATATTCGGAAAGTTCATGTCATCCTTGAGCCGATTGTACATTTTTTTTCAAAAAAAAAAAAAACTTTTAGTATGCACTCAGTTTGCATGTAAAGAAAAAAAGCAGACAAAAATATACAGTCGGCTCGGAGCCGACCCTAACTTTCCGGATGTACTGTCAGATTTTTGATCGAACGCTCCCAAAAATTTAAATCCACCAAGAAAATAAAAAAAAATGGGACGAGCTCAATATGCAGCCGATCCGATGCCAAATCGGACGGCGTCCTGCACTGTTGCGCGCAGTGTAGCAAGCATTACTCTTAATGTAAAACTTTGTAAATCACTCGTTTCAAAATCATTGATTTTAAACAGGTGAAAGTTTCTTACTTTAAAATCAGGGAATATTTGTTGGGTTTTGTAAAACAAAACAAGAGGGGTGCTTCAATCTTCTTGTTTTGGTTTACAGTGGGTCTTTGCTATAAATGAAAACAAGAGAATCGGGCTATCAAGTGGGTAGACATGCCTAAACGGGATTTTGTTTTACATTATTTTACATCATTCCAAATAACGGAAAACATCATAAAATGAAACAATTGTTTCAAATTACGTTATTTTACGTTAAAACAAGTAACCCTTAAATGGCATATCTCATCAATTTTTACCTTTGTGTTCCATTCATTCTGCATAGAACAAGGAGTAGTATTTGGTGCACTAAGAGTCATCACAGCAAGTTGAGTCATCTTGCAATGCAAGATGTCATTAGTCAGTTGGGTGGGGGGCACATGGGTCGTGCAACTTTTCAACGGGTGGACCAAACAAGCATTAAATGCGAGTGCAGGACTCTGAACGTAATGTGTATGCATGACAAATATTTCATGGACATGATAAATACCATTTGTCATGCCCATTAAGCATTCGTCATGCCTAAAAAATATTTATCATGCCTATAAATTTATGCACATATGCGTAGGGATGATAATTACTTTTTAAACACGACAGATACTTCGTAGACATGACAAATACTATTTATCATGCCTACGAATTGTTTGTCACGTCTGTAAAATATTTGTCATGTCAAAAAATTTGTACACAGATACGTAGAGATGACAAATAATTTTTAAGCATGACAAATATTTTGCGGGCATAACAAATAGTATTGATCATACCCACGGAATATTTGTCGAGCGTATGCGCATTTGTCACACTCAGAATCCTGCATTCGTATTTAATGTCTGTGTGACCCACCTGTTGAAAAAGTTATCTCCCCCATCTAGTTGAACCAATGACATTTTGCATTACAAGATAACTCAACTTGCTGTACTGACCCTCAGTGTAGTGAGTATTACTTTAGAACAAGCAACAACCATTACTCACAAAATGGGCCAAGTTGGCCCCGCATGTGCACAAGATCAACTCGTTAGGTTGGGGCGTTAAATTTAAGATTTGATTAAAAATAAGCATCGAAAAATATTAAGTATTTACAAAAGAGTTTCTGTAATTCAACTATTTTGTAACAAGCCCTCATAGTTCTCAGGAATTGGTTCAAGACCCTTGAATGTTACAAAAAAAACCTCTAAGAGTGTTACTAAAAAAAGTCTCGAAAAGACTTCTTTGTAAGAAATTAAGATTGTAAAAACTTATTTGTAAATAGTAAAATTAGGAGGAGTTATTTGTAATATCAAGAGTTTTAGATGATATTTAAAAAGCCATAAATTTAAACGTCTCTTCTCTCATATTTGTCTGAAGATAACCCTTCCGCTAGCCTAGAGAACCTAAAGTATTACCTTAAATTCTGAAATACATACCTACTTAACCAAACTGAAATCATCACTCCAACGATGGAAACGAGGTGGTAATATAATAAGAAAAAGAAAGTTGCAAATGTATTATGAGAACCTTTATAAATAGTTGCATACCGAAAGCCTCTTGATTGTCCCTAAGGTATTTGGGTTTATTAAAATTGAGAATTTCAAATATGTTGTGAGTAATTAGGACTTACATCATTGTAGTAAGTTCTATCAATAGCTCTCTTTTATGTCGATTTTTTTATATTTTTTAACATAGTTAGTAAACTTGCAATTTACCTTCCCTATAATTTTAAATTTTAAAGAACAAAGATAAGGATTTGAGTATGTAAAAAAGAAGAAGATAAGATTAAGGATATATTATTTTTTATTTTAGCAATTTATGTATATGTACCCTTCTAAACCACTGTATTTGTATCTATACCCCCGACTCTCAAATAATATATGAGATACCCCCAACAACCTCTAAGTCATTGCGGTTATATCCTTAAGGTTATAGAACCACTAAATCTTGAGGAATATTCACAGAATATTTCAGATTATCTCCATTCGGGCTGACGGTGATGGAGGTGGGCGACGATGGTACTGGGCAGCGTAGCCGATGCCGTTTCCAGTGATGGCAGTGGCGGTGGTGGTGCCAAAGGTGAGGGCGAGGAGGTGGATGCAGGGGGCGTAGATGTGGAGAGAGAGAGAGAGAGAGAGAGAGGAGGGGGTGGGGGAGTACCCAACTCACCTGGGCGATGTCGCCAATGGCGACGAGGACCATCGGGACGATGAGGTGGTGGCATGAATCTTGATATGCCTCTCCATACTGAGATGCCCTCCAAGCTGCCGTCAACGCTGCCTATGACGAAGGGTGTCTCATCTTCCTCTGCCCCTACCCTGCTACAGTGGTAGCTGAAACAAGAAAGCATGCCTCGACTTTGCCTTAGCATTCTCCATGGGATCCTCCGCCGCAGCCATGCCTTCAACAACGAGAAGCTCTCTTTGACGTGGGCACTTCCTGCCCCACCTCCCCCACCCAGCTCAGCCACGCTCTCTGATGGCTTGAATCTCTTGAACCCTTCAAGCTTGCTGCACACCATGCCTCCCTTCTACGAATCCCCCAAGAGAGGAAAAAATGCACCTTAGATGTTCGACGAAATGCCTACCTCAGGAGCCTCTGCCCCAGCATGTTGCGGCCCCAGTCATGCCTTTGTCGCCACCGAGCAGTTCTGAGGAGAGGACGGCTGGCAAGGTTGCTGATCCTCAAGGTTGATTCATCTGTACGGGGTTCCAAGGAGGGGATTGCAGTCGCACATGGGGAGGCATCCGAGAGGAGGTTGTTGCGGCAAAGCTGGCAAGTGGAGTCGGACAACAGCTAAGTGGGGTCGATGCACTCGAGGTGGAACGCATGGCTACAGCCGCAATGTGGCAGCAGGGGAAGTCGATCGTTATAGAACTTATAGAGGCAGATGACGTGGTCAAAAGGGTCCTTGACACTACCAATATGATGGCCTTGTAGAGGAACACTAGGAGCGCATTGATGAAGGATTGGTCCACCCCAGCGTTGTGCAAGTGGAAGGACTGTTGGAGCTGGCCCTGGAAGGTAATCGCGTTGTCGGTGTGGTCGGGGTCCTTGCCGGCGGGCCGTAGGAGGCGGATGAGGAGATGGAGCGGGCCGGAGATAAAGAAGATGAACGAGAGGATCATTATGGTAAGGAGGATGTTGAGCTCTATTTCAAGGGCAAGCAGAACCAAGCACCACAAGCCAAGAGCTAATGGTGGAGTAGCACGTGTTGAGCAATTTGTGTCTTTATTCTACTCTCATATTTTTGTGATAATAAACAATGAAAATATTAGTAATAAATATTATTTACATTTCCTTTAATAGATTACTTTAATCTATTTTTATGCTGTCATTATCACTGTTATATTCTCAATTATAAACTTAGTCAATTTCAGGAAATCTTTTGTCATATCGATTATAGACTTAACTGGTAAATCGATTAAGTCTCTATCGCTAATCGATTAACACCTTATTTATAAGTTCTATCTCAGTTAATCGATGTTGTCTTAAATTAAATTACATAACTATGATCGATTGTGTGCTTTAGTTTTAACTTCGATTAACGTTATAGCTCTAATCAATTAAATGTTTTAGTTTCAACTTCGATTAATATTATTACTCTAATCGATTAACCGTTTCACTTCGATTACTGATATCTATCTAATCGATTAGTCTTAATATTATTGATATCTATCTAATACGATTGTATAATCAATTACTATGTTTACACTTTGATTATCGTTATCGAACAAATCGATTATTGTTTCATGACTAACCGATTATTGCTCAAATTGATTATGTTTTCAATGCTTATAACTTCGATTATCATTGTATGATTGATTGATTACTCTCGGCACTTACAACCTTAATTATCATTGTATGATTAATCGATTACTCTCAGTGCTTATAACTTTGATTACCGTCTTGTGTCTAATCGATTACTATGTTAGGATTAAATGATTTTGAGATTCGAATTAAACTTCAATTATCTTTATCTTCTCAAATCGATTAACCCTTATATCTAGCTTCGATTTTTAAGCTTTTTCACTTCGATTTTTAATATCTCCAAGCATGCGAGTTTGACTTTGATTAAGTGTATCTCTAAATTGATTATATATTATTTCTTCGACAATTATTGTTCAAACTAAGTGTTTACATAATGGACTTTTACTTTATTGAAACTTGTGATCTGTCTAACCATATTTGTGGCAGAACTTTTGTTGGTCATTGTGCTTACTCTCTTTTTATATTATACTGTCAACTTGTAAGAATGTATACACCTATAGCTGACATCTTTTTAGATATGTTCAGATTTCTTAGGACTCTAAACTGTTATATTATTATTGAATTTCTACTGCACTGACGCACAAGGCAGAAAAAGCTTAATCGCCTTTTCCATGTAACTTTATATTTCAGGTCTTTGACAGAAAGTTTCACCAACCAGTCTGAGGTTGTACTTGAGTGCACTAGACTGCAGGCACCTGAGTTAATATGAAGCCTTCTGGATAGTAGAAGATCTCTATGTCCTTCTGAAGAAATTCAAACATTAGACACAACGAGAAGCTCATCTCCAACGGATCTAGTTTTGCAGTCTAACGGACAGATTTTGAAGAATTCTAACTGGAGAGCAAATATAAGACATAAATACAAGAGAGCAACCTGAACTTAGTAAAGTAGAACATAAAGTCTGAAAAATCAAGAGCTCTACTAATAAGAAAAAGGTATTCAAGCTAATCAAAAAGCCTTGTTCACACTTGAGAGATCATATGAGAGAAAGGAGTCTTTCAGAGCTCAAAATCAACTTGTGCACTTTAAAGCTTTGGGGGTTGAAGATCAAGAATTGTATACTTTGTTCTTTTCTGTTTTGATTTCTTGATCTTATTTGTGTTCACTTGTAAACGCTTGCCTTGTCGAAGGTACTACTGTACTCTCATATTATGTCGTTATGTTGTTTCCTCTTCTTGATTTTTGGAAGAAAAGACATGTGGCATATAGGTGGTTGTTTCCTCTCCAGTGTGTTGAAAAGTGGATCAGCAGTTGTTGGGGGTTATATTTGACTAGCAAAAGGTTTGTACCTTGTGGTTGTTGTATAACCTGCAAGAAGTTTGTAGCTTATGTAGTGGATCTGCCAAGAAGTTACTTGGGGACTGGACGTAGGTCTGAATAGACCATACTAGTATAAATCTTTGTGTTCACTGTGTGTTCACTCTTTGGTGAAAGACAATCCATCAACGGCCCTCTATTGTTCGATGGTGAAGATTACTCTTACTAGAAGTGTACAATGGAGTACTCCTTTAAAGGATTGACTTAGATCTTTAGAGTGTATTTGAGGATGGTGACTACATTATTACTGTTCTGAGAGAAATATGGACAATTAATGACAAGCGCTTAATTTCTTTGAATAACATGGCCAAAAGTTTTACGCCCTCGAAATCTGGTTCAATACTCCGACTCACATCGGACTCTGAGTACGTAACATCTGCTTAACAATTGGATATGAGAGATAAACATATCACAAGATAATTTAAATAAATATCATTACTATCACATAGTCCAAATAAATAGTCAAATACCAAAGTCCACAAATTACAATATCCATCAAATAATATCTCAACTTTCAATCTCACCAAATAAAGAAAATTACATTAAATTTCTCATAACTAATCTTACTACATCAAACTACTAAATTGAAAATAATCTTCTAAAAACTCTTCCAAAGGTCCAACAGGCTCGACTTCCTATCTAGTCTGATCCTGAATCGATTCTTCATGAAAAATATTTGATCGGATTTATGAGTCCACCACTTAGTAGACTTCAAACTATCTACATGACTTAACATGTATTAACTTTTATAAATCACATTATATAATTATACTAAGCATGATGATTGGATCAAATTCTATATATAGTACAATAAGAAAATAATACGAAATATGTCATCTTTGTCAAATATCATCATACGAATATTTTCTAATACAAATACTTAGATTTGAAATAAGATGATCATATAGTCAAATTAGGATATTTAAATAACAAATTTCATGTTTCATATTATAATTCTCTAGCCAGTGCACTTATTGAACAAATAACCTTTAATCTATAAGAGGTTCACATAGTGCTTATCAAATTCTCACATGGCTAGCAACATGTTAACTTAATTATATTTTCAAGAGTTAATGTTCACATGCCATAGATCATAGTAGAGTCATAAGATCGTGAATGAAAGGCTAATCAGGATAGAGCATGATTATCAAATTTAAAGGGACAAAGGCTGATCAAGAGACTAATCAAAAGATAATATAGATAACTGATCAAATATGAACATGGCTAACCAAATAGGTGATTTAGATAGCATATGAGTATAGAAGATCATATCAAATTTCATAGCATAAGTCAAATCAGATGATCATATCAAAGGACATATTAATTATCATATTTACACTTCAATATATCGGATATGCAAACAATCACAACATAAGAAATAACCTACACAAATATCAATGCACCTAGGCAAGTGGCATAAAGGTTTTGTCTACTGCGCATAACTGCGGATACCCCATCTGTGTACCCATTTCCCGTAGGTTCTAACGTACCCTGCGAATGCTTTTATGGTCTGCCAAAAACTCTCCTACGATAGCACGGTCCATACACATATACTTTATATGTTTAGATCACATATATCTTAAAAAGATCAGAGATGTAAATCCATATGAGTTTAATGGTCAAACTCAATCAAACAGATTTAGTATTCTTTATTCACATAGAGTTGCGTATAGTGCCATAATAAATGTATTATAATCTAGAAATGTAAATCAAATTAAATTCCATTTAAGAAGGTCAAAATATAATTATTAATATATGAGTAATTTTATGAAATTATCAGAATTAATCTCATAATTTTTCGGCATAGATATCAAATTTCAGGACATAGAATAGTGAGAATAATCAAGATAGATATCAAGTGAATTAGAAAATAATAAAATCTAGTGAATAGGCTCATAGGATAACACTAAAAGTTTTGGCAAAGTTTCATGATTTTTTGGGTTAATTTGATATGATTTTAGATCCGCACATTGATTCCGGAAAGTCAACTTTAATACAATTTCAGCGAATCAAAACAGAAGAAAAAATAAATATCAAACGGGATCATAAAATTCTCAAACTTTACAAAGATTTCAAAAAAAATATAATAAAGATATGTACATAATTCTCAAACTTTACAGAGATTTCAAAAACAATATAATAAAGATATGTACATAATGTGGCATAATTTAGACATGAATTGAGTGAGATATAAAGTCTACAAGTTGGGATTTTAAAATTGTCTCAACAAATTGCATAGTCTAACAAAGAAATTATAGAATAAATATCAAATAACTTCAGAAAGTTTTCAAAGTTATTGGGCATAAATATGACATCCAAAATATGTTTCTATCAGAATTTCTTTTCAATTGGACATCGGACCAACGATAAACAATATTTGTAACTTAGGTGAACATAGTGAGAAACAAAATAAATTGAATAGATAGATTACATATGTTGAGAAAATAATCATAGAATAAATAGTAAATAAACCCATAAATATACAAAATTTGATAATCATGAAATAGACATATAGATTAACCTTCTTACTAATTGATTAACTTTTGAAAACTTTTAAAAATAATATAATTTTTAATACAAAATAGATCATGCTTAAGGTTATCTGCCTACCTTTAGAAAAAAGATCGGTTCTTAATGGATCTTAGAGTTCCTCCAAGCAAGTTCTACGACATCCATCCCTTCCAAGCTATTCTTCACATCTTCTAAGGTCCCAAAAGAACTTTCTCATGTTGAAGAATCATCCTCTTGCAGTCTAGTAACCTTCCCTCTCTTTTTCTCTCAAGAACAACATAAAAACTAGGATCTTTAAGCAAGGTTGTGGCTAGAGTATGGTATGCATGAATTTGAGTGATCATAAATAGTACTTTCCTCTCTTACAATCATTCTCAAACTCCTATCTTTTTCAGGTAGGAGTTACCTTAAAGAGACCTTCTCTTCATAGATAAACTTTCAATTCTAAATAGAACTCACCCAGATTTCTGACCAATTATGTTCATACCTAATGACCTTAACATTTGAACTAGTAAACGACATATTTAGGAAATATGATATACATAAAAGTTGTGGAATATTGAGCTTGGTTTCCAATGAGAGTTGTATCATCTAATTTGAAATTTTCTACATGAAGTTATACTTAAAAGACTAGGATTATGTCAACTAAATCTGTGTGCAGAATTTTAGATCGAATAGGATTCCAATTATGACTTTGCACCCATGACTTGGAGTCCTAAACATACATAAATTTATTGTATTCTACTTCTAATCTAACTCAAATACCTCTTATAACACTTTTTAGGTCGTAGTTAATTTTAAATGATACTCTTCATTGTTTCCTAGTTCAAATCCTAGTCCGATCACGACTTGTTTTCTACGGGTAGCCATTTTTAAAATTAAATGTCATTATTTTTTACCCTTAAAACATATGAATTAGTAAAAATGTTCTTCACAGACTTATATATATTTTTGTCCTCTTTCCAACTTTATCAACTATGCCTCAATCTGAATTTCGTATAGAAAGTTTGTTATTTTGTTATGTTGCTGTCTAGTACATCCGAACCAAGATTTTTAACTAAGTTAATAGGCTATTTTAATTTACTTAAATAGACTAATAGACCTTTACTAATGAGTTAATTAGATTAAATTAAATTATTTAAATTTATTAATAGATTCTCATCATTAATTAATTGTTCCAACTTAAATTAATTGAATTCATTAATATCTTGTAAAGGTATATGACATAGTATCCTCTCTCCCCTTAAAAAAATTTCGTCCTCGAAATTTGATTAGTCATAACTTAACAATTAATCTATTTTCCTATGAGGTAGGAAACCTAGCATAAGAGTATATTTATATGTGGCATGTATTGTTACTCTCTAGTTAGCTCTCCCCTTTAAAAGAAGCAACCTTAACATTTTGATCTAGTCTCGTGCCTAATTATAATTAGAAAAAGGATTTACACCTAAGCCCTCAAATCTAAGATCATACTGACCTATCTAACTTAAAATACTCTTAAGATCAGATAGTATGGCTTTAATGATCATATGGCAGTAGATGTTTAACCTCTCATAATTATTTTGATACCATGCTATTACGTCCCCAAAATTCGATTTAGTGCACTGACTCACATCGGAATTTGAATGCGTAACATCAGCTTAGGTAATAGATATGAGAGATAAACATAGTACAAGACAATTTAAATAAATGTCATTACTACCACATAGTCTAAATAAATAGCCAAATATCAAAGTCCACAAATTACAATATCCATAAAATAATATCTCAACTCTCAATCTCACCAAATAAAGAAAATTATATTAAATTTCTCATAACTAATCTTACTACATCAAACTACTAAATTGAAAAATAATCTTCTAAAAACTCTTCCAATGGTCCAACAAGCTTCACTTCCCACCTAATCTGATCCTGAATCGATTCTTCCTAAAAAAATATTTAGTCGGATTTATGAGTCCACCAGGCTTCAAATCATCCACATGACTTAACATATAGTAACTTTGCAAATCACATTATATAATTTTACTAAGCATGATGATTGGATCAAATTGTACATATAGTACAATAAGGAAATGATATGAAACATGTCAACTTTGTCAAATATCATCATATGAACATTTTCTTATACAGATATTTAGATCTGAAATAAGATGATCATATAGTCAAATTAGGATATTTAAATAACAAATTTTATGTTTCATATTATAATTATCTAGCCAGTACACTTATCAAACAAATAACCTCTAATCCATAAGAGGTTCACATCAAACTCAGATGGCTAGCAACATATTAACTTACTTATATTTTCATGATTCAAAGTTCAAATGTTATAGATCATAGTAGAGTCATAAGATCATAAATGAAAGGCTAATCATGATAGAGCATGATTATCAAATTTAAAGGGACAAAGGCTGATCAAGAGACTAATCAAAAGATGATATAGATAGCTAATCAAGTCTGAACATGACTGATCAAATAAGTGATTGAGATAGCATATGAGCATAGAAGATCATATCAAATTTCATAGCATAAGTCAAATCAGATGATCATATCAGATGACACATTAATTATCATATTTACACTTCAATATATTGGATATGCATCCAATCACAATCTAAGGAGCAACGTACACAAATATCAATGCACCTAGGCAAGCGGTACAAAGGTCTTGGCTACTATGTAGAACCACGGATACCCTATCTGTATACCCATTGCCTGTGGGTTCTGACCTACCCTGCGAATGTTTATATGGTCTACCCAAAAGTCTCCGATGGTGGTACTGTCCATACACATATATTTTATATATTTAGATGACATATATCTTAAAGAGATTAAACATATAAATTCATAGGAGTTTAATGGTCAAACTTAATCAAACAAATTTAGTATTCTTTATTCACATAGAGATGTGCATAGTGCCATAATAAAGTGTATTATGATCTAGAAATGAAAATCAAATTAAATTTCATTAAAGAAGACCAAAATATATTTATTAAGATATGAGTAATTTTATGAAATTATCATAATTAATCTCATAATTTTTTGGCATGGATATCGAATTCTATGATATAGATTAGTGAGAATAATCAAGATAAATATCAAATGGAATTATAAAATAATAAAATCTAGTGAATAAGCTTATAGGATCACACTAAAAGTTTTGGCAAAGTTTCATCATTTTCTAAGTGAATTTGATATGATTTTGGATCAGTACATTGATTCTAGAAAGTCAACTTTAATAGAATTTCAGCAAATCAAAATAGAGGACAAGCGATATAAAGTCTACAAATTAGGATTTCAAAATTGTCTAGACAGATTGCATAGTCTGACAAGGATATTATAGAATAAATATCAAATAACTTTAGAAAATTCTCAAAGTTATTGGACACGGATATAACATCCCAAATAAGCTTCTTCCAAAATTTCAGCTCAATTAGACATCGAACCAAGGAGAAACAATATCTATAACTCAGGTGAATATAGTGAGAAACAAAACAAATTGAATGGATAAATTACATATGTTGAGATAATAATTATGGAATAAATATTAAATAAGACCATAAATATATGAAATTTGATAATCATGAAATAGACATATAGATCAACCTTCTTACTAATTAATTAACTTTTGATTTTTTTTTTTAAAATATAATTTTTAATACAAAATAGATCATGCTTAAGGTTATCCGCCTATCTCTTGAAGAAAGATCGATTCTTAGTAGATCTTAAAATTCCTTCAAGCAAGTTTCACGACATCTAGACCTTCCAAACTCTTCTTCACATCTTCTAAGGCCCCAAAAGACTTTCTCATGTTGAAGAATCATCCTTTTGCAGCCTAGTAGCATTCCCTCTCTTTTTCTCTCAAAAACAACATAAAAACTGGCCTCTTTAAGCAAGGTTGTGGTTAGAGTATGGTATGCACGAATTTGAGTGATCATAAATAGTATTTTCCTCTCTTACAATCATTCTCAAACTCCTATTCTTTTCAGGTAGGAGTTATCTTAAGAGAGACGTTCTCTTCATAGATAAGCTTTCAACTATAAATAGAACTCATCCAAATTTCTAGCAGATTATGTTCATGTCCAATGACCTTAAAATTTGAACTAGTAAACGACATATTTAAGAAATATGATCTTCATAAAAGTTGTATAATGTTGAGCTAGATTTCCAATGAGAGTTGTATCATCTAATTTGGAATCTATACGTAATGTTATACTTAAAATACTAGGATAATGTCAAGTAAATATGTGCGTAAAATCTTAGTTCGAGTAGAATTCTAATTATAACTTTGCACCTATGACTCGCAGTCTTAAACATACTCATATTTATTGTGTTCTACTTCTAATCTAACTCAAATACCTATTTATAACACTTTTTAGGTCGTAGCTAACTTTAATTTTACTTTTCATTATTTCCTAATTCAAATCTTAGTCTGATTACGACTTATTTTTTATGGGTAGCCCTTTCTCAAATTAAACATTGTTGCTTTTAACCCTTAAAATATCTGAATTAGTAAAAATGTGCTTCCACAGAGTTATATATCTTTTTGTCCTCTTTCCAATAGTACAAACCATGCCTCAATCTGAATTTTATACAGAAAGTTATCGTCATTCTATTATGTTGTTGCCTAATACATCTGCACCGAGATTTTTAACTAAGTTAATAGACTATTTTAATTTACTTAAATGAACTAATAGACTGTTACTAATGAGTTAATTAGATTAAATTAAATTATTTAAATTCACTAATCGGCTCTCATAATTAATTAATTAATTAGTCCAACTTAAGTTAATTGAATTCATTAATATCTTGTAAAGGTGTATGACATAACATCCTCTGTCCACTTAAAAAAATTTCGTCCTTGAAATTTGATTAGTCATTACTTAACAATTAATCTATTTTCCTATGAGGTAGGAAACTTAGCAAAAGGGTATGATTATATGTGGCATGTATTATTACTCTCTAGTTAGTTCTCCCCTTTAAAAGAAGTAACCTTAACATTTTGATCTAGTCTCATGCCTAACCCCTAACTATAATTAGAAAAAGGATTTACACCTAAACGACCTTCAAATCTAAGATCATCCTAACCTATTTAACTTATAATATTCTGAAGAACGGATGGTATGCTTTAATGATCAGATGGCAGTAGATATTTAATCTCTCATAATTGCTCTAGTACTATACTATGACGTCCCCGAAATTTGATTCAGTACACCGACTTGCATCGGAATATGAGTATGCAACATCAGCTTAACTAATGGATATGAGAGATAAACATACCATAAGATAATTTAAATAAATGTCATTACCATCACATAGTCCAAATAAATAGCCAAATATCAAAGTCCACAAATTATAATATCCATCAAATAATATCTCAACTCTCAGCCTCACCAAATAAAGAAAATTATATTAAATTTCTTATAAATAATCCTACTACATCAAACTACTAAATTGAAAAATAATATTCTAAAAACTCTTCCAAAGGTCTAACATGCTTGAATTCCCACCTAGTCCGATCCTGAATTGATTTTTCCTGAAAAAGTATTTGGTCGAATTTATGAATCCATTACTCAGTAGGCTTCAAACTATCCGCATGACTTAACATCTAGTAACTTTGCAAATCATATTATATAATTTTACTAAACATGATGATCGGATCAAATTCTACATATAGTATAATAAGGAAATAATACGAAGTATGTCATCTTTGTCAAATATCATCATACGAACATTTTCTAATATAGATATTTATATATGAAATAAGATGATCATATAGTCAAATCAGCATATTCAAATAACAACTTTCATGTTTCATATCATAATTCTCTAGCTAGTGAACTTATCAAACAAATAACCTCTAATCCATAAGAGGTTCACATAGCACGTATCAAATTCTTACTTGGCTAGCAACATGTTAACTTAATTATATTTTCATGATTCAAAATTCACATGTCGTAGATTATAGCAGATATAATAAGATCATGAATGAAAGGCTAATTAGGATAGAGTATGATTATAAAACTTAAAGGGTCGAAGGTTGATCAAGAGACTAATCAAAAGATGATATAGATAGCTAATCAAGTATGAACATGGCTGACCAACTAAGTGATTTAGATAGCATATGAGCATGGAAGATCATATCAAATTTCATAGCATAAGTCAAATAAGATGATTATATCAGAGGATATATTACTTATCATATTTAGACTTCAATATATCGGACATGCATCCAACCACAACATACGGAGCAACCTACACAAATATCAATGCACTTAGTGTAGACACGCTAATTTTGACATCATTTTGAGTAAATTTCATATCATATAATAATACCTCAGAATGGTCTGATATTTAATCATTAATTAATTTTTATTAATATTTTTGAGTGTCAGGTTTAACATATATGTTTAAGTTAATCAATTAAATTGATTTTAGCTCAAATTTCAGTTAAAATATGAAGAAGTCTAAAAGACGTCGACCCATGTGGACGCCATTTAGAGTTTATTCTTATTTTAGCATCTTAAATTTGAATTTTAATCAATTGATTAATTAGCTAAAAGGCGTCTGTAAGAGTGGACGCGTTTTAGGTTTCCTAGGCTATTTTAACTTCTCTTCCGGATGTTTATCCTTATCTTAATTAGTGTAAAAGACGTCTACACATGTGGACGCGTTTTACCTGATAAAGATAAAGATAAGTTTTCCCGGATATTTATCCTTATCTTAAGTAATCTGAAAGGCGTCAGCCATCTTGGACGCGTTTTAGATAATTATAGATAAAGATGAATTAATCAGTATTTATCTGTCAGTTAAGATAGATAAATCCGAAGTTTTTTTAATGTTAATCACGAACGCAGAAGAGGTCTATAAATACCTTACATGTTGAAGAGTAAAAAAGTTAAGCGTAATTTGAAGTTAAGCGTGATCTTGAGAGAGAGCATAATCTTGAGCGATAGTGAGTTGAAGATCGAAGCAACGACGTCGGAACGCCGAAGCGCTGCTGTTTCCAGAAGTCGGCGTCCATTCTTCATCCAATTCAAGGCTTCATCCAGTCGGCATAAGTGTTTCATTTATGCATCTTTATTTTCATTTCATTAATTTCTTATTCTTCATCATCATTCTATGCAACACACACACAACACTGCATTCTTTCAAAAACCTATATGATTAAGGGGTTTCAAAAGCTATCCTAACAAGTAAGTTCTATGTTTTATTGCATGCTTAGCATCATGATTAGAATAGATACTGCTTTTACTTAAAATTCTCATAATTGTTTCTTTATCTCCTTTTCTTTCTATTCCTGCTGCACTCAACAACGAGAGAATCAAAAGGAGCAAATCAAGCACTCAGCAAAAGGGATTTCTGGACGATCCTCAACCTCAACTTCAAATTTCAAATTCAACAGCAAGAACAAAAAGCAAAGAAGGGCTCTCTTTCTTCAGCCGGCTGAGGAAGGGGAACCAAGGACTCCATATCTTCCGCGTTCAAACAGGTAGGCGATCATACTTCTTTTGGAACTTTTTAGTTAAAAGTTTCTGGCGATCACTACACTTAGTTGCTGTTTTTAATAGGTTTATTTTATACTAAATAACCTAGATTTTTCATGATAATCACACGGTCATTCTAAGCACCCACACTTAGGTAAGCAGCATAAAGGTCTTGGCTACTACGTAGAACTGCGGATATCCCATCTGTATACCCATTTCCCATGGATTTTGACCTACCCTACGAATGCTTACAGGGTCTACCCAAAACTCTCCTACGGTGGCACTATCCATATACATATATTTTATATATTTAAATCACATATATATTAAAGAGATCAAAGATGTAAATCTATAGGAGTTTAATAGTCAAACTTAATCAAACAGATTTAGTATTCTTTATTCATATAGAGCTCTATATAGTACCATAATAAAGTGTATTATGACCTAGAAGTACAAATAAAGCTTCATTAAAGAAGGTCAAAATATATTTCTTCAGATATGAGTAATTTTCTGAAATTATCAGAATTAATCTCATAATTTTTCAGCATGGATATCAAATTTCAGGACATAGAATAGTAAGAATAATCAAGATAAATATCAAATGGATTTAGAAGATAATAAAATCTGGTTAATATGCTCATAGGATCACACTAAAAGTTTTGGCAAAGTTTCATAATTTTCTGGTTGATTTGATATGATTTTGGATCCACACATTGGTTCTGGAAAGTTAACTTTAATAAAATTTCAACAAATCAAAATAGAGGGTAAAAGAAATATTAAACAGGATCATAAAATTCTCAAACTTTATAGAGATATAAATGACAATATAATGAAGTTCTTTACATAATTTAGCATGAGTGAATCGAGTAAGATATAAAATCTACAAATTGGGATTTACATAATTTATTGTGTTCTACTTATAATCCAACTTAAATGCCTCTTATAATACTTTTTAGGTCGTGGTTAACCTTAATTATATTTTCTATTGTTTCTTAATTCAAATCCTAGTCCGATTAAGACTTATTCTATGGGCAGCCCTTCTAAAGTTGAACATTATTACTTTTGCTCCTTACAATATTTGAATTAGTAAAAATGGTCTTCTACAAAATTATATATCTTTTTGTCCTCTTTCTAATGGTACTAACCATCCTCAATCTGAGTTTCGTATAAAAAGTTATTGTCATTTTATTATGCTGCTATCTAGTACATCCGAACCTAGATTTTTAACTAAGTTAATGAGGTGTTTTAATTTACCTAAATGGACTAATAGACCTTTACTAATGAGTTAATTAGATTAAATTAAATTAGTTAAATTCACTAATAGACTCTCATAATTAGTTAATTGATCCAACTTAAATTAATTGAATTGATTAATATGTTGTAAAGAGATAGGGCATAACAAAAAGTGTACTATGTTATGCACTTAGAAAGAAGGAGTTAAACTGGATCTCAGCATACAAATCAGCTCAAAATATGTGGAAGAAGTTGGAACTCACATATGAATGAACTGACAAAGTGAAGCTGTAACGACCTGCCATCTTATAATCGGGGACCCGATTACTAAATGGGTATCGGACCATTATCTTCGGATTCACACCCAGATCTCAAATAACAAGTTTGGAGAACTAAGCGTTAAACACAGCTAAATATAACAATCTCACGGACCACAAGAAATGTACAAATGCGCAAGAAGCACAATATCAATGTCCGTATATAGTCCAATAACAATTACATAGTCTATAGAAATTAAATATGTATAGGCAAAAGAAAATGTACAACAACATCGGGGCATACTCCAGAACCGAGATAGCTACTGGCGCGCACACCAAGAAGAAACCCACGCCAACACTCACCGAGAGGTCCACACCTGAAAAACTAGGGAGTGAGCCACACCAAATTTGGGCTCAGTAGGGATCACCCGATCCCTACCTCCCAAAAACACTTCGAGGCAACCGCAAAAGTAAAGGAAAGCTGTAAACAAAAGCAGTAAAGCTACAACCATAATGGTGAGAGTCGAAGAGAAGAAAGCACAGCTCTAAATATTCTCAAATTCCATTGCGAGATATGAAATAAATACATTTGTAAATGCAACAGGCACAGCTCTAAAATAACTCAAGCAACCCAACCCAACACCACAATTCACAGCCAACGATCCGGCTAAACACACAAACTACACAGCAGAACGCGTACAAACAACGTCTCACAACACAACCAACACTTACGTCTGTCTGCCCCTACAAACTCCGAACGCCATAGGGTGAGGCAATGAGCCCAACGAGGACTAACTAGGACTAGTAAATCACGAGCACCTAGTTACATGTTCATACAAGTAGTTAAAACCACTTAACTATCGACCAGACTTCCCTCTACGCCTGGCCTAGGCGTTACATGAGGGCCCTGGGGACCGACGAAACCACCTCAAGCCGAAGCTATAGGGACAACTCGTAACCTTAACCTCCAGGGTTACATCAGGCCAAAGGGAGAAAGGGTATACACCTGTAGCCTTGATGTCTCAGGTTACATTAGGCCCAGTGGCGAACAGGTACACTTCTAGCAGCATTACACTCGGCTGCACAATAAGAAACGCACCAAAACTGCCGCGACAAACAAGGTTGAGATGGAACAGCAACCCCTTAGATAGCACGCTGGCTACTTCGGCCTGTTTGGCTCTGGTGGTTATGCTTCCTCCCAGCCATGAGCAACACACTGAAATGTATCACTCCCACACTGGTACAACGACACTCCCACATCAATACCGCGTCACTCCCATACCGACACAAGGTGTCAAACACAAACCATAGTTGTTCTGGGTCCACGATCGCATAAACACACACAATGTGTTTCCGATCACATAGAAATCCCCGTCCTTAATGTATGATTTCAAGCATGCATTTAACAGGATTACCTAACAATATACACGCATGTTAATTGCAGGAATTATGGGGCTTTGGCTTGAATCGTGTCGCTCATGGCCGACATGATTCACAAATTGTGTCGCCCTAAGTCGACATTATTCAATGCCTTAATTGGTTCCCCAGAAACCAGCCTCGAGACTTCAAGGATATCGGCCTGAATCGCGTCGACTCAAGTCGACGCCTTTTGCAAAACGCGTCACCCTGAGTGGATGCAATTCAGCGCCCGAGATCACAACTCCCCCAAAGCCTCACCGAGCCACAACGTGGGATTTCCTCCCCCAATTCGCCCTAAATGCAACAAATAGAAAAGATAGGGGAAAATCCAAATAACCGAATTGAAAACACACCGATCCCCATTTCATAAAAACGAGCATTTCCATCAAAAGCTCCCTAAACATGCTTTTCTATCCAAAATCCTCACACCTCTATAACATGCTTCAAAGCGGGAAATCATGGGTTAAATAACTAAAACACGTATGAGGATCGTCACCTTACATGTTACTTGAACTCCTCCTAGCTCTTTGCAGCCGAACTGCCACAACGCAAGCCATCGCCGGTACCGCCATAAACGCCGCAACTCTGTAGGGACGTCGGCTGCTGTCCAGAGAGTGAAGTGCTGCGGTGGAGATGGTGACAGAAGTGGTGAGAGGTAGAGGGTGTTAGAGTGGTGGAAGAGGAAGAAGGGAAAGGGGAAGGGGAGGGGACTGAGGGGATGGAGAGAAGGAAGAGAGAGAGAGAGAGAGAGAAGAAGAGAATGAGGGAAAGGAGGGATGGCTCGGGGCGTCAAACCGAATCGCGCTAAAGCTTATCATTCCCAGACGACACCATTCAGATGACAAGACCGGGGCCATACACTGGCAAATCTCTGAATCGCGTCGATTACGTGCGACGCCATTCAAACGACAAGACCGAGACTATGCACACGCGCCCTGATGCCTGACCACGCGGCCCAAACCAAGGGGTCTGACACCGAAATTGACCCGATAACTAAATCCGAAACCTCAGTCCTTACAGAAGCAAACTAGGATAGACATCCTAGTAACCTAGTATGAAAATGATGAGCAGGTAACTTGGCTCTTATGGCAACCAACTCTCATCAAAATGATGAGCAGGCTTCTTCTAACTTAATTTGTGAATCTAGTTCTGAATTTGATGAAGTGCTATCGTTGAAAGAGGCATTTGATGAGCTATATAAAAAATTTAAATTCTTTCAAAGGAGCTCAAAATACTTAAAACAGACCATGAAAAACTGAGTGTAATGAGTGTTTTCTTAAAATCAGAGAACACCAACTTACCTCGGGTTAATAAAAGATTAAAATCTAAGAACCAATCACTTGGCGAGGTTAATAAAACTCATAATAGTAAACTTGAAGAACTTCATGCTAAACTTTCAAAGATAAAGAAAAGAAAGATGGTTCTTAATAAAGATATAAGTTATGAAAATAAGTTAATACGAGAAAATCAATATATAAAATCTTCTCTTGAAAAGTTGACTAGGAGTGTAATATCTCTGCACCTTTGCTTGAAAGGATTTAGGACTGCTAATTGAAAAATGGACTTGGTTATGTAAAGCCTAAAACCTCTACACAGATAAAGCCCACAAAAAAATATCAGCTCCCTAGATTTGTAAAAGTTTCAATATTAACAAACTAAAAAAGAAAGGCCCCTTGCATAGATTGTTGTTCACATTGCTACAGATTAGGTCACACTTCCAAGACTTGCAAGTGGAGGAAATAGATTTGGATACCCAAGGGATCGCACTTGCTACTAACCTCAAAGGACCCAAAAAGACTTGTGTACCTAAAACTATCAGGTAAATTTTGCAAGACAGCTTAGGAGCATCTAAATGGTACATGGATAGTAGGTGCTCTAAGCATATGACAAGTGACTGGACCTTGTTCAAGTCCATGCAAGACGAAGGAGGCACAGTCACCTATAGAGACAATAGCGAAGGAAAATTATGGGCAATGGCACAATGGGCAATAGTTTAACAAATTTCATTAAGGATGTGCTATGAGTGGAAGGGCTGAAGCACAAGCTGATCAACATCAGTCAACTATATGACAGAGGATATAAAGTAACCTTTGAGGCTGATCAGTACACAATAACCAAGGACAGTGCAACAGTGTTTAAAGCTCATAGAGATAAGAACCTATATGTTTTATATCTGAAAGAGCTCAGAGATCAAGATGTTTGCCTAGCTACTAGCAAATCTAAAGAAGTAGATCTTTGGCATAGAAGACTAGTACATGCTAGTCATAGGGTAATTCAGAAACTGATCAAGTATGACTTCGTTGAATGTTTTCCCAAGTTAAAGCTCAAGACCTTAGGGATTTGTGCAACTTGTGCTAAAGGGAACCAGACTAAGACCTCATTTAAGTCCAAGATAATAGTGACAACTTCCAAGCCTATGGCGTTGCTTCACATGGATTTGTTTGGACCTATAAGGACAACCAGCTTGGGTGGAAAGAACTATGGGTTTGTTATGGTTGATGAGTACTCTAGGTTCACTTGGGTGACATTCTTGAAAAACAAGTCAGATACACTAGAAGCATTTTCGAAATTCAGCATAGTACAGAAAGAGCATAAATTCAACATCATCTCCATCAGATTAGATCATGGGGGAGAATTTGAAAATGCTGAGTTCACAAGATTCTGTGATGAGCTGGGAATTCAACATAACTTCTCAGCACCAAGGACAACTCAACAGAATGGGGTAGTAGAAAGAAAGAGTAGAACACTACTGGATATGGTCGGAACCATGCTGCCAGAGACAAATCTGCCAAGATATTTTTTGGCATAAGCAGTAAACACAGCATGCTACATCATCAACAGAGCAATGATCAAGCCAATTCTGAAGAAAGCACCATATAAGTTGTACAAAGGAAAGAAACCAAAGATTAGTCATCTAAATCCATTCATATGCAAATGTTATATTCTCAACAATGACAAGGACAACATTGACAAACTTGATGCCAAATCAGATGAAAGTTTGTTCCTTGGGTATATTTCTAAACCTCATTATTATAGAGTATTTAATAAAGAACTTTATTAGTAGAACAAACTATCCATATTGTATTTGATGAGATTAATGAATCTTCAAAATAAAGAGAAAGGTATTATGTGGATGATGCTGGTAAATTGATTAAGAAGATGGACAAGCTAGACTTGGATCAAATTGAGAAAGGAGATCCAACCTTGGAAGAGATGTAGCAAACTAAAGATCTACATGAAGACTTACCCAAGAGTGGAGGTATCACAGAGATCATCCCAAGGAGAACATTCTTGGAGATCCAAAATAGATAGTTCAAACTAAGAGTAAGACCATTGCTTGTGACTACAGTGCTTTTGTTTCTCAAATTGAGCCAAAGACAGTTAATGAAGCATTGGAAGATGAATCTAGCCATGCAAGATGAACTGAATCAGTTTCAGAGATATCAAGTTTGGTCTCTTGTACCTAGGCAATCAGATCATTCAGTAATAGGCACCAAATGGGTGTTTAGAAACAAAATAGATGAATCTGGTGTAATTACTAGAAACAAGGCCAAATTTGTTACTCAAGGCTACAGTCAGGAGGAAGACATAGACTATGATGAAACATATGTCTCAATTGTCAAACTTGAGGCAATTCGGATTCTACTTGTATATATATCTGCATTCAATTTAAAATTATTTTAAATAGATGTTAAAAATATATTTTTAAATAATTTTATAAAGGAGGAAGTTTATGTTAAACAACCTCCGGGTTTTAAAGATCATGCTTCATTAAACCATGTTTTCAAATTGCATACGGCACTGTATGATCTGAAACAAGCTCCTAGAGCATAGTATGAAAGACTAAGTGCTTTTCTCATCCATCATGGGTTCACTAGGGGTAACGTAGATCATACTTTATTTATTCAGAATAATAAAAAAGGGATTTTGATAGTTCAAATATATGTAGATGACATTATTTTTGGAGCAACTAACGAATCTCTTTGCAAGAAATTTGAAAAGTTAATGTAGGGAGAATTTGAGATGAGCCTAATGGGAGAATTGAGCTACTTTCTTATACTGCAAATCAAACAAATGAAAGAAAAAATCCACATATGTCAAGTTAAACACAGAAACGATCTATTAAAGAAGTATGACTTTGACAAAGCTAAGACATTGACAACTCACATGAGTACCTCCACTAAACTAGATAAGATCCTCAGAGTAAAAGTATAGATCAAAAGATCTACAGAGGTATGATAGGATCTCTAGTGTATTTAACTACCAGTAGATTAGACATTATTTAGTGTATGTATGTATGTTAGGTTTCAAATAGATCCTAATGAATCTCATTTGACTTGTGTCAAAAGAATCTTTAGATATTTGGTTGATACCAGTGAATTAGGACTGGTATCCCAAGGGATGTGATTTCAATTTGCTTGGATATTCTGATGCTGACTATGCTGGTTGCAAGATAGATAGGAAAAGCATTAGTGGTACCTATTAATTTCTTGTAGGTTGCCTAATTTCATGGTCCTCCAAGAAGTAAAATTTTGTAGTCTTGTCAATAGCAGAAACATAATATGTAGCTACTGGAAGCTACTGTGCTCAACTACTATGGATTAAGCATCAAATAGAGGACTTTGGATTCAAGGTGGACAGAATTTCAATGATGTGTGACAACACTAGTGCTATCAACCTGATAAAGAATCTAATTCAGCATTCTAGGACCAAGCACATCAAGGTTAGACATCATTTTATTAGAGGCCATGTAGCTAATGATAGTTTTAATATGAATTTTGTTTATACTTTGCATCAACTAGCTGATATCTTTACAAAATCTCTTCCTGAAGATAGATTTACCTCTATCAAAAGAGAATTGGGCATGTACAATTTAGGAGGATATTAATTAGTTTTAAATAATAAAAAATATGGATAGACACTGAAAGGGTATGAGTAGATTGATCACCTCTGTATGCTTAATTGAAATCTCCCTGTTAATTAATTCATTTGTTGACTCAACCGCTACCTTAATCGTTTCTCTTATTAAGGACTCTTAATCGATTCAACTTGAATTCTTAATCGATTCATTTTGTTAATCGATGTCCTACCTTTAATCGATATTGTTCATTAATCGATTCATTCACCTAATTAGTTCAACTCTCCTTAATCGATTATAGATGCTAGTTCATTCGATTATAATTTGTTCCGTAATCGATTCTCCTTCAGATCGATTACTCCTCACTTCGTTTATGGTTACACTATTAATCGATTATGCCCTAAAAGATAATCGATTCTTTTTTCTTTCACAATGTATCTTTTGACCGAGTGCCTATATAAAAGGAGGATTTGACCATTCGTTTTCCCTCCTTCCAAAAGCTACAACTTTCATCTTCCTCACTCTTGAACCTTCCTGCTTCAAAAGTTTCCACACAAAGGAATTTTTTGATTCTCTATCTTACAACTCGATTTCTTTCAAAAGGTAGAATCTTTTTCACCCATCTTGGCCTCCACTACCTTTCCCCTCAGTTTATTTAGTTTATTGAATCATCTTTTTCTCATTCTGTACCTTATAAGCCCTAGAGTTCTTGAGATGGCCGCTTCTGCATCTTAAGTTCCGATCGCTGGAGCTGAACCAGTTGCTCCACCAGCATCCACAGTCCACTTCATCTCGGTGAGTGAGTACCAAAGGTTCATGGCAGTCAAGGTCGACTTCTGCAGTTGCAAGAAAGTTGATTTCGCAGAGTTGAACAAGAAGGGGCTTGATAAAGTTGAAAAGCTATTGGCTGAGTTGAAATGGAAGTAAATATGTGAGACAAGTGAGACATTCTACAAGGACCTAGTGAAGGCTTTCTATGTAAACGTTGTGGAGAAGACCAGCACCTCCATCATCAGAAATGTCGAAGGGAAGCATATTGAGGTGACTATAAACCTGTTGGAACAGTTGTTTGGATGTAAAGCCAATAGGCTAGGTCTAGATACCAGTGAAGACAGTGTGACCAAGGCCAGAGCTATAGTTGGACCTAGATATGTACTGAAGAAAGAGTGTGTGAATGTCACCTAGCTGTCGATAGAGAAGTGGATGTTGCATCTACAACACATCTTCTGATCAGTAGAGGACCTACCTTTTCAAGGGTCACAAATAAGGACTCAGACTTTCTGTATCAGATGCTAAAGAGAGAAAATGTAAATTTGCCTGCCTACATTATTTGAAACATGGCAAGCACTATAGAGGAGCTAAAGAAGCCCTAGAAATCACATAATGTGTGACTTCCCTATGGCCATCTTCTCAAAGTTATATTCAAGCACTTTGGAGTGGACTTCAGAGAGGAAGAGGAGCTGTCACATTTGTCCTTGACTTCAAGTAATTTGAAGAGAAGTCAATTTTCCTTCTCTGATGACAACTGGTACAAGTTTATTGTCCCTCCAGAAGATCCAAAAATCTCTTTGGGTCAGCCACCAGTAGCAGCACCAGCAATAGTACAAGCATCGGGATCACCAGCAGCTCAATTAGCAGTGGAACCAGCAGAGGAAACAACACCGGTAGAAGTAGTAGAAATTGAAGCAGTAGTACCAGATATCACAGAGGTTGTATACCAGTCACATTGATAAGTTGTTGCAGAAGTGAAGATGCAGGATTAGCCTGTAGAATTCTGCACTGAATGATCGATTCCTCAACCTGCATGTGTTGAGGGGGAGCTTTCCATTGAGGGGGAGCGTCATGGTCTTGGAGAAGAATAGAGGATAGCTGATGAAGCAACTACACATATTGATGAGTTACTGAGATATATATGATTTATGCATCCTGAAGCAAAATTCATACCCACTCCTCCTCCTTCATCTATGCATCAGAAGAGTAAGTCATAAAGAGGCAAGATGATAGGTCAGACAGTTTGGTTGAAGTTATAAAGAGACTGGATCAGTAGCAGGCTGATCTTGATTAATTGAAGTCTAGGATGCTAGAGATGAAGAGTTTATTAGGGAATGTGCTCAGATTTGTTTATGAGCTGAGGTTAGGACAGATGAGAAGGAAGGACATTCCTATAAAAAGAATAAGGACTGGAGCTATTCCTCTTGCCACCCCACCTTCTCCTTCTTCTCCAACAGAACCCTCCTCACCTAAAGAGCCTACTCACTCTAAAGGGCCTACTCCTCCTAAAGTCCCTACTGTTGGGTTCTCGTGTTTCTCCGGATCGCTCACGCAGTGGAATATAAAATTAAAACGGCGATCCGTTTCCCGTTTCGAAAATACTAAAACCAGATTATCGAATAGTCGGTTCTTACCATGTGCGGATTCAAATCTACAATCGATCGGTTCCATTGGTGTGACACCGCAAGCCGCGCAAGCGTCCGACCTCTAGCGGAGTCCATGCGATCCTCCTCGCGACGGATATCCTCACGTTCCTCGTTCTTCGCAGCCCAAGAAGCCTCCGCCGTTCGCCACAACGACCGCCGTGACGCATGGTCGACATCATACGGGAGTCGGAAAAGCGACGGAGCAGACCCGGAGATCAGAACCGGCCTGGGGCGCCAGAGAGAGAGAGGAAGAGAGGAGGGGGCGGCTAGGGTTAGCAGCAGTCTGGCCTGCTCAGCCCGTTTGCTATATTTTATACTAACCGCATAGTTTTTCATAAAAACCCCCAGTTAATATGAAACCCACTTTATTATCCATCGCCTTAAGAATCATTTGCGTGTGACCCTCTAGGCCCAATAACCAGTCCGCTTAATGGCCCAATAAGCTCAGTGACTCATCACTGGCCTGATTAATCAATTAATAACTCATATGAAATAATTAATCAATCGAATCAATGTCGCACATCAAATTCGATCGGGCCTCCAATCACATTGGGTGCCAAGCAACACCATGTGATCCCGGAAGGTTTCAGAGTTAAGTAACCGACTCTTAGAACCTTTCCGCCGACAGTTACCGCGTAGATATAATCCTTCATTCATACAACGCTCTTGAGTCAACTCAGAGTATGGTGTACTGTCAAACCCTAACCGGTCGACTCACTTGGATCGGATGCTACTATATAATATCGAAAAACTCCTTTCCCGATATTATCGTCCGCCCTGGCCAAGGACTTCCGTGCATCCTTCCTAGAGCATTCTCTCTCTAAGTATCGAGAGCAAACAATTCCTTATTGACACTCAATTCCCTTCAACGGTATTCTGCTATATCCGATCCTTGGCTGTTTAGAATCCCGTGGTTAGAGATTTATAAACCAAGGTCAAGCACAAAAGTCCACAGACAAGGTGTCCTTGGTGTCTCAGGTCCGAGGACCATCCACGCAACTACGACAATAGAATCAAGCTGGTTGACAGTGAGGTACAATACCATCCAACGATTCAGTTGAATCAGTTCAATGAACTTATTCTCTAATGAGCACCTATAGATTCGCCTTAGTGTCTCCACACAAGTGACTATGAGATCAGTCACCCTCATCTTATGAGCGGGAGTAATATGTACTAGTTTAACCGGGTATCCGATGTCCTTCTTGGATATCCTCCGACTATGAACTATTAAGAATATGTGTGTTTAAGTGATCAGTCTCACTAGTATGATCTCATCACAATCTGATCACTATCGCACATATTCACGGACTTCATTATGAGACGATAATAATACGAATTTACATATAATGAATAATGCCATTATATTAATAAATGAACGAGATTACAAAGTCATATTGGCTTGTAGGCCACCTAAGACTAACACCTACACCTACTCATCCTTCATCTCCACCTCCATATGTTGAGCCTATGGCTGAAGAACCATCTTCTCCTCAGCCAGCGCCTTCTGTTCTTGACTCAACTCCCTCCACATTCCTCTGTCTAGGAGTGTAAACATTTTGGACAATGTTCTTGCACTCTCAGCTATTCATCCACTTTCCGAATCCACTGAGAAACCTACCATCTCCAGATCTTTACTATCTTACCAACCTTCAGAATCATCTGGTGCACCTCAAACCAACCTTCTTCCTCAGCACTCGCACACTCTGATGATGAGCATTCATCAGAGTCACTCTCTCCTTCTCCTCCTCCATTACCTACCCCAAGTTCTCCTATCTTTCTCATACCTCCTTCCACAATCAACTATGGAGTCAGCTCCTACCTCTTCTGCACCAGAGACCTCTTCTCAAATGATGTTCTCTATTAAGCCAGAGCCAGAAGAGGTGGCAGAGCCAGAGATTAGAGATGATACTCCTCTTGCAGACGTCTTGGCATCTCCTAAGAAGAAGAGAAAGGCAAAATCGTTTGCTAAAGGGACCAAGAAACAGAAGAAGAGAAGAGTCAGGACTGCAGCACATTTGTTTCCCTTATTCAAGGACATCTTTCCTGCCATCCCTAAGAGGAGATTGTTGTATATAGACTACTTGGAGAGGAATATTGGACTAGAAATTTTGGAACTTCCTGTCTTATCCCTAGATGAGTATATTGAGCAATATATTGCTCAATATGAGATTTCTAGTCAGGAAGTTGATCAAGTCAAAAAAATTCAGTATTCCAAATTGAAGAAGAGTAGAGTAAGAATCATCCCACTGACTTCTTCAAGTTTACTAGAAACAATCTCAGCAGAGTTGAGCAGGGTTTACTTCCATGGACACTTCTTGAATAGATAGAGTCAATCCATCAATTGAAATGGAGTAGATACAAGGAGACAACCAAGTGGAAATACCAAAGCTTCCTACATTTCAATGAGAGGAGAAGAGCAACAAGTGCACCTGAGCTCATCCTGAGTCAATTCTAATATCTCATCCGGATTGCACAGCTAGCTCAGCCAGGACCACAAATTGAGCTCTCATTGGGTATTGACCTGAACTCCATCCCATACTGCATTAGATTTCCACAAGTACACTTCCTTATGATGGATACACCAGTAGAGGGTCAGATCATGGAGTTGTATGCTAAGATAAAAGCCAAACAATTTGTTAAATTCCACATTATGTTGTCTTTCCCTCAATTTTTTAAGCAAGCTCATAAGAAAGGTGTGATCTCTTCAACAACACTTGCTCAGGTCTATTCTCAACCTGGGAGATACACAGAAGAAGAATGGGCAAAAGCTTATCCAGAGGCCCATAAGAAACTATTAGATATTAACAGAGAGAGAGAACCCAACAGGAAGAACCCATTGACTGTGAGAGAATATGAAGATCAGTAGTCCATAGCTCACTCTAAGGATTCCTACATCAACTGGAAGCATAAATACTTGGCATTTTACAATATGAAGAGAGATCTGTCACAGCATCAGTTAAAATGTTCGTCCAATATTAATGCCTTCTTGAGATATGTGAGGAATCCAGTTCCTCCCATATTGAGGACCAAGATTTCTCCTGCCGAGTACAGTGCCAGGATGCAGAGAATCTATGAGCAATACTATCAGAAGAAGACTGAAGCTAGTTAGTGTAGACACCGATTTTGGACCACCCTTTTGGTCATAAGTCTCATCCACCATTGGCCCTTCATCACCAAAATCCCCTCATTTTAGCCATCTCAGCCCACTACCAACTAGGCCCATTAACCAAATCCCGACTCTAGCCACCTTTTCGTGGAAGGCCACCCCTCGCCTTCCACCACCCTTCGAAGGCCAGCCAGTCCGCCTTCCACCTCCTTCGAAGGCCACCCCCTGCCTTCTACACCCTTGGAAGGCCAGCTACCTTGCCTTCCACCTTTTGGCCACCTTTTTCACTTTTCACCACCTTTTCGTGGAAGGCCAGCCAGTCCGCCTTCCACCCCCTTCGAAGGCCACCCCTTGCCTTCCACCCCCTTCGAAGGCCAACCGGGCCGCCTTCCACCATGGGATTAGAAGGCAAGTTGGCTGGCCGTCCACTCCCCTAACTACCACCTTGACCTCATCTTCCCCACGATCTCCTCTACTCGCCGCCCTCGTCCCCCACTACTCTGACCACTCCCCACTCCGGCCACTGCCGCGCCCACTACCTCCGACCCTTGACCACTCCCTATTGGTTGAAGGTTGATTTACGGGGATTTAGCCCCCTATTTTCCCCTTTTTTTCCTTCATCTATTTAAACCCCCCACATCCTCTCGAGCAAGGGGGTTAAGGAGGTTAAGAGGTTAAGAAGAAGGGAGAGAAGAGGGAGAGGAGGAGGTTCTTTGGAGGTGAAGGATTTTCTCTGAGGTGGAGAAGGACTTCTTGGTGAGAGGCTCGAGGAGGTTGACAAGGAGTCTCCAAGAGGGAAGGCTCAGGCTGCATTCCGAAACGGGCTTGTCTTTCTAAATTTTCTCTTTTTTACTCTTTCCTATTCATTCCATTGCGTCATCAATACCACTTCACTTTTCACACACACAACCCCTCTCATTTGCATACATGCACGTAAGATGACCTAGTGATTCTTACCCCCCAGAGGTTTTAAAAAAAAAACGGGAGGTGGGTGGCTATAACATATGGTCACCTTCCCTCCCCACCACCCATCCGGTGCGTTCCTCTCTGATTTTAGCTAGTCTTTACATCTTCATGGATAGATTCTGCACCTTGTAGTTATAATCGGGTTATTCTTTGTTTTGTCTTTTATTTTCATGAATCCTTACCACATTCACGCGTGCAGAGTACCGGGCACTCCTCCTCTGGCCGGCCGGAGGAAGAGAAGGAGGAACCAGCATCTCCCGCTTCCACAGAACACGCGATCACCTTCTACACTCCTGCGGAGCACAGGGACCGAAAGGTAATGCTCATGACGATCACACTTCAATTCCTCAACCCCCCTTTTGAATCGCTATAGAGCTAAGACGAACGGAGAAACCCCTCGCCCAAAGCCCACAGACGCAGCCGCGACGGGGGGACGTTCCGGGCGCCTACAGTTAGCCCATTGAACTCTCCCCAGAAGCCTTCCTGTCTAGATCTGAGTTCCTAGAACATAAGACCTAGGAGATTATCACTATTCATGCTCTCATGGTTCTACAATCCTTCATGCAATTCCTGTGATTATCTTTCTATATCTTCCCTTCTTTTCTCCTTTTCAAGTGATGACAAAAAGGAGGAGAAATAGTCTAGCTAACGATATGTATCAACATTTTTTTAAATTCATTCAGTACATAGAATTACATTGCTAGCATATAATTTTTTGTTCTATTGTTCTTTGATCTTTATGTGTTATATGCTTATATTGTGTGCTATATTCTTACATTTTCAGAAGTTTTGTCATCACCAAAAAAGGGAACATTATTGAGCAATTTGTATCTTTATTCTACTCTCATATTTTGTTGATAACAAATAATAAAACTATTAGCAATAAGCATTATTTACATTTCCTTTAATAGATTAGTTTAATCTATTCTTATGCTGTCAGTATCACTGTTACATACTCAGTTCTGGACTTAATCGATTTCAGGAAATCTTTTGTCATATCGATTATAGACTTAATTGGTAAATCGATTAAATCTTATTGCTAATTGATTAACGCTTTATTTATAAGTTCTATCTTAGTTAATCGATTATATCTTTAATTCGATTACATAACTCTGATCGATTGTCTAATTTAGTTTTAACTTTAATTAACGTTATAGCTTTAATTGATTAACTATTTTAGTTTCAACTCCGATTAATGTTATTACTCTAATCGATTAACCTTTTTATTTCAATTACTGATATCTATCTAATTGATTAGTCTTAACGATTATATAATCAATTACTGTGTTTACACTTCGATTATCATTATCGAACAAATCAATTATTGTATTTACACTTCGATTATTGTTATCGAATAAATCGATTATTGTTTCATGACTAATCAATTACTGTTCAAATCGATTATACTCTCAACACTTACAACTTCGATTAGCATTATATAATTAATCGATTATTCTCGGCGCTTACAACTTCAATTACTATTGTATGATTAATCGATTACTCTCGGTGCTTACAATTTCAATAGTTGTCTTGTGTCTAATCGATTATTGTATTAGGGTTAATCGATTCTGAGACTCGTACTAAACTTCAATTATCTCTATTTTCTCAAATAGATTAACCCTTATATCTAACTTCGATTTACAAGCTTTTTCACTTCGATTATTTATATTCCCAAGCATGCGACTTTGACTTCGATTAAGTGTCTCTAAATCAATTATTGATCTTATTTCTTCGACAATTATTGTTCAGGTCTAAATGTTTACACAATAGACTTTTACTTTATTGAAACTTATGATCTGCCTGACCATATATGTGGCATAACTTTTGTTAGTCACCGTGCTTATTCTCTTTTTTGTATTAGACTGTCAACTTGTGAGAATGTCTACAACTATAGCTGGCATCTTTTTAGATATGTTCATATTTCTTAGGACTTTAAACTATTATATTATTATTAAATTTCTATTGCACTGACGCATAAGGCAAAAAAAACCTACTTACCTTTTCGGACTTTCTATTTTAGGTCTTTGACAGAAAGTTTCACCAACCAGTTTGAGGTTATACTTGAGTGCATTACACTGCAGGCACCTAAGTTAATGTGAAACTTTCTGGACAACAGACGATCTCTACGTCTCTCTGAAGAAATTCAAACGTTAGACACAGCGGGAAGCTCGTCTCCAACGGATCTAATTTTGCAGTCTAACAGGCAGATGATTTTGAAGACATGTGATATAACCTGTAATTCAAGCTGGAGAGCAAAGATAAGATATAGATACAAGAGAAACTTAGCAGAATAGAACACACAGTCAGAAAAATCGAGAGCTCCACTAATAAGAAGAAAACATTCAAACTAATCAAAAAGCCTTATTCATACTCAAAAGATCATCCTAGAGAAAGGAGTCTTATAGAACTCAGAATCAACTTGTACACTCCAAAGCTCAGGAGCACAGTTTGAAAATCAAGAACTACATACTTTGTTATTTTCTGTTTTGATTTCTTGATCTTGTTTGTGTTCACTTGCAAATACTTGACTTTTCTAAGGTATTACTTTACTCTCATATTATTTCTTTGTGTTGTTTCCTCTTCTTAGTTGTTAGAAGAGAAGGCCTATGACATATAGGTAGTTGTTTCCTCTTTAATATGTTGAAGAGTGGACCAGCAGTTACTGGGTGTTCTGTTTGACCAGCAAGGAGTCTGTACCTTTTGATTGTTATATAACTTGCAAAAGGATCTCCTAAGAATTTGTTGAGGACTAGACATAGGTTTGGATAGACCGAACCACTATAAATATATATGTTCACTATGTGTTTGCTCTTTATTCCTTCCCTTTCTATTTAGTTAACTACTTAAACTTCGCATTTCAATTTGGCTAATTTTAAAAAACCCATTCACCCCCCTCTGGGTTATACATAGCTGGGCAACAACACAGTGATAAAGATCCCTGGCCAAAGTGCCGTTGCCGTTGGCAAAAATCGTGGACCATCTATTAGTTAGCCCAAGGGTAAGATAGGCATTTCTCACTTTAAACTTAACTTTACGAAACAGATGTAACGGCAAGGGCATAACCGCAACGACTAAGCTTCACTTTGTTTGTGGAATAAGCCATGAGTAAGATGTTTTATTCTCTTAAAACCTTTAGAGGTTGTCGAGAATATCTCATATGTTATTTGAGAGTCGGAGGTAATATGGTAGTTTAGTGGGGTATATATACAAAAATTCCTTTAGAATAAGGATAAAAGACTATCCTCGCCGTTAACCTGGTCCATCCTCACACCCGTTGTTTTGGCTTGGGACGGCGACGCCGGCGAGGAAGAAAGGGCGCAAGTTGCGGTTGGGGAGCGGAGCGAATCGGCGCGGCGGGCAGCACCGGGGAGAGCAAGCGCGAGAGCACGAGCCACGGCTGCGGCCGTAGTCGCAGTCGTAGAGATTAGGAAGGAATGATGAACCGGAAGAAGGAGCTCTGCAGAAACTTTCAGCGCGGCAGGTGAAACTAAATGCCCTCTCCACCCCCTTCCTTCCACCGCCACCACCAGCCGACGACATGCCCTTTCTTTCGTTTGTGTACAAGATTGCTGCTTCTTTGCACGCACTACGCTAGAGCAGTGGTAGTTGTAGTGGTACTATTGCTACTACTGTGGTGGTCAATCAAGATTCTAGTCCAAGAACATAGGTAGGGTAGAATTCTAAAGTCGCTGCCTTTGGCTATTTAGTTGGGAATGTTGACTGCGAGTGTAAGAAGGTTGTAGTAATGAACGACCATATTGGAAAATATTAAGGGCCTAATGATTTTTCTGTAGCATTGTAGACCAAGGAGTAAAAAAAAGGAATCTTGATGTAACCGTGGACAGGTGTTTGCGAGGAATCTTCTCAATTCCCATTACTGGGCATGTCTGATTCCGTAGATACAGTTGAATAGGACGAGTTATCTATGTCTTTTGCCATTTCTGTTGAATGGTGTTTTAGAGTCGAAGCATGGGACTTATATGTTCTTCTGAACCGCCAGATTGTTTTTTTTCCCCCTTCTGCAGCTGCCAATATGGGGACCGGTGCAAGTTTCTGCACACGACGCAGCAACAGCAGAAACCTAGTCCTTTTGGTTTTGGCGTTCAAAACACATCGCCATTTTTAACCACAAATCAACAACATCAACCACAAAAGTCTAATCCTTTTGGATTCGGAGTGCAGAATGCATCACCGTCCAGAGGAGAATCAAATATTGGTGGCCACTATCCGAACCAGCCACAGGTTTATTATTGTTCACCGCTTCACTTCCTGAAAACTTTTGTTCCTTTCATTTGTATGGAGATTACATCCTCATACTTGTATTTGAACTTTCCTTTGTTCTAATGTCATATTCTTGTTGCCTATTACAATTTACAAGATATTTGTTTTTGGTTGTACTGAATTAGCCATTCATAAACAAGTGGACCCGTTCCTCCTCCACAGCAGCGGCAAATACGAAGCCATTCAAACAGAGTGATACTCAACCACAAGTAGTGGTCCACAAGTGAGTTTACCATTTTATTCTATGCACCTCCATGATAGTGTTTCCTGAATTTGTTAAATGGATGATTCAATGTTAACCAGTTATTCATTTTTAATTTCCCCCGATCCCTAGGTGTACAGACCCTGAGACATGCAAACGCCAAATTGCTGAGGATTTTAATCAGGAGAGACCCCTTTGGAAGCTTACATGCTATGCCCACAGCAGAGGGTAAAGTAGGCCTTGTTATATCATTGTGGTGCATGTCTACTGCTTCTGGTTTTCCGAGCTTCATGGACAACTAGTTCCAAAGTTTGTAATGCTCTATTTGACATTCTTTGTTGTTTAAAGATGAAATACACATTATTGCCTTTCTTTGACCAAAATAAATTGGTTACACTTCTGTCCTTTGTCAAATCATCAATCTAGCAAGCGTAAAACCCTTATTTCCAGCCTTACTAACCCACATATTGGTGAATCACTTAGCAAAGTCCTCTCTGTTTCTGCCCTTCGGGAAAACATTTCCCAATATAACAAGTTTGTTGTTTGTTTCAGTCTGCCATGTGACATTGTGGGTGATGTCAGCTGCGAAGAACTGCGGGCAGCTGCATATGAAGATGCCAGACGAGCATTAAGTTTTCAGACAATCGTAAGTATGTTGGCACAGTTCTCCACACTTATCTCTTGGTCTCTGAACATTCACTAATAAATTCATCTGAAGAACATACCTGTTAATCCACCAACTCTTTGCTCATTAAATTAAGAACTGTATACATTTCTTATATTCTTGAAAATTTGATTCTTGGCTTTTACACAGGTTGAAAGAGAGAGAAATCTACTCAATTCCAAGTTGATGGAATTTGATAATTTTCTTCGAAGTCCATATGCTGTATCACAGAGCACTAGTTCTGCTGGATCAGGCTTCCTTCCTGCCATCAACAACAGTCCATCTTCAGTTGATGATCAGAGGCACACAACCCCTTCTTTCTCTAGTTTTAGTCAACCTGGGGCATCAGCTAACATTGGACCCACCATTAGGTATGCTATTCCAACTGACCGCAACTCAACTCTGTTTATTCTTTTAATATTTTTCCAGGACTTTGGCAGCAAATTAGGCAGTTGCCCCCTGATTCCCTTTAGGGAACTTGTCATGATGTCAGAGTGACTCTTTTCTGCATTTGATTTTTGCCTAACTCTTTTGAACGTTTCTTTCAGGCCTCCCTCTCCGGTAAATAACACTTTTGGCCTGGCAAATTCTTTTCAGGTTCAGAGCAAAACATCTAGTCCATTTGAGATGAAATTTGGGACATCAGGTATTTTTTTTTCTCAACATTTTGTCAGTTCCACTTCTTCCTCTTTTTTAAGATTTGTATCCCTTGATAATTGCATGAATCTCATTCTGTATGTCTTTGCCATTTGGAACTTCAACAGCGCAAAATGCACCCAACTTTAACAGTAGCAGTACGACAACTCAAAGCAGCCCATTTTTCCATCCAACAGTCCCATCAATACAGGTTTCAAGCAGTTCAGGTTTTTCTTTTCCTGGCAGTGTTGATAGTCATAGAGTTGCTGCTAATATAGTCAGTCAACCATCAGCGGATGGCCATCCAACGTAAGTTTGAAAATTCATTCATTGCTTCAGCTATGATAAGCACTGCACTAAAAAGGTACAATTCATTTAATGACTTCAAACATCTGGCAATTGCCCAGTTGTAATTGGAGTTGGACCAGATGCTTGAAAATTTTCTCACCTTACTTAGTCGCATGAAATGCTGGTCAAAATTGCGATATATTGGGAGGTTTAAGGGTAAAAATGGATTATGCGAGTCTTTACTGTCGTATTCCATGCCTGCAAGCATGTAATCTAGCTACTTTCTTGTAGGACTTCATGCCTTCTATCATATATTTCTTAGATAGTTGCTGCCATTTTTAGGTTGACACTTCTTTTGCTAGGGAAGCCAATTCTGCATTTTATCTTATGAAACATCATATGAGCAAAGAGATGTTTCCTGAGAAGTGGTGACTTTGTTTTTCCCCCAACTGCAGGGAGAGCAGAAAAGAGAATGACACTGGAGATTTTGCCATTTGGTTGAAGGAAGAATGGGAAATAGGGGAGGTAAACTTCCTTATTCCTTAATTTTGTATATATTCTCCTCGTACATCTCAATTGGCTTGTATATGATGAAAGGAGTGAAGGCTAAAGTCGTTATAGGTTATGGTGAACTTAAATCATATACTAAAGTTGCATCCCAGTTTTTTCTCTCCCCTTTGTTAGGGAAAAAAAAAAGATTTCCGAAGAAGCATTCGGAACAGCTCAGAGTTCCTGTTGACTTCTAGGAGTGGTGCCATAGGATGATAGGATAAATTTTGAAGGTTAACATAATAAATTTTGAAGGTTAACATTGCCACATTTATATATTGGAACAGTGGTCTCATAATTGAATGAATGCCTCTTTGTCTCAGGCATCATCATGTGAGTATGTGATAGGGATTAGAGTACCAATTGGAAAGACAACACACTTGTAAGAGGCATCAGGGACATTTAATGGATGTGGGGATTGCGACTTGTGGCTGAGAATAATTATATATAGCTTTTAGTTCTTTCATTTGCTCTGTTTTTATTAGTTTCATGGTAGGCTATGGTAAAAGTTTTGATTATAAGGGTACTTCAGACTTCCGTAATGATATTGTGTGCCCAAGACATACTTGGGATTGTTTCTTTGTAACCGGACTATTTTTATTTAGTGAAGCCTTAATCTCAGGGAGGATTTTCGGAGGCGGATGCCTAATTATAGTTATTTTTCTTTGTATGGAAGTCTTCTCTCTTGCATGAACCTGATTGCATCCCCCCATCTTTCCCTTCTCCTTGTCCATTCATCCTTCCCCTACTTTTTCATTTTCTCCTTCATTGCTGGTGCATCCTTATCCCAATGAACTGCTGACATACATCCATCTGAGGTCAATCTAATATAGACCATCATTGATGACGTTAGATATGTATCAAGACCAGTGTGGATGATGGGCGGCACTAAATGCACCAGCCAAGTATGTGCAAACTAATCCTTCTACTTCGTGTAGGGCCTGTAGCTTAACATGAACCTTCTGCTGCCATTTACTTCCAGTATGAGGGTCTGTACTGCCGGACCACTACAAGCCTCCTTGATCTATAATCCAATCTCCAGTTCTCCATTAACAGACAGCCACAGGACACCCCTTCCCTTCTTTTCCTTCCCTCTCTTCCCTATATGTGGCACTATCAGATCCAGTTCTGTTGATATGCTGTTAGAAATTCTTAGAACAAAGATGTATCCCTGTACATTTCCACCTGTCACCACAATGCTCAGAATAGTGCCCAGTTTAACTATAGACAGCCATCTTAAACACACACAAATATATTGATGCATTGTACATGTTATATTTGCAGGCTTACCGCATGATATGAAATCCATTATGACCCCCATTAGTTTAACTGGTCCCCGACTCCCCAGTTGTTACCCTAAGCCTAAGGATCTGGTGTATCTTGTCTACAGATTTTAAGAGTTTTGAGGCTGAGATATGGTGAGGGTTTGAATTGAGAGATTTCCTGTTAGAGGTATAGGAGGCTTTGCCTAGTTGCTCAAATCCATATAAAATAATGAGGTGCTTGATCTCCCATGGCCCACGGGAATCAACCCAATCTTTGAGGTAGAGTGCTTCATACCACATACAATCCAGTTGATCCATCTCAAGTATAGAGCAATAGTTTTTCTCCTTTTCTTCAGTCAAATTCCTTCCACCTTTCCTATTCACCTCTAGCTATTTTTACCCTTCCTACTCTACCCTCTGTACGCATGCAAGAGGAGGATGTGTTAGATGATGGTGCGTTAACAAGTCTTTCTAGTAGTTACTGGAGATACCTCGTCAAGTCTAAAGGACAGCCCCATGTCAGAGAGCCCATGGATTACTGCAAGTTTCAGAGACTTGATCTGGACTTGTATGCCATGTAGTTAAAGGCAAGAGACAAGCAAGTTAATCAGGGGTTTTGCCTTAGCCTCAAATACCTATGTGAGTGCCTAGGTGTTCAAGGTGATGTTTTTTTCACCATAAATGATAAGTCATCACAAAGGGAGAAAATGGCAATGGGGGGAACGAAGAAAACATGCAAGATAATGATAGATATATTGAACATAAGGAGATTAACAATAATCTGCTATCTGAAAAAAAGGGTAACACCCATTAATCCCAAATAAGTTTTGACAATGTCAAAACTCTAAATAATGAATATTGATAATGTCAAAAAACTCTGCATTTTTTTGACAACTAAACTCTTTGTTAAATGATGAATTATAGGCATCTTTACAAAGTACTCAAGCTCAAGACAGGTAAAAATATGAAAGACCACTCTTATATGGGTAAGACTTAGATGCAATTAGGCATCTATCGCTACACTGTTGGTTGCCTAACACCCTCATAAGGTGAGTGGAATAGGTGTCCACCACCAGGTCTATAGACACCTAACAATTCAAAACACAACCTGACTTAAGTACTCTTGAACTGCTAAATGCCTAGTAGTTGGCAACTAGACGCCTAATAGACAATCATTGAGAAAACACTTGGATCTGCTCTGTCAGGCTGGCATCTTTTAGATGCCTAATAGACGGCCATTACACACCAAATAGTCAAAACCTTCTATGACCTAAAAGATAGGCAGTCTGAAGTTCAATGATCAATTAGATATCTATTAGAGGTTTATTGGATTACTGGATGCCTAATAACATATCCTACCAAAACAAAGGCAGGCGCCTTGAAGTCTAACTATTTGACAGACGTGCCATTTTGGGTGTAACTATGTAAAATGATTTGATCAATCTTTTTGCCAGGCAGATGAGATGCAAGGGAGATACCCTTCCTTTTACATATTTGGGCTTATCTCTCCATTACAAAGCACTTGCTGATCCAATTATGAACCACTTATCTTCATTATACAAAAGAAATTCAGTCTGGAAGGCTAGGAATCTGTCTTTAGGAGGTAGAATAACATCATTAACATCAGTCTTGTCATGCATTTAGCCTTTTTTTTCCTGTATTTTTCTAGCCACATACAGCTAGAAGGGAATTGGATAGAATTTGATCCTTATAACTTTCTGTCTGATGGCACCAATGATAACAAGAAATCCGTACCCTTAATCAAATAGACGCTTGCAGACCTTTGGGGGGGCTTGGAGTCGATAATCTTCTTTTCATGAACCTAGCCTTTCTTAGCAAATGGCTTTGGGAGCTACTGGCTGATAATCAAGCATTGTGGAAGAGAATTACACTGCATAAACATCATAGGTATACGAGCACACTCAGCTGCTCACGATCAATCATATGTCTCCCATTTGGTAGGGCATCTTAAATATGCATAGTGGATTGAAAAGAGTGTTTATCTCAAGATTCGTAAAGGGGATACTATTTTGTTTCAGAAAGATATATGGCTGGTAGCTTTGCTGGTGAGTCTAAATATCTCAAGCTCTTCCGCCTTCCATCTGATAGGTGGCAAAAGGTGAACGAGCACTATCAGATTGAAGGTGGAGATGTGCAGTGGCATCCTAACCTTAGAAGAGGTCTGAAAGATGAAGAAGTTAATGATTATTTGCATATAATGCATCCTCTGTCAGAAGTTCATATTGATCCTTCCATTCCAGATAAAATTCTTTGGAATAATAATCAAGATGTTTTTCCTGGTCAATCTTTGTACAAACATATTGGTCATCTTCCTATCTATCCAAAGAATGGGGAAGTTTGGTAAGTGAAGTCACCAATTAAAGTTAAAGCATTCATGTGGCTGCTGTATAACAAGAGCCTTGTTACGAAACTATATAGGAGGAAATGGTGTGCAAACAGAGATGCAGTTTGTTCTCTGTGTGGCTTAGGCATTGAAGACCTGGGTCATCTATTCATCAATTGCCTATTAGTCAGGAAGTTTGCAAATCATTTGCTTTGTTAGCTCATTTCCGGTATTCCTTCCACTTAGTTGATGCTATGTGGAACTTCTTTTGTAAATTGAGGGAGCAATCTGTCAAAGAGCAGAGAAAACAATTGCTACTTATTATCCCAAGGCATTATGCTGGAGCACATGGAGAGAAAGGAATGATGTAATTTTCAGAATCTGCAACATTTACATCAACAACATCTGCATTAAAGTAGTTCCTTTCATACACTTGTGCTGCAGATTTATTCTTACACTTCAGAAGATAAGTGGAAAAAAGCTCTGGAGAATAACCTGTAGCACTTTTTCCTTATTTTTTTAGTTTCTTTAGCAGTTATGATGTAAGAAGAACCTCTCCTCTTCATGTTGGTTGTACGACCTTTTATTTCATAATAAAATTGGTGGTCCAACCACTATTACTTTAAAAAAAAAGTAAACTTTTGATTTAGGCTTGTGACTGAAAACAATGGCACCTAGATCTTCATTATTTCAATTATTTTACTTTATCATTTCATGTGGTACATGCAAGTGATGGTAAAAGTTTGGGTACGAGGGGTTTCCCAGTCTTATGTTGTTATGCCGTATAATGCTAATTGTTTACTTTTAATTGGACTATTTATATTAGTGGAACCCTTTTCTTAGGCAAATGACCAGTTATGAATTCCTAATGATGGTTATTTCTTTGAGTGCGAAACTCTTCCTTCTGATGTGAAGCCGTTTCCATTCACCTGCTCATTCTTTTGCCCTGTTTGCCCCTCTTCCTTGTCCACCACAGGAAAAAGGAAGTAAAATAGACAGAAGAAAAAGCAGAGGGAAAAGAGTCTGGCTGTGAGAGGGTGTGGGAGCTGGTAGTGGTTGTCCAGACTCCTCCAAACCCCATCCCCTGCTGGGGGTTTCTCCTGTGCGGAAGACAGGGAAAGAGTTTGGAGTAAGTGGGGCCCTTTTTTTGTGGGTGGGGGGGTGGGGGAGGTGGGATATAGCCATGCCCTCCTACTGGCTGCACAACCACTATCCCCTATTGGAAGTGTGGTTCACATCATAACCGAAAAGAAGGAAAGAGGGGAAAAGAGAAGGAAAAAGGAGGACGCCAGTATAGGGATCCTCGTGGGAACACCCCCCATCATCCCCCTGCCCCACCCCATTGGGTTGTGATTACCTACAGGGAGGAGGGATGGGGAAGGGCTGACCGTCCTTCTCTTTCCTCTGTAAATATCTCCCTGTGCCTCCTCATTTTGATAGAGAAAGGAAGAAGTTGAGGAGTTCAGCACCTAGACCCAATCTGAGCATTCTTCAAACCTCTCAAAGCTCAAAGATTTCTCTAAGATCCCCAGAGCTTTAAGCTTCTTACAGAACACTCTTAACTGTTCTTTATTATGAATAGACCTTTTTTTCGAGAATAATGTGGCTTGTACCACCAATATTTTGGAGAATAAGTAGAAGAAGTACAATGATGCAATGAATATGCAATAAAGAACCTCTAAATATGCAAGATATCAGCAAATAGCAATAAAGAAAATCAAATAGCTCTGAAACTTGCAGCAAATCAGTAAGATACTCATGTCAAAAGTAATAGAAAGTATGCCTGGGTGAATAGAAAATGCGGGACGATCGGTAGTTGAGGAACTAGTGCTCGTCTAGGGTGAATGAACCACAAACAAGGCTCAGAGGAAGCCTCCAGGATGGGATCTTATGCACACAAGCTGGTAGTAAAGCGAATCAGTGGCTAGGCAGCCTATCTCTCAATCGGTGGCAGAAATTAAGCTAATACTAAATAAGCAAGAGTTGGGATAGGAGATGGGATGCAAGTGTCCACGCTGCATGCAAATCGAGGCAGCTGACATGGGCATTGGAATATGCACATGGATGTCTTTTGGGTGCATATAGGGGTGGCACACAAAACAAAATGCTACAGGCTGACGGGGTGCTAGACATGATTGGGCGTGCTGTAGGGATGTTGACAATGCGACCGCCTTGCAAAATGGAGTGAAACTATGTCTGAGGTGGCGTATTGTGTCCTTGGTTCATCACCTGATGCAGTGGATTGGGGCACACAAGCTAGGGGCACTGGCACATTGGGAGGGCCTCAAGGGTCCACTACAGTAATAGCTGGGGTAGGGGGGTTATGGCAACCCTCTTCCCGCATAGAACAGGACGCGTGTGGATCCGATGCTCTCATGTTCTGCAGAACAGGAGACCTAGTGTATGTGCGAGAGAGAGAGAGAGAGAGAGAAAAGGGATGATCAGCGGGGCTAGCAACAGTGGTAGCACTGCAGCTGCGGCCACGCTTCTGGCCTATGGCTAGTAACTATCTCAAATGGGCTCAAACCAGTGGACCTATTAACCAAATCATTGTATGCGAACTCAGCATAAGGCAGAATCAAATCTCAGTTCTGTGCTGGATCACCCACAAGACAACATAGTAAATCCCAAGACTCTAGTTCACCACCTCGTCTGGCTACCTATCTACAAGTGGTAAGCAGTGAAAATTTTAGCTTTGTGCCATTAGATGCTACATGAAAGCACGTATGGATTTAAGACACTGGTCTTAGGTAGCTCATGTAAATGAACAACCACAGATAGGATTAAGTGGGTCATCTTAGATGCATCAAACGTCTTTGAATAGGAGATAAAATGAGGCATCTTGGAGTACATGTCAACTATCACCAAGATGGAATTGTGCTTGCGGACAATACGTGGCAGGTCTAAGACAAAATTCATGATCTTGTCACAAACTATCTGGCATGAGGAGGGGCATATACAAATCGATACTCTGCTGCTTCTACGTAGCCGTAGTGCATGTATAACATTGAGTTATAATATGAACAACATCGCACTTCAAGCTAGGCCAGAAGAATCGATGTTGAACTAGATAGATGGTCTTGTTCCTACCAAAGTGACTAGTAGTCACACCACAAACATGAATCTCCTACACCATAAAATCACAAACAAAGGTACGCGGGATGTACAATCTATCTTCATGGAAAAGATAACCCTTTTGCAACATATAATCACTAAACTCATGCGAGAGTCCTTCTTGAAGTGCAGTATAGATTGGACTGATAGCTAGAAAGCTCGTGACCTTCACGTTCATGGCCGAGAGTAGGTCGACTTGTTGACTCAATGTGTCGGCTGTGCAGTCATCCATACCCACACTATGCTTAAAGAAAAATGTGTATGCTTGCAAAAACTCTACCCACCTGCTGTGCCTAGGGTTAAGTTTCTTTTGGGCGTGAAGAAATTTGAGAGCTTCATGGTCATAGTAGACAACAGACTCCTACAGGAGGAGATAGTGTCTATAATGCCTCAAAGTTTGAACTACCGTATAAAACTCTTTATCATAGGTGGAGTACCTTAGTTTACTATCGTTCAATTTCTTATTGAAGTATGCAACTGGATGTCTTTCATGACTTAACACTCCACCTATGTAAAGACCAGAAACATTACATGAAACTTTAAACACCTTAGAAAAGTTAGGCAATCAAAGAATAAGTGCTGAGTCATCTGCTCCTTGATGTCACAAAAGGTCGACGTAACAGCCTTCGTCTAAACAAAAGGCTTCCTTTTGAATGCAATGTATGATCAGAGTTGTGATAGAGTTGAACCTATGATGAAACGACAGTAGAAAGCGGTCGAACCATGGAAACTATGCACATCATGGATACTCTCAAGCCACTCCACTATCGTTCTAACTTTCTTCGGTTCAGCATAAACACCCTTATTAGATACAATGAACCTTAGGAAAATAACCCTCTTCTGGCATTTTAGGGCACATTACGAAAGTGACCCTAACTAGCCGCTTTAACTACAATAAGCTGATCTTTGCGTATAGATAACTCTCTTTTGGCATTTTAGGGTACATTGCGAAAGTGACCCTAACTGGCCGAAGCTTTGACTACAATAAGCCGATTTTTGTAACTCTGCCATGATTCATAGGCCTTCATTTTGCCTGTTTGCCCTCCAAACTCTTGGTAGTAAATGGCTCTCGATTCTTTCTTCCTTTTTGCTTTTAGCCCACTTTTTTTCCCCTTTTTACGCCATTGCTGAGGCAGGAGGCCTGTCTTTGTTGCTTCTGGACGGCATCCAAAAACTTTTTAGTGAGTTTGGTATAATTTTAACTCACTTCATTATCCGTTATTTTGGATTCTTCGAGTATCAAATACTACCTTTGGCTCCTCAGATGTGTCTAAGAGTACCCATGACAACCTGACTCACAAGCACGATGTTAAGTGTCTTCATGAGATTTGAACTTTGGCAGGTTCTTGTTGTAATTGAATCGCCATATTTCTAAAGTTGATTTTGATTTTGACTTCTTACAATGTTGTCTCCCTTCTCTTTGTGATTCAATCTCGAAGGCTTGTATCGGACAACACATTTTTTGTGACTTGGTTACCCCCAGAGCCTATATCGGGAAACACTATTCACTAGTGAAACATTGATTTCGAAGCATTTTACTATTGTGTGATTATTCATCCTCTTCTTTTTTTGTCCTCTTTTTTTCTTTTTTTCTTTTTTTAAACTATCTTTAGTGCCCTTTCAGATTTTCACTAGAATTAGCCCCCTCTTATTTTTGCTCACACGCGCTTTCAGGTTTTCATGTAGTCGGGTGATCCATTTTTTCCTAAGGCGTCTTTTTGGGTTTTTACCTTAGTCGGATTTTGGGACTTTTTTACCTTTAACTGCCCTTTTCTTGGGAGGAAATAATTAAGTCCGTCGGAACACCTCAATTTAAGCTCCCTTTTCTTCAATAGGGAATTGTGGCTTCCCTGTGGGCCAGATTTGGGTAGGATTTTGGAAGGTTTTGGATACTCTTCAAGGATAAGGGAGCTCTAAGTAGTCATTTTGGGTGTTTTCAGGATACAAAGGCCTCGAGTATCCGTAGAGTTTTTTGGGTTTTTGAGGGCACAATGATTTCGGTGGGACTAGGATTTTCTTTTCTTTGAATTTTCAGCAATACAACAACTCCTAGCTGCCAAGGGATTTTGGATTTTTAGGCTTCAGAGATACAAAGGCTCTGAGGGTCCTAGGGATTTTGGATTTTTAGGCTTTAGGAATACAAAGGCTCTAAGGGGCCAAGGGACTTCAAATTTTTAGGCTTCGGGGATACAAAGGCTCTGAGAGGCTAAGGGATTTTGGATTTTTTGGAAATACAATGGCTCTCAGAGGTATGGAATTCCGAGATGGATCGAGAGGCCAGATCGGGACCCATCAATCAGGTCGGCCGGAATCGGTTGAAATTGGCCATAATTGGCCAGGATCTACCGATTCCGGCCAGATCGGGATCCGCCGATCCCTATCTAAATCGGCCGATTCTACATTTCATGCTTTTAAGGCCAAAGACTTTGGCAAACTTTAGGATATAACAACTCTTGAAGGCCAAAGGTTTTGGTGAACTTTGGAGTATAATGGCTCTTGAGGCCAAGGGACTTTGGTGGACTTTGGGATACAACAGCTCTAGGGGCCAAGTGTTCTTACAGGCTTTGTTGAGGGTTGTTGAATGAAATTTTCTAGTGGGACGAGGGATTTTGATCAAAGAATGTCTTTACTTCTCTTGGTCCCTTTTAGGTAAGACATCAAAATTTCCACTTGCTTATTGAGTCGTAAAGACGTCGTCATCGTCGCCTCGGTCGTAACCCTTTATTTAATGTTACCTCACCAATGTGAGGCGAACTAAGGTTTTCTCATCATTAGCGACTTTGGCATCCTCCCTAGGTAAGGATGTGGGAAAACTCGATCTCCACCCAAATTAGGTTGAGAGAGCTCATCTCCCCCCCGGGGAATGACTCTTTTCTTCTTCTTTTTTGATATGGCAGTGCAGACGGCGTTTAAGAGTCATACTCCAGTGGGTTGTGTATTTTTTTTTAAAAAAAAACTGACCTCAACGTCTTTACTAGGTTTTGCCAAAGCTAGCCCCTTCTTACTTTTGCCTGTGCGATCTTGCGGGTTTTCATACAGTAGGGTTACCTATTTTTGCCTGAGGCGCCGTTTTGGGTTTTCGCCTCAGCTGGATTTGAGACCTTTTTGCCCTTAAGTGGTCCCTCTTTTTCCTTTTTTGGTGATGAACCAATTAAGTCCGTCGAGGCACCTCCTTTTTAAGTCCCTCTTTTTTTAAAATTTTTTTTGCACTTTGCAGTGTTAAAACCTCCTTCACTGCTGACTTTTAGGAAGTTCTAGCTCGGGGGGCATGGCGTAGCCTCATATGCTAGCCATTTAGTGGAGGCATGGTTGGTGGTATCGGTAGGTACTGATATGTATCGGCATCGGTGGGTACTGATATGTATTGGCATCGGTGGGTACCGATACCATACTAAGTGGACCGATACTGGTCCGGTATTGGGCCAAAATGGACCTAATATTGGCCGATACTGGCCGATACCGATACTGGTATGTATCAGTATCGGTACCCTCTGATATCGGTACCGCTACCGGTACTGCCATCTTTGAGTGGAGAGAAGGTTGAATTTGCTTTTTTATCTACTAACTTGTAGGCGTCTCCAGATTGATATTGGGCCTCATATTTAAAAGATTTGTGGTTGGCGGAAGTATTCTTCATTCTGTGTCGGATTGTACAACCTTTGCTTCATTGATGGTGATGCCATCCTCCCCATTAGAAGACTCTTCGACAACTTGTTTCCCCTTGCGGCGACTCTCTCCAACTACTAGATCTATTGCTTGTTAAAATATAAGCAAAGATTCGATGTTGCTCGTCATCCTTGGTATACTGGATGCATTGATGCAGGGTGGAGGGGACAACTCAATCTTATGCAGCCAAGGCCTCCCGAGGAGTGTCATGAAAAATGTGTATGAGTCAACAATCAGGAACGACACGTGGGTTACCTAATCATCCAGGGTTAGCTCCATATCTACTTGCCCCAGAACATCTTCTGTATTTTGGTTAAAACCTGAGATCGTCACCTCTTGCACCTTTTTCATGTAGAGGGTGAGATATAGGACTTGGAAAGTCTTGGACGGCATAATGTTGATCGTCGAGCCTGAATCTATCAAGATAGGGTCTACTTCGCGACTGTTGATTTTTCCCCTCATATATAATGGTCTGTTGTGACATGGTGATGGCAGCAACATATCTTCTTCGGTGAAAGTCACTGTGGCTTCATATATCGCGTACACCTGAGCTCTAATTTTGTTTATGTGAACCTCATATACCTCTGGATCTTGGAGGACAACAATTAATGCCTCTCTCAATTCTTTGCTTAAAGCGATTGCCTCCCAGATGCTGAGAGCCGTTAGCATTCTCCTCATGGTTTGCAACACTTTTCTAGCCGCCCTAACACGAGCTTTCTCGATAGTCGACATTATCTCGACTATACTTTCAAGAATCTCTTTCAGTGCCTTCTTTTGCTCTGTTTCTTTTGGAGTTTCTTATGTTGGAATTTCCTTCTCCCGAGAATTGACTTTCAGGCCTTCACTGAATAGATCGGTTAGGGCCTCTACATCTTCTGCGGAGTCGAGCTGCACCGAAGGTCTTGCTTCTTCAAGATTCGCCATTAGGCTCACTTCTTCTCATGGCTATGCGGGATCTTCTTCATCAGACGAGGGGTAGAAGTAAACATTTTTCCTCACTTCCGATTTAGAAATCGGTTTCGCAACTTTTCCCTTGAAGTGTATTACTTTGTCTTGGCTTGCGGTGCTTCTGCCTTTGTCTTGACCACAATCACGGCCTCGGCCTCTTCCCTAGTTCTGTTGGTTAGCTCTTCTTTGATATGTTGCGAGGGGTCTCCTAGATTTAGGTGAAACACATTTGATCTTGTTTTCTAGAGAGTCACTTCTAGTTTGAAATTGCATATAGGCCATATTGTAGGAGAATAATTGGAACTGCCGCTCAAGCTTTTTCACAGTCAAATCTTCTCAGAATATGGTGGCTTCATCATCTGCGGTGGAGGAAGCTTCTTCACCTATATTAAGCATGGACTGCCGGAATTGTAGCAACCAGCTCCTTAATTGAGCTTTTCTCTCAATTTCTTCCCAGGGCATATACTTGTCCAGTGGCACATTTCTCATCGGATGCCCTTGTTGGTATTCTTTCAGTTCATCAATGATCTTCTGTAGCTTCTGGAGAGGTGTCTTTTCTTCTTTTGGCGTAGTCGCCGAGCTGGCTTGGGCGTCCTTTCTTTTTTATTTTCCTTCTCATTTTTCTTTCTACTCTTCTCTTGGTGCTTTTTCTTGGCAGCATCTCTGACAAGATGGGACTTCGACTGCGTCTTTAAGGGAGGAGTACCTCGTACTGTCGTCTTTTTTTTTTCAACCTTACCTTTTGGAACTTCCGTAGGAACTGACTTCTTCTGGACTTTGGTCTAGTGTTGTTCCAGCTGATTACAATTGAAAGTAACCCTAATGGGCTTGTTTGACCACCGCTTTTGACAACATTTGATATTCCCTGTATATCTTCTTTTCATCTTGCTTAAAGGAACTAACTTTTGCTCTTTCTTCTTTAAGGCTTCTTGCTGACACTTTAGCTCTCGCCTTTCCATGTCCCTAGCGATTATTACAACAATGTCAATGTTTGCCTTGGTCTTCGGGGTAGGGGGCCCATCCAGGGCTACCCCTCCATATTGATGACGGGGTTCTTCTTCAGGTTAGGGCCTAAGCATCTCATGTGTTGGGACTTCCAGGAAGCTTATATCAACATAGTACTTATTCAATACATTTACGGTGTAGGTGATCGCGTCCCGATCATGTGCTCGCGGAGGCTTTACTAGGTACTTGCCCATGTTGATCTTCCCGTCTTGAATTAACCTTTTAATTTCATCTTTGAACGTAAAATAATGTTCAAATGGATGGTTGTTGGAGCGGTGATAGGGATAGTAATTGGGCGTATCCGTCTTGTACATTTCTTCTCCTCTTTTTGGCCTAGGCAAAACAATTACCTTCCTGCTCATACACAGTTTAAAGAGTTCCTAAGTTTTCCCTCTTGGAAAGGAATATGGCTTTTTAAGAGAGATTCACAGCCCTTGAGGCTTATGCCTATTTTTACACTGACGACCCGTCTCTCTTGGGAGCCTTCGCCATCTAAAATGACGCTTTTCAGATTATTGCTTCGATCACCATAACCCTTTCTTTTAGGGAATGTGCATTCCTTGTGTTGTGCTTCAAGCATTTCATTCAAGTCTATGACCTATTTGCCCTTGAGGGTGGTTACATTTCGGTCCCTTTCCTCCAAAGGAAAGTGACCTTTCGACTTCCTTCTCCATTAAGACTTCAAGCCATGGATTGTGAAATCGGCCGATTCAAATCGGAATCGGCGGGTTCCGATCCGATTCGGAGGGGATGTCACTATTCATCCCCCCCCGATATTTAAAAAAAAAAAAAAAATAGTGTGAATCAGTCCGAATCGGGCCAAATCGGGTCCGGACCGGCCGATCAGGTCGGTCCAGTCTGATTTGGCCTGATGCAGATGCGATTCGGATCCCCCCTTAAGGGGGACAATCCAGCCAGCAGCAGCAGTTGCTGGCCTTCCCCCTTTCCCTTAACCCCTTGCCCTCCCCCGGCCACCGCCGGCAACTTGACCCCCAAAATAGGCTACAACTTGGAAAGTCTTAAGTAGAATAGGCTGGGGACAAATGAAGTGATTAAACTTTGTTGCCTTTTATCTGGAAAGATCCAAAATAGGCTCCATCCAAAAAAAAGGTTGCCACTGGCTTTAGACATTGGAAGGAAAATATATACAAATGATCATTAGTATGTAAGACAAAAAGAGAATAACCAACAACCACAATATATACAGAACTATCAAAGCAGAAACAAGAAGTTGATGTACATTGCCATGCTATGAATGCCTACCATCCGCCGTTCTCTGCACTCCCCCCATTAGATCTCTCCCAGCCACTTCCCTCGCCAAAACTATGTGCTCCACCATAAGGCTTTTCTCGACTCCAAGCGTCTCTCTGCTGAAATGAACCATTGCGATTGCCCCAGCAACCAGGCTCGTTAGCTTTATTGGAATCAATCTTTGGAGTCCAAGCTTGATCCTCATTAGACATTGCTCCTTTGGTTGACACAGATGTAGAATTCCATGCTTTTGCAGAGTCGCTGTCAAACCCCTTCGATTTGTTCCAATTGTCCGACCCTTGGGACACTTGTCTACTTGCTTTTTCAGAGGAAACAACATCACTCTTCTGGACATCAGACCCTTGGTTGTCTTTAATGTATATATTTTGATGGATGTACATGAATTGCATTCATTTTTATTGTACATTCATTGAATCATATGTATACAATTTTTTCTGATTTTTTCCTGATTTTTTAATGATTTTTTTTAATCTGGCCGAGTCGGACCGGCCAGACTTCATCTGGATCAGCCGACTTGGCCGATCCGATCCGATCTTGGTCGGATTGGGATCGCCGGGTCCCGATTCAGGGACCCGATCCGACCCGGAATTCCATGCTTTAGCCAGCTATCTTGAAAGGCCTTCTACCACCTAGGTAAGATGTCCTAGACCTGTCTGAATTTTTTTGAGTGTTGCCATAATGGACCACTCTGGAGTAGGGGTTGCTGGAGTATGCGATGGTGTCGCCTCTTGCTCATGAGAGGTTTTTATGCCTTCCTTTTCAAGCTTTTCCCCCAAGGAGCTTTCACTCACGTGAACAACGTTCACTGCGAATGTTTGCTTAGGCTTTTGATATGGCTGGGGTGGACTCACCAGGTATGTGCCTATTTCACCATCCATTCTTGGATGAACTTTTCAATCTTGTCCTTGCAGAGATAGCAGTCTTCAATAATATGCGGTGATAGCTACAATAGTTGGGTTCATTGGATCTACTCATTTCATTAGGTTTCTTTGGTTCTAACAACGCCAAGAGATTTTCCCATATGTAGGCTTCAAATAGCTTCTTGGTATGATCCCTAGTAAAAAAGCAGGGTCTTTTCATCTTTTCATTAAGGGAAGAGGATGACCCTCTTCTATCTCCCATCTTAGTGAATGCAGAGGTATTGGCATTCCCTTTGCCCCCTGTCTTCTCTACAGCAGAGGCGAAATCTACTGCGTTCACCTCCTTTACATTAGATATTCACTCTCTTGAAGCTTTTCCTTTATTGAAGCCGATGGTCGGATTGTCAGCAAAGAAGATCTCAATCTCTGACACTATATTGTTGAGCTGGTCAAAGTTTCTCACATTTGTTCCTACCAGCTTCTCATTGATTTTTGACTTCAGGCCATTTTTGTATAATTTCACCGCGTCGTCGTGGATCGGCGAGTTATCGCACTTCATGCTGATATTCCGTCATTTCTTAATGTGATCGATGGCAAACTCGTTCTTGCCCTACTTCAGAGTCACCAATTCATTGATGGTGATCTTTCGCTTCGACGCCTTGAAACGGTCTAAAAATTTCTTCTGCATTTCTTCCCAATTGCTTATGGAATTGGGGTTTTAGCTTCGCATGCCATTGGAATGTCGTGCCTATCAATGAGGTGGAGAAGAACTTGAGTAGGTATGCTTCATCTGTAGCCAACTTTCCCAGATCGCACATGTAATGGGTGATATGCTTCTGGGCTGAGTCTTCCCCATCATATCTGGTAAATTTGGGCGCTTGCTATAATTAGGCGAGAGCTTCTTGAACAGGTGACGCACCGGAAAAGGTACCTTGTACAAGTCAAATGTGCTTATCCCCTAGCCCTGCTTGACCATTTTGACTTCAACAATCTGCTCAATTATGTGCTTTTGAGACATTACGGCGTCTTCTGCAGGAGTATTAGACTATTGAGCATTGTGGTTCAAGTTTTCACCCTGAATCTCCTGTACTCCGTCACGTATGAAGTTGACCTCAACAACTTGTGCCCTTATGATCGCGGGCATGGGAACTGCTCTCGGGGGAGGCACATTTACCAGAGGTATCTGGGAGGCCTTTTGTTGCTCCTCCCACTTTTGCATAAAGCTCATCAACAAGGTTTTTGATTTTCCTGCCTTAATTCTTCTATAGTCTGAGGCGGTGCTTGATTTTATAGTTGCTCCGGGTCTAGCCCAGCATTTTTGGGGTTCACCCCATCTTCTCCTACTCCTTCGGCAGTGTTGCCACTGCCAGTTTGAGTTTGCTCGGCTCTTAAGCCTATCTGGTTCAGCCAACGGATGGCTTGCTCCATTTGGTGAGTCATGGGCCGTTCCTACTGTACCAAATTAGTTATTTCTTGGGGATCATTCAGCAGCGAGGACTACTCATTATTTGTGCTGGAGTCATAACATGTGTAAATCCTAATGCCATCTTCGATCATCTTCGTGACCCTCCTCTTCTTCAGAATTTGTGAGGGAAGTGCCCCCAACCTCTTAAAGACTGCGCTTCTTTGTTGGGTCGGCTCAGTTTGCTTCTTGACCCTATAGGTGCCCTTTCTCTTCTGACCCTGTGGGGAACAAGGTCGGCCATCTAAATTGATAATTTGCCTCACTTGCTCCACAACTTTTGAGGCTATTGCTCTGCTAGGGTGGCCGTAGCTTGGCATATTTTGCGGGCTTCTTTCTTAGTCACCCACATTTGTTTAAGGTGTAGATTCCTGTCCTCCACAAGATTACCCTCTTTTCGGGGCATGACTACTTTGGCTTCAAATCTTTGCTCCCCCTGGCCAAGAGCCTGAGGTCTGTATCTTTGCTCCTATTGAACATGAGTTTTTGAGCTTCTCTTCTCTTTTAAGGCCGACTTGTCTTGGTAAACCTTCGGTAAGATCCCAAATTAGTACTAGATGGGAACTATTGGGACATGGCGGATCTTTGGGATGACAAACTCCCCTCCATTCAAACGGATGCGGAGGTTGCCCACCAGAATGGTCTTTCCCATGTTAGACAGACTTGCATTAAGGACTTTCTTCTTTTGCCTCATGTTAGATGAGGAGGCAGGTGACATATTGATGATATTGACATTGAGAAGTTGCACGGGTCTCCCATCGGTAGCATTCATCTTGGCCTGGGATGCGCACTTCTTCTTCTTTGCTTCCGAAGTTGGCTCCGATGTTGAAATGACCCCCAAGAAGTACGGGGATCCAACGAGGGCTAGGAAGTCGCTGAAGCAGGTCAGTGTCGTCTAGTAGCCGTATATGGCATGGGTGACCACGACCAAAGGACCGTAAGTAACTTCATCATCAGATGGAGAGATGAAGGGAAGGAGATGTCCCAGCGGACGTGCCAAACTGTAAGACTTGATTTTTTAATCTTTTCTTTTGAAAAGGATTTAAAATTTTAAATAAAGAATCTCTTTTTTGTTTTGAGTGTAGACTTTGAGAACTTAGGATTAGCCTCATAGACTCTAGGGTTTTGGATCAAGCGAATGGATCCGTGAATTTGACCTCTTCCCATTGATTTTGATCAATGTTAATTACGTCAATTATAGATTGGCAACCCCTGAATTAATTGTCCGTTGATGTCCTTGAAATAATAACGCGCTAAAGGGATTAGAATGTTGCATGAAACACACCACTTGATCGACTTTTGCATTTATGAGATTTTGGACTTGGTATTCATTTTGAATTCTTTTTTTTGACAATCCTAAAGGATGCTTAAAGGATGTCACTCCCATGAGGAGCATGTGTGCTTGAGACCCTTAAAGGATACCAAGAAGACATGCACTGGCAAAATTCTTCTTAGGATTCTTATAGGATACCTTTTGATTTGATAGTACCCTTTAAATATCCTTTATGAAACTTTAAGGGTTCATGCCCTCCAACCAACATGTAGGGACCGGAGTTAATTAAAATTTTAATCACAAAAAATGATCAAGCTGAACACACCACAAGTCATGCACAATTCCAATATGCATACTTCTCACAGTTACACTTTGGTCATTATTACATTTGGTCAAATCAAACTTTAGTCATCCCGTCGATGGGAATGAACCACAGATTTACAAGCCTATGTCTTTACCAACGTTGGGAATGGACCAAGAAAAAGACTTTGGTTGCTCCAACAGTAGGACTAAACTAAGATTTAAACTTTGGTCACCCTAATAATAAGAGTGAACTAAGAACTTTATGACCCTCCAGTGGACCAAACTTGAGGCCATTCTAACAATAAGAATGGATCATCATTTTATTAAGCTTATAGCCATTCTAACAATAAGAATGGACCATTCTTTTATTAAGCTAATGGCCATTTTAATAATAAGAATGGACTATTCCTTTATTAAGCTTATGACCATTCTAACAATAAGAATGGACCATTGCTTTATTAAGTTTATGGCCATTCTAATAATAAGAATGGACCATCATTTTATTAAGTTTATGGCCATTCTAATAATAAGAATGGACCATTCTTTTATTAAGCTTATGGCCATTCTAAAAATAAGAATGGATCATCATTTTATAAAGCTTATGGCCATTCTAACAATAAGAATGGACCATTCCTTTATTAAGCGTACGACCATACTAACAATAAGAATGGACCATTCTTTTATTTATTTATTTTTCACTGTATAAAAGATGTGTGTCAATCTTTCACGTGCGGTATCAGCATTTCAAATCTGTCTACGAGCAGAACTTGAGCATGTCTTTCCTTTATTCTTCAAAAAGAGTCCTAAAAATCTTCCAGAGTCTCCTCCCAAAAATCCTCTTTTTTCCTCCTCTGCAGCAGCCCCCTTAGGGGGTATTTATAGGGTGAGAGAAGAGGGAGAGATGTGAGGAAGAGAGATGGAGAGGGGGGTGCGGTGGCACCCCCCACTGGTGGGGGTGGAGGGGAGCCACCAGTGGCTCCTCTCTCTCTCTCTCTTCTCTTTTTCTTCTTTCTTTTTCTTTTCTTTCCCCTTCCTCTTCTTTCTTTTTGCTTTTATGCCCCACTGTTGGTTTGGGGGGGGTAACAAAAATCTGTTAAACATGCATGTATAAAGTATGAACAGTCAACCAGCAAACATGCATTTTCTTGGGAATTTTAGATGTCAACCCCACAATCCATTGTATTTAGGGATTAACCTCTTAATATCAATGTTTGTTTTTAGCCACCCACAATTTTGTGATTGTTTGATAAACACCCTTTCTCAGGGTATTTTCCCAAAAAAGTGTAGGGGATTATCCTAATTTTCTGGTGGGGGGGTTACCAAATAATCTGAAATTGTGACAGGTTATAAATAAATATCAATATTGGAGGGGTTGATATGTAAATTAATAGATGTAGGGGAAAATAGCTAAAATTCCCTTGTTCAATTTATTGAAATAGACCTTGATTACATGTGCAGCAGCTTGTGTTTTGCTAGTTACTAAAATCTCTGCAAATGGTTGCATGATATGCATGCATGGCCATAGTTTCTAGGTCATCCTACATCATTGTGTTTGATGCAGAGTTTCTAGGCCATCCTACATTATGGTTGATGCGGGAGTCAAAAGCATACCAATATTTAAGTGGTGGCATCGACTGTTACAACAGTTGAGTGAAATACCTTAACACCCCCCACACAAAACCCCTCTTAAGCAGGATGTGGGATGTCAGTTGCTGTCTCATCTAGATCTCTACTACCGTGGTACTGTGTGTGAGAATTATGTCTACACTGTAAGGAGTAGACTTAGTTTTTTTCAAAGTACAAATCCCAGAAATTCTTTCATGGCATACTCTTTTATGGAGTACATAATTTCCTTGTCAATACTGATAGGGCTGTTGGGCAAACCTTAGTGGACAAGGTTATGAATTCATGTTCAACCCAAAAAAAAAGATTAAGAATACATGAGGAATGCTAGTATACTTCACTCGTTGCCACAGTTACTAAGAGCCATCCGACATTTGATTGGATGGCTACTATTAAATGAGTCAGTTAAGAAAGGTCGTATCAAAAGTCACTTTAACACGAACCTTCTGATTTAATGATTAAATTGCTCCCAGTAAGCGTAGTACAGAGTGATAAAAAATGCGGTATGTTGGCATTCCTCTCAATGTACTCTAGACAGAATCTGACTGTCGTCATCTTTAAGAATAACATTGTTAAAGAGCATATATGTGCTTCACATATTCTCTTGTTCAATAAAGTCCAATGAGCTTTGTTTTTCATGCAGCGTCTGTCCGGTGGTAAAAACCCAGAGTACAAGCCTTTAGGCTGGTACCGACCATTACTTCAGAAAATATGTAGTCTGCAATGATTTTTCTCCCTGCTTGTTCCCGTAGCTTAATTTACTGATTAAGTTATGTGGGCACTTGGCAAAACAGACCATAATAAAATTTTATTGTGTTTCCTGGAATTCTGGGATCTATCTTTTGTTTTGTTTTTTTTTGAGAGCCTGTATCTTAACCTCAAACTAGAATAAGATCTGTGATATTCGGTATTTGAAAGCATGTATCTTAACCTCAAACTAGAATAAGATCCGCGACATTCTCATTTTCATTTCTATACTTTCCCGTTGGCATATGTCTTACTGACATGGATGCTGCTTCGATTTTCTCAATTCAAAGTTTATGGCTTCTGCCCTTCTTCAAAGGAAGAAAGGTGCCAAGTTTATCCTCTCGGCCTTGTCCACACCACATGGTACTTTCTGATTTTGATTTTACATTTGTTTTAGGATAATGGCAGTGGTCCTGAAATCCTCAATTGAGAATTTTCAGACATCTATTTAGAGTAAACTTATCTTGCTTAGCACCTAGGCTGAGCTGAGAATATTATCTTTATGGTTTTCCTTTCACATGTATCATAAATTGCTGGCTGTGCCTTAGTCATTGTTGAAGTTCATATTTAATAAATGATTCAAGAGAGTTATTGCTGAAAGAAACATGCTTTGTGGATGACAGATTTTATCTTTCAGAACTCCATCTTTAAACAGCATCAAGATTGTGCATTGACTTTTTTGTTTTTTTGAATTTTCCTGTTTTCAGATTCCTGAGGAAGAGCCACCTGCTAGGTTCTGTGTGTAGAAGTGCACTTGCGGTGTTCACTACTGGCGCTGGGACATTGATGAATCTTGTAGGTAACTATGATCTCTCAACTCTGAAATTTTGACATGGGTGTAGATGACTTCACTTTGATGCTGCAATCTTCTGCAGGTTTAATCAGTTTTGGAATTTGAATGTCTGCACTTCAGTGCATGCCAGACATCAAAAATGACTTGGAAGGTTCCAAAGCTATGCAGAACAGCTGCTTGTGACTCTGCAAAGATCTCTGGTTAGTTGTCTAAATAAGGATCCCTGTGTTCGGTGCATCTGGACTAGGAGGGATTTAAAGATCCAAGGGTGGACAATCAAGGTGTTTCTACAAGGTTGAGGAACTTTGTGCTGGGGACACCAAGTCCTCTGTCATTTCAACCTTGTTAATTTTCTATGGAACCATCGGACCACTATACAAAGTCTTCAGCAGATGGAGTTATTCTTTTTGGGGAAGCAAAGCATCTGTAGAGGATTCCTGCACGATGTCTTATAGACTATAGTTGAAAAACAAGGGGTTTTTTTGGCAAGCAGAGGTAGCTTGGCCTGCAACATATTACTTGGGGCTATGTCTTGGTGGGTTTCCCTCAGACCTTGCATGCCATCTGAAGTTGTTTGTGTAGTTCTTTATTTAGCTCTGGTATCTGGTCATGGATTCTTGAAATCCTTAATGTGCCTTGGCACCGCTAATGGTCTTGCACCTCCCAGCCATGTTTTCTAATCTGAGGTACTTGCTTTGAAGAATCTTTTTCCGTGAAGAATGAAGCTTTGGGTAGACATCGCTACAAAAACTTTGTACAGAGCTGCCTGTGGTTTTGATATCTGTGGCTCCCAAGTCACCAATTTTTTGTCTGTTTAATTTCTCCCATCTTAGTGGGTAGAATGATAACAAGTGCGCTGTATTGGATGCCCCCAGAAAACCCTTTGCCACGTTTTGGCATTCTGGAATGTGGATTTGGAGCTTGGCTTCGGATGACCACGACAAACGGGTGCTTTGTAGAGTCACCACTTGTCAAATAGTGTTGTTCCTGAGTAAGTTTGTCTTGCCTATTCTCTTGAAGTTGGAACTTAGATTGAAGTTTGGCTGTTATCACATGACAAGGACCACTTATGCTTATGGTACCCCAAGAAAATGCCCATACTGGTTTCATATCCCAGATACGGTTGGTTTCGTGTTTCGTGTGAAAAACGGGGACATTTGCTCGAGCTGATTGCTTTGCCTGTGTAATTGGAGGATGCTTCAAAACGTAGGCACTAGAAGATGTGAGGTCGTCTGCAAACGAGGCAAGGGATGGATGTTGCTCATGGGGCTATCGACTGTTGCACGATCCAATGTCTCCTGAATGAGAAGGCTTGCTTGCATAATTGATCGACGAGGGACCCATGGACAACCGTCTCATTGTTCTGTTTCTGTTATCCGTCTCGTTATGCTTGACCAATAACTTCTACTGTGCGTTTACCCTCCCATTCTTCTGTTATGTTATCGGTCTCCTTGACCTGTATATCTCTGGTGTTTGTGTGTGTGCATGGCACCGTCTCATTGTTCTTGCTATGGTATCGGGCTCCTTGTTCTAGACTTACATGGATGGGTGCGTGTGTGTGTGTGTATGTTATCGGTCTGCTTGGTCCTTAACCTAGAGAGAGAGAGAGAGAGAGAGATCCATGCTTACCAGAGGAGAGGCCGCCAGCTCTTCTAGCTCTGTTACTTTCGCCAGACAGCTCCACCACAACGGTACGAGGAAAGAGCGTGCACTGGATTAGGATCGTACTAATGAGAAGATGAAAATGCTGGCAGCGCAACTGAAGAAGGAAGTGCACAGGATCACTGTTTGAGTTTGATACCATTATCTGTGGTTTAAGCAATGTCAAAGAGCCTGCAGTTTAGATGCATTGTACCCCCTTGCTGTAGGAGAGTTCTTGAGTTCAAGTTCTTTCCCACTATTGTGCAAAGTTTCTGTACTTGTACTCTCTCCATTGGAGAGGTACTTCTGATTTTTTTTAAAAAAAGAACAGTTTAAGCACGGATCTTTGTACTCTCTCCAGTAGAGATCTTTAAAGTACTTTTAATAAAAAAAATATTTAAATAACAAAATCTATGAACAATCCCAAGGCATTGACTCCCGTGTGCTGCCCCTACTGCCCCATTGACTGGTTAACCGTTTGAATGGAGGCCTCGAACAACAGCTAGCGCCACTACATTGACAGTGTCTTCCAGGTGCGATAGGTTTGAATCTCATAAATCCCCATAGTGGGAAAATTTCATATCAAATACACAAACACTTGATTGGAGTTGAATTTGTATCCTTCCCTGTCTAGAAAAATCATGAAGTACCAACTAAGTTAGGCTCCGTTGATGATATCTGGTCAGCCACTGAAAGCGCACTACACCATGGTCTAATAAAAGGGCAATAGCAGGTCTACAATCTTAGTTCTTCTATCACAGGAAGTGCAAAAGATCAGAACTTTGGAAGGAACATATCAAACTTTTGCGGGTACCGAGACAGCGAGAGTCGGGAACGATGTATTAGTTCTGAATCTTTCAAAGGACATTTTTTAAAATCGGAGGAATGCATAGGGCAACGGCCAAAGCCGAAATAAGAACCCATTAAATAAGAGAGGAGAGTCTAGAGACTCGGAAGACTAAATTATCATATACTTTTAATATAAATTTAGAGTTACACTAAATTCAATACAAGAATAAATTTTAACAATCAATGACTATGAAAATCGATAGAGTATACTTTTAATAACAATATTAAAATGAGGAATGATTCAATGAACTCGACCTCACGGTGAGGTAGAATCCCACAAACACGGTAAAATGAAAAGTATCCATGACTGTGGAACTCGACCTCACCATGAAGTTGAGCTCACTAAATCACTTTTCTATCAAAATTACTATTGACATAAGTATTCAGTATAGAGGCATAACGATAATAAAACCATTATTGATAGAATCACCCAATCAAATCTATGATCTAATGACTACTATTTTTAGTAGTCATCTCAGACACGTATGACATTCTGATACATGTGCGGCATTTTACTTGAGTTAAAAATAAATACATGATATTTCGTGAAAATATGCTATACCTTAGTTATGTCAACAATCATATTTTATTATACACATGTAAATATGTACAAATATACATATATTTATATACTTCTTGCATTCTCATATCCTGTTTTTAAGACTTCGTTGTGTCAGACATATCCATGTTAATACTTAACAACTATGTTCGTACCCTACCAGTCACATAAGCAAGTACGCTATCAGATCACATTTACCAATGAAAATTTCAAAATAAAATCATAGAATAATTTGAAATAAAATAAAATATAAATATAAAAAATCTGGTTACTAACTTTTTATGTTCTCCTGAGATCTTAGCCATAATTTATTACAATAGTTGCCAGCTGTTTTATAGTTTTTAATCATGTAGCATGAAGGACCGTCTCTAATTCTTATTCTAGATTCTCTAGAAATTCAAAAACTTTTCGACAATGAGAGAATTTATAGATTCTTCCGATGTGGATGTTTGCATCCCCGAACATGACCCTTAAAAGAGAACCAATCCAAATCACATTTTCAAGAGGATGGCAACTAACATATATTCATAAGCGACTTTTCTTCTCAGCAGATCAAAATAGATGAATTCTACAGGCAGGCCAGCATGGTAGCAAATGCAATGCTGCCTGCTCTTTTTCCCCACCCATCCCAAAAGGAAGAACATAGTGGAAGCGTAGTTAAAAGGAAGGGGGCAAAAAGGGTAAAAAAGAAAAAAGACAATAACAGAGGCCACCCGATCTTTTCCCCTTCCGGTGGGAACGTCAAATGAGGACATCTATGTTACATCTGCCACTGGAAGATCGATGGCTGGTTATACAACATAAATCAAAGAATGACTGCGAGGGCGAACAGGTTGAATGGACAGATGTAAGCGGACATCCGTTCAGCAATTCCATCCCACTGTCATGCAGCAGATAGATGACTGCCTTTACTGTACCACAAAACCCGCCTTCCAACTGTCTCAACCTGTTAGTCCACTTTCCTTGGTCTCAGTCTGCCCTACACTGCATTCATTCATGTGAATCGACGGAAAGGCGGCATCCAATTTCCCATTTCTTCTGATTAAAGTGTCACTGTACAAGTAGTTTATCCAGTGTTTCCTGCAACTTCTGCTGTTCTCTGTCTCATCATCTCCATGACCGCTGCCCTCCGCCTAGAATCAGACTGCTGTTGCAATCTCCTCAAATGTTCTCTCAAATCCCTGTTTGATGGCACATTAGGATGACAGCAGCAACAAGATATAGTCAACATCAGAAGTGGCATGAAGCAAGAATTAACATACCTGCAGCGTGGTACATGGCATTCTGATTCTTTACAGGCTCTTGCATGGAGCTGCAGCAGGTACCACATTTTCTTACACAGGACACAACCCCCAGAAGCACGTATTTTACAGTTTATACCATGGCGGAACAGTCCCTTAACTTTACGGCAATTGGGGTACTGACAATGCAGCGATCGGCACTGAGATGCATGCACCAGAAGATCAAGCATTTTCCTAAGCTGCAGCACATAATGAATGGGTGAGTAAGGGATACTTTTACAATTTTAGAAAATATAGGGTTATTGAAAGAAACTCACAAATTAAGGGGTTAATTCAAAATTTCTAAGACCCAAAATCAACCCTTAAAAGACCCTAAACAAATCCCATAGAGGTGAAACCTAAGGGTGTTCACTTAAATCTCTAAAAGGTAGGGTTTAAAACATGAACATTAAGGTATGAGGTGTTATATTAAATTTTCCTATTGAACCCTTAATAGGCCTAATGGGCCTGAGCTTATTGGACCCAAATTAGGCCTCAAGTGGGCTTAAAATAAGCCTATTAACAGGGGGTTGGGCTGAGATAAAAGCCCTTAATGTGCTGTTATACCAGGCTCTTATAGGGCAAGATAGGGGCCCATTAATCCCCTACCACCTCCCATCCTTACTCATCCACTGTCCAGCACCTCTATATAGGGAGGGTGGTGGACAGCTCCCTCTCTCATCAGCTGTGGCTGGATGAGGGATGGAGGAAGAGTGAGAGATTAAGGGAATGAAGAGAGAATTAGAGGGAGGTAGAAGAACAACTGGGAGAGGAGAAACAGAGGAAGAACAGCACAAGAAGAAAAAGCAAAACCTGCAGAAAGAGAGATGAAGCAAATGACAAGAAGAAAAGCCAAGGAAAGAGGAGAGGGACCTACTTTCTAGCTGCCGCAACTCAGGGAGACACGCAAGAGGAAATCTCCATCAGCTGCAGCACACCATTTAAGCTTGGAATTTCTGCTCTAAAGGTAGGGTGACAGCCAACCTACTCTCCTCCCTCATCCATGCTTGAGTTTCTTTTGAGAATTAAGGGGAGGTTATATCAAATTTAATTCACAAAATAGTTTTGATTCAGTGAACCATGTGGATGGTAGTTATATGTTTCACAACCTCCATGAAGGAATTATTTTTATGTGAGCATGCTACCTGGGAATCATTTAAAAGAGAGAGGGATAGCATGCAAATATTTTCAATTCTACCTAAAAGAATGTCATACAGTGCGATAAATTTCAAATTTAGGATACAGATTTTCTTGTAACCTGGAAGAAAAGAAGTTGATTCATTTAACCACCCATCTCTAGCATGATGCACCACTACTATTGCATGCATACTAGAATATGCATAAGTTTTCTTAAAATTGTAACCATGTTTTATGATTGAATTTTCTTGTGACAAACAAATCCATGGTGGTTAGGAAGAAAATATTGTGTTTAAACCCAAGTGAATTGATGTCATGGAGAAGAACTTTAAGATCTTATGAATTATATTGTGATCATAATTTATGATGTTTTAAAGACCCTATTATCTTAATTAAAGCCGAAACTTTTTTTTTCGCAATTAAGTTATATGGATGTATCCTACAGTAGAACACAATAAGAAAGTACTGCCTTGAGAAAGAACAAAGTCAGAGAAAGAAATCTCTATATGCTAGCAAGACCCCTTTCATTCTTACGCTATGTTCTTTCTTAAAGATTACTTAATATAAGTGGAGCTACAAGCTTCCACTTAAAAGACCAAGATTTTCGAGTGATTTTCACGAAGAACAAGTTTAAAATGGAGCACCAGTGGGAAGGGCCTTTGAATCTCTCTTGGAGATATGGGGACATGGGTCACCTATATTCAAGTAAAAGAATGACAGGGTATGGTCTTCTAATGAATATAAGAAGGGGTTTAATAGTCTAGACTCGAGATACCAATTTAGGGAAGTAGATATACCACCTGAGGGCACTCAGGACTGGAACCAAGATGATGTAACCTCACACTATGAGCTCCAGTCAACCTAAGATTATTGAGCAACCACTCACTTAAGATAGAGACTACTAGTGAGTGATTATCCCTATTACGTCCTTAAAAGGATTGAGATACTGAGTTAGAGGGGCGAATGACTACTAGGATGGATCCAAATAGATGGCTAAAGCATAAGGATCAGAGTACATCCGATTGTAGCTCATTGTCAGAAAAGTGAAGGATTTTAAAATATCTTTTTTGATTATCTAATTATATACCACACTTAAAAAATCTACTAATTAATAATAAAAAGTTAATTTAACAACTTAAAAAAAGATGTCAATGCTATGTTACCTTACTTTTACTTTGTTAGCGGAATAGGATCAGGAACAATTGGTATAAGGGCCTAAACCCGGTTTGGTTGCGGGGATTCTTAATTCCTCCAATTCTCCAAATTGTACCTGAAATGCCTAATTCCTACAATTCCTCTAATTCTACCCTTTATTTCACTCCTTATTCCATTCCTTCCTACCAAATCATTTGGAATAGCACAGTGTAATTCTCCTTATTCTGGGTGGAATACCAACAACTTATCAAATCAAAATACCTCTTATTCTGGTTTAAGAAACCCAAAACCTTATTCTGGTATAAGCAATTCTGCAAACAAAGCGAGCCTTAAGAGTTAGAGATTTTCTTAAAATTTTAAAAAATCTACTAATTAATAATAAAAAGTTAATTTAACAATTAAAAAAAAGATGTCAATGCTATGTTACCTTAAGAGTTAAAGATTTTCTTAAAATTTCTTGATATACTGTGTAATTTTTTTTTGAAGGTGGCATCAGTCACAATTCATTACTAAGAAGAAAAGTGCACAACAATGGCTAAAAGCCAAAAAGAGTACACAACAAACATGCCCACCCCTAAGGAAAGAAAACAAAATACACGAGAACTAGTTTATTTCGGGAATAAAGTAGTTCAAAAGATCGGAACAAAAGGAAAAGGCAATCCCACAAGTGACCCAGCTCCTCCAATGACCTGCCTTGATGAGCAGGGAACATTCAACATCAAGCTTGAAACCAGCAGATCTACCCTAGTCTTTCACCCAGCTTATTGTTCTTCTGCGGATGTCAGAAACACTGTAGAATTCCTGACTGAATCTTCTTCTATTTCTCTCCAGCCAAATAGCCCATAACATGCCCGGAAGAAACAGAGACCAAATGATGGGGATCTAGGGACCGCTGAAACAAAGCTCATGGCCTAGTGTTTATTTTCTTTGGCCCATTAGAGGCCCAATTGATGTGTTTTTAGATGTAAGTCTATTTTAAGTCTTTTATTTTGGGACAAGGGGTATTTTGGACTTTATGCCACCTAGGGCTACCCTAAGGGGACCCTATATAATGTAGCCTCTCCCAAAAAGGAGGGCATTGAAGAAGCTAATGATGAAAAAAGGATGATAAGGTTCCCTGTAGCCGCTGTGTGTGCGTCGGAGGCCTGTGTGTGTTCTTTGGGGTGTGAAGCCCCTGTGACTCTTCTCCATCCCCCCTATCTTCCTTCCCTGTTCATCCTCTCCTAGCCCTGGTTCTTCTTCTTCCTTGGGCCTTCGAGCCCTTCATCAAGCTTCTCCCCGTCACCTGTCCCGCATCAGATTTGGTATCAGAGCAAGGTTCTTGGGTCATTCTCATGACCCAAGTCCTGTAAGCTCCTTCCCCTCTCGTTCCCCTTCCCTCATCCTTCCAGTAAACCCCACTACATCGCCGCCGCCAACGGCCACATCCGCCGGCGTCCTCGCTGCCGACGCCAGACCCCGCCAGGGTCGCCATCGTCCTCCCCACCTCCATACGCCACTACCGTCCCCGGCCTTCACCGGCATCGGTGCCACCAAGTTCGACGAAATCACCTCATCCCCCTCTCTCCCACAACAAAGACAGAAGAAAGAAGAGTAGAAGAAGACGAAGAAGAGGAGGGAGAGTCGCCGGAGCACCTGTACGCTGCCGCTGCCTTGCCGTCGCTTGGCTCCACCGAAGCCATCGTCGCCGTCGCCTGGCTCCATCGGAGCCACAGTCGCAGTCGCCCGGCTCCACCACAACCACCGTCGCCTGGATCCATCGCCGTCGCTCGGCTCCATCAGAGCCGCCTGGTTCCACCGGGGTCACGGTCGCCTTCCCCCATCCTCGCCCATTCCCTCTCTGCGTTAGGGTTTGGTGGAGGAGAACCAAAGGAGGGCGCGCCGAAGCAAAAGAGGCACGTGCCTCTCTTTTTAAGACTTGGTCAAACTGGTTGACCCGGTTGAGCCGCCAGTCCCTTCCAAGCGGGTCAAGCCACGTTCAGGCTGGTATGAGCCCATTTGATCTGGTCCGAGCCAGATCAGGACCCAGCAGGTCCCACCCTATTGAACCAAGCCAGTTTCCTTAGTTTGTTTGACCAAGACCTGGTGGTCCGAACCACTTGCTGCATGGTCCGAGCCAGGGTCCTATTGGATCCGAGCTAGGGTCCATTCTAGGTCCGTACCGAGTGTCGGGTGATCCAACTAGAGACGTTGTCGCACCCTCTGTTATCAAAGGCATTAGAGGCGATCGCCTAGGCGACGAGGCGAGGCGAGGCGATAGTAAGCCGCCTCGCTTTGGCCTTCATCGCCTAGGCGATCGACGAAATCGCCCCATTCGTGGAGGCGGTTGCCTCAGCGCGCCTCGAGCGCCTTTCTTCGCCCAGCTCGCCTTGCCAGCAACATGGATCGGCCGGCCCATTTGGCCCGCCCTATATAATCCTCCAACCCACTAAACCCCCGCCCTACCCCCGTTCGAACCCTAATCTCGAGCCATCCGCCCCCTCCACTGCCCCATTCCCCTCGACCCCTATTCCCCCTCCACCCCCTCCATGCTGCCCCCTCTGGCAAGGATGACGACGCTCCAGTCTGGCGACAGCAAGGACACGAGCGGGCATCGAAGGCAACCAACTCCAGCGGCAGCGACGGCGGCGGCAGCGACGGCAGCGGCAGGTAAGTCCTCTCTCTCTCTGTCTCCCCCTCTCTCTCCCTCTCACGCAGTCACCCTTTCTCTCTCTCTCTCTCTCTCTCTCTCTCTCTCTCTCACATGCGTGCGCTGTCTCCCTCTATCTCCCCCTCTCTCTGTCTCTCTCTCTCTCTCGTTGTCTCTCAGACTCTCACCCCCCGACCCTCTCAAGCTCTCTATCTACCTCCCCCGACCCTCTCAATCTCTCTCAGCCTCTCTGTCTCTCACACCCGCCCTCATTCTCTTTGTCTCTCACCCCCGCCCTCACTCTCTCTATCTGTCTCTCAGACTCTCACCCCCGACCCTCTCAATCTCTGTCTGCCTCCTTCGACCCTCTCAATCTCTCTCATTCTCTCTGTCTCTCACCCCCACCCTCACTCTCTCCCTCGACCCCCTCATTCTCTCTGTCTGCTTCCCCCGACCCTCTCAATCTCTCTCAACCCCCAACGCTCACTCTCTCTATCTCTTTGAATGATTAAAATTTATTTCAATTAGTTTGATTTAAAATTGTTTGGTTATATTTGATAAATTGAGTGAATGATTATGTCATTTATCTATGATTATATTTGTGTTTTTGACATTTTGTATAATAAGTAAATTATAAATATATATATTTTAAAAATGTCGCCTCAAATGCCTAGGCCATCGCCTAGGCGTTTGAGGCTGAGGCGACCCCCTGGTCGCCTCGGTCGCCTCATACCTCTGACTACATAGGTCGCACCGCCAACGTCACGATCTCGTCTGTGCACCGATTTGCGAGCTGCTTGCGCTATTGTGATCATCTCAGCGAAGCCGACCTCGCTGCACCTCCTGTCTGCAAGTTTGACCTCGTTTAACGTGCCGCTTCTGTACACATATCGAGGCGCTCGTTTATACTCTGATTTGCGAGCCGCTTGCGCCGTTGGGATCGTCTCAGCGAGACCGACCTCGTTGCACATCCTGTCTGTCAGCAGTGCCTCGTTTTGTGTGCCGTACTTGCACGTTTTACGAGGGCACTTGTGCATACTGTTCGAAGTCTCCCGAATCCCAATTCGAGAGCCGTCAACGGCGTTGGTCTCGTCTCGACAAGGTCCATCTAGTTTCAGCACACATCTGCCCCAACTTGTATCGTTTTGCATGTCACTTCTGCATGCATACCAAAGTTGGTGATTTGAGCTCCGTTTCTTGCGTCGATCGTACTGTTGGCATCTTTGCAGTGAGGCGGACCTCGTCCCGTACTTCTTCAGTCAGTGGTGCATCGTTTTCTGTGCCACTTTTCATGCTTTCCAAAGCGATAGCCACTGACTATCCGAGCAGAAGATGTATAAGGATCTTGGATTGAATTGATTAGCGGATGATTGGGACGACTTTAGGAAGGATTGGAAGCGCGATTGGGACCAGCTGAGGGGTGATTTTCAGAACCTTTGTGCCATGTTGACCAAGCCAAAGGATATTGTCTATGAAGCCGACCCAGCGATGATCAAGGAATATGAAGATCAAACGAAAGAGGTGCAATATGTAGCCGATACAATCCTAGAAGATGAATATTTGGGGGAGGTTGAATTAGTGAAGCCGGTAGCAGATAATGACCTCTTCCTCACTGAAGAGAAGGGGCCGAAGGCAGGAAAGCTACTTGGAGATATGGTCGATCAGCCGAAGGTCATTCGAGATGTCATCAGTCTGCATGATTTTGACCACATATGGAGCGACATCGAGGCACATTTTTCTTCTCAGGTTGGAGCATTCCTGTGCACGATGATTTATGGGTCGTCGATGTTGTTTCCCAAGTATGCTACCATCATTCCTCCATGGATATTGACTCACTTTAAAACTCGAGGACGAGTTTTCTCTAACAAAGGGAGAATGATGAGGATCCAGGGACCGCTGAAACAAAGCTCATGGCCTAGTGTTTATTTTCTTTGGCCCATTAAAGGCCCAATTGATGTGTTTTTAGATGTAGGTCTATTTTAAGTCTTTTATTTTGGGACAAGGGGTATTTTGGACTTTATGGCACCTAGGGCTACCCTAAGGGGACCCTATATAATGTAACCTCTCCCAAAAAGGAGGGCATTGAAGAAGCTAATGATGAAAAAGGATGAGAAGGTTCCCTGTAGCCGCTATGTGTGCATCGGAGGCCTGTGTGTGTTCTTTGGGGTGTAAAGCCCCTGTGACTCTTCTCCATCCCCCCCTGTCTTCCTTCCCTATTCATCCTCTCCTAGCCCTGGTTCTTCTTCTTCCTTGGGCCTCCGAGCCCTTCATCAACCTTCTCCCCGTCACCTATCCCGCATCACCAAACCTCTCTCAAAGAACTATCCAAGCAATTCTGAGTCTACCACAATAGATCTAACACATTAGTTGGCTCCTTCCACTGAACTTGGAAGTGATTTGCATAAAATCTTCCACTAAACTAAGTGGTACCACGGTGACAAAATAGGTGATGAAGATTCTCCTCATACATACTGCAAAGGATACATATGGAAATTTGGATGTGGAAAATCCTTTTTAGTCTCTGACATGTAGGGAGCCTTCCTAACGCCAATTTCCATATGAATACCTTGATTTTGTTTGGAACAAAATTTGGACCAAACTAATCTTTCCACCATACCCAGGTGCCCCCATCTTGTAAGATTCTCATAAGCCCGTTAGTTGTGAATCTTTGTTGTTCCAAACCCATCTTCTACTGTCTTATTCATTCCTGATTAGCTGAATACCATTGATGAGTCTTATAAAACTCAGCGACTCTTCCAATTCTGCATCCGAGGGATCCCTTATGAGCTTGATGTTCCAATGACTTTCTCTCATCGGAGGAATAAACATGCGCAATTGACTTATCTTTCTGTTCAACAATCTGATACAGTGAACTGAACTGTTAAGCAAGAGGCTGATATGAACCCCACCTATCCTCCCAAAATCTGACGGATTCACCATTTCCTACAAAATATCCTCTAAGTTGGCAATTTTTTTCGAATGCGGGATATCTTTGAAACCGTAGATGGTAGAAGACACTATCTACAATCTTTACCCATAAAGAGTCAACATCAACCCCCCAACATCCACACCCTTTAGCCAATAGAGCTTTGTTGAAAACCCCAATTTTCACAAGATCAATGCCTCCTTGTTCTTTGCGTTTGCACACTTGATTCCAGGCCCCCAAGTGAAGACCACTCTTCTCTCTATTACCACTAGCCTTGGAGGAGGAGCTCCTTATGGCTTCAATCAATCTTTCTATAGACCTGGGGATTTTGAAAATAGAAATGTGATAGTTAGCCAATGAAGAAAGGATTGTTTTAGAGAGAATCCATCATCCTCCTACAAAAAGAAATTTTGCTTTCCATCCTTCTAACGATCAAACTTTTTAATTAATGGGTTCCATTCCCTCACCCTAATTGGACTTGTAGTCAGAGGGAGTCCTAGATATGTAATAGGGAAGTGAGTCATCTTGCTATTCAAAGTATCAGCCATACTCTTCCTATCCTTGTCTATATTGATGCCCACTGCTTCAGCTTGATATTGCTTCAACAACAGTAACAAAATCGGCAAGTTGTGCAGCATATTACCACAACTTGACAAGAGGGTGTTATTTGCAAATTGTAGATGTGAAAGCTGAAGTCCATTTCTTCCAATGAAGAAGCCGTCCACTAAAGAATAAACTACTGTTTTGTCCCAAAGAGAGCTCATGAGCTGCCCAACCATAAGAAAGATGAGTGGTGATCTTCATCTCGAGCTGCTAAAATAACCACTAGCTTCACCATTCAGCAAGATGGAGAATCTGGGAGTTGTGATACAGCTCATGATCCAATCGATCCATTTTTGCTTGAAGCTCATGAGACCCATAGTCTTGTTGACACAATGCCAGTTGACTGTATCAAATGCCATTTCAAAGTCCAATTTAAGGACAATCCCTCCCTATACTGGTTTTCTGATTGTGAATAGCTTCGTAAGCAGCCAGAAAATTGTCCAAAATGAATCTTCCTTCCAAAAAGTCTGATTGGCTTCTACTAATGACATTCATCATCACCTTCCTTAGTCTATTTGCCATTAGTTTAAAACAACCATTTAGAAGACTGATGGGCCTGTATTAAGATACCTTTTCAGCTCCTTCTCGCTTAGGGATAAGAACATTGTAGGTAGAATTGAAGCCCCAGACACTAAGAGGTCTTTCCTGAAATTCCTTAATCACCCCTCCAGGTCCTCCTTGATGGTTTCCCAAAAGAACTGACAAACCCCCATCAGTCTATACTGTGTAATTGCATGCATCTTTATTCATATCATTGCATTCTAGTAATTCTGGCTTAAGTCTTTATTAAAAAATTGTGATGAGTTTGAGACTGTAGTAAGGAGAAAATGATCCCCTAGTCGGGTCTCAAGTGAGACTTGAGGTCATTAAATGTTTTCTCAGGGGAAGGATCTCAATGTTAGCAAGAGGGTGTTCAATGTAGTCTTGGTTCAGTCAGATTCCAGACCTCTTATATTAGTGGTTAATGTAGTGCCCTTCTCTTTATGCATCAGCTGAGTACTACACTTCGTATACCTTCGTATTTCTTGTACTTGTACCAACTGTATATGGACATGTTTAGCGGAATAAAATATTTTACTTTACTTCCATATTAGAAATGATGCAATTGCCACTTTTATTTACAGCTTTATGCCCTACTGTATGAGCAGGCAGACCTAGATCTTCATCTAGATCTGGGTGACGGAACCGCACTAGAAGAATACTATTATAATGAAAAATAAATCAAGAAATGTGGGGTAAAAAAAAGTTTTCTACCTCAGAAAAAAAGGTCTACCTTGACTGAGAGGCAAAATATTTATTTTTTTATTTTTATTTTATTTTATTTTTTATTTTATTTTTTTGGGGGGGTGGGGGGGCGTTATCTACCTTGACAAAAAGACAAATCATTAGTGACCATTTTGAAAGAAAAGCAGCAGGAAATGGTCAGATATTAGGATATGTTTATCGAGAATACATTTGAACAAGCACACCATATTTGTGAATTCACTAAACAGATACAAAATTCAGATGGCAATTTTTAAGATTTTCAGTGAATAAAAGTCAAAGATCAAATGTCAATTAGAATCTTCAGAAATCAGTGCAGATATCTTCCAAGAAGAATGGACTCTGCGTGAGCTAAACTGAGATTAATATGTCCAAATAGTTTTCGTAAGTGTTAATATGATCCACCATTAGCATAACTACCTGATTACAAAACAAGCAAATACTTAATCTTCATGACACTACATGTGAAACCAGTTCCTAAGTTGGATAAGCATCATGGAAATGAAGTAATAAACTGTAGCAAAGAATTCATGCGTATGGCACTGGGGCACAAATGACAATCAGGGACTGTAACAAACCAGAATCTTTTACATATACATTATTAAACCAAATGAAACAAATGCATACTAAAGTATGATGACCTTTCATTAATATGAAACCTTTAAATGCAATGGACAACAGTACATATACCTATTTTAGTATAGAAATTGATCAAGAAGCAAAAAGACCAATCAAAGAAAAATAGAAAATGCATCAAATTCTTGATCTGACCCAGAAGATTTAACAGAGAAAAGTTTCAAATCTGCTTTTAAGAAACTTGAGGAAACCAAGCGCATGTGCAACTTATCATAATTTAAAAACAACTAGCTGCAGGTGAGGTCCAGGGAACTGAAAAATACTTAAAAAGGAAAAATTTACCTGCAAAACTCTTTTCTGCCGAGCTTCCTTGTTTTGTGCATCTCTGTCAGCCATGGATGGATGATTTGTTAACCTATGAGGATGATTGACACCTCCCTCTCTCTGATAACAATCATTGCACACATCAAAATCAGGGCAGATTTCACAACGCCAACCCTGGCCAGTTTCAATGTCACGATGGCACATATTGCACGTGATCACGAAAGCAGGAGCTGTTGGATTATGAAGGTGATATAGGACCATCATTGAAGAATGCTTGGCACGGCGTAGAGTGTCATACTGATAATGGTTTCCTTGACAAAGACTCAGAAACGCCTGTCTAGTGTCAAAAAACTCACTTTCTAGTATCTCATCTTTATCTTTTGTATCCAAGGGCACATCATTGGTTTCAACCTGCTCAAAAGGAATTCAACAAGGAATTATGGCATCGTCGCTGTGCAACAACTCAGCAAGTACTAGGAAGCTTTGATCATGGATGAGTAAGAAACAAACTTCCAAGTTGATCTTTTTACAACACTCACCGGACTAAGCAAGTGTTTCTCCCTGGCATTGACAGGATGCCTCTCTTTCTCGTCACGTTTTTGTTCCACATCATAACACCTGAGAATTTTAATTAAGCAACATTAAATCCCTCATACCAAATCAACCAATAACAATGGTTCAACACAATGATACACTTTAGAAAACAATAATGTCATAGATTCAGGAACAGAATCTATAAATCCATTAGGGAAACATAAGTACAAACTAGGGTTAAAAAACTTAAAACCTGCATAAATATATGAAATAATCATCAAAATTATGCATTACATAACTGTTGGACAAGTAAAGATGAAAAACTGTAAGCTCTTTGAAGATTAAGACAACAAATACTCATTTTTTTGCTGTAAGCTTTGATATTATCATCATCATAAATAAAGCTATATCCCATCAGTCCAGGTTTTGCTTGTCTTTTTTAAGGCTAGATCCTGAGGATTCTATGCGAAAAAAAATCTGTCTAATGAGCCAAAGACTTGGCATTTACTGATTGCATAGCAGGGTAGGGTGCCTTTTCTAAAGGAGTTCTACCTGTTGCACCACATGTTGTGTAGCAAGGATGATGTAGAATGCAACAATTAACCTCCTTGCACCATGTGTCCACTTTCTTTCCTACCTTTTTGACCTTTTTGAGTGGAGAGAAAGAGAACTTGCAACTTTTCTGATAGCATTTCTTGTTGTCCTCCTTACCCGCTTTGAAAAGGGCACATTTTCATCCCAAAAATACCCTTCCTACCTTAGCCCCGCCACCTACCATTTTATCACTTCCTAAACAAGTTTATCGCTTCCACTCAAAAGGTCAAAAAGGTAGGAAAGAAGGTGGACAAGTAGTGCAGGTTAAATGTTGCATTACACGTCATCCTTATTACACCGCATGCAGTGCAACAAGTCAAACTCTTCCTAAAAATGCAAAATTCCTCACTAACGGCCTCAAAGAACAATCTATTGATCTTGGTACTGGTAGTATGTCAAGGAAGAAGTAAACTATCTAATGATTGTATGTGACTATGCATAAACATGGTAATTTAAAAATAAAGCAAACCATTCATTTAAAGCTATTCCTCTCTTTAAAATTCGTTATCTTTTCTAAAATCTCATGATATCTTTCGCCACTTGATTTCTGTTCTCATTTAAATTCATTTGAGCAACGAACCACAAAATTTTACATGAATGTCACAAGCATCATTATGGATGAAAAAGAAATGATAAAAGAGATTGAGAGAGATCAGTAAAAGGAAAAGGAAATCATCATTCTCTCATCACCATTGTTCACAAAATCTCAACTAACTGGGGTCAAGAATCCCTTATGTTGATCAATAGACTTCGCAGATGCCAATTGCTTGGCAGGGAAGCCTGTTCTATAGATGCAAAATTCTTCACTAACCCAATGGAGTAACCCATGAATCTTCGTCATGGATGGCAGTTTCGGCCGGTACTGGTACGTACCGGCCGGTACATACCGGTACCGGCCCGGACCGGTACCGGTACCCCCATTTCAGGCCGGTACCGTAAAAAAAGAAAAAAAAAAAAGAAAAATGACTGTACCGGGCCGGTACCCCCAAAACCGGGCCGGTACCGGGCTGGTACGCCCGTGAAACACCCCTTACTGTCCCCTCTCACATAAACAGATCTGTGAGAGGGGATTCTGGTTTTTTGCAGTGGGAGGGGAAGGGAAGGAGGGGAAGGAGGGGAAAGAACCGCCGATGCCACCCGCCGCCGCCGCCGCCGCCCGCCACCGCCGCCGGAGACGTTTTCACCCTTTTCCGGAGACGTTTTCACCGTTTTGGGTGGAAGAAAAAAAGAAGGTATGATTTATATTTTAATGTAGTGATTATTTTTTAGTTTGTTACATATTTCTTAGATTATTTACGTTCATTTTCTTGATAAAATAGACAACCCCCGATTTTGGCCCTAATTAGTAGTTAAAAATTAGGGCTTTTGTCTAATTACTTAAATTAAACATCAATTGGAACCTAATTAAGCTTCATTACATGTTTTAAACTAGGAGTGTGCTGTCAATTACGTTGATCGACGGTTAATTAGGGGAAATCCCCAATTTTGGTCCTAATTAGCGGTTAAAAATTAGGACTTTTGTCTAACTACTTAAATTAAACATCAATTGGAGCCTAATTAAGCTTCATTGCATGTTTTAAAATAGGAGTGTGCTGTCAATTGTGTTGATCGACGGTTAATTAGGGGAAATCCCCAATTTTGGCCCTAATTAGCGGTTAAAAATTGGGACTTTTGTCTAATTACTTAAATTAAACATCAATTGGAGCCTAATTAAGTTTCATTGCATATTTTAAAATAGGAGTGTGCTGTCAATTGTGTTGATCGACGGTTAATTAGGAGAAATCCCCAATTTTGGCCCTAATTAACGGTTAAAAATTGGGGCTTTTGTCTAATTACTTAAATTAAACATCAATTGGAACCTAATTAAACTTCATTGTATGTTTTAAAATAAGAGTGTGTTGTCAATTGTGTTGATCGATGGTTAATTAGGGGAAATCCCTAATTTTGGCCATAATTAGCGGTTAAAAATTGGGGCTTTTGTCTAATTACTTAAATTAAACATCAATTGGAACCTAATTAAGCTTCATTGCATGTTTTAAAATAGGAGTGTGCTGTCAATTGTGTTGATCGACGGTTAATTAGGGAAAATTCCCAATTTTGGCCCTAATTAGCGGTTAAAAATTGGAACTTTTGTCTAATTACTTAAATTAAACATCAATTGGAGCCTAATTAAACTTCATTACATGTTTTAAACTAGGAGCATAATGCCAAATGTTCTTATATTTTGTTTCTACTTTTTTTTATGTGTTGTAGGAATATGGCTAAACAGTAAGAGCAAGACCCAGGGTAGGCCCATATCACCTTAGTTAATACTGCAAAGAGGAGAGTGAAATGCAAATATTGTGGCAAAGAGATGGGTGGTGGAATCACTTGAGGGAAAGAACATTTAGCAGGGAAGACAGGACAGGTGACAAGGTGTACTGTCTGTCCCCGACAAGTTGCCAACGAGATGCGTAAATTGTTGCGTGGCCGAAAAGCACAAAAAGAACAAAAGAATGAAGATGAGGTTGAACTCCAAGGCGAAATTTCAGGTAGACATAATACAAAAGGCAAAGGAATGTATACTGCGGCCAGTGACATTTCTATACGTGAGAGGCAAAGGGCTGAACAAATTGTAGATTCTAGTGATGATGATGATGATGATCCTGAGATGGCTGCAGCTAAAAGAGAGAGTTTGTGGCATCAACAAGAAGACGAAGCCCGAAGGAGAGGTGATGGACCATCAATAAGAGGCAGAAGTCAACCTACAGGCCAAGTGGGTCCTATGGACAGTTATCTTTTTAGAAGACAGAGTTCTACTCAGCCAAAAATCAAGCAAGCAATGAGAGGAGTAAAAAAGTCAGCTGAAGCGGTAGGACATACTTTTAAAAGCATCTGCAAATGGTTTTTGCATGCAGGTGTTCCATCACATACTGCTCAGTCTCCTTATTTTCAGCCTATGATTGATGCGATAGCATATCATGGTCGTGGGTTCAAAGCCCCCACACGTCGAGACATATATGGACGGGGGCTCGATGGAGAATACGAGGAACTTCAACAGTGGGTTGAAAGTTTTAAGGTAGTATGGAAGGAGAGAGGATGCACAATTATGTGCGATGGCTGGACTGGTACCACGAAGAAGTCCATGATTAATTTTCTTGTTTATTGCACAGAATGGACAATTTTTATGAAATCTGTTGATGCATCAAACTATTCAAAGAATGCAAAATATTTATTTGGTTTGATAGATCAGATGGTGCAGGAAATTGGAGAGGAAAATGTTGTCCAGGTGGTCACCGATAATGAACCAAGTTATAAAGCTGCAGGGAAGAAGTTAATGGACAAGCGCAAACACCTTTATTGGGTCCCATGTGCAGCGCATAGTCTGGACTTGATGCTTGAAGACATTGGTAAGGATCCGACTATCAGCAAGACAGTAAAGAGAGCCCAAAGAATTACCCAATTTATTTATGGTCATCCCAGGATCTTGAATATGTTCAGAGAAAAAGCATCTGGAGGTCGAGATCTCATCCGTGCGGGGCCTACACGATTTACATCTAATTTTATTTCTTTAGAATCTTTGCACAAATTCAAGAATGAGATCAAGGGTTTTATGTTTAATAAGGAGTTCTTGGAGTATATGCCGACCACCTCCAATGAATCTAAATCTGAACATTTGGAAGTGAGAAAAATCATAGAGAATAAAAAATTTTGGAGTAATATGGAGACTTATCTGAAGTTGGTGGAACCTCTCGTACATGTGTTAAAATTGGTGGATGGGGATGATAAGAATTACATGGGATATTTGTACGAGGCAATTGACATTGCTAAGGTCCACATCAAGAACGCATTTCCCAACACTTATATGAAGTGGTGGGACCTTATTGATATCAGATGGGAAAGCACATTACACCACGACTTGCATGCAGCTGGTAAGTGAAGTCTTATACTATTACATGGGAGATTATTTATTAAATTGACATTAGTAATTTTTCACCTAAATACAGGTTATTTTTTAAATCCTCAAGTAATGTACAGTCGTCAAGTGCATATTGATGGAGAGGTGATTCAAGGCACACTAAATGTGATTGCACGTTTGTCGAGGACAATAGAAGATAGGATTGAGGCAGAGAGACAGGTATACTTAGTGAAGATCTGACTTTAAGATTTATCTAATTACTTGTAATTTGAAGAGCCTATGAATTCTATTAATTGTTAATTCCATCTTTGTAGATGGAGGCTTATAGACTAAGGCTGGAGACATATAATGAAGACTCTGTGCAAATTGCCGTAGAGAAAGTGAGCCCAGGTATACTTAGTCATTGCATTGTTGTCATATATGCATAAGAAACGAGAACATACATTGATTAATTTTTTGGTTTCTTTTAATGATGGTACAGCTGAGTGGTGGATAATGGTGTACAACAGAGATAGGTGTTATAATCCATTGGCTTCTGTTGCAGTGAGGGTTTTGAGTCAGACGACGTCGGCAAGCCAATGTGAAAAAAACTGGAGCACTTTCAGCCTTATACACTCAAAAATTCGTAACCGGTTAAAGGCTGAACGATTGGACAAATTGGTGTACTGCCATTACAATATGAGATTGAGGATCAAAAACATCCGGTTGAGACAACAATTAAGGGAGAAACGAGCTGCAGGGCACGCAGAAGATGTTGTTGGCCAAATTGATGTGGAAGAGTTATTTAATGATGATAATCCCTTGCATACTTGGGTTGAGACACGAGCAACTGTCGATGAGCCAGTTTTTTATCCTGATGATACATAATGGGCAGGAGGCATACTAGATGGAGTTGTTGCTAATGATCCAGAATTAAGAACCTCAAAAAGGCAAAAAGAAAATTCACCTCCTCCTTCACATGAGCATCAGAGTCAAACTGAGCATATGCCTTTATTTGCACCTGATACTGAGCTTGAGCCTGCTAGACACTCAGAATCAGATAGTAGGCCAGTCACTCCTAGAATGGTTGGGCCACCATCATTCTTGAAAAGGAGTACATCTACATTGAAGAGGACTAATCTGGCTGCCAGAGACGATCCTGCCATTGATGAGATGAAGCAAATTTATGTGAGGCATACACCACAAGGAAAAGGAGTATTGAATCGATTGAACTTGCAAAAGGATCTAGAAAGAAAAGAAAGCCAGCAAAAATAGGCATCACAAAAGAAAAAATCAAGTAATGTCAAAAGAAAGTTAATTGTTGATTATAATCAAGATGATGATGATGATGGGACAGAGTCTCCTAGTGATGATGCTGGTGCAGCTGCAGGTGCTACTACCGGGGGCAGAGTGTATGCACCTTCTTTCTCCTTACATATTGACACAAGAAGAGGACAACATGAAAGTCAAGGAGATTATGATTCACAAAGTCAGCATGGACAGCAGTCAGGTTATGGAGGTGGCCAACAAGAAGCAGGCATGTATAGCTGGGGAGATCAAGTAGAGTATGAAGGCTTTCAATTCCATCCACCGATTCCACCCAGTAGCAGTTATGGGTCAGGGTCTTCTTCTTATCCTCATGCTACTTCTTTGCATTATGATTCTGAAATTTCATCAAGTCAACAAGCATATACTCCAAGAGGGATTCAAAGAGGGATGCACGACTTGGCTGCATCATTGTTTAGTTATGGTGAATATAGGGAACATATGCAACCTTATTATGGATACCAGCAACAGCAACCAGATGATGAATCAGAAGGATCTACGGGTTATTATCCATATTAAGGGACTCACTTATGTTTTTCATAGGTAAGGATCGTTTGATTTCGTTAATATTTTGCATTGTTGTAAATATTTAGTACATTAACATAATATTTTTCATGTTTAATCTGTATGAAAATAGTCATTTTGTATGCGTTATGTGTACTTCTTTGTCTTAACCCACTTTTATCACACCCAACACATAACTAATTAATTGTTTACATTTTTTCTGATTTTTTCTGATTTTTTTGGGCCCCTTTAAGCCCGTACCGATCGTACCGGCCGGTACCGGCCGGCACCGGTACCGGTACTGCCATCCATGATCTTCATAGTATGCCAAAGAAGATTACCGGTATGATAACCCCCTTCCGCACATCCTTGTCGTTGGGGAATGGGCAGAAAATCAGCTTGTGGCAAGATCATTGTCGCATAGCAAAGATGTCCCAACACTCCTTAATATTGTCTTTTGAAGGTGTTTTGACATCATGCTAGACCTCAATGCAATGCTAGTGGGACATGATGTAAACAAAGGTTGGACATCCTCAATTGGAATTTACAAGAGATCCAACAGCTAGGAAACCCACTTTTAGTACTAAAGGAGTATGTTTCATCAGAGAAGAGAAGGGAACATGGACATGAAACTGGAAAAAGATGAAAACACACAACAAAATCCACTTAAAAGATGATAGTTCATAAAGGCTCTAGACACAAAATGCGTTATCAGGTTTGGAGACCCAACAGCCTATGAAGGTGAAGTCTTAGTCTAGGAGATCCATCATTGAACACTTTCCACTTGTGATTGATTAGGCCAGGTTTCGGAAGAGATTGAAATGGATGGAAAACTGTGATGGAGAGGCAGAGACTTTGGGTTCACTTGTGTGAGACTTCCATTTTTAAAAGGAAGATGAGTTTTTTTATTTAAAAAGAATTTGGATTTTGAAAAGAGAATTTTAGAGTTTTTTTTTTAAAAAAAAACATGTTCTCTTTTCTCGCTTTGAGAATTTAGGATCAATCCTCAAGTCTAAAATTTTGTATCAAGCGTGGATCCATGTTCTTGACCTCTCCCTACTAACCTTGGTCAGTGTTAATTACACCAGTTATTAACTGGCAATCCTTGATTAACCGTCCATTAAGACCCATTGATAAAACAGGAACAAAATGAATTACTTTGATGATTCATGCCTTCATTGATTGAGCATATATTTAATGACAATAAACATACATAAACTAGGTTGAACATATATCGACTTTATTTGAAATCTCTTTGTTACAACACATCACCTTGGACCATTCCATTGATAGGAATGAATCATTTGAGATTTAGTCACTCTACTAATAAGAGTGAATTATAACTTTATGATCAATCCACGGAAATTGTATATTGGTCACTCTACGGATAAGAGTGAACCACAGTTTTATGGTCAATCCACAAATAGGAAAGAACCAAGACAATGATTTAAGGGCCATCCCATCGATAAGAATGAACCAAGAATTATGGATATTGGTCATCTTATCAATGAGAATAAACCATAACTTCATGGCCAGTCCACTAATAAGAAAGAACCACAAAAGTCAATGGTCACTCCACCAATAGGAATGAACCAAGAACCATAATCATTGGCCACTCTACCGATAAGAGTGAACCATAAATATAATGGTTAATCCACCAGTATGAAAGAACCACATGAGTTAATGGTCACTTCATTAATAAAAATGAACCAAAAACTATGATTATTATTCAATTTACTATTGAGAGTGAACCACAACTTCATGACCGGCCCACCAATAGGACAAAACCATAAAAGTTAATGGTCACTCCACCAATAGGAATGAACTAAGAACCATAATTATTGGTCGCTCTACCAATAAAAGTGAACCACGAACATAGTGGTCAATCCACCAATAGGAAAGAACCAAGAAATTCTAACCATTCAATCAATATGAATGAACCACATTTTTTATTAAATCTTTGCTCATTCAACCAATATGAATGAACTAACAGGAAACAACATAAGTTAATTAACATAAAACTTATGGCCATTCAACTAATGAAACATCATAAATTAATTAACATGAAACCACATAAATTAACATGGAGCTTATGGCCATTCAACCAAAATGAATGAACCATATTTTTTATTAAAACTTTGGTCATTCAACCAATATGAATGAACTATATCAATTAATTATCATCATTACAAGACAATAAATAACAAGTGGGTCCTTCTCTTATTTTTCCCACGCACAGAAATCTAGTTCTTCGTCATTCTTCACAAAAAAAATCCTAGAGCCTCCTCTCTTTTTCTCCTTTCTTCTCTCTTTTTGTGTCTGTTTTTGCTGCAGCCACTAGGGGGGGGGGGGGGGTATATATAGAGGGCTGGGGGTGAGAAAAAGAGGAAGGAGGGGAGCCAGTGGCCACCCTACACCGGTGGACCACCGATGGCACCCCCCCACCGGTGGAGGGTGCCAGTTGGTCCCCCCCCCCCCCCTCCACCCATCCACCCACCCACCCACCGGTGGGGGGAGCCAGCTGGTGGCAGGCCCCCACCGTTGGAGGTGCCATCGGTGGCAACCCCCCCCCCCCCCTGCACTCTTTTTTTTTATTATTTTTTGCCCCTCTTGTCCTCTTTTTTGCTTATATTTTTTTTAATAAAAAAGTTTCAACAAATGCCCCCCACAGAACATGTGTCGAGAGCAGGGGCGAAGGCATACCTCCTGTGTATCTGCATCTTGGCTTCATCTCATGCGCTCATCTTGCATTCGGTTGAGGGCTCAGACACCTTGTCTTGAGTATGTCGTAACTTGTCTTGAGATCTTAGAATTAAACCATTCTTTGTGACGTTAATCCTCTAGGATTTTATTGCCTCCGAGCAAGGGGAACTTACAGCTATTAGGAGATTAATCCTTTATCATTTTTCGGCATTTGCCAACTTCTTCAACATGCTTGGGCATGAATATCCCTCTTCAACACTTTAGGGTATACAATGGAAGTAAACCGAACTGGCTGAAGCTTTGACTGCAACAAGTCGATCTATAGGTATGACTACCCTCTCCTGGAATTTTAGGGCACATTACAGAAGGTGACCCTAATTGGCCGAAACTTTGACTATAATAAGCTACTCTTTGGGTATGGACAACCAATTTCTAGCATTTTAGGACACATGGTAGAAGTGACCCTAATTGGCCGGAACTTTGACTTCAATGAGCCGAACTTTGGATATGAATAACCCACTCCTGGCATTTTAGGGCACATTGCGAAAGTGACCCTAATTGGCCGAAGATTTGACTACAACAAGTCAATTTTTGAGTATGGATACCCCCCTCTGGCATTTTAAGGTGTATTGTGGAAGCAACCCTAATTGGCCAACGCTTTGACTTCAATAAGTCGAAAACTTGGTAACTTTGCCAAGATTCATAGGCTTTTATCTTGCTTCTTTGTGTCGTGGCCAAGGCAAGAGGCATGTCTTTGTTGTTCCTGAACGACGCCCGAAAACTTTTGGTGAAGTCTATCCGACTTTGACTTGCTTGATCATTTGCTTTCTCGGCTTTCCTTTTTTTGGGAGGAGCGCGAGATTGAGCTCGAGAATCTCTTCCCAAAAGGTGTTTCATCGCCACCTCAAGAAGCGCAGCCTTCAACCGGTGAAACTATTGATGTTTATAGGATTGCTTAATCCCCTTCGACACTTTCCGGTGCTTTTCTGACTTGATGCTCATTTGCCATCTAGGTATGCCACTTTTCGCTCCAGGGATCGCTGCAGTCGATCCCCTGGCAAGGATATATGTTCCCTCACCTGACTAGGGTACATAGCAATCACTGGCTCTCTTTTTTTAAAAAAAAAAAACTACCTCTAGTGCCCTTTTGAGTTTTCACCGGAGTTATTCCCCTCTTACTTTTGCCTGCGCGCCTTTTCCGGTTTTCATGCAGCGAGATTATTAATTTTTGTCTAAGACGCCCTTTCGGATTTTCACCTTAGCTGGATTTTGGGACCTTTTTACCTTTAACTGTTTCTTTTCTCAGGGGAGACAGTTAAGTCTGTTGGAGCACTTCAATTTTAAGTTCCCTTTTTTTTCAATAGGGAATTATGGCTCCCCTATAGACCAAATTTGGATGGAATTTTTTTAATTTTGCTCAGTAGGGAATTGTGGCTTCCCTGTGGGCCAAAGTTGCAGGACTTAGAATTTATAGGTTTTCTGAAGCTCCGGGGACCGAATGGCTCCCTTGTTTTTTGGGTGAACTTTTCCGGTAGGACGGAAGTTTTAGAGATATTCCTGGAAAGTGAAAGTTCCAGATAATAAATATGTTGTACTTTTGGGCTTTTTCGAGAGGGTAAAAGCTCCAAGTAGCCATGAACTTTGGGTTTTCAAGAGGATAAAGGCTTCAAGTAGCCATAGATGTTGGATTTTCAAGGGGATAAAGGCTCCAAGTAGTTATGGATTTTGGGTTTTCAAGGAGATGAAGGCTCCAAGTAGCTATGAATTTTGGATTTGTGATGAAGATTCCTCCGGTTGGACGGGGTGTTTTGGGTTTCTAAGACTTTGCGATTGAGTATTTTGGGTTCTAAGATATAATGGCCTCTTAGGTCGACAACTTTGGAAAACTTTAGGTTTTGGAATACAATGGCTCCCTGGACTGAAAACTTAAGGAAATTTTGGGTTTTGGGTTTTGCTTGATGGGACAAGCAATGGAGGAACTTTTTGAACCTATTCAAGGTGAAGGTCGGCTTTTCCCACTTCTTTACCGAGTCGAGAGGACATTGTCATCATCGTCTCGGTCGTAGCCCTTTATCGAATGTCACTCCACCACTTGTGAAGCGATCTAATCCTCCCAAGGTAAGGATGTAGGACAACTCAACCCTCACCAAGGGTAGGCGAGGAGAATTCTCCCCCCATCGAGGCGTTTTTTGCGAGTCATTCCCTAATTGGTTGTTTTTATTTTTTATTTTTACTAACTATAGCGCCCTCACGGGTTTTCGCCAAAGCTAGCCCCTTCTTATTTTTGCCTGTGCGCCCTTGTGGGTTTTCACACAGTAGGATTTTCCATTTTTGCCTGAAGTGTCCTTGCGGGTTTTCACCTCAGTCGGGTTCAAGATTTTTTTACCCTTAAATGGCTTCCTTTCTTTTTTGAGAAGATCAATTAAGTCTATCGGAGCACCTCGTTTTTAAGCTCTTCTTTTTTTTCTCTCTCTTCCTTTTTTTTTTTCAAGACTTCTTTAGTTATATATTTTCAGACAACTCATGCTCCGTAGCATAATACAACTTCATCTGGCACCCGTTCAATAGAGGAAATGTCACATTACCTTTTTCATCGACTAATTTATAGGCACCTCCCTCATACTTTGCTGACTATGAAGGGTCCTATCCAATTAGATTTGAACTTGTTCTTAGGACGAGACGCCATCACGTCTTTTTGCTTGATCATGCAAGGTCCCCCGTCTTGAATATTCTTTCTTTTACCAACTTGTCAAAAGCCCTGGACATCCGAGCCTGATAGACTTGCAGGCATTGGTAAGCCGCCAATCTTTCGCCTTCGAGGTCTGTCAGCTCGTCGTAACGCCTTTGTGCTTCAATTATGTCGTTTTCTTACCATTCATATTGTAGAGCGACCCAGTAAGAAGTCAATTCAATTTCGATCGGAACTACTGCCTCTACCCCATACACTAGGAAATATGGTGAGCATCCCATAAGGGTCTTGTAGATTGTACGGTAGGCCCATAGTGCCTCGTGCATCTTTTCATCCCACTTCCGCTTCTATCCTTCACTAATCTTCACCAGCAATTCACACAATGTCTTGTTAAAGGCTTCCGCCATACCATTAGCTTGAGGATAGTAGACTGAGGACACATTCCACTAAACGCAAAATTTTGCCGTCATCTTGTAGATTGTTTGGTTCTTGAATGGGGTACCATTGTCTGAAGTTACTCGACTAGGCGTCCCAAACCTGTATATGATATTGTGCCGAACAAAGCGCGACACTACTTCGCATGTGACTTTCTTCAGCGGGACGGCTTCTGTCCAATGCGTGAAATATTTTGTGGCGGCCAAAATATATTTACACCCTCTTAACGAAGGTAGAAGTGGGCCTACCACATCCATACCCTAATGGGCAAAAGGCCACATAGGGCTGTGAGATGTAAGTGATTTGGAGGCCTTCTGGGGATTGGCCCAAAAGCTTGGCATTGAGGACAGCTCTTGGCCATCTTCTCGCAATCTGCATACATTGTCAGCTAGAAGAATCCCTTGATCTTGATGTTGATCTTCATTTTTAGGCCGGACTGATGTGCTCCGCAGACCCCGTAGTGAACTTCCTTCATTATCTTTTGCACCTCCTTTGCTGACAGACACCTTAAGAGGATCACATTTTTATCTTCAGAGACCAGTCGATATAGGACTCTGCCAATCATCCTGTAAGATATTGCCCAACGTAATAGTCGTATCCTTTCAGCTTTGTTATCTGAAAGCCATCCTTCCTTGACTTTGATGATGAGAACCCGCCAATCTTCTTCTTCTATTTCACTTTCTTCAACAGTGTTGACTTCGAACAATGTTAGGCCGTCTTCTTCATTTAGGGAGCTCGAGAAGAGCCTCCTATCTTTCACAAGAATTTCAGCCTCACCAATTGGTGGTAGCTTTAGAGCGGAGACTAACTTGGCGAGGGCATCGGCCTTAACATTTTGCCCCCTTTTAACATGTTCTATTTAGAAAGTATAAAACTTTTTCACTTAGCCTTACAGCAGCAATATAATAAGCCATTAATTATGTCTTCCTGACTTCGAAGATCCCGAGGACCTGTCTAACGACAAGGAGGGAGTCTTCATATACTTGGATGCATCGGACACCAATTTCTAGAGCAACTTCTAACCCCACTATCAGAGCTTCATATTCCGCTTCATTGTTTGTTAAAGCTTCCATAAGTGCACACGAATGGTGTAGCACACCACCTTCAAAAGTAACAAGGACAAGCCCTACCCCAACCCGGGTTGTTGATGTGCCATCCGGCTTTATGACAGTTCTTGATACTCCATCAAAATATAACTGCCAAATTTTCATTTATGCTTGATGTACTTCCACTGCTTCTTTCGCTGGCAACACTTCTTCATCTGGCAATTCATTGCTCAGAGGAGAGTCTTCGGGGATGAGATGAGCTGCCAAGAATTCGGCCATGCCTTGTCCCTTTATTGCCTTCTGAGGCACGAATGTGATGTCGAACTCCATGAGTAAGGCCCAGTTCCCTAGTCATCCTGACAGTGCGGGTTGTTTGAGGAGGAACTTCAACAGATCATATCGCGATATTAGCTGAACCTTATACGCCAAAAGATAGTGTCTCAACTTCTTTACAGCAAACACCAGGGCCAAGCACATTTTCTCCGTAAGGGAGTATCGGTGCTCAGAACCCACTAGCAATCTGCTTAGGTAGTATAAAGGTTGTTCTTTCCCGTCTTCATTTTCTTGGGCGAGCAATGCCCCCAGTGATGCATCCATAGCGGCGATGTACAAGATTAGAGGCTTGCCGTGTACTAGTGCCCCTAGTACTGGTGGATTGAGGAGATATTCCTTGATCTTGTCTAGGGCCTGTTGACACTCTTCGTCCCATACAAAGGGTTCCCCCTTCTTTATCAGCTTCGAGAAGGGTTGGCATCCTCCCGACAAGTTGGAGATAAACCTTCTGATGTAGGCTAACATGCCTTGCAAAGATATGAGCTCAATCATGTTCTTAAGGGGAGGCAACTCCCAAATGGCCTTGATTTTGTCGGGGTCAATTTCTATGCCTCGGTATCTGACCACAAATCCGATTTGCCGCTGGACACGCCAAAGGCACACTTCAAGAGATTCATCTTCAATTGAAACTGTCGAAGCCTTCGAACACCCTCCGAAGATCTGCCAGATGGTCTTCTTTTCTTTCAGACTTCATGACCAGGTAGTCAACATAGCACTCGACCAAGTCATAGAGCATTTTATCAAATATCTTTGTCATGGCCCTCTGATAGGTGGCACCAGCATTCTTGATCCTAAAGGACATTCGCTTGTAATTGAATATATCCTTGGGGGTTCTGAAGGCTGTAAAAATTGTCTTTGACAACCACCCTGATTTAATTGTAACTCAACGACCCATCCATGAAGGATAATGCCTCGAAGCCTATAGTGACATCCACCATCGTTTCTGTGATTGGTAGTAGGAAGTCATCTTTGGGGCATGCTTTATTTAAGTCCCGGAAGTCGATGCAGACTCAGACTTGACTATTCTTCTTCTTTACTGGCACAATATTGGCCAGCCACACTGGATATATGCATTCTTCGATGAAGTCAACTTCTTACATCTTGTCAACTTATGCATTTACCTTAACTACCAATTATGGACGCATTCGCCTTTTGGGGCTGCATTACAGACTTAACCTCAGGCAAGATGGCCAGCTCATGCCACTAAAGGATCCAAACCAGGCATTTCTTTGTAGTTCCAGGCAAAACAATCTCGGTACTCCAGGAGCACTTCAGTATATGTCTATTTCTCTTCCTCGCTTAATAATGCACTGAAGAAGATTGGGCGTGGATCTTCCGACCCGCCTAAGTTGATTTCTTTCAGTTCATCCACTGTAACCTATCCATTATCTTCCATTTCTCGTGGAGCCAGTTGAACATCCACAAAATCTTCTTCATCAATATTGGCAACCTGTACTTCATGCCAAACTAACTCTTCTTCTACATAACTAGGTCTCGCTGGAGAGGATAATTGCAGAGGTTCTTCTTATGGGCTTTCGACTCTTACTTCTGAAGTCTGCCCCTTTGCTTCTGATGATGACAGACTCACCATATTAACTACGTAGTGGATAGAAGGACCACGATGTCGTCCATAACCCAAACCCCTCCAATCTTGTTTAGAGAAGGAAGGTTGCCCCCTCACTTCAGTTGGATACCACAACTCTTGGAAGAATTGCTTCTGACTGTACTTTGCTTGTCTGGAATTTTCTGATGTTAACACATCTTCTTTATGTCTTAGGGCATATCTTCTAATTCTACGATTTCCTCTTCAGTTTCTTGTTGAGGCGTTTTCAACCTAAAATCATAATTTAGGGAATTTCCGGGCACCAAATCTCCCTTGTAAAAGACAATTCGCCGATTGTCATTGTGGGACACAATGAATCTTTCGATCTGCTCTTGCACGAGCCTTTTCAACAATTGGCAATATTTCGGCTGTGCTTTTCAGAATCTCGATCAGTACTTTCTGCTGTCTTGATTCTTTCGGAACCTCTTAAGCCAGAGTCTCCTTTTCCTGAGAGTCAACTCCCAGGCCTTCATCGAACAGACCAGCCAAAGTTTCTATGTCTTTTGCGGCGTCAGGTGGCGTTGAAGAACCTGCTTCATCGGGATTTACCGCCGGACCTACCTCTTCAGGCCTTGCCACAGGATTTGCCTCTTCATCTGATGAGGGGTAAAAGTAGACATTCCCCCTCACTTCTGGCTCAGGCATCAGTTTCGGAGTTTCTCCCCTGAAGTGGATCACTTTGTCTTGGTATGTGGCATTCATGTCTCTATTCTGACCGTCATTGCGGCTTCGGCCTTGGCCTCTTCCCCGACTCTGCGAGTTATTTCTTCTCTGGTACATTGCTAGGGGTCTTCGAGATTTGGGTGAAACATACCGGATCTCATCATCAATGCCACTTCTAGCTTAAAATTGCACAGAGGCCATATTGCAGGAGAATGACTGAAATTGCTTCTCCAGCCCTTCTACAGTCACTTCTCCCTCCCAGAAAGCAGCAGCTTCATCATCATCGTGGAAAGTTTCTTTCCCTGTAATCCACATGTATTGGGGAGATGTAACAGCCAGCACCCTAGGCGGGACTTCTTCTCCATTTCCTCCCAGGGTATGTATTCATCTAGTGACACCTTTTTCATCGGACGACTTAGAGCGTATTCTTCCAACTCATCAACGATCTTCTGTAACTTCTGCAGAGGTGTCATCTCTTGCTTCGGCATGTCTGCAGTATTAGCCTGAACTTCTTTCTTTTTAAGCTTCCTTTTCTCATTCTTTTTTCTATTCTTTTCTTGTTGCTTCTTCTTGGCCGCCTCTCTGATGAGACGGGACTGAGCTGGCATTTTCTGCAGCAGAGGCACACGAACATGGGCTTTTCCTTTTTTTCCCTCCATTTTCATCATGGGTCCCTGCTCCTTCTTCTTTTGGACTGGGGTCCATTCCTTTTCTACCTGATTGTGATCAAAAGTGGCCTTGATGGCTTGCTCCACAACCACATCTGGTAACATCTAGTACTCTCTGAACACCTTTTTCTAGTTGCTACTGAAGGAACTTGCTTTTGCTTCTTTCTCCTTCATAGCTTCTTGTTGCCGTTTCAGGCTTCGCTCTTCCATCTCTCTTTCGACTGCCACCGCAGTGTCTATCGCGGCTTTAGTCCAGGGAGTGACAGGCCTATCGAGGACCATTCCTCCATACTGATAGAGGGACTTCTTTGAGCTCGACATTGTCCTTTCTTTCAACTGGTATTTTCCCTTTGCTCCTGGCCTTCACATGTAGCACATTCGCCGTATATGTATCAACACTTAGGCTGTGTGGCCGCAGGGGGATACGCCAGATATTTTCCCATATCTATTCCGCCACTTCGGATTAGCTTCTCCACTTCATCTTTGAATGCGATACACTACTCAATGGAGTGGCCGTCAGTACGATAATATAGGCAATATCGGGGTATGTCTTTTTCGTACATTTCTTCTTGTTACTTAGGCTTGGGCAAAGCCATCACCTTTTGGTTCATACACAATCTGAAGAGCTCCCGGGTCTTTTCCTTCGAAAAGAAGTCCTCCTTCTTGAGGAACGTGTTACTTTTGATTCTTATTCCTCCCTTCTCTTCATTTATGGCTTGCCTTCTTCTTGGGCTTTCTTCAACCGTCAGAACGTCTTTGGGAAAATATTTGCTTCTTGCATTGTGCCTCAGGCTTCTTATTCAGATCGATCACTTGCTTGCTTTTTCTGCATTGATGTTCTGACCTCGATTCTTCGGTGGAAATGGATCAACGGGCCCTCTTCACTGTTAAGACTTCAGCCAGTTGCTGTAAAATTTCTTCCACTTTGTCTGTCAAGGTTGTCTGTTGTCGAAACAATTGTCCCAGGCTTGCTTGAATTTCTTCTAACATCTCCCTGGTGGGATCCTCAGATGGAGGTGTCGCCGGTGTATAAGTCGGCGTTGCCAGGCTATAATCAAGTATAGCCTCTCGCTCCGAAAAGAAATCCATATCTTCTTCTGGGTCATTCATCGATGAGTCTTCATTCATATGGATCACATTTACCGCAAAGGCCTGCCTTAGCTTCTGATGCGGTTGGGGCAGACTTACAAGATACTTCCCCATTTCTATAGCCCCTTCCTGGATAAGCTTCTTAATTTCATCCTTGCATAGATAGCAATCTTCCACCACATGTCCCAACATGCGGTGATATGAGCAGTAATTGGGCTCATCCGTCTTCTCAACTTCGGCTAGCCTTTTTAGCTCCAGGAGCACTAGTAGATTTGCTCATATGCAGGTGTCGAATAGCTTCTTAGTGTATTCCCTGGCAAAGGAATACGGTCTTCTCATCTTTTCGTTAAGGGACAGAGATGACATCCTGCCGCTTCGCTTGGCATTGGATGTGGAAGCACTTGTATTGAGCCTGCCCCCGATCTTCTCCACTGTCGAGACAAAGTCGATAGCATTGACTTCTTTCACATTAGGGATCCGCTCTCTAGGAGCCTTCCCCTTGTTGAACATTACTGTCGGGTTGTCAGCAAAGAATATTTTGATTTTCGACATAATATTATTCAGCTGATCAAAGTTTCTGATATTCATCTCGATCAGCTTCTCATTGACCTCCGTCTTTAAGCCCCTTTTGCAAAGCTTCACTACATCTTCAAGGACTGGCGAATTGTCACACTTCATACTGAGATTCCACCATTTCTTGATGTGTTCTACGGCGGACTCATTCTTTCCTTACTTTAGAATGACCAATTCAGTAATGGTCACCTTCCGCTCCGACACCTTGAAGCGGTCTAGAAACTTCTTTTGCATTTCCTCCCAATTATTGATAGAATTGGGCTTCAACTTAGCATACCATTGGAATGTTGTTCCTGTCAAAGATGTCGAAAAGAACCTCAATAGGTATGCTTTTTCCATGGCCAGTTCTCTCAGGTCGCTCATATAATGGTCGATATGCTCCTAGGCAGATCCTTCCCCGTCATATCTTGTGAACTTGGGACGCTTCATATGGTTGGGAGGCAGCTTATTGAATAAGTAGTGAACCGGAAATGGCACCTTGTACAAGTCAAAGGTGCTTATTCCGTTACCTTGCTCTGCAATTTTGGCCTCTACTATCTGTTCGATCATCTGTTTGTGGGACACCACGGCATCTTCTGCGGAGGCATTAGACTGCTGGGCATTGTGATTTGGTTCTTCACCCCGATTATCTAAAGCTTCATCTGGGGTAAAATTGACTCCTGGCACTTGAGGCCTGATCATGGCAGGAATAAGAACTACCCTTAGGAGAGGCCCATTTATCTACGTTGTCTTTTGTTGTTCCTCTAGCTTCTGCATGAGACCCAACAGAAAGGTCTTCAGCTGTTGATTTCCAGCCTCATCTCTTCCATAGTTTGAGGCTGACTTGGGTTGGCCAGCTCTTGGCTGCAACTTGGTTCATGGGCATTCATCCCGTCTTTATCTCCACCTTCTACGGCGGCGGCACCGCTATTTTGGGGTTGTGGATTAACCCCTACATTCCTCTGGTTTAACCATTGTCGGGCTTGCTCCACTTGCCATGTGAGAGACCCGTCCCGCTGAACTATATTGACAATCTCAGTCGAGTCTTCAGGCAACAAGTTTTGTCTATTACTAGTACTTGAGGCATAACAGGTGTATACCCAAATGCCATCTTCAGTCACTTGCGTGACCCTTCTCCTTTTAGGAATTTGTGGGGAAGGTGCCCCCAATCTTGCGAAGACCGAAGTCCTCTGTTGGTTGAGTTGTTGTTGTTATTTCTTGGCCCTGTAGGCCCCTTTCCTTTTCTGACCTCGCGGGGAACGAGGTCGGAAGTCTTCTTTGGTGATCTGCCTCACTGGCTCTTCGAGCTTTTGAAGTTGTTGCTTAGCTAGGACAGCCCTAGCCTGGTGAATCTTTCGGACTTCCTCTTTGGTCACCCATATTTGTTTCAGCTGGAGATTCCTGTCTTCCACAGGATTGTTTCTTTTCAGTGGCATACTTGCCTTCTTCTGATACCTTTGCTCCGGTTGACCCAGGGCTCTTGCTTGAGTCCTTTGCTTCCACTAACCGGGAGCTCTTGGTTTTCTTGACGACTTCTTGAAGATTGTCTTATCTTGGCAGACCTTCGGGAGTTATCCCAAATAAATTCTAGACAGGAACTGATGGAATGTGGCGGGTTGTGGGTATTATCGACTCCCCTCCATCCAGACAGATGCGAAGATTACCAACCAAGATTGTCTTTCCCGTAATGGACAGGCTGGCAGTTTCATTCTTCCTTGTCCTCCTGTTGGAAGAGAAGGCTGATGTGATGTGAATTGTATTGACGGCATAAACTCGGCCGGGTTTGCCGTTGTGTTTCTTCTAGACGCGGGAAGCGCGCCTCATTGTTGCTTTCTTTACCGAAGCGGGCTCCGATGCAGCTACTACCCCTAAGAAGTAGGGAGATCCCACCACTACTGGGAAATCGTCGAAGTAGGTCGGCGTAGTCAGGTACCATTTATTTAAAAAGAATTTGGATTTTGAAAAGAGAATTTGGAGTTTTAAAAAAAAAAAAAAACATGTTCTTCTCTTTTTTCTAATGTAGACTTTGAGAATTTGGGATCAATCCTCAAGTCCAAAATTTTAGATCAAGCGTAAATCCATGTTCTTGACCTCTCCCCACTAACCTTGGTCAGTGTTATTTACGTCAGTTATTAACTGGCAATTCTTGATTAACCGTCCATTAAGGCCCAATGATAAAACAGGAACAAAATGAATTAGTTTGATGATTCATGCATTCATTAATTAAGCATACATTTAATGACAATAAACATACATAAACTAGGTTGAACATACATCGACTTTATTTGAAATCCCTTTATTACAACACATCACCTTGGAGGCATGGACCATTCCATTGATAAGAATGAATCATTTGAGATTTAGTCACTCTACCAATAAGAGTAAATTATAACTTTATGGTCAATCCACCATTTAAGAAAGAATCAAAGAACTTAATGGCCATTCCACCAGTTAGGAACGAACCACGGAAATTGAATATTAGTCACTCTACCGATAAGAGTGAACCACAACTTCATGGTCAATCCACCAATAGGAAAGAACCAAGACAATGATTTAAGGGCCATCCCATCGATAGGAATGAACCAAGAATTATGTTAGTCATCCTATCAATGAGAATAAACCATAACTTCATGGACAGTCCACCAATAGGAAAGAACCACAAAAGTCAATGGTCACTCCACCAATAGGAATGAACCAAGAACCATAATCATTGGCCACTCTACCGATAAGCATGAACTACAAATATAATAGTCAATCCACCAGTAGGAAAGAACCAGATGAGTTAATGGTCACTCCATTAATAAGAATGAACCAAGAACCATAATTATTATTTACTCTACTATTGAGAGTGAGCCACAACTTCATAGCCAGCCCACCAATAGGACAGAACCATAAAAGTTAATAGTCACTCCACCAATAGGAATGAACCAAGAACCATAATTATTATCAATAAGAATGAACCACAAACATAGTGGTCAATCTACCAATACGTAAGAACCACGAAATTCTGGCCATTCAATCAACATGAATGAACCACATTTTTTATTAAATCTTTGGCCATTCAACCGATATGAATGAACCAACAGGAAACAACATAAGTTAATTAACATAAAACTTATGGTCATTCAACCAATATGAATGAACCACATTAAATCAGCATGAAACATCATAAATTAATTAACATGAAACCACATAAATTAACATGGAGCTTATGGCCATTCAACCAATATGAATGAACCATATTTTTTATTAAATCTTTGGCCATTCAACTAATATGAATGAACCATATCAATTAATTATCATCATTATAAGACAATAAAATAACAAGTGGGTCATTCTCTTATTTTTCCTACGCACAGAAATCTTCAAGGAGTGTTCTTCGTCGTTCTTCACAAAAAAAAAAAAAAAATCCCAGAGCCTCCTCCCTTTTTCTCCTTTCTTCTCTCTTTTTGTGTCTGTTTTTGCTGCAGCCACTAGGGGGGTTTATATAGAGGGAGCTGGGGGTAAGAAAAAGAGGAAGGAGGGGGGCCGGTGGCCACCGCCACCGCCACCGCCACCGGTGGGTGGCAACCCCCCCCCCCCCCCCCCCCCCCCGCACTCTTTTTTTATTATTTTTTGCCCCTCTTGTCCTCTTTTTTGCTTATATATTTTTTTGAATAAAGAAGTTTCAACAACTTTCTCGGTAGAGGTTCCAACTCCATGATGGTTGGGAGAAGGCATGGTTTGCCGTATCGTACCGGATTGTGCCGACTCGTATGCAATCAACTCATATCTGGGCGAGTCCGATCCATTGGCACACACCGAGTCGGACCGTATCATATCGACTCATACATGTATAATGGGTTGTTTTAAATTGAGTTTTCCCCATTTGATAAGTAAAAATATATTTTTATATCAATTAATAGGGTATATTTCTCTAAAATAGGACTTAAACTCGTTACTTTTAACGGTTTGACTCGTGCAACTCAGACCAAATTGAACCGAGTTGGATCAATATCGTACCATAACTGGGAAGATACGATCCAATATGGATCAGTGATACTCCGAACCTTGGGAGAAGGTACTTCAAAATTTTCACATGAGATGGACTTCTTGAGAAAAAGTGGAATAGCTGATGCTAGGAGGGAAAGAAGTCATTTATCTAGGCAAGAACAGAGGAAAGCATTCACAGGTTCCAATTTCCTTCTTTGCTTGACTGGGCAGGAAGACTCGCACAAAATTAATGTGAACTTTGTACAGGGTTCATCTGAGTGACTGTACAGAGGATTTTGTGAGCTGATAAATATCACACTTATTTTTTTGAATGTGGATAGCACCACAAACTTGCTAATTTAAAAGGAACTAAATCCTTATGCATAAGATACATATTCTCACAAATTTCTCTAAAGAAACCATATATGCCGCACTCAAACCCCCAAGCAATGCAAAACACAAGATTGAGAAATTTCTGCATTACATAATGACTCTGTTCACTCCAAAATCCTATCACCTATGAGGGAGAACATGATCTTTGGAGTCCTGCTTTGTCTTTTGAAAATTTACAATGCTGTCCTCCCCAGCAAAGGTCGCACGCAAGATCAGCCGCCAAAGTATGTGATCACAACCTAAAATCAGCCTCCACTCAATCGGCAAGTTGACAGAGTGAAACTTCTGAAAAAGCTGCAACAGGACCCCTAGAGGAAATAAGCACCTGGTGAACACAGTCTAAGGTCTCTTCTTCCTCTCCACAAAAGGCAGCAAGTTGTCCTAATATTCTTCCTAAAAGGAGAAAGCTGATTACTTGTGTGGAGCTTACCATGAGAAATCATCCACATAAGGATCTTCATTTTCAAAGGACTCCAAGGTGACCACACATGACTGCTATGTAGTCAGAGGCGAAAGGCGAGCGAGGCGACCAAGGGTTCGCCTCAGCCTCAAATGCCTAGGCATTTGAGGCGACGTGTTTCTACCATACAACACCATGAAAGAAGAAAATGACAATATGAGGAAACTAAATAAAATATCTAAGATAATCATACATAAGACCTTGAGAAACACTGATCATGATCAACATGTAATCATCAATTTGTATAAAACACTCATATATGTAGTGCATGGCCTTAGGAATCATCAAAAATAAGAAAACAATGTAGCACATGTAAGAAAAAAGGGGAAAAATGTGGCAGCACGTAAGAGAAAAATATTATTGGACATTGTTAAAAGAGGCATTCACTTCAGAATAATTAAAAGCAAGAAAAGCAGTACCACATAATTTTAAAAAAAAAAAAAAAAACATTTGACACAGACTTTATAGGCGAGTGCCTAGGTGAGTGAGGCGAACAAGAGGCGAGGCGAGGCGTTCTTGGCTCGCCTCAACCTTTTTCATCGCCTAGGCGAGCGAGGCGATCGCCTTTGATAACATAGCATGACTGGCAAAGGAGAGGCAGGTCCCTCCATCCGCAATGAATTTATAAGTTGACCTGATAGTGAATCTACCATCACTCTCCCCTCTCCAGTTTCATGAATCCGACATATTAGTACCCAGAAAGTGGTTTTGTACACTCAAAAAAAAAAAAAACTAACTGATTTCTTCATCATGCAAGTCCCTCCTAAAAAATGGAGTCCATCCTCCCTCTGATGACCTGTCATCATAAAAATTGGCAGCTGCACCAAAAGGGTCCAAAGAGACCCTATGGAGAGGAGGAAATCCCTCCCCCAGTTTCTTTAATACACTTTAATGAATATGCAATCATCATCATCATCAAAGTCTTATCCCAACTAATTGGGGTCGGCTACATGAATTCTGTCTCGCCATCTTAATCTATCAAGTGCCAAATTAGAAGTAACACGTAGTAATGCCAAGTCTTTTCTAACTACATCCAACCACCGCATCTTAGGTCTTTCTCAATGTCTTTTACCCTCCTCCACTCGAATTCTATCACACCTCTTAACAGGTGCTGAATTTGATCGACGATGTACATGACCAAACCATCGCAGCCTATTCTTCTTAAGCTTAATGTCAATAGGAGCTAACCCTAAATCCTTACGTATATATGCATTCATAATTTTATCTTTTCTAGTTCTAGCACTCATCCACCTCAACATCCTCATCTCAACAACACACAATTTTTGCACATGATCCTTTCTCACAGCCCAACACTTGGAACCATATAACATAACAGGTCTTACAACTGTCCTATAGAACTTACCCTTGAGTTTTAAAGGGACCCAACAATCACTAAGGACTCCAAATTCACTTCTCCACTTTAGCCAACCCACCTTGACTCTGTGAGTGACATCTTTATGGATCTCTCCGTTATCTTGAATAATAGATCCTAAATAATAAAAGTTGTTATTTTTAGGAATAACTTGATCCTCGATAGGAATTAAATATGCATGGTCAACCTCTCTATTATTGAAATTACATTTCATATATTATGCCTTACTTCAACTAATCCTAAAGCCTTTAGATTTCGAAGCGGATCTCCATTATTCTAGTTTATCATTCAAACTCTTAATATCCTCATCCACTAGAACAATATCATCTGCAAATAACATACACTAAGAGATGTCACCAAACAAGTATTTAGTAGCCTTATTCATAATTAAAGTAAAAAGATAAGGACTTAATGCTGACCCTTGATGTAATCCCATAGTAACGGGGAACTCTGATGTCTATCCAGCAATAATCCTCACGTTCGTAGAAGCCCTCTCATATATATCTTTAATCACATAAATATATCCTTTAGATACTCCATTTTTCTCTAAAGTCCACCAAATTAGCTCCATAGGTATACGATCATAGGCTTTCTCTAAATCAATAAAAATCATGTATAAATCTTTCCTCATATCTCTATATTTCTTCATCAATTGTCTCAATAAGAAAACAATTTCCGTAGTAGACCAACTAAACATGAACCTAAATTGATTTTCTGAAATATTAGTAACACGCCTGAGACGCTTCTTTATTACTCTATCCTAAACTTTCATAATATGATTCATAAGTTTCTACGATAATTATTACAATTTTGAATATCTCCTTTATTTTTAAAGAATTGAATTACAATACTACTTCTCTAGTCATTCGATATTCTCCTCTCCTTTAAAATCTTATTGAAAAGTTCAGTAAGCCACTTAATACCTATGCTTCCTACACTTTTTCAAACTTCAATGAGTATCACATCTAGTCTAAGGGCCTTACCCACTCTCATCCTTTTTAGTGCATCTTCGACTTCTGAAGCTCTAATATATCAAATATACTAATAATTAATTTGTGCACTAAACCCATTTGTTTCTTCATGATGATAACCTTTAAATTGATCCCTATTTAAGAATTTTTTAAAACAAGTACTTTATCTCTCTTTAATCTCGCAATCCTTCACTAGAACCTACCATCCTCGCTCTTAATACATCTAATATGATTAAGATTCTTACTCCTTTTGTCTCTTAGTTTAGAAAGTTTGTATATCTCTCTCTCACCCCCCTCTCGAGTTCCCAACTTATGATACAATTTCTCAAAAGCCTTTAACTTAACTTCACTAACTATTTTCTTAGTATTTATTTTTTGTAATTTTGTAATCTTTAAAGCTTTGATCATTTTTACTCATTTGCCACGTTTTAACGCATTCTCTGTTAATAGATTTTTGAATTTTGCTATCCCGCCACCATGTCTCTTTTCTAAGAATTCTTTTGCCTTTAGATTCACCTAAAATTTCTTTTGCTACTCTATTTATATAAGTAGCTATTCTATTCCATATTATATTAATTTCTCCCTCATAATCTCATATATTCTTCTTTAATAGACACTATTTAAAGGCATTTAAATTCTCTCTTTTTAAACTCCATTTAATTTTTGGATGCTATTCGCTACACACTTTTTCTTCAACTTTTAGATGTAAACATCCATTTCTAAAATCTTATGTTGAGGAGCTAGAATCTCTCCGGGAATGACTTTACAATCTTTACATAATTTCATCAATATGTAATACAAATAAATTATACTGAACTTTGCTTGAATGAATAGAAATATGAACGTTACACAAAAAAAGATAAGAATGAGACTTGCTTACTTGTCACAAAGCTGAAAATTTTTGCACTGGTTGCAAACCCACCGAGATCCAGATACCATGAGTATACAACAATGATTGCAGGCGTGCTGCAAGTGGACCATAATAAAGTCTTCCTTCATTGGAGAGATGGTTTCACCAAGCTGGCAAGTAAGAAATGGGTTAATTTCTTTAAAAGAAAAAAAAGCCACATGGTAGTACTAGTACTAAGGAATTCCCACAAAACTGATCAATATGAAGCACAAAAAAACTGCCTACACATTTATAATGCATAGAGATATCACTTGCAGATGGACTACCTTATTCCATGACACATTTACGAAGTGGAAAGAAACTACCTCACGTGCGCATAAATTTCTAAATTTTAATACACTTTGCAAAAGCAAGTTCAGCTCATAACAGAGAAAAGTAGTCCACTTTTACGAACCAACAGCGCAAACAGTCAAATGCACAAGGACAAGGTGCAAGACTTACCTTTTGCATCAATAAAGCATCCTTTGAGGCATTGCCAGAGAGGTCAGATTGGCCAGCAGCTTTCAGAGCCCTTTTGGTTATAGTCTTTTTAGTCTTCCCTTTTTTCTGTTGTTTCCTACCATCTTCTTCTTGCTGAAGTTGATTGATCAAATCTTCTGCAGCACCAGGCCAGTAATCACCATCAAAATATGGCAGCCGTGCAGCAGTTACCTTGGCCTTGCATTCACCCAATTGTGCAAAGAAATGATCGAACAAATTAGTTAGATCAACAACAATCTTTTCCTTTGCAGCCTTTCGTAGCATTGATAAGTACCTGAAAATAAAAAACGACAAATTACTCCAATGGAGCAAAAGACAGAAAAAAGAAAATGAGATCAATTCAAAGAAAATAACCATAAAGAACATAAGACTCACCATTCTCGAAGTTTGTCAGATTTAGGTGTCTTTTGAATCTCAGGATGGCAGTATAAGATATAATCTTCACCTTTTAAGGGGGGGCAAGCCCATATGTAACAGCTAGCAAAGCCACGTTTCTTGCAATATTCAAGATATCCTATCTGAACCAACAAAATAAATTTTCCGCAGTAAGTTGGCAATTGAGTTAGCAGACAACATAAAATCTCATACATTGGATAGTTATGAAATAGTCAACTATGCTGCAAATAAAATGAAATAAATGTAGAAAAAATAATCTGAAGATTGTGGCTTCAAAAGAAAATGTAACTTGTAACATAAGCTAGAAAACCCCATTACCAGAATTTCATGGTAAACAAATGTACGTAAAGCTTCCCCGGTGATCGTCTTTATGTCTGGCCTGAAGTACTTAACAGAGTCTAGATATGAAAGATAAACACGCCGTTGGTTTGGGAATTGGCATTCTGAACCAAATTCTTGAACATACATGCCAAAGAGGCAAACTTCTACACCTTCAATCTTCTGAAACAACAAGATAACCTGGACATAGCATTAACCAGTACAGGTCAGGACAGCTTAAAGGCACTTCATAGGATTTATAAGTTACCATTTAGTTACAAATTACCCATATATTTATCCTTAAATCTATTACATTTGCTATAAATCTGGAAACCCCTGATAATGGTTCATGTTGCAGCATTCTTAGCATGTGGCAACACCTTCCTCTTAGCAAAGGACCACGCACCCAAAAAAAATGCTGCAAAATTTCATAATAAGAAATGAAAACTTGTTTTGCACCTTGGATTTGTAAGGAAATTCAGTAGGATAATTCTCTTCCTGAAAGATCTCCAAAAACCTCTGTTTTACTTCCAGTTTCTTGTCGACTGATGATACAACCCTAACAACAAGTGCTTCTGCCCCCGGGATCTGGATATGACAAAGGAAAGATGCAGAAACCATGAAGTCATCAATAATTAATGGATCTACTCAAAAGTGTGAGCAGGAAGTCCACAATCACTCCACCTTCCACAATGAAGACATAAATAATCAGTTCACATTCCAACTTCCCCTTGAAACAAAAAGGTGACTGTAGGAGTTGTGCTACAAATGGGAACAAAAAGACAGAAGCAGAAAACGAACATGTACAAAAGCACCAAAAACATCTTCTTGCAGACTGAAAGAACCTTCATTTATTTTGATCCCATTAAGACAAAGTTTTACAATAGGGAAATTCTAATCTTGTCTAGGTGAAACACAGTCCAGTACCACACAAACATCCTACAGATGTACCGATTATCCTTTTCCTGAACCAGATGTTAAGAAACCTAGGATTTGTAATTTAGGGATGTTGACATAAAGTTCAGATTTTTCCATGCACAGATGCTGCATAGTCCACAAAAATAAAACATGCTACAGATGTTCTAATTATCCTTTTCTATTTTAAAGAACCTAGCATTTGCAATTTGGGGATGCTCACTCAAAGACAAATTAAGAATCCTGTTCAAGTTAGTTTCTATGTTACAATCAGCATGTTCCAGTTGTGGGTGTTCGTCACACTTTTTAAGAGCTACTTAATGCATATTTCATGTACCAATAAATATCTTGTGGACACTTTTAGCAAGAATCACCTCATCAACAGACTTTCCAAGATGCCTTGCTCTCTCCTGTTTTTCCTGCTTCAGTCGTCTAAATAGTCGTTGTTCTATGTGGTCACTAAGGATTGTTCTAGGCAAATCTTTTGCGCCAAGAACTGCACTCAGTGGTAAAGGCATACGCTCTCCTCCTTCAATCTCTTGTACATAGCAATTAGGGCACGTGTACTCAGCTTGTCCTCCGTCATTTCTACGCCCATTGAAAAGTGCACAGATCTGATGTTGCCATGCTTCACATTTATCACATTGGACCCACTGCAGAGCAAGAAAATTTTAAACAAAAAGTTAATAATATTTCACACATAAGAACATGGAAACATTTTGTTAAAGCACTGATCAAAAAATGACTTACCCACTCTTCTGTTTCTTCATCATTTTTTTTCTTCTCAAGCCTTGCCTTCAAATATGGAGTTCCCTCAACCTCAACAGAGTCACCACGAGCCTCGTTATAACAAGGAATACAAAAATAATGCCGGGTATCACCTGTCCCAATGGTGTAAAAGGATGCATTGCGCTTAATCCGAGCACCACAAAGTGAACAATATATAGGAGGGGGTTCAAAAGTTAGTTTCTCCACTGCACATAATTGGCATGAATTCTCATTCATAGAACGTTCCATTGCTTGGTTTTTCTCAGCCTTCGCTTTGCTCTGCACAAGAAAAATAAAATATGAACTTACATGAGCAGAAAAGGATCACCAGAAACAATGAGAAGCTCACTTGAGCATCAAGCAAGAATCAGACAAGCACTTAGTGTGACATGTGATCCCAGAACCACCCAGTTTTAGTGCATGTAAGTGATGATGTGCTGCAAAAAATAAACATCTTGATGATAAAGTATTAGATACCATCAACAAAGTCAGTGTGGTGTAAATTAAACCATTTTGGCTCAGAACATTACTCTTACAAGCTCTACTGCATTAGAAACACCACAAAAATCAACTGTCTTTATGAAAAAGGATAAATAATGCATTAGCAAACAACGGGTGAGGAGTAGTTACTTCCTCCTGCACGACAGATGCCAAGGCTAGGGGATTTAAGATTTCACAGATCTTCATATGCAACTGTAAAATTCACATGATCAGCAAACACCTGAACTTTTCTCAATATGCATATGTATAGGGAGCAGATATATTCGCTCCACTATATACGTCCATTAAGTGCAGATTCCGACCTTTTAGGACGTTATGGCACCTGCAGCACCTAACAACTAGGAGTAAAGCTGGCAAAGGGAAAAAAAAAATGCCAAAAAAAATGGAAATCAGGCCATCCAATCATTTGATAAGACAGCCCAGGGCAGTAGCACCTGCGTGCGGCGAGTTTCACATGGGTGTGTGGCCACCCCATACCCACCAATGTGAAACACGGTGCAGGGCCCCACCTTTCACATTGGCGGCCGCCGAGCCCTGCCCCCCCTCCCTGCCATCCCTTTTTTTGTGGGTTGGGAAAGGGGGGGAGGGATGGACCGTCAAACCAAGATATGGTCATCCTTAAAAGAGTCTGCTACCAGCAGACTGAACCCTGGCAGCAGACTCCCATCACTTTCCTATACATTAATATGTCAATCTATGCCTTATCCCATCAATCTGGGATGGCTAAACCAAATGAAGGATAAATAGATTTGGTAAAATTGGAAAACCAGCCATCTGGTGACATTAATCCTCTACAAGGTGGAAGATAGCCTTGCTAAGATTTTGACCCATTAGAATAAAAGGATGTTTTTATTCTCATAGAATATAATTCAAGAAATGTACATGTTAGACAGAAGTCAAAAGAACAAAAAAGAAGTATATGGAGCTGGAAAATAGATGCGATTCCTATCCCTAATAAGTCAGTCACAGTTTCACTATAGTTTGTCTGATATGCAGGTGTTACACACAATTTTGTTAGTCATTCGCAAGAAAATTAGGTAAAACAAAAAAACAAAAAACAAAAAACAGAGCTTTGAAAGTTCAATAAGAAGAATATCTAAAGCTGGATAGGTTTACCTGGCCAACCCATTGCCTAAGGCTGACAATATGCTCTCTAATTTGTTCAGGAGTGAACAGTTCAGTCAATGATACACCCTTTATCTTCGGCTTCCCAGATTTACTGCCAGCAACTGGGTCAGTTGTATGTGCATTAGATTCCTGTTTCACTTCCAGTGCAGTCTGATCAGTATCCCCAGTGATCTGCATACTTTCTGTTTTATGACAGCCATCATGTTCATTTTGAAGCGCAGACTCAGAATTGGGCCTTGAACTATATACTTCCTCAAAATCATCCATCTTGATGTGGTTGAAATTTGAAGGATTCTCCAACCCAGAAGCTATTGATGATTCTGTCTTCACATCAGCAATGTCTGGCTTAGCTGATAACGGCATACCTACCTGTTGATGTCCTTGGGCTTGAACCTCCTGGGAAGTATGTGATGGATCCAGTAGATAACCCGCGACAGGGGAGCTTTCACTCTTGACCACAAGAGAAGAAGCAGTTTCCACCTTCCTTCGTTTCAATGAAGACAGAAGATCTTCAGCTGCTTCAACGGATGACACACAGTTATTTTGGGTCACTGGTCTATCATTACCAGTGCCACTCATATTTTTCCATAAAGCATTAGCTGGATTCACACGATCAGCATCAGGAGGATAAATGACTGCCTTACGCCGTGATGATATGTAGGCATGGACAGGAACACAAACAGGACAGTCCCTAGCTTGACAACTACGATAGTGATTAATCAGGGCCTTTGACTGACGGCAGCGAGGATATCCACACTGATCCTCATTACAGGTTCCCATATGCGACAGTAAATGTTGCACAGTTATGCAGTTAACCTCTTGGCATTTGCCCTTTGGAGCTAAACACCAGCGAGCATGATGCAGAAACAGCAGCCACCTCTGCTGATTGAAATATTCTTTTTCACGCAATGAGCTTCCAGGTCCAGGTCCTATCCCACCAGCCAACTGTGATGTTGGCAGACTAGCTGCAGCAGCCGCAGAACCAGTAACAGACCCTTCTAAAGAGAAATGAGGCCGTTGGGCTTCATCCTGGCCTACAATTCTTTGATGAAAATCCTCCTGAATATGCTGATCAATTGATGATTCATCCATTGTTTGGGATTTGTTGAAGGTCTGGGAATGCCACTGATTCTGCATATGTATTTCAGGCTGTGATCCAGTAGAAAGATGGTTAAGCTCATTTTGCGATTGAGATCCATGATTTTGTGGATGCAGTATTTGCTGCATCTGCTGAGATCCTTGTGAGAAAGTCGAGTGAAAATCCTGAGATGCAGAAAAATGACCAAACGTTACCTTAGAATGACTTTCATTTGAGACATTTGGTTGGTAACGACTGTGTAACCCAGAAAGGTGAAACTGTTCAGGTGTCTGTTGGAGTAATGGATCATGAAAAGTGTCCATTCCATGTTCACTTATCACTTGTCCTCCAATACCAGACATCAGTGATGTTTGCCTCACCACATCATTCTTCAACATATATAGTTGATGTTGCTGACTTTGGTTCTGTTGCTGATGCTGTACAAACTGTCCATATGGTTGCACAGGTTGCTGTTGAAATTGCTGCTGCTGTTGAAATGTTTGCATTTGCTGCTGAGGTTGCAGATGATCTTGAGTAGGATGTACGGATTGGAAATTCACATTCTGTGAGTGATCAAACGAAGGAGGTTTATTTGAAATCTGCTGCATCGATTGTTGGTGGTCTTGCAGAGAATTCATTTTCGACTTAGACTGCAAGCTCATTGAATTTATGTTTTGATTGCTTAGTGTAGACCCAATTGTTGCTGAGCCGTACAGGTTTCCAGACCCTGATATATCAGAGGCATTCAGCCCATATCCATCCCCAGATGCTGAAATCTTTTGCTGGGATGATGATACTGCATGAAGAGATTATATCTTAAAATCCACCATATATGAACTAGGTGACTAAAAAGAAGCAAATCAACACCCAGGAAGGACAGAATACAATGAAAACCTTTTTTTTTTTTTTTTTTTTTTTTTTTTGGGGGGGGGGGGGGGGAGGGGGGAGAGAGAGAGAGGTTACTTGGTACAATTGGTTGATGACGCTGCTGCTCAAAATGCTGTTGCAGGAGCCTTGGTGAACTGCCGTAAGTATTTGCACTCACATACCCTTCAGATGATGCAGGCCCATTTATTAGTTGTGTATTGCTAGTTCCAATTAATGTTAACCCCCCACCATTTATAACCCCATTTGAGAGTCCATGGGCAGACCTCTGTTGGACATTGGGCCTCAAGCCAACACCCATCTGTGTACCGAGACCATGCAGCAGTCGGCTACTCTGATTTCCAAGGTACTGCTTTTGTTGCTGCAGCTGCTGCTGCTGTTGGGATATAATTGATGTATCGACACTAGAAAACCCACCCCCAGTGGTAGATCCAGAGTTCATGGGTATAGATTTTGGAATATTCAACCCAGGAGTAGGGATCATCTGGCTTGATAGGCGTGGCAGGCCTGACATCATACTGTTTCCACTAGACCCGACAGACACAGTTGCAGGTGACTGCTGATACCCATTTGATAATGAACCTGCAGGAGGCAATATAGTAAAGATGCACTCAATGACATAAAAAACAATGGTATAAGTAAATGAAAATTATCAAAACATCTGCACTTGGAAAGGGCTACCATCAGACATGGTGAAAGAGCCATTATGTCCAGTGCCAGTCATACCATTTGCAGATTGTGCCACGTTCCCCATGTTGACAGCACTTGACTCTACTGTCCCAGGTCCACCAGTAACAATCATGGAGTTTTCCAGGGAACCAGGTACCGCCAAGTTTGAACTATTGCTACGTGACATGCCTGGAGTGGGTATCATTGTACTGACAGGAGAGGAAGATGAAACATGGCGAGCTAGAGTTTGATTTTGGTTACCCCTGAGTACAGAATGCAAACGGCTTTCCAGGGTTTCCATGTTCAAATAATCCTCCTGATTTAAAATGAACAACTCGAATTAGAAATTGCAATAAATAGATCCAAACCCTAAAGCAAAAAGATCTCAACATTTTCAGACAAGCTCAACAGTAAAAGGTAGAAATGATTTCTGTTACCTATTAGAAAACTTTAAAGTGAATAATTGTAAAGGGTAAAAGTTAAAAAAAATTGCAACGATTCTCCACAGGCTGATGAGAAAACATACACTTAGCCTAGACCCCCCCAAAAAAAAAAGTGTTAACCTTCGTAGCAGCAGCCCTATAGAGCCCGTCCTCTAAGCGCCTAGCAATATCCGGCAACCTCTGTAAGATTTCAGCATTGGAACCTGGACGTCTCTGAAAAATCTGTGTGCTGTAAAAATGGTAAAACAATTAGCGAAATAATAATCCTGATTCTAAAAACAAACCTAAATTCTTTAACTGCTAAGATTAATGTTATATCCAAGACCAGAAAACTGCAATTGGATCATAGAAAGTTCCATAGGGATGACCCAACTGAAAATAACTGAAAATAGAAAACAATTATCATTTTTCCCTAGGCAATATCATCACAATGCCTACTCAGAAGCTCTTGATTGTGCACATGCCTCTATGCCAGAGAAGGTCTAAACTAATTGAAGTCCTTAATAGCCCACGACTATTTAACTAATTAAAGTCCTTAATAGCCCACGACTATGGTCACTATTCAAGCTCTCAAGTGCTCTGCAAATTAAGAAAGAAGATTCTACCCATGTCCATGCATGAAAGAGGGGTCACAAATGTTGTGGATGCAATCACGTTTTACATAATTAATAATACAGAAATGCATGTGGATCCATATGAACTAACAAGAACAGTTTATGATGCTAAACACTATTTGCTCTTTTTGCTCCTTCGTGGTATGAAAGGAAAACCAAGTAGAATCAATGACATTAACCAATGTAAGAACTTGTTATCCTACTTTTTTATTCTCCCTACTTGTAAATAATATAATCTAATTTCTGATTTTTGTGCACCTGCGTACCAAAAGAAGTAGCCAGGCAATAAAACATGATATATGTGAGGAATCCTGTGAAGATTAATTAAAAAAAAAAAAAAACAAGGGGCCACATTATAGGTATTATGATGAAAGCAACAGCCAGATCTGAGTGATTAGTTTGTGTCAACTAAGGAAACAGTTACAATTTGTCGGCAACCAATTGATCGTTCAACTAAATGAGTTTGCATGAAATAGTTCAAAGTAGTGGCATGGCTCTCACTTTATGACATTTTCTTTACTTAACAATGTTTGATGATGTTGATAATAAATCTGGGTTTATTGGTATTTGATTTCTCCTTTGACATTTAAACAATCATGCTGATCTAGGGTGTGCTATAGCAGGATGTTGGAGACTGTTAGAATTACCAATGTTAGTTTAGCATGTTTATTTCCACTGGAAATGGAATTAGGCAATGATTGTAGTGCCAGAATTGACCATATATTTACCATGTAGAATGCAAGCATTTTAACTTCAAGTTCCACTATGGATGTCAATCCATGATAAGTAACAGATTCTCTAGGTTATCACTTCAAGTCTTCTTGATTGATGCTGCATGCAGAGTTTGACTTGCTGAAGATAGTGATTCTAAAACACCAGAACTATTTTTCTATGGATAGAGATTTTTAGCTAATATGTTTTGATCACTGCATTTGATAATTGATTACTGCAAACTTCAAATAAGGTCAAAATATGTCCATCTGTTTATGTTAAGGAATTTAGAAAAGGAAGGGGACAATTGACCAATAGAAGGGAGGGAAAGTCACCAAACTTCTGGTTTTGGCTACTCTAGAAAGTGTCAAACAAAACACAGTGTTAACCGAGCAATACATTCAAATTTCTTTCATGATTTTCCTTCTCAATTGTTGTGTGGGATGGGGGATTGAGGATGGTCAACAGAACACCATTCATTAAAAGGTAAAAATAAAGCATTACAGTGTGCTAAGTCCATAATTACCAAATCTGCAGTTCTGAGACTGAACAATACAATTTGATGCATTACCGCACTAAAAAATTCCACATAGAATGATATGAGCTTTACCTTAGAAGAGCTCTTAGTTTCCTCAGATCCAAAATATTTTATTAAGAAATTCATTCACAAAACTTTCAGAAGACAACAAATAACAGCAATGTACATCAACGCCACAGACTATTCAGAAAAAAAAATCAAATAGCCTTAAACACAATTCATAATTGGCATCATCATTGTCAATCCCGTCCCTCCCCCTGTCTTGTTCTTCTATAGGATAGGATGCTCTAGTGTCCTAGACAATTCTGGTGTCCCATCTCGGGATCTTCTCCATGCATATTCCAACAAATACAAACATATACATATATAAACAAATAATATCAAAATAAACATATTGCATGACAATAAAAAAATAATAAAGTGTTTAGGATGAGTTTATGGGCTAACAAAGGAGAATATTCATCAAATGGACCCCCCCAAAATAAGTTCACAAAGAGTTTAACAGGCTTGGAAATTCTCAAGCTAGATTATAAATTCCTGGCTAGGATAGGCTGAGACAAACCGAAGATGGTCGGGACAAACAGAGATAGACCAAGACAAGCTAGGACACTCACTAGGAGTCCAGGATAGACAATAAAGTATCTCGTCCAGTTTTCTCACTAGGATGGGACATCCCGACAAATTCTGGCCAGGATGTGATAGGATTGACTATTATGATTGCTAGTGATCCATGTTGTCAGTGTGGACCATGGTTGGCAGTGCCGGCCGATACCGGTACGTACTGGCCGGTACGTACCAGTATCGGCCGGCACCGGTACCATACCTGTAAACGGTATCGGCCGATACCGGCCGATACGGGCCAGTACCAGTACCCACCGATACCGGTACCGGTACCGATACTGTCATCCATGGTGTGGACCATTGTTTCTATATCTGCTACTTGTCCAAAGTACATAAGGCTGGAGAGTAGCATCCCTCGGGGGTGGGAGAGTTGGATAAGACACTTTACGAGTGACCATGAGACCATGCTCCCACCTATAGGCACCCACACAGTAGATACTAACCTAGGGTTCACATGAGTTCCAACCTCAGGGACTTCTTCGGACCAAGGGAAGCCAAATGCCTTAGACACTATGGCGTGGGGTACTGGTGACGTGGGGGTTGATCCTAGGTTTGTGGGTTTACTCGCGGTATTTCAAAAAAAAAAAAGGAGGCTGGAGAGTAGCAATTTTCTTGAGGTTATCATATTTTGGAACAAAAGTGAGATCATATCTTAACAAAAGTAACTTACATCCTTTCGCGCATTAATTTGCGATGTACAAGCATATCAGGATCCATATTGCTGACAGCTCCTAGACTTTGCATCTGCGGAGGTAAAGAGCTAATATTCTGCTGGGGTAAACCAGACAACTGTGGCCCAGGTTGCCTGGGCACCTGGCCTGACATGTGCGCCTGCACATTCATCTCTTTGCCCTCTTTGAAACTCTGCAGAAACTATGAAAGGCTATATATTTCAGAATCACAACCATCTACACCTACAGCACCAACCGCGCACGTTTACGACAGAACCATTCTCGCAAATTCCACAAAAATGGGTGCAGTGGAGCAGAGCTGAAGGCATGATGCAACACCGTGCTTCATGTCACAAATAGACTTTTTTCTTCCGCATGGTTCCTGGTAGCATCAATTCTTTTCTGACGTCTGAGCAAACAGTTTGACTTGTCTCCTCCAGTTACGTTAAAAAACAGAGCCTTTCCCAAGCAGTCGACCACAATGTAGATCACCTGCTAGTGTGGATCACCTGCTAGTGTTGTTCCGGGAAGTGTCGCCCCGCGATGCTGCCAAAGCTGAAGCTGCAAGGGAATGGAAGACAATGACTTTGGCAAGAAGTCCCCCAAAAAAAATGACGGTTACAGTTGAAAACATGACCCCCCACTGATTCAGTTGGATTCCTAACAACCCAGATGTGCATATTCCTTTTCGAGAAAGAGAAAAAAAAAACGAGAGATGGGCGGAACCAGGATGAACGGGAAACCATGCTAAAAAGAGACAGATTGCACGCTTTGGATAAGAAAACCGGGAATCGAGGAGCCGAGGCCCTCCAACAGGCCCCGAATTACATAACCCTAACAGAGATTGGCGATGAAGAAAAGCACAAACCTTCCATACCCAAGCCGGTGCGTAAGAAGACGCAGCAGCGATGGCTAGGGCAACAACGACCACCGAGATGATGCCCGGCGCCCGCTCCACTCCTCCCAAGCTCCGGCCTTCTGGCGAGATGCTGGTGGGCGGAGGATTACGCCGCACTCCACGAGCTGGCACGCGAGAATGGAAGGCAGGCGAGATCCCTCCCTTCCCCCGCCCCCCTTCCTACCTCTAATCGAATGAACCAAGCACTGCCCTTCCCTGCCGCGCACCAACCGGGATCCTCCCTCCCCGACGCCGGACGACGACGGGGGACCGCGATTAAGTCCTCGGGCTCGCAGGAAGCAGGTGGGCGCCGCGATAGCAGCAACGGCGAGAGCCCCCCGCCGCCGTTTGGGGGCGTATCGACGATAGCAGAACCAGTTCCCCCTTCCCAGCGCTAATCCACCGGCCGTCCCACCGTCTGTGTGATCCAATTGCTCGCTCTCGGCGACTCCCGCGTCGGGATTGATCGGGCGCGGGACGAATTCGACTCCGCCGCCGCCGCCGCCGCCTCCTACTCCTCCACCTTCTCCGGCGACGACGACAGTTTGACGGGCGCACCACGAGACCGCCAGTGGTTCATCACACGTCTCGCTCTCTGGTTCGTCTCTCTCTCTTTCTCTTCTTCTTAATTTCTCTTTCTCTTCTTCTTAATTTCTCTTTCTCTCTCCTATCTCTTCTCTATTTCTCTCTCTACCCCGAGTTGAATTTTGTTTTGTTTGGGAACCCGGAGCACGCCGCCGTAATTAAGCCAACCCTTTTTCCTGCGCCTTCCACTTTTCTTCACATCCGCCATATAAAACCTTTACACGAAGAGGGCAAACCATGCATATTATTATGTTTTTTAATCTATTCGCCGCGGTCACCATGTCGCCTTCCCGCACTACCAATATCCCCCCACACTCTATCTACTTACTGTGTGACATTTATGTATGTTTCGACCTTGGTCTCCCTCTCTCTCTTCCCCGGACCCCGGAGGTTTGGAAGGCAAAGTACCTTTAGATAAATAATAAGCAATTTATGAATGGATAATGAAATGAATGACAATGAATGTGGAAAGACTTGCGATGGGTGTGGGAGGAGCTCTAATAGGGGTGTGTTTGGTACAATAGAATATCTATTACATGTACAATTTTTTTTTTCAAAAAAGTTGATCATAACGAATATTTGATAGGTTGAAAATTTCAGTGATCAAAAAATACTCCCACTGATTATCTTCGTATTTAAATTTGGCATCCATGCACATATATAACGAGCATTATTTTTTTTCTACAAAATCTGTGCATATTTTAGGTTTTACGTTGTATCAAACAGATCCTAAATGGCAAGCATCGTGTGAACATTTATAGTTAGCATGCTTGATTGATGTAATTATTAAGTATGGCACATTATGAACTAGATGAAGATCATATTATTTCTAACAATGTGGTCCTTCTTTTGTTTTGTGCACCATATTTTATTTCTTGTTTGAAGATTGTTCATTTTAAGTGCTCTTTACATTCGGAATATAAAAAAGAGTAATACCTACTGAGACGATTGGGTTTCGGCCAATCATCCCAACAGTTGAAAAGCTCAAGGGCCCGCGGCTCACAGGCTGTCACATGATAGTGTCACGTGGACTTCCCTAAACTTCCCAACGGGCAAGCTAAGGACTGTGTCCCATAACAGGGGGGCCTTGGCTCCTAAGAGAGCCAATCCTTGAAGGGGTCAGCACCTCAAGTGGTAAGTCTCTAGACCACCAATGTCTTGGATAATGCTCTCGACTATTGAGAGAATATGATTCTCTCGGTAGTCCAGAACCCCCCGCTTCAACTGGAAGAGGCAAAGCCCCTAGGCTGGGAGACTGAGGTTCCAGACTTCACGAAAGAGCCAAGGTTCTCGAGACAATTCATACTTTCCTCATCCCCCCATCGAGCAAGCCTTGCAGTTAAACAATGCAACTACCTATTTAGGGGAGGTCCCCATAATCTACGTCTCTCATTAAGAGAGGAGACCGTACCTTCCGGCCTAGTAGCCCACAATCTCCTCAATCAGGAGGCCCAAATCGTGGGCCATCTAGCCACCATTGTTAGACCACCCCCCAGGGGGCCTCAGGAGGAGGGAGATATAAGTATTCTTGCCTCCTTCCGGAATAAGGTACACTCTCACGTACATTCAGACCCAAAAAATATCTAGCCACAGTCTCCTTTGACTTAGGCATTGGAGTACCCTTCCTCCACCTAGGTGGGGGACCCTTGACTGCTCTCTTCTCCTTGCAGGTCCTTGCGCCCGTGCATCTTCTTGAATACAAATTCTATCTTATTGAGTAGCCAAAGACCAGATCGGACGGTCCAGATCGTCGGATCAGTTTATGACGGCTACACTTACCGCATTGTGCTATTGCAATCCACGTGAATTGAGTGTAATTTTTTTTTAAAATCTACCCTAGTTTGGCATCATCGGATGGTTATAAAAATTGAAAAAACATGATCGCACCTGCACCATGCACGGTGCTGGGATTTAATAAAAGAAGCTCACAAATCAAAGTTCTCTATTCGCCTTGGAAGCACCAAGATGTATCAAGATATGAAAAGAATTTATTGGTGGCCAGGCATGAAAAAGAATATTGTAGAATTTATAAACAAATGTCTTACATGTCAGCAGGTGAAGATTGAACATCAGAGGCCAAGAGGGCTATTCCAAAATTTGAAAATTTCTGAATGAAAATGGGCCCATGTCATGATGGATTTTATGATAGGCCTACCTATGACTCGAAAGAAACATGAAACTATTTAGGCTATTGTGGACATGTTAACAAAGTCAGCACACTTTTTGGCCATAAGTAAGAAAACTTCTTTGGAAGATTTGGCAAAACAATACATTACAGAGATAGTTCGCCTTCATGGAGTGTTAGTCTCAATTATCTTGGATCGGGACCCTCGACTTACTACCAAATTTTGGAAAAGCATGCAACAAGCTTTAAGAACTCAACTAAATTTAGCTCAACTTTTCACTCGCAGATAAATGGGCAATCCGAATGTCCTATACAAACCTTGGAAGACATGCTAAGAGCATGTAGCTTGGATTAGAAGGACACCTAGGACTATCATCTATCATTAATTGAATTTGCTTATAACAATAGTTATCATGCTAGTATCGGTATAGGCACCATCTAAGGCCTTGTATGGAAGGCTGTGTCGATCTACTGTATGTTGGTATGGCACTGGTGAAAAACAATGGTCTGGTCCACAATTAGTACAGGATTGTTCAGAAAAAATTGCATTAGTCAGAAAGAGATTACTTACAGCACAAAATCGGTAGAAAAGCTATGCCGATGTTTGAAGGAGGGAATTATGCTTTGAAATAGGAGAACATGTACTCTTAAAGGTGTCTTCAATTAAAATGGTTATGTGCTTTGAAAAAAAAAAAAGGCAAATTGAGTCCAAGATATATAGGTGCCTTCGAGGTTTTAGAGCGCATTGGGACGGTGGCCTACAAACTAGCATTACCACCATATCTATCTCATGTTCATCTAGTGTTCTATGTATCTATGCTTCAAAAATATCTTCTAGATCCCTCACATGTGATCAATTATATACCATTGGATGTGCAGTTAGATTTGACTTATGAAGAGGTGCATGTATGTATACTGGATCAAAAGGAGCAAGTATTAAGAAACAAGACTATTCACGTAGTAGAAGTTTTATGGAAGAATGCTAAGTTCGAGGAGGCAACATGGGAGTCGGCTGAAGAGATGCATCGAAAATACCCTCATCTATTTGGTACGTAATTTTTATTTTGAACCTTGAATTTGAAAATTTTGAAGACGAAATTTCAGTAAGGGGGAGAGGGTGTTATACCTTGCTTTATATCTTTAATTTTTAATTAAATACAATTGAAAGAAAACATTTTGCAAAAAGTATATATGTAAATATTGAAAAAATATAAACATAAATATTAAATATAGAAAAAACATATAAATATAAATATCAAGACTATAAGGTTGATAATATAATTAACCATTTTTTATAGGATTTAAGCTTAAATATTCTAAGATACTAAACGTGCTATCATATAGCCAAAAAGAGTTGTTTTCGGCCTACTTGGTGAAGAAGTTATTGAATGAGGGTGTAAATCTGATTATAAAAAAAATGTAAGGTTAAAATATAATAAGTACAAGTTATTGGTAAAGGATAAGGATACAGATAAATACTATTGGCCATGGGTAAGAATACTGGTCGATGCTAATGGTCAAAATAAAGGACACTAGTAACAACTAATGGTTAGTAATAAAGGATACCAGTTAAAGGATAATCCTATCTAGAGAAGGGACACTTGTCCCAAATCTAACTAATTCTTATCCAGAAGGGACACTTGTCCCAAATCTAACTAAGTCTTATTCAAAGGAGACACTTGTCCCCAATCTAAATGATGGTTATCCAAAAAACATATTTGTCCCAAATCTACGAAAGGACACTTGTCCCCATCCTAAGCCTTGCCCACCACTATAAATAGGAGGATTTTCCTTCCCATTCCACCCCATTCCATATCATCCATGTAAGAAGAAGAAGAAGAGGAAAAGGAGAGAGATAGAGAGAGAGAGAGAGAGAGAGAGAGAGAAGAGAAGGAGAAAAAGGAAGCAGTGTCCTTAGGAGACTCCTGCATTACCATACACTGTGTAAGACCTATAGTTGAAGGATCAAGTGTAGACACACCAATTTTGACCTCACATTGAGTAAATTTCACATCACATTTATGATACCCCAAATAGTCTATAATTTAATCATTGATTTTTTTTTTCTCATTTTTCTAGAATTTTGTTCATTCGCGTCGCTCATAGCTGATGCCATTTAGATTTCTAGATGAACTTAATTTTAGTTCAAATTTCTTAATCGAATAAGAATTAAGCTGAAAGGCGTCATCCATAGTCGACGCGATTTAGTTTTCTGATCCTATCCAAGTACTAATATGAATCTTAAAATTTTCTATTTATCTAAATTGCATCTTTCTAGGTAGACGTGTTTTAAAGATTTTGTGATTATCTTTGATTTTCTTGAGATTATCTTCTCTTAATTGGCCCTTCCAAAAGACGTCTGGGTTGATAGACACATTTCTAAAAGAGGTCACCTATGGCTGAAGCGATTCAATTATATACTAAACAAGTTCATGCAACCGAGATTATCTAATTTCCTTAGATACAAAGTCTATATGGGGCCAGTAGTTATCCATGGTAATGTGCGCCGAAATAGAGAGATTTTTGGGCCTTAAATCCTAGGAAATTATCTCTATATATGAGACACCTCTTTGAGTCTTTAAGAGAATTGGTCAGGACGTTGTCAGAGTACTCTTCTAGAGTGAGAAGAGAGCCATATAGTCTTGAACGTGGACAACCTCATTGGAGCTCTATCTTCTTCCTCCAACTCTCTTTGTTCATTTTCAAGAAGCTTTGGAAGCCCGGTGGCTTTGGAGGGGCCAACTTTTCTCTTTTATTCTTCGTCTTTCGCTTTTATTTTCATTGATTTTTCATAGTAGTTGCAATATATACATCATATGTTCACTTCTCACACACGTTCATTAGCATCTCATGCTATATTTTCCCTTTGCAGATATGGGTTTTAAAGAAAACACAAAATAAGTGAGTATTTTTAGTTTAGTTGCCTGATGGTTTCTTTATAGAAGAGATGCTATACTATTCAAATATCTAATCATTCTTTTATTTTCTTTTGTTTCTTTGTCTCTCTTGCAAGGTATTTGGAGAAGGAATTCGAAATGCATCACCCCCTTGCCATGTGTCAACTTCGAGAGAGTGAACATTAACGAGAAGGACTCTTCTTCTTCGGCCGGCCGAGGAACAAGAAATAGAAAGACTCACAGTACTCCCCTTTTCGAAAGGTAATTCACGATCACTTCATTTTCTTTCGAGATACTCGATCTCTGGCGATCACGTATCACTGTTATTTATAGTAACATTATTAAGTGTCTTACTTTAAGCCCCTACAGGTTTTTGGCGATCCCGGTGGGACTCATTATTACCATCTTCCTTTGTTTCACTCTCTTTTTCACATTGGCACCCTCGTGTGCCTTCCTTGGTGCTCCTCAAGCACACCTTTTATTGGTTATTTTTTGTCCCTCGTACATCTTATGTACATCTTTAAACGGCAAGTCTTGATTTTTGTGATGTTTGTTTCAAAGTTGTGAGTTCATCAAAAGTATTGTGAATGATCCATACTTGAGATAATTTGTTGATTACCTATTATCTGTGAAATGGAGTTGTTTCTATATACTTTTCTTTCCATCTGTCTTTTGTTTAGCCGAAAGGAAGTCCCCCTTTTTGAGTGCAGGTATGGGTTCTAAATCGCGTCGGCTCGAATCGACATGTTTCTGATCCGCACCATTCACAACCGACGCCATTCAGTCGATTTGCTTGCTATCTAAAGAGCATCTGTGAGGGGGATTATTTTGCTAAATCACGTCGACATAGGATGACGCGATTTACAAACCACGTCTTCCTAAGCATATGCAATTTGAATTATTGCTTGATCTATGTTACTGCTCATTCACTGCATTAGAGGCCGTCCCAACCATCGGACATTTGGGTTGGGAGTCCACTCTCTTGTAGGCGCCTGAATCATCCCCCTCTCCTTTTCTTCGTGAGAACTTTGGGGGCCTACAGGACTATAACATGGTGATTGATAATTACATATTTTTATATAATAAATAGATGGAATTTGCACACTACACTTACGATTTTATATACAAAATCATATGAAATGATAGATAAATCAATGATGCTTTTAAAAATATCAGTTTTGTAAAAATCGGAATTGAAAATATCATCATTTCGTAGAATTAATTAAGTGTAACAATTTTGTTCTCAATAAGGGCTTCTCGGAAATTATCAAAGATTTAATGTACATCAGAATAATTTATTAATTGTCGTATGGATTTAATTGTTATTTTATGTGGATGCAGGACATGAACGAGCAGATGGTATAGTGGTTAGACCATTTGAACTCCAATAAAGTGACCAAGGTTCGAATCCTGGTAGAAACAAAATTTTATTTTCGTGTTTTCTCTTCAAATGGGGCCCACATGCTAACTAAGAGAGAGAGAGAGAGGAGGAAATCCTGAAATTTAAAGAGAGAAATATTTCTTTTAAAAATTCAAATTTCAAAATGGCCTTTATTATCTTTAAGGAGGATCCTCTAATAAAGGGAGAGTTTAATGCAGAACTTAAACCCCTTTATTATATTTTTAAAATTCAAAATCTCCCCTCAAATTATAAAACCTAAGGAGGGGGAGTCCAAAATGCTCATTCTTCTTCAGCTCACTCCCAACCGAGCTCCTTCTCTCTCCCATTTTTTCTCTCTTTTTTGCAAAATTTTCCTTCGCTTTCTCTCTCCCTCTCTCACAGTTTTCAAAAGTTTTCTCTCTCTCACCCCCTTGCGCCTTCTCTCTCAGAGCTCTCTCTTTCTCTTCTCTCTCCGTCTCCCTCACTTTCTCTCTCTCCTACTCCCACTCTCTATGTCTCTCTCGCCAGCGCCTCTCTCCTCCCCCTACCTTTTTTCCCTCTCTCTACATTTTCCCTTTCTCTCTCACTCCATGTTGCCCTCTCTCTCTCCTGCACTTTCTCTCTCTCTGCGTTTGCGCACGCTAGGCCCCGCCTCTCCAGATGAACCTGCCACATGTTGCCCGTGCCGCGGCGCTGAAGCTTGCGCCGCCTCACCCCACCACGCGGCAGCGCCTGGGGTTTCGCCGCCGCTGCTCCTCGTCTCCCGCACCAGCCTTCCCACTAGGCCGCCGCCACGCGTCGCCTGCCGCGCCCTGCCACGCTCAGTGCCGATCCATAGTGCCGCACGCCAGAACGCGGCTTAGTGTGCCCCGCTTCCCAGCCGTTGGGAACACAACGCCCAATGCGCCCCTGCCTTCAGCTGCTTGGGCGCACTGAGCCGCTCGAGCCAGGCCTTTCACTGTGGCCTTCCTGTTGTTTATGTTTTAGTTAATTTGTTTTAGGTGTTAAGCAATTAGGTAACATTTCTTTTATATTTTTTATAAAACCATTGTAATCGGTCTTATTTTAATAATAGTGGTCAAGTTATTGTCCTTTTTAATTTTGTGGATTTTTCTATTGTTTCTTTAGACATAGATTATTTAGTTAGATTCATATATTTTGTTTAATTTCATGAATAGAGTTTTCAATAGTATTTTCTTAATAAAAATTAGGTGTTTTAGTGTTTTAGGTGCGTGGTTAAATCTTGGCAATTATTTAATTATCTTTCCAAACTTGCAACTCAAAGTTACACTTGTCAATAATTTTTGCTAAAAACTCAACATTTTCAAAGTTAAAAATTTATTTCCATGTGGATTCGACCCGACCTTACCACTTGCTATTTTCAAATAATTATATGTGGGAATTGGAATTTAAGATTGGTGGTTTTGTGCTTTAACGACGACAATTAAAAGACACATCAATTTTTGGTGCCGTTGCCGGGGAGATTAAATTCTTAGTTTTGATAATTTTGGGTTCATTTGTGTAAATCCATACTCACATATATTTTCTTCTCTTGCAGGTACTTTAAAAAAAAAGTAAAAAAGAAAAGGAAAACTTCTAATTGGTGAGTTTGTTCCAACTTATCATTTATTTTCTTTTTATTTTCAGATTTTGTTAGAATTGTCATAGAATCCATTAAAATTAAAAAAAAATCAGAAAAAAATCATTTCAAGATTAAAAATCAAACTTTCATGTTTTAGGAAATGCATTATTTAGGAATACATTAGAATTAAATATTTTTGTTTGATTTTTGTCATTTACTTTATGTTGAAGAGTGCGGGAAGTAAGGTGAGTTTTCCTCCATTTTGCCAATAACATGTTCATGCATTCTCCTCTTATTTTGGCATAAAACAAACTTGTTTGAATTGTGGTGAGCATCTCATTGTTAAAATACTTTAAGGGAATCCTCATAGCAAGATAAGGTGGGGATTTCATCACCCTTCCTTGGCCCACAAATCACCTATATTTCATCTTGCATTTTCCCAAGCCTAATAAAATCAAATAGCAATTAAACCTAGGGTTCACACTGTGATTTGACCAAGTTGTGAATTTGCTTCTACTTTGGGCACCAGTGTCTAGGCTAGAGTTTACAAAGGCAAACTCCTAAGCGGGCAAGTGGTTATTTAATTAGGTCCCTACGAAAGTAGGGGGAGCCTCCCACTACCCCACCTCTTACCTGGCCGTTGATCCTTTGTGGGTGTGATTCACAGCGAATTCTAGTTACTTTGTGAGAGAAATCATCTTTAGGTCTAGGTTGCACTTAGGCCATTAGGTTAATTATTTCAACTTGTTTGTCTTTGTATAAAATAATAATAATAATAATAATAAAACAAAAATAAATCCTTTTCTCTCTCTTCGTCCAGTGTATGGTAGGTATAAGATCTCAAAATCCAGATAGTATCAATCCCATTCAAGAAATTGAGAGATACCTACATCACCAAAGTCATCTTCAACATCAAATGGTCAGAAATAATTAAGAAATGCCTAAATAGATGAAGGAATATTTCATTCCTCAGGACTATAACCCTTCATCTTGTATTCAGTTGCCCAGTACCCATGCAAGCCATTATGAGATTAAGCCCAGTACCATCCAAATGCTCCCATCTTTCTATAGGAATACCAATGAAGATCCATATAAACATTTGGATGAGTTTTTTTAGATTTGTTCTACCGTGAAAATCCAAGATTTCATAGAAGACGCCCTTCGCCTAATCCTATTTCCTTTCTCTCTTAAGGACAAGACCAAATACTGGCTTGGTACCATAGAGAAGCCCATTAGGACTTGACCTAAAATGCAACAAGAATTTCTGAAGAAATTCTATCCTATAGGAAGAACCAACACCATGAGGCGGGCCATAACTGGGTTTTCACAATTACCTCGTAAACAGATCCATGAGTCGTGGGAAAGGTTGAAAGAACTGCTTAGGAAATGTCCACATCATGGACTATCTAGATGGCAAATTGTGCAGGCATTTTATGAGGGATTGGATGCACAATATAGACAGATGGTGGATGCGTCTTGTGCGGGAGCATTCATGAGTAAAAGTGAGGAAGAGGCATATGATTTGTTTGAAATGTTAAGTGAGAATTCAATAAATCATACCTCACTTTCATCTTATGAAAGATCAGTGGGACCATCCAAACGGACTGGGGTATATGAAATCAGAAACCGAGGAGAACTTTGTTGGGATCCGAGCAGGACACGAAGAACGCAGTGGAAACGAAGATGAAATTCCCGCCCAATGCCAGCAGATCCGTTTCGGAACGAAAATTGAAAAATCGGGTTGTGATCACATCACCTTGTGCGGATTCGAATCCGCGACCGTGTCGGTTTCATCGAGCCGATGCTGCTAGCTGCACAAGCGTCCAGCCTCTAGCGGTATCTACGCGATCCTTCGCGATGGTTCATCTTCGATCCCTTGTCCAGATCAGCGCGCTCGCTGAAGAATCCTCGCCGCAACGTTGTCTAGATCACTGAGACAGGAATTCCCGACTCTCAAGAAGTGCGTGCGGTGGAGACGGGAAGTCTCCCGGCGCCTTGAGAGGGGCGCCCAGAGGAGGAGGAGAGAGAGAGGAGGACAGCCAGCCTTGAGAACTCTTGGAGCTTGGCCCAGGGTTTCTCAACAGTACGTATATATATTAAGTCGACGCGACTTTTCATAAAAGTTCCCGAGTTAATATAAATCCTACTTTAGTACCACCGACTAAGAATCATTTTGCGTGTGACCCTCTAGGCCCATTAACCTGTCCGATTTTCAGCCCGTTAAGTCCAATAACATTTTATTGACTTATTATAATTAATTAATATCTGATATTTAATTAATTACTTAATGGAATTAAGATCTCATGTAAATTCGGCCAGATTTCTGATCAAGTTGGGTGTCAAGCAACACCACATGATCTTGGAAGGTAATGGGGTTCAGCAACCCACTCATAGAACTTGTCCGTCTACAGTTACCGCGTAGCTATAATTCTTCGTTCATACAATGCTCTTGAGTTAACCTAGGGTATGGTCAACTGTCAAACCCTAGATGGTCAACTTACTTGAATCAAACTCTGCTGTACAATATCCGAAAACACCTTTTCTGATATTGTGTCTACTCTAGCCAGAGACTCCTGCGGATCTATTCTAGAGCATTCTCTCTCCAGTTATCTGAGAATGAACAATCATATATTGAACACACAATCACCTTCGAAGGTCTTCCGTCGGACCCGATCCTTGACTATTAGAGATCCCATGGATAGGGATTCGTAGGCCAAAGTCAAAGCCCAGAAGTCCATCGACAAGGTATCTTTGGTGTCTCAAGTTTAAGGATCAACCAAGCCATTGTGACGATGAATCAAGCCGGTTGACAGTCAGGTAAATTACCATTCGGCGATTCATATTGGATCAGTTCAGTGAACTCATTCCCCAATGAGCACCTATAGATTCTCCATAGTGTCTCCACACAAGTGACTAACAAGATCAGTCACCCTCATCCTATGAGCTAGAATAACCTGTACTAGTGTTACCGGATGTTTGATGTCCTCTTCAAACATCCCACGACTATGAACAATTAAGAATATGTGTTTATAGGTCATCGGTCTCATTATTATGATCTCATCATAATCCGATCACTATTGCACACAATCAAGGACTTCATTATGCGTACTTATAAATACACCAATCTACATAATGAAATAACTGTCATTTATTAATGAACCAGATTGTAATAGGTGCCTTATGATTGGCTTAGAGAATACCTATATCCATCAAACTTGACTCCAGGATGGACATCAATGCATTAGCCCAAAAGCTGGACAAGGTGGATCTTCTTGCCCAATAGATGAGTAAAATGGATATAATGGCCTAAAAGTTAGACCAAGTTCTAGCTTCGAACAATCAAGGATCCAATATCCAATCACCATTAAGACCATACTCAGAACCTTCTCCATCTTTCTAGGAGGCCTATAGTCTTTGTGCCAGCCCAACTCACCATGTCAGTGAATGTCCGATTGCAGTCCAATTACCACCATTTATCCAGGAGCAAGTCCAAGCAGCCCAAGGTTACTCTAAGCCCAATCACGACCCATATTCTAACACATACAACCCAGGATGAAAAGTCATCCAAACTTCTCATGGAAACCCCAGCAGACCCAAGCTCCAAATCCACCAACCCAAAACTTTTAGAATAGATCTCAACAACAAAATCATTTCCAAAACCAAACTTTCAATAAGGGTCAACATGCCCAAACTCAAGCGCCTTATTTTCAGCCCAATAATACTCAAGCCATGTATTCTCAGCCCTCATATCAACTTCCACAACTTCAACCACCAAATCAGAATGATGAAAAATTTAATATGTTGTAGCAACTACTCATGAACCAACAACAACAACAACAACAATTGGAACAACTTGTCATCTCTCAGCAACAATCCATTGTAAAACTAGAAGCCCCACTTGGCCAAATGGCTGATACCACTATGAGAAGAGAAGTGGGCCCGTTACCCAGTCAACCCATTGCAAACCCACGAAACTATCCTTCAGGTTTCCAACAACAACCACTCCTACCCATCCCTCAAAGGCTTCAACCTGGCCCATCCATGCCACAAAATGGCCCACATGTTGAGAATGCTAATGCCATCTCAGTCTTAAGAAATGGTAAATCTTAGCGAATCCTTCTAAGTCTCAAGCAGCAGATGAGAGCTCCCATAAACAGGACAATATTTTCAATCTAAAATCTAGATTACATTGGGGGGAGAGGCTAAAGGAAAAGAAATGATACATGAAGACCTTAGCCCACACCAACCTAAGGTCCCCTTCCCAAGTGCTTTAGAATCCAAGGCCTCTAGCAAACAGAAGTTGGCCCATAATGAGGAGATGTTGGAACTGTCAAACAAGTCCATATCAATATTCCCCTCCTTGAGGCCATCAAGCACGTCCCAGCTTATGCAAAATTCCTTAAAGAGTTGGGTACCCAAAGGCGAAGACCTTATATGGCGCCCGAAAGAATTGTACTCTCAGAGGATGTTAGTGCGGTGGTGCTAAATCAACTTCCCCAAAAACTTAAAGATCCTGGTGCCCCTCTCATTTCTTGTAATATAGGAAGCATCACATTTGACAAAGTACTTCTAGATCTTGGGGCCAATGTGAATCTTCTGCCCACTTCTGTCTATGAACAACTGGATCTGGGAGAATTGAAAGCCACGCCTGTTATTCTCAAACTGACAGATCGATCAGTTAAAGTACCACGAGGGCTCGTTGAGGATGTGATTGTCCAGATCGAAGATTGCTACTTCCCTGTGGACTTTCTTATTCTAGATGTGGACCCATCCTTAGATTTGAACCACATTCCAATCATTTTGGGACGTCCATTCATAGCTACAGCAAAGGCAAATATCAATTATGCGACTGGCAAGATGGACATTTCTTTTGGGGACAGACAAATTGAAATCCACATTTTTAAAGCCCCTGAAGAGCTGGGACAAAAAGAAGGATGTTATACAGTACATACCATGGATGATACAATGAATGTTAGTCCAAATCTTGAGCACTTCCTTTTTCCCATAAATGAAGCAAACACAAACACAAGCTTGGATCTGGAACAATATTTTTTCCCTACAGATGAAGCTGATACACTTTTAGATTCACTTCATTGTTTTAACTTCAGGCCGACTATTGAACCTTTACTCAATTTGCATTCTGAGACAACTTCCCCATGTCCTCCACAATCTGAGCATAGATCTTCACCCTCTCTAGACATACACATAAAGAGCAATGCTAGACCTTGTAGAGAGTTGCAAAGAAAATCAAATCTAGTCACGAATGAAATAAGAGAGAATGAGTTTGTCAACTGGCCACATAGGTTGGATCACCCCTTTATGATTAGGATAAATATGGCAACGAACAACAAGATCACTAAAAAAGGCCATGAGATGGATGAAAATGACTTAATTGACACAGGATGATGAGCTTTTACATGCATCTGGCTAAAGACATAAAACTTAGCGCTTATTGGGAGGCAACCCAATCTTCTCATTTTTATACTGATTCTTTTCTTTTCTTTTTAAGAAGCTGAGACCATCCACCTTGGTGTACATGGAGAAGCCTCTCCCATACCTTAGGTTGTATCTTTTATTATTATGGATTTCATGTTAAATGGTTCTTTTCATTACCATGTCATTGAGGACAATGTCATTGAAGTTGGGGGGGGGGGGGGGGATATCATTATGCATATTCAATAATCTTTTAAGAAAATGATAAATTTTTCTTTCTCCACAAGAAGCCTCGGCAAGATGACTTTACACACACACGGCAGCTTGGAAAGAGTGGAATATCTTGAAAGCATAGCGTTGCTAGAGTTGACCCAAAGTATAAGATTACCTAATCTATTTTTATTTTGGATCGAACGAAAGGGAAGTTAGGATTCGTAATAAGGGACCAATTAGCACCCTAAGGAGGCGGTCATCTCAAAAAAGGGACAATTAGAAGCATAAAAAGTAAATGATAAATAATAAATATGCTTTAAAAGAGCCAAAAGAAGGATGGTGGCAAAATGTACACACCCTCTCCTCAAACAAAGTAAAGAGGGTGGCAAAAAGTACACACTCTCAAAGCGCAACCAAATGAAAAATCGCGCTCAATCAAAAAGTCCCTCACAACAAAATAAGACCAAATCCTAAAAAATGTTGAGTCGGGGCGAAAACCGAAAAATGGACCTAGCCAACTGATCAGGAGATCCCTTTTTTGTCTTTCTCTCTCCCCCGAGTAATTCTTCTCCAAAGGTCAACAAAGGCAAGGATATACAAGACATGATAGAATGAACTCCAAGCACGTCAATTGTTATGTACAATCACCTGTCCTGATTTCAAGTATAGTGGGGGAAGAATGAGAACTTTAACTTAAATTGCCTATCATTTGTGATAGATATCTTTTAAAAACAAAGTTTGAATTCTTTTATTAATCATGATAGTCTTAATTTTTTATTGATTGCATTGCTAAGGGACTAGCAATGATTAGGTTGGAGGATGTGATAATTACACATTTTTAGATAATAAATAGATGGAATTTGCACACTACACTTGCGATTTTATATACAAAACCATATGAAATGATAGATAAATAAATGATGCTTTCAAAAATATCAATTTTGTAAAAATTGGAATTAAAAATATCATTACTTCATAGAATTAATTGAGTATGACAATTTGTTCTCAATAAGGGCTTCTCGGTAATTATCAAAGATTTAATGTACATCGGAATAATTTATTAATTACCGCATGGATTTAATTATTATTTTATGTGGATGAAGGACATGAACGAGCAGATGGCATAGGGGTTAGACTACTTGAATTCCAGTGAAGTGACCATGGTTCGAATCCTGGTAGAAACAATATTTTATTTTCATGTTTTTTCTTCAAATGGGACCCACATGCCAACTAAGAGAGAGAGAGAGAGAAGAGAATCCTGAAATTTAAAGAAAGAAATATTTGTTTCAAAAATTCAAATTTCAAAATGGCCTTTATTATCTTTAAGGAGGAACCTCTAATAAAAGGGGAATTTAATGTAGAATTTAAACCCCTTTATTATATTTTTGAAATTCAAAATCTCTCAAATTATAAAACCTAAGGAGGGGGAGTCCAAAATGCTCATTCTTCTTCAGCTCACCCCCAACTGAGCTCTTTCTCTCTCCCTCTCTCACAGTTTTCAAAAGTTTTCTCTCTCTCACCCCCCTGTGCCTTCTCTCTCAGAGCTCTCTCTCTCTCTGCTCTCTCCCACTCCCTCACTTTCTCTCTCTCCTGCTCCCATTCTATGTCTCTCTCGCCCAGCGCCTCTCCCCTCCCCCTACCTTTTTCCTTCTCTCTCTACCTTTTACCTTTCTCTCATCCCTGTTGCGCTCTCTCTCTCCATATACTTTCTCTCTCTCTGCGTCTGCGTATGCTAAGCCCCGCCTTGCCAGACGAACTTGCTACGTGTCGCCCTTGCGAAACACGCAGGGAGAGACCTCGTCGCCCGTGCCGCGGCGCTGAAGCTCGCACTGCCTCACCCCGCCACACGGCATCACCTGGGGTTTCGCCGCCGCTGCCCCTCGTTGCCTGCGCCAGCCTTCCCGCTCGGCCGCCGCTACGCGTTGCCTGTTGCGCCTTGCCACGCTCAATGCCGGTCCATAGCGCTGCACGCTAGAACGCAGCTCAGTGCGCCCCGCTTCCCAACCGTTGATTCGACCCGATCTCACCACTTGCTATTTTCAAATAATTATGTGTGGGAATTGGAATTTAAGATTGGTGGTTTTGTGGTTTAACAACAACAATTAAAAGGCACATCAGTGATGAAGAAAAAAAGACTTGATTGTGATCACTAGTAGCGTTACCATAGGACTCGTGCTCTGCGAGTGTGAGTGCTCAAATAGTGATGTGTGATTATCATGAAAATTTTGTTGATTATGTAACAAATAGACCTATTAAAAAAAACTATGTGATCGTCAGAAACTTTTGACTAAAAAGTTTTAGAAGACAAAGATTCATCGCTTAACTGTTTTGGACGTGGGAAATGTTGAAGTTCTTGATTCTCCTTCTTCAGCCGGCTGAAGAAAAAGAGTCTTTCTGACTTTGTTCTTGCTTTGAATGCTTATTTGGCTTTGAGGATCGTCCAGATTTCCTTGTTGATTCCTTCCTTTTGATCTTCTTTGTACCTTGCAAAAAAAGTAAAAAAGAAAGAGAAAGAACAATAAGAATTCAAATAGTGGTAGTATCTATTCCAATGATAATTCTAATCATGCAACTTAACAAATGAACTCACTTGTTTTGTGGTCTTTGAAACCCCTAAACATATGGGTTGGAAAATAATGCTAGTGTTGTGTATGTAGCATGGAGTGATGTGATGAGAAATTATGAATTAATATGATGGAAATATGAGAAAGATGTAGAAATTGATTAAGAAGAAATAAGTTGGATGGTCCCTGGAAAGCCTTGGTTCTTGAATGGATGAAGAAAGGACGAAGAGAAGACGAAGCTTGCTTCAAGATTTCTGGAAGTAGTAGCAGTGCCTCGATCCTTCAGCGTTTGGACGTCGTCTCTCTTCTCAGATTCTTCACTATTTCGCTAACGATTTCCGCACTAACTTTGACCCTTCAAGGGCTTGTGTATTTATAGGCTTAAGTTCGCGCGTTCGTGGTTACTTACAGATTAACATGAAAGAGTTTGAAGCAAATTCAACAAAGAAATAGATAAACACAGCTTAATTCATCATTATCTGTAATTAATTAAAACGCATCGTCCATGGGAGACATCTTTTAACTTAATTATGATAAGGATAAACATCGGGAAGAAGAAACATAATCAGTTTAAGAAACCTAAATGACGTCGTGGATGACAGACGTTTTTTAGTTTAATAATAAATTAATTAAAAATCAGATTAAAAATCGAAATAAGAATAAACCCTAAACGGCGTCTTTACAAATAGACGTCTTTTAGAATTTTCATATTTAATTAAAAATTTGAGTTAAAATGAATTTTATTAATAAACTTAAATTATGTCTGTCTTACCCGATATCATTTAGATAATTAATCCAGAAAAATAATAAAAATTAACCAATGATTAAATATCAGACTATTTTGAGGCATTATTATATGACATGAAATTTACTCAAAATGATGTCAAAATTAGCGTGTCTACAGCTACCTCACCTTGACATCGTCTTTGCAAGGGAGTGAAATGAAATGGAATGTACTGAAAAGGTGATGTCAAGGTGTGATGAGACACGCTCTCAACATCACATGATTGGAATTTTTTTTTCTCAAAATCATCAATGAAGGTAACTTGAAAATATGGATGGAATTAATCATGTCTGGATGAGATAGACAAGGAAATAAAATAAGGTCGAACAACCTCCACGGATTGGGAAGTACCCTAGTTCACAAACCCTGCAGGTTTCATCATCCCAGCCAATGTGGACGTGCTGCAACCATGATGGATCTTAAAAGAAAACAAGAATATTTAGATAATGAGTCCAAGAAATGATAGAATTCCAAGGATATCTTTAAGCGAACCTCAAAGATAATCAAGATACTCAATTCAGAATGAAATATTTCATATCATGTTAGAAAATTATTTGATCAATGATCTGAAACTTAATCAAATATTAATTCTTATCACAATGATTTTAAAGTCCTACATGATGTATGTTGGGCTAAAAGAAAAAAATAAATTCAAATAAAATATAAAATAATCAAGGATAATATTATTAAATTTTCATTAATGAGTCAAGATACCAATTCTTGCAATTCAGTGCTAAGCCGAGGCTTGTTTATCCACGTACTGTTTTACAAAAGCGGAACCATCATCCTCATTAATTAACAATCTAACGGCCTATCCGTGCGATTAAGAATTCTCTGGAATGATCAGAGTTTTTGTTGAAGGGGAACTTAAATTCCAGTTTCATCAAAATCACAAGGTCCTTGATATACTCTAATAAATATTTATCATATAGTAATGATGATAATGTAAATCAATTACATAAAAGAGTACAAGGGATAAAGGTAACCATCTTTTTAGCTACAGTCGGGACTCATAAACTCCCACAGTGGGACCTTCTTGAGATTTTCAACTTTGTAGTCATTTCTTTGAATTTCCTATACTTGAAAATCATCAGTAACTTTAAGCAAGCATTTAATTAAGCATCAAAATATGGATAAACAGTGAATTTTGGAAAAATAACAGAAAACCATGAAACGCGTCGTGTCGCGCTGACGCCATTAAGATCAGTTAAACCACGTCGCTGTTCAACGATGCCTTTTAAGTCGCAGAAACATGTTCTTGCTATGTTCAATCCGGATTCCAACTCTCTCCATGCACATCCTTCTCCAATCCGGAAAAGACTAAGTAAGTTAAATCCTCTTTTTTCAATTCTCTTCAATTCCCTTTTCTTCATGTTCTTCATGTTCTCCACACATGTACATGAAACTTTTGAGTTTATAGATGAAACTTTTGCACTTCAGCTTTATGCCTTGTGTCTTTGATTCATGTGCACTGTATATGTCATAGCAAACAAGTTAAGTATCTATTCAGATTTAGCCCCTTACTCAGTTAAATAACCAGCTACTCGATCCCATCCTTGGTAGAAGGGTCAAAGGGCATAGCCTTTATTAACAAAGGTAATGGTAATAATTGAACTGGAGTAAGATGCAACATACAAGCATACAGATGCTCGCTGAAAATAAAGGAATGAAGCACACCAAATGCTATAAGCAGATGCTAATTGAAATATATATATATATTTTTAAATATTTATTTTGTTTGGGTTCTAGAACATATATATATTTTTTGGATTTTGACATATCTATTTTTTATTTATTTTCGAAATATCTATTTTTTGGGTTTTGAGATATGTACTTTTTTTTTAAATTTTGAAATATACATATTTTTTTCGAGATATGCACTTTTTTTTATATTTTGAAATATCTATTTTTGGATTTTGAGATATGTATCTTTTTGGATTTTGAAATATGCAATTTTTTTTTTGATTTTGAGATATGTACTTTTTTTTGGATTTTGAAGTAATGTGCAAGCTAAAAGATCAGCATGGTACTCAGATCAAAAGAACATATTCATTTATTAACTTAATTCCCAAATTGTTCTTCAATAATCTAACGTAGGCTCATCGTGCTTGAACTTGTGTTTTCATTCGTGATCCCATTCGATGGTCTGACCCTTAGTCAATCTAGGCCGTTCCTTAAGCTTGGAGTACGCCTCTTCAGAAAGAAAGGAAGAATTTGCTTAGAAAGCCCACGAGAAGGTTCCGGAGACCCAAAAAGATGTCCCTTTCTTACCCTAATATCTGTTGGGGTTTGGTCATTTTCTTTCCGGGGTATTTATCGATCTTGCGTTCCCTTTTCATTTGATTTCGTGGCCTTAGTGTAACGTTTGTAATGTAATGGCCTTTTAATTAGCTTTTGCCTTTTGCTTTTGCTTTTTTCTTTTCTTGGGACGGTTCTCCCCCCCTTTTTTTTATGACAGCCTCCTACTAAGATGGTGGGTATTCTTGGTAGTCCATTCTAAGCCTCGTTCCAACATCGTGGGCCGAGCGTAAAAACAGAATTTTTGTTTAAAAAGAATGATTTGCACTTTACACCCTTAGTCCAGCTTTCGGTATTCCTTCGGACTTCACATCTCTTGTTACTCACGAATCAAACGTGTCAGTATGTGTAGTAATGTGTTTGAATTAAATTATCCAGACTGATAAGGAAATTTGAATTTCTAAATTTTCTGATTCCACTAGTCTTTGCACCATGTTGATCGACTCTTTAACCTAAGGGTAGTATTTCTTAAGATATAGACCAATCCAGGGGTGAGTTAACTCTTGCCCTTCTGCATTAACTAGACGGTAGGCGTTACCAGGAAAAGCATGCGATATGACATATGGTCCTTCCCAGTTGGGTTGGAGCTTGGAACGCGGACCATCAGGTTTTACAAAGATTCTTTTACAACCATTTCACCAACTTTGAACTTTTGTTCAATGACTTTCTTTTGATAAAAATATGCTAACCTATTTTGATATATTCTTGCATGATTAGCAACTGACCATCTTTTCTCGTCTAAGAGTTCCAATTGAGCGAGGAGTGCTGAGCGGTGCTCATCAATCGAGAATTCCTTATTCAATTGTACTCTTAATGACGGTATGAGGATTTCATATCGAACTACCGTCTCCATTCCAAATGTTAAGGAATACAGAGTCTGCCTAGTGGGCGTGTGGATTGAAGTTCGGTAGGCCCATAGAGCCTCAATTAGTTTCTCTGGCCAATTTGTGAATTTATTAGACTTACACGTCTTTTTTGATGATTTTTATCAAAGTCTTGTTAGTTGCCTTTGCTTGGCCATTGCCTTGCGGATAATATGGGGATAAATGATGAAATGCAATTTTGTACCTATTGCAGAGGTCCTTCAGCTTCTGTGACACGAACTGCGGTCTATTGTCGGTGACGATGGTGCTTGGGATTCCGAATCTTGTGATGATGTTCTTTATGATGAACTTGCAGACGGTTGATGCTTTGACTTCCGTGTATGCTTCGGCTTCTGCCCACTTGGTGAAGTATTCCATTGTTATGAGAATGAAGGACTTCTGCTTAATGCCGAAATCAGGATTGCCAAAGGGTCCAATGACGTCGAAAGCCCACATGGAGAAAGGCCATGGGGAGGAAATATGATGGAGTGAAGATGCAGGAGAATGGATCTTGTCGGCGTGAAGTTGACACTTGGCACACCTACGGACATATCCTACATAATCTTCTTCCATGGTTGGCTAATAGAATCCTTGTCTAAGGATCTTCTTTGCTAGCATTTGTCTATTAACATGGCCACCACAAACTCCAACATAAGCTCCTTCCATGATCTTCCAAAGCTCATCTTCGTCTAAACATCTCATGAGAATTCCATCAAAACCTCTTTTATAAAGTGCTCCTCCAACTAGAGTATACCTTTGAGCAACTCTCCTGATAACCTTTTTTTCCTTGGTTGTGGCTTCTTCAGGATATGATTGATCTTCACAATATTTGGCAATTTCATAGTACCATGGCTTCTCTTCATCATTCATCTCTTTTTGTAATTCCAATAACATTATCTCTCGCCTTTCCACAATATCTCCATCTCTGACTTTCTTCAGCAGCTTCTCCTTAGTCCTAAGGAATGAAGGGTCTTTCACGGCAGGTGAAAGATGCCTATGAACAATGATTGATTCGGATTGTCTGTTGGTTGGGAAGTTGAGGGAAGATGCGAGGGAAGCTAGAGCATCAGCTAAGATGTTCTGATTTCGAGGAACATGGATGAAGATCAATTTAGTGAAAAGCTTAGCATAAGTAGAGGTGAGTTCTTGATAAGGCTTGAGCTTAGGATCAAGAGTTCGATATTTGGTTAGCACCTGGCGAAGAATCAATTGGCTATCACTCACAATTATGAGTTTGGTGGCACTATGGAAATGAGCAGCCTCGCGGCCAACAAGGAGTGCCTCGTATTCAGCTATATTGTTAGTGACTGGGAAGTCAAGCTAAAAGTCTTGTGGAATGGTGACACCTTCAGATGACAACAGAACAATGCCGATACCCTTTCCGTGGGAATTCAGAGCTCCGTCAAAATGCAGAGTCCATATATCATCTTTGATTATGTCTATGGACATCAGTTCCTCATCCATAAACTCCGATCAGACTGGATCAAAACGAGGAAGGAGATAATGAGCGAGATGTTCTGCTATGGCATAGCCCTTGATCGCTTTCTGTTGAATGTAACTGATATCAAATTGGAATAGAAAGCTTTGCCATCGTGCTAGTCTATCAGTAAGGACAGATTTCTCAAGTAGAAACTTGATCGGATTCATCCTAGCGATAAGATGAACTTCATGGGCTAGAAAGTAATGCTTTAGCTTCTGAACTACCCATACAAGTGCTACACATGTTTTCTCCATCACTGTGTATCTCTGTTCAGCGGGGTTGAGAAGTTTAGAGAGATAGTAGGCTGCCCTCTCCTTTTCTTCTTCATCCTTTTGTGTTAGGACAACCCCTACTGCATCATATAGGACATAAATGTATAGAATCAAACGTTTGCCCGAAGATGGTAGTCTCAAAACATGAGGACTTGCTAAACAATTCTTCAATCCATCAAATGCCTCCTGACACTTATCGTCCCAATCGAATTTGACTCCGAACTTGGTAAGCTCGTAAAACGGCTTACACCTTTGTGAATGCTGAGAGACAAATCGTTGAATAAACTGCAACCTCTCAATTAATCCTCTCAACTCTTTCAAATTCTTGGGAGGTGGCATTTCTCTGATAGCTTTTGTCTTGTTGGGATCGATCTCAATTCCCCGTTTACTGACAATGAATCCAAGTAATTTCCCTGAGGATACCCCGAATACACATTTCTTAGGGTTCATCTTCAATTGATATTCTCTTGATCTTTCTAATACTCTTGGCAAAACTTTGGCATGCTCAGCCTTAGTCTTAGATTAAACTAACAAGTCATCCATGTACACTTCTAAATCTATATGCATCATGTCATAGAATATTGCCATCATAGCCCGATGATAAGTGGCTCCAGCGTTCTTTAATCCAAAAGGCATCACGACATAGCAATATGTTCCTCAAGGTGTAGTGAATGATGTCTTTTCTTGATCTTCTTTTGCCAATTTGATTTGATTATATCTTCAGAATCCATCCATAAATGATAGAGTTTCATAGCCAGCTGTGTTATCGATGAGCGCATCAATGTGAGGCAGTGGAAAGTCATCCTTAGGACATGCTCGGTTCAAATCTCGAAAGTCAATACAGATTCTGACTTTCCTATCCTTTTTCATAACCGGGACTATATTGGCCACCAATTGTGGATAGAGGACAACTCTAATAAACTTGGCCTTATGTAGCTTATCGACCTTTTCCTTCATCTTCAAAGCCATTTGTGGGTGGAATCGTCTTAACTTATGTTTAACCGGGCTAGCTCCATCCTTTAATGTCAATCGATGTTCCACTAGTGATGAGTCTAACCCCGACATATCCTTATAACTCTAGACGAGAGTGTCCTTATAATCCTTGAGAACTTGGACCACTGCCTTCTCATCTATTTCAGAAATATTTTTACTAACGAGGACAACCCTAGGTTCGTCTTCAGTCCCTAGATTGATCTCTTTGGTAGGCTCTTCTACGGCAGTTGAGGGTTCATCAAATCTTTTTACTCTACTGACATATGCCTCAGCTGCGTTCTCGTCATCTTCCTCATCTTCAGTAATGGGGTCTTTCTCGTGCATCAATTCATACATCCCATATCCATCATTGACTGACTCATCATCTACACAATCTTCTAGCATTTGAATAGGATTATCTAACAACTGAGGGATCATAGAGCAAGAAAGATATTTAAATGCTAGATCCTGGAGGTATCTATCTAGAATTTGTTTACCCTTAGATTTCCTAGACTTCCTAACCTGATTAACCTGCCTAGAACTAGACTCCCTAACTTCACTAGACTCCATATCCTGACCTAATGAGGACGAAGAAGGATAAAAATTATGGGGTACATGAGGGAATACAGGAGAATCTTCCTGAGGAGAGGGGCAGAGTAGATCTAGAAGAGAATCTTGACCGAATGACCTACGCGATGGGGTACAATCGGACAAGTAGGAAGTTTCCTCAACGAGGATCTGGGAGAAGGAAGTTGCCAAATTGGCGTTTTTTTTGGAGAAAAGATGAATTAATCATGAAACAAGAATGTATATGAATATGAGGGGAATGGGATGGAGGAAGCGGCACCAAGGCCAAAGGATTAGGGGGATCATACAGTAGCATGTCCCAGATTAGATCATAAATCCTCTTTAGATCGAGAGGGGGTTGACGGATAAAGTTCCGTGGGGACAGAGTGATCATGATGGGCGGAGCCTGTGGAATATCTTCAGTGATGACCTGCGACCAAGTCGGGGTCAGAAGCAGAGTACAGAATAGAGTATGAAGTGTGAAAATGCGAGAGGGATAGGTTCCCCTCCAAAGAAAATCAGTTGTGTGACCAACTTCATAGGGGTCATCTGGCTCCCCTTCATATGTTTCCTCGGACAGCAGAATTCTTTTATCAAAAATGGCGCCAGGTCCTTCAATCAGCTCATCTATCAACGATGGCCATTTCGGCTCTGAGGGATCAAGAAATAATCTGTTTAATGCAATGTATAGATCCCTTAGGTCGAACCATTGGTACCATTCACATTCTAGATCTTGGAATTTCCTCCTTTTCATCAGCCGCAGAGCCTCCAAGGACTGGTATGTTAGTAATTCTGAGCAGTGCCTAGCCAGGTCCCTTCCATAGATGTCATGCAGGTCGAACTGGGAAGTGATTAGCACCATGTTATCATTATCATGATTGATTACGGGCCCCTTGACAAAATGTGTATGCAGGATCCATGTCAAGGGATCCCGGCCTTCTTTACATGGTGTAATCATTGTTTCCTAGGCCTTCTGGTCGTCTTCATCTTCTTGTTGCTGCACAATGTCATGCCTGACTCTTCTCGGCCTATAGCCCAGACCATTACCAGGTGTCCTTCGGCTGTCTTTAATGGGCGTAGTTCTGCCTTGCAATTGCGTGCCCAAGCCCTTTCCAGGCTGATAGCCACCCTTCATCATAATTTTCCAACCAGGGGTACTCATGTACTTCCCCCGCTTCATGGCATCAATTGGATAAGAACTAAGTGTGGCAGCTTTCAAGGGATCAGCCACAGGACGGTAAACCTGTAATACCGACAACAGAGGTGGTTAGCCAGGTAAAGAAGTCGGCCTAATATTCAAGGAATGAGTGATAGCAAGAATTGGCATACTGGTAACTTTAATAATACGTCCATTGTATGGAAATTTGAGGCACTGATGATTTGTAGAAGGAATTGCCTCAAGGGACTTAATGTAAGAGTGGCCAAGGATACCCTTCAGAGATGGATCGATTTCCAAGATGTGGAACTCAACCTCGTTATGACAAACATGGCCTAATTCTACTTTCAAATAAATCATTCCCAGAGGAGAACGGATAGAATTATCATAAGCTGTAACAGAAATTGGATAAGGCAGCCACTTCTCCCTGGGTATACCATACAGTTCAAGGGTCTTTGGTGATAAAACATTGGTTGAGGCCCCTGTGTCAACCAGGCATGTGTCTACGGCCTTTTTGCAGATGTTGACCGTAATGCTCAAAGCCATGCTTTTGGCTGCTAGTGGTGCTAGTTCCGAGGTATGTAATAGAGGGTTGATCCCCCTGAGGAACTAACAGTATGGTGATCTTTTCCACCGACACATCTTCGTTGACCATAACCTTTTGCAGATACTCCATCAGAGCCTCCTGATGGGTCTTGGATCTCTTGATCAACTCGAGTACGGAGATTCATGCCAGTGTTCTGTCTAACTGCTTCAACAGGTCGTATTGAGTGCCTGGTGCACTCTCATCATTATGATCTTCCTCTGGCGGCTGTGATGGGCCGTCTCTGACTGTAGATTGAGGAAAGACCTTGTTGAATATCCTCCCGCTTCGGAGCGTGTGTTCTTCAATGGTGGAAGGTATAGGTAACAGTTTGAGCACCGCGGGGTTGGTGGGTGGTTTAGATGGTGTGGGGGGCTGGCAAACAGGTGATGGCGCAGGGTTGTTTGGTGGAGGCGTGGTGTGGATGAGGGGTTTAGATGGTTGGATGGTGGAGGGGTAAGTGGTTGGTGCGGGTGAAGTGGGGAATGACATACGGAGTAGCGGTTTGGATGGTTGTATGTCACTGGGGTAAGTGGTTGTGATAGATGATGTGGGGAATGGCATGCGGAGTAATGGTTTGGATGGTAGTAGGGGCGCATAATTGGCTTGCAGATGGTTGTTTAATGGTGGCATGGTGGTGGATGGTGTAATGGGTGTGGGTAGAAGGTATGCGGGTGTTGGTACATGTATAATGGTAACGGGCTGCGGTTTGGGTATGCGAAGAATGCGGCGTGGTGGTTGGTCGGCAGTGCTCGGTTGATGGCCTGTTGAGTAAATAGAGGAAGAGTCCTCTATCTCCTACTCTTTCCCTCGATTAGCCTCAGACTGGCTATTCGTCAAGATGGGGGCAATCTAATTTTGATGCTGATGCTCAGGTAACGGGTTCTGCACTATACCCATGTTTGGAGGTGCTGCTGCTTGTGCTAGTGCTCTTTGTTGTTGCTGTTGCTGTTATGGTTGCTGTTGTTGTTGTTGAAGTCTTCTTGCCTTCAAGGCAGATATGTACTTCCCCATCTCCTCCCAGTCAATGCCTCCTTGATCATTAAGATTATGGATGTAATCTCGGAATTGGAAGCATGTATCTATTGTATGTCCAGGTTGCCTGTGAAAAGCGCAATACCTGGAAGCGTCGGCATTCTGGGGCCAGATTGTCTTTTCCCTGGGCAAGACTAAGGCATTGGCTGCCATCAGGGCGTTGAAAATGTCCAATAAAGATTCTGGGAGTACTGGGTATGTCGCCCTTTTAGGGCCTGGAGGCTTCCTCTGTTGGTTGTAATCATTTGGGGGAGGTACATTATGGTATGCCGGCGGTGCTCACGGCTGGTACTACTGCTGGTACTAGGGTTGTTGATACTGCTGCTGGTTCGGAGGCTATTGTTGTGGCTGGTACTGTAGCTGCTGAGGTCTGTAACCCTACTGGTTTGGAGGTCTATAACCTTGTTGATTCAGAGGTCTGTAACCCTGCTGGCTTGGTGGTTGCTGGTTTCTTGTGAACTGGGGCTGATTGTTGTTCATGGTGCTGACCTACTCATGAGAGAGCGTGCCCTCTGTTGTCGGACCTATGCTAGGAGGATTTGGCACGGCAGGCATCTGAGGTGGAGGTCTACTGGGTCGATAAGGATTAAAGATATTGGAGAAGGTAGCATCTTTGAAGGCATTCTGATAGTAACGCGCCCTCTCGTAAAGTTCTGCCATACTGGTTAGGTTGTTCAAAGCTAGGACCAGCTTGTATTGAGGGGTAGCATTGAAAATCAGCATCTTGACTTGTTCAGACTCGGACATATAATCCTTAATCTTCTCCGCCATGCTCCTCCATCTATCAGCAAATGTAATGAAGTCCTCATCGGGCTTCATTTTCTCAGCAACTAGATCAATGATGGACAGAGACGGTGCGACTCTGTCCTGGTATCGTTGAATAAATTTTCGAGATACGATACTGTAATCTTCCACCTCCGATGGTTCCAATAAGAAGAACCACTCGAGGGCTGGCCCCTTTAACGACTTCTTGAACAGGAATGCCAACGACTTCTTGTCGTTCTGCCAGAACGAGGACTCGTACATAAACTCCTTCAAATGGGTGAAGTGGTTACCAGTACCATTGTATTTTCTATATACTGGCATTTCTGAGGGCGGCAAATGAAACACAGGTAGACTCGGAAGACTGATCTCAGGTGCAACCTTAACTTCCATCATTTTCTGAAAATTGTTGAATTGTTCATCCATACGCTCCATCTTCACGAGCAGAGCTTGAGTCGTTGGATCAACTTGGGGAGGAGGTGGTGGTGGTACATGATAGGCCTGCTGCCTAGAGTATGTGGGGCAAGGGGGACAATAGGGTTGAGGTCCGGCAACGCTTCCGCCATGCATGAGGGCATTTTGGTAAGTTGGTGTAGGCGGTCTAACCGGTTGCCTTGAGGAGGACAGTTGTGGCCCAGTTGGTCGAGAAGTTGAAACTTGAAGGCCTTCCATGGCCTGATGAATGAAGGAAGTATGGTGGGGAGGAGGTTGAGGAACAGCAGGGGGAACCACAGGATTCGGTTCAGTAGACTGCACATGCATCTTCCCCTTTAAGATGGATTGGATTGCCTCAAGCTGTTGAGGATCCATATGGGAGGCCAGAACTCCCAGAGCATTGACTAGATCAGAGGGATTATAAGATGAGGGCTTATTCGGGTTCATGGTCCCCTCAAAGACAGGATTAGAAACCGCATGCACATGCGGAGGAAGATTAGTGTCATAATTATGCTGATCATGAGCAAAAGGAGAAGGGATTTGGTGGTTTCCCTCATGTTGAAATGAATAAGAATGGGGATCACGGGGGGCATTAGCATCTTCCCCGTTTTCATAGTGATAATCAGATTCAAGAGGGCCATTAGCATCTCCCTCGTAGTTGACTAGAGCATCCGAAGCCATGCTCAAATCTCTACTTGATCGAAGCAACATGGTATTAGATTTTTCAACAAAGATTTGCAGACAAGTTGTGCAGAGATTAGTCAAGCAAGTGGATGCTTAATGTTGTTTTGGGATTCCTTGTTGGATTATTTGGATTTAGTTAATCACAAATTCACTCAACGGGTAGGATCCTAGTTTCAATTCAGTTTCCACCGTTATATTCTAAGGCTCTTCTCACAACGACATGAAAATCTAACCAGGACTTCGATTGATACAACCAATTCGATAAACAAGGAAGAATACCTTGATTTTGGAGACTTAGGAGGTCTTTAACGCCAACCACTCTAGTTTGATCGAGGGACCGAACCAATCAGAGAGAGGTGAGGACGTCAAGAAAGGTGTTCCTATAAGAAAAGGAGGGTGTTAGCCCCAGTGCGTAGGACCTGTGGCCGGGATGGCCTCTAATGTTTAATATGTAATGTGTAGTAGCAATCAAATCAGAAATTCGAGGACTGAAGAGCAAAACAAAAATATGTTTGAATCGTGTTGTTGTTCCTCGACGTTATTCAACACAGAACTTTATTCTGCTTGCAAAACCTCAAGCAACAGACAGCAGGGAATTTTGCTTGAAAGGCGTTGGGGTATGGCGACACGGTATGAAACGCGTCGCTGTTCCTAGACGCTTTTCAAGTCGCAGAATCAACAATTAAGAAGGAATTTCTAGGTCAATTCCCTCTCAAACTAACAGGATAAAGCAGTAAATAATTGGCTCATACGAATCTCTTTTTTTTTTTTTTTTTTAACAGGATGATTTATCATATAAACAACTAAAACATTCAATCAACCATACATTCTTCTTATCACAATCACAATTCTTCAATCAATCAAACGGGGAGGGCAAGATCTTGCCGCAAGGGTGTGCACGTGGTGCACGTGGGAATAACAATTAAACTAAAAACTCAATGATCGGTGAGGGCGTGTCCGAGGGACATAAGTGGTGCACCGTGGGTGCCCGATTGATAAAAGCAAGAACAAAGATTTAAAAGATGGCGAGATCAAGTCCCACCATGATCGTCAAAAAGCTGTGAGTGCTCAAATAGTGATGTGTGATTATCATGAAAATTTTGTTGATTATGTGACAAATAAACCTATTAAAAAAACTACGTGATCACCAGAAACTTTTGACTAAAAAGTTTTAGAAGACAAAGATTGATCGCTTACCTGTTTTGGACGTGGGAGATGTTGAACTTCTTGATTCTCCTCCTTCAGCCAACTGAAGAAAAAGAGTCCTTTTGACTTTGTTCTTACTTTGAATGCTTATTGGGCTTTGAGGATCGTCCAGATTTCTTTGTTGATTCTTTTCTTTTGATCCTCTTTGTACCTTACAAAAAAAATAAAAAAGAAAGAGAAAGAACAATAAGAACTCAAATAGTGGTAGTATCTATCCCAATGATAATTATAATATTGCAACTTAACAAATGAACTCACTTGTTTTGTGGTCTTTGAAACCCCTAAACATATGGGTTGGCAAATAATACTAGTGTTGTGTGTGTAGCATGAAGTGATGTGATGAGAAATTATGAATTAATATGATGGAAATATGAGAAAGATATAGAAATTGATTAAGAAGAAATAAGTTGGATAGCCCCTAGAAAGCCTTGGTTCTTGAATGGATGAAGAAAGGACGAAGAGAAGACAAAGCTTGCTTCAAGATTCTTGGAAGTAGTAGCAGCGCCTCGATCCTTCAGTGTTTGGACGTCGTCTCTCTTCTCAGATTCTTCACTATTTCGTTAACGATTTCTGCACTAACTTTTACCCCTTCAAGGGCTTGTGTATTTATAGACTTAAGTTTGCGCGTCCGTGGTTACTTACAGATTAATATGAAAGAGTTTGAAGCCAATTCAACCAAGAAATAGATAAACACAGCTTAATTCATCATTATCTGTAATTAATTAAAATGCGTCGTCCATGGGAGACGTCTTTTAACTTAATTATGATAAAAATAAACATTGGGAAGAAGAAACAGAATCAGTTTAGAAAACCTAAATGGCGTCGTGGATGGCAGACGTCTTTTAGTTTATTAATAAATTAATTAAAAATTAGATTAAAAATCGAAATAAGAATAAACCCTAAACGGCGTCTTTACAAGTAGACGTCCTTTAGAATTTTTCATATTTGATTAAAAATCTGAGTTAAAATGAATTTCATTAATAAACTTAAATTATGTCTATCTTATCCGATATCATTTAAATAATTAATCTAAAAAAATAATAAAAATTAACCAATGATTAAATATCAGATCATTTTGAGGTATTATTATATGACATGAAATTTACTTAAAGTGATGTCAAAATTAGCGTGTCTACAGCGAGATGAAGGAAGTGATCGTCTTTTGAGCTCACAGGGATTGAAGGTTCCTCCTCTTTGTCTCTAGCCGGCCAAGATGAAGAACTGGATATTTGTTGGTATGGTTATTTGAACAAAGAAAGAAAAAAGAAAAAGGGACCCGATTAGCGGTAAAGAGGGTGGCAACTATTCATGTAATAATAAAATTAAAAGACAAATAGAGGGGAGCGCACTAGTTGGGTGGTTGGAAGGGAAAGTGACCAAGTGGTATGGCCACTCACCTTCCATTTTTTGTTTTGTAAAACCTCTGAGAATAGGTTCTAAAGATGTCCCAGATGATGCACGCAAGTGCGTGTGTGACAATAAGTGGGAATGAGTGAAAGGGCAGCAACCTGGTTTTGACTCGACGACCAAGTTGTTGCCCTTCCAGTTTACTAGGAATGCCAATGTGACTACCTTTGGCTTTGACTCGACGACAGAAGTGTCCACCTTCCACTTTCTGTGGGTGGCAGCAGAGTCCGCCTTCCTAGACATAGAGTCCAAGGCAAACTGCATCCCAAGACTGAGAGTTTGGGGCAAAATAATTGGTGAATTTTTCAAATGAATATTGGGAGGGAATGATAGTTGGACTTCGAGGAGAGCTTACAGCAGCTCGAGCAAAGGCGAAAGACATGGAGTACAAGTATCGGTCCTTATGGGATCGAGTGATGAAGAAGGGCAGAGACCGAGCCTCCAGGTCTAGTGCACAGAGCCAAGGGAGCCGTCTACTACTAGCAGCCCTATCAGGAGAGATTGCACCTACAGGGAGTTTCGCATTCAGAAACCTCGATTCTCTAATTGTGGAGGAGTTATGGAGGAGGTGTCGCCTGGCCAGATCATCAGCTTCCAGGCCACCACATTCATATGGGCATTTCAGTTGACTAGATATCCACTGGATTCTGGATGGCCCCAAATACATTCTATGCAAATGTACTTTATTGCAAATAGTCCTATGTCCAAGTGTAAGAGTTATCTCCCATATCATGGGCGACGAACCTGATGTGGAAGGGCAGTATATGGATGTTCCTTAATTGCAAAATATTTTATTCAAAATTTTAGTTGATTTTAAACCATCCTTGCAAGTTTGCAATATCAGCAGCTCTAGCTTCCATATCCTTTAGGTTAACTTGCAGTTCTTGGTTGTAAGTTTTGCTCTTCATTTTCATAATCATTGAAAGTTTTCCTCTATTCTCACTTCCAAATCCTATTGTCTAGTTAGAGATCTTTCACCGTTTGATGTTTGTTCAAGTTTCTTTCAATTCTCCAACTTTCTGGCCACCTCCCTATTACATTGCCCTTTCTTTTGGTTTTTGTTTAGGCATGAACCTAGAGTGGGCACCTATAATGAAATTGATGTGCATGGTAGTGTGGGTGACAACATCCAGAAAATATGATATGGAACATGAGGGATTATTTGTTTAGCAAAAATGTTTGAATAGCATTTAAAAGTTAAGCTGATAAAATAATGTACCAACCAGATTGTTAAGCTTTCACATTCAAATAATTAATTTGTTGAAAACTTGAAGCTCCAATAGGAAACCCTCGCCACTTTGATTGAAGAATAGGAGAAGAATAAGGAAAAATAAGGGGAGAATAAGCTTAATTTAACTTTGACAAGTGGAATGGCTTTTACTGGTGTAGAATAGCCTATTCGGAGAATAAGGAGAATAAGCCATCCCACCCTAGACCCAAGAATTGCTTATTTTTCTTATTCCGTTCTCACTTTGTTTGTAGAATAACTTAAACCAGAATAAGGTTCTGGGGATTTTTTAAACCAGAATAAGAGGTATTTTGATTTGGTAGTCCACCCAGAATAAGGAGAATTATACTGCGCTATTCCAAGTGATTTGGTAGGAATAAGTAGAATAAGGAGTGAAATAAAAGGTAAAATTGAGAGAATTGGAAGAATTAGCTATTCCAGGTAGATTTGGAGAGTTGGGGGAACTGGAGGAATTAGGCATACCCTCAACCAAATCAGAATAGGGCCTTTATACCAGTTATTCTGGTCCTATTCCCCAAACAAAGTGAGCCTTAGTGCGTCCCACGAAACTATCAAACCGAAACACCCTTTATTCTAGTATACGCTATTCCGTCTGTGGGCCCCACGTAATAACTTTATTCCCCAAACAAAGTGAGAGCATCCAAGGTGTCTATACGTTAGTAGCTATTCGGTCGTGGAAACTGATGATCCAAGTTCCCGTTGCCCATCCTCCCTTTTCACCTGGCTTTCAGTGATCATAGGTCTTCCCTCATCCCTGTGGCTATAACTTCTGAATTTGTCCTCCCTTAAGACTTAAAGAAAGGGTAGGTTCTACATTTACGTTAAGTACTGATGTAGCCGAGGCTATCACGACCGGATTCCGAAGCTGGAATCCTAAGTTTCGGGGATCCGGAGCTGGGTTGGATCGGTGGAGAGGCCCGACGGGGATCCGGAAGGCGATGGATGCAAAGACGCGGTGGAGGATCCGAGGCCGAGGGTCGCTCGGTCGATCGTTGGCTTGCCTCCGGGAGGTGTGGCCTAGGTCTCTCCTGCTGAAGGGCAGTCGGTGCGAAACCGAGTTATCTTCGGGTGAGGAGCAGCCGGCGATCGGCGTCGAGATCGGAGGGAGGAGTCCGAAGTCGGCGGCCGAGACCAGACTTGGTGACGTCGGCGAAGATTCGAACCGAGCCCCTGCAGGAGGGAAAGAAGAAGTAACCGGTCAGTAGGAGTCCCGGCCTTCGGCCCTTAGGAACCCCCTCCGACGGTTAAGTTAGCTTCTGAAGATGATTCGATTCAGAAGGCAAAGAGTAGCTTTAATGCTTATTGGACCATGGTCCTTGAGGGTCATGGAGACATACCTTTGGTAATAAATAGCGGTGTATTTATAGCGGAGGATAGAGGATGGTTAACGGTGATAGCCGATATAGGACTATGTTCCGGGCTTACTGGTAAACCGCCATAGTGCCTAGTCCTCCACTGGAGTGGGCCGGATACGGCTGTAGGGCCGAAGGGGGTTGGGCCACTGATGGGCCGAAGCCTGCTGGGCCGAGGGCTTCTATGCCGCTTATGGGCCGAAGGCTCCCAGTGGGCTTTGATTGCCGTTGCTGGGCTGAACGGGGTTGGGCCGCTGATGGGCCGAAGCCTGCTGGGCCGAGGGCTTCTATGCCGCTTACGGGCCGAAGGCTTTTGGGCCGCTGATGGGCCGAAGGCTATTGGGCTACCTGCTGGGCCGAGGGCTTCTATGCCGCTTATGGGCCGAAGGCTCCCAGTGGGCTTTGATTGCCGCTGCTGGGCTGAACGGGGTTGGGCTTGTTTTAATGGGCCGAATCGGATTCTGCCTCATCACATAGCCCCCCACTCTTGTCTTCCTCAGTTTTGAGATGGCGAGAGTATAGCCTGAAGCCTCTTTGAGGAATAACGTAACAGGTGCTTACCCGAGGCTTTATGTTCTCTTTTTTAAGAAGAGGATGCCCTCGGTCGGCCGAGGGCCAGCAGTCACTTATCCGTCTTCATTCGGGATGTAGCGACGAAGGCCTTCACTTCTAAGGGCGAAGGGCCGAGCCTTCTGACTTGTGTCAGGCTCAATTAAATGGACGGGACGGGCGTCGCTTTTTCTATCAGAACGGTCGTTTCGCGAAGAAACACAGGACACGCGTCGCGCATCCCGCCGCTCCGTTAAAAACACAAAGAGATCCTGGCCGCCCGCAAATCGCGGGTCACCTCGGCTCTCTGTCCGAGGTTCCACTCGGATTGCCGCCTCTTCTTTCCTTGGCACGCGGATCAGGACACGTGGCGGCATCCGAGCGATCAGCCGAAGGGTCGGACCGCTTTCGGCCGCTGATCAACCTGCTTCAATTCCCGGAGTCGGTCTGTCATCATTACCGAAGGACGGTATACGTGGCGCGCATCCGAGAGAAGTGGTGATATGAGGGAGAAGATCCTGGCCGTCGGCTTCGGCGGGAAGGGGTTTCGAACTCAGCCTATAAATAGGGACCCTTCGCAGGGCACTGTTCTTCTTCCTGGTTTCCGCGCCTGCGCCTCTCTGCGACCACCCGAGCTCTCCGTCTTCTCCGGCGACGTGCAAGCCACTCGAAGGTGCCTCCGAGCTCGCTGCCTATTGTAGGGAGCTCTCCATCGCCCGGAGCTGTTGCCGGGGAAGCCTCTTTGGTTTGGGAGGCGGTATTCAATCGGGGAGATCTTTTTTCTTTGAGGGTAAGCCTCAATCTCCTTTCTTCTTTACCGCGACCTCATGCCCCGCAACTCTTCTTCGAGTGAGATCACTCCCTCAGGCGAGGAATATCCTCCGTCCCAATCTCCTAAGTCTTCTTTGTCATCTCCTCTTTCTTTGGACTCTCTTGCTTCTGCCATGGCAGACGAGGCCGAAGCCTCTGGTGCCGAAGGTCCAAGGGGGTTCACACCCCAGGCCAGGCTTCCTCCTCGGGTCGTCGTCGTCCCGAGACTGCTTCGGAAGCAGCCTGCGCCCTCACGGACGACGGGGTCAGCTTGGGTGGACATTGGACCACATACATATGAATGTATTAGTTCCAGAATGTCCTTGGCACGTTCTCCATGTCCACTAAATGGAGATTTTGCCATCTTTCCCATAAGGCAGGATTCGCATGTTGCAAACGATTCATAATCGAATGTTGTTAAGTAACCATGCTTGTGCAACTTTTGCAACCTGCTTTCGCCAATGTGCCCAAGTCTACAATGCCACATGTAGGCCTGGTTCACACAATTCTTGATCTTCTTAAGAGCATTATCAATCTGAAGATTGTAATAAGAAACATCTAATAGATATAGACCGTTGACTAAAGATGCTGAAGCTATTGATTTATTACCATAATAAATCAAACAGCTTCTATTCTCAATAGTCAACCTATATCCTATCTTGTCCAAACAAGATATTGATATGATGTTCTTTATTATGCTAGGAACATAATAACAATCCTCTAATAGTAAGGTGTCTCCCGATGGAAGTTTGAGGTTTGCTGTCCCAACAGCAATCGCCGCAACTTTTGCGCCGTTTCCTAGCCTCAATTCCACCTCACCTTGTCTCAGCTTGCTCTTACTTGTCAGCATCTGCACATCATGGCAGATATGAGAAGCACATCCGGCATCTAATACCCACGATGTGGAATCTCTAACTGATAAGTTGATATCTATCATATAGATATCAGAAGCTTTAGACAGCTTCACTCTTTCATGAGCTTTATCATAAAGGAACTCCTTGCAGTTCCTTTTCCAGTGATCATACTGCTTATAATAGAAGCAGTCACTTCACTACTCCTTTGCCTTTGTCCTTTGATCTTTTATCGTTAGCTGTCATCTCTGCTTCAGGGGCATCTAATGCCGATTCAGCAAGAGAATCAGCTCCAGGGACAAAGTTATTGTGCTCAGATCTGAAGACATTCTTCAGGTTTCTGAACCAATCCGAGTAGATCAGGTAAGTCAAAAGGGCATCAAGTATGCCACGGAGTGGATTATTCGACGACATAATTCCCTACAGGAGATAAGTAAAATCTATTTAGCAGATGTTCAATTATTAAAATTTAAAACAGGACATGGTCTTTTGTTCAAGTTTGACTCCCACTAATTTTTGACGGACTGTATAACCCTCAGTTATACAGAACGGGAGACGCCGACAGTCTCCTAGTGGGGATCAGAATCTCAATGACTTGCACTACAGCCTTGTGGATAGCACAACAAACTGTAATACAATCAGAGAGCACCCAACTCATGGGACTTGCAACTCCTTGCAATATCTGATCATAGCTTCGGTCCCCAGAGATTTAATGGCCTTGTGGATAGCACAACAAACCACTAATTCTGGTCTAAGCTGACCATCGTTACGCGACGAGCATAGATTTGCATGCAGCCCTTGTGGATAGCACAACAAAGCTACATGGTTCCTCTACCCCGATCTATAGGCATCTAATGCCATAGCCACAGTCTCTCCTCCCAATTAAGCAGGCCTTGTGGATAGCACAACAAACCTGCCTAAAGTGATTCGAATCCTATGACTATAACGATGGTGGACCACGCGGTAAGTTCTTAACTACTCGCGTTACGGCTTAGAGTTTATCTGAGGGTATTTGGATAACTTTTATCTTGGTCTCTCCTAGTATATAAATATATCGTATATATTTACTAAATACTATAACCTGCTTTGATTCATAATCAAAAGATAAACGATGCATCACATACATGTCATTAGTGTGGTCATGGATAGCACAGTGGGTTTGACTGGAGCCAACAGTCAAACGCACACACAATCTAACACAACAATTATATTAGATAACCTGCAAGCATATAGGCAAGAGATCTCCATCTTATCGCCTTCCTGGTTGCAGTTGTGGATCGTCCTCGCTCCTTCCTCGGTTGCCTCGATCAGATTACATTAATTCTAGAATTACATGTAATTAGAAGAGGGCCTTATGGCGAGTACAAGAGAGAGAGGGAGGTAGAAATACATCGGAGTATGAGAGAGAGGGAGGTGCACAGACCTTTATTTATTAACAATTAATAAACATCCATCATTCATCTACGATCCACACAAACACATCATTCATCACATGAACAATTAAAAGTGCATATCCATGACCACGGTGTGTTTTAGACATCCACACATGATTCAGCGCATCACATGGCTAAAACAAATGAGTTTTCAAAAATAGATAAATTTTGGTTTTCAAAAAGCTGGGATCCAATCAAAATTGGCATTTGAATTTTGAAAAACTCATTTTATTAACTTAACATGCAATTAAATCTAATTTAAAAACAATAAACACACATCACATGCGCACACACTCCAAATTAATAATTCCAGATTATTCCATGCAAATTAGAACATTTCTAATAATCTAACACTTAGATTAAACCCCATTAATAATCTAACAATTAGACTATTAAAGATTAATCTAACTCTTAGATTAATCGATCAAAATTAATTAACAATTTAACACTTAAATTATTAATTAACTCTAATTATTAATTAACTACTAATCTAACGATTAGATTAGTTAATTAATGTTAATTAATAATTTAACATTTAAATTATTAATCAACACTAATTAATTAATAATTTTCATCTAACACTTAGATTAGTTAACTTGAAATTAATCATTAATCTTAACACTTAAAATCAACAATTAACTCTAATTAACTGATAATTACTAATTTAACATTTAAATTAGCTAATTAAAGTTAACTATTAATTTAACACTTAAATTAATAAACAACTTTAATCAATTAACAACAATTGTTAATAATAATTAAAATTTTCAAAACAAATTTTGAATTAAATTAAAATCTAATTTTATTTTCATTAAATGGGCCAACAATGAATAAAGGGGTTTAATATGATTCAAAATCATATTAAGTCCATTTAAATAAAATAATTGAATAATAAATTTTAAATTTCAAAATAGTTTTTGAATTTTAAAACTTATTTCCAAATTTTATTTTATATGGGCATCGGGGTTTTAATTGGGGTTTAATTTAAAATTGAGGGCAAATGGGCTCAGCCCAATAGAGCCAACTGGCTCGGCCCAATAACAGGCCCTGGGCTCGGCAGAGACCCGAGCCAGGGTCCCTGGGTTCGAGCCAGGGCTCGGGCCCTGGCCCAGGCGGCCCTGGCTCGCCCAGCCGGCCGGACAGCCGGTCCGGTCCTGCCTATGAACCGGCTCGGGCCGGTTTCTTCCCCAACCTTTCACAGAAGCCCTAACCTGCGTTTGCAGGTTAGGCAGCGGCCTATGGGGTGCCGCCGGCGGCCGGCCCGACGCCGCCCGGACCCGCCGGCGACGTCCCCGGTGCCGGCTACGCACGCCGGCGCCGGTAAGGGCCGCCGGAGGCCCTCCAAATCGTTGCAGGCCAAGCATCACCCCCTTTTTAAAATAGGTTTTATGTTCAAAAACCGTGGGGAAGAAAAGAGGGGGGATCTCCATCTCCCTCTCCGGCGCCGGTCACAGGTGTGAGCGATGACCAGGAGGTCCCTGGTCATACCAGGATTTTTGGCCACCTCCCCATCACATGTGGACATCCGATTGAAGCCTCCGAACTGCACTATTCTTCGTCTCACGAAGAACACAAAGAACCCCAAAAAAAAATTTCGAAAAATTTGCAGAAATAAAATAATCAAATTATTTTAACATTAGTGTTCATCTCATGAACACAGATCCTGCAAAAAGATCGAACTAACGCATGGAATAATACACAGAAAAATTAATTTCGGAAACCGAAACGGGACGAGAAACAGTGGAACCTGCCTCTGATACCACTGTTGGGTTTTCTCGGTTTCTCCGGATCGCTCACGCAGCGGAAAAATAAAATATTTACAGCGATCCGTTCCCGTTTCGGATAACTAAAATACGATAATCGGATTATCGAAGTTCTCACCGTGTGCGGATTCGAATCCGCAGCCGTTCGGTTCCGTCGGTGTGACACCGCAAGCCGCGCAAGTGCCAGGCCTCTAGCGAAGTCCACGCGATCCTCCCCGCGACGGATATCCTCGAGTTCGTCGTTCTTCGCAGCCCGCGAAGCGTCCGCTGGTCGCCGCAATGATCGCCGCAGTACGCAAACGATTTTCCGTCGAACGGGATTCGGGGAAGCGGCGGAGCAGATCTGGATCTGCCTGGACTCCAGAGGAAGACAGAAACTGAGGAGGGGCGGCTAGGGTTAGTAGCAGCTTTGCCTGCTCAGCCCGTTCGCTATGTTTTATACTAACCGCGCGGTTTTTCACAAAAACCCCCGGTTTATATAAAACCCACTTATTTATCCATCGCCTTGAGAATCATGTGCGTGTGACCCTCTAGGCCCAAGTACCAGTCCAGTTAATGGCCCAACAAGCCCAGTGACTCCTCACTGCCTTTATTAATTAATTAATAACCCTTTTATTAATCAATTAATCAATCGAATTGATGTCGCACATCGAATTCGACCGGGCCTCCGATCACGTTGGGTGCCAAGCAACACCGTGTGAACCCGGAAGGTATTTGGGGTTAAGTAACCCACTCTTGGAACCTTTCCGTCGACAGTTATCGCGTGGATATAATCCTTCATTCGTACAATGTTCTCGAGTCAACTCAGGGCATGGCGAGCTGTCAAACCCTAGCCGGTTGACTCACTTGGATTGGATGCCGCTGATGAATATCGGAAAACTCCTTTCCCGATATTATCGTCCGCCCTGGCCAGGGACTTTCGCGCATCCTTCTTAGAGCATTCTCTCTCTAAGTACCGAGAGCGAATAATTCCTTATTGACACACAATTCCCTTCAACGGTATTCCGCTGCACCCAATCCTTGGCGTATTAGAATCCCGTGGCTAGAGATTCGTAGACCAAGGTCAAAGTACAGAAGTCCACCGCCAAGGTGTCCTTGGTGTCTTAGGTCCGAGGACCATCCACGCAACTGCGACAATAGAATCAAGCTGGTTGACAGTGAGGTACGATACCATCCAGCGATTCAGTCGGATCAGTTCAGTGAACTCATTCTCCAATGAGCACCTACAGATTCGCCTTAGTGTCTCCACACAAGTGACTTATGAGACCAGTCACCCTCATCATATGAGCAGGAGTAATCTGTACTAGTCTAACCGGATATCCGATGTCCTTCTCGGATATCCTCTGACTAGGAACGATTAAGAATATGTGTGTTTAAGTGATCAGTCTCATTAGTATGATCTCATCATAATCTGATCACCATAGCACATATTCACGGACTTCATTATGAAACGATAATTAACGCGATTTACACATAATGAATATTATGCCATTTTATTAATAATGAACGAGATTTACAATGTTAGATTGGCTTGTAGGCCACCTAAACTAACAGTCGAGATGATCCTTCAAGACTTCTTCATTGGCCTCTGGATCGTAAATAATGACTCTTGGAGAGGGAAGGCCGATTTCTACAGGAATAACGGCTTCTATCCCATAAGCCATGCGAAATGGAGTTTCGCCGGTAGGGGTTCGGCTCGTAGTCCGATATGCCCAAAGAACACTTGGTAGCTCCTCTACCCATCGGCCTTTGGCTTCGCCGAGGCGGATTTTTAGTCCTTGCAACAGACTTCGGTTGGTGACCTCGACCTAGCCGTTTGCCCGAGGGTGTGCTACCGAAGTGAACTTGTGAAGGATGCCGAAGTCGGCGCAGTTATCGCTGAACCGACGGCTATCGAACTACTTGCCGTTGTCTGAGATGATGGCCCGGGGGATGCCGAACCGGCAGATGATGGACTTCCATACGAAGTTCCAAGCATTGCTATCGGTTATGGACGCGAGGGGTTCGGCTTCTACCCACTTGGTGAAGTAGTCTACTGCCACGATGAGGAATTTCCTTTGGCCGGTGGCGATAGGAAAAGGCCCCAGGAGGTCGATTCCCCATTGAGCGAAAGGCCAGGGGTCGGATAAAGGGGTCAGAAGGGTGGCTGACTGGTGGATGAGGGAGCTGAACCTCTGGCACTGATCGCAGCGCCGCACGAGGGCTAATGCGTCCTCTCGGAGTGTCGGCCACCAGTATCCTTGCCTTAGAAGCTTATGAGCCAGGGCCCTTCCTCCCGCATGTGCTCCGCATACCCCTTCGTGCACCTCTCGTATGGCGTAGTCGGCTTCGGTTGGGCCGAGGCACCGTAATAACGGTCGGCCGAAGGACTTCTTATATAGCAGCCCGTCCAAAAGAAGGAAGTGAGATGAACGCTGCCGAACATGCTTCGCTTCCCTTGAATCGGGCGGGACTTCTCCTCGGAGGAGGAAAGCGACAAGGGGAGTCATCCAGGTCTCGGCTTCGGCCTCGGTTACTTGCATGACCTCAAGCTCACCGAGGCTTGGTTCGGCGAGTTCCTCTACTAGGATCATTCGGCCTCCTCCCCCGTCTTGGGTTGACGCCAGCCGGGAAAGGGCATCGGGTTGGGCATTCTTGGCTCTCGGGATCCGCACGATTACACAGGAATCGAATTGAGCGAGGATCTTACGAGTCACCTGGAGATAGGATGCCATTACCGCATCCTGAGCTTCGTATTCTCCGGAAACATGACTGGCGATTAGCTGAGAGTCGCTAAAAGCCTTTAGGTTCCGGACGCCGAGCTTTCTTGCGGCCTGGAGGCCGGAAATGAGGGCTTCATATTCGGCGGCGTTATTGGTGGCTGGAAAGGAGAAGCGTAGCGCGTACTCCGTAATGACCCCTTCGGGCGACGCTAGGATCCATCCGGCGCCGCTGCCTGTGGAGCATGAGGAGCCGTCTACATAGAGTTGCCACTCGTCCGCCGGTGTGCGAGCCGAAGTGTCCTCGGCTTCGGATACGTCGGCTTCCGGCTGAGGTGCCGAGGAAGCTTCGGGAGTGAGTTCGGCAATAAAGTCGGCTAGTGCCTGAGCTTTTATCGCTACCCGAGGTACGTAGGAGATGTCGAACTCTCCTAGTTCGATCGCCCATTTCGCCAGTCTGCCGGACACCTCCGGCCGGGAGAGAATTTGCCTCAGAGGCTGGTCGGTGAGGACCTTTACCGAATGGGCAAGAAAATAAGGCCGGAGCCTCCTCGCGGACGAGACGAGGGCCAAAGCCAATTTTTCTAGAGCGAGATACAGGAGTTCTGCTCCTTGAAGGGCTCGGCTGGTATAGTAGACTGGCTTCTGAATGCCGTCTTGTTCCCGGACGAGGACGGTGCTGATAGCTGTCCCGGATACCGCGAGGTAAAGGCTCAGCGGCTCCCCGGGGACTGGCTTGGACAGAATGGGGACTTTGGAAAGGTAGGCCTTCAGTTGGTCGAAGGCCGCCTGGCACTCATCCGTCCAGGCGAAGCTATTGGCCTTCTTCAGCAGCTTGAAGAAGGGGAAGCAGTAATCCGCCGCTCTTGACATGAAGCGGCTCAGGGCTGCGATCCTTCCATTTAGCTTTTGTACCTCTCGGAGGTTAGCCGGAGGGCGCATCTGTATGATGGCCGAAACCTTCTCGGGGTTAGCTTCTACCTCTCGGTAAGTGACCATGTAGCCGAGGAACTTTCCGGAGGCTACCCCGAAGGCGCACTTGGTCGGATTCAGCATCATTTTGTATCGTCGGAGGGCGGAGAATGTCTCGGCCAAGTCGGCCAAATGTTCTGCAGCGACGCGGCTCTTGACCAACATGTCGTCTATGTAGACCTCCATGTTGCGGCCGAGCTGCGGGGCGAACACTTTATTGACGAGGCGCTGATATGTCGCGCCAGCATTCTTTAGGCCGAAGGGCATCCGGGTATAGCAATACAGACCTAGATCGGTCGTGAAACTGGTTTTGCTTTCATCATCCGGATGCATTCGGATCTGGTGATAGCCTGAATAGGCGTCGAGGAAGCTCAAGAGCTCGTGGCCGGAGGTTGCATCCACCACCTGATCTATCCGAGGTAGCGGGAAGCTATCCATCGGACAAGCTTTGTTAAGGTTGGTGAAGTCCACGCACATTCGCCACTTGCCATCCTTCTTCGGCACCATCACTACGTTAGCGACCCAGTCCGGGTGATGCACCTCTCGGAGGTGTCCGGCGTCCAGCCCCTTCTGTACTTCGGCTTGGATGGCGGCTCTCCTTTCCTGATTGAAGGTACGCCGCTTCTGCTTAACCGGGGGCTGGTTAGGATCGGTGTGTAGCCGGTGTTCTGCTACTTCCGGGTCTACCCCGGGCATGTCTGTTGGAGACCAGGCGAAGATGTCGAGATTCTTTTTCAAGAACTCGGTGAGCTTCTCCGCTTCGGTTTTCTCCAGGCCGGAGCCTATCATCAGGGTTCGTCCTTTGCCTCCCGGAACCGGAATGGCGACGAGTTCTTCTCCCGGGGATGCCTCGGCTGATGATTCGATCGCCAGGGACTCGGCTGCAGCCTTCCCCTTGACCGAAATCATGTAGCATTGCCGGGCTGCTTCTTGATTTCCCCTGGCCTCGCCTATCCCCTGGCTAGTATGGAATTTTAGCTTTTGATGGAAAGACGAAGGCACAGCTCCTACTCCGCCGATTAGCCTTCGGCCAAAGATGGCATTGTAGGCTGAATCGATTTTTACAACGGCAAAATCCGTTTCTACGGTTAGTTGCCGGGGGGCGGAGCCTATGGTTACAGGGAGTCGGACAATGCCCTCCACTCGGCAGGGCGAACCGTTAAAACCGAAGAGGGGGCCCCGGTGAGGTTTCATATTAGCCTCACTCAATCCCATTTTTACAAAGCAATCGTAAAACAAGATGTTCGGGGCGCTTCCATTATCAACAAAAATACGATGTACATCGTAACTGTTTATTACAGCGTTTATGACGAGGGCGTCGTCGTGAGGGACCTGAATATCAATCAGGTCCTCTGAGCCGAAAGTAATATCTTCTTGGCGAGGCCGCTTCGGCTCGACGTCGACCGTTGCTATGGTGGCAGAGCTGCGCTGCCGGTGCCTTGATCCTTCTCCCGGCCTTCCGGATGTCATCATGATGGACCCAGAGCTGGGTCTTTAATGAGATGCTTCCACCGGGGCCGAGGTGATCTTTGGCGGAGGAGTAGCTTCTCTTTCCGGGGGCTGCTGTTGCCTGGCCGTCTCAGGGACGTCCCGGTTCCGCCGCTGCTGGGGCTGCTCTCGCCGAAGCTGTGGTAGTCTGCCTTCCTTGATGAGGCAGTCGATTTCCTCCCGAAGGTGTCGGCACTCGTCAGTCGTATGGCCGATCTCCCGATGATACTCGCAGTATTTGTCGGGATCCCTTCGGCGAAGATCCGTCTTGATGCGCTCCGGCCGCCGGATCATGCCCTTCACCTCCATGAGCATTTGGGAAGGGGGAGCGGGTAGCGGTAGGTACCGCGGCTGCGGATCCCGTCGCCTCTCTCGGTCCCACTCCTCCATGCGATATCGCTTTCGGGAGGGCTCTTGGTCTTCGGGCCGAGGGCGGACCACCTGGGAGGCAGGTGCCGAGATTGTTTCGGCTGCGCCTTTGCCTTTGGACATCATCAGGGCCTCCCGATTGATATACTTGTGGGCCCGGGCTACGAGGTCCTGGAAGGTAGGGGGATGGCGCTTCCTGATGGAACCGAGGAGCCCTTCGTCCCGACACCCGCTGATCACGGATGATACCGCAATCGAGCTATCAAGGTTTGAGATTTGGGCGGCCTCGGTCCGAAACTTGGTAAAATATTCCTGGAGAGTTTTGGTGGGGCCTTGCCGGATGGCTAGTAGGCTGGCGGAAGTTTTACACTGCCGAGTGGCGTCATAGAGCTGGTCGATAAACAGCTGGCCCAACTAGACTAGGGAGTGGATGGAGTTGGGGGCCAGTGTCTCGAACCAAGTTAGGGCAGTCTTCTCAAGGGTGAGGGGAAAAAGGCGGCAGCGGACTGCCTCGGCGACCCCTCAGACCGAGAGGTATGTGTTGAATCTCTGAAAATGACAGACCGGATCTGTCATCCCGTCGTAGAGAGGGCCCTTCGGCAACTTGAAATTGGGAGGTACTTCGGTAGCCAGGAGCTCTGGCGTGAACGGGGATTGCTCCAGGATGTTGCTAGCAAGGGGCGCCCCGTACGGCCGAGACACCATCTGCTGCATTTCCTTCCGCATCGCTGTCAGCCGCTAGTCCAGGTCCGGGGCGGTTGAGGTAGTGACTGATTGTCCTCCGATTTTGGCCGGGCAGAACTCCGACGAAGCATAGCCTTGCTCCGTTATGCGGTCGGCGCGAGGGGCTCGGGCAGGTAGCGCCGAGGGTTCGCTGCGCGCCGTAGCGGTTTCGTCGGAGGAAACCGGTGTGGGCGCTGGCCGGAACTTAGTATCTTGGACAGGGTAGAGTGGGGGGAGCGGTGCTTGCTGGGGAAGCTGTCCCAACAATCCCATGCGCTGGGCGATGGCGGACACCATCTCCTGAAGAGGCGCGAGGGAGGTGACGGCAGCGGCTAGTGTCGCCATCTGCTGCTGGAGCACTCCTACCTGGTCTTCTGCAGCGAGGGACTCTGGTGTGACGGGCAGATCCGCGCTCGGTGGAGTAGAAGGGGCACCTTCGGAGGGCAGCAGCTGTGCTGAGGCTTTCCGTGTCTCTGCTTCGCTCTGTCCGGATCGTCGGGTCACAGGTCGTTGAGACATGACTAGTTTGTTTGTTTCCCACAGACGGCGCCACGTGATGTAGTCGAGGCTATCACGACCGGATTCCGAAGCTGGAATCCGAAGTTTCGGGGATCCAGAGCTGGGTCGGATCGGTGGAGAGGCCCGACGGGGATCCGGAAGGCGATGGATGCAAAGACGCGGTGGAGGATCCGAGGCCGAGGGTCGCTCGGTCGATCGTTGGCTTGCCTCCGGGAGGTGTGGCCTAGGTCTCTCCTGCTGAAGGGCAGTCGGTGCGGAACCGAGTTACCTTCGGGTGAGGAGCAGTCGGCGATCGGCGTCGACACCGGAAGGAGGAGTCCGAAGTCGGCGGCCGAGACCAGACTTGGTGAGGTCGGTGAAGATTCGAACCGAGCCCCTACAGGAGGGAAAGAAGAAGAAACCGGTCAGTAGGAGTCCCGGGCTTCGGCCCTTAGGAACCCCCTCCGATGGTTAAGTTAGCTTCTGAAGATGATTCGATTCAGAAGGCAAAGAGTAGATTTAATGCTTATTGGACTATGGTCCTTGAGGGTCATGGAGACATACCTTTGGCAATAAATAGCGGTGTATTTATAGCGGAGGATAGATGATGGTTAACGGTGATAGCCGATATAGGACTATGTTCCGGACTTACTGGTAAACCGCCATAGTGCCTAGTCCTCCACCGGAGTGGGCCGGATACGGCTGTCGGGCCGAAGGAGGTTGGGCCGCTGATGGGCCGAAGCCTGCTGGGCCGAGGGCTTCTATGCCGCTTACGGGCCGAAGGCTTTTGGGCCGCTGATAGGCCGAAGGCTATTGGGCTGCCTGCTGGGCCGAGGGCTTCTATGCCGCTTATGGGCCGAAGGCTCCCAGTGGGCTTTGATTGCCGCTGCTGGGCTTAACGGGGTTGGGCCGAAGCTTGCTGGGCCGAGGGCTTCTATGCCGCTTACGGGCCGAAGGCTTTTGGGCCGCTGATGGGCCGAAAGCTATTGGGCTGCCTACTGGCCGAGGGCTTCTATGCCGCTTATGGGCCGAAGGCTCCCAGTGGGCTTTGATTGCCGCTGCTGGGCTGAACGGGGTTGGGCCGCTGATGGGCCGAAGCCTGCTGGGCCGAGGGCTTCTATGCCGCTTACGGGCCGAAGGCTTTTGGGCCGCTGATGGGCCGAAGGCTATTGGGCTGCCTGCTGGGCCGATGGCTTCTATGCCGCTTATGGGCCGAAGGCTCTCAGTGGGCTTTGATTGCCGCTGCTGGGCTGAACGGGGTTGGACTTGTTTTAATGGGCCGAATCGGATTCTGCCTCATCAAGTACCATGATAAAGGATGTTCAAATCCAAAGCACGTACTTTTGCACCTCACAAAGGAATAAGATGCAGAAGTGAAAAATCTCTATAACTATTTGATCTAACTTTTGTGAGGTATTGTCTACTATGAGTAAAACTTGCACAATTTTGTTTCCAAAAGGCATCTCACAAGTTATGGATACAAGTCTTTCATATATAACCATGTCTCCCCATTTTCAGATATAGGAGTAATACACTTTATTCCTACCCTAGCCTCCATGCATAATGTGATTCCACTTCGTAGTAGTTCCATACCACTTTACCACACATGAATCTCTTTTTTGCTGTTCAGCTCGTGGTTGAGTCACTACAAAAAACAATGACCAACTCAAGTTGATTGCTATTGTCAGCTACATGGAAAAAGTTATCCACCAGATTTTGGTTGATCTTGGAGAATTTGATCACTCGTCCAAAGCTTTTACAAGAAGTATTCAAAGAATATACGAGTGAGAATGAAAAGGGATCAGCGTATAGGTGTCTTATGCAAGCTTTCAAGTCATCTGTGAAAGGTGATTCGAGGGTGGTGGATGTCCAAACCAGTCTTAAAGGTCTCGGAAATGTTGGATTTTTTCTTAGTATTTTATAGTGGATGTCCAAACCAGTCTTAAAGGCCTGGAAAATGTTAGATTTTTTCTTAGTATTTTATAGTGGATGTCCAAACTAGTTTAAAGCTTGGGGAACATTAGATTCTTTCCTACTATTTTCTACTGATGTGATGAGAAGGTATTATGTTCTCATGTGCAATAATAATCTTCCAAGGAATTTAGTTTTATTACTGGACACTTTCCAACATCTAGTAAAATCATGAGGGATGCCCTTTGTATTGTGGGCTTAAATTTCATGATCAAGAAGGTTACTTTCACGCCTAGTGTCTAATTTGATCATAGGTATGCATGCCACTCTGCTGGATGAATTTACATCGATCAGGTGTTTGGTGTCCCCTTGTAGTGGGTTCATGTTAGCCAGGCAAGTCAATCATAAGACATTGCCAAATCTTTTGATTCTTTATCGAATCTAATCTAAGATCTATTATGATGCTGATGTACATCCCATTTCAAGGTGTTTTCACTTTTGGTCAAATAGGTGATCTCATATTAGTGGAACTATACTGCATGTTATCCTCATTAATTTCAAACTTACCATGAGTCGTTAATAGTTCTTTCCAACTTGTGTTTCTCTTTTACATCTAAAGCTCTAAACCTTTAGGTTGTTCCCGATTTCAGTCATGGTGTTCTGCATAAGACAGATCCTAGGTACATGTGCCAAAGGGAATTTGCACTGAAGTACCTACCTGATGGTCCACTTTTCCAGCTGGTAATGTATCTAATACTTTCATTCATGAAAAAATTATATCTAATAGTTCATTCTTCAAGTATACGATCTTTGTGTGGTGTCCTAATGAAAGCCTCTGTTGTCAAAGCATTACGAGGTAGTTCCTTCAATACTTACTCAGCTTGGCAAGGTACTCATCTATCCATCAACTTAACTTGATGAGCGTTGTTTGTCTGAACCATACAAATATGTTTCTTTCTTTTCTTTGGAAAGCACAATACAACTGTTTCATCTTTCTTTTGTAAAGTGTAGTACACTGCCTAATATAATCTTTCAAGTTGGTCCATCACTTTATTTTAACTGCCAACATGACAACTTTGGCAATATGATTGAAATAAAGCTGCATCTTATAAGATATGGAGGAGGATGTGTTGCCTTATCGTTCATGATGTGGAAAATGTGAATGCTTGTGTATGAGCTCTCTCTATGGATTTTCCTTTCATAGAAGTTCCTACTAATCCATGGCATTTGGTTATATGTGCAACCTCCTTTATTCTTCTTCTGTGGACGTGGAGCAAAGTTAATCTTTTCAGGATTTGAAGATGCCTCAGTGGTGATAGTTGATCTACTGTGAATCACTTTGTATTTAACCAAGTCCATGATAATATCTCCTATTTTATTTTGCCCGATGTTCCAGCATGCTGAGAATGAAGCTCATCTCTTTCAATAAAGTGTAGTTCTATACTAGTAAAGTTTCTGATAAAATTCTTTAATTACAGGTTAAAAATCTATGGCCTAACGTTAATGCTCACAGTGGAGTATTATTGAACCATTATGGTTTATCAAAAGCAAGGTGAGCTAATATTACTGAACTTTTTTGTAGTCTCTTAGTTCAATTGCAATATTGTAAATTTACCTCAATTTAGGTTTTTGACATTTTTGCATAATCATTAAGTTCTAGTAGGATAGTCATATTTGGATGATGAAATTGAAGGAAATGTTGTATTTTGGCTCTTTTCCATCTAAATTGGTGACAATTTCCTTGCTTTTACCCTTAAATATTGGAATGAAACTTTCGTATTTTACACATACTAGTTAAAGTGCATGTGCTGATGCACAGACTTATTGCATTAAGTTTGTCTCTTGGTTTTTAACTTTGCTTATTGTTTCTCTTGTTGACAGAGCATGTACGGTTCATTGTTATGCTGCAAGGATTTAAACTCTTAAGATTTTTAATTCACAAGCAAGCAACAATACTAGTAGGGAACTTGAAACTTTGGGGTGGGGGAGCTGTTCTTTGCCTCCTTTAATTTATGTGTGCTGGTTATAGGCCTTGAAAAAGATAGAAGCCATAACAATATGGAATTAGTAACCTTGGGAAAGGATAATTGCTGAAAGCTAGATATAGAGGATCTTCTGATATCACAGGGAGTACAAATTCCTATCTTAATAAAGCCCATAAAGTTATGGCTTGGTAACTGCCTGCTTTTTTCAACTTCTGACATGAGGACACTGGTGGTACAAGTATTTAAATATGAAGATACATAAAGTAAAATGTTCTCTTTAAATTTGAAAATACAAGATGTCATCAAGCTAATACCTTGATGTATAAAGGAAGCTTTTGACAAACATCTCCATTTGAGATGCTGACATGGAGTGTGCACTTTTGCCCTGCATATGGAGCATATGGAAGGGGGGTGTGACTCTCACATGGTTGCTTTTATGGTTGAGTCCTCTCACAAGGGGATGTACACCACAAAAGCAGCTGGTTGTATCATTTAGATGTTAGAATTAGTGGAGTTCTTTTTTAAAGGAATCAATTGCGTTCAAAAGCCATTTTTCTTCTTTGATTGTGGATTCTCCTATAAATTAACGCATTCACAAGTGATTACTTCTGCTGATTCTTGTCCAAGCTTCACTTGATTGTTTTGCATGCTTTACATACCTAAATATGGGCAAGTTATCTTTGTCTCATGATTCACCCTTTCTAGCAGGTTGCGTCCTGAATTTTTCTTAGTGGAGTTGGCGCAGAAGTGTTAGTTTGTTAGTATAATATTTGTCTATCACATATCTTTTTGTTTGTGGACAGATTTCAGATCCGAATGGAAGATGACACAACTCAGGACTGAATACCTGGATCACCTGGTATAATGATTTTATTTATATTTTTTTTAGATAATATGCATGGTTATATGCTCTTTTAGGTTAATATTAATCTTTCTTTATCTTTAATGAAGGAAGCCATCCAAGAGAAATGGACATCGACTTCACAGGCTTCTAAGCTGCAGGAAGAGTTAGTGATCCTGTTGACCTCCTGAGAAGGCATTCACCTCTATTGTGGGAGTGAGGTCTGGCCACATGCAAGGACGTGGTTACGGTCTAAGGCCTCCTTCCAAGTCTACAGTTACTGCAGCTATTGGTGCTAGGCTTCAAGCCTAGTTAAGAGACAAAGAGGAGCTACTAGCACTCTAGCACATATGGGGCACACTATGAATGAGAGATTAGCAAAATAAAAGGAGGATGACGACTAGAAGGTTAAATGTCCAGTTATCTTCTCGGTTGAGTGAAATGGTTAACCTGAGGTTCATGGATATGATTTCTCAATTCTCTTGATATTTTGGATCTAGATCTAGTTGATTGTCCACTTGTTTCTTTTTTAAACAGTTTTGTCATTTGACGGATTGTACATGTACTTGGATATAAACTTTTACTTGTACCTTTGTTGGCCTTTTGTCTATATCTATATTCGAATGCTAGCTTACGTGTTCCACAGAGCATGAATGGTACTAATTGTGGTGTAAGAAAAATCGTCTCCTCCAGTCCCTCCTCCCTCACCCTACTCCCACCCATGCATTTTCACAACTTCTCTTCTCTGCGAATAAATTAATCAAACAGATGATGGGCAGTGGGTGTTGAAGGGGTAAGAATTGGAAATGCTATCGGCTTACGTACACAACCATGCTTTTATGCACAACCATCCTAGGTAGCCAACACAAAACATGGTGGAAGTATGGAGTGGCGCATGAATTGGTCGCAGAGGAGGCTGGGCCTCCGACTTGGGCTCCCTGTCAGACTTGAAGCCGGCCTTGGCAATGGTCTTCTTGGGGAGCAGCACCAGGTTGCTGTTGGGGAGGATGCGGCGATATGCGATGGTGACCCTAGCCAGCAGCCTCCCTAGCTCCTCGTCATTCCTCACCGTCCTTCTTGTTGTGCCGTGCAGCGTTCCCAACCAGCTCCAGCACTTGCAAGGACTACAAACACAAGTAGAGGGGAGAGATTTGGCATTGCCCCGTAAGCTCAGAAGCGGTGCGGTGTGATACCTCGATCGGCAGCAAGGTACTCCATGATGGCGGTGAGGTAGATGGAAGGCGCCAGCACCGAGGCACTCGGCATAGCGGCCTTCTTGAGGAAGCAGGCGACATGGCCGGGGCGAACTGCAGTGCAGGCCGACCTTCACCGACTTGGACACCCCCTTCTTCCTCGGTGCCCTTCCTTCCTCTTGATGGCTTCACATACGCCATCGACTCCTTCTCTCTGCTATGCTCTGCTCTCTTTCTTCCCTTGCAGCGCCACCTGTCGGATGCCTGGCTTTGCCGCCTCCATCGACCTGGTCCTCCTTGCCTGCGTCGTGCGCCGGTATGTGAAGGTTCCTGGTGTGGGAGAGGAAGAGCTTGCGGAGAGGAAGATATGCGCCCGTGCTGCGACGATGAAGGGAGATCCGACACTGTCACGTTCAATACAGGTCTCCATCTATATTAAATTCAATACAATTTAGAGTTTAATTGTTAATGGATTTTAAAATTAATACATCCAACCAAACACCCCCAAACAAGTTCTATCACTATTAATATTAAAAATGATACTAATAATGTTGGAACCATACAGGGCTCTAATGTTGGAACCAAACAGGGCGTAATTTAAGTGTTTTGTAATGCTAGAATTAGATATATATATATATATATATATATATATATATATATATATATATATATATATATTTTTATAAGCATTTAAAAATATCAATTTATAGTATATGTATATATTTTTAAAGCTTTGCCGCCACTCGTGGTTTTTGTCTGCCATAGGTGGTAAATTTTATATGATGACTTTTGTCGCCGCTAAAAAGAACAATTAGTGGCGAAAATTTTTCTCACCTTAAAATATTTTTAGGGTATGTACCTTTTGTCGCCACAGTATATAATAAATCACAAAATGTTTTGCGGCGACATTTATTTTTGCCTCAAAATATTTTGCAGCGACTATTTCACATTTTTTAGCAACAATAATCGCCACAAATAGTCACATCTATTGTAGTGAAGCATCACTATAGTATCCAGAAGCTTCAACTATACATGTACGTCTTCCTCGCCTTTACTGCAACGCACGACGTGCTATACGCGTATTCTATAAGGTATATCATGCCACAAGGAGTGAAAGACTGATGGATGTGGAAACCCCTTATAATGTAGAGGATCTCATCGTTTAACCTCTTAAGTATACAATTCAAGAGTACTAATTATTGCACCGCATGGTCTGTAACCTTTTTTTTTTTGTTAAATTTTTTATGGTTGGTTCCATCGTGCGCACGCACTGCACTGAGAGCAGTGTAGCAAGTATTATTCAAAATTCAAATATGAAATCTTTAAACAACTCTTCAATAAGAATTTCTATTTATTCCTTTAAATTCTATTCAAATGGTTAATAAGCTATCAACAAGTAATAGCTTAGATGGCAGGGATGGGCGATTAAATAGGGAATAGCCTAGGTTTGAATGCTAGTAGCTCCTGTAAACAATATATATATATATATTTTGATTAGTGACGGACATTTTACCATCGGTCACATAATCCGTCACAATTTTTGTCACATTTTTTGTTCCAAACTGAAATATGATTACACAGATGTTCCATCACAAATTGGTCACACAGTGACAAGTTATTACAAATATGATCACAAAAATTTTTACGCCTTGGTCACAAAATTTGTGACAGATTAGTGACGGCTTATGTTCAGCGGTTACAAAATCCATCACAAATTTTGTCAAAGATGTTCTGGCCTTTAACATGGATTTTTTTAATATATATTGTTGCAGACCGGTTACAAATACGTCACAAATAGTGACGGATTATGTCTTTCACAAATTTCTTGTCATTGTTGCCCTGCATTCTTGTAGTGATACAAGGTTAATCAATTTGACAAATAGGGATAATTGTATAAGGATCAGGCGGGGATCACGAGTAATGCAACCGAAAAAGACAATTAAAATTTCTTAACTCGCCGTTTGGATCTATTTCTACTAAACTAACTAAAATATAGTGATCGATTATCACTTGCGCAGATTCGAATCCACGTTCGTATGGTCCTAACGGAACGATATCACTAGTCGCGCAGATGTCCGCCTCCAACAGTATCCATGCAATCCTTCTGTTGGTGATTCGTACTCACTCCCTTATCTGGATCTACATGTTCCCCGATGTTTCTACGCTACGATAATTTGCATGGCATGCAGATGGTGGATTCTCAAAGACCGGGAGTCAGAGATGGCGAAGTAGAATAGAGCTAGGGTGCCAGCTCTGGGCGCACGGGAGAGGAAGAGAGAGGGTGGGCGGCCTGCTTGGGGGAAATGCTTGGAGCTTGGCCTATGTTTCCCACACGGCACACATTTATATTAAATTATATGACTTTTCACAAAAAATCTTAAATTAATATAAAACCCACAAAAATATTACCGACTGAGAATCTTTTTACATGTAACCTTTTAGGCTCAAGTACCAGTTCGATTTTCAGCCAGTTAAGCTTAATAACACCTTATTCGCTTAATCCAATTAATTAATATCATATATTTAATTTATTCCTCAACTGAATTATCAATTAATGATGAACAACTAGATTTTTTATCAAGTTAGGTACCAAGTAATACTACACGATCTTGAAAGGTAATAAGGTTCGGCAACCCGCTCAAGAAACTTTTTTGTCAATAGTTATCGTATGGATATAATCCTTCAGTCGTACAATACTCTCGAGTCAACCTAGGACATGGTCAACTGTCAAACTTTAACCAATTGACTTACTTGAGTTGGATGCAACTGTACAATATCAGAAAACTTCATCTCTGATAAAGTGTCCACCTTGGCTAGGAACTCCTGTACATCTTACTTAGAACATTCTCTCTCTAATTACCGAGCATGAATCATCTCTTATTGAATACACAATCACCTTCGAAGGTCTTCCATTGAACTTGATCACTTGACTAATTAGGATCAAATGGTTAGGGATCCATTAGCCTAAGTCAAAGTTAAGAAGTCTACCGACAAGATGTCTTTGGTGCCTCAAGTCCAAAGACCATCTACGCTACTATGACGTTGGATCAAGCTGGTTGACAATTAGATGCATTACTATCCAATGGTCCAAATCAGATCATTTTAGTGAACTTATTCATCAATAAACATCTACATGTTCACCATAACGTATCTTGACAAGTGACTATGAGACCAGTCACCTTCATCACATGAACTAGAGCAACTTGTACTAGTCATGCCAGATATTTAATGTCTTTTTTAAATATCATTCGATTAAGAACAATTAAGAATGTGTGTTTATGAGTTGTTAGTCTCATTATTATGATCTCATCATAATATGATAACTATTTTACACATTCATAGACTTTACTATGACACGAATAATGATAATAACAATAAATAAAAATCGATTTACATATAATGAATATGTTATCATTATATAAATACATGAACAAGATTGTATCTGACTGGCTTGTAGGCCATATATAATACTAACAAATCGAAGTTGAAAATAGTATGTAAATTGACCAAGAAACATCATTAATCGATTTGAATTAATCATGTAATTAATTAAAAAAAATAACTCATTAATCAATTATATACAAAGCGGTCAATTTATAACTTAAAGGAGTCGATAATCGATTAGGTTTAAAATAGTTATTCTATTTGCACTCAATGGTAAATGGATAGCCCTTAAGTTAATTGGGAGATTTAATCGATTTTTCCTATGTCTACTAATTGATGTGACTAATCGATTTGCCTTTAGGAAAGGTCAAAAACGTCTAGTAATATCGATTATTAGAAAGACTCTTAATTTATTAGTGATAATACTTTTAATCTATTTGACCTTATAATTAGACTTAATCAATTAGCAATAGTTAGGGGTGTTCATGGTTTGGTTTGGTTTAGAGAGAAAAATTTTCAAACCAAACCAAATCGACTCATCCTACAAACCGAACCGAACCAAACAGAAAATATTCGGTTTGCTTCGGTTTGAACCGATTTAGGTGTACCAAAATTTTCTTTAAATTTAATTTGAACTCATTTATTTAAATTTCTTTGATTTTAGTCCAATATACATTTATGCCACCATTGGCCCAGTTACACGTTATTTTTCGTTTTAGACGCCACCGGCCCAGTTACAGGTTAATTTTCGTTTTAGATGCCCCCGGCCCAATTGCAAGCAAGAAAGTAATGGCAGCTGTTTCTTTATAGACGCTATGTAGAACAGGTAAATACAGGTAAATCAAAACACCCGATACAGGACTAAAATTTCCAGCATCAGGCACGTAGGCCGCACTATCACACACACTTTAGTCCTGTGCCGGCAGCATAAAAAGTTTTTGGCTACTTACAAGTTCTCATATGCTACTAGGTTCACGTGAGCTGCCAGACTTGTTGGTGTGTGGTACAAAAGGTGATGGTGACATTAGTGTGTATGATGCATGGTAATAATTTTGCTTTTCTGGTTTCCGGTTTGGTTCGGTTTCTACGGGTTGAAGAGGTTGGGAAACCGAATCGAACCAAACATGTTTTCAATTCGAACCGAACCGAAAAATTAGTTTAGTTCGGTTCGGTTTTTCGAGTTGAACCAAATAGTGTACAAAAGGTGATGGTGACATTAGTGTGTACGATGCATGGTAATAATTTTGTTTTTCCGGTTTCCGGTTTGGTTCGGTTTCTACGGGTTGAAGAGGTTGGGAAATCGAATCGAATCAAACATGTTTTCAATTCGAACCGAACCGAAAAATTAGTTTAGTTCAGTTCGATTTTCCGAGTTGAACCAAATAGTAAACACCCCTAGCAATAATGATTACAAGAGAGAATTGAAGAGTTCTCTAATCGATTTGAAGTCTGATCAATTTACTAACATTATCACTGCTAATGATTAGCGTTAGAGACATAATCGAAGTTCCTATAAGCCTTTAATCAAAAGGACCAAAGGGTTGCCAAAATCGACTAAGTCCCTAATAAGTGCAATTAATCTATCAGTGAGTAATCAATTAATTTAGTTATTTACCTTAGGTTAAAATATTACTGATTTCTGACATTTTTATTGTACGTTATCATTAAAATATGAGAATTAAATAAAGATAATAATTGGCTCAACAATATCTCCTTTTTGGTGATGACAAAACTTCTGAAAATGTAAGAACAATAATCAGATATCAGAGCATAAACCGAATGTTTAGTAATATTGCTGAATTAAGTAATAGAACAACAAACATAAATCAAATGACAGATCAACCATAATCATGAGCAAATATAATTATGCAAAGTGCAACATAAGGAATAAGGAATGTTGGATAGATTGTTCTCCTCCTTTTTGTCAATCACTCAAAAAGGGTACAAAAGTATGGTTAAAGATCTTAAAAAACTGCATAAAGTGGGAAGGGAGACAAAGGGCATGAGTAGTGATGATTTGCTATGTTTTCTGTTCATAGAATTCGAATTGGGCTAGGAAGGATTCAAAAGTGAGGTTAACCGGATGGCTTGCTGCACGTTGCTTCTGATAATACTGCTTATAAGCTCTTTTCATCTTGGACTGATACTCGGCTAGAGACATTCTTTGCCTGAGAAGAAGAGGAACTAGATTCTTGGCATACTTTAGAAACCCATGGATGTTGAATGGACACTTGAGGTTCTTATTGGTCAGTTCCCTCTTTAGATTATACAAATAATGGGTTAATATATTAAAAGACTACTAATTAATAAGAAGGAAAATAAGTAGTAAATTGATTACAGATAAAAGATTAGTCAATTCCGGGGGCACTAATAATTGATCGAGTAGTTGACTGGCGATGATACCGGGAATCGATGCTGGAAGCGTATCGTTAATCGATTGTCACAACAAGTAATCGGAAACAAGTAAAGCGGTTAACCGATTAGGCAGACAAAGGCGTAATTGGAGTGATGCTCCGTCTATTAATCGATTAACAAAGAAACAAGTAATCGATCTGAATGATAAGCTGTAATCGATTAACAATCTAATGGGTAATTGATCCGAAAACTAGAAGTAATTAATTACAGAAAGGGAATAGTAATCGATTCTTAAAACAACGGATATATGATGACAGAAATAATCGATAATCGAAATAACTTATAATTGATTAAAGAAGTTACTGAGAATCGGAACAACCAATAATCAATTACAAAAGCACAACTAATCAATTACAATGGATAATTGATGTTATGATGAACAGATAATCAATTGAGCCACTATACCGACAATCGATCTAGGTATCGATTGAACGAGGAAATAGTTAATCGATTATGGAGATAAAGGCAGTAATTGATGAGTACGAATAATTGATTAAAGTTCAACGATAAATCGAGTATTCAAGTTGTAATCGATTGACTTAATCAGACTACTATTGACTACTAGTAATTGACAAGGCTTAATCAATTAACAAAGTGGTCATAATTGATAACAATAGCGATTAACAAAACAACTCTTAGTTGTTTAGCGAAAGGTGAGCAATCGGTATCTATAATCGATTTGACCAAAAAAACCTTAATCTATTAGCGATAGAGATCATTCTCTAGAAGATGAGAGTTCCTCTAATCGATTATGAGTCTAAGGGGTTTTGAGGGTCTAACACTATTCATCAATTAGCAATAGAGGGTTAATCGATTTCTCGGTAAACCTTTAATTAGAAGAATCAAAAGGTCTATTGAAAATCAACTAAGTCTTAGATTGAACAGTACTACCGACAATAGATAATCGATTAATTATATTACTAAACTTGGGTAATCAATTACTAATATCGAACATTTTCAAAGTGTGCTAGCACCAAAACATAGGGAGTAAAATAATCACAATGATAACTGAACAATCTCCCCATGTTTGGTGATGACTAAACTTCTAAAAATAACAACAAATGGACAAAAGAAGAGAGAGAGAGAGAGAGATAAAATTAAATGACATGTTGGATCTATTTCCATTAAGTGTTGGAATGTTGGATTTGTCTCCCCCTTTTTGTCATTAGTCAAAAAGGGACAAAGGGTAAGAAAAGGAGGATCTTAGGGAAGTAGAACAGTAGAAAGAGGGACATTCCTAGGATGAAACAAGATAAGGTCCCAAGTCTTGGCTTCATTGAACTCTAAGTGAGGAATAAACTGCTCAAAGCCATAAGAGGTGCCTGTCTAGCTGCATGAAATCTCTGATGGTACTTTGGCATATGTGGCCTGAAGCCATTCTTTATACTGTTGAGGGGAAAGTTTGTCCTTGTTGAGCAAAGGCTTGAGATTCATAACAAATCTGAGAAACCCTTCAAGATTCAGATGGCATTTAAGCCCTTGATTAACAAGATTTTTCCTCATGGCATAATAAGCAACACATTTTCCATACTGATGCTTGTAGGTCTCATAAGAAGTGTCAATGGACTGCTTATCTTCAATCTACTTAACTGTCAAAAGGGGCTTAATTTCCAGTGTAAGCTAAGCATTCAACTTGTCATACTCCTTCTTATGATCTAGATAAGTCTTAGGCCAAGTACCTACCGCACGACTCTTTGCTTCAGAATATACTTTGGACAGTGATTTAGGAGAGACAATGCTCTTCTTGAGAGCAATCAACAGGAAGCGGAGAAAAGACAGAGATTTAGAGAATTTGACCTGATACTTAGCTACCAGCTTCCTATAAATATCTATAATTTTGTCACCTTCTGGAATGTCCATGCATAGGTAGTGGATCTAAGGAAATCTAAGACATGCAAGTAGACATTCACTATCGAAATTGATGTTCAATTCCAGACCTTGGTTCCTACGAATCTACAACTCTAGCTTGATATATGCTTTGTATTGAGCAAAGTTTATTTCAGATAGGTTTAAGGAAAACCTGATATCATTTGATGAGGCAGAATCCGATTCGGCCCATTAGAGCAGGCCGAAACCCCGTTCAGCCCAACAGCAGCAGTATCAGGCCCTCCGGGAGCCTCCAGCCCATCAGCGGCCCAGCAGCCCTCGGCCCCCCAAGCGGCACCGGCGCTCCCGGCCCAACAGGCTTCGGCCCGTCAGCGGCCCATCAGCCTAAGGCCCGGCAACAGCACGGCAGCCCAAGGCCCAGCAGGCTTCGGCCCCTCAGCGGCCCAACCCCCTTCGGCCCGATAGCCGAGTCCGGCCCACTCTGGTGGCGGATCCGGCACTATGGCGGTTTACCAGTAAGCCCAAACATAGTCCTATATCGGCTACCACCGTTAACCAACCTCTATCCTCTGCTATAAATACACCGCTATTTATTGCCAAAGGTATGCAACTCTTTGCCTCCGAGACCCTTAAGGACTACGGTCCGAATAGCATTAAAGCTACTTCTTGCCTTCTGAATCGAATCATCTTCAGAAGCTAACTTGACCGTCGGAGGGGGTTCCTAAGGGCCAGAGCTCGGGACTCCTGCTGACCGGTTTCTTCTTCTTTCCCTCCTGCAGGAGCTCGGTTCGAATCATCGCCGACCTTCCCGAGTCGGTCTCGGCCGCCGACCTCGGATTCCTCTCCCTGGTCTCGACGCCGTGCGCCGGCTGCCCCGCAACGGGAGACTCGGCCCCGCGCTGTCCCCTCGTCCGACAAAAAGGGCTTTTGGGCTCACTATCCAAGAGCAAGCCGAGTCCGAGACCCTTCCGGCCTCAGACCGTCGGCTTCGGTTTCATTTCCTGACGGCAATACAGCCAGAAAGAGCTTCATCTACGCCGCCCCTTCGCCCGCCGATGGAGCCTCGGCCCCGACTTCCCGGAGACGAGCCTGCACCGACCGAAGCGCCCTTCGGCCTTCGGACCCTCGTCTTCGCCTCCGCCTCCTCGGCCTTCCGGATCCCCGTCGGGCCTCAATAACACCGATCCGAACCGGCTTCGGATCCATTTCTTCGGGTTCCAGCCTCGGAATCCGGTCGTGATAGATCCGGTCTACATCACGTGGCGCCGTCTGTGGGAAACCAACAAAACAAGTCATGTCTCAGCGACCTGTGACCCGACGATCCGGGCAAGGCGAAGCAGAAGCGCGGGAGGCCTCGGCGCAGATGCTGCCTTCCGAAGGCGCACCTTCTGCCCCGCCGAGCCTGCCTCTGCCGACCATACCAGAGTCTCTCGGCTCGGAAGACCGAGTGGGGGTGCTCCAGCAGCAAGTGGCAACGCTGGCCGCTGCCGTCACGTCCCTAGCGCCTCTCCAGGAGATGGTATCCGCCATCGCCCAGCGCTTAGGGCTGATGGGACAGCCTCCTCAGCAGGCGCCGCTCCCCCCGCTCTGCCCAGTACAAGATGCCCGGTTCCGGCCGGCGCCTGCGCCGGTTCCTCTCAACGAGGCCGCGGAGACGCATAGCGAGCCCTCAACGCTACCTGTCCGAACTCCTCGCACTGATCGCCTGACGGGGCAGGATTATGCTTCATCAGAGTACCGTCCTGCCCGAACCGGAGGGCAATCCGTCGCCACCTCGACCGCCCCGGACCTGGACCAGCGGCTGACGGCGATGCGCAAAGAGATGCAGCAGATGGTGTCTCGGCCTCACGGGGCGCCCCTCGCCAGCAACATCCTGGAGCAGACCCCATTCACGACGGAGCTCCTAGCCACCGAGGTACCCCCCAACTTCAAGCTGCCGAAGGGCCCTCTCTACGACGGAATGACAGATCCGGTCTGTCATTTCCAGAAATTTAACACTTATCTTCGGGTCCGAGGGATCTCTGAGGCAGTCCGCTGCCGTCTTTTCTCCCTCACCCTTGAAAAAATCGCCCTCACCTGGTTCGAGGCTCTGGCCCCCAACTCCATCCACTCCCTGGTTCAGTTGGGCCAGTTGTTCATCGACCAGTTCTATGATGCCACCCGGCAGTCCAAAACTTCCGCCAGCTTGCTGGCCATCCGGCAAGGCCCCACCGAAACTCTCCAGGAGTACTTCACCAAGTTCCGGACCGAGGCCGCCCAGATCCCAAACCTCGACAGCTCGATCGCGGTCTCGGCCGTGATCAGCGGGTGCCGGGATGAGGGGCTCCTCGGCTCCATCGGAAAGCGCCATCCCCCTACCTTCCAGGACCTCGTGGCCCGGGCCCATAAGTACATCAACCGAGAGGCCCTGATGCTTTCCAGGGGCAAAGGCACAACCGAAACTACCTCGACGCCTGCTCCCCCGGTGGTCCGACCTCGGTCCGAGGACCAAGAGCCCTTCCGGAAGCGTTATCGCCGGGAGGATTGGGACAGGGAGAGGCGACGGGACACGCAGCCGCGGTATCTACCCTTACCTGCTCCCCCTTCCCGGATGCTCATGGAGGTGAAGGGCATGCTCCGGCGGCCTGATCGCATCAAGACCGATCTTCGCCGAAGGGACCCCGGCAAAGACTGCGAATATCACCGAGAGATCGGCCACACGACGGACGAGTGCCGACAGCTCCGGGAAGAAATCGACCGCATCATCCAGGAGGGGAGATTGCCGCAGTATCGGCGGGAGCAGCCGCCGCAGCAGAACAGGGACCTCCCTGCAGCGCCTAGACAACAACCACCCCCGGCGATAGAAGCCGCTCCTCCGCCAAAAGCCACCTCGGCCCCGGTTGAATCATCCCATCAAAGACCCAGCTCTGGGTCTATCATGATGATATCCGGAGGGCCCGGGGAGGGATCAAGGTCGCGGCAACGCAACACCGTAGCGGCGGTCGACGGCGAGCCGAAGCGGCCTCGTCTGGAAGACATCACCTTCGGCGCCGAGGACCTGACTGATGTTCAGGTCCCTCATGATGACGCCCTCGTCGTCAACGCTGTAATAAATAGCTATGATGTACATAGGATCTTTGTGGATAATGGAAGTGCCCCAAACATCTTGTTTTACGACTGTTTCGAGAAGATGGGATTGAGTGAGGCTAGCATGAAGCCTCACCGGGGCCCCCTCTTCGGTTTTAACGGCTCGCCCTGCCGAGTAGAGGGTATTGTTCGGCTTCCTGTAACCTTAGGCTCCACCCCCCGGCAATTAACCGTTGAAACGGACTTTGCCGTTGTAAAGATCGAGTCAGCCTACAACGCCATATTCGGCCGAAGGCTCATCGGCGGGGTCGGAGCCGTGCCATCATCCTTCCATCAGAAGCTGAAGTTTCATACCAACCACGGAATAGGCGAGGCCAAAGGGAACCAAGAAGCAGCCCGGCAGTGCTACATGATTTCGGTCAAAGGGAAGGCCGCAGCCGAAACCCTGACGATCGAGTCATCAGCCGAGGCATCTCCGGGAGAAGCACTCCTCGCCGTCCCTATTCCGGGAGGCGAGGGACGAGTCCTGATGATAGGCTCCGGCTTGGATAAGATTGAAGCAGAAAAGCTTACCGAATTCTTGAAAGAGAATCTCGACATCTTCGCCTGGTCTCCATCGGACATGCCCGGGGTTGACCCGGAGATAGCCGAGCACCGTCTCCACACCGATCCCGACCAGCCCCCAGTAAAGCAGAAGCGGCGCACCTTCAATCAAGAAAGGAGAACCGCCATCCAAGCCGAAGTACAGAAGGGGCTGGACGCCGGACACCTCCGAGAGGTGCATCATCCGGAATGGATCGCCAACGTGGTCATTGTAGGTGCTTAGAATGACCGTGTGATTAACATGAAATATCTATGTTGTTTAGGTGTAAACTAACCTATTAAAAACAGCAACTAAAGTGCAGTGATCGCCAGAAACTTTTAACTTAAAAGTTTCAAAAGAAGAGTATGATCGCCTACCTTTCAAACGCGGAAAATTGAGTCCTTGGTTCCCCTTCCTCAGCCGGCTGAAGAAAGAGAGCCCTTTCTTTGCTTCTTTTGTTCTTGCTGTTGAGTTTGAGGTTGAGGATCGTCCAGAAGTTGTGCTTGATTTCCCCCTTTTGATCTTTTTTTGTTGTTGAGTGCAGCAGAGACAGAAAAAGAAAAATGAAGAACTATGATGAGAATTTAAATAGAAGTAGTATCTGAACTAATCATGATTTTAAGCATATTTAAACAGCAAACTCACTTTTTTAATGGCTTTGAAACCCCTTAAATCAAGTAGGTTTTTGAAAGATTATGCTGTGGTGTGTGTTTGCATGAAGTGAATATGAAGAATGAAACTAATGAAGATGAAAATAAATGCAGTAATGAAAAACTTATGCCCAGTTGGTTGAAGCTTTGAAAGGATGAAGATCTTGAAAGGACGCCGTCTTCTGGGAATGGCAGCGCTCCGGCGTTACGACGTTGTTGCTTCGATCTTCAAATCGCTATAACGCTATGGCTCAACTCAACTTAATTCTCTTCTCTTTTTTTTCTTTTTTTTCTCTTTTCAACATGCAGGGTATTTATAGGCATTTCTTGCGTTCGAGATTAACATTTGAAAACTCCGAATTTATCCATCTTAACCGACAGATAAATACTGATTAATTCATCTTTATCTGTAATTATCTAAAACGCGTCCACCTTGGCTGACGCCTTTCAGATTAATTAAGATAAGGATAAACATCCGGGAAAACTTATCTTTATCTTTATTAGGTAAAACGCGTCCACGTGTGTAGACGTCTTTTAGACTAATTAAGATAAGGATAAATATCCGGGAAAACTTATCTTTATCTTTATTAGGTAAAACGCGTCCACATGTGTAGACGTCTTTTAGACTAATTAAGATAAGGATAAACATCCGGAGGAGAAGTTAAAACCACTTAGGAAACTTAAAACGCGTCGACATTCCCAGACGCCTTTTAGTTAATAAATAAATTAATTAAAATTCAAATTTAATCGCTAAAATAGGAATAAACTATAAATGGCGTCCACTTAGGTCGACGTCTTTTAGAATTCTTCATATTTTAACTCAAATTTGAATTAAAATCAATTCAATTGATTAACTTAAACACATCTGTTAAACCCGACACTCAAAAAGATTAATAAAAATTAATTAATGATTAATTATCAGACCATTTTGAGGCATTATGGTGTGATATGAAATTTACTCGAAATGACGTCAAAATTAGCGTGTCTACAGTCATGGTGCCAAAGAAAGAGGGCAAGTTCCTCGGTTACATGGTCACCCGCCGTGGGGTGGAAGCCAACCCCGAGAAGATTTCGGCCATCGTACAGATGCGCCCCCCGGCAAACATCCGAGAGGTACAGAAGCTGAACGGGAGGATCGCAGCCCTCAGCCGCTTCATGTCAAGGGCGGCTGACTATTGTTTCCCCTTCTTCAAGTTGCTGAAGAAGGCCAACAACTTCGAGTGGACGGAAGAGTGCCAAGCAGCCTTCGACCAGCTGAAGGCCTACCTCGCCAAAGTCCCCATCTTATCCAAGCCAGTTCCCGGGGAACCCCTGAGCTTATACCTTGCGGTCTCCGAGACGGCTCTCAGTGCCGTCCTCATCCGAGAGCAAGAAGGCATACAGAAGCCAGTTTATTATACCAGCCGAGCCCTTCAAGGGGCAGAACTCCGGTACCTTGCCCTAGAGAAGTTGGCTCTGGCCCTTGTCTCGTCCGCAAGGAGGCTCCGGCCCTATTTTCTGGCCCATTCCGTGAAGGTCCTCACCGACCAGCCCCTGAGACAAGTCCTCTCCCGGCCAGAGGTGTCCGGCAGGCTGGCAAAATGGGCAATCGAGCTAGGAGAGTTCGATATCTCCTACGCTCCTCGGGTAGCTATAAAGGCCCAGGCGTTGGCAGATTTCATCGCCGAACTTACCCCTGGCGCCTCCGAGGCGCCTCGGCCAGTGCCAAACGCGCCCGAAGCCGAGACTACTTCGGCTCCCGTACCGGCCGACGAATGGCGACTCTTCGTAGACGGCTCCGCATGCTCCACGGGCAGCGGCGCCGGATGGATCCTGGCGTCGCCCGAAGGGGTCGTCACGGAGTACGCCCTGCGCTTCTCCTTCCCAGCAACCAACAATGCCGCCGAGTATGAGGCTCTCATCTCCGGCCTCCGGGCCGCAAAGAAGCTCGGCGTCCGGAACCTGAAGGCCTTCAGCGATTCCCAGCTGATCGCCAGCCACATCTCCGGGGAGTACGAGGCTCGGGACGCAGTGATGGCTTCTTATCTCCAGGTGACTCGCAAAATCCTCGCCCAATTCGACTCTTATGAAGTCGTGAGGATCCCGAGAGCCGAGAATGCCCGAGCCGATGCACTTTCCCGGCTGGCGTCAACCCAAGACGGGGGGGGAAGCCGAATGATCCTCGTCGAGGAGCTCGCCGAACCAAGCCTCGGCGAAACCAAGGCCATGCTAGTCGCTGAGGCCGAGGCCGAGGCCGAGACATGGATGACCCCCCTCGTCGCTTTCCTTCTCCAGGGAGAAGTCCCGCCAGATCCGAAGGAGGCAAAGCGCATTCGACAGCGCTCATCCCACTTTCTTCTTCTGGACGGGGCCCTGTACAAGAAATCCTTCGGCCGACCACTGCTGCGGTGCCTCGGCCCAGCTGAAGCTGACTACGCCACGAAAGAAGTCTATGAAGGGGTATGCGGAGCGCATGCGGGAGGAAGGGCCTTGGCTCACAAGCTTCTAAGGCAAGGCTACTAGTGGCCATCACTCCGAGAGGACGCCTTAGCCCTCGTCCGGCGATGTGACCAGTGCCAGAGGTATAGCTCCCTCATCCACCAGGCAGCCACCCTTCTGACCCCCTTATCCGACCCCTGGCCTTTCGCTCAGTGGGGGATTGACCTCCTGGGGCCTTTTCCCGTTGCCACCGGCCAGAGAAAATTCCTCATCGTGGCAGTAGATTATTTCACTAAGTGGGTCGAAGCCGAACCCCTCGCGGCAATAACCGATAGCAATGCTTGGAACTTCGTCTGGAAGTCCATCATTTGCCGGTTCGGCATCCCTCGGGCCATTATTTCTGACAATGGGAAGCAGTTCGACAGCCGGCGGTTCAGCGACAACTGCGCCAGCTTCGGCATACTCCACAAATTCACTTCGGTGGCACATCCTCGAACAAACGGCCAAGTCGAAGTCGTTAACCGAAGCCTCCTACAGGGATTGAAAACCCGCCTCGGCGAAGCTAAGGGCCGATGGGTGGAGGAGCTGCCAAGTGTTCTGTGGGCTTATCGGACGACAAGCCGAACCCCCACCGGCGAAACTCCCTTTCGCATGGCCTATGGCGTAGAGGCCGTTATTCCGGTGGAGATCGGCCTTCCCTCTCCTAGGGTCATTGCTTACGATCCGAAGGCCAACGAAGAAGGACTGAAAGACCACCTGGACCTCATTGAAGAGACCCGAGACAAGGCTCGCGTCCGGCTGGCCGCTTATCAACAGCGCATGGCGAAGTACCACAACACTCGAGTAAAGCCCCGATGCTTTGAAGTAGGGAGCCTCGTGTTGAGGAACGCTCATGCTTCCAAACCAGCCGAAGCCTCAGGAAAACTTGCCCCCAACTGGGAGGGGCCCTATCGAGTCAGGGAGGTGATCAGGCGTGGAGCTTATCGGTTGGAGACCCTTTCGGGCCAGCCTCTCCCTCGCACCTGGAATGTTGAGCGCCTTCGGCGTTATTATGTGTAAGTCACTTTTCCCCAGGCTTACAGCCGAAGAGTATGAATAAAGACTTCTTTTATCAGGAGCGGCATGGTATTCTTTCTAAGTCCGTGTAAACCGTACCAGGAGTGGCTTCGGCCATGCAAACCGTATCGGGAGCGGCATGGTATTCTTTCTAAGTCCGTGTAAACCGTACCGGGAGTGGCTTCGGCCATGCAAACCGTATCGGGAGCGGCATGGTATTCTTTCTAAGTCCGTGTAAACCGTACCGGGAGTGGCTTCGGCCATGCAAACCGTATCGGGAGCGGCATGGTATTCTTTCTAAGTCCGTGTAAACCGTACCGGGAGTGGCTTCGGCCATGCAAACCGTATCGGGAGCGGCATGGTATTCTTTCTAAGTCCGTGTAAACCGTACCGGGAGTGGCTTCGGCCATGCAAACCGTATTGGGAGCGGCATGGTATTCTTTCTAAGTCCGTGTAAACCGTACCGGGAGTGGCTTCGGCCATGCAAACCGTATCGGGAGCGGCATGGTATTCTTTCTAAGTCCGCGTAAACCGTACCGGGAGTGGCTTCGGCCATGCAAACCGTATCGGGAGCGGCATGGTATTCTTTCTAAGTCCGTGTAAACCGTACCGGGAGTGGCTTCGGCCATGCAAACCGTATCGGGAGCGGCATGGTATTCTTTCTAAGTCCGTGTAAACCGTACCGGGAGTGGCTTCGGCCATGCAAACCGTATCGGGAGCGGCATGGTATTCTTTCTAAGTCCGTGTAAACCGTACCGGGAGTGGCTTCGGCCATGCAAACCGTATCGGGAGCGGCATGGTATTCTTTCTAAGTCCGTGTAAACCGTACCGGGAGTGGCTTCGGCCATGCAAACCGTATCGGGAGCGGCATAGTATTCTTTCTAAGTCCGTATAAACCGTACCGGGAGTGGCTCCGGCCGCATATACCGATTCGGAAGCGGCAAGGCATATCCAAGTTCGCACAAGCAGAAGCATGAAGGGCTTCGGCCATCCGACATACGTAAGAAGCGGCAAGATGTCCCTTCGGGATCATATGGACCACGATAGTAAAGGCCCCGGCCGAATGCTATGGCGACATTCTATCCGAACCTACATCGGGCCTCGGCCCTACAAGCTATGGCGAACGATGACAGGATCTCAGACTCCTGAAGGGCCATATTCGGTCGATCATACAAAAATACCAAGGTAAAGCCGAAAACATTCCTTGTGTTTATAGGAAAGGAAGTACAAAAACCGGCCACACCTAGGCCGAGGGCTTACAACAGAAGAAGAAGTAAAAGCCGGCCGTATACTTGGCCGGAGGTTTACGATAGAAGAAGAAGCGTAAACCAGCCACACCCTTGGCCGAAGGCTTACAACCGAAGAAGAAGCAGAAAACCGGGGCAGATCCCCGCGTCCTTCTTCGGCCTCGGCCTCCTCCACCTCGGCTGCGGCTTGTCCCGGAGAGGGAGAGGGAGAGGGAGAGTCGACGATCTGCACCGCTTCAGGAGCGGCAGCCTCCTCAGCGGCCGCCTCCTCGTCGGCAGCCTCCTCAGGGACAGCCTCCTCAGGGGCCCCCTCAGCGGGCGCAGCTTCATCATCCGGCGCAGGAGTCGAGGTCCTCTCGGCCATAAGTCCCTGCCACCAAGACAGGAGCTCCTTGGCTTCCTCACCCCTCGGTACGGCGACCCCAGTCAGATCGACGCTCGGGCAGGCCCTCTGGGCGACAGCCAACCCGAGGTCGAAGACGGAGGAAGAAGCCAGCAGTTGAGCTTGGATAATCTCTTCGGTGAAGTCCGGGCCGGCCTTGTAATCAGCTACGGCCATGTCCGCCACCTCCTCCAGCTCCCGCTTCAGCGCCGATACCTCCTCGGCGTGTCGCCGCTTCTCCGAGGCCCGCCGGGAGTCCTTCTCTTGAATCTGGGCCTTGAGGGCCCGGATCTCGGACTGTGCCGCGGCGAGCTCCCCCTCGGCCTTCACCTTGGCCTCGGCGGAAGCGCGGGCCTCAGCTGTCCTCTCCTCCAGCTGTGCCCGCGCCTGGGCACTCGAGGTTACGAGCCCACCGACTAAAGGCTCGATGTCGGGCACCACCGAAGTGCCCTCGCCCGAGCCGTCTGACTCCCTCTCGGCCTCCAGGAGCTGGAGTCGGAGCTGCTCCTGATGGTGCATCAGGACGCTACCTGTCACCGCAGCCTGCGAGCCGAAAGCAAACAGTGATCAGAGAAAAAGGAAGACCAAGAGGAAGCTAAGGAAAGCTCGACTGAAGCACCTTCAAGCTTATTACCTGGACAGACAACCGAGCGCTCATCGCCCCAGGTCGATGACCGAATGGCGCTTCAGCCCTTCAAAGGCCGAATGGAGAGTAAGACTGCGGAGCAGACGGAGGCACGTCTGCGAGTCTTCCATACTCTCGTCCTCGTAAATCCCCGGTTCGGGGCGCCACCACTTGCGCTGCGCCCGGGGCGCCTGTGACTCGGCGCCTTCGTCGCCGACCCCAGCCGCCACAGCCGAAGCGGAATCGCCCCTCGGCGCTTCAGGAGACGCCAGCCTCGCGGCCCTTCGGGCCTCGGCACTCCTCCTGATCAGCGGAGCCTCCTCCGCGTCTACGGCCCCTTCCGACCGGGGGCGCTTCGACGCTCGGCCGCCCCTTCGAGCGGCGAATTTCGACTTTTGCTCTCTCTCGAGAGCGGCAGCAGCAGCACGACCCTCAGAAGAGGCCGCAGTCCTTGGGACCCCGCCTCGGGTCCTCGGAGCCCCAGCGCCTCGGCCGGGCCTGCCTGCCGCCTGCGGGGCCAGTGCCCGGCCCGGACCGCGCTGGTCGGATATCCGGTCGAGGAGGGCGTCGAGATCGGCCATTGCTGCAAGAAAGAAAAGCCTGTCAGAAACAGAACAGTGAACAAGTACAAACTCAGAGCCGACTTACCCTCGGCCGAAACTTCATTAGCATCCTCAGCCGGAAGAGCTTCGGCCAGAGGAGCGGCGGCCCTTCCTCCGCGGCCCCGCGGAGTCTCCCCGGGAGGAAGATAGGGGAAGGCCCGCACCGGATCGGACCGGGGATCCGGCCATACCCCGGCGGTCACCAGACGCTCCGACGCGCTGAGAAGCCCCCAGACATTGTACGGGGCCATCATCTGGATACGACCCACGAGGATGCTCTGGACCTGGGTGAGGATAGGAGGATCCGAGAGGCCTGCAGCCAGCGGCGCCCATTCAGTAGGGAAGGGCCACACGCTCTCCTCCTTCTCCGGCAGGGAGACGAAGACAAACTTCCTCTTCCAGCCATGGATAGACGAAGGCTTCCCGGAGAATACGCTTCGCCCGACCCGAGGGACGAAGCAGTACCACTCGGACTTCCCCTGCCTTTGAATTTTGAATAGGCAGCGGAAGACATTGATGGAAGGGCGGATCTTTACATGAGCGAAGACGCTCAAGAAACCGTACACGGTGCGCCAGGAGTTGGGAAAAAGCTGAGACGGAGCTAGCCCGTAGAAACTGAGAAGGTTGATGACGAAGGTGGGGAGTGGAAGACGGAAGCCCGCTGTAGACACCGATTTTGGACCACCCTTTTGGTCATGAACCCTGCCCATCAGTAGCCCTTCATCACTAAAATCCCCTCATTTCAGCCATCTCAGCCCACTACCGGCTAGGCCCATTAACCAAATCCCGACCCTAGACACCTTCTTCGTGGAAGGCCAGCCAGTCCGCCTTCCACCCCCTTCGAAGGCCACCCCTCGCCTTCCACCACCTTCGAAGGCCACCCCCCGCCTTCTACTCCCTTCGAAGGCCAACCACCTTGCCGTCCACCTTTTGGCCACCTTTTTCACCTTTTCTTAGAAGGCCAACCCCTTGCCTTCCACCGCCTTCGAAGGCCACCCCCCGCCTTCTACCCCCTTCGAAGGCCAACCACCTGGCCGTCCACCTTTTGGCCACTTTTTCTTCACCTTTTCGTAGAAGGCCAACCCCTTGCCTTCCACCGCCTTCGAAGGCCACCCCTTGCCTTCCACCTCCTTCGAAGGCCACCCCTCGCCTTCCACTCCCCTCGAAGGCCAGCCGGGTCGCCTTCCACCGCAAGAGTGGAAGGCATGTCACCTGGCCGTCCACTCCTTTTGACCCCGTCTTCCCCATGATCTCCTCTACTCTCCGCCCTCATCCCCCACTACTCCGACCACTCCCCACTCCGTCGACTGCCGCGGCCACTACCGCCAACCCTTGACCACTCCCCATTGGTTGAAGGGGGATTTACGGGGATTTAGACCCCTGATTTCTCCCTTTTTTCCTTCGCCTATTTAAACCCTCCACATCCTCTCGAGCGGGGGTTAAGAAGGAAGAAAAGGGGGGGGACAAGAGGAAGGATTTTTTGTTAAGAGGAATTTTGGAGAGGCAGAGAGGGACTTTCTGGTGAGAGGCTCGAGGAGACCTCAAGGAGGAAGGCTCAGGCTACATCTGGAAACGGGCTTGCCTTTCTAACTTCTCCCTTTTATTTTTTTTTACTCATTCTCTTACATTAGTAATATCATTCATTCTCCACACACGCCACTCCTCTTCACTTGCATGCATGTACACATAGGATGACTTAGCCATCCGTACTCCCACAGAGGTTTTTAAAAAAAAAACGGGAGGTGGGTGGCCATAACATATGGTCACCTTCCCTCCCCACCACCCATCCGGTGCGTTTCCCACTGATTTTAGTTAGTTTTTACACCTTTCTGAATAGATTTTGCACTCTACAGTTCTAATCGGGTTCGTCTTTGCTTGGTCTTTTTCTTTTCAGGGATCCTTACCACCTACACGCGTACAGAATTTCGGGCTCTCTTCCTTTGGCCGGCCGGAGGAAGAGAAGGAGGAATCGACATCTCCCGCTCTCACAAAACGCGATCATCTTCTACATTCCTGCGGAGCACAGGAACCGAAAGGTAATGCTCCTGGCGATCACACCCTCATTTCTAACCCCTCCTCTTTGAATCGCCACAGTGCTAAGACGTACGGAGAAACCCCCAACGCCGAGGCCCCGCGGGCGCTGCACAGCCGCGGAGGAGGACGTTCCGGGCGCCTACACCCGCCTCGAAGCTATCAACGTAAATAGAGAAGGAACCCGGGCGGAAAGTGTTAGCCCGGGTGGCGGAGTCAGGCCGAAGGACCGTCATCCAAGAAGGGAGCTGGAAGTAAGAGACAAGGCGCGTAACCTCTGCGTCCGAAAGGGCGCAGGATGCTTCCGAAGCCATGTCAGGACGACGGCGTCCCGAAGTGGAAGCCTGGCCTGGGTTCCGGACCTCTTCGGCGTACTCGGCCCCGGAGGTCTCGGCCCCGGAAACCTCGGCTCCGGAAGCCTCGGACCCCTCAGTCCCGGAGACCTCGGACTCTTCAGACATCGCTGAGGCAGAAGAGTCTGAGGTGAGGGGATCTGACAGGAGAGATCGCAGAGAGTGGGAAGGAGTATACTCCTCGTCCGAAGGAGTAATCTCACTGGAAGAATCCCGGACCATAAGGCCACGAAGGGAAGGAGGAAAGCTAGGGCTTACTCGCAGGAAGGGGGAGGAAGTCTCTCCTGAGCCGAGTGCGGCTCCTCAAACCTCCCAGCTCCACCAGCGATGCGCTCCGAGGAATGGAGACCTTCCCACGGTGGCCGGCGAGCTCGGACGAAGCCTTCAGGAAGCTAGCTTTCCGCTGGAGAAGGAAGAAGAGCTTGGATGGTTGCAGAGGAAACGCAGGCGCAGCAGCAGGAAGAAGAACAGTGCCCTGCTGAGGGCTTGTATATATAGAGCCCACTCGGAGCGCCTCCCGCTGAAGCCAACGGCCGAGATCGTCCCGCTCGTCCCCTCGCCCCGCTCAGATGCACGCCACGTGCGCTGTCCATCGGCAATGATGACGGACCGGCTCCGGGACTTGCAGCGAAGCAATCAACGGCCGAGGGCGCTCCGACCCTTCGGCTGGCCGCCCGGATACGCGCCGCGTGTCCCGATCCGCGCGCTGAAGATGAAAAGGGCGGCAATCCGAGTGAAGCCTCGGGCAGAGAGCCGAGGCGATCCGCGACCAGAGAGCGGTCAGGATCCTTTTGTGTTTTCGACGGAGCGACCGGATGCGCGACGCGTGTCCCGTGCTTCCTCGCGAGGCGACGCGCCATCCCGTCCATTTAATGGAGCCTGACACGAGTCAGAGGGCTCTGCCCTTCGGCCTCTTGGCTCCGAGCCTTCGTCGCCACTCCGAGCGGGGACGAAGCAACCGCGTAGCCCTCGGCCGACCGAGGGCCCCCTCTTCCCAGTAAAAAGAGAACAGAGCTTCGGGTAAGACACCTGTTATGATGTTCTTTTGGCAGCTTCGGGCTTTACTCTCGCCATCTCAGAGCTGAGGAAGACAAGAGTGGGGGGCTATGTGATGAGGCAGAATCCGATTCGGCCCATTAGAGCAGGCCGAAACCCCATTCAGCCCAACAGCAGCAGTATCAGGCCCTCCGGGAGCCTCCAGCCCATCAGCGGCCCAGCAGCCCTCGGCCCCCCAAGCGGCACCGGCGCTCCCGGCCCAATAGGCTTCGGCCCGTCAGCGGCCCATCAGCCTAAGGCCCGGCAACAGCACGGCAGCCCAAGGCCCAGCAGGCTTCGGCCCCTCAGCGGCCCAACCCCCTTCGGCCCGATAGCCGAGTCCGGCCCACTCTGGTGGCGGATCCGGCACTATGGCGGTTTACCAGTAAGCCCAAACATAGTCCTATATCGGCTACCACCGTTAACCAACCTCTATCCTCTGCTATAAATACACCGCTATTTATTGCCAAAGGTATGCAACTCTTTGCCTCCGAGACCCTTAAGGACTACGGTCCGAATAGCATTAAAGCTACTTCTTGCCTTCTGAATCGAATCATCTTCAGAAGCTAACTTGATCGTCGGAGGGGGTTCCTAAGGGCCAGAGCCCGGGACTCCTGCTGACCGGTTTCTTCTTCTTTCCCTCCTGCAGGAGCTCGGTTCGAATCATCGCCGACCTTCCCGAGTCGGTCTCGGCCGCCGACCTCGGATTCCTCTCCCTGGTCTCGACGCCGTGCGCCGGCTGCCCCGCAACGGGAGACTCGGCCCCGCGCTGTCCCCTCGTCCGACAAAAAGGGCTTTTGGGCTCACTATCCAAGAGCAAGCCGAGTCCGAGACCCTTCCGGCCTCAGATTGTCGGCTTCGGTTTCATTGCCTGACGGCAATACAGCCAGAAAGAGCTTCATCTACGCCGCCCCTTCGCCCGCCGAAGGAGCCTCGGCCCCGACTTCCCGGAGACGAGCCTGCACCGACCGAAGCGCCCTTCGGCCTTCGGACCCTCGTCTTCGCCTCCGCCTCCTCGGCCTTCCGGATCCCCGTCAGGCCTCAATAACACCGATCCGAACCGGCTTCGGATCCATTTCTTCGGGTTCCAGCCTCGGAATCCGGTCGTGATAGATCCGGTCTACATCATCATTGATCTTATAGAAGATCTCATAATCTTTAAGAGCTGTCTTTTTAAATGATTGTCATCTCTTTTCATGGTCTGCCTCTCGTCACTCAACCAAAGTCATTTGTTGGTTGCTTGTTGTGTAGGGGAATGGCATTTTCGGCAGTGAAGTTCGCATAGAGCTTTAGATTCTTATTGGCCTACTCAATTTCTGTTTGGTAGGCAGATTTGGATTTGGGCCTAGCTAACTCTTATTTAGACCTTTAATGCTGACTATGTATTGCCTGATATAGTCATCAAGAGGCAGGGTAGATAGTCCAAGAAACTAAAGTCTGACATTCCTTTCTATAACATCAATGTAAAGGATTATTCTCTTAGCTGACCCAAGGAAGACATCTTGAAAGAGAGGGTATACGTATCTATCGACCACAGCTATAGCTGACTCTTGCTGCTTAGATTTCTTTGGGAGAAGCAATAGATAGTTGTTTAAGCTGCTTCCTCTTCTTCTTGGTGAAGACCAGAGAAATGGGTTCATCATACTCTAAGTTTGGCTTTAGCTTGGTTAGAGCACCCCTCTTCTTAAAAGAAAAAGGATGAGAAGAACTTAATCATGAGCATAGACCAATATTTGAGAGGTCAAAGCAGAAATCTCAGAGGAAAGATCACCTTGACCTTATGTGAGCTTGTGGTTTAGAATATGAGATGAGATCTGAAGTTGTAGTGCTATATTAGTCAAGTGACTTAATGTAGAACTCCTCACTGATAGATCTTTCTTGTTTGGTCTCACGCATCACTTTCTTATATAAAAAGATCAACTAGATGAGGTACCATGGAGGACATACAGTTAGAGTAGTCTTACATCGAAAAAAGGACAAAATCTAAAAGTATTTAGAAGATGGTGCCTACTCCACTCATTGTCTTAAGGTTTTGAGTTGGATGACCTAATAACTTCAACATGATATCAGAGCCCATAGTTATGAACTGGACCGCGCACCCTGTATTTTAATCCACGTGACAGAGCTTAAAATCAACCTGCACGTGAGGGGCGTGTTAGAGTAATCTTACATCGAAAAAATGATAAAATCTAAAAGTGTTTAGAAGATGGTGCCTACTCCACTCGTTGCCTTAAGGTTTTGAGTTAGATGGCCCAATAACTTCAACATACATTTGCTAATGTGTCTGAGTATGAGATATAGGTAGAGTTCGATATTAGTTCAAACTCTTCCCAACATTGATTGTGGATGAGGTTGGCTTGGACTTAGACTAAGAGGAATCTCTCTTATGGTAAACAGAGGAGCCTAAGGCACTTTATAGATATATAGGTATTTGAGAAGAGATTCATACTCCTCCTCTCTCTCTTAGTCTTCCCCTTCTCCCTTCCTCTCTCTTCTTGGAGTACCACCTTGAGGCCCCAAGAATATGCTACGTGAAAATTAGAAGGGGACTCTAGTAGTCTTCCCACCTCAAGGAGGATGATTCTTAGCTTCTACTTCTGGACCAAGGATTTCCTCTCTCGTGAAGAACACGATATTTTTCTTGTCCTCATAATACCAACAAAAAAAGAAAAAAAACTCTAAAACTGCTGCCCAGGACCACGTTAGTTCACATTCTTCGCCAAGAATGCACGGAGTAGTATAATCCACGTCAGATTAATTCCTTGCCCAGGATGCAACAACTACTTTTCCTCTTTGTGTCTTGCATACTTCTCTTTAATTTCTTATCTTTTAAAAGAGAACACATGTATTAACCTTTTCCTGATCTTTGTTTATCTCTAACCTTAAAATTAACGCTAAGACAAAATCAAAATCTGATGCATTTTTATATACATTTTTACTAGATAAGAAAATATTAGATAAAACTGCATTTTTATATACATTTTTATGTTGTATCTCCTATTTTTCAATATTTCAAAAGATTACACGCTCGGTCAATATATTTGATAACAAATTAAATTACAAACTTTGTTAGTAAAAATATCAGATAAATCTGCATATCTATGTAAGCTTTTACTGTCATATCTTCTAATTTTTAAATATTTCAAAAGGTGACATACTTAACAAATTAGATGTAAACCATGTTCCCATGTTAGTGGGAGTACACCCTTTCTTCATTTCTTTACTAAACAAATAAGAGACGAGCATATATCACACTAATGTTTATAACTAGAGCACGATAACAAATTTATGGTGCTACAAAGTAAACAAAATAGGTCTATTACAAATGAGTTTGATATTGCGTACTCCTATTCACATGGGACCAGAAATAAATGGATCATTTTATCTATGTAAATGAAGAATCATCTTTCTACTTATGCACTCATAGAGGGGCACACATGAATTAAAAAACTAAATCTAGGGAATCTCATCTTGCCAGGGACGGCGAGCAGAGCTAGTGGCAATAGGGGATAGTACTGTGCAAATGGGTTGGATTTGATGCGGACCCAAAATAGCTTTGTGACTGCATTTAACGATCTTATAAATTAGTGATAGGACGAATAATCGAATTCTTAATGTACTATATATATATTTGATCACAAAAAAATTATCAGTTATCTTCTGTACACGTCAAGTAAGAAAGGCTACTCAACACCTAACCTGTAAACTAAAGATCAATCAAATAATTGAGTTGAGTAATGCTTGCCGCATCTTTGTCAGTGCAAATGAGTTGACTTGGATTGAGTCTTCCAATAACTGTCTGCCACTTAGAGAGTTTATGTGGAAATTATCCCTACCAATAAATATTTGCCAACATCAGTCATGGTCAGTGCACATAGAGTGTCCGATTTAAATAAAAAATAAAAAATATATATGTCAGATTATTTTTTCGAGACCATAGACTGTCCTCTGTAGAGAATGATCAGGCTCTCGAGAACATAATCACATTCTCATAAGCATGATATTCTAAGAATTTATCTAAAGCACCATGCTATCGAGAGGATGATCGTGCTCTCAAGAGCATCATGCGACTTTCGAAAATTGGGATGTCGCCGAGAGCATGAGAAATCTCTTGAAAAAATAGTCTAAGTAATTCTTTTATTCCTTTTATATCTGACACTTCTATGTATGCTAATGTACAAACGATGTCGATGAACATTTAATAAGAGAGATAATTCTCACGTAAATTCTTCAAATACTGAAAAGACATAGGGGACTTAATCGATAGAATAGAGATCTTCTAAGTCTAGATTTGGACTGAACTCAATTAATAAAGAGAGAAAAATGTTTCAAAAAATCTCTTTATATGGTGTTTTTTTCGTTCCAGAAGAAATTATTTTACAAAAGACTCTTTCTTTTCTTTTCCTTTCTGAGTTCAGTCCAATCCAATACTGAGAAGAACTGCACTACCATCCATATAACCCTATTTAGACCAGTAACTGTATGGCAAACGTTATTGAGTTACCATTTGCATCGGTAAGTGGTGGTGGCGATCGTAAGTTTGTAACTGCCAGGGCCGGTAGGCCGGCGGCGAATGATTGGTGCGGTTGGGGCTGAGGCTAGGCAATGGGTGGTGGCAGCTAGTGCCGACCACTGGCGAGAGGCGATAATGGCGGTGGCGGCAAGGACGTTCTAAATTGCCTTACCTTGGTGCCCTTTGTCAAGAAAGTAGGCATCAGCTGTTGACCACCGGGGAATGTTGCCCCGTTGGATTCCATAAACAACACACCGTACGCCCTGTGCGTCATCCTACCACCTGCTGTTTGGCGATTACAATTTTCTCAACGGAAATTAAGCCGTCGTGAAAGGTACGTTAGATGAATTGTTTAGAGTGTAGTTGTTGTCAAGCACTTAATTAATGGAGGAGAAAAAGTATTTGTTTTGTTCAGTATATATAACATAAATCTATTCTCTTTTTTTTTCGAAAGCATGATTTAGCTACAGTTTTTCATTCTAATGTATGTTTTACCAATAAATTATGATCTATTGAAAGAATCTTCACAATTTTCACAAGTTCAAGGCATGACGATTGAATGATGACTTAATCAGGTCTTTTTTAAATACATCATATGTTTCTAAAAGAAAAAAATTATTTTTATGTTAAATATCTTTAAAATCTGTATTATATTTTAGAACTATTTTTATATATTAAGAAGTAATTTAATTTTACGGTTTTTTTAAAAAGATCATTTTTTAAAAAAACTTTACAGACTTGTTTTTTTCTTAAGACCAATTTCGTTCGGAATCCAGATCAAAGTAAATATCTCAGCGGGTCAATGATCCCTGCATGCAGTTAAGATTGAAGAACAACTGCGAATTTACATCCGGTTGCGGTTGCCCGTGCATGTTGGACTTCCGGAAGGAATGAGCAGAATGGAATCTGAGGAAACGTTGGTGCAAGTACAAGGCGTGATGCTGCTCCGAAACCACGTCGAGACTTCCCGGAGCTCGCTACTGGTCCTGTCGATTTAGCGGGATCGTCACCTCAATGGCATCGTCGATCGATTCGGCTGGATGATCACTTCATGGCATCGTTGATCATGACCAGGGCCATCACCAAGGCTTGGTCCATCCCCGGCCGGACCGTCATGCTGAGAACATCTTTTCCCAGTAGCTCCCCGCGTGTGCCGGCGCCGTAGCACTTTCTGTGGACCTGCCGAAAACCCACGTTGTTCTCTTCGTTAATGAAGAATTGGTATGGAGCAAAGTACTAATCGGACGATTTGCATAGCAATTTGTCTCAAGGTCAATAGTGTAGGTGGACTTTGGTTTGTAGATTACGCACCTCGGCTACCGGCAGGGTGCCGGCGGGTCCGGCGAAGATCCGAGACCCTTCGTTGTGGCGTGACCAGCTCATCCGGTAGGCGGGGACACTGGTTTCCTCCTGCTGTTGCGACACCAGCGACACGGTGCAGCTTGGGTTACCAAGGGCCTTTGTTACCCTGAAGAGCGGCCTCTGCTGGCTACCCGGCAGCCGTGATAGGACATCGCGATCGCCCTCGTAAACCTCCCATCTGTGCGTGATGCTAAGCTTCTGCATTCCAAGAAGGTGGGAAACCAAACATGGGTTATCTAGCTAGGCTCTTTAGCGGATACACAAGCTTGCGTTCATTCTACGTTCGAGTGCTGATTGACGAGTCGCATGAGACAGCTGGTTCGTTAAATACTTCATCAGACGTAGGCCAGGGGTCGAGCATGCGTTGCTTCTCACCTTGCGGCTGCGGCGGATGGTGAGCAGGACGTTGCCGGCGCAGTCCATGAGGTGCGCCTCCTCCTTCCAGTTCTGCGCGTAGTTGTCGACCCGGAAGACCATCCTCCCGTCGGAGTCGTCGTACACGGTGTAGCCCTTGCCGTTGAACAGCAGCGACTTGCACCACACCGTCAGCCGGACGGCAGAAGGGGAGCAGAGATGGGGGAAGACTGCAACCGTGGGCGCCGAGGTGCCCTTCACGGCGCCCACGGGACGATCGCAGCGATGGCATTGACGGATCGTCGTTGTTGTCTCATAGAAAGCGCGGTCTACTCTTCTGCCCACCTGCACGGTGGCTATGGCCATGAACGGAGTTGAGAGAGAGAGAGAGAGAGAGAGAGAGAGAGAGAGGGAGAGGTGTCAAGCTGCACGGAGCTCTCTGCGCGAGCTGCGTCGTTAATACTTGAAGAACTTGCGAGCTGTGAGCGAGGACTCAAGATATAAGAGGTGGAGGAAAAGTGATTGTAGTGCGCGTGCCCTATGATGAGTTCTTCTGACCTCTATTTCTTTAAGTTATTGTTTGACAACTGAATAAACATCAACCTTTTGTTTGACAATAGAATAAACATGAAGAATAATACATGAGTTATTTTTAAATTGCTAATTTTTTTACTGGGTAAAAGGATGAAGAGAATAAATATTTTTTAATAGGAGGATGAGACATTTCACTCCTTTTTTTATTTGTGAAGAGACTTAGAATAAAAGTCACTGAATTATTCTACCTTCTGATGGAATATTCGATCTTTCAAATATTTTAGTTGCCAACCAGTATTTTAACAAGAATGTCCAAATAACTTCTTATTCCACCAACTTGTTATGCTGCCAAATAGAGGCTAAGTTTATTACATCTTACTTACAAAGACTTAAGAGTGGATTAATTTAAAAGTATCAAAATAAAATAGCAAAATTAATCTTTGGTCTATATGAATAGGATCATTTGAAATGAGGAAAAGTGAAATGTTGAAAATGAGATGAGATCTCGTAAATGCTGTAAATTTTGGGTTTAAAAGATAAGGCTTAATTAGAATATCTCATGTGGTGAAAAATAAATAAGAGATGAATGCTCCTTTTCAAAAGAAGCTACAGAGGAGGTAGGGATTGGTCAGACTTGAATGCTTACCCAGGGGAGGGGAATCATGCGGCGCTTTGACTTGGTGCGCGACGGCTGCTTCTTGCGGGCATGCAGCTGTGCACCAGCGGTTCTATAGATACTGCAGCTTCCGTCTTCTCTGCAGAACCCCGCTTGCCCTACATGGAGGGCCTAGCAGTAGGGTCTCGTACATTTGTATTTTAATTTGGAGTTTTAATTTGGAGTCTAGGTCGTCTAACAACAATATTGGATCGCACTCCAATAATAACTAGTCTTAGAATGTCATGCATAAAATAAGTTCGTCATCCATGACGCATCTCACCGAAGTTGATAATTTTTTTGTTATCTCAATTCAGCAAGTTTTTAATTCAACACAGAACACTTAAATATTATTACAACTATAATTTAAAATACATTTTAACGTAATATAACACAGAACACTTAAATATTACTAAGAGTACAAGATTGCACTCATAATTTAAAATATACGTCAATGTGATATCAGTGCAGTGATTTGGGTTGTATCCTGGTGCCCATTAGGGTGTATTTTAATTATGGCCGTAATCTTGTGCTATTAGTTGTATTTAAATGTTCTGCGCACATTGTATTAAAAATCTATTGAACTAGTAACAAACGAAAAATTACTAACTTCGGTATCTTGAGACTAGTTACTGGCGAAGTTCGGTCCAATGTTATACTGATATGGCATCTCGGGACACTTTAATTTGTTACCCACATCAATAACTCGAGCAAAAAACCACTCTCCCGGCACTCCTTCTCACGGAAACAGTAGCGGGTTACCGCTCTTCGGTCTCTCCCATCTCCCCCTCTTCCGTTCCTGGTTGCCTCCCAGCCGCCCCACCTCCCGACCCGTGACGGGTCCACCGGAACCGTCTTCGCGAGGACGGTTGAGGAGCCGTGACCCACCTCTCAGTTTTGGTGGAGGCCCAGCAGAAGAGATGGGAGAGGGAAAGACAGCGGCAGATAACACACGAAATGTATTCCGCCGACAAGTAGCAGGTTGGTTGATGCAGTTAATCCCTCAACTTTGGTCGGTTTCTCTATGGAAGATTTCCCTCTTCGAGCTGGTTCGCTTCCTCGGTCAATGGCGGATGCAGAAATTTTGTCTAGTAGAATCACTCGAACATTAAGGCAGGAGCATGATTAAGTCAGTAGGATCTTCGGCTATGTTATATAAAATCTGGATTAGTCAGTGGGGTCTTAAATTAGATTAGTAAGATTCTAGACTAGACTGTTTTGAATTAGATTATAAGTTTGACAAAATTTAATGAAGTCCCAAGACTCCACTAGATGAATACTGGATCCGTCATTGTCCTTGGCAGTTCTCTGGCACTCTTCTTATCGTGGTCCAATAGTATCCGCTGTAGCTATATATGTAGTTATCTCTACTGTAACTATACAGCTTGTGTTTTCTGCTCTGGTTCCAGCTACGACAACAGCCTGTCTGTGTTTAGTTGGCTTCTTCTCCTGGTGTTGTTTTCTCCGTCCTTTCTCGTTCCTATGTCTCTGTATGTTCGTTTGATGACCAAAGATAAAGACATGTTCAATGTCTAGAGCCCCTCAATTCAAGGTCCGTCTGGTTTCATGTAAACATGCTGCATGAAAGACTTTTTCCAGCACACTAACTTGTTTGGTATGTAATTTGAAAAATTCTAGTCAATAGAAATTTAGAAGTTTTAATTTATTCTTCTCCTCCTTTCCCCATTTTAAGCATTCACAAGTTAAGAGGGAATCTACTTACATAGTAATTGAAAATATTTTAAATATTAAATGATAAATTTTATTTCATTTTTTAGTAAATTTATTTCATTATGTTTATAAATACTAAATGATAAGTTTTATTTTTATTTTATTAATAAATATATTTTCTCAAAATATATATATTTTTCCATTTAAGTACATTTTATGTAGAACCAAATGTACCCTTAGAGGACATTGAATCATCCTTAACTATGGAACAGGGAAAATACTTTGCAACTATGGGTGTTTACTATTTAGTTCAAACTGAAAAATCAAATCAAACTAGCCAATTCAATTTGATTTAGTTAAAATTTGAATTTTCAATTTGAATTTAAACCAAACCGAGTTAAGAAATTTTTTTTGGTTTGATTTTCCTTGATAATAAACCAAGCCAACTCGAATAAACCAAACTAATTTTAAAATGCATAATGTAAGTGTTAAATTTTTGGGTTAAGTATGAGTTTATGTTAATTACAAAGTACAAAATCCCAAGTTACTTTTAGATATATGAAAAAAAAAAAGGTGTTGAGCCCTTAATCAAGAAGGATGCTTAACTATGATGGCCCATTTCAAGATCTAAATCTCTAAATATTTTTTAAATAATATTTTTGAATAATTATTTTTTAATATTGAAATAGATTATTTAATCATAGTGACCTATTTAAGGCTCAAATTGCAATTCAAACCGAACCACACCGAATTATTTCAGTTTCGTTTGTTTCGATTTCAATTTTTTATGATTTAATTTGACTTTACATTTCGATTTAGTTTGGTTTAGAAAATTTCATCTTCAAACTAAATCAAACCAAATCAAACGGTGAGTACCCCTATTTGCAGCTTAAGGTACTCATGCATTATCCATCATGCTACCTATGTGAACTGATGAAAGTTGATCCATTTTCTTAGTGAGGCAAACCATGATTTTCACTGTGTGATTAAGAAAGTATTTTAAAGATCTAATGGACTAGTGAGAATAGTGATGTAGCCGAGACTATCACGACCGGATTCCGAAGCTGGAATCCGAAGTTTTGGATCCGGAGCTGGGTCGGATCGGTATAAGTGGCCCGACGGGGATCCGAAAGGTGAGGGATGCAGAGACGCGGTGGAGGATCCGAGGCCGAGGGTCGCTCGGTCGGATGTCGGCTTGCCTCTGGAAGGTGTGGCCTAGGTCTTTCCGGCTGAAGGGCAGTCGGTGCAGATCCGAGACACCTTCGGGCGAAGAGGATCAGCCGGCGAACGGCGTCGAGACCAGAGGGAGGAGTCCGAAGTCGGTGGCCGAGACCAGACTTGGTGAGGTCGGCGAAGGTTCGAACCGAGTCCCTGCAGGAGGGAAAGAAGAAGAAACCGGTCAGTAGGAGTCCCGGGCTTCGGCCCTTAGGAACCCCCTCCGACGGTTAAGTTACCTTCTGAAGATGATTCGATTCAGAAGGCAAAGAGTAGCTTTAATGTTTTTTGGACTATGGTCCTTGAGGGTCACGGAGACATATCTTTGGCAATAAATAACGGTGTATTTATAGCGGAGGATAGAGGATGGTTAACGGTGATAGCCGATATAGGACTATGTTCCGGGCTTACTGGTAAATCGCCATAGTGCCTAGTCCTCCACCGGAGTGGGCCGGATACGGCTGTTGGGCCGAAGGGGGTTGGGCCGCTGACGGGCCGAAGCCTGCTGGGCCGAGGGCTACTGTGCCGCTTGCGGGCCGAAGGCTTTTGGGCCGCTGATGGGCCGAAGACCACTGGGCTGCCTGCTGGGCCGAGGGCTTCTATGCCGCTTACGGGCCGAAGGCTTTCGGGCCGCTGATGGGCCGAAGACCACTGGGCTGCCTGCTGGGCCGAGGGCTTCTATGTCGCTTACGGGCCGAAGGCTTTTGGGCCGCTGATGGGCCGAAGACCACTGGGCTGCCTGTTGGGCCGAGGGCTTCTATGCTGCTTACGGGCCGAATGCTTTTGGGCCGCTGATGGGCCGAAGACCACTGGGCTGCCTGCTGGGCCGAGGGCTTCTATGCCGCTTACGGGCCGAAGGCTCCCAGTGGGCTTTTGATTGCCGCTGCTGGGCTGAACGGGGTTGGGCTTGTTTTAATGGGCCAAATCGGATTCTGCCTCATCACATAGCCCCCTACTCTTGTCTTCCTCAGTTTTGAGATGGCGAGAGTATAGCCTGAAGCCTCTTTGAGAAATAACGAATAACGTAACAGGTGCTTACCCGAGGCTTTCTGTTCTTTTTTTTTTTTTTTTAAGAGGATGCCCTCGGTCGGCCGAGGGTCAGCAGTCACTTTATCCGTCTTCATTCGGGATGTAATGATGAAGGCCTTCGCTTCTAATGGCGAAGGGCCGAGCCTTCTGACTTGTGTCAGGCTCAATTAAATGGACGGGACGGGAGTCGCTTTTTCTGTCAGAACGGTCGTTTCGCGAAGAAACACAGGACACGCGTCGCGCATCTGGCCGCTCCGTAAAAAACACAAAAGGATCCAAACCGCTTTGCGGATCGCGGGTCACCTCGGCTCTCTGTCCGAGGTTCCACTCGGATTGCCGCCTCTTCCTTCCTCAGCACGCGGATCGGGACACGTGGCGGGCATCCGAGCGATCAGCCGAAGGGTCGGACCGCTTTTGGCCGCTGATCATCCTGCTTCAATTCCCGGAGTCGGTCCGTCATCATTACCGAAGGACGGTATACGTGGCGCGCATCCGAGAGAAGTGGTGATATGAGGGAGAAGATCCTGGCCGTCGGCTTCGGCGGGAAGGGGTTTCGAACTTAGCCTATAAATAGGGACCCCTCGCAGGGCACTGTTCTTCTTCCTGCTTCCTGCGCCTGCGCCTCTCTGCGACCATCCGAGCTCTCCGTCTTCTCCGGCGACGTGCAAGCCATTCGAAGGTGCCTCCGAGCTCGTTGCCTGTTGTAGGGAGCTCTCCATCGCCCGGAGATGTTGCCGGGGAAGTCTCTTTGGTTTGGGAGGCGGTATTCGATCGGGGAGATCTTTTTTCTTTGAGGGTAAGCCTCAATCTCCTTTCTTCATTACCGCGACCTCATGCCCCGCAGCTCTTCTTCGAGTGAGATCACTCCCTCAGGCGAGGAATATACTCCGTACCAGTCTCCTAAGTCTTCTTTGTCATCTCCTCTTTCTTTGGACTCTCTTGCTTCTGCCATGGCAGACGAGGCCGAAGCCTCTGGTGCCGAAGGGTTCGAGGAGGTTCACACCCCAGGCCAGGCTTCCTCCTCGGGTCGTCGTCGTCCCGAGACTGCTTCGGAAGCAGCCTGCGCCCTCACGGACGACGGGGTCAGCTACCTTGCTTCCTACTACCAACTCCCTTCCTGGATGACCCCCTATCGGCCCGGTTCGAATACCAGGGCTAACACTCCTCGCCCGGGTAGTTTTTCTATTTATGAAGAAAGCTTCCGAGCGGGCTTTCGTCTTCCTCTCTCCACCTTCGTCATTAACCTTCTATGCTTCTACAGGTTGGCCCCGTCTCAATTTTTTCCCAATTCTTGGTGCACAGTCTACACCTTCTTGGCTGTGTTTGCCCATATGAAAATCATCCCCTCGGTCAATATCTTCCGTTACCTCTTCAAAATTCAACGGCAGGGGAGATCTGAGTGGTACAGTTTTGTCCCTCGTCTCGGCCGGGGTATCTTCTCCGGGAAGCCCTCGTCCATTCATGATTGGAAGAGGAATTTCATCCTGGTTTCTCTTCCGGAGAACGAGAGGAGCGTGTGGCCCTTTCCTACTAAGTGGGCACCGCTGGCCGCAGGCCTTTCTGATCCTCCCACCCTCAATTCCGCCCAGCGCCACATCGTGGGCCTCATCGAAGCCTCGGCTCCGTATGATATCGCGGGGCTCTTCCGTGAGCCGAGGCTGCTCGTGAGTGCTGGGGCGTGGCCGGACCCGACGAGGGATCCTTTGCGGGCTTTCCCTTATCTTCCCTCCGGGGAGACTTCGCGGGAGACCGAAGGGAACGCCGAGGTCGCGCCTCCGGCCGAAGCTCCTCCGGCCGCAGAGGTTGCTGAAGCTTCGGCCGAGGGTAAGTCGGTCTTAAGTTGCGCCCTTTGCGTGTTATTAACATCTAACACTTCTTCTCCTGTTTGCAGCAATGTCTGGGATCAAGGGCCTCCTCAGCCGAATCGCCCAGCAGGGCGGCCTACCCCAGTCGTCCCGTCCGCAGGCAGCAGGAGGGGCTGGACGAGGTACTGTGGCCCCGAGCGCCCGGGCTGGGATCACGATGATAGCGGCTTCCTCTGAGGGCCGTGCTGCTGCTGCCGCTCTTGAGAGGGAGCGGAAGCACAAGTCGGCTGCCCGAAGGGGCGGTCGTCTATCGAAGCGGGGCCGGGCGGACGAGCCTGGCGAAGCAGAACCCGCCCCGACTAAAAGATCGACTGCGGCCCGAAGGGCCCCGATGCCGTCGTCCCCTGAAGCGCCGAGGGGCGATTCTCCCCCGGCCATGATGGCGGGGGCGGAGGAGCAGGAAGGTGCCGGGTCGCAGGAGCCTCGCGAGCAGGAACGCGAGCTATGGGTCCCCGACCTGGGGATCTATAAGGACAAGAGTCTGGAGGACTCGCAGACGTGCCTGCGTCTGCTTCGCGGCCTAACCCTCCCGTCGGCCCTGGAGGAGCTGAAGGACCATTCGGCCACTGAATTGGCGCTGATAAGCGCCCGATTGGCGGTCCAGGTAAGAAGCTTCTTTGTGTGCTCCAGTCTAGCATTCCCTTTAGCTTGTTTCGGGTTTGCTGACCCTTATCTGCTTTCGGCTGCAGGCCGCGGTCACTGGTAGCGTCCTGATTCGTCGTCAGGCGATCATCCGAGACCAACTCCAGGATGCCGAGAGGGCGTCGGTATCGTCGGCTTCGGGCGAGGGCCCCTCGGCGGGACGCGACTTTGAGTCCAGTGTTGACTAGCTCTTAGCTGCGAATGCCCGGATGCGGGCCCAGCTGGAGGAGCAGGCACCGGCGACTCGAGCTTCTTCCGAGGACAAGGCGAAGGCCGAATGGGAGAAGGAGAAGGTCGAGCGGGAGCTGGCGGCTGTCCGGGCCAAAAATCAGGCCCTTAAGGCCGAGATCCAGGACAAGGACGCCCGGCGGGCCTCGGATAGCCGTCGCCATGCCGAGGAACTGTCGGCCTTGAAGCTGGAGTTGGAAGCTAAGGCCGAGGAGGCTGTTGACTCGGCCGTGGCCGATTATAAGGCTTGCCCAGACTTCGCCGAGGAGATAATCCAGGCGCAGCTTCTGGCGGCCTCCTCGGTCTTCACCATTGGGTTGGCTACCGCTCAGAAGGCCTGTCCGACCGTGGACTTGTCCGGTATCGCCCTGCCAACGGACGAGGAGGGCGAAGAGCTCCTGTCCTGGTGGAAGGGACTTGCGGCTGAGAGGGCCTCAGCTTCGGCGGAAGGCGACGAGGCCGTTCCAGCTGAGGCGACTCCTGTCGAGGCCGCCCCGTCCGAAGCCGTGCAGATTGTTGATTCTCCCTCCCCATCTCCTGGCCGGAGCCCAGTTGATGTGGATGGGGGGAATACCGAGGGCTGACACGGGGGCCTGTCCCGGTTTTTGTTTTTGACTTCTTTTTTTTTGTAAGTCTGCGGCCAGATGGACGGCCGGTTTTGTACTTCCTCTGTTGTATATATATAGGAAGTATTTTTGGCTTTATCTTGGTGCTCTGAATGAACGACCGAATCTGGTTCTTCTTGAATCCGAGACCTTGTCGTCGTTTTAGTTGCGGCTCGCACGGCCGGGACCCGATGTAGGTTCGGATATGAAGTTTCAAAAGTATCGCCACCGATATGGTTTATGTGGCCGGGGCCTTTACCAATACGGTTTATACGATCTAAGGGGTTATCCTGCCGCTCCCGACACGGTTTTCATGGCCGAAGCCACTCCCGGTTCGGCTTATACGGACTTAGAAATATACCGTGCCGCTTCCCGATCCGGTACACATGGCCGAAGCCACTCTCGGTTCAGGTTACCTGCGGGCTTAGAGAGTAGAAAATCATGCAGCTCCCGATACGGTTTGCATGGCCGAAGCCACTCCCGGTACAGTTTACACGGACTTAGAGATATACCGTGCCGCTTCCCGATCCGGTACACATGGCCGAAGCCACTCTCGGTTCAGGTTACCTGCAGGCTTAGAGAACAGAAAATCATGCTGCTCCCGATACAGTTTGCATGGCCGAAGCCACTCCCGGTACGGTTTACACGGACTTAGAGATATACCGTGCCGCTTCCCGATCCGGTACACATGGCCGAAGCCACTCTCGGTTCAGGTTACCTGCAGGCTTAGAGAATAGAAAATCATGCCGCTCCCGATACGGTTTGCATGGCCGAAGCCACTCCCGGTACGGTTTACACGGACTTAGAGATATACCGTGCCGCTTCCCGATCCGGTACACATGGCCGAAGCCACTCTCGGTTCAGGTTACCTGCGGGCTTAGAGAATAGAAAATCATGCCGCTCCCGATACGGTTTGCATGGCCGAAGCCATTCCCGGTACGGTTTACACGGACTTAGAGATATACCGCGGCTTTCTGAAAAAGAGACCTTCTTTATTCATGCCTTCCGGCTAAATTCCGGGAGAAGTTACTTACATGAAGTAACGCCGAAGGCATTCCACATTCCAGGTGCGAGGGAGAGGTTGGCCCGAAAGGGTCTCCAACCGATAAGCCCCTCGTCTGATTACCTCTTTTACCCGATACGGCCCCTCCCAGTTGGGGGCAAGCTTCCCTGCGGCTTCGGCTGGCTTAGATGCATGAGCATTCCTTAGCACGAGGCTCCCGATTTCAAAGCTTCGGGGCTTCACTCGAGTGTTGTGGTACCTGGCCATGCGCTGCTGATAAGCCGCCAGCCGAACGCGAGCTTTATCTCGGGTTTCTTCTATGAGGTCGAGATGATCCTTCAAGACTTCTTCATTGGCCTCTGGATCGTAAGTAATGACTCTTGGAGAAGGAAGGCCGATTTCTACAGGAATAACGGCTTCTATCCCATAAGCCATGCGAAATGGAGTTTCGCCGGTAGGGGTTCGGCTCGTAGTCCGATATGCCCAAAGAACACTTGGTAGCTCCTCTACCCATCGGCCTTTGGCTTCGCCGAGGCGGGTTTTTAGTCCTTGCAACAGACTTCGGTTGGTGACCTCGACCTGACCGTTTGCCCGAGGGTGTGCTACCGAAGTGAACTTGTGAAGGATGCCGAAGTCGGCGCAGTTATCGCTGAACCGACGGCTATCGAACTGCTTGCCGTTGTCTGAGATGATGGCCCGGGGGATGCCGAACCGGCAGATGATGGACTTCCATACGAAGTTCCAAGCATTGCTATCGGTTATGGATGCGAGGGGTTCGGCTTCTACCCACTTGGTGAAGTAGTCTACTGCCACAATGAGGAATTTCCTTTGGCCGGTGGCGATAGGAAAAGGCCCCAGGAGGTCGATTCCCCATTGAGCGAAAGGCCAGGGGTCGGATAAAGGGGTCAGAAGGGTGGCTGACTGGTGGATGAGGGAGCTGAACATCTGGCACTGATCGCAGCGCCGCACGAGGGCTAATGCGTCCTCTCGGAGCGTCGGCCACCAGTATCCTTGCCTTAGAAGCTTATGAGCCAGGGCCCTTCCTCCCGCATGTGCTCCGCATACCTCTTCGTGCACCTCTCGTATGGCGTAGTCGGCTTCGGTTGGGCCGAGGCACCGTAATAACGGTCGGCCGAAGGACTTCTTATATAGCAGCCCGTCCAGAAGAAGGAAGTGAGATGAACGCTGCCGAACATGCTTCGCTTCCCTTGAATCGGGCGGGACTTCTCCTCGGAGGAGGAAAGCGACAAGGGGAGTCATCCAGGTCTCGGCTTCGGCCTCGGTTACTTGCATGACCTCAAGCTCACCGAGGCTTGGTTCGGCGAGTTCCTCTACTAGGATCATTCGGCCTCCTCCCCCGTCTTGGGTTGACGCCAGCCGGGAAAGGGCATCGGGTTGGGCATTCTTGGCTCTCGGGATCCGCACGATTACACAGGAATCGAATTGAGCGAGGATCTTACGAGTCACCTGGAGATAGGATGCCATTACCGCATCCTGAGCTTTGTATTCTCCGGAAACATGACTGGCGATTAGCTGAGAGTCGCTAAAAGCCTTTAGGTTCCGGACGCCGAGCTTTCTTGCGGCCTGGAGGCCGGAAATGAGGGCTTCATATTCGGCGGCGTTATTGGTGGCTGGAAAGGAGAAGCGTAGCGCGTACTCCGTAATGACCCCTTCGGGCGACGCCAGGATCCATCCGGCGCCGCTGCCTGTGGAGCATGCGGAGCCGTCTACATAGAGTTGCCACTCGTCCGCCGGTGTGCGAGCCGAAGTGTCCTCGGCTTCGGATACGTCGGCTTCCGGCTGAGGTGCCGAGGAAGCTTCGGGAGTGAGTTCGGCAATAAAGTCGGCTAGTGCCTGAGCTTTTATCGCTGCCCGAGGTACGTAGGAGATGTCGAACTCTCCTAGTTCGATCGCCCATTTCGCCAGTTTGCCGGACACCTCCGGCCGGGAGAGAATTTGCCTCAGAGGCTGGTCGGTGAGGACCTTTACCGAATGGGCAAGAAAATAAGGCCGGTGCCTCCTCGCGGACGAGACGAGGGACAAAGCCAATTTTTCTAGAGCGAGATACCGGAGTTCTGCTCCTTGAAGGGCTCGGCTGGTATAGTAGACTGGCTTCTGAATGCCGTCTTGTTCTCGGACGAGGACAGCGCTGATAGCTGTCTCGGATACCGCGAGGTAAAGGCTCAACGGCTCCCCGGGGACTGGCTTGGACATAATGGGGACTTTGGAGAGGTAGGCCTTCAGTTGGTCGAAGGCTGCCTGGCACTCATCCGTCCAGGCGAAGCTATTGGCCTTCTTCAGCAGCTTGAAGAAGGGGAAGCAGTAATCCGCCGCTCTTGACATGAAGCGGCTCAGGGCTGCGATCCTTCCGTTTAGCTTTTGTACCTCTCGGAGGTTAGCCGGAGGGTGCATCTGTATGATGGGCAAAACCTTCTCGGGGTTAGCTTCTACCCCTCGGTAAGTGACCATGTAGCCGAGGAACTTTCCGGAGGCTACCCCGAAGGCGCACTTGGTCGGGTTCAGCTTCATTTTGTATCGCCGCAGAGCGGAGAATGTCTCGGCCAAGTCAGCCAAATGTTCTGCAGCGACGCGGCTCTTGACCAACATATCGTCTATGTAGACTTCCATGTTGCGGCCGAGCTGCGGGGCGAACACTTTATTGACGAGGCGTTGATATGTCGCGCCAGCATTCTTCAGACCGAAGGGCATCCGGGTATAGCAATACAGACCAAGATCGGTCGTGAAGCTGGTTTTGCTTTCATCATCCGGATGCATTCGGATCTGGTGATAGCCTGAATAGGCGTTGAGGAAGCTCAGGAGCTCGTGGCCGGAGGTTGCATCCACCACCTGATCTATTCGAGGTAGCGGGAAGCTATCCATCGGACAGGCTTTGTTAAGGTTGGTGAAGTTCACGCACATTCGCCACTTGCCATCCTTCTTCGGCACCATCACTACGTTAGCGATCCAGTCCGGGTGATGCACCTCTCGGAGGTGCCCGGCGTCCAGCCCCTTCTGTACTTCGGCTTGGATGGCGGCTCTACTTTCCTGATTGAAGGTACTCCGCTTCTGCTTAACCGGGGGCTGGTTAGGATCGGTGTGTAGCCGGTGTTCTGCTACTTTCGGGTCGACCCTGGGCATGTCTGTTGGAGACCAGGCGAAGATGTCGAGATTCTTTTTCAAGAACTCGGTGAGCTTCTCCGCTTCGGTTTTCTCCAGGCCGGAGCTTATCATCAGGGTTCGTCCTTCGTCTCCCGGAACCGGAATGGCGACGAGTTCTTCTCCCGGGGATGCCTCGGCTGATGATTCGATCGCCAGGGACTCGGCTGCAGCCTTCCCCTTGACCGAAATCATGTAGCATTGCCGGGCTGCTTCTTGATTTCCCCTGGCCTCGCCTATTCCGTGGCTAGTATGGAATTTTAGCTTTTGATGGAAAGACGAAGGCACAGCTCCGACCCCGCCGATTAGCCTTCGGCCAAAGATGGCGTTGTAGGCTGAATCGATTTTTACAACGGCAAAATCTGTTTCTACGGTTAGTTGCCGGGGGGCAGAGCCTATGGTTACAGGGAGTCGGACAATGCCCTCCACTCGGCAGGGCGAACGGTTAAAACCGAAGAGGGGGCCCCGGTGAGGCTTCATATTAGCCTCACTCAATCCCATTTTTACAAAGCAATCGTAAAACAAGATGTTCGGGGCGCTTCCATTATCAACAAAAATACGATGTACATCATAACTGTTTATTACAGCGTTTATGACGAGGGCGTCGTCGTGAGGGACCTGAATATCAATCAGGTCCTCTGAGCCGAAAGTAATATCTTCTTGGCGAGGCCGCTTCGGCTCGACGCCGACCGTTGCTATAGTGGCAGAGCTGTGCTGCCGGCGCCTTGATCCTTCTCCCGGCCCTCCGGATATCATCATGATGGACCCAGAGCTGGGTCTTTGATGAGATGCTTCCACCGGGGCCGAGGTGATCTTTGGCGGAGGAGCAGCTTCTCTTTCCGGGGGCTGCTGTTGCCTGGCCGTCTCAGGGACGTCCCGGTTCCGCTGCTGCTGGGGCTGCTCTCGCCGAAGCTGCGGCAGTCTGCCTTCCTTGATAAGGCGGTCGATTTCCTCCCGAAGGTCGGCACTCGTCAGTCGTATGGCCGATCTCCCGATGATACTCGCAGTATTTGCCGGGATCCCTTCGGCGAAGATCCGTCTTGATGCGCTCCGGCCGCCGGATCATGCCTTTCACCTCCATGAGCATTCGGGAAGGGGGAGCGGGCAGCGGTAGGTACCGTGGCTGCGGATCCCGTCGCCTCTCTCGGTCCCACTCCTCCCTGCGATATCACTTTCAGGAGGGCTCTTGGTCTTCGGGCCGAGGGCGGACCACCTGGGAGGCAGGTGCCGAGATTGTTTCGGCTGCGCCTTTGCCTTTGGACATCATCAGGGCCTCCCGATTTATATACTTGTGGGCCCGGGCTACGAGGTCCTGGAAGGTAGGGGGATGGCGCTTCCCGATGGAACCGAGGAGCTCTTCGTCCCGACACCCGCTGATCACGGCTGAGACCACAATCGAGCTATCAAGGTTTGGGATTTGGGCGGCCTCGGTCCGAAACTTGGTAAAATATTCTTGGAGAGTTTCGGTGGGGCCTTGCCGAATGGCTAGCTGGCTGGCGGAAGTTTTACACTGCCGGGTGGCGTCATAGAACTGGTCGATAAACAGCTGGCCCAACTGGACTAGGGAGTGGATGGAGTTGGGGGCCAGTGTCTCGAACCAAGTTAGGGCAGTCTTCTCAAGGGTGAGGGGAAAAAGGCGGCAGCGGACTGCCTCGGCGACCCCTCGGACCGAGAGGTATGTGTTGAATCTCTGGAAATGACAGACCGGATCTGTCATCCCGTCGTAGAGAGGGCCCTTTGGCTACTTGAAATTGGGAGGTACCTTGGTAGCCAGGAGCTCTGGCGTGAACGGGATTTGCTCCAAGATGTTGCTAGCAAGGGGCGCCTCGTACGGCCGAGACACCATCTGCTGCATTTCCTTCCGCATCGCTGTCAGCCGTCGGTCCAGGGCCGGGGCAGTTGAGGTGGCGACTGATTGTCCTCCGGTTTTGGCCGGGCGGAACTCCAACGAAGCATAGCCTTACTCTGTTATGTGGTCGGCGCGAGGGGCTCGGGCAGGTAGCGCCGAGGGCTCGCTGCGCGCCGTAGCGGTTTCGTCGGAGGAAACCAGTGTGGGCGCTAGCCGGAACCTTGCATCTTGGACAGGGTAGAGTGGGGGGAGCGGTGCTTGCTGGGGAAGCTGTCCCAGCAATCCCATGCTCTAGGCGATGGCGGACACCATCTCCTAAAGAGGCGCGAGGGAGGTGACGGCAGCGGCTAGTGTCGCCATCTGTTGCTGGAGCACTCCCAGCCGATCTTCTGCAGCGAGGGACTCTGGTATGACGGGCAGAGCCGCGCTCGGTGGAGCAGAAGGGGCGCCTTCGGAGGGCAGCAGCTGCGCTGAGGCTTCCCGTGTCTCTGCTTCGCTCTGTCCGGATCGTCTGGTCACAGGTCGTTGAGACATGACTTGTTTGTTTCCCACAGACGGCGCCACGTGATGTAGCCGAGGCTATCACGACCGGATTCCGAAGCTGGAATCCGAAGTTTTGGATCCGGAGCTGGGTCGGATCGGTATAAGTGGCCCGACGGGGATCAGGAAGGTGAGGGATGCAGAGACGCGGTGGAGGATCCGAGGACGAGGGTCGCTCGGTCGGATGTCGGCTTGCCTCCGGAAGGTGTGGCCTAGGTCTTTCCGGCTGAAGGGCAGTCGGTGCGGATCCGAGACACCTTCGGGCGAAGAAGATCAGCCGGTGAACGGCGTCGAGACCAGAGGGAGGAGTCCGAAGTCGGCGGCCGAGACCAGACTTGGTGAGGTCGGCGAAGGTTAGAACCGAGTCCCTGCAGGAGGGAAAGAAGAAGAAACCGGTCAGTAGGAGTCCCGGGCTTCGGCCCTTAGGAACCCCCTTCCGACGGTTAAGTTAGCTTCTGAAGATGATTCGATTTAGAAGGCAAAGAGTAGCTTTAATGCTTTTTGGACTATGGTCCTTGAGGGTCATGGAGACATACCTTTGGCAATAAATAGCGGTGTATTTATAGCGGAGGATAGAGGATGGTTAACGGTGATAGCCGATATAAGACTATGTTCCGGGCTTACTGGTAAACCACCATAGTGCCTAGTCCTCCACCGGAGTGGGCCGGATACGACTGTTGGGCCGAAGGGGGTTGGGCCGCTGACGGGCCGAAGCCTGTTGGGCCGAGGGCTATTGTGCCGCTTGCGGGCCGAAGGCTTTTGGGCCGCTGATGGGCCGAAGACCACTGGGCTGCCTGCTGGGCCGAGGGCTTCTATGCCGCTTACGGGCCGAAGGCTTTCGGGCCGCTGATGGGCCGAAGACCACTGGACTGCCTACTGGGCCGAGGGCTTCTATGCCGCTTACGGGCCGAAGGCTTTTGGGCCGCTGATGGGCCGAAGACCACTGGGCTGCCTGCTGGGTCGAGGGCTTCTATGCCGCTTACGGGCCGAAGGCTTTTGAGCCGCTGATGGGCCGAAGACCACTGGACTGCCTGCTGGGCCGAGAGCTTCTATGCCGCTTACGGGCCGAAGGCTCCCAGTGGACTTTTGATTGCCGTTGTTAGGCTGAACGGGGTTGGGCTTATTTTAATGGACCGAATCAGATTCTGCCTCATCAAATAGCATTATGAATAGAACAGGAGTACAAGTAAGAATGACACTACGAATAGAACAGGATCGAGTACACTATATAATATTCTACATGAAAATGTAGACCAACTATGTTCCCCGATGGATCAAACTTAACCCATAAGGGAGTAGTATTTCACATTGTTGGAATCCATTCATGTAAATTTTGACATTAGAGATACAACGGCAAATTGGACTAGTCATGTAGCCAGACCTCAAGTCAGCACAGTAGGCCGCAACAAATAGTACAAGACAAGAGTAATATTTGTTGTACGGCTGTCAATATAAAAAGGTTAAGTTGGAATGAGTCATCTATATATTTTTTTATTATTTGGAGAGTTCACATGCGGCTCTTTTTTCGTTCAATGTGTTTTGACGTTATCTTTAAGTCAACTCCATGAGGAGAATTGAATTAGAAAATAATAAAAAAGTTTGTTCGTAAGATTATTTTTTGCAAGTATTAGGACATTTCACGAGAACTTCCTGATATCTTAAGATGATGCTCTCGAGAGTTTTAAAATATTTTAAAAAATAATTTAACAAGTAAAATTGGTAATTATTTATTGTAATCTATCCTCCTCATGTGTTAACCTGCCGAGTCATGTGAGCTTTATAGATAACAAAAAAAAGTAGAAGACTCGTTCCAGTTCAGTCTTTCTGCACTGACAACACTACAGCAAGCGTTACTCATCTGGCGACGACGAAAATACAACGGCCATGACATGACTGTTAGAAATTGCAGTGCATTAAATGCGCTGCAAGCACTATTTCAGCACCGTGTTTTAAACTTTCTCTAATTGGACGAATACGTCTGTTGGGAGAAATGGGAATGCGCCTGTCACGTACGGATGCGTCTTTCCAATTAATGACTGTTGCTTTGGTTTGAAAACGCATTATTTTAGACGGACATCTTAGCACTATAAATTGACCACTGTGGGTGGTCGTTCTGCACACTTTTTGCAACACGTTCAAGTTCTTCTTTTCTTTTATTCTTGCTTCTCACATCTTCTTTTTGTTGAGTATTTAAGAACAAGATCGAGATTTGTAAAGTTCTCCTTGAAGACGTGCTAACGGGAGAGAAGGGATCGCCTATCTGAGAGTCGTCGTATCTCTAGGAGGTCGTTGCCGTAAGAATCGCACGTCGGGAGGCAATGAAACTCTTAGTTCTAACGACTACGCGCTTCGACCCAACAGACTATGTTTCTAACTTTATTTTTTTACTAATTATTGATTGTGATTATTTTATTTTCAACAGTACCAGATCAACAATGACACATGGCAAAAACTCAACCAATTGATGGACTGGATCCAGTCGATCAAGAAGGGTAGAAAATCCATGGTCTCTCGCATGGTAGAAAAAGTGCCACCTGAGAGTAGTGTGCACTCGAATTAGTAGCGATTCCCTTTTTCTAAATTTTAACGTATACAGATAATCATCGGATCAAATTTATGACTACAGTAACATATAACATTTTTTACGGACCTGTTAATTTTTTAAAAGAATACTCTTTATTTTTTATTCTTTATTCTCCGATCAAAAAATAAATGATACAAATAACTTCCATCAAGATATGTTGCAAGAGATTATAAATAAATGCTGTGATTCGAAAGGTTAGTTTTTTTTTAAAAAACTACTAGTACACTAGTACATGGCCTATACACCAGTAGAGAGAACAATGGATCGAATCCCACAAACCTCCATCTCCCAAAAGAAGAAAATAAAATGCACCCTAAAGTCGCTCAAAAGAGCGAAAATACCGTCAGAGACGTAATGTCTGTTCATCACGAGCGAGATCGAACCCCCATCCTCCCTAATTAAGGAGGGGGGGGGGGGTGTCTACTGCTCCACTGGAGCGGGACCAAAGGATTAGTTCTTATGCACAACAAATAGTAGGCGACGATGTCTAAAGCTTCCTGTGTGTATCTACAATAAACTAAAAATATACCTTTGTGTCAAGCTCAAAGAAGCTTTAAGGCTAAAAACTGATACGTGCATGAGAAGAAAGTAAAGATGATGAGTAGGGAAGTCAAAAATTGGTCTACATACGATAACATGACCCATTGGATCCAGTTATCTCGGGCCTGAGGGTACCCGTGAACCCAATAATCGACTCATTCTTTATTGTTAACAGAAATTTTTGGTAAAATTTTGTGATTGGGACTACAATCTGGTCCATTTGCCAACTCCAAAGAACTTTCAGATTTTTTTGAAGAAAAACTCTTCAAGATCCATTTGAAACAAAAATTAGATTCAAAATCAAAACTGGTTATCCACTTTTTTTTTTAACGAATAATGCTTGCGAATTTATTTGGATTGCAATATTTGAGGTACTGCTGTTCGATTACTTAGAGGACAGCAGCACATCAGATGCATATTTTGTTCTTCTGCTTTTGACAAAAAGTAAAATTGTGGAAGTAGAGGTGCATATATATCATCCGATCTTTGCTCTTATAGTCACGAAAATAAAAAAGGGAAATATGCATAGCTGCAATGCCCGAATTACAACAAGTATTATTCTTTTCTTAAAAAAAGATATTGGGACAACTTTTGGATCTAAGAATACCGATTTTAGGTTTGAGTCTACATGTATTCGGATTCTACGGTAAGTGTACAATTAAATATCCAAAGACCAAACTTCTAAAGCCGTCACAAAATTTGTTGGCACTGAACTGAGACACTGAACTGAAGACCATGATAAGAAGTGTGTTAAAGGGCAAAACTTTGAGCGAGTCCCAAATAGGTCGTATTGCGATGGAGATGATAAAGGGCCAAGATCAACTCAAGAATAGGTGAGAGTAGAAAAATAAAAACCAAAGTCCAAAATCATCACTCTGAGTGCTACATCGTTGTTTATTATTTTTTAGTGGTTGATGTAGCCGAAGCTATCACGACCGGATTCCGAGGCTGGAATCCGAAGAAGTTGATCCAAAGCCGGTTCAGATCGGTGTTATCGAGGCCCGACGGGGATCCGGAAGGCCGAGGAGGTGGAGGCGAAGACGAGGGTCCGAAGGCCGAAGGGCGCTTCGGTCGGTGCAGGCTCGTCTCCGGGAAGTCGGGGCCGAGGCTCCTTCGGCGGGCGAAGGGGCGGCGCGGATGAAGCTCCTTCTGGCTGTATTGCCGACAGGCGATGAAGCCGAAGCCGACGGTCTGAGGCCAGAAGGGTCTCGGACTTGTCTTGCTCTTGAATAGTGAGCCCAAAAGCCCTTTTTGTCGGACGAGGGGACAGCGCGGGGCCGAGTCTCCTGTCGCGGGGCAGCCGTCGCACGGCGTCGAGACCAGGGAGAGGAGTCCGAGGTCGGCGGCCGAGACCGACTCGGGAAGGTCGGCGATGATTCGAACCGAGCTCCTGCAGGAGGGAAAGAAGAAGAAACCGGTCAGCAGGAGTCCCGGGCTCTAGCCCTTAGGAACCCCCTCCGACGGTCAAGTTAGCTTCTGAAGATGATTCGATTCAGAAGGCAAAAAGTAGCTTTAATGCTAATTGGACCGTAGTCCTTAAGGGTCTCGGAGGCTCAAGAATTGCATACCTTTGGCAATAAATAGCGGTGTATTTATAGCAGAGGATAGAGGTTGGTTAACGGTGGTAGCCGATATAGGACTATGTTTGGGCTTACTGGTAAACCGCCATAGTGCCTGATCCGCCACCGGAGTGGGCCGGACTCGGCTATCGGGCCGAAGGGGGTTGGGCCGCCGATGGGCCGAAGCCTGCTGGGCCTAGGGCTGCCGCGCTGTTCCCGGGCCGTAGGCTGATGGGCCGCTGACGGGCCGAAGCCTGTTGGGCCGGGAGCAACGGTGCCGCTTATGGGGCCGAGGGCTGCTGGGCCGTTGATGGGCTGGAGGCTCCCGGAGGGCCTGATACTGCTGTTGTTGGGCTGAACGGGGTTTGGGCCTGCTCTAATGGGCCAAATCGGATTCTGCCTCATCACATAGCCCCCCACTCTTGTCTTCCTCAGTTATGAGATGGCGAGAGTAAAATCCGAAGCCTTGTCGGAGATGCGGTTTATACGGATTTAAGAGAATACAATGTCGCTTCCCGATCGGTACAGGTTATTTGCGGACTTAGAAACATACCGTGCCGCTTCCCGAACCGGTACACATGGCCGAAGCCACTCTCGGTTCAGGTTACCTGCGGGCTTAGAAACATACCGTGCCGCTTCCCGAACCGGTACACATGGCCGAAGCCACTCTCGGTTCAGGTTACCTGCGGGCTTAGAAAACCATGCCGCGTCCTGATCCGGATTACATGGCCGAGAGCCATTCGTCGGATCGAAGGAAGCGCGGACTTTAGAACCATGCCGCGTCCTGATCCGGATTACATGGCCGAAAGCCATTCGTCGGATCGAAGGAAGCGCGGACTTTATAACCATGCCGCGTCCTGATCCGGATTACATGGCCGAGAGCCATTCGTCGGATCGAAGGAAGCGCGGACTTAAGAAAACCATGCCGCGTCCTGCTCCGGATTACATGGCCGAGAGCCATTCGTCGGATCGAAGGAAGCGCGGACTTAAGAAAACCATGCCGCGTCCTGATCCGGATTACATGGCCGAGAGCCATTCGTCTGATCGAAGGAAGCGCGGACTTTAGAATCATGCCGCGTCCTGATCCGGATTACATGGCCGAAACCATTCGTCGGATCGAAGGACCCGCAGACTTAAGAAAATCATGCCGCGTCCTGATCCGGATTACATGGCCGAGAGCCATTCGTCGGATCGAAGGAAGCGCGGACTTTATAACCATGCCGCGTCCTGATCCGGATTACATGGCCGAGAGCCATTCGTCGGATCGAAGGAAGCGCGGACTTTAGAATCATGCCGCGTCCTGATCCGGATTACATGGCCGAAACCATTCGTCGGATCGAAGGACCCGCGGACTTTATAACCATGCCGCGTCTTGATCCGGATTACATGGCCGAGAGCCATTCGTCGGATCGAAGGAAGCGCGGACTTAAGAAAACCATGCCGCGTCCTGATCCGGATTATATGGCCGAGAGCCATTCGTCGGATCGAAGGAAGCGCGGACTTAAGAAAACCATGCCGCGTCCTGATCCGGATTACATGGCCGAGAGCCATTCGTCGGATCGAAGGAAGCGCGGACTTAAGAAAACCATGCCGCGTCCTGCTCCGGATTACATGGCCGAGAGCCATTCGTCGGATCGAAGGAAGCGCGGACTTAAGAAAACCATGCCGCGTCCTGATCCGGATTACATGGCCGAGAGCCATTCGTCTGATCGAAGGAAGCGCGGACTTTAGAATCATGCCGCGTCCTGATCCGGATTACATGGCCGAAACCATTCGTCGGATCGAAGGACCCGCGGACTTAAGAAAATCATGCCGCATCCTGATCCGGATTACATGGCCGAAACCATTCGTCGGATCGAAGGACCCGCGGACTTTATAACCATGCCGCGTCCTGATCTGGATTACATGGCCGAGAGTCATTCGTCGGATTGAAGGAAGCGCGGACTTTATAACCATGCTGCGTCCTGATCCGGATTACATGGCCGAGAGCCATTCGTCGGATCGAAGGAAGCGCGGACTTAAGAAAACCATGCCGCGTCCTGATCCGGATTACATGGCCGAGAGCCATTCGTCGGATCGAAGGAAGCGCGGACTTAAGAAAACCATGCCGCGTCTTGATCCGGATTACATGGCCGAAATCATTCGTCGGATCGAAGGACCCGCGGACTTTATAACCATGCCGCGTCCTGATCCAGATTACATGGCCGAGAGCCATTCGTCGGATCGAAGGAAGCGCGGACTTTAGAATCATGCCGCGTCCTGATCCGGATTACATGGCCGAAACCATTCGTCGGATCGAAGGACCCGCGGACTTTATAACCATGCCGCGTCCTGATCCGGATTACATGGCCGAGAGCCATTCGTCGGATCGAAGGAAGCGCAGACTTTAGAATCATGCCGCGTCCTGATCCGGATTACATGGCCGAAACCATTCGTCGGATCGAAGGACCCGCGGACTTTATAACCATGCCGCGTCCTGATCCGGATTACATGGCCGAGAGCCATTCGTCGGATCGAAGGAAGCGCGGACTTAAGAAAACCATGCCGCGTCCTGATCCGGATTACATGGCCGAGAGCCATTCGTCGGATCGAAGGAAGCGCGGACTTAGAAAAAATATCATGCCGATCCGATACTAATGGCCGGAGCCGCCCTCGGATCGGGTTGACGCTATCCTTGAATGATGCCGCTCCGATCCGATACTAATGGCCGGAGCCGCCCTCGGATCGGGTTGACGCGGTCTTTGAATAATGTCGCTCTGGTTGGTGGATCAAGTCTTTCATCTCCATGAGCATTTGAGAAGGGGGAGCAGGCAAGGGCAGATGCCGCTGTTGCGGGTCCCGTCGCCTCTCTCAGTCCCATTCCTCCCTGCGATACCGCTTTCGGGAGGACTGCTGGTCTTCGGGCCGAGGGTGGACCACCTGGGGAGCAGGTACCGAGGTAGCTTCGGCTACGCCTTTACCTTTAGATATCATCAGGGCCTCCCGGTTGACATACTTGTGTGCCCGGGCTACGAGGTCCCGGAAGGTAGGGGGATGGCGTTTCCCGATGGAGCCGAGGAGCCCTTCGTCCCGACACCCGCTGATCACGGCCGAGACCGCGATCGAGCTATCAAGGTTTGGGATTTGGGCGGCCTCGGTCCGAAACCTGGTGAAATACTCCTGGAGAGTTTCGGTGGGGCCTTGCCGGATGGCTAATAGGCTGGCCGATGTCTTACACTGCCGGGTGGCATCATAGAATTGGTCGATGAACAGCTGGCCCAACTGGACTAAGGAGTGGATGGAGTTGGGGGCCAGTGCTTCGAACCAGGTCAGAGCAGTCTTCTCGAGGGTGAGGGGGAAGAGTCGGCAGCGGACTGCCTCGGTGACCCCTCGGACCGAGAGATATGCGCTGAACCTCTGGAGATGACAGACCGGATCTGTCATTCCGTTGTAGAGGGGGCCTTTCGGCAGCTTGAAATTGGGAGGCACCTTGGTAGCCAGGAGCTCCGCCGTGAACGGGGTCCGCTCCAGGATGTTACTGGCCAGAGGTGCCCCGTATGGCCGAGACACCATCTTCTGCATTTCCTTCCTCATTGCCATTAGCCGCCGGTCCAGGTCCGGGACGGTTGAGGTGGCGACTGACTGTCCACCGGTTCTGACCGGGCGGGATTCGGACGAAGCAAAGCCTTGCTTTGTCAGGCGATTGACGCGAGGGGCTCGGGCAGGTAGCGCCGAGGGCTTGCTGTGCGCTAATGCGGTTTTGTCAGGGGAAACCGGTGCGGGCGCTGGACGGAGCCTCGCATCTTGAACCGGGTAAAGTGGAGGGAGCGGTGCCGGTTGAGGAAGCTGTCCCATCAGTCCCATGCGCTGGGCGATGGCGGACACCATCTCCTGAAGAGGCGCTAGGGACGTGACGGCAGCCGCCAGCGTTGTCACCTGCTGCTGGAGTACCCCCAATCGGTCTTCCGAGCAGAGGGACTCCGGTATGGTCGGCAAAGGCAGGTTCGGCGGGGCAGAAGGAACTCCTTCGGAAGGCAGCATCTGCGCCGAGGCCTCCCGTGCCTCTGCTTCGCTCTGTCCGGACCGTCGAGTGACAGGTCGTTGAGACATGACTTGTTTGTTTGCTTCCCACAGACGGCGCCACGTGATGTAGCCGAAGCTATCACGACCGGATTCCGAGGCTGGAATCCGAAGAAGTGGATCCAAAGCCGGTTCGGATCGGTGTTATCGAGGCCCGACGGGGATCCGGAAGGCCGAGGAGGCGGAGGCGAAGACGAGGGTCCGAAGGCCGAAGGGCGCTTCGGTCGGTGCAGGCTCGTCTCCGAGAAGTCAGGGCCGAGGCTCCTTTGGCGGGCGAAGGGGCGGCGCGGATGAAGCTCCTTCTGGCTGTATTGCCGACAGGCGATGAAGCCGAAGCCGACGGTCTGAGGCCGGAAGGGTCTCGGACTCGGCTTGCTCTTGGATAGTGAGCCCAAAAGCCCTTTTTGTCGGACGAGGGGACAGCGCGGGGCCGAGTCTCCTGTCGCGGGGCAGCCGTCGCACGGCGTCGAGACCAGGGAGAGGAGTCCGAGGTCGGCGGCCGAGACCGACTCGGGAAGGTCGGCGATGATTCGAACCGAGCTCCTGCAGGAGGGAAAGAAGAAGAAACCGGTCAGCAGGAGTCCCGGGCTCTGGCCCTTAGGAACCCCCTCCGACGGTCAAGTTAGCTTCTGAAGATGATTCGATTCAGAAGGCAAAAAGTAGCTTTAATGCTAATTGGACCGTAGTCCTTAAGGGTCTCGGAGGCTCAAGAATTGCATACCTTCGGCAATAAATAGCGGTGTATTTATAGCAGAGGATAGAGGTTGGTTAACGGTGGTAGCCGATATAGGACTATGTTTGGGCTTACTGGTAAACCGCCATAGTGCCTGATCTGCCACTGGAGTGGGCCAGACTCGGCTATCGGGCCGAAGGGGATTGGGCCGTCGATGGGCCGAAGCCTGCTGGGGCTAGGGCTGCCGCGCTGTTCCCGGGCCGTAGGCTGATGGGCCGCTGAGGGGCCGAAGCCTGTTGGGCCGGGAGCAACGGTTCCGCTTATGGGGCCGAGGGCTGCTGGGCCGCTGATGGGCTGGAGGCTCCCGAAGGGCCTGATACTGCTGCTGTTGGGCTGAACGGGGTTTGGGCCTGCTCTAATGGGCCGAATCGGATTCTGCCTCATCAGTGGTGAAATGTTGTTTTCAGGGAAAAAGATTATTTCATTTGCTTCTCTAGTTTAGACTCCAAATATCGATTTGATTTTTTTTGGAAAGCATGATAAGAAAAAGACACATTTAAAACAGGAATTAGATTCATATCAGTTTAAAAGAAACTCTTGGAATCTTAGCTTTAGCATAAATAGGAAGTCTAAACTTTTAAAAGATTATTTTTGTCTACGGTAACTTTTCATCTTATTAGCTATACATAAATGTGTTGTAATTTTTATTATTCTGACTATTGAACTCATATTAATTTACCCTTATGTTGAGAAATGAGTTTCTCGTAATATCTCCTAGAATTTGAAGTCTTTCTCTGCCTTTCTACCATGATGTTTATTCTTTGTCTTCTTTTTTACTTTTCTGTCCTTATAAACTTTTAATACTAATTCCTACAATTTTCATATTTATTTTAAAGCCTCCACAATCTTTGAGTCCTTCTTAGAAGACCCTCTAGTTAGGAAGTATAAAAAGAGAAATATACTACAAATATTTGTAAAATATTCTTTGCATGTTTTGCTAGAAATGTGATACATGAAAGAAATCTTCTGTGATCATTCTTTGTTTTTTTTTATCATTACTAATTGTAGGGACTTTTAAAGAGGGTTTAAAGATTGTAAGAATTTAAAATAAATAAAAAGGTTGTAAGAATTAATACTTTGAAAGATTTTAAAGGGAAATTTTTTTTCTTTCTCTTCTCCTTTCCTCCACCACAACCGCACAAAATCAGAAATGTTGCATTATTAAAGTCATTATATTGATAGCCTTATAAAAAACACAACATTTTTTCTGCAACACAACGGCATCCGAACATTTGATAAGTCCCAACATTATTAAAGTCATTATATTGAAAGCTACATGAACAAAATGTTAGACACGCGAGCACCGAGGAAATGACACCGAAAGAGACCAAACGACGGCAGGATTACTTTATTTGTGGGAGATGAAAAGCTCTTGTTAACATCGTCCTATTGACTCTTGTGATCTTATCAGACCTTTATATACGGCCTCCGGACATATCTAAATTAAATGCGTTTTATTACATATTTTTAAAAATATATTAAATGTTTTTAATATTGAGTTTTATATAAGTGATTTTTCACCTCTATAGATTTAATTTTTCATCGTCCAATCAACAAAATCTATTGTAGTCGTACAATCAAATGATTATTGTACGGGGATCGAAATTAAAATCTCATGAGATGATATTAATCATAAGGACCAATTTGATATTTTATTATTTTTTTAATCATTTTTTAAGTACTTTTGGACATCTATTTTTTATACCTATTCAATCGTATGGCTCCGGTTGATTTTCTATATTGGATGGTAAAAATTAAAACTTCGAAGATGTAATCAACTCTAAGAGACTTATTTATATATTTAAAAATTTAAACTTTTTTTATTTTTTAAATATGAAGAAGGTGAATTTTTGTGTAGGGTTGCATCTAACTTAGATGCCCCAACGCCACAGGGCGTGTTGAATACTTTCAACTTTCACTATATATATATATAGTCCTAGGATGCATTTCGCCTAGATGTCCCCCCCCCCCCCCCCCCGAAAACTTCTCATTTTAATTTCAAAAACATTAAAAATCATTAAAATTTATAAAATATTCGAATACTTCCCTCTACATTGTTTTCCACTCTTTTGGATTCATTTTTACCGTTGGATCAATGAAATCAATCGTGCCCATCAAATTATATTCTCATTGGTTGGGATCAAAGCTAAAATCTCAAGAGATGAGATCAACTCTAAGAATTAATCTAACGATTTTTTTATTTTTTAATTATTATTTAATATTTGTAAATATTAAATTTTAATGCATATCCGATATGAAAACTCTGATTGATTGTCAAGATTAGACGGTGAAGATTAAAGACCGCGAGACGAGATCAATAATAAAAACTTATTTAAATATTTAAAAATTTATAACAAAAATATTATTTTACCATGAGGAGGATGATATTTCACAAGGAAAGAGGGTGAGGGCATGTTGAATCATTTTTCATATATATATATATATATATATATGCTTTGTTTATGATGTAGGTTGTGCATGAAAAGTTGTCCTTCCCGATTACCGTCAGGGAGAGCATACGCACAAGTATGCCAGATTTTTCATGGACATAAACTTAAACAACAACGTGCTTCACGAGCCCGCAGGTAAACATGAGAATCTGCCAGCTAACACGTCAGCGCTGACGACCTCGGTTTTTAACCTAACCAGCATTTTTGCGTTAGATGTGGCTCACCTCCGTGGACAGAAGAGAAATTCTGCGGTCCTCCGTTCTTCCACGCCATTCTCTGTGGTTTCTGGAGAAAAGGAGGAGAGGTCGGTACTCTCCTCTTTTTTTTTCTTTTTTTTTGATCAAATGGCACAGTGGTCAGATATATACAGCAGGGATCGATCTTTAAAATGTCTTTTACAATTAGAGATAATTTTACACTGATTGAAAATTCCGCCTAATTAGACGAACGATTAAGGTTCAACTATGAATCGAACTTGAGACCTCCCATTTGAAAGGTAAGAAGTGAACCAACTGCTTTAGGTAAGACAGTTGGTTCAAAGGTTCTCTCTTCTACCTGCTATTTTTTTTTTAACCCCTCGATCGTCCAAGATTAGATTGTAGAGATGCTGAATTCAAATGAGCTCAGACGTGGACAATTTCTTCTTTTTAAATATGGTCAGTGCCAGTCTCAACCCGGATGGGAGGCACAATGTATATTAAGTATTTTTTTTTTCATCTGAGATTCTTTTAACACGTTTCCCCACGTATAGGTTAATTTTAAATTCTGTCTCGTGATCACAAAAACGTGATACACAGTCCAGTTCATAATTATAAATTCTGATATAATATTAAAATTATTGAACCATCTAGTTCAAAGTTTTAACATATTGAATGAAATAGACATTATATATATTAAACATTATTTCTTTTGTCTATTTTCTGATATAAAACTATTTTAACAAGTAGGAGGTGGAACCGGCTGCTTCTACTCTTTCAGGCCTATCAAGAACGGGTGAGAGGGAGGGATTAAGGATTCTGAGGGTTCGGTCCTCTCGTCCATTGAAGTGATTCGCATCTGTTCCACTTGAAGAACCTATGAAGTCCTCTGCTCGCAGCCAGCTCATAATTACAATTGTTCGAGGACGGCTTATAGACATGAAACTTCTAAAATCATCACTGAGAATTGAAGTAAAAACTGGATTCTGAAGCATGGATGCTTGTGAGCATCCAAGTTTCCACTTCACTTATTATCTCTGTAACCCTGACCTTTTAGAGGCTGAAATCAAAAGGTTATATATTAATGCAGAGACGAGGTTCACGTGGAATCAAAAAAATTTCGCACAAAAAGAATTTTTCTAAATAACCTTTTCTGTATTTAGTCTACTCAATATGTGTACTTAGAAGATCCCCAACTCATATATTAACGAGTTTACAATCCCAACGCCACATCCTCGGTCCCCAACAGCTTGGCACAAAGTCCACCACAAATGGTTTTGTAACTTCTGCATTTGATTTTATTTTTGGCACCACACATAACACATATAGTACAAATGAGAGTCATAAATTTTACTCATGTATTTGCCATTCATTCACTTTGAAATTTATGCTATGTGTGTGGCGTCAAATGTAAAGTCAAATGTAAGAGTTACAAAACAATTTTCTCAAAAAGAATGATCATTTGCGACAAAGATTTTGTGGCGTCTAACTATGATTGAGCGTCCAATGTGGGTAACGCAACAGACATGTTTCTATTTCCGTGAGGGGGAGGTTATCAGTTCGCCCCCTCATCCGGTTGACGGGATGGATTTATCCCGTGAAATTTTCGTCAGCTGGCGAAGTATTTGTCCTTTGGATGTAACTTACGCTAAAATCTATATCTATCAAAGGATTTGGTATTCTTGGCTGTAACCATTATGCCATCATGATAAAAAAATTAAAGTTGCGCAAAAGGATGACTACCAGAGAAGACCCACACTAAGTAATGGGAACTTGGGCCCTTTTTTCTTATTGTCGCCTCAAAATATCCCCAATAGGAGCCCGTCGTCCTTTTTCGCCCAAAACCCTCTCCCCCGCACGGGATCTGTAGGTGTTCACGGTCGCCCCTCTCTCCCGCGGCGCCACCAGTCATCGGCGTACATGATCGGCAGCGCTTGTGGCCGCCACGAGCGCACAGCATCTGTAGGTGCTCACGGCCACCCCTTTCTCCTGCGGCGCCACCAGCCACGAGCGCACATGGTCGGCAGCGCTCACGGTTACCACCAGTGCATAGGATCTGTGGATCTGTAGATCTCTCCCTCTGTCTAATGATCTGTGGATCTGAAGGTCTCTCTCTCTCTCTCTCTCTCTAACCATCTCCTCTTCTGCGCCATCCCTTCTCCTCTCTTGTGCCACGGTCAGGAGCAGCGGCACTCCCCAGACCTGCACTGCCGGTTTGGAGCATCTGGCATTTAGGGAACTTGCGAGTTCTCCTCTTTTTTACTGGCATTCTGATTTTCGCGATCAGAATTCAGCAGTTCTCTACTTTGGCAAAGGCGTCTCTCTCTTTCTTCTTCTACTATCTATCTATCTATGTTGTGATTTCGTATGGGTTTCTTCTCATCGGTTTCCTCTTTCAACCATGCGTGTACGTGGGATCAAATTGAGAAGACACGGTATCTGTGTTCTTTAGGCAGAAACAAGATCTTTAGATACGGGCTTTGGCAGCTTTTTTAAAGGATATATGCAGCTTCATGACTGGTCAACCACTTGTTTGTTTTCTTTCATAGATTATACAATACACAACATTTTCTAATTTGTGTTATTAAAAGAGACTCGGTGGTTTTGTTGGTCCATGAATCTCTATTGAGTGTTTTAGAAGTGAAATTTTTGGAGATCATTATATTTTATTGTCATTATTATTATTATTATTTTTGGGGCGATGGTGACACTGGCTGTTCTTGGATCCATTTGCTCTGATCATGCCTTCTGAATTTTAATGGGTCGAGGGGAGTGAGTTATTACCAAAAACAAAAGGGTTGCAGGTCCTCCCACTATCTGATACACCTGTGCACTTAATGATCTGGGTGGGTCTGTTCACTCTTTTTCCCTGATGGGGGAGAATCCGACCAGGCCCAGCACTAGGGGGCTAGCCCAAATAAGAGAAAGGGCCGAAGCACATTCGGCCCATAAAGTCAATCAAACAGAAATTGTCCAGACGCCTTATTAAAATAGTGTAGATTCGGCCCAAGTGATGGGCTCAATTAACGATCTTATTCGGCCCAGCCGTAACGAATAATAAACCGAAATGGGTCCGGCCCATTTTGGTTAACTGTTATCCAGCCATCGGCCTATTAACGGGGTATTTCAACAATTTTCTCTCAAACCCTTAAATATAGTCCTATATCGGCTGCTACAAGAAGAGAACCTCCATCCTCTGCTATAAAAAGAAGGCTATTCATTGCGGAAAAGGTACACCTTAAGTACTCAAGCTTCTTCTTCCTTCTAAATTAGTCTTCTTCAGAGATTGACTTTACCATCGGAGGGGGTTCTCCTGGGCCGAAACTCAGGACCCTCACTGATCGGTCTCTTCCTCTCGCAGGAGTCTCGGCTGCATTATTCGCCAACCTCTTCGTTCGGGTCCGTCTCGGCAACTGGTCCTTCGGTTCACATTCGGATTTTATCCTTAGAATCCATTAGTGATAGCTTCGGCTACATCACTTGGTGCCGTCTGTAGGAAAGAAGCGTAACAACTATGTCTTATCGACTAGTGACCAGACGATCCGGCCAAGATGAGACGGAGACGCGAGCGACTCCGGCGCAATCACTCCACGCCGAGGGTACTCTGTCCGTCCTTCCATAAGATCCCGTCCTCCCAACAATACCGGAGCCCCACGCTCCTAGGGACGACCGAGTGGAAGAGCTCCAGCAGCAAGTGGCTACATTGACCGCTACTGTTACCTCTTTGGCACCATTGCGGGATATAGTTTCTGCTATCGCCCAATCTATGGGGTTGTTGAACCAGTCCACACAGCAGGTACCGCCTCTTCCTCAGTATTGCCCTGTTACTCAACCTGCGAAGGGGCAGCTAACGCCCTCGCGGGCGTTTCACAAGGAAGCAGCATCGGCGCGCAGCGAACCATTCGGGCCGTAAGACCGAATTCCTCGCGCTAGTCATCTTATGACGGAACAAGATAATGCTTCGTCCGGATTTCATCCGACCGAAGCCGAGGGACGTTCGGCCGCTACTTCAACAACTGTGGAGCTGAACCGGAGATTAACAGAGATGATGAAGGAAATGCAACAGATGGTCTCCCGGCCACATGGGGCACCTCTCGCTAGCACTATCCTGGAACAGACTCCTTTCTCTCCGGAACTTCTGGCCATTGAGGTACCTTCCAACTTCAAGCTACCAAAAAGTCCTATGTATGACGGAATGACAGATCTAGTCTGCCATTTCCAGAGATTTAACTCTTACTTCTCTATCCGGGGAGTTTCTGAGGCAGTCCGCTGCCGTCTCTTCCCCCTCATTCTTGAAAAAATAGCTTCTACTTGGTTTGAAACATAGGCCCCCAATTCCATTCATTCATTAGTACAATTAGGCCAACTGTTTATTGACTAGTTCTATGATGCCACTCGGCAATGCAAAACTTCGGCCAGTTTACTTGCCATTCGGCAAGGGCCGACCGAGACTCTTCAAGAGTACTTTACCAGGTTCCTGACCGAAGCAGTCCAGATTCTGAACATGGACAGCTCAATTGCGGTCTCGGCCATCATCAGCGGATGCACAGACGAGGGGCTTCTCAGCTCCATCGGGAAGCGTCATCCTCTTACCTTCTAGGATCTAGTAGCTCGGGCCCACAAATATATCAACCGGGAGGCTCTGATGATGTCCAAGGGTAAGAGTGCTGTCAAGACAGTATCGGCTATTACCCCGCCAATGGCTCGTCCTCGCCCTGAAGATCATGAACTCTCTCGTAAGAGATACCGTAGAGAAGAATGGGGCCGAGACAAAAGCCGATATCCGCAGCAGCGGTACATTCCATTACCAGCTCCTCCCTCCCACCTCATCCGAGAAGGCCGCCTGTCGCAATACTAACAAATGCAACCTCAGCAGCGGCAAGGCCGAGACGCCCCCGCAGCGCCAAGGCAACCTCAACTCCTAGATAAAGAAGCACCACCACTGCCGAAAGCTACTTCGACCCGGACAGAAGCATCGTATCAACGACCTAGCGTCGGATCAATCATGATGATATCTGGAGGACCGGGAGAGGGAGCACGGCGTCGTCGTGCCGAGGCGGCGTCAGATGTAGCAGCGATCGATGCTGGGCCGAAGCGACCTCGTCAAGAAGACATCGTCTTCGACCAGGAGGATCTGACTGATGTTCAGGTCCCTCATGATGATGTCCTTGTTGTAAATGTTGTATTAAAAAATTACGATGTTCACCGTATCTTTGTTGATAATGGGAGTGCACCTAATGTGCTTTTTTATGACTGTTTCTTTTAAATGGGTCTGACCAAAGCTGATATGAAGTCTCATCGGGGGCCCCTGTTCGGTTTTAATGGTGCATCCTGTCGGGTGGAAGGCATCGTCCGGCTACCTATTACCCTCGGCACAACACCGAGGCAACTAACTATTGAGACGGATTTTGCCGTCGTGAAAATCGATTCAGCCTACAACGTCATTTTTGGCCGAAGGCTGATCGGAGGAATTGGAGCTGTGCCCTCATCCTACCACCAAAAATTGAAATTTCATACCAGTCACGGAGTCGGCGAGGCGAAAGGGAATCAAGAAGCTGCTAGACAATGCTACATGATCTCGGTCAAAGGAAAGGCTGCGGCCGAATTCCTTTCGATCGAGTCTTCGGCTGAAGCATCTCTAGGAGAAGAGCTTGTGTCTATTCCAGTTCCAAGAGGAGAAGGCTGAACGCTGATGATAGGCTCCGGCCTTGAGAAAGCCGAAGTCGAAAGACTCGTCAGCTTCCTGAAGGAGAACCTCGACGTCTTCGTCTGGTCTCCCTCGGATATGCCTGGAGTCGACCCAGAGGTAGCGGAACACCGGTTGCACGTCAATTTGGATCAACCTCTGGTCAAGCAGAAGCGGCGCATCTTAAACCAGGAAAAGAGAATGGCCATCCAAGCTGAAATATAAAAGGAGCTGAATGCGGGACATCTCCGAGAGATACATCATCCGGAGTGGATCGCCAATGTGGTGATGGTGCCCAAAAAAGACGGTAAGTGGCGAATGTGTGTTGATTTCACTAACCTTAACAAGACTTGTCCGATGGACTATTTCCTGCTGCCTCGGATAGACCAGATGGTGGACGCCACTTCCGGCCATGAACTATTCAGTTTTCTCGATGCCTATTCGGGCTATCACTAGATCCGAATGCATCCAATAGACGAGGACAAAACAAGTTTCACAACGGACCTCGGCCTATATTGTTACACCCGGATGCCTTTCGGCTTGAAGAATACTGGAGCAACTTATCAGCGTCTCGTCAACAAAATGTTCGCCCCACAGCTCAGCCGAAACATGGAGGTCTACATCGACGATATGCTGGTAAAAAGCCGTGTCGCCACTGATCATTTGGCCGATTTGGCCGAAACATTATCTACCTTGCGCAGGTACAAAATGAAGCTGAACCCTGCCAAGTGTGTTTTCGACGTAGCTTCAAGGAAGTTCCTCGGCTATATGGTCATCCGCCGAGGGGTGGAGGCGAATCCTGCAAAGATTGCGGTCATCCTTCAAATGCGCCCTCCGGCGAACATCCGAGAAGTTCAAAGGCTAAGCGGGCGAATTTCTGTGTTGAGCCGCTTCATGTCGCGGGCAGCGGACCATTGTTCGGGAAAAATTGAGACGGAGCAAGTCCGTAGAAGTTCAAAAGATTAATGATAAAAGGATGAAGGGGAAGACGAAACCCAGTCTAAAAGCTGTGTTCGTAGATTGAGAAAGCACTCGGCCGAGGTGAGTTGGTCCTCGTATGCCTCTCAGGCCGGATGGGTGTCATCCAGGAAGAGATTAAATACCAAAGAGTAATGTCCTTCAGCGATTGAGTGCTAAAGGCAGAAGCCATATCCGAAACTTGTTCGGTGGGACGGCGGCCGGAAACGAAAGGCTCGGCGGGAGCAGGGACTGATTCAGTTTTGCCTGCCATATCAGAAGGGAAGGAGTTCAAGGAAAAAGGAGACGATAGAGAAGGCTGAGGAGCAAGTTTAGACGAAGAGCAGGATGAACTGCTCTCGGCCGAAAAAGAACTACTGGACATGTATCAAAAGAAGAAAAGGCTGGAGCTGAGACTTACCCTCAGATTAGGAACTCCCCAACGATCGACAAGACATCCTCGGACGGCCTCGATGGAACACTCGCGGCCGGAGAAGAAAAGACATGTGTGGTGCTGCTCGCAGGAACGCTCTGGCACGAAGAAGAAGAGAGAGAAAGTGAAGGAACAGTTCTGAGGCGAACAAAGTCAGTATTTATAGGGGAACCTAAGGGGGTCGGAGGGTAGACCAACGGTCGAGATCCTTCGACCTTTCGGCTGCTCCTAGCTCGGATGTTCGCCACGTGTCCCGTCCTTTGTCATGATGACGAGCGGGCTGCGCGATCGGAGAAAAACAATCAACGGCCGGGAGTGGCCCGACCTTCAGATACTCTTTCGGATGCTCGCCACGTGTCCTGATCCCCGTATCGGGAGCCGGAGCGGCGGTGATCCGGGTGAATTTTCGGGCAGAGAGCCGAAGACAGCAGTAATCCGAGCGATGATCGTTGACGGTTAAGATCTCCTGTGCTTTCGACTTCCCATCTGGATGCTCGACACGCGTCCCTTACTCATCGCGAAGCGAGTATGATGGCGGGAGATTCAAAGTCATTCTTGTCATCATCTGGCACCCATAATGTTCCGACAAACCAACCTGTATTTTCGGCTTGGGACGAAGGTATTCGTCATCAACTTTCAGCTTAGGACGAAGGTATTCATCATCAACTTTCGGCTTGGGACGAAGGCATTCGTCACCATCTCTCGGCTTGAGACGAGACTGACCCACTTACGGTTTTTTGAGATAAGAATGTCGATAGCAGTTTCAGACGAATGTCATCTATCGGATTTGGTATCTTTCCATAAGAGCTTCGGATTTTACTCTTGGCATTTCACAAAGTTGAGAACGACGAGAGTAGGGGGCCCTGTGATGGAGGAGAATCCGACCAGGCTCAGTACTAAGGGGCTGGCCCAAATAAGAGAAAGAGCCGAAGTACATTCGGCCCAAAAAGTCAATCAAACAGAAACAGCCCATGCGCCTTATTGAAATAGTGTAGATTCATCCCAAGCGATGGGTTCAATTAACGACCTTATTCGGTCCAGCCGTAGCGAATAATAAACCGAAATGGGTTCGGCCCATTCTGGTTAACTGCTGTCCAGCCATCGGCCTATTAACGGGATCTTTCAACAATTTCCTCTCAAACCTTAAATATAGCCTTATTGAAATAGTGTAGATTCATCCCAAGCGATGGGCTCAATTAACGACCTTATTCGGCCCAGCCGTAGCGAATAATAAACCGAAATGGGTCCGGCCCATTCTGGTTAACTGCTGTCCAGCCATCGGCCTATTAACGAGATCTTTCAGCAATTTCCTCTCAAACCTTAAATATAGTCTTATATCGGCTGCTACAAGAAGAGAACCTGCATCCTTTGCTATAAAAAGAAGCCTATTCATTGCGGAAAAGGTACACCTTAAGCACTCAAGCTTCTTCTTCCTTCTAAATTAGTCTTCTCCAGAGATTGACTTTACCATCGGAGGGGGTTTTTCTAGGCCGAAACCCAGTACCCTCACTGATTGGTCTCTTCCTCTCGCAGGACTCTCGGCTGCATTCTTCACCAACCTCTTCGTCCGGATCCGTCTCGGCAACTGGTCCTTCGGTTCACATTCGGATTCTGCCCTCGGAATCCATTAGTGATAGTTTCGGCTACATCATCCCCCATAAATGATGATGGGTTTGAGCAGCATGAGAGCCTAATTCTGTGTTTTGGTGGTGTTGTGGCCCAGGGCCTGTTGCCTAGAGCTCTCCTATCCATCAATATTGTGTTGTGGGTAGCCTTGTGGGTGGAGGAGGAAGGTGTAGGTGTAGCTGTTAGTGGGTGGTTAGAGGAAAGCACACAAAATGAATGATCAAATTGAACTGAATTGAAGTAAATCAAGTTGACAATTCTTACCTTATCGTGGGAGAGGCCCTCGAGGCTGTCCCCAGCAAGGACAACTGCTTATTGCTACTGTGGTGGTCCTGCAGGGGAGTCCATCGACGAGCGAGAGCCAGTACCTCGGTGCGCGTGGAGTAGGGCACGGCTGAGAGGGATCCGAATATAGCTCCAAACCTGCAAGAGGAAACATGTCAGTGCATTGATATGAATAAACAAAATTGAATGACTGTAAATCAAGTGAGTTGAGATAGTTGCATACTTGAAGGAATAGAACGAAGCTACTGATGGAAGTCTCTTGGTGGGAGATGGAATGCTGATCGAAAAGGAGTGCCAGCATGGTGGCACCCCAAGCATAGTCCCGGACATGGTGGAGGCCGGCAAAAAGGTATAGGAATCTACAACTAATAGTATCCCTCTTACTACCCAAGAGGAGACGACCAAGAAAAAGAAAAGGAACCTACGGAGGTCGGTGTCGGCCTGGGTGGCCTTTTCCTTCCCTTTATAGGTGGCCCTAACATGGCGGATAAGGCAGGCATGGTAGGCGGCAGTGATCTCCATGGTCCTCTACTTAGAATCTCCTAAACCTAGGAGTCTGGAAATCTCTATCATGGAGACCGTCCTCACCTACCCCTCAGTCTCCACCCTATGACCTAGAACCTGCAAGATCCTAGGGTGGTAGTCTTCATACACGACCCCTATCACCGGCTTCCTATAGATCCTATGGTCGATGATCCTAATTACATCCTCTAAGGTCAGAATCATGTGACCTTTGTATAGGATGAAGGCCCTGCAACTAGTGTCCCACCTCTCTATGGGGGCCTACATAAGGGGCTGGTCTAGGGGGAACACTCTATGTCTAATATCTCTCCTAAACCCATGGCCCTGACCCTAGTATGCTAGAAAGGGGGGAGTGCCTGGAATGCCGCCCCTACCAACTCCCACAAGTTGCAGCTCTCTTCATGGTCCCCTGCATTTGTTGTGATTCAATAAGTGTTAGGTTTTAGTTAGTAAAATGTCAAAGGGTTGGACGTTTAGGGTAGAAAACATCCAGGAGCCTGGACATCTTGTATTATGATTTAATTAAGGTCTTTGTAGAGTCCGACGTCCACATGGGTGGATGTTTTAATGTCCGACATCCAGGGACCCATATGTTTTGTGTTTGCGATTTTAAAATTCTAAAAATTCAATTTATTGAGTCCGGCGTCCACAGGGGTGGACGTTTTCCTTGGTAAAATGTCCAATTGGGTGGACGTTTTATCAGATTTTGACCCGAGGGTCATTCTTTCCCCTAGATTTTGAATTTAATGCACAAGAAGAGTTCTAGGCTTACCTTTGGATGCTTCTTCGCCCTCTCTGGGGCTGGAGGCGCCACCCTCGATCTCCTCAACCGTTGGGGCCACTTATTCCTCTTCTTCTCCTTCTTCCTCCTTGGCCTCTTCCTCGAATCCCTCGTCGCTTAAGGAACTCTTGGTGGCATTAGGATCCTCCAGAGGCTCAACGGCCACCATCTCTTCCTTCCCAGCAAGCTCGACGGTGATGTTCTTAATCCCCTCAGCCGCTCGTAGTGCACGTCGCCTCACAGGGATCTTCCTCCTCCCCTCCACCATAGGTGATGAACAGGAAGAATGAGAAGAGAAGAAAGTGGAAAGGGTGTGGTTTGTCTGTGCCAGTGAAGGTGGTCGGTGATGAAGAAGAAGGTGGAAGACGAGTTTGAAAAGCACGGGAAGTTTTGGAGCAAATGGAAGGAAGTTTGAATTTTTTTGGACCCTCGGTTGTAAACGCGTCCATGGGATTGGACATCTTTCCAATCCGGCATCTACGTTGGTGGACGTTTTTCTCATTGGAGCATATCTTATATTATTTTTGAATTTTAGAGTTGGCGTCGTGAGACTTCATTTTTTAAATCTTCTTAAATTTTTATTCTTGAAAAAGAATTTGAATTTGAAAATAGAACTTTGGTTTAAAAGAGAATTCTTGGAGTTTTGAAAACATGGTCTTCTCTTTTTCTTTTTTAGTGTAGACTTTGAGAACTTGGGATTAATCCTCAAGTCTAAGATTTTCGATCAAACTTGGATCAATGTTCTTGATCTCTCCTCACTAACCTCGGTTAGTGTTAATTACACCAATTATTAACTGACAAACCTTGATCAATCGTCCATTAAGGCCCATTAATAAAACAGGAATAAGGCAAGTTGTTTTGTTGTGATACATGCAAATTAGATTCTCTTCCTTTTATTTGAGAAAATTTACAAGGATCCTTTAAAGGATACTTAAGGGATTCTTAAATTCTCATGAGGACATGAGGACTTAGAGTCTTTAAGAGTGCTAAGAGAATCGGTCTTTTGGACACAACTTTTATTGGGACCCTTTAAAGAAGATGAAATGATCAAAGGTATCCTTTAAGTATCCTTTAAAGGGATAAGGGATTCTTTAGACATCATATCCTCCTTCTTAAGTTCATTTAAGAGGATGAAGGATATTAAGAACATCCTTAATTAATGGGGCATGAAGGCCACCACATATTTAAGGATATTCCCTAATAGTCTTTCAACCAATATGTAGGAATCAAAACAAGTTGGCCGTTCAACCAATATAAACGAACCACAAATAGTAGAACATGAGACAACAATAATGTATTTTTATTGATTGAAGCATTTTACACAATATAGATCACCTTAATAAAATGATTCATGGGTTATATGGCCGCTCTACTAATAAGAGAGAACCGAAAACCACATGATCATTCTATCAAGAATGAACCAACAAATAATGGTTACTCTACCAATAAGAGTAAACTAAGGGTACTTTAGAGAAACCAATAAATAATAGTCATTCTAATGAAATGATTCATGTGGTGTACGACCGCTCTATCAATAAGAGAGAACCGATAACCACATGGTCATTCTATCAAGAATGAACCAATAAAAATTAGTTACTCTACCAATAAGAGTAAACCAAATAGGAAATAAGGGCACTTTAGAGAAACCAATAAATAATGGTCACTCTAATGAAATGATTCATGTGGTGTATGGCCGCTCTACTAATAAGAGAGAACCGATAACCACATGGTCATTCTATTAAGAATGAACCAATAAAAATTAGTTACTCTACCAATAAGAGTAAATCGAATAGGAACTAAAGGCTATTTCACTAATAGAAATAAACTCATTTTTATATTTTTTTCATGGTACAATATTACAATAATAATAATAAAAAATATTCCTTGTCCTTTTATGTCCACACACAAATATCCTCTAGAAGGAGTCTCTTCTCTTCTTCTTTTTCTGCAGAAACCTTTTAACAAAGCCTTCCCTTTCTCTTTTTTTTTTGCTCTGTGCGTGTGTGTGCCTAATGGAGTTTAGGGGCCTTTTATAGGCCAAGAGGATGGCCATCGGTGGTCTCCCCCCCCCCCCCCCCCCCAAAAAAAAAAAAAAAAAAAAAAACAAAAATCGGTGCCACATCAGCAGCCCAAAAGAAGGGGGTGCGGTTAAGTTTATAGAGAGAGAGATTAGGTAGGGAGAGAGGATAGATATGGGGAGAGAGAGGATAGAGATGGAGAAGAGGGGGGAACCGGTGGCACCCTCCCCTTCCTTTTTTTTTTTTTTCTTTTTTTCCTTTCTTCCTTTGTGTTCCTTTTTCTTTTTTACCTCCCCCAATCCCAACCCCAACCACCACCACCACCGGTGGGGGTCCAATGAGGGACCGTTAGGGGGGGGGGGGGGGAAGGCCAACGGTGTCGTTCCTCACCGTTGCCTCTCTCTCTCCTTTCTATCTTCTTTATCAGCCGATCCCCCTCTCTCCCTTTTTTTTGTTTTCTTCCTTTTTTTTTCTGAAAAAATCTGTTTCAACAAATGCCCCCACGGAACATGTGGCGGAAGCAGGGGTGGAGGCATATGTCCCGTGTATCCGCATCATGGCCTTGTATTGGCTTCATTTCCTATGCTCATCCTGCATGCGGCTGAGGGCTCGTGGAACTTGTCTTGAGTATGTCGTAACTTGCCTTGAGATCTTAGGATTAAACCATTCTTTGTGGTATTAATTCTCCAGGATTTTATTGTCTCTGAGCAAGGGTAGCTCATCTTTCGACATTCGCCAACTTCTTCAAAAATGCTTGAGCATGAATATCCCTTTTCGGCATTTTAGGGTATACAATGGAAGTGACTCTAACTGGCCGGAGCTTTGATTGTAACAAGTTGATCTTTGGGTATAGATACCATCTTCTAGAATTTTAAGTCATGATGAAAGTGACCCTATCTGACTAGAACTTTGACTGCAACAGGTTGATTTTTGGGTACGGACAACCCTCTTCTGGCATTTTAGGGCACATGATGAAGGTAAGCCTAAGTGGCATTAAACTTGCTATAATCCAATTACATCAAATTTCTAAGGGAGTAGAAGAATCCAATTAAACTTGCTATAATCATCTAGAATGTGCATATAGTAGTAATGACCAAAAGAGAGGGAACCTAAGCCTATCCCTAGACATTAGAAAATAAGATCCAAGGACTTAGAGGACACACTAAGAGACATGGGAAAGGATAACCAATGAGTCAATCTTTTGATAGGCTTTACAGATAGTGGCAGACTTTCTCGACATCATAGGCAACCCTTGCTTGAAGAGGATGTGATGCATGGTGCACACTGTAAGATGTTTGAAGCCTTGTCCCACGTACCCACCAAGACACATCCACCAACGAATGCAGCTGGAAGTGAACTCTTATTGTCTTGAAGAACTTGATAAAGACTCTCTTTAAGCTATCCATGAAGTAGAGGCATCCCTATACAACAATCCTTTTACAATGATATGGACCGAGTGAAATTTAGAAACGACACTATCATTCATGGTAAATTGTTAGAATAAGGGAGATCAAAGGAGGATATATGTTTGAAACCATAGTTGCCAGGGTAAGAGATTGATAAACCTTATACTAGTGCCAACTTGTATCTAATTGTATGTAGTTGGAGTTGCTATGTTCTGATACTCTAGGGTAATGTGAGTAGGGCTAGACTCAAGGTAACACCTTCTGATGGGGAAAAACCCAGCTAGGCCCAGCAACTAGGCCCAATCTCGATTCCGAATGGGCCGAGCAACCATCGTCCGTTCTCAGTAGCCCATGTTCGTCCTGGGCCGAGACGGACCCAGCCCAACCTTCCAATCTGAACTCATTCAGCCCTGGCGTCCATTGGGCCGACTAGGCCAAATTAGGTTCGGCCCGCTCGGCGAAGTGAGTGTGAGTTATTCTTCGACGGCCCTGACGCCAACTGGGCCGAAGTGGGTCCGGCCCACTTAACCACTCGGACAAATGCCGACTGCCCACGAACCTAGAGTGTTTCTGACATTTCATCACAAACAACTAGGAATAGTCCTACATCGCCTGCCATAAGAAAGGAATCCTCATCTCTTGCTATAAAAGAAGTGTTATTTATTGCGAAAAAGGTACATAAGCTATTAAGCCTTCATCTCTCTCTTTAAATACTAAAAGTCTTTTATTTACTTGGTGACTGACTTGACCATCGGAGGGTTTCCCGCGGGCCAAGACCCGGGACCCCGCTGACGGCTTCTTCTCTGCAGTAGGAAGATCCTTCGTCTTCGACTCCCCTTCGGCTTCGGATCCTCTCGGCACTCGGTCACCGGCTGATATTCGGATTCCTCCCCGGAATCCGACAGTGATTGCCATGGCAACATCACCTTCCTTAGGCAAAGGTTCATTACTTAAATTGATTCACTTGACCCCGTGAAAGTAATTGATTCAATAAGTTAGTAAGGAGCAAGGAAATCGAGAACTCTTGCTTTGATTTATGCCGACCAAATCTCTCAATCACCCAAGAAGGCATGTTGGGGAACGAGAATTGGTGGTGAAGGACTAACGAAAAAGGCATGTGGCGAGACAACAGAGGTGGTGTAGAGCCTACATAGAAGGAGGACTGCAAACCGGGCCGTGTCTATCCAGATTCAATATGACCTTATAAGAAGTCTATGGATGTGGATTCTCCCATATACCCAGAAGGAATAAAACGGATGCGAAGCATATTCCACATTGGAAAAGTGGACCTCTATTGGGGATCCACATTTGGGAAAGCACCTTCCTTCTTTTAGCAACCCATCCTCCTCCACTGCGGCATCGCCTGGGAGTAGGTCCACTGTCAGCTCTGACTCTCCTCCGCCTTCTTGACGTGTGCAACTCCGGGAACACTACTACCCTTGTGGCGGCGTGTACACACTCATCCAATGCTTGGCCGCCAACCACAGCGCCACCTCAAGCATCTCCTCCGCCCCCCTACACACCACGTCTACGATCCCCCTCTCCTTTGCCCTTGCCGCCTTATCTTGGCCCCTAGTAGCAAGGCATCCCAACGCAGTCACTCCAGCATCTTGGCATGCACTAGTGCCATGATGTTGTTGACTTATGTCGAGGTCGACCTCCCTTAGGTAGGGAGGCCCCGGTCGCCCACATTACTAGGTAATTGTGGGCCAACACCAAGAAGCAGCCCCTCGCAATTGCGTGGTTGGTGGTAGTGGCGATGGTGGCATGATAAGGGTGGCCATGGCGGTGGCAATGCGGCGGGAGGCGGTGACTATGAGGTGGGGGCGGTCACCGGTGGAGGCCCACACCCAAGCCTGCTTGAATATGTTGGAGAAGAACTTGCCCTCAGTGGCAGTAATGAGGGTGGCATCAACTGTGGGAGGATGAGGACTAGGCCTCAGCGTGGACACAGGAGAGGGTGGCATGGACGGCATTAAGGAGGAGGATGCCAGAGGTGATGCTTGCTGTAGCTCGTAAAGGTGAGGAGGTGGACACGGCCGTGCTTCTCCGACATCTCTGCGACATTACGAGGACCCTCACAAGCGGATCCAAATCCAGAGATCCACGTATGATACATTGTGATTCAGATCTGGGTCCGAATTTAAAAATGCGGATCTTGATATGGTTGGATTCGGATCGGGTCCAACCCGGATTCAACCACTTTGCACCCTTACATAGAAGGTAGCTGATGGTGGAGCAAGGTACAATCTTTGACAGGTGCACTTTACGGGTCTCAATGGATCAAGTCTAGCCCAACCCATGCTTAACCAGCCTAGCCCATTCTATTCACACTAAGCCCAGCTGAGCACGCATCTAAGCATGGCCCGGCCGAAACCACCCCATCTAGCACTTCATGAAACCCAAAGGCCATGTTTAATTGCAGGTTAGCTCGTGAATAACTTGGGTTAGTCCACTTTTAGTCCATGTTGTAGTTTGATTGCGGGATTAATCTATCCGAGTTAAAAATGGGTTAAATGAGTGCTAACCAGGCTTTAGCCCGGACTAACGTATCCCACCCCCAGGGGTGGGATAGAAGGGGTTAGCCCATATATTAATGTTCTATTTAAATATCAATAAATGTTAAGTAATAGATGTTAACTATTATTAATAATATTGATAAAATATTATATTGATTAATATATATTCATAAATATTAATTAATATTAATAAATGTTAATTAATATTGATAATATTAATAAATATTATTGTGATTAATACATACTAAACAATATTAATACAGATTATTATGATTAATAAATATTAACTACTATTATTTTGATTAATAAATACTAGTAAACATTAATCATAGTTAATTATTAATATAAATTTTATTATGCTCCATTTAAATAGTATTAAATATTAAAAATGTTAAGTAATAAATGTTAATTATTATTAACAATATTAATAAATATTATTAATCACCATTAATTCATATTAATAATAAATATTAATTCATAAATATTAATATTAATAAATATTAGTATGATTACTAAATATTATTTAATATTGTTTTGATTAACTAATATTAATTAACATTAATCATAGTTAATTATTAAGATAAATTTATTATGCTCCATTTATTGATAAGAAATTTGAATAACAATTAACGTTAATCATAGTTTATTATTAATTTAAATAGTAATATACTAATTACTAAATATTATTTAATATTATTTTGATTCACTAATATTAATTAACATTAATCATAGTTAATTATTAAGATAAATTTCTTATGCTCCATTTATTGATAAGAAATTTGAATAACAATTAACGTTAATCATAGTTTATTACTAATTTAAATAATAATTAATATTATTTTAATATATAAAACACACTTAATAATTATGTGAAAAGATAATGGTAAAATTTATTATATTTTTATTTTTAATAATGAAACTTATTTATATAAATTATTTAAATAAAGATTTTATGTACTTATCCTAAGTTAACTTCCACTTTGAAATATGAACTACTTATCTTAGAATAGTCAAAAGTGGATTAAATCAAGGCTATCTTGATCGGGCTCCCTTGGGCTAACCCGGGTTAGCCTTTTCCCTATCCTGAAATCAAACAGGCCCAAAGGGGCCCAGCTTAGCCCACTCTTCTGTTTCCCTTCATCTTTTTTTTGAAAGAATCAGGATCCTCTAAGTGTGGGTGAGGATGGAACTCAGTAAGTGCAAAGAAGGGAGGTTTTCACTGTAACCCTTCACATGAAATTTTTGTCATTCCCCATGAAGGTTTCCTTGAAAAACTCCATCTCTCCCTTTGCACTTACCCAATCTCATCCTCGCGAAAACTTGCAGGAACCCAACTCTTGTTAGAATAGAGATCTTCTAAGTCTAAGTTTGGACTGGACTGGACTGATTTATTAGAATAGAGATCTTCTAAGTCTAAGTTTGGACTGGACTCAGTCAAGTAAAGAGAGGGAAAGATTTCAAAAACCTCCTTCATATAGTGCTTTTCTTATTCCCGAAGAGGAGTTTTTACGAAGGAAAACGGTTTTGTAACCCTTACATTTGACACCCACATTTGACACCAGATACATGACACAAATTTCAAAGTGAGAGTCACAAATTTTGCTCATGCATTTGCCATTTATTCACTTTGAAATTTATATCATATATCAGGTGTCAAATGTGGGTGTCAAATGTGAGTCACAAAAATGAAAGACTCCCTTTCCTCTGTACTGATTGAATTCAGTTCAAACCAGTACTCAGAGGGACCGCACTCGATTTATTATGGTGGACCCCTTAATTTTTAGGGGACACAACAGGAGAAGAAGTGCTTAACAGCGTAGCTCGTGTTCTTCATTAGCAGTGGCATTGCCAGCCGAAATACAGCATCTGGATAGAGTGGCATCACAGAGTTACATAAATGTGAAACCCCAGCAATGGTCGATTCCTATCAAGCCGACGCTTAGAATATCCCGAGTTGAAATCGACGTAAAGCGCGTGGGAGAAATGGAAGTGTCGCGCTGGTCGCAACAGAGCGATGTAACGCTGGTTGACGTCATTTTATCAGAGGCTTGCTGACGCTTTTGAAAGATGCATCTCAGGAGAATGTTTCCACAGGTCTGTTTTCCTTAGGGCTGTGTCGGTCAAAAGAAAGAGAGATCTCAGAAGTTAGCCCCAGAGAGAGATCTCAGAAGTTAGCCCTAGATAAACATGGCCGACTTTCTCAGGTTGGACTTCATTAAAATTTATGAAGGGCTGCCAGTTTTACCCTAGCCCACCCGAACCAAGCTTTTTATTGCAGACATGGTCTTTCGTAAAATATTAGATAAAAATTTCATTACTGAAAGCAGCGCATTTGAAATTTTTTCCTAGAATAACAGCAATATTGGCGTTTTGTACGTCAACCACCTCGGAGGACTACGCTGGACAAGAAATAATTGCCAAATACTAGTGATCCTGTCTGATGAAATATTTAATTTTTTTCCAAGGCAGTGAGATAATAGATGATCCAAACGAAAGGGAGTATTCTGAATTTCTTAAATACTTAGTTTTCTTAAAGACGGTTAGATAATGAATGATCAAAACGAAAGGGAGTATTCTGAATTCTTTGATCTCAAAGTGGCACACACCTGTTTGGAGCTCACAGTCCACGTAATAGGAGGCAAGAGATGCCCCACTAACAATGTTTTGGCTTAATCTTTAGTCACATCTAGAAGGGCAGCTTATAGTTGCAGAAAGACAAAATCCTGTGCAGGACTAGGAGCCATTTATTATTGGCGTGGGTGATGATCACGAGAGCCATGGCTGCACCTCCAGTGTCAGCACGTCTTTCCCCCAGCCAAACCCCGGCCTGGAGCCGCATTTCCGCCGGATCTGCCGATGAGCACACGGAAACAGACAAGCAGATGCAGTGAACAAGGAAGGCTCTGGTGTTCCATGATGAAAGCTTAGCACCCGCATAGATGCAAGGTATAAACAACTTTTAAGTTAATTAGCGTAAACTGATGATTTCTCATTATTAATTACTCCAGACGATTAAAAATAAATCCACCGCAGACTCTTTTAAGGCTGCTATAAATTTAAAGAGTTTGGGTCGTCTCAGTACAAGTTTGGACTAGACTTCAGCAAGTAGTCACCACTCTTATGATGACGTGTAAAGTAGACGCGTCATTCAAGATGTGTCTCATCGCAATAAAAAACTTTTTTCTTGTTACCGATTTTTCAAGTTTTCAGTACAACGCAAAACACTTAAATACAACTATCGATATAAGATTACAACATAATTTAAATACATCTCAATAAACATTTAAGTACACCACAATTCACCTGAATACAACCTAAGATACTGTATGATTTTGTTTAATTGGATGTATTTTAAAATTATGATTGTAGTCTTGTCCTCATGGCTGTATCTAAATGTTCTATGTTGTATTAAAAAATTGGAAAAAATAGCTTGGGTTGTATTCAGGTGCATTGGATGTATGGTTGCATTTATTGGGATATATTTTAAATTATAGTTGTAGTCTTATGCTCATAGTTGTATTTAAGTGTTCTGCATTATATTAAAAACTTTGCAAACCAGTACCAAAGAAAAAGTTTTTTGCTGCGACGAGAAACATCTTGAATGATGCATCTACTTTACACACGTCACTATGGGAGTGGTGATTGTTAAAGTCCAGTCCAAACTTGCACTGAGATGATTTGGACTCTAAACTCTAAATTTAAAAGGCCCGGTTTAGATGCAACTTAAGAAAATGACCCCATCTGTATTCTCATTTAAGTTGCCTCTAAATGAGGCCAGACATGCACGGTGGTGTAAGTTATTTTCTAAATTATGAATTGCTTACGTACCTCGGCGACTGGCGGTGCACTTGTCGCTGTCGCCTGGTAGATCTTGGACCAGTGCTCTTGGCGAGACCAGTTCATCTGGTAGGTATAACCCACCGGAGGCTTAGCGCCAGCGTGGTGGCATGCCATGGACACCTTGCAGCAGGGGAGGCCCGGTGCCTTCTTAGCCTTGAAGACCGGCCTCTGCTTGCTGCCGGCACAGCCTGCGACAACCCGCCGTTGTATGCCATCCAGCTCTCCACGATGCCAAGGTTCTGATGAGAGGGAGGGAATGTGGAAAATCATTCATGGGGAGCCAGTTATGTCTTCAGCAACTCTCAAATGGTTCCCTCCCTTCCCTTGTGGGCTTGTACTACTGAAAAACATGTATCAGATCTTGCAGATTATATATACATAGAGAGAGAGAGAAAAGATCAAACGCACTCAGGCCACATATTCAATTACTCTTAAGGTTATTTTTGCTCCCTAAGGTTTAAATTTTATTGTCCGATCGAGAAACTCAACTGAAACTGTCCGATCGACTGCCCACAAAAAATATGCTTAGAGACTTCCAAATTAAAGGATTTAAATTTTTAAAAGGTGGGATGCATCTACCTTAGATGCACTATGAGGTCGTTGTAGCTGCCCCCATATATATAGAGCATGTTCCCGGGCGATCCCCCCTCCCTTTCCCCAAAAATCCACCTCTTCCCATGTTAAAAAAAATAAAATTATCAAAAAAAATTAAATATTCAATTAAGTCCCTTATAGTTATTTTTATTTTTGGAACTTTATTTTTCATAATTTAATCGTAAAAATCAATCACAGCCATCCGATCAAGATGCACTCTACGGATGAGTTTTATTATCCGCTGGTGAAAATTAAAGGCTAAGGATGAGAACAAGCCCAAGGAGAGTAGTTGGGTATTTTAAAAGTTTTTGATGATTTTTCTTTCTAACATGGGGAGGAGGGATTTCAAGTGGGGTGCATCTAAACCGGATGTGTCTCGACGTGTATTATAATCGGCCCTATGTGTGTGAATTTTAAGATTTGATAAACACATAAAATTATTAGTCATGTTTAATCTAAAAAAGCAATACTTTAACAAGTTTTTAAGTATGTGTGTGAATTTTAATATTTGATAAACACAAAATTATTAGTCATGTTTAATCTAAAAAAGTAATGCTTTAACAAGTTTTTAAGAAGTAACCTGTTATACTGATAAATAATTAAGAATTTGAAAATAGCATTAAATTCTATATTGTGCTAGCTTAAGAGATCATTATATATATATATATATATTTTTTTTTTAATCTAGGATTATGTGGACAACATTAAAGGAACCATCCAAAAGATTTGACCGTATAAATGATTTCCTTAAGGCTACCCCACTCTCTTTGATTTATAGATAACAAGAAAGTCACCTTTTGTTGCAGCCATCCGACCGAACTCGATCATACTGCAAGGGATGCAACCAGTATTAATCTTATATTTCAGGCCAGTAAGTCCAGGCCAGATTGAAATGGGCCCAGGATATTGTTTGGGCCCAACCTAGCGTAAAACCTAGTTAAGCTCTCAGCTCCGCCCGTTAGCGATCCTGCTTCAGACGTCATGAATACGAAACTGAAAACAATCTCTTTAAGAAAAGCAACGACTGTAAGAATTCTTTGGTCATCTGGTGTTAAAGAAAGCTTCTGTTAGGTTTATTTTTTTGTAAATTTTTTTGGCTAAAACTGCATGTCTTTAATCTTTAGGTTAATTCTTTTTGTGGCCATCGCATGTTGAGCAAGGCACCGTAAATATTTGCATCGGACAGGTTATCTCAAAGAGGGAACGGATCCATGAGCCTTGCTTGGCACCTTATTGCGCCAGATGCCTCATCCTGGGGCGCATAGAGGAGTGAATAGTGATCTTTTTGGGCGATTTTAGCACGTTTTGAAGACGAGGCGAATCTTGGAAAGAAGTCAGATGCATGAGCCCTGCTAATAACACTTGTTTTTGGGAGGGGATGTAGAAGGATTGAATAGTACTTGCTGCACTGTCACAGGCTCACTACATGCTGCGCGCCAACAGTCATCGAACCGATCTGATTGGACACTGCAATTATTAGGTAATATTTGTTTGATTTTTGATACAAATTCAAAGGAGAGGGGACAATCTTAAGGAGCCCTTTTATATCATTCTATCTTTAATCAGACGATTAAAAAATTAAAACAAAAAAGGGAATGGATGATTCGTTCCTCTTTATGAATTAACGGCCCCCTTAAGATTGCCCTCTCTTCCTAAATTTAAAAAAAAAATGAAAAAAAATCTTACTGTTGTAACTATCTGATCAAACTTGGTCAGATGGCCGCCCGCCTGCTTGCCATAGGCTGTACGCAATTGGCCTAATCTCCAGTTTTGTTGGGCTTTCCTGTAGTCATTCGAATTCTAAAAAAGTTACTTCACCTTTCTCTTGTGTGACTTCTCCGAAGCCGATCGAGAGTCGCTTGCGAGTGTGGCGTAAAATGGCCGAGAGATGGGCTTATGTCCCATACGTTAACATATGTACACGCCAGTTCAATCTGACCTGTCTTCATTGCTAACGTCCTTTTTGGTTACAGTATTACGCAGTTGTATCACTGCTACTTTCAATATTGATAGTAGTAGTGTCTTTTTATATGTTTAGATAGGCAATATTTAAAAGTCGTTTGTATCTAACCCTTCCAACTGTATGAAAACTAATACACCTCTTCACTTGTGTTGAATCCAACACAACAGGGTCACTGGCGTTGCATCTAGTACATAGACTACTTCAGTGCCCCCCAAGCCAGCCAGGTGCCAGAAGGGTATCTCCTGCCACCCAAGGATGGTTTTCTACTAGGTGCCCGCTGTGGCCTTGGCATGGTCCCTGAGGTCTCCGTGGACGAGCCCGTAGGTGTTTATGGGGATGCCCTACCATTGCCACTCCCTCTCGATGATCCTCGGCCACCACCACACCACCCACCATTCTCTCTCGATGCAAGAAGCCTAGAGAAGGTGCGGCATGGTAAGGCCCCTTGAGGAGACGCTCCATGCCCACCTCCTCAAGGTTGGCTGCATCCCATTCGACGTCTATGTCCACAGTATCCTAGCAATTTTTGTGAGCACCACATTCAGGCTCAGAACCTATTCGATGGAATGTGCGAGAGAAACAAATTTGAGAAGATTGAGTGTATTTGGCAGGTTGCCATTTAAACACCTTCATTAATTATTTCGTGTTAAACATACATATGCAACTCATTCGAAAAATCAGATTTTTACACTATTCGGTTCCGTTGAGGAAAAAAATTATTTGTGTGCAAGTTGCCTTTTGTGTTTATTCTTTCCTTTCACTTGAGCTTTTGTTTTCTTCGTATTTTGAAGAGAATGCTTGTACATGTCTTCTCCACGTATTTGAGAAGAAGTTGTCGAGATAGAAAACATATGCCTTAGTATGGAAATGAATTTACATTGGTATTTAGTTCCAAGTCTTCCAATTATTTTATGCCATACTATTTCACATGGAGCAGTAGATAAAAACTATACTATAATGTAAATGATTTCTATGGACTAGATATAAGTTGGATATGTTAGGATATGCTTTATAAGGCTATATTCGTGATACACGTTGACTTTGCTTGTTTGAACTTTGTAGGCATTAGTTTTATTGTATCAATATGCATTGCTTTTCTTACTTCAAACTTTGTAGGTACATGATTTTTGAAGACCTTTCCAGTCTGAAATCGCTAGAGATATGGTTTGCTTGTACATTTTCAAAGTGAGTTGCCATATATTTTTCATGATGCACAATTGTTTCACAACAAACTTTTGTCTATCATAGGGTGTATATTTCACAAGAAATTTGTTGACCACCAAATTGTGTAGATCTTATAGCAGATTTTTTTAATTACTGTACAACATATATTCTACAACAGATTTTCACTCTCATTGAGTGTGTGTGAACATATAGAGGATGTTTATGCTTTCAAGGCTTTAGAATTAGTGGTTGGACATTATTTATACATTTTTTTGAACTTGCAAGACACTGCATGTAGTGATTTTCTAGCCCTCTCCTTTGAGTGATTTTTAGAAATTTTCCACTGTAGTTAGTGTTTGTTTTGAGTGAGCATTGTAATAAAAATGTAATCTGACGGTGATATTATTGAACTCGTGCATGAAATTATTGGACCTGTGTGAGGTGTGCATGCATGAGATCATATGAAATAATTAATGTCTTGCTAGGTGAGATAGAGAAGTAACAAAAGGGGAAGAGATGGGTAAAATAGGGAAGGGGACACCCTCTGCCCTTATCTACAAATAGACTAACAATCAACAAATTAGTATAGCATGTAGAAATAGAATAAGAATATGTCTAGATCTCTCTAGTGCATTTGTTTCAGATAATTTCTTAGACAGTTTAGGAGTGCCCACATGTGCATCTTTGACTGTCAGTTTAGAACAATGTAGGGATCAAGGGGGTGACCATTTAATCACAAATAACTAGGACAATTGGATATCCAAGCTCCCACGAGCAACATCTTGAGCTTACATCACTCAGAAATGCAATCTTTTTTTTTTTTTTTCCCTTTTTTCAAGTTCATCCATTATTGGTTCTCAAGGAGCACATGATTATTTCATTTGTTTGTGATGGCTTCCTGCTGTCTTGTGTAAGAGTGTGAACTTGGGGAATTGTTGTATACTCTGTAATAGAAGTTATGTGGCTTGATATAACATTTGCTTCTAATTGCCTCCTTATTTGAAAAAAATTAGGAAGTTGATGCTATCTCTCCCTTTGTTCTATGTAATTTGCTAGACTTTGGAAAAAAAAATAGGTTGATGTTAAATTCAAAATATTTGAGATTTTGTCTTGTTCTATGACAAGTCAAGAAAATTTGAGTTAATGGGGGCATTGAATCAAGTGTTCTCATGTTGATTTCTTGACTCTTGGAGATCTCCTCATGTAAAGAGCTTTGAAATGAAATTGCTCAAGAAATGCAAGAAGATTACGTCAAAAGGAGGCATTGATTTGTATTTAGTGTAATTGAGATTCATAACATTGTATAGAAACCATTTATGATATTGTTTGCTTGTGTTTGTTCTAACATTTAGCACTTTTAGTATTGTGTTTGGTTAGTAGTAATTTAAAATTTTTATTTCTAAAATAAAATTTATTGTACTTAAACTCAAATTAATTTATAAATAAAATTAATATCAAATATTGCAAAAAAACTTGTTTAAAAATTTCAAAATTGGTGAAAGTAAAATATCTAATTTTAAAATCACTAGTTCTAAAATCGTTGAGCTTAGTTTTAGGTAGTTTGTACTGAAAACTAAAATCGATGTACAAACTTCAAATATGCAATTCGAATTTATTATTTTTAAATAAAATATGACATTATAATAACTAAAATCAAATAAAAAGAATTAATGCCATATGAGTCAATAGAGTTAAAAAAACATTGTGAGATAATTTATGTCATGCTAAGCAGAAGAGAATATTCTTTTACAGTGATTTACAGTTTTTATAGCACTTAGAATACTATTATGATTATTATAATAAATTAAAACGGATACTGAGTCATCCAAATAAGTTGTTGTATCACTTTTGATATTATTACAACTTTATCCAAACACCTAAAATTTGTATCCTATCAATTTTAATATTGATACTTGATGTAGACTGGATCTATCACGACCGGATCCCGCAAACGGGGATCCGAAACAAGGAGGATCCGGAGCCGGTCCGGATCGAACGGTGACGAGGGGACCCGACGGGGATCCGCAACAGGGCGAAGCCGAGGCTATTTCGGAATGAAGAGGATCCGCCCGCGGGGGGCGCGATCTGCCGCCGGAGCTGCTCTTGGATAGTGAGCCGCTGCTCCTTCGGTCGGACGAAGGCGCGGCGCGAGCAGGAGCTCCTGTCGGCGGAGCGGTAGACGAGCGTCGGAGCAGAAGCCGGAAAGTCCGAGATCGGACGGGGGGACGGCTCGCTCTCCGACGAGGGGGTCCGAAGGCACCTTCAGCGCGAGGCCGAGCCTCCTGGCGCGGGGCGACCGACGGGATTGCCCTCGGACGGCGAGTCCGAAGGCTACTTCAGCGTGAGACCGAGTCTCCTGGCGCGGTGCAGCCGGCGTTCGGCGTCGAGACCGGGGAGAGGAGTCCGAGGTCGGCGGCCGAGACCGACTCGGGGAGGTCGGCGATGATTCGAACCGAGCCCCTGCAGGAGGGAAAGAAGAAGAAGAACCAGTCAGCAGGAGTCCCGGGCGTCAGCCCTGGGGAACCCCCTCCGACGGTCAAGTTAGCTTCTGAAGAAGATTCGATTCAGGAAGCAAGAAGAAATAGCTAGAACACTATTCGGACAGCAGTCCTTTAAGGGGTTTCGGAAGCTTAGGGGGGCATCCGTTTTTCCCACCACCTCCTTGGCCACAAATAGCAGGATACTTATAGCGGAGGGTAGCGGATGGTTAACGGTGGCAGCCGATATAGGACTAAAAGGAGGCTTACTGACAAACCGTCATGGTCTGATCCGCCACCGGAGTGGGCCGGATTCGGCTACCGGGCCGAAGGGGGTTGGGCCGCTGACGGGCCGAAGCCTGCTGGGCCCTGGGCCGCCGTGCTGTTCCCGGGCCGTAGGCTGGTGGGCCGTTGACGGGCTGAAGCCTGCTGGGCCGGGAGCGACGGGGCCGCTTATGGGCCGAGGGCTGCTAGGCCGCTAACGGGCCGAAGGCCGCCGGAGGGCCTAATACTGCTACTGTTGGGCTAAATGGGGTTTGGGCCTGCTTCAATGGGCTGAATCGGATTCTGCCGCATCAATACTCAATGTTCTAAATATATCAATATCAAAATTAATATTATATATCAAATTAAAACAGGCTGTAAAGAAGCAATCTCCTTTGCGGGCCATGATTGAGGCCGACAACTGTGGGTTGACCGGGTAGTTTAGTTGTTTCGTATTTGATTAATTTATTCACAGAGAAGAGAAGTTGTGAAAATGCATGGGTGGGAGTAGGGTGAGGGAGGAGGGAGTGGAGGAGACGATGGAACGGTCTGAGATGACGGGAGTAGTTTTGGATTGAAAATTAATATCACTTTTAATGTTGTTATAACTTCATCCAAATACTTAAAAGTTATATTATATCAATTTCAATATTGATACTTAAAACTTTAAAAATATTAATATCAAAAGTAAGACTGCATCAAATATAAAAGTCTAACCAAACAGGGCGTTAACCAAGATAGATGACAATTTTTCAGCCTAAAAAGACCAGAGAAAAAACGAATTTTTTTTGTTGCAAGTTTGTGCGTGTTTTCTTATCCTTTTATACTTCACACATGCAAGCTTGTAAGTTGATATTTCTCTTACATACATATGGAATAGATATGTTGGTATGCGTGTATGTATTTATAGGCACACTCCAATACTTAACACTAGTAGAAATCGGAGTATTCGTGATGGCCGAAAGTAGTCGCGAATACTTAAAAATATTCATGACAGTTAAATTGTCGTCGCTAAAAGTTCTGTTGTGAGTACTTAACTACGAGTTACGAAAAAGTCGACACTGATAATTTTGATTATTTGCGACGGCTATATTTAAGCCATCGCGAATACTTAAATATTCGCGATGGCGATAATTAAGCCGTCGTCAAGACTATTAGCGATGGCTTATAAGAAAACCGTTGTTAATAGTAGATTATTAGCGACAGCTAAGAAGAAAGCCATCGCGAACAATGGATGATTTGCGACGGATTTACAGAGGTCGTTGCTAATAATTATTTATTTATTTTTTTAAATATTATGCCATTAGCGATCGCTTAGACTATAGCCGTTGCAAATAAGGTTTTTTATTTTTTATATATTGTCAAAAATCTAAAAATGTCATAATATATAAATAATTTTTAATTTTTAATTTTTATTTTTATTCATTATTTTATTATTCTTATTATTTTTAAGATTAATCGACTTTAAAAACAAAAACTTCCCGGTAGGTCATCCATCCTTCTACTACTCCTAGTTAAGCATGCTTAATTACATAGTTCTTTGCAAGAATCGAACTAATACTCTTCAAATATCTTGTTGATTTAAGATATAAATCCACCATATGTGAGGGTTTCTAGCACTCTTAAATAATCGACGTCATTATCGTTGAGTATTAAACCAAAAGTGAAAAACAAATGACTGGGAATCTAAGATTTTGAAGCATTTTGCATAGAAGTATATTTAAAGTATATACTAGAATGAATAATTGTAATAGTAACTTAAAAAAAGAATAATTATAATAGTTATATTAGTAAAGTTGGTTAGAATATTTTCATATATAATAGAATATATAATTTTATGTATATATAAGTATATTAATATATAAATATATTTTAGGTTATACTTATATATGTACCATTATTGATATGAATATTATGGTTAAAGAATACATAAAAATTGATAAATTATTAATTTATATATATAATTAATATTAAAATTAATGTACATTTCAAATATATTAGTAAAAAATTTAAGTCTTTAAAGATGTAATTTTCTTGAAAGTAAATACTTATATATAATAAGTTAACTATGTCATACTTACACTAATATAGTTAAGTTAACTAGATTTAACAATACTATATTTATCTATAATATATTAGTTATGCTAGTTAAGTAAATGGTAAACTATAATAGTTAACTACTTATTTATCTATTATTAAACTTAATAAACTCTATTTTCGTTAAATACTTATATATACTTTATAGTTGCATAGTACACATTTAAGTGTATTACTTAAAGTAATATGCGAATATATTTAGCTAATGTACTTAGTTAAGTATATGTAAAAATATTTATGTTATATATTTACTTAGCATAACTATATTTATACTAATATATTTAACTTACATAATACATAGTTGCATACTTAAAGAATTACTATATACTTCACTATACCAGTTAAATACTTATATATACTTAACTGCTTCTTTAGTAATATTATATTTAGCTTAACTAATGTACTTAGTTAAGTATACTTAACTATTCTTATACTATATATTTACTTAGTATTACTATTTTTATACTATAACATACTTGGTAAATTATGTAACCTAACTACATATTTAATTATACTATACTAAATATTTACTTAGTATAACCATGTTCAATTTAGTATAACTATATTTAACTATGCTAAATATTTACTTAGTATAACTATATTTATACTAATATATTTAACTAATCTAAGGCATGGTTAATGATGTAACTTAACTATATATTTGTTTAGTATACTGAACAAATATTTAGCATAGTTAAATATAGTTAGACTAAGTAAATATTTAGTATAGTGTAATATAGTTAAATATATAGTTAAGTTACATCATTAACCATGCCTTAGATTAGTTAAATATATTAACAATGACTTAGTATAGTTAAATATAATAACGATGACTTAGTATATGTTTAGTAACATAGTTATACTAAATAAATATTTAGTATAGTTAGACTAAGTAAATATTTAGTAAACTATATTTATACTAATATATTTAACTAATACAATGCATGGTTAATTATCTAACTTAGCTATATATTTAACTATATTATATTAAGTTAACTAGTATAACTATATTTAACTATACTAAATATTTACTTAGTATAAGTATGTTTAACTTAATATAACTATACTAAATATATACTATATATTTACTCAGTTAACTATATTTAGTTATACTAAATATTTACTTAGCATAACTATGTTTAAGTATACTAAATATTTGTTTAGTATAACTATATTTAACTATACTAAATATTTATCTAGTATAATTATGTTTAACTGTACTAAATATTTACTCAGTATAACTATATTTAACTATACTAAATATTTACTTATATTTACCCTGATATATTTAACTAATATAATACATAGTTAGTTATATAAATTGATTATATACTTATGTATATATATTAAGTTAAATATATTTAACTATATTATACTATAGTAATATAATACATAGTTAATTATTTTGATTATGGCCATACACCTGTACATTGTTATCCACTTGCTTGAAAGGAGAGATGAGAGACCTAGGGGACAAAAGAGAGATGTTGATACCTATACATTGCTAATATTTGTTTAAGTATGTAACTAAGTAGTTAAATACTTAATTAGTTAAGTCTATTAATTAATTCGTATAATTAGTTAATTATATTTAATTATATAACTATGTCATATAATTAACTATGTCATACTAAGTTAACTATAATATATATTTTAATTATTTTTATTGGTTAATTAAATATTTAATTATATTAATTACCTGTTTAAACAATTATATATAACAATATTTATATATACTTAATATTTGCATAATAGTTTTATTAGTTAGGATAATAAATTACACTCTAAAAATATTAATAAATGCATAAATATCATATATTAACTACTCTTATGTTAGTTTTAACTAATAATGACTAGTTAAATATTTACTTATCTATATATTTAGTAAATATAATATTTAGTTAATTATAACTAATATATTTAAGTTAACTAATATACTTAGTTAAGTATATTTAACTATATTTATATTATATATTTACTTGGTATGACTATATTTATAATATATTTTGATAATATTTTACATACTTAATTATATAACAATAATATATATTTAACTATATTATACTAAGTTAATCATACGATTTATTAGGTAGAAGTTATATTTAACTATAGCCTATACAATAAATATTAATTATAAGTTATATTAGTTATATCATTAGAATTATATGATAAAGCTTAAGTTAAATATTTTAGTTATACTTTATAACTAGCTTTAGTACAATATTAATTATAAGTGTATTAAATATAAATTTAATATACAAAAATTATTGGCGACAGTTAAACTACCCATTGCAATTAGTATTATTATTGGTGACAAGTTTTATGCAACGGTCGCTAATAAGATTATAATAACGATGACTTTTTTATAGCCATCGCTAATAATATTATAATACCAACGGATGGTATTTCAACTGTTGCTAATAATATTATTTGCGATGACTTTTTTTAGTCGTTGCTAATAAAATTATAACAACGATGATTTTTTTATAGCCATCGCTAATAATATTATAATAACGATGGATGACATTTCAACCGTTGTTAATAATATTATTCGCGATGACTTTTTTTAGTCGTCGCGAATAATATTATAATAGCGAAGACTTTTCTATAGTCGTCGCTAATAATATTATAATAACGAATGATGGCATTTCAACCCTTGCTAATAACATTATTCTCGACAACTTTTTTTAGTCGTTGTGAATAATATTATAATAGTGATGATTTTTCTATAACCATCGCTAATAATATTATAATAGCAATATGGCATTTCAACCGTTGCTGATAATATTATTCGTGCCGGCTTTCTTATTAGCATTGTGACAGGCTCTTTTTAGCCATTGCGAATAATATTACATTAGCGACGGATGACAGCTCAACCGTTGCTAATAATATTATTCGCGACGGCTTTCTTAATAGCCGCCACGAATAATGTTATTTGCTACAATTTTTTTAGCTGTGACGAATAATATTATAATAATTATAATTTTTCTATAATCGTCACTAATAATATTATTTGTGACGACTTTTTATAGCCATCGCGAATAAGCGATCACTGATACTGCGATTTCTACTAGTGTAAGCTCCACTAAATATGTGGTGATCTCCTTAAATGCTAAATTCCACAGTTGGACGAAAATACTCTACTGAAAAAGAATTTTTTGGCCAGCACATTCTTTTTTAACTGTTGTTAGAATTTAATTATTGTTAAATAAGGGATTATGTTGATAGTAGTGATACTTTTACAAGTATTGTGATGTAATGTTATTTAAAATGAAAAATAAGGCTGTCAACTCTGTGAGTAAAATCTTAAGCAGTGTACATATAAGATAAAAAAGTTTCCACTTATTCTTTCATAGACATGTATAAGGCAATGCTTGAGATTTGTTCTAGGGATGGATGGAGGTGGAGTAGTGTCTCTTCCTAGTCTTCTTCTGCCAAAGGATTGCAGGTATCCCAATGGAAACTAGAAATACCATCACAGCCAGCATAAGAAAAGACTGCAGAACAAAAAATATGTACAAGCGTTCGTGAACTCCTCCTAGTGAGAAGAGAAGGTGAGGTGGTCGCTGCTCGTGGTCGAAGGGAAAAATAGGGTGTGACTCGGGGACGGGCACAATCCCTGTGCGAAGCAAGACGTTTCAGTGCAGGTATGGCATGAGGTCTGATGCTGATATAAAGGCAGAAGAACTGGTGATCCGGCACTGACTAATGAGAAAAAAAGGCTATGGACCACGTTCACAGAGAAGTTGCTGAAAACTCCATTTTGTTTGCAGAATAAGTTAGTGGCCCGTTGACGGAATAAGAAGAATAAGTAATTTTTGGGTCTAGAGTGGGATGACTTATTCTCCGAATACGTTATTCTATATCGGTATAAGCCATTTCGCTGGTCAAAGTAAAATTAAATTTATTCTCTTTTTATTCGTCTTTATTCTTCTCTTATTCTCCAATCAAAAGCACAAACCCCACTTTGTTTGCGGAATAAATTATTGTGTGGAGTCCAACGACGGAATAACGTATACTAGAATAAGGGGTATTTCAGTTTGATATTTTTGTAAGGCCACCGACGGAATAAGAAGAATAAGTAATTCTTAGGTTTAAGGTGAGATGACTTATTCTCCTTATTCTCCGAATAAGAAAACTTACATATTGACGTGAGCTAAAGAAGTGCCTACTCTATCAGCTCTGTTTGTTTAAGATTTTACGTATCTCACTGCGGATGACCATCCAATGAAATTTGCCTGAGCGTTTCAAGCGGGAGTCATGGGATCGTGTTGATCTAGAAGTCAATTGACAAGGCGTTCTTTCTAGGCAGCTCAATGAAATCTCTTGAGCATGTAGTTGCCATCCTCCCTAATAATTCTGTTGACCACATAGCTTAGCCATTTTAATTTGATATGAAAAGTTGTGTTTTGGTTTGATACCAAAATTTATACAAGAATGTAATAAGTAAAATTAGTGTTGAATTTCAATTATCATCATAACTAACCAACACTTAATGAGGAATCTTTGATTTAATTCAATATAAGGAGATTTTGCACATGAACAATCCTTAAAAGTGAATTGAAAAAAAACCATTCCTAGAAACATATTTTGGCATTTTTGTAACATTTCGTTAAAAGTAATGATATGTGCGTAAATATATTTTTAAGAATTATTTTTTTGCCAATTCACTTAAAAGATAGTTTATATGCAAAAAACCCAATAGAAATAAGTATAAATAAAAAAACTTATGTTGGTCCCTTAGAAAATCATGATCATAACTAAAAAGTAAACAACTGGCTACACTAATGTCCAAAGGTTCACTATAGATCAATTGAGCTCATCAATTATCACACAATTCCACCAATTAATCACATCAGGCATTGGACCCTAGGGAGGGAGGCATGCTGTGGTGAGGTTGCTACAGTGTGTGGCTCAACCGTATTATTTTCACTCAATCTTTATGTTAAAAAAAATAAAAATCATGATAAAGTTTTAAATATTTAATTATCCTTCTTAAAATTATTTCTATTTTTAGAATTTAATTTTTACTATCCAATTATGAAATATTCAAACATAGCCATCCAATCAGATGCATGCAAATTGATGATGAATAAAAACACCAAGGATAGGAATAGCCCTAACGATTAACTCGAATAATTTCTTCTTTTATTTTTTACAATTTATAAAAGACAAGAGTTATGCATACTCAATCCATGGCTAAAATTGAGTTTCACACTTATACATGATCAGAAGCTGAAAATTAAGTTCCAAAACATAGAAACAACCTTAGGAATGTTGCGGTGCAGTAGTGCGCAACAAGGTTGCATGTATTGTTTTTGATTTTTTAATTAAAATATAAAATAAAATTTATCATAAAATTTTAAATATTCAATAATCATCTTTAAAATTTTATTTTGCGACCCATATGAAACGTCGGGCGCTCAAAGTTTCACGCTGGTGGGTGCGGGGCGCCCCGCTTGCCCGCATGAGACCTGCGGCGAGCGAGGAATCCCATGTGTTGACCATCTGGTCATTTGATTAGACGACTCATTATTTTTATTTTTTGTAATTTTTTATATTTTTTTCACTTCTTTCTTTTTATTCAGACTATATATATATAGTGCGTATGATTTGATGGTAGGTATGTTTTTGATTCATTCCTCATATTAAAAAATAAATAAATTTTATCAAAAAATTCTTAATTATTTAATTATATTCTTTAGGATTGTTTTCTTCCCTTGTGAATTTATTTTTACTATCCGATCGAATTTGATCATGGAACTCAATCTTAGTCATTGATTGGATATTTGCAAATTTTATTTTAAAAAAAATCATTAAAAATGATCAAAATGCGAAATTATTCAGATTGCCATATAATTATTCTCATTCCCTGAGATTTTAATATTCATCGCCAGCATGGAAATCTAAGTTACAAAGAGTTAAAATTACTTTGTAAGGATAATTGAATATTTAGAGTTTTAAAATAATTTTTATTTTTTCATCATTGAGAGGAATCTAGAGCATAGCATGCGATTTAGTTGTACACATGTCAAAATCGAACCACACTAATCCTCTCTCTCTCTATATATATATATAGAGATAGGGGGAGAGAGACTCTAACCATAATGAGTCCCCTGAGTTTATCTAACTTAGATGAGGCCTCCTTCGAAACTCTTACTTTTTCATCTTAATAATAAATAAAAATTATTAAAAAGTTTAAAATATTCAAATACTCAGTTATATTGGTTTCGACATCTTGAGATTTTAATTTTCACTGTTAGATCAAAAAAATTTAACCGCAGTCATCTAATCAAATGCATCATAATTTAGGGATTGAAACTAAAATTACAGAAGATAGGATCAACCTTAAGGGTTAATCTGACAAAATTTTTATTTTTTAATTATTTTTTAATATTTTAAATGTTAATTTTTGATACCTACCTGATTAGACGATTAGAAATGATCGTTAAAATCGGACGGTGAAAATTAAAGACCAAGGAAAAAGAACAAATCTAAGGGGTCTATTTATATATTTAAAAATAATAAAATTTATTAATACTTTTTAAATATTCAAATAGACCTCTTATGTTTGTTCCCAAGCTCGAGGTTTTAATTTTCACTGTCTAATCTTGACGATTAATCTTAGCCGTCCGATTGGATATGCATAAAAAATTAAAGTTTAAAATATTAAAAAATATTCAAGAAATAAAAAATTCATCAAATTAACCTTTAGGATTGATCTCATCCTCTATAATTTTAATTTTGATCTCTAAAGAACAATGCATTTGATTGTATGGCTACCGTTAAACTTTTCAGTCCGACGATGAAAATTAAATCTCAACTAGTCGAAACTAATATAGAATGAGGTATTTGAATATTTTAAATTTTTTGATAATTTTTATTTATTTTTTAAGATAAGAAAGTGATAATATTAAGGGGGGTCATATAAGTTGGATGAGTCCCAAGACTCGTTTTAGTCAGCCATATATATATAAAGAGAGAGAAAAGAGTGTCATGGTGCTAATGCTACAGTGCATGCGGATAAATCACACACACTATATCGAACTCTTCCTTATGTTTTAAAAAATAAAAATTATGATAAATTTCTAAATATTCATCTCCCCCAAAACAAATTTCATTCTTTATAACTTAAGTTTCACTGTTGGACTGTGAGGCTTTCAACATAAGCCGTCTAATTTTATATTCATAAGTTGGTGATGAATACTAACCCCAAAGTATAAGAAACATTCTAGAGATTAATATGACGAATTTCTTATTTTTTTATTTTATCATAATTTTTAAAATTAAGATTTTTATGTATCCAATAGACGATTAAGAGTGAGTTTCAAAATTGAACTACGATCAGACAGTCAAAATAAGAATACAGGGAATGAAAATAACTTTAAGGAGATGATTGAATATTTAAAATTTTATAAAAAAATATTTTTTTTAAATATGAGGATAGAGCTTTAAACATTACGTGCGATTAAACCGCACGCACTATTGCCATTCCATTCCCATTCTAGCATTTCTTTCTCTTTTTATATATATATATATATATATAGGGGCGGTAAATCGGCAGGATATAGGTAGACCCAGACCCAAATTAGACCCATCAATATTTCTAGGTAAACGGGTAAACGAGTCTGTTAACCGGTCTACCTATTTTTTTGTTGAGATTACATTTCAAATAAGTTTTAAAAGAAACTGGTTACGCTTTGTTCTCTGTGCAGCTGTAAATGGATCACATTCGGGCCCAAATTTATAGAATTTTATTTGGAGGATTTAAACTACCCAAGAATTAATGGGTATATTATTGGCTTATTGGGCATACCCGGACCTAATTTTACCGACGGGTCAGGTCTTGGTCTCATACTCATTTTGACAGTCCTTTATATATATATATAGAGAGAGAGAAAGAAAGAAAGAGGAGTGTTATGGTGTATTTGTTACGGTGCATAGGGATAAACCACACGTACTATTTCGACTTCTTTTTAATGTTAAAAAAATAAAAATTATGATAAATTTTTAAATATTCAATCCTCACTCCAAAATAAATTCTTTTGTCTTAAGTTTTACCGTTAGATCATTAAGCTTTCAACATAAGTTGTCCGATTTTACATTCATAAATTGATGATGAATATTAAAACTACAAGATATGGAAATAATCCTATGCGGTAATCTGATAAATTTTTTATTTTTTAATTATTTTTTATGATTTTTGAAGATCAGGATTTACATGTCCCCGATAAACGACTAAAAGCAAGTTTCAAGATCAAACTATGATCAGCCGGTCAAAATAAAAGGAATGAAAACAACCTCCGGGGTGTTATTGAATAATTAAAAACTTATGAAAAATTGTATATTTTTTAGCATGAGAATGTGTAACAGTTTGCATTCTAGTATTTCTCTGGACAAATGGTGCTTGCTGCTTTGCAACGAGTGTCCGATCGAGACATGTACGCATTTTTTAGTTTCCCGTTGCACTCCTTGATCATGATGGCTGGTAAAATGGCTGCGTGCAGTGCAATCACACGATTGAATGATCATTGTAGTTGTAATATCGAAACATTGCAGCAGGTATTACTGATTCTGGGCCTGGCTCAGGGCCGATATTGGGCCGGTTTGCTGTGGGCTTTGCCAGACCTACCAGGTGACGCTCTTGCTAGAGTTTCCCTTTTCAGCAGGACAGTCTGGGCCTTCTTATTTATAAAAAAACTTTCAAAATTTCAACCATCTATTTAATTTAATTTAAAACCTTCCTTAGTCCTTTCAAACAGAAGGATATGACGCTTCCGTGAATAGAGATTGTTGTTTGTCACAGGGTAACAAGAGGATCTCCATTATTTATACGAAGACATAAATGAAGTACCCCATCAACGAGTCATCCTGTCAAGGTTGCAATGGGGTGACGTAAAAGGACTTTTCCCATACCACTTTTTAGGTGGGAGGTTGGGTCGCTCAGAATTCTTAAAACTGTTATTTTTGTTAAAATGTTTTTGATAATTAGATTCTTAAAAGTTCACTCCCAATGTATACTTGCTGCACTGCATTAGATACAGTTTGAACCTTTTTTTTTTCTTTTTATGGTGGGCCCATTACGTTTGATATGTCTGTACAACTTGGTCTCCGCCCATATACAGTCTAATCTCCGATTGGACTATTCAAATGATTTTAAAAAATTAAAAATCAAACTCAATAAAATCCGATCAGAGATTTGATTATACGGGCATATTGTGCACTAAAAAATTTTCAAAAAATAAAAAACATAAACTTGCTACTGTAACTGTGTGATCTTAATAAATTGGATGGCTGTGATGTAGTCTGCAAACAGTGCCAACAAGTATAACTCATTGATAGAAGACCTTTTTTTCGAGCCTTGTGCATGCTCCCGTGTCCTTTATATCACCTGTATATAATTTTGAGACACAAGTGCATAAAAGGAACGAGAGCATAAGATGATTGAGCTTAGACTTCAGATGATCTCATTTCTTACTAAACCGGGTCAGCTCTCATCATGCTCTCCTTATGGGCACACAAGGTAATCCAATTTTGTAGTATTCGTGTGACCTAATAAGATAACAAGGATCAGAGAAAGGGACCAAAGACGGAGCTCTAAAACAAAAAAAAAATCTACGTTCCCCACCCCTGTCATCCATTCTTTTGCTCGTGCGGTGGATCACAGTGCATCAGGTGGGTGGGTGGCCAGTGGAGGAAGGGTTACGTACACTTAATTATGTGCAGGCATCCACACACAGGTCGCATAGAGAGGAAAAGCAGAGGGGGAGGGATAAAGATCAGATGGGCACTGACAGAAGGGAGGAGCCGACCTCGTTGGGCACCATAGATTCCCATCACTGTTTTGTCTCTGTCCTCTCACTAAAAAATTCAAGTTTCCCTTGGGTTCATCTCCTCCGATGTCCCTCGTTAGTCCTATTATTCAACAGTGATACTTGCTGCAATGTCCTCTCAGTTGCACCGAAGCACATTAGCTAAGCTTGGACCTCATCTATATGCAGTTTCAAGGCCCTTTCTTAGAGAAGCCTTCGAGAGCATCCCTCCCTCTCGGGGAGGGCATCATGAGCTCCTTTGAGGAGCATTTTGTCAAATGAATGTTTCTTATTTGATTTTTGTCTTATTTTTCACAGGATCTGTTCATACTCTTGGCATTTTGAGGCTTATTGGATCTGAATCATATTATCTCTCTATTTTGACTGAAGATTTGTAATATCTTTTCTCTTCCTATTTTATATTCCCTTCTCCTATATGTTTTCTCTCGGATCCGGCTGCCTCTTGTTATTCTTCTTCAGTTACTTCCTTATGGGCTCCTACGTTCAGTTAGAACTTCATCAAGTCCGTCGAACATATCTTGGGGGCAGGGTGGGTATCGGATTGCATCTGACTCGGTATGGAGCAGAGTTGTGCTTTGCCATTGGCCCTCTAGGAAGCTCATAATTCTTGAACTTTTCTCTCTCTCTATATCTGTAGTCGTGTCTTTTGAGTTCTTCTTCACCTTAGACCCACTAGAAGATAACTTTGCAGCGAAGCAATCATAGAAGAAGAAGTTATCATCGAAGAAATCGGACTCCACGCTATTTTTTTCCTACATAGAAATCATAGTATTAGCGACAGCTAATTCATGATGGCTATAAAAAGTCGCCGTTAATAATATTATTAGCGATGATTATAAAAAGAAAAATCATCACTATTATAATATTATTCGTGATGACTAAAGAAAATTGTCACGAATAATATTATTAGCGATGCTTAAAAGAAAGTCGTCGCTATTATTAGCGATGGTTAAAATACTATATGTCGCTATTATAACATTATTAGCGACAATTATAGAGAAATCATCGCTATTATAATACTATTTGCGACCGCTAAAAAAGTCATTGCGAATAATATTATTAATGATAGTTGAAATGTCATCCCTATTATAATATTATTAGCAACGGTTGAAATGTCATCCGTCGCTATTATAATATTATTAACGTCGCCTATAGAAAAATCTTCATTATTATAATATTATTCGCAACAGTTAGAAAAAGTCGTCACCAATAATATTATAGTGACAGGTGCATAAGAACCATCACCAATAATAGTACTAATTCGCTAATAATTTTTATATATTAAATTTATATTTAACACACTTATAGTTAATATTCTGCTAATGTTAGTTATAAAGCATAATTAGAATACTTAACTTAACTATATAATTAAGTTATATAATTAAGTACGCAAAATATTATCTAAATATATTAATGTAAATATAGCCATACTAAGTAAATATACAATATAAATATAGTTAAGTATACTTAACTAAGTATATTAATTAACTTAAATATATTTAGTATATATTTAACTAGTCAATATTAGTTTAAAACTAACATAAGTGTAGTTAAATATAGCATATTTATGTATTTAACTAATATGGTTAGAGTGTAATTAACTATCCTAACTAATAAAACTATTATGCAAATATTAAGCATAAATATAAGCATACTAAGTAAATGTATAACATAAATATAGTTAAATATACTTAACTAAGTATATTAGTTAACTTAAATATATTAGTTATAGTTAACTAAATATTATATTACTAAATATACAGATAAGTATATATTTAACTAGTCATTATTAGTTTAAAATTAACATAAGCGTAGTTAAATATAGCATATTTATGTATTTAATTAATATGGTTAGAGTGTAATTAACTATCCTAACTAATAAAACTATTATGTAAATGTTAAATATATATAATTATTATTATATATAATTGTTTAAGCACGTAACTAATATAGTTAAATATTTACTTAACCAATATAACCAATACAAGACAGTTAAATATAGTTAACTTAACTAGTTAATTAAATGATATAGTTATATAATTAAGCACTATTAACTAATTATGTAACTTAATTAATAGACTTAACTAATTAAGTATTTAACTAATTTATACTATACTAATAAAGTAGAGTTTTTAACCCTGCTGATTTTTAGGAAAGTCATTAATGCTCATAATTATTATGATTATTCATTCACCTTCTCATCCTCACTCATTTTAAAACAACTCATTAATGGTCATAATTCTTACTCCACCTATTTTAGAACAACTCAATAATGACCATAACTCTCTTTCTCTCTCTCACTCTCTCTCTCAAGATGAACTCTCTCTCTTTTAGGGAAGGACGCAGGGGAATGGGGGCCATGGCCCCTCCAAAATTGAGGAACTTTTTTCTGTAATAAAAATGTTATTTTTAAAATATTTATATTATAATAAAATATTAAAAATAAATTAAAAAATTAAAAACATATTAGTATTAAATACAAAATAATATTATTCCTAAATATTTGTCTTACTATATTTTATCAAACTTATCTTATAAAACTATTTAACTCATATGTTATAATATGTTTTTTTTGTCGTATATTATCTGTATTTATTATTTATCATGTTAATTTTTGTATGTTAATAATTGTCATATTATATAACATTTAATATTTACAGTCACATATAATATTTTTTAATGATAATATATAATATATTAATATTTTTAAGAATCTATACTATAGTAATAAAATAGAATTTTTAACTTAGCTAATGTGGCACTCTCACCTTCTTTCCTGCCAAAAAAATATTAAACAGTTCTTAAGAGAAATCATTAATGTCCATAAGGGCCTCTACGTTTTATAGCCTCGCTTGGGTGTGGAGGAAACCGGCTATAAAACAATAGTCGTCATTGCTTGTATGTATATATGGCTGGGGGTGCGGATACTGTGTGGATTTATGGCCCACCATGATTTTTTTTATTTTTATGATGGGTACTTAGGGTTGATTCCGTCCTCATGGTCTTAATTTTTACCATCGGATCTTGCCCATCAATCGGAGCCACCCAATCGGGTATATATAAAAAAATAACATATAAAATATTAAAGAAATAATTAAAAATAAAAAATTCGTCAGATTAACTTTTAGGATTGATCCCATTCGTTGGGATCATAATTTTGATCTCCAAATAACGACGCATTTGATTAGATAGTTACGATTATATTTTTTGATTTAACGGTAAAACATAAGTCCCAAAAAGTGAAAAACCAACTAAAAGAGCATATTTAAATATTTTAATTTTTTTTTTATTTCTAAAAATCAAGATGAAAGATTTCGAGAGGGGAATGAGGGGCACATCTAAATTAGATGCACCCCAAAGTGAATTATATCTCCACCGGGGAGCTGATCAAACTTAGAGAGAGAGGTATGGACACTGACGTGGGAGAGCCACACTCCCACAAGCCTACCCTGCTTTGTCCCTGTTCTCCCTAAAAACTTTAGTTTCTCTTCGGTTTGTATCCTGACGTATGTCCGTCGTTACTTGTATCGAAGGCTGTAAGCAGATGCTCGTTTAGGTTTTATTCGAGTCCGGCCCACCGACCGGCGTGCCTCCACAAGCCATGGCAATTTTCTGAGATTGGAGCCCCACATTAACGTTGGAGTGATCGCATGACGGCGTGGCTCTCGGGTTACATACCAATCCTTCTCTCACCATTATCGTTATTAATGTTAATTGCAATATAACACGTTGGCCTATCTTTAACCCTATTTGTATATACAATTCCGTTTTCGACCTTCATTTCCGAAAGAGACTGTCACATGAAAAAGGGTATTCTCCGTGCAAGGGCGTCCTACTTCCTAAAGAGGCCCGATTCAGTGGGGTCGACCGCATCATGCGGTCGAGCATTATAATGAGGAGACTTTTTCTATTTTACTCTTTTCGTTTTTTAGGAAGGAAAGTAAATAAAAAAAATTATCTGACTATAGTGCCGGACCGTACAGTGCAATCGAACTCACTGAATCACTTTTCTTTCTAAATGCCCAAACATACGTGTAATATGTCAGGATCCTACATCACGGGATCGGGATTTGTCTCATTTTTGAATAGACTAACGCTAGGCTGACACTAAACTTCATCAATTTGCTTACCTAATTTTACCAAGAGACAGAATCTTACCAAGGTTTCTTTTGTAAATTCATGCAAAGCACACTAAGTTCTGACATTCTAGAAACAGGATTATCACATTGCCACTATGTTACATGGGTACGAAAAGTCGGGAAGAGGTTATCCATTAGTAAAACACTTTCGTTTTCAATGGGTTATAGGCTGTATCTTCTTATTTTGTAATAAGGAATTCAAAGGAGAAACATCCATGCAATTCAATCTAAAGGTGTGTTTGGTAAAATTTCTACTTGAAAGTTACTTTTGACTTACACTTCTTACATATAATGAGTTAAGAAAGAGAGATTATAACTAATTTTGATTTGTTATAAAAGTCAGTTCTTTCATAACAATCTCACTTTTTCTCTAATCTTTGAAGCTCTCCTCTTGTGTTGTTGGTTAGAAGTTAAAACACAAAGAAAATATTACATAAAAAAATAAGTAAATGAAAATACAAAAGTGCTTCTATACTTTTCTAGATTGAATTAAAAAAAAATAAAAGAAATTGCTCAACAAACTACTTTTAAAGAAATCTTCTATACTTTTTTAGAGTATGATTAGACTCTCGAGAGCATATCTAAAGAACTTGGAAATTGCCCTCCTCTTCCAATAACCTCTTTTCAGTTTGATAAGTATTCACCATGGTTCCTGTAGTTCTCTCAAATCTCCATCTGGCCATGGGTGCTCCACCTAGCCATTAGCATTAGCACCACACCTCCACTGCCCTTTAGCATTCTAGCAGGGTGCTACCCAAATTTGCCCACAAACCTCCTATCCTCAGGATTTCCAGCCATTGATCTAAAGGAAAAGGCATAGTGCCACTGCCAATTGTGTGCCGCTAGTGCCTCCAGTGCACGGCGCCTCTACCTCTACCATCCCCAACAGCTATGATTTGGTGCCGCCTGTGTCTTCGGTGCATAGTGCTCACATTCCCTTTCCACAACCTGCTGCATTCAACCCCTTTGCAGGCTACTTCATGTGGGGATTGGGCAGATGACAAAAAAGGTTCTGAGTTTACGGAGGCCTGATTTGATAATCAGATTACTTATTCTTTTTTTTTTTAATATTAAAAAGAATCTATTTGTTGGAAATAGATGTCCTATAAACCAATCACATGAGATGTGATGGGGGCATTTTAGACATTCTCATTCGTTTAATGGCAATAAATATTAATAATGTTATTAACTCATACCTGACATCGTTTAGCATAATGAAGTCTGTAAATTAATGAAATGAAGATCAAATCATAATGTGATTATGATAATGAGATCGATCCTCCATATGCTTAAGTTATAAATATTTCTAGTCATAGGATAATTGAGAAGGACCTCAATTCATATTGTATAGATCTTCAGGCATAAAACAACAATGTCGGTGCTTCTAAAGGCCGACATAAATGTCTCGACCAAAACAGGTGAGAGATAGGATGGACTGTGAAACTGGGAAAGTTTCCAGATTTGACTACTGTCGAAAATCAGGCCACCTGGCAGTTTCGCCACTAGTGGTGCCTCCCACTAGCTCCACCATCGCATCCCACAGGAAGGGCATACTCTGCCCCCAAAGCAGTCACCCCTCCCGCTTACTCAGGAGGTGGTGAAAGGCACCTAGCTGAAGACCAGACGACGATACCAGGGACAGCCAGAGCACAGCACCACAGTACATCGACAACCTCCCCAACTCTGTCGACCAATCGACGGGTCGAGCCCGTCAGCTAAAAGGAGTCGCTGACAGCTTCGGACGAAAAGTGTCTACCCCGAGCCCCCTCAACTTGAGAGATGCATAATCCTAATGGATCGATCTAAAACAGTCCATCCAAAATCACAAAAGGGAATTTGAGGCTGGATAGTGGCCCAAAGGCCCAAGAAGGGCGAGTCTATGACACAGATAAAGTTGGACGACAATAATAAGCCCCTACTGATGAGGCCACATGAGGAATCTAAACTCTAAAAAGGGATTAGGTGACTCTCCAGACCAAAAGAGGGAAAACCTTGCCACCGCACTACAATAGAAACGGCTTTTAGAGGCCTTTTTTTTTTTTTTTTTTTACTTTTAACGGTGATTGTAATCGCCACTATTACTTTTACCGACGATTCATCAATTGCCGTTAGATCCAATGTCCCTAAAGATTTTAGTGGCATTTATAGGATTCGCCGGTAAAGTTTATATCAATTGCCACTAAAAATGACTACTTTAGCGACTATTACTAGCGGCATTTTTAAATGCCACAATTTTTCATTTTCAACCATTATCTTATTCTTTTGAGTGGCCTTCATTTTTAAATGCCAAAGTCTAGGTCCATGTGTACCTACAGTTGCCTTCATTTTTAGAGACATGCCTTCCTCTACCAGGTTAGAGAGAGAAAGCACCTGCCGCTGAAGCCCTCTGCTTGCCATAGGTTTGAGAGGGGTTCCTCAATGTTGTAGGTTTTAGAGAAGGATGGAGACCACCGTTTGCTCTGCTTTGAGAGAAAACCAGCCTTCCTCTAATAGCTTTGAGAGACCCCCAGCCCTCCTGTGCAGTTGCCTCCCACCGGTAGTCCAAGTTTGAGAGGGACGCAGCTAATGGAGATGTGTCCGAAGTGCAGTTACCTCCTCCTTTAGGACTGTGTGAGAGAGAAAGGTGATGCGCGCACTTGGAAAAATAGTTCCGTGGATGTTGCACGTGGGAGGGAGGCTGCATGAATCTATTGTGCACCATGGCACATTAGACCCTCACCAAGTGATGCTTTTAATTGTTTTGGCATATTGCACCTTGGTTCATATTCTATATAATTAGAAAAGCACCCCAGAGTCCGGCGGGGAAAGGAGATAATACTGGTGATTATCTTTGAAATGTCGTTAATAGTATTATTTAATGGCGATTTTTATAAGTGTCGCAATAAATAATTTGAAAAACGCTTATGTTGACTAATAGTGACCTATTAACAAAAGTCCCTATTAAATCGCCACCAAAACCTATACGTGTTGTAGTGTCGGATCATGGTGACCCCTAGTTCGATGTCAGAAAATCTTACCGAGCTTTGCCACACAAAGGATCACCTCCACTTTCATCAAATTCCCTCGGGAAGGAAGAAGACTCTACCCCCTAAGGGCGGCACTTCCCACAAGGAAGAGAACGAAGCCCTTCATACCCACAAATGGGAAACATGACAGTGAGGTTTCTTTTCAAAGAGGAAACTTGCCCTCTCTAAGGAATATTCGAAGAGATCACTCAGAGATCCATCCTACCCAAGAAGTCACGGGTGATGGCGCAAAAAGCAAAAGACCGATGGAACCCATTGGGAAGCACAAGTCACAACCTTACAGGCCACTAGGCCAGAAGGTACCACGCACAACCCCTTTCCTTACTATGACTAGCAAAATTGCCCTGTAGGCACGGGGAGTCAGGCAGGAGCGACATGACACTTGAGCCAACTTTGACTGGACATAAGGCTAGTGAAAGCCTATACCAGTCAAACAGGATCAGTGACAAGACAATATAATCTCAAGCCAATACACCCTACCACAAGGCAGATAATGATGGCCCAACACGTCCTCGGACCGTCATAGTTAATCGAATGATGGGCCACTGCCCCATAAAGAGAGACTCCAAGGTACTGTGAGTGCTTAGAATGACCGTGTGATTATCATGAAAAATTTAGGTTATTTAGTGTAAAATAAACTTATTAAAAACAGCAACTAAGTACAGTGATCGCCAGAAACTTTTAACTAAAAAGTTCCAAAAGAAGTATTGATCGCCTACTTTTTTAAACGCGGAAGATATGGAGTCCTTGGTTCCTCTTCCTCAGCCGGCTGAAGAAAGAGAGCCCTTCTTTGCTTTTTGTTCTTGCTGTTGAATTTGAAATTTGAGGTTGAGGTTGAGGTTGAGGATCGTCCAGAAATCTTTTATGCTGAGTGCTTGATTTGCTCCTTTTGATTCTCTTGTTTGAGTTGAGTGCAGCAGGGAGTATAGAAAGAAAATGAGATAAAGAAAACAATTATGAGAACTTAAGCAAAAGCATAACCTATTCTAATCATGGTATTGAACATGCAACTAAACATCAAACTTACTTTTTGGGATGACTTTTGAAATCCCTTTATCAAATAGGTTTTTGAAAAGAAAAGGAATGAAGTTGTGGTGTGTGTTGCATAGAGTGATTATGAAGAATGAGATTAATGAAAATATAGAATAAAAATGCAGAAATGAAACACTTATGCCCAATTGGATGAAGCTTTGAATTGGATGAAGAATGGACGCCGACTTCTGGAAACAGCAGCGCTTCGGCGTTTGGACGTCGTTGCTCCGATCTTCAACTCGTTAAAGATTATGCTTCTCTCAAGATCACGCTTAACTTCAAATTACGCATAACTTTTTTACTCTTCAACATGTAAGGTATTTATAGGCTTCTTCTGCGTTCGTGATTAACATTGAAAAACTTCATATTTATCTATCTTAACCGACAGATAAATACTGATTAATTCATCTTTATATGTAATTATCTAAAACGCGTCCAAGATGGCTGACGCCTTTCAGATTAATTAAGATAAGGATAAATATCCGGGAAAACTTATCTTTACCTTTATCAGGTAAAACGCGTCCACATGTGTAGACGTCTTTTACACTAATTAAGATAAGGATAAACATCCGGAAGAGAAGTTAAAATAGCCTAGGAAACCTAAAACGCGTCCACTCTCACAGACGCCTTTTATCTAATTAATCAATTGATTAAAATTCAAATTTAAACGTTAAAATAGGAATAAACTCTAAATGACGTCTACATAGGTCGACGTCTTTTAGACTTCTTCATATTTTAACTGAAATTCGAGCTAAAATCAATTTAATTGATTAACTTAAATATGTCTGTTAAACCCGACACTAAAAAATATTAATAAAAATTAATTAATGATTAATTATTAGATCATTCTGAGGCATTATTATATGATATAAAATTTACTCAAAATGATGTCAAAATTAGCGTGTCTACAGGTACATTTAAATCCGTAGATAAAAATCTATTTATTCTATTAGTATGCCAAGAGGCATTGAAGGGTAAAAAAAAAAAAGGAGAAGAATAAACGAAACAACAAAATGCGCAGGGGCACCCCACACTCTGCGCCAACCAGCTCAGACGCACCTATAGCCATCGCCTTATACATCGTGCTCCCAATCAAATGCTCGGGCCTTCATCGGAGTCCTACTCCCCCCAGTTGGACAAGGTCAGAGGGGATACACCCATGCACTGCAGTGCCCCCTTTGAGAGCTGTGGCTCAATAGCCACGGGAGGGCCATATGGAAGAATGGCGAGGATGTGCGCATCCTCGTATGGAAGCTCCTTGACCCACCATTCAAGAGGAGGACCCACAGAGAGATCCTAGAAGAATGTAGAGAAGGGCCACTCCTGTGGAACTCCTTCGACCCATGAGAAAAAGTCTCTCACGAATGGGGAATTCCGAGGCCGAGTACCAACGACATGATGTCCTTGGCCTCGAACTAAACGACGTCGCGCGTACCTAGAGAAGAACAACGCCGAATATGGAAGATGTGTTGGAACATGTCGACCGTCTCACTAGGGTGGTGTAGGTCCCGGATCAACGTGGTACACCCCAGGATTGTCGTCTAGGAGTTCGACATCACTTGGGCGAGAGCAATCACGTAGAATTGCAGTAACTGTATGACGAAGGTGAGCACTCGGGGCCGAAAGGCTGCTCCAAACATGCCTGCATAAACTGCAAATGCATCAGACATCTCCGAGAAGAGACGATCTTCAGGCGACGGGATAACAAGCCGATACTCACCTGGGATGTGATAGGTTGTCTAGAGCTCAGTCAAGAAATCAAGAGTTATACGGGAAGAGCCCAAGGCGTTGCGGTCTTCGACAATTGTCCTGGCATAATCCATTATCCCGTTTCTAAGGATGAATCTCCCCATGCACTCCTTTTGGGGTTATAAAGCCTCGGCCGGGAGACGAAGTGTTGCTTGTTGATTATCGTAAGAGACGTGATTGTCAGCAGGGTTCCCTGAGATCATTACTCAAGAATGGAGGAGGACAACTGCCAATGGCACTAGGTCAAGAGGCATCCCCTCAGGCGTCTCTTCGCTTCTCACCATGTAGACATGGCAAAGAGTGAGGGGGCAAGTGAAGGAGGAGAACCTCGCTCGGCCCAAAAACACTAGCGGGCTAACTGACCAATCCTTATCTCTTCCGCCCATAAACTCACTGAATGCTGCAGCCCACGAAGAACGGCTAAGGCCAGAAGCTTCAGGGGAAAGCTAGGGAGAGATCGATCCCAACTAGAACTTTCCTGATTGTGCACAACTCAGGACCCCCTATTCCGACTAAAGTAAGGGGCCTGAGACCCGTGGCCGTTCGGACTCATGAGTGGAGTCGAGTTCCATAATCCGACTTGGATACGACTTTCCTGACTAGAATCAACCTTTTGCACTGGTCCGACCGCTACATAAAGACCCTTGGTCTAACGGGTACAAATATGCTTCCGAGAACTCAAGTTACCTGGTCTTTCCCCCGACATCCTCAATCTTCTGACTTAGGCATCAGACGAGGATCCCCTGGACCACCACTGGGGACCTTTTGGCAGTGTTCTCTTTTGGTAGGGATCAACGGATGACACCCCTTAGATCGAAGAAGGAAGGTCTTGATCCTGGTGAACGAGATTTCGGCCCATCAATAATTATGGCAAAAGTTTAAAAATAAAACTATATTCTAGGAATTACTTTGTAAACAGTTATATTGTTTAGGGTAAAAGAATTCCTCCTTAAGTTCCATTTTCTTTTCACTGTCGAGTAGAAAGCAGATTCAGAGCACAATGATCAACCTGCTTATTTATCCAACTTAATTAACGTTGTCGGACCCAGCACAAATAATGGTAATAATCCCATTTCAGAGCGTTATCTGTCTATCCAAGCCCCACCACAGTGTGCCAAAAGGCGGTCCTCATTCTTAAAAACATTAAAAATGAAAATTATCCTATCGCCAAGTTGTCCCTCCTTTTGGATTATAATGGGGTGACGTGAATGGATTTCGCTTTCGTTTTTAGGTCACACGTTAGGTGCGGCTCTGTTTAACTCTATGCTTTGGATATTTGAACGAGAATGGGAGAAAATTTGCATCGTTTTAAATGGTTCGAACTCGATTCTTAATTATATAGTGCCAAGTACATTGCCTTCGTTAGTGTGACAAGAGAAGGGTATTGTTGTGTACGTTTGCACACACTTGCTCACGTGTCTGCCTCCACGTCGAGATGCACACACGTGCTCACCCTATGTGTATACAATGTGGCACTGACAGGAAAGGTTGTATATATATGTGAGAGAGAGAGAGAGATGAACACTGACGTAGAAGGGAGGAGCTGTCTCCGGCGGGAGCCACACTTCCACAAGCCGTCACTGTTTTGTCCCTGTTCTCCCTAAAGCCTGTTTGTATCCTGACGTAGGTCCGATCGAAAGCTGTAAGCATATGCTCGTTTAGATTATTCGACTCCGGCCCCCCGACCGGCGTGCCACGGTGCCTCCACTATGCCATGGCAATTTTCTGAGATTGGAGCCGCCCATTAACGTTGGAGAGATCGCATGACGGCCTGGCTCTCGGGTTACATGCCAATCCGTACGTCTCTCACCATTTGTCATTATTAATGTTAAGAGTGCAGATCTTTTACGTCCCACTTGGGAGGGGATTCGATTAGTAAAGAAGAGGGAAGAGGGCAGATTTTACAATCACGGAGCATGTGGGTGAAGTAGATTTTCGTACTGTTCCACCCCCCTCCCTTTCTTTGTACCGACCGAGTCTCCTCTAAAGGAAGATGTAAACGATTTGCATTCTAATGTTAATTGCAATAGAACACATTAGCCGAGCTTCAACCCAATTTATAAGAGAGGAGATCCTCTCGGTATATGTTTAAACTGGAGTTCAGCGGTATGTTTGGACTGGAGTCCAATAATACTGAGAGGGAGAAAGGGACCAAACATTGTAAAAAGAACTGTGATCTTTAAATTTGACAAATATCTAGATCCTCTCTTTTTCGATACTGCTAGACTCTTATGTTCAAACGTATACTTAGAGGATCTCTTCTCTATTTATATATAAACATATTTTTCGACCTTCATTTCCCAAAGGACTGCCAATAAGCGCATGCTCCGTGTAATGCATCCTAAATGCTCAAACATGCGTACTTGTAACGTGCTGGGATCCTATATATATCACGCGATCGAGAGTTGCATCATTTTTTTAGTAAAAGAATGCTAGGCTGACAGTAAACTTTCTCAATTTTATTATCTTGTCAAAAAGAAAAATATTACCAAGCATTTTCTTGAGGTTCGTGCAAAGTACCAGCTATAAAAATTTAAAAACAGGATTATCACATTTACCTTATGTTACGGGAGTAAGAAAAATCAGGAAGGTTGTTCATTAGTAAAACAGTTTAGTTTCAATGAGCTATAGGCTCTGCCTTCTTATTTGTAAAAAGAATTCAAAGGAGAAACACCCATGCAATTCAATCTAGAACCATCCTACAAAGAAAAGAGTACTATTTGCTACAATGCCTCTATATTGCAATCCACTCCACATAGATTAGGTAGCAGTCTGTCCGGTGGGAAGGCACTGATTTTTGATTTTTTTTACTTTCTTATCAGATTTTTTAAAAAATTTTAAAATGTTCGATTAAAAATATGATGATACAACAAGCTTGGGTCAACTTTGACCTGACTATATATATATATATATATATATATATTTTGAAAAAACTTTTGATATACACCTCAATTTAGGTGTAATTTTTTTTTTTTTCAAAAAAATATACAGTCAGATCGGAGCCGACCTAAGCTTGTTAGTTGTACTGTCAGATTTTTAATCATTCCTTACAAGAAAATTTAAAAATTCTGATCAAAAATTAATTTTTTTATCATCCGATAAAAAATTAAATAATATAGATGACTCTCTTAGAATTTTTCCCACCCGGTCACTTTTAAAAATATATATTAATTGTTACTGCAACCATCCGATTAATAGCTAGCCATGGGTGAGCGTTGCACACAGCGTTCCAGAAAGTATTAATTACTCTTAACCAATAACGAGCTCATCAAGAACAGATTTTTAGGAATGTGGGCTTGAAACCAAACCTGTTTGCAACTATATAACTATAGAATATTTTAGAAAACAATCGTACTATGTAATATACATGTTTTGTATTATCACTCTAGTTTCAGCACTATAAAGCAAGTCCTTAAAATTTGTTGCTGCTCAAAATCTAAGTAAATCTAGAAAGCCTGTTATAAAATAAGCCCACCGAAAGAAAATTACTTTCTTAGCACTATTTATTTAATCTTATAGAGAATTTGGGGGGGGGGGGGGGGAGGAGAGAGAAAGGAGGGCAGTAGGAGGGACCCATCCCCTTCTGACACCAGCACCACAAAGTAAAGGGTTGAGAGAGAGAGAGAGAGAGAGAAGATCCCTTGCTTACCCTGTAGTGGAATACCAGTGGCAATTATCATCAAGGGAACAGGAAAGGGGGACGCTATGGATCCCCATCCTCTTCCATTAGTTTGAAAGAATAGAAAGAGTTGTGGGCTATTTGATAGTTATATTGAGAATATAATTAATACTTTTGAAATAATAGTTATTTCAATATTAACTAAGTGATGTGTTTGTGTCTGTGGATGGATGATCATAGATTATTTTAATCATGTGATGATATATGGATAAATGCATTAAATAGTTAATTAGACCAATGGGGTCTACGTACTTCCCTCTGTCTATAAAATTCGCGTTGTAATTTCTATCTCCCTCCAGAATCCCTTAATTAAGATCAAGATTTTTTATTATTTCATATATATTTGTGGACTTGCGAGCTCATTTTGTTAATTACATATAAGTTTAAGAGATTGATTGGACTTAGAGCGAGGATGATATCAAACTATACCATTGAACATATTCACATCATAAAGAGCATAAGATACGAAACCAACTGCATTCATTCCTTGTACTATATCGTGGTTCACCCATTAGCTCCAGTGTGACCATACATATTTAAAAGTTCATGATCTCCATGTGTTTTTTAACATATATTTGATGTGTTAGATGTGTTATTAATTAAATATATCTTATATGAGTATATATATAATACTCCAAAGACATATCCGTTGGGTTTTCGGGTTTCTCTGGATCTCCCGCACAACGGAAATAAAAATAAAAACGGAGATTCGTTCCCGTTTCGAAAATCGAAAAAACCAGATTATCGAATAATCAGTTCTTACCATGTGCAGATTCGAATCTGCAACCGTTTGGTTCCGTCGATGCGACACCGTAAGCTACGCAAGCGCCCGACCTCTAGCGGAGGCCACGCGATCCTCCTCGCGACGGATATCTTCACGTTCCTCGTTCTTCGCAGCCCACAAAACCTCCGCCGGTCGCCGCAACGATCGCCGCCACGCGCGGACGATTTCACGTCGAATGGGATCGGACAAGCGGCGGAGTAGATCCAGATCTGTCTGGGACGCCAGACAGAGAGAGAAACAGAGGAGGGGCGGCTAGGGTTAGCAGCAGTTTGACCTGTTCAGCCCGTTCGCTATATTTTATACTAACCACGCGATTTTTCATAAAAACCTCCGGTTTGTATAAAACCCACTTATTTATCCATCGCCTTGAGAATCATTTGCGAGGCCTAATTACCAGTCCGGTTAATAGCCCAATAAGCCTAGTGACTCCTCACTAGCTTTATTAATCAATTAATAACTATTTATTAATTAATTAATCAATCGAATTGATGTCGCACATCGAATTCGATCGGGCCTCCGATTACGTTGGGTGCCAAGCAACACCGCGTGAACCCGGAAGGTATCGGGGTTAAGTAACCCACTCTTGGAACATTTCCGCCGACAGTTACCGTATGGATATAATCTTTCATTCATACAATGCTCTCGAGTCAACTCAGGGTATAGCGTGCTGTCAAACCCTAACCTGTCGACTCACTTGGATTGGATGCCGCTGATGAATATCGAAAAATTCCTTTCCCGATATTATTGTCCGCCCTGGCCAGAGACTTCCGCGCATCCTTCCTAGAGCATTCTCTCTCTAAGTACCGAGAGCGAATGATTCCTTATTGACACACAATTTCCTTCAACGGTATTCCGCTGTACCCAATCCTTGGCGTTTTAGAATCCCGTGGCTAGAGATTCGTAAGCCAAGGTCAAAGTACAGAAGTCCACCGACAAGGTGTCCTTGGTGTCTCAGGTATGAGGATCATCCACGCAACTGCGACAATAGAATCAAGCTGGTTGACAATGAGGTACAATACCATCCAGCGATTCAGTCGGATCAGTTCAGTGAACTCATTCTCCAATGAGCACCTACAGATTTGCCTTAGTGTCTCCACACAAGTGACTTATGAGATCAGTCATCCTCATCATATGAGCAGGAGAAATCTGTATTAGTCTATCTGGATATCCGATGTCCTTCTCGAATATCCTCCAACTAGGAACGATTAAGAATATGTGTGTTTAAGTGATCAGTCTCATTAGTATGATCTCATCATAATCTGATCATTATAACACATATCCACGGACTTCATTATGAGACGATAATTAATGCGATTTACACATAATGAATATTATGTCATTATATTAATAAATGAACGATATTTACATAGTCAGATTGGCTCGTAGGCCACCTAAAACTAACAATATCTATGTAGTATTATTATTGCTGAGACTAAAATTATAAAATCCCTCATCGGTCAAATATTAGGTTGATGAACGTGAGGCATTAAGAATGACCCACGTAGCCTTTTGTTGTTATAATCTAGGTGAGCTAGCCTTAGATTGAGTGAATTTATTGTGTTGCCACAAGGCCCACTCATTAAGGGGTCAGTGACCTAGACTAAGACTTGTGGCGAACTTTGGGATGAGTGTCTAGCATAACTTTGTCGTGTTGTCACAAGAGTTGTATCAGAAACTCATTCCCATAACTTAACAAATGAGTTTAACCTAACCAAACTTTGTAATTTGTTGTTCTGTCACAAGGTTACAAGTGTTTTAGAGGCTGAATATGACTAGAAGTTGTAAGGAGTTGCAATTGACAAGAGTTGCCTACCTATTAAGTATGGAATGATTTGTTGTGCTGCCATAAGATCATTACCATAATGCTAATGGGATTCTAGTCCCCACTAGGATACCATCAGAATATACTATCTTTGCATACGGAAGGTTATGCAAATTAATCAAAAACTAGTGGGAGCTTTAAAATTAGGATTAAAGACCATATCTTAATTTGTTTAAAGAATATCTGTATATTATCTAATTATACATTTTTCTCTTGTAGACCAATATGTCGAAAAATCTATTGAAAGACATATTTGATACCAATAGGCTTACTGATCTTAACTATAGTGGTTGGCTCATAAATTTATGAATTATTCTCACTGCTGAGAAGATAGCCTATGTTCTTGAAAAACTTTTTACCTCCATTACCTATTGATGATGCCAAGAAACGAGAAATCTTTCTTTATGAGAAGCATAAAGAAGATGTCATCCTTATCCGGTGTTATATGTTGGCCTCTATGACTAATGAGTTACAGAGGCAACATGAGAAAATAGATGCTAAAGGCATTCTGACTCATCTTTAGGGGCTTTTTGAAACTCAGAGTAGAACATAGCGATATAAGATATCAAAAAATCTGCTCGAGATAAGAATGCATGAGGGAACATCTATGCAGATACATGTTCTCAAGATGATTGTGTGGAATGAAAGATTGACAAAATTAGATTTTCCTATGAAACTGGAACATATTGTTGACTTAATTATGCAATCTCTTCCTAACTCATTCTCCCAGTTCATTAAGAATTTTAATATAAATAAGATAGAATGCTCTCTACCAGAGCTTCTGAACATGTTAAAGATTACTGAGAGCACTATGAAACAATGAGAAGCTTCCAGTGATACTTGTTGGTAAGACTAATAAAAAGAAGAAGGCTCAGCATGTCTTTAAGAAAGGCAAGGCAAACTAGAAACCACAGTAGGCAAAGGCTACCAAGAAGGAAGAGGTTAAGAAAGACAAGGGCCAATGCTTCCATTGTCACAAGAAAAGACATTGGAAGAGGAATTGCAAGTTGTACCTTATAGAGAAAGCAAAACATAAGCTTAAATAAGCTTTAGGTATGTTTATGATTGACCTCAATTTATCATGTAGATCCACATAATGGATATTAGATATTAGATGTGCATCTCATATCCGCAATGATTTGTAGGTGCTAATGAATAGTAGGCGACTAAACAAAAGAGTGGTTGACTTATGATTGAAAAATTGAGCAAAGGTTGCTGCATTCGCCGTCAAAAGTGTGAACCTCAAGTTATCCTCAGGAGTTATCTTAGGATTTAAAGAATGTTACTATATTCCTTCTATCATTAAGAATATTATTTCTATTTTATGCTTAGATAAATGTAGATTTATTATGAGCTTTGGAAATAAAAGTTATTCATTATTCTTAAATGATGAATTGTTTGTCAGTGAGAGCTTAGTAAATGGTTTATTCATGTTAGATATAGATACTCTTGTGATGTGTGTAGACAATCCTCTTAAAAGATAGGAGACCGGTGCGAATCAAGCTTACATCTGGTATTGTAGACTTGGTCATATTAGTGAGGAAAGGCTTAACAAGTTGCATAAGAATAGATATATTGATTTGATTGTGAATCATATGTAACATGTGAGTCTTGTCTTATGGGAAAAAGACCAACTCTCTATTTACTAGACGTGGACAGAAAGCCACAGAGTCATTAGAACTCATACAGTCTGATATATGTGGACCCATGTCCACTCAGGTCAGAAGAGGTTACTCATACTTCATCACTTTTACTGATGATTTATCTAGATATAGATACATGTACTTAATAAAGTGCAAATATGAGGCTTTTGAGAAATTTAAATAGTTTAAGAATGAAATAGAAAAATAGATTTGGAAAGAATATTAAAACTCTTTGATCAGATTGAAGAGGAGAATACTTAAATACAGAATTCACATAATATTTGAAGAATAATGGTACCCTAATAGACCCCTTCTTACACACTTTAGCTAAATGGTGTAGCTGAGAGGAGGAATCGTACCTTGTTAGACATGATACGATCCATGATGTGCTTTGCTAAACTACCTTTGACATTATGGGGCTATACCCTAGACAAAGTTGCTTACTTATTGAATAAGGTTCTATCTAAATTAGTGTCATCCACTCTATATAAGATATAGAAAGAAAAGAAATCAAACCTTAAACATGTTAAGGTTTGGGGATGCCCTGCACATGTCAAAAGACATAGTCCAGACAAATTAGAATATAACACCGAAAAGTGTAGGTTTGTGAAATATCCTAAGGTAACTTATGAATATTATTTCTACCAACCTAGTGATGAAAGAGTGTTTGGCACTAAACGTGTTGTATTCCTAGAGGAAGAGTATATCTTTGAAGAAAACAGTGGGAGCAAGGTAGAACTAGAAGAAATTCTAAAATCACAAACAGGTAATGTGTTGTCTCAATAACCTATTCAAACTGACACACAGACTGTTCGTAGGTCTGGCTATATACCTATTCAACTAGACAGATATGTTGGACATATCTCTGATGAAAAGAATAAGGTACAGTGTAATAAGGATTATGATCTCAAAACCTACGATGAGGCAATAAATAGTATTGACTCTCTGAGATGGCAAGAGGCCATGAAATATGAGATGGATTCCATGTACTCCAACTAAGTTTAGAACTCAGTAAATCTATCTGAGGGTATTGTATCCATTGGTTGTAAATGGGTCTATAAAAGAAAAATTGGAGCATGAAAAGGTTAAAACCTATAAGGCCAGACTGGTGGCGAAGGGATATCGTCAAAGACAAGGCATTGACTATGACGAGACCTTGTCACCAGTAACGATGATTAAATTCATCAGGATTTTTCTTACCATCGTTACATATCAATGATTATAAGATCTGACAGATAGATGTGAAAATAATTATTCTTAATGAAAATCTTGAAGAAGAGGTATATATGATATAACTTGAAGGATTCACATCTAAAGAGTATTTAGATAAAGTATACAGACTTCGGAGGTCCATATATATTGAAACACACTTTCCGCAGTTGAAACATAAGATTTGATAAGGCAATCAAATCTTATGACTTCGCTAAGAACGAAAATGAACCATATGTGTATAAGAAAGTGAGTGGTAGTGCACTCACTTTTCTAATATCGTATGTGGATGATATACTACTCATTCTTGGTTGTCTAAAAATTTCTCTATAAAGGACTTAGGTGAAGCATCCTATGTGTTAGGGATTAAGATCTATAGAGATAGATCAAAGAGGATGTTAGGCTTGTCCCATTCGATATACATAGACATCATAGTCAAAAGTTTTGGCATGGAGAACTCCAACAAAGGTCTCATACCGATGAGAATGGAGTTTACCTCTCTAAGGAGATGTCCTCTAAAACTCATGAAGAGAGAAAGCATATGAGTAGGGTTCCCTATATCTCTGCCATAGGGTCTATTATGTATGTTTTATGTTGTGTACAAGACTTGATGTAGCATATGCTTTAAGTGTTACGAGTAGGTATCAAGCAGATCCAAGTGAGCAACACTGAATAGCTGTAAAGTGTATTCTTAAGTACTTGAGAAGGACTAAGGATATGTTTCTAGTATATGGTGGAGAGGACTTGAAACTTCGAGGTTACACTGATTCGAGTTTTCAGTATGATAAAGATGAAAATAAATCAACCTCGTGGTTCATTTTTACCCTGAATGGCAAGGCGGTAAGTTGAAAAAGTTTCAAAGAAGAAATTGCTACTGATTTGACAACTGAGGCTGAATATCTTGCTACTGTCGAGGCATCTAAAGAAGCAATCTAGATGAAGAAGTTCATCACTGAGCTAGGAATTGTCCCAAGCATCTCTGATCATGTTCTTATATTTTATGACGACAATGGAATAATTGCACAAGCAAATGAGCCGATGTCTCATTAAAAATTAAAACATATTATGTGGTGTTACCAATTGATTAGAAAGATCATAACTAGAGGAGATGTAGTAGTTGATAGAGTATCATTTAGTGATAACATATAAGCCATTGTCTCAAAATATTTTTTAGCAACACCTTGAGCTAATGGTATCAGGAACGTAAGTGATTGACTTTAGTGCAAGTGAGAGATTGATGGAAATATATTCCCTATAAAGCAATCACATGAGATGTGATGGTATCATTTCATGTGATTATCTCATTATTATTAATAATAAATGACAATTCTTCACTATGTCTTATCATTTTATGTGCATTTATCATTTGGTGTGATGAAGTTCTGTAACACATGCGATGATGACTGAATAACAATGAGATTAGTTATCTAGATGCATGTGTTCGAATTGTTCCTAGTCATAGGATCTCTAAGAGGGGACATTGAAGATCAGGATAGACCAGTGCAAGTAATACTTACTCATATGATGATGATGACTTATCTCATAGTCACTAGTGTAGTGATACTAAGGTACATGTGTAGGTGCTCATTAGTGAAATGAGTTCATTGAATTGATCCGACCTAAAATTCCTAAATAGTCATCATACTGACTGTCAATTGGTGCATTCTATATTTACAATAGTATAGTTGGATCCTAGATCTGAGTCGCTGAAGATGTTCCCTTGAGTGACACCGAGTATTTGATTATTAACTTGAAAATCTCAAGTTTGTGATTCTATATAGTCAGTTATTCAGGCTTAGTGGGATTCTCGCAAAGGCAATTAAGTTGACAACATTTAATCATTTAGTCTTAGTATGTCATTAGAGAGAGAATGTCCTATAGAATAGTGTGGATATCCAAACTGCCGCAGAGAAAATCTAAACTGCCGCAAAGGCTCGTGTGGATATGTCTAAAGGCCGGACACTTGAACAACTAACAATCTCGAGATCTTTACTACTCATTCGTCTTCGATTCGACAAGAGATTTTCATCTCTGTAATAGTGAAGATTTGATCTTCATATTTTAATTATTATTTTATTATAATATAAACATCCGAGAATTGATGCATGTGGATCGAGAGAAGATTTAATTAATTTTTTATTCCACTATACTGTCGTTCTTCCGCCACGATTCCTTACACTATCGTCATTTCAAAGAGAGAACAAGAAATTCATCATTAGTCTAGATAAGAAATTCATCATTAGTCCAAATAAGGACCATTGTTTTAATTTTCAATCCAGCAAAAACTCTTTATATGTATTCGTCCATTTGTGGGAGACATAATTGTAGGTTCATTTGTGGGAGGCGTAATCATCGAGATAGGTGAGTACTCCCACGTAACCTGCAGCAACCTCACTATTCTAGGCTAAATCCTCTCTAAACTCTAGCAGTTTGGTTGGGCAAGGGAGGCTCCTTTGTGAACTCCTTTTCCCTGCTTCACCCCCGCCAAGTGTGTTGTCCCTCGCCTCCTTTCTTTTCCCCTTGCTCGACTCTTGTCGCCCCTCCTCCATCTACCATCACCCCATTACCTTGCATGCTGTCACCCTTTTACTAGCAGATCTGTGCTTGCCACCCCCACCGGCTATCTACCCATGCCTCGCCTACTGTCAACCCTATACCTCACCTCCTTTCTCACCTCATGTCGTCCTTTATAGAACAACACCCCCCCTACCCCATCTTATGTTGCCCTCTGCCCCTTCTGGGAGAACTAAGTTCAAGTAAAGGCCTCCATTTACCTAGTTTCGTCTTTCGCCTGTGCATCTTTTGATTTTTTGTAGACTCACCATTAGGTTTTTGGGGTTTAACTTTATGTTTCCTCCTTATTTCATCTTTATGTTATTGTAACTAAACTTTGTATCTCTTGTTCTAGGTGCATTCCCTCGCTTGTGTTGGTGTTCTTGTACCATATCCACCACCCTCCTCAGAAGTTCCTTCAAACTATGTTCGCCATTCATTGCAACCTCTTGGATTGGCATTAGATATGATCTTAATTTTCAGAATGTCATAAGGACCCTCTCCCTATTCGGAGACCTACAGAGAACTTGGCTCCACTTTTGAAGCTTGTATATCCGAGCTCCATCACATGCCCTAGTTAGAGGTTTGTAGCATCCAAGCTTTAGTTGCAATATTTAGCTACCGTGCATGACTCATTCGCAGCCCTTTATAATTAGATGGGTGGTGCTTGCTTTGCTCGTGACCCCTTATTTTGCTCTTTGGAAGAATGCCCAAATCTTGGATGATTTGCCACTGCTATTCAGCTCTCTCTAGCGATCTTCTTCTCTGGTGAACATCAGTCAATTGCCTTACCTACTAATTTAACCCTCTTTAGGTCTAGATATATGGTGGGTTTCACCCTCTGTCTTTTCCTGTGAAGTGTTCCTAATGTCTTTGTGGCATGTTTCTTTTCTCTTCTTTATCTTGTTTACTATTGTATTCTTGATCTTCCCCTAACCCAGGTATGTCAAGTTGAGGTCAACCCTAACCCAACCCATGTCAAGAGTCTTTCAACTCCAACCCAACCTCCTCAACCGTAACCTAACCCAACCTAACCCATGCAACTCAACCTTAATCAAGTTGGTTACATTTTTTACTTTTTAAGTACTATTAAAAATTCACATACAAAGAGAAAAAAACATATTCTAATAATAAAGTAACTAAAAACCAAGGTACAAATATAATTGCATGGCTACTACTTGGGAACATGTTTGTTCATATTGTAATCTAAAATTTTATTCAAAGATATAAAAATTAAATAAAACATATTCTAATGATCTAAGTTATCATTTATATATTAATATCGGGCTTGGATTAGGTCATGTTAGCAGATCTACAACTCTATCCAACTCATTGAAAGTCAGGTTAAAAGACCCAAAACCCTACCTTGGTCAAGTTTAACCCGACCTACTGATTAAGTTGGTTTGCTTGAGTCTAGGTTGACCAATCTAAAATTACAGCCCTAATAAAGAGTGTTCAAGTTAACAAGGGTATTTTGGGCTTTACACAATCAATTAAAGCGACGGGCCGGAGATGAGAGGAAAAGTTTCAATATGCATCAATCCTCTAACAGTTATTGGACTGGAAATTATTGTTCCCAGTCAATGCACGGACTGAAAATCAATATAACCCTCCAACTTTGGACCAAAGATTAATTATCCCACAAACTTAATATTATTAAATATAATAATTTTGCATATGTTCAATAATCGGCCGGTTTGCCTTGAAGGGCCAAAGTAGATAGTAGGCATTTATTATAATATTAAAATTATGGGCATAAATACAAAAAAATTATATTGTAGTAACTAGTCTGTAAAAAACATCTAAAGTTTATGATGAAGGAATTAGCATTCCTCGAGCCTATTTGTGATTCAATGCCCAGTAAAAAGGCAGATTTAGCACACGATCCACTAGATTATTAATCCAACAACTTTACCGGGTCCAATACAAATCATGAAATCTCATTTCAGAGCATGGTCTTCCCAAGGCCTCTCACAGGTACGTAAAACATTAAAAATGAAAATTATCCTATCGCCGAGTTGCCCCCCTCCTTTTCGATTATAATGGGTGACGTGAATGGATTTCGTTTTTAGGTCACATGTTAGGTGCGGCCACCTAGGTTTAGCTCGATCTATACTCCTGATATTTGAAGGAGAATAGGAGGGAATTAATTATATATTGAGCATCAACTTATTGTCTTCGTTCATGTGAAAGATTGGTACCTTTTACCAAACATAATAATAATGTTATATCTAGTTTATTATGATTTTTTTTTTTTTTTTTGCATTTTTGTTTACGTTAGAAGTCACTTCAAAATGGTAGAGGATCATCAAGAGAAAATTTGCGTTTTGTAGGAACGAGTGGCAAGGATGACCACCCCCCCACGTAAGACTGCACTGACCAAATTGTCCACACTAAGGTTCCCTATCTTTTGTGGTGGCTGCCGGTGGACTACTCATCTGTATGGTGTCAGTATTTGCTGGTCGGCCACCGTATGAGGCTATTCATGAAGCAGCAAAATACACAAAGATGTTCTCTAATTTGTGTTCGCTAAAAGTAAGGTTAGGTCATCTCCTTGCTGGGGCCTTGACAAAGCAAACTTGATAAGAAAAGAGCCGTCGACAGTCGTCTTCGGACTCGTAGACTTGAAAACAGGCTATAATTAAAGTACTGAGAACAAAACACCTTTGGGCCAAAGCCTCTACGACCAGGGGAGATGACTTATCGACATGAACTAGAGCTGAGTACCATTTACGCAATGTATATACTAATAAGTAATCATATGAGGTTTTCATTACACCTTCAATAAAACCATTTAAAGTCTATGCTCTCTGAAGATTTGTTAGAAAGGTCAAATCTTTCGCAACCTGATTAAGTACTCCACAGCATTCCAAATGCTGTCTTTAGCTTCTCTATATGGACTTTGGCACAAGTTATGATTAATTGACAAGATTCGTTGACAAAGCACCATGTATCAACGCATATGTTCAAAGGATTGTGCACAGGCTTCACAACTATATATATATGACAAAGAATGCCCTATGTTCGTCCAGTTGATGTATTTATATGATGCTCTAAATTGGGTAATAGTATATGTTTTGCATATTGGTCTAAGGCAGAGAATTTTTTTTTTCTTCGAAGGAATGGCATTAGATTCTATATCTACTACATTACGAGCAGCACTATTTTATGCTATCTCCTAATGTGCCACAAAACTAGTTGCTTAGGGTTCTAGATTATTCAAATGCACTAGTGGGCTTTGCGATACATATGCTGGGCCGGCCTGCAAAACTAGTAGTGGCAGTTAGGTCATATGACCTTGGACAAAATCTTGTCCACCCATAGCCCTAAACCCCTAAAGATAGTTGCTTTAAATAAAGTCATCCCTTCCAAAGGCAGCCCTTTTCTGGCCCCTTTGAGGGAGAGGTCGATCACATTTCCTTCACATTCCTCCACCACTACCTAATATGATAAGCAATCCAAGTGGCCACTGCCCTTATATAAGCTCCTCATTCTCCTCCACATAACATGACAAGAAGCTTCAGTACACCTTGTGTTGGGGTTGCTAGCTAGCTTCCTCACGCTCTTCACGATCCAATCCCAACTCCTCTCTCCGACCTGACCTAATTACACACCCTCGTCTGAGCGGCATCAGACACAACTCTAGAGGGAATAAGTACCATTCTCCCACAAGCACATACCTACTTCATTGTACCGTACGTACAATCATAGGGCTAGAATGGCAAATGGCAAGCAGCCGACCGTGGGGTTGGAATGGAGGGTGACGATCCCCGAAGGGTCGTCGGTGAGATTGGAGAACGAGGCGGGGATGGTGCGGCGGCTGCTGTCAGTGCTTGTCGCCCCAATCCTTGCCGTCTGGACCAAGGCGTCGAGCTTCTTCATGAAGGCCTGGAAAGTGGGTGTGGATGACCCGAGGAAGGTGGCGCACTGCTTGAAGGTGGGCTTGGCGCTCGCCCTCGTCTCACTTTTCTACTACACTAGACCCCTGTATGAAGGAATGGGGCGAGCTTCCATGTGGGCAGTGATGACCGTTGTGGTGGTCTTTGAGTTCACTGTTGGTAAGCACATGAACGTAGATATCATATATCCACACATTCATCTCCATGCACTGATTTTTGACATCTCTCAAACGTCACCTTCTAACCGGATGCATGCATGCACGAGAGCACATGTGTAGTAGAATAGAAGGCACGTAATGTGTAAGTACGCACAAAGCACTAAATCCTTAGGCGCAAGATCTAATATATATAATTTTGATGAACCAGGTGGGACTCTGTACAAGGGTTTTAACAGAGTACTGGCAACCCTGCTCGGGGGGTCTCTCGGTATGGGGATTCATGCCCTCGCTGATATATCGGGGGCGAAGGGAGAGCCTGTGGTCCTCGACGCGTCGCTATTCGTTTTAGGTGAGGAAATTTAATCTATACTGTGGAGATATATCTGATCAGCGTGGTTGCTTGTTCGGTATCTAATAAACTCTTGGTGTCTGCTGTCAGCGTCGGCCGCGACATTCTCCCGGTTCATTCCACAGGTGAAGGCGCTTTTCGACTACGGCATCACCGTCTTCATCCTTACCTACAGCCTCGTCTCCGTCTCCGGCTACCGCGTCGACAAGCTGATCGACCTGGCGCAGCAGCGCTTGTGCACCATCGCCATCGGCTGCTCCATCTGCCTGGTGATCTGCATGCTCATCCGCCCCGTCTGGGCGGGCCAGGACCTCCACCTCCTCATCATCCGTAACATGGAAAAGCTTGCCAACTCCATTGAAGGTACCAATGACGTACATAGCTAATGTTACCTTTCACTCACAATTTTATATCTATATATTGGTAAAACATGTATGTACAAACTTTGCATGATGAGGTCATGAGCACCTCAATTGAAATGATTAATTGTAGGAGTACTCCTCTTGACGAGGAATCCACACGAGAGTTTTTTAGACTATCGTTATCGAATAGTACTTGATACCATTCTTTATTATCTGAATGGTAGAGAACATAGCTGTCTACTTCACGGAAGATGGCAGTGGTGGGAGCAATGGAAAGCCCAGTCAGAGATCACAAGACTACAAATGCGTCCTCAACTCGAAGGCCTCTGAAGAATCACTGGTACGCAACTGGCTTTTGACTGCCAAGTACCAACCGTGGAATATTCTCTTTAATATATATTATATATACACGTGCATGCATAAGTGACTAATTTCGTCGGATCTAGACTGCTTCTGATTGACGAATGCATGACCTCGTATGCAGGCCAATCTTGCCAGATGGGAACCTGCTCACGGCCGCTTCAGCTTCCGTCACCCATGGAAGCAGTACCTCGCCATTGGAGCCTCACTGCGCCGCTGTGCGTACTGTGTGGAAGCGCTCCATGGCACCCTCAACTCCCAAGCACTTGGTCAGGTATATCTGATAAACTATGTTGATATCTTCCCGGTCACGTATACATAGATTAATATAAAGATTGATATAAGCGTTACATTCCGCAGACTTTTCAATTGAAATATGCGATAAAGTGTCATATTCTGGTATTAAGATCTGTCACCAAATGTGTGCAGGCACCGGAGTCCATCAAGGGGCACCTAAGCAGTTCCTGTGCAGAAGTAAGCTCCCAGGCTTCTAAAGTGCTCAGAGAGTTAGCCAACTCTGTGAAGAGCATGACCATTTCTGGAAGCATGGATTTCTTAATTGGGGAGATGAACAGTGCAGTAGAAGACCTCCAGAGTGCTCTGAGGTCTCTTCCGAGCCAGCATGCACCACCTCTTCTACCTCAAGTGCCGCCACAGGCGGCGCCAGTTGAAGAGGCCGAGAAGGAGAAGGGGCAAGCCATCTCCACGACACCCGGCATGGTTGTTCTCCTCGAAGCCCAGCTGCCTCTCGCCACCATTGCCTCACTGCTCACCGAGATCTCCTCAAGGGTTGAGTCTGTAGCCGACGCTGTCGACAGCTTGTCAGAGCTTGCCAAGTTCAAGCCGGCCAGCGACGAGAAGCCGGAGAAAGCAGAGCCCGGTGCCTCTTTGGAGGCCAATCCCCAAGGCCAAGAAGCCATGAAAGGTATCCAGATGGCCTGAGCTTAATGGCCTTGCGGCGCCACTCTTACCCGAGAGCCCTCGGAACAATTAAATAGCATATGGGGAAAGATGATTTGATTGCTTAAGGCGTTGCATTAAGGATTGGCGGCGTTTTCATGTTATCCCTGCATCCTCTCTAGAGCCTTGAGTTAATTAGCATTTAGGTTCGACTGTGCCATCTCTCTCTCTCTCTCTCTCTCTCTCGTAGATATGCTGATCATTTCTTATTTCTCCAAAACAAATTGTGTTCTCAAACTTTTTATCTCAAAGAATATTAATGATATAAAAGCTCAGCCCAGTTCACGGGCAATATTAATATATATCGGTAGGTGCATAAGCCACTCAACTTATTCTTCTTCACTGCTTTACGACGAATATACCACGCAGCATATGTGGTTGCACAATAGACCGCACTAGAAAGCAGGGATATTATAAGTTAACAGAGCCCACCAAGATTACTTGGCGCGTTTCTCATGTAATCCACTGCGCGCCTCGGTTTCCACTTTCTACTGTAAAGTTACATCGCCTAACTGGACGTGCCATGCAAACATTGATGCGTTTGGACCCTCCGTATGGTTTTGAAGGAGTACGACTGTACGACCCGTCATTACCCATTTTTCCGTAGGGGTACTAGATAGGGCTGCAACTTTAAGTAGATCAATTCGAACGGGTCAACCCGATGGTTAGGTCGGGTTGAACCCAATCAAGTTAGGGTTAGATTGTGTTAAGATTGGAGGTTCTTTCAATCTAACCTTACATGGATTAGGTTGGATTGAAGTTCGGCCAATCCGATTTAACCTGAATCCGATGTTAATATATATAAATGATAATGTAGATAATTAAAATATATTTTATTTAATTTTATATCATTGAATACAAATATAATTTATAATATGAACAAGAATGTTACAAATTTCAAATAATAACTATGTAACCATGTGTCTACCTTCTTTTTATTTACTTTGTTAAGGTAGATATATAAATTTACTCATACCTTTATATATGGAATTTTGATAGTAAAAAAGAAAAGTTAAAAATATAGGTCATTAAGAATATAACCCGACTCAACCTGACTCAACCCAATGAAACTTTGGTTACATGGGTTGGGTTGGGTTGGGACATTATTAGAGGGGTTGAGTTAAGGTTGAAGAGGTTAGATTGGATGGTAGATTGGGTTGGGTTAAGGTTGACTCCAACCCGACTTAACCTGACCTAAGTTGCAGCCCTAGTACTAGACAAGATATAGTTAGGTCCCAGTGGTTAGGTCAGGTGCGTGTTTAACGCCTCATTCGGTGATTCGAGTTGCCAAATTAACAACAGACAAATTTTCACGTATGCACAAAAGCATGAGATAAGGATAAAATAGTCATTTTATTGAAACAAGTACAATACTTGTTTTACTTTGATCTCATGAGAGTAAGAGGATAATATACTGATGATGGCCAGATATCTGGATATTTGACCACCGAACAATGATCTGAGTCTGATCTTCACGAGCCCAATCTGGTTACTACCAAGGAAAGATTTGAAGCTTACGTTCATTGGCCCGATCCGAGCTATCACGCCAAGCTATGAGGTCTTTTCAAGATAAGACGGCCGAGTGGAGGTTTGGAAGCTTCCAGTTTCACTTAGGTATTAGGAAGACAAGCGATGAGACTTGGACGACCTGAGTTTGGGTGGTCCACATGGATGCGCTTAGCCAACCTATGGTGCCTTGGACTGCACAACCAAGAACTGAGCTTTGTGATGCCGAGCTTTATGGTTCTTGTAAAATAGACAAAGTGAGAGAGCCCCGGAGATTGCCCCAGGGCAAAATCCTCCAATACTTAAGTTAGGACATGGCCGAGAACTGTGGACAAGGCACAAACAAATGACAAGGCCAAACCTAGAGAATTGAAATGAATAAAAGGCGAGGAATTGAGCCTACCTCATTAGGGACTCCCCATGAGATTTATATAAGGAGAAGTTGAGGTCCTGAAGCAGTACTAGGAGGAGGCATTATTCATTAATGGGTTGATCTTATTGGGAGTCTTTACGGGTTTGGACCTAATCCTCATCATTGACCCCACTTCAGTGGCCAAGCTTCCATGAGCTCGAATACTGGGAGTAGTCCAAAGTGTCTTTGTTTCTATAAACATCCAAGTGGAGACATGGCATATCCATTGCTCATAGCTAACCTTCGATCTTCGCAACTGACCTTCCCATTCTAGGAAGGTGACTGGAGTAGGTTATGACTGACCTCCGAGGTCTATAACCGGCCTTCACATTCTATAAGGGTGGCTGACGTAGGCCATCGCCAACCTGCGAGCTCCATAACTACCCTTCAGCAAGGTGACTGGAATAGGTCATGGTTGACCTCAAAACTCCATGATCGACATTCAACGGGGTGGCTGGAGTGGGTCATGGCTGACCTACGAGCTCCATAATCGACCTATACAATCTAGGAAGGTGGCTGGAGCAGGTCATGGCGGACTTTAGGCTTCATAACGGCCCTTTGGCACAGTGCAGTTGTAGTAGGTCATGTATGATCTCTAATCTCCATAACTGACCTTCCCATTCCAGTAGGGTGGCTAGAGTAGGTCATGGCCGACCTTAGTGCTCCATAATGGCCCTTCAGTAGGGTGCAACTGGAGTTGGTCATGGCTAACCTACAATCTCGATAACTAACCTTTGCATTCCAACAAGGTAGCTAGAGTAGGTCATGGCCAACCTCTAGGTTCCATAGCTACCGTTTGGTAGGGTGTAGCTAGAGTAGGTAATGCTCCACTTCTGATCTCCATAACTTCCCTTCAGCAAGATTTAGTTGGAGTAGGCCATTGTCGACCTCAAGCTTCAAATGGTCCTTCGGTAGGGTGGCTAGAGTAGGTCATGGCTGACCTCTGATCTCCATAACTGCCCTTCAGTAGGGTGGCAGGAATAGGTCATGGCCGACCTCTGATCTCCATAACTGCTCTTCGATATGGTGGTTGGAGTAGGTCATGGCTAACCTCCGAGCTCTATAACTGCCTTTTACAGTCTAGTAGGGTGGCTAGTGTTGGTCATTGTCGACCTTTAGAACTTGACAAGGTTGTTGGAGCCGACCACTTGGCTGACCTTTAGGCCAACCACTGGGTTGACCTTTGTGTTAGGATCACTGTGTCGAGATCCGACCGAAAAACGCAGCGGAATAAAATATTCGAGATCGGATCTGTCCCGTTTCGATCGTAGAAATAAAACCGGAGTAAATCGGATTTATCTTGCGCGGATTCGAATCCGCGTTCGTTTTCCGGTTCCATCGGAGCGACGCCGCAAGTCGCGTAGATGCCCGACCTCTAGCAGTATCCACGCGGTTCTCCTCGCAATGGATCGTCCTTGCTTCCTCGCTCACTGAGGCGTTTGTAGATCCCGTCTGGCTGCGCGTAATCCGCCGCGACATGCGGATTCTTAATCTCCCGTCGGACGGAAGGCGGAGCAGTCGGGAATCGCACGTCTAGAAGAGAGAGAGAGAGAGAGAAAAAGAACGACAGCTAAGTCAGGGTTGCTGGCCCCCGACTTAGAATCCGTTCTTTTATAATAAGTATGTTTGCGATTTTTCATAAAAAACCCAGACTTATCCGAAATCATGTCGGATTATCCATCGACTTGAAAACCATTTGCGTGTGACCCTCTAGGCCCAAATACCAGTCCAGTTAATAGCCCATTAAGTCCAGTAACCCTTTACTGACCCACTGAATTAATTAATATCCTCATATTCAATTAATCAGCCGAATTTAATGTCCCACAATAAATTCGGACGGACTTCCGATCACATTGGATGCCAAGCAACATCGCGTGATCATAGACGACACTAGGGTTATCGCAACCCTCTATTGGAACCTTTCTGTCATCGGTTAGCGCGCGGATATAATCCTTCATCCGTGCAATGTTTCCGAATCGATCTAGGGCATGGTTTACTGTTAAACCCTATACAGTCGATTCACTTGAATCAGATGCCGCTAATCTGAATCTGATAACTCCTTATCGAATACAGAGTCTGCCCTGGCCAGGGACTTTAAGCGCATCATTCCCAGAACATTCTCCCTCAAACTACCGAGAGCGGATGATCCCGTATTGAACACACAATTATCTTCGAGGGAATTTCCCTGAACCCGATCGCTTGACTTATTGATAACCCATGGTTAGGGATTCGTTAGTCAAGGTCAAAGTTCAGAAACCTACCAACAAGATATCTTTGGCGTCTCAGGTCCAAGGATCATCCACGCAACCGTGACAAATGAATCGAGCTGGTTAACAGTGAGGTGTTTACCATCTAGCGATTCATAGTCGGATCAGTTCAGTGAACTCATTCACCAATGAGCACCTACAGGTCCAGCATAGTGTCTCCACACAAGTGACTTATGAGATCAGTCACCCTCATTATATGAGCTGAAGTAACCATACTAGTCTATCCGGATGTTCGATGTCCTATCTCAAACATCCTATGACTAGGAACAATTAAGAACATGTGTTTATAAGTCTTCGGTCCCGTAATTATGATCTCATCATAATCCGAAGACTATTGCACATGTTCATGGACTTCATCGTGATACGATAAACACAGATCAAATTAATTACACACAATGAATTATTGCCATTTATTAATACTCTGAATAAGTACATAGTATCGGATTGGCTTTGAGACCATCTAATACTAACAATCTCCCACTTGGACTAAAGCCAATCACTTTTATACAGAATACCCATATTCTTTAAGTGACGCTCAAAAATATTTTGAGACAAAGGCTTTGTAAGTGGATCTGCTATGTTGTCGGCTGAAGGAACTCTTTCCACCACGACATCTCCTCGAGCTATAATCTCTCTGATCAGATGAAAGCGCCGCAGAATGTGCTTCGACTTCTGATGAAACTTCGGCTCTTTCGCTTGAGCAATCGCCCCATTGTTGTCACACAGCAGTGGGACGGGATCATATATGCTTTCCACCACAACAAGATCGTCGATGAATTTCTTCATCCATATAACTTCCTTGGCGACTTCAGCAGCAGCAATATACTCGGCTTCCGTTGTCGAATCAGCAGTAGTTTCCTGCTTGAAACTTTTCCAACTCACTGCTCCCCCGTTGAGTGTGAAAACAAAACCTGATGTTGACTTGCTGTCATCAGGATTAGACTGAAAACTCGAGTCAGTGTATCCTTGCAGCTTTAAGTCTCCTCCTCCATAGACCAGAAATAGATCCTTAGTCCTTCTCAAGTACTTAATGATGCATTTCACAGCCTTCCAGTGTTCATCACCTGGATCTGCCTGATGTCTGCTCGTAACACTTAAAGCATATGCTACATCAGGTCTGGTACATAGCATGACATACATGATGGACCCTATGGCTGAAGCATAGGGGACTTTATCCATCACAACCCTCTCTTCAGGTGTCTTGGGAGACTGACCTTTAGAGAGTGAAATTTTATGTCTCATCGGTATGAGACCTCTCTAAGAATTTTCCATGCCAAACCTTTTGACAATGGTTTCTATGTACATGGATTGGGTTAAAGCTAGCATCTCCTTTGATCTATCTCTATGGATCCGTATTCTTAATACATAAGATGCTTCTCCCAAATCCTTCATGGAGAAGTTCTTTTACAGCCATATCTTTACTGATGACATCATTCCTACATCATTCCCAATGAGTAGGATGTCGTCAACGTAAAGAATCAAAAATGTGACTGCACTCCCACTGTTTTTCTTGTATACACAGGGCTCATCTTCATTCTTAATGAAGTCATAAAATTTGATTGCCTCATCAAATCTTATGTTCCAGCTTCAGGAAGCTTACTTCAGTCCATAAATGGACCTCCGCAACTTGCATACCATGTCTGGAGATTCTTTGGATGTGAATCCTTCTGATTGTATCATATACACCTCCTCCTCAATGTTTCCATTGAGGAAAGCAGTCTTCACATCCATCTGCCAGATTTCATAATCATGGTAGGTAGTAATGGCGAGAAGAAATCAGATGGACTTAATCATAGCAACGGGTGAAAAGGTTTCGTCATAGTCAACACCTTGTCTTTGACGATAGCATTTCGCCACTAATCTTGCTTTATAAGTCTCAATACGTCCATCTGCACCGATCTTTCTTTTAAAGATCCATTTGCAGCCGATAGGTACTATACCATCGGAAAAATCTACCAAGTGTTAGAATTGGGTGGACTCAAAGCCAATCATTGTACATTCTAGTTCAGATTATTAATAAAGGCATTTATTTCTTCATTTAATAGTTCTCGCAAACGACTATCGTAATGAAGGTCCATAGACAAATGTATGGGATATTGAATCATGATGAGATCATGATAGTGAGATCAATATCCTAAGGCAATTGTCTTAAATAGTTCTCGATCATAGGATATTTGAGATGGACATTAAATATCCGATAAGATCGACACAAGTTATGTCTGCTCATATGATGAGGGTGAATGATCTCACATTCACTCGTGTGGTGACACTAAGACAAACAAGTGGGTGCTCATTAGAGAATGAGTTCACTGAACAGACCCAAATAAGAATTCCTGGATGGTAATTATACCTATTAGTCAACCAGGGAATTCTATCGTTGCAGTAGCACAGTTGGTCCTTTGACCTGAGTCACCAATGATACCTTGTTTGTGGACCATTGTATCTTGATTCTCTGACTCGTGGACTTTAACCATTAAGTCCACCATAATCGGTCTTTCAGATACAGTGGAAAGCTTGCGAAGGTAATTGAGTGAACAACAAGGGATCACTCACTCTTGGTATAAGACTGGAGAGAGAATGTCCTATGGATGTGTACACAGAAATCCCTGGCCATGGTCAAATGAAAGAGATGTCTTTCTAAGATATTAACTGTGTACTGGAATCCATCTGGATAATGCAATAGAGGGTTTGACTATAAAACCATACCCTTGCGTTATCGGGACATTGCATGAGTGTAGGATTATATCTGTGCGGTATCCGCAGACGGAAAGGTTCAATTGAAGGGAACAGTATCCCTTATATCTTCTGGGATCATGAGGTAGTGTTTGGTGCTGTTCATGATCAGAAGGCCAAGTGAATTAATCATCGGATGATAATTTACTTGTTTATTAAATTAATCATTTAACATATGATGTTTAAATGTTAATTAATAAATATTAAACTCAAGAAACAGTTCTAAGTTTAATGGGCCTGCAACCAGACTGATATATGGGCCTGGAGGGTCACACACATAAGAGTTCTCGTCAGACGGTGAGAGATGTTAAATTTCATGCTTATCTGGGTTTTTGTGAAAAACTGCAGGATAAACATGAAGATTTAATGGAGAATTATCCAAGGCCAAACTCTTGGATAATCATGAGGATTAATTGTTGTGCTTATCCTTATTTCTATATAAGGAGGGCTAAGGGGGAGTGGTAAAAAGTTAGTTGGACGAATTTTACTCCCCATATTCTCTCTCTCCTCTCTCTCTCTTCTTCTCGGAGTGGATCTGTCTCTCTCCGCGCATGGTGGATCTGAGATCTGGTCGGAGCACTCAAGTCGAGGAGGAAATCGCGTCTGCTGCGGGAACTCGTGTGGATACCTCTAGAGATCGTGCGCGTGCGCGATTACCGAGTCGGAATCATCCACGGGAGATTTGAAACCCCGCAAAGGTGAAGAACTGTTCTTCCCACTTAGATTTAATGTCTGTTTTACAACCCCAGCAACCGATACAATGGAATCTTTTTATTTCCGCTGCGTTCATGGCGATTCCTAACACCAAGTTCCAAACTTGGTTAATATACATGGACTGTATTTCAGAATTCATGCCTTCCCGCCATTTCCCGGCCTCTAGACTTTCAATGGCCTCCTGGTAAGTCTTAGGATCATCATCCTCATTATAGACTATCCTTGAACCATCCAAATTAATATGTTCTACATATCTTTCTGGTGGTTTAGGTACTCTTTCAGACCTATGAGGTTCATGTGTATCATTTTGAACATGTTCATAAACTGACGGTTCATCTGATGAACTATTGCCAGTTTGTGGGTCTGGAATTTCTTCTAAAATCACTTTTCTGCAATGAGGTCCGTGATAGACAAGGAGGGTGCAACTCTGTCCTGGTATCGTTGAATAAATTTGCGTGAAACGATACCGTAATCTTCTACTTCTGAGGGTTCCAGGGAAAAGAACCACTCGAGGGCTGGTCCCTCTAGAGATCTCCTGAACAAGAAGGCCAACGACCTCTTATCATTCTGCCAGAAAGAGGATTCATACATGAACTCCTTCAGATGTGTGAAGGGGTTACCAGTACCGTTGTACTTTCGGTACACTGGCATCTCAGAGGGTGGCAGATGGAATACTGGCAGACTCGGTAGACTGATCTCTGGCACAGCTTTGACCCCCATCATTTTCTGGAGGTTATTAAATTGCTCATCCATACGCTCCATTTTGGCCAGCAGCGTTTGTGTGGTCAGATCTGCTTGGGGAGGAGGAGGAGGAGGAGGTACTTGGTAGGCCTGCTGCCTAGAGTACGTTGGGCAGGGTGGACAATAGAGGGGAGGTCCGGCAGAGCTTCCGCCATGCCCGAGGGCATTTTGATAAGCAGGCGTTTGCGGTCTAGCCGGTTGCCTAGATGATGAAAGCTGCGGCCCAGATGGCCGAGAAGTAATGTGAAGGCCCTCCACGGCCTGATGGATATAAGGAGGAGGAAAAGAAGGTTGCTGAGGAACAGCAGGGGGAGCCACAGGGTTCGGCTCGGCAGGCTGCATGGGTGCCTTCCCCTTCAAAATAGATTGGATCGCCTCGAACTGCTGAGGGTCCAGTCGGGAGGCAAGAACTCCCAGAGCATTGATGAGATCCGTAGGATCAGAGGATGAGGGATCATTCTGATTCATGTCCCCCTCAAGATCAGGATTAGGGATCGCATATTCATGTGGAGGAGGATCAGGATATTGATCACGTGGATGCAAAAGAGGTGTCCGAACATTCCCATCTAGACGATATGGAATGGGGATAGAACTACGGGAGGCATCAGCATCTCTCCCACTCTCATAGTTGTATTCAGAATCCCGAGGGGCATTAGCATCTCCCTCGTAATTAACCATGGCGTCTGGAGCCACACTCAAGTCCCTACCTGATCGTAGCAACATGATGTTAGATTCCCTTTTCAAAGATTTAATCAAACAAGTTGTACAGAGATTAATCAAACAAGTGGATGCTTAACGTGATTTTAGGATTCCTTGTTGAGTTATTTGAATTGGATTAAACCACAATTTCGCTCGGGGAAAGGATCCTAGTTTCAGCTCAATTTCCACCGTTATTCTCTAGGGCTTTCTCTCACAACGCTTTCAGAATCTAACCAGGACTTCAATTGGTACAACCAGCCCGATGATCAAGGAGGAATACCTTGATTTTGGGGACTTATGGAGGTCTCAACGTCAACTTCTCTAGTCTGATCAAGGGACCAACCCAATCAGAGAGAGTTGCTGACGTCGAGTAATGTGTTCCTAAGAAGAGGAGGGTATTAGCCTCAATGCGTATGTCCTGCGGCCTGGATGGCCTCTAATGCTTAGTAAGTAATGGGTAGCTAGCACTCAAAACACAAAAATCTGGAAACTGAAAAAAATTAAGAAACTGTCTGAATCGCGTCGATGGTAGTCGACGCTATTCAAAACAGAACTTAATTTTTCGCAGAAGCAGATGCAGACAGCAGAGAAACTGTGAAGCCTGAAAGGCGTCTAGGGGTGTTGACGCGGTTTGAAACGCGTCAGCGATCCTGGACGCTTTTCAGTTCGCAGAAACAGTTTTCCAGGAGGATTTTCTGGGTTGAATCCTCCTCAAACGAGATAAAAAAAGCAGTAAACAATCGACTCATGCAAAATTTTTAGTTCCAGATTTTAAACAGGATGATTTACTAACTAAACAACTAGAAAAACAATCAATCACACATCATTTTTATCACAAAAACAGCTTTTTGAATTAATCAAGGGGAGGGCAAGATCTTGCTACTGGGGTGTGCACGTGGTGCACGAGGGAAATTAATTAAACTAAACACTCACCAATTGGTGAGGACGTGTCCAGAGACACAAATGGTGCACCGTGGGTGCCCGATATGATGATAGCAAGAACAAAAAGAAACTAAAAGATGGCGAGACCAAGTCCCACCGTGATCGCCAAAAAAACTGTAGGTGCTTAGAATGACCGTGTGATTAACATGAAATATCTATGTTGTTTAGTGTAAACTAACCTATTAAAAACAGCAACTAAAGTGCAGTGATCGCCAGAAACTTTTAACTTAAAAAGTTTCAAAAGAGATATGATCGCTTACCTTTCAAACGCGGAAGATTGAGTCCTTGGTTCCCCTTTCTCAGCCGGCTGAAGAAAGAGAGCCCTTTCTTTGCTTTTTGTTCTTGCTGTTGAGTTTGAGGTTGAGGATCGTCCAGAAATCTTTCTGACTTTGTGCTTGATTTCCCCCTTTTGAATCTCTCGTTGTTGTTGAGTGCAGCAAAGACAGAAACAAAAAAAACGAAGAATTATGATGAGAATTTAAGTAGAAGCAGTATCTGAACTAATCATGATGTTAAGCATATTTAAAACAGCAAACTCACTTGTTTAATGGCTTTGAAACCCCTTAGATCAAGTAGGTTTTTGAAAGATTGTGCTGTGGTGTGTGTTTGCATGAAGTGAATATGAAGAATGAAACTAATGAAGATGAAAAATGCAAATGCAGTAATGAAAAACTTATGCCCAATCGGTTGAAGCTTTGAAAGGATGAAGATCTTGAAAGGGACGCCGACTTCTGGAAATGGCAGTGCTCTGGCGTTACGACGTTGTTGCTTCAATCTTCAACTCGCTATAACGCTATGGCTCAACTCAACTCAATTCTCTTCTCTTCCTTTTTTTTTTTTTTAACTCTTCAACATGCAGGGTATTTATAGGCATTTCTTGCGTTCGCGATTAACATTAGAAAACTCCGAATTTATCCATCTTAACCGACAGATAATTACTGATTAATTCATCTTTATCTGTAATTATCTAAAACGCGTCCACCTTGGCTGACGCATTTCAGATTAATTAAGATAAGGATAAATATCCGGGAAAACTTATCTTTATCTTTATTAGGTAAAACGCGTCCACTTGTGTAGACGTCTTTTACACTAATTAAGATAAGGATAAACATCCGGAAGAGAAGTTAAAACAGCTTAGGAAACTTAAAACGCGTCGACATTACCAGACGCCTTTTAGTTAATTAATTAATTAATTAAAATTCAAATTTAAACGTTAAAATAAAAATAAACTCTAAATGGCGTCCACTTGGGTAGACGTCTTTTAGAATTCTTCATATTTTAACTCAAATTTGAGCTAAAATCAATTCAATTGATTAACTTAAACACATCTGTTAAACCCGACACTTAAAAAGATTAATAAAAATTAATTAATGATTAATTATCAGACCATTTCGAGGCATTATTATATGATATGAAATTTACTCGAAATGATGTCAAAATTAGCGTGTTTACAGCTGCCTCACCTTGGCATTGTCTTTGCAAGGGAGTGAAATGGAATGGAATGTACTGAAAAGGTGATGCCAAGGTGTGATGAGACACGCTCTTAATATCACATGATTGGAATTTTTCTCAAAATTATCAATGAAGATAGCTCAAAGAGATCAATGGAATTAATCCTGTCTGGATGAAGTAGACAAGGAAACAAAATAAAGTCGATCAACCTCCTCGGAGTGGGAAGTACCCCAGGTCGTAGACACTGTAGGTTTCATCATGGGGAGCGTTTGCCAGCTAATGTGGACGTGCTACAGCCATGATGGATCTTAAAAGAAAACAAGAATATCGGATAAAGAATCCAATCAAGGATAGAATTCCAAGGATATCTTCAAGCGAACCTCAAAGATAATCAAGATACTCAATTCGGAATGGAATATTTCATATCATGTTTAAATTATTTAATTAATGGTCTGAAACTTAATCAATAATTAATTCTTATTACAATGATTTCAAAGTCCTACATGATACATGCTGGGCTAAAAGAAAAATATAAAGTCAAATAAAATACAAATTAATCAAGGATAATATTGTTAAATTGTCATTAATGAGTCAAGATATCAATTCTTGTAATTCAGTGCTAAGCCGAAGCTCGTTTATCCACGCACCGTTTCACAAAAACGGAACCATCGTCCTCACTAATTAACAATCCAACGGCCTATCCATGCGATTAAGAATCCTCTGGAATTATCACTGTTTTTGTTGTAGGGGAACTCAAATTCCAGTTTCATCAAAACCACAAGGTCCTTGATATACTCTAATAAATATTTAACATATAGTAATGCAAATGCAAAATAATTACATGGAATAGAGTACAAGGGTAGAAATAACCGTCTTTTTAGCCACGGTCGGGACTTGAATTACACAATGGGATTTTCTTGACATTTCCAGCTTTGCTCAGAATTTTCTGCAATCGAAATTATTAGTTCCAAACAAATATTCAATTTAAACATTAAAATCCAAGAATTTTGGGGAAAATAGCAGAATTGCTAAAACGCGTCGTGTCGAACAGACGCCATTCAACTTTGAAACGCGGCAGTGCTCCTCGACGCCTTTCACCCATAGAAACAGGTTCTGGTTGTTTTCAAACCGAATTCCAACTCTCTTCAGGCCTTGTGTCCTGTATATGACTTGAACAAACAGGTTAAACATCTATTCAGGCTTAGCCCCTTGCGTGGCTAAACAAATGGTCAATCAATCTTTTCATCGAATAAATAGTCAAGGGGCATAGCCTTTATTAACAAAGGTAATAAGAATAATCAGACTTAAGCAAAATGCAACATACAAGCAAACAGATACTCACTGAAAAATAAAAGGAATGAAACACATTAAATGCAACAAGCAAATGCTAATTGAAATATTTTTGTGATTTTGAAATATTCATTTTTGTTTGGGTTTTGAAATATGTATTCTTTTTTTGAATTTTAGATTTTGAAAAATGTACATTTTTTTGAATTTTTTTTGAAATATGTACTTTTTTTGAATTTTTGACTATGCAATTTTTTTGAATTTTGAATTTTGACATATGCAATTTTTTTTTAATTTTGACTATGCAAATTTTTTTTGAATTTTGACATATGTATTTTTTTGAATTTTTGACATATATACATTTTTTTGAATTTTTGACATATACATTTTTTTTTGAATTTTTGACATATACATTTTTTTTTTTGAATTTTTAACTAAAAGACCAGTATGGTACTTAGATCAAAAGATCATATTCATTTATTAACTTAATTTCCAAATTGTTCTTTAACAACTTAACTTAAAATCCATCGTGTTTAAACTTGTGTTTCCATTCGTGATCCCATTTGATGATTTGACCCTTAGTCAATCTAAGCCATTCCTTAAGCTTGAAGTACACCTCTGTAGAAAGAAAGGAAGAGTAAGTTTAGAAAGCCCATGAGAAGGTTCCGGAGACCTAAAAAGATGTTCCTTTCCAACCCTAATATCTGTTGGGGTTCGGTCATTTTCTTTCCGGGGTATTTATCGACCTTGCATTCCCTTTTGTTTCATTTTATGGCCTTGATGTGACGTTTGTAGTATATTGGCCTTTTGATTTTGAATTTTGCCTTTTCCTTTTTTTTTCTATTCTTTTCTTTCTTTGCTTTGCTTTGGAACGGATCTCCCCCATTTTTTTATAACGGCCTCCTACTAAGATGGCGGGTATTCTTGGTAGCCTATTTTAAGCCTCGTTCCGACATCATGGGCTGAGTGTAAAACATAATTTTATTTAAAAGGAATGATTTGTACTTTACACTTTTAGTCAAGCTTTTGATATTCTTAAGGACTTGGCATCTCTTGTTACTCACGAATCAAACGTGTCAGTGTGTGCAGTAATGGGTTTGAAGTTAAATTATTCAGACTAACAAAGAAATTTGAGTTTATAAATTTTCTGATTCTTCTGGTCTTTGTACCATACTGATCGACTCTTTAACCTAAGGGTAGTATTTCTTAAGATGTAAACCATTCCAGGGATGATTTAGCTCTTCTCCTTCTGCATTAACAAGACGATAAGCATTACTAGGATAAGCGTGCGATACAACATAAGGTCCTTCCCAGTTTGGTTGGAGCTTAGAACGCGGACCACCAGGTTTTATAAAAATTCTTTTAACAACCATTTCACCGACTTTGAACTTTCGTTCAATGACTTTCTTTTGATAAAAACGTGCTAATCTGTTTTGATAAACTTTCGCATGATTAGCAGTTGACCATCTTTTCTCGTCTAAAAGTTCCAATTGGGCAAGGAGTGCTGAACGATGTTCATCAATGGAGAATTCTTTGTTCAATTGTACTCTTAATGACGGTATAAGGATCTCATATGGGACTACCGCCTCCATTCCAAATGTTAAGGAATAAGGAGTTTGCCCAGTGGGCGTGCGGATTGAAGTTTTGTAGGCCCATAGAGCCTCAACCAATTTTTCTGGCCAATCTGCGAATTTGTTAGATTTACACGTCTTTTTAATAATTTTTATCAAAGTCTTATTAGTTGCCTCTGCTTGGCCATTGCCTTGCGGATAATAAGGAGATGAATGATGCAATGCAATTCTATACCTGTTGCAGAGGTCCTTCAATTCCTGTGACACGAACTGCGGTCCGTTGTCGGTGACGATGGTACTCGGAATTCCGAATCTTGTGATGATGTTCTTCATGATGAATTTGCAGACGGTTGATGCTTTGATCTCCACGTATGCTTCAGCTTCTGCCCACTTGGTGAAGTATTCCGTTGCCGTGAGAATGAAAGATTTTTGCTTGATGCCGGAATCTGGGTTACCAAGGGGTCCAATAATGTCGAAAGCCCACATGGAGAAAGGCCATGGGGAGGAAACAGGATGGAGTGAAGATGCAGGAGAATGAATTTTGTCGGCGTGAAGTTGACACTTGGCACACCTACAGACATATCCTACACAATCTTCTTCCATGGTTGACCAATAAAATCCTTGTCTAAGGATCTTCTTTGCTAGCATCTGTCCATTGACATGGCCACCACAAACTCCACTATGAGCTCCTTCCATAACCTTCCAAAGCTCATCTTCGTCTAAACATCTCAGAAGAACTCCATCAAAACCTCTTTTGTATAATGCTCCCCCAACTAGGGTGTATCGTTGAGCAACTCTCCTGATAGCTCTTTTTTCCTCAGTTGTAGCTTCCTCGTGATATGATTGATCTTCACAATATTTTGCAATTTCATAATACCATGGCTTTTGTTCATCATCCATCTCTTCTAACAGCTCCATCAACATGATTTCTCTTTTCTCCACAATACTTCCATCTTTGAATTTCTTCAGCAACTTCTCCTTAGTCCTAAGAAATGAAGGATCTTTCACGGCGGGTGAAAGACGCCTATGAACTATGATTGATTCAGATTGCTTGCTGATAGGAAAATCAAGAGAAGATGCAAGTGAAGCTAGAGCGTCAGCTAGGATGTTTTGATTTCTAGGGACATGGACAAAGATCAATTTTGTGAAAAGCTTTGAATAAGCAGAAGTAAGTTCTTGATATGGCTTGAGCTTGGGATCAAGAGTTCGATACTTAGTCAGCACTTGGCGAAGAATTAGTTGGCTATCACCCACAATCCTGAGTTTGGTGGCACCATGGAAATGAGCAGCCTCGAGACCAGCAAGAAGTGCCTCGTATTCAGCTATGTTGTTAGTGACTGGAAAATCAAGCTGAAAGGCTTGTGGAATGGTGACACCTTCAGGTGATAACAGAACGATTCCGATACCCTTTCCATGAGAATTCAGAGCTCCGTCAAAATGCAGAGTCCACATATCATCTCTGATTTGATTTACGGACATCAGTTCCTCATCCGGAAACTCTGATCGCACTGGATCAAACCGAGGAAGGGGATGATGAGCGAGATGTTCCGCTATGGCATAGCCCTTGATCGCTTTCTGTTGAATGTAAATAATATCGAATTGAGATAGAAAGCTTTGCCATCGCGCTAACCTATCAGTAAGAACAGATTTCTCCAGAAGGAACTTGATCGGATTCATCCTAGCGATGAGATGGACTTCATGGGCCAGAAAATAATGCTTCAATTTCTGCACAACCCAAACTAATGCTACACATGTTTTCTCCATCGCCGTGTATCTCTGTTCAGCGGGGTTGAGAAGTTTAGAGAGATAGTAGGCTGCCCTCTCTTTTCCTTCTTCATCTTCTTGTGCTAGGACAGCCCCCACTGCATCATCCAGGACTGAAATATAAAGTATCAATGGTTTGCCTGAAGATGGTGGTCTCAAAACAGGAGGACTTGCCAAATAGTCCTTTAATCTATCAAATGCCTCCTGACACTTATCGTCCCAATTGAATTTGACTCATGGCTTGGTAAGCTCGTAGAACGGCTTACACCTTTGTGAGTGCTGGGAGACAAAACGGCGAATAAATTGTAACCTCCCGATTAATCCTCTCAATTCTTTCAAGTTTTTGGGAGGTGGCATTTCTCTGATAGCCTTCGCCTTATTGGGATCGATCTCAATTCCCCGTTTGCTGACAATGAATCCAAGCAGTTTTCCTGAAGATACCCCGAATACACATTTCTTGGGGTTCATCTTCAACTGATATTCTCTCGATCTCTCTAATACCCTTGCTAAGACTTTGGCATGCTCAGCCTTTGTTTTAGACTTAACCAATAAGTCATCCACATACACTTCCAAATCTATATGCATCATGTCATGAAATATTGCCATCATAGCCCTTTGATAAGTGGCTCCAGCATTCTTCAATCCAAATGGCATGACGACATAACAATATGTTCCCCAAGGTGTAGTGAATGAAGTCTTCTCTTGATCCTCTTCTGCCAGCTTAATCTGGTTGTATCCTGAAAATCCATCCATAAACGATAATGTCTCATAGCCAGCAGTGTTATCGATGAGTACATCAATATGAGGCAATGGAAAATCATCTTTAGGACATGCCCGGTTCAGATCGCGGAAGTCAATGCAAATTCTGACCTTCCCGTCCTTTTTCATAACCGGGACTATGTTGGCCACCCATTGTGGATAAAGGACAACTCTAATGAATTTGGCTTTGTGTAATTTGTCGACCTCTTCCTTCATCTTTAAAGCCATTTGTGGGTGGAATCGCCTTAATTTCTGCTTGACCGGATTAGCTCCATCCTTTAATGTTAACCTGTGTTCAACTAAAGATGAGTCTAACCCCGGCATATCCTCATAACTCCAGGCGAAAGTGTCCTTATAATCCTTAAGCACTTGTACCATTGCCTTCTCATCCTCTGTAGAAAGATTTTTACTGACGAGGACAACCTTAGGTTCGTCTTCAGTCCCTAAGTTTATTTCTTTGGTGGGCTCTTCTACGGCAGCTGAGGGTTCATCAAATCTCTTCACTCCACTGGCATATGCCTCAGCTGCGTCCTCATCATCTTCCTCATCTTCAACAATGGGGTCCTTTTCATGCACTAACTCATATACCCCGTACCCATCATTGACTGACTCATTATCTGTACAGTCTTCTGGCATCTGAATTGGATCTTCTAAAAGCTGAGGGATTAAAGAGCAAAAGGAACATTTATCAGCCAAATCCTGGAGGTATCTTTCTGGAATTTGCCTACCCTTAGGCTTCCTAGACTTCCTAACCTGCCTAAAACTAGACTTCCTAACTTCACTAAACTGCCTATCATAACCTAATGAAGATGAAGCAGGATGAAAATCCTGGGATACAAGCGGAAATACAGGGGAATCCTCCCGTGGGGAGGGACAGAGTAGATCTAGGAGAGAATCTTGACCGACGGACCCGCGCGATGGGGTGTAATCGGACAAGTAAGATGTTTCCTCGATAATGATTTGGGAAGAATTTGCTGTAAAATTGACGTTTTTTTTTGGATATCGGAGGAATTATACATGAAGCAGGAGTGAATACAAATGGAAGGGGAATCGGACGGAGGAAGCGGCACCAAGGCCAGGGGATTAGGGGGATCATATAGCAATATGTCCCAGATCAAATCATACATCCTCTCTAGGTCGAGAGGAGGTTGTGGAATAAAGTCCCGAGGGGACAGAGTTATCATAACGGGCGGGGCCCGTGGAATATCTTCAATTATGACCCGCGACCAAGTCGGGGTCAAGAGTAGTGTACGAAAAAGAGTATGGAGCATGAAGACATGTGAAGGATATGTCCCCCTCCAGAGCAGATCTGTTGTATAACCAGCTTCATAGGGGTCATCTGGCTCCCCTTCATCAGTTTGTTCGGACAGCAGTATCCGCTTATCAAAGATTGCGCCAGGGCTCTCAATTAGCTCGTCAATCTGCGGTGGCCACTTGGGTTCTGCAGGATCCAGAAATAGTCTGTTCAGTGCTATGTATAGGTCCCTCAGGTCGAACCACCTGTACCATTCGCATTCAGGGTCATGGAATTTCCTCCTTTTCATAGGCCGCAGAGCCTCCAAAGATTGGTACGTAAGTAATTCGGAACAATGTCTGGCCAAATCCCTCCCATATATGTCATGGAAGTCAAAACAGGAAGTAATGACCACCGTGTTGTCATGACTAAGTATGGGCCCTTTCACAAAATGTGTATATAGAGTCCATGTTAAGGGATCTCGGCCTTCTTTCAGCGGTGTGGACATTGTTTCCAAGATTTCTTGACCGTCTTCAGTTTCTGCTTTCTGAACCAGATCTTGCTTTAGCTTCATTGTCCTATAGCCCAGACCGCTTCCAGGTGCTGCCCGATGATTTTTAACAGGAGTGGTCCTGCCTTGCAATTGTGTGCCCAGACCTTTCCCAGGCTCGTAGCCGTTCTTCATCATGATTCTCCATCCCGGGGTACTCATGCACTTCCCCCTTTTGATAGCATTTAATGGGTATGGAGAAATGGTAGCGACTTTCAAAGGATCAGCCACTGGACGGTAGACCTGTAATATCGACAGAAAAGGTTGTCGGCCAGGTAAAACAGCAGATTTAATATTTAAGGTATGAGCAGCAGCAAGGATCGGCATGCTCGTCACTTTAATAATTCGTCCTTTGTAAGGGAATTTGAGGCATTGGTGATTCGTAGAAGGAATCGCCTCAAGAGTTTTGATATAAGGACGTCCCAGAATGGCATTTATGGAAGGGTCGATTTCTAGAATATGAAACTCGACCTCTGCATGACTTACTGGACCTAGCTCCACCTTTAAATAAACCATTCCCAGAGGGGAACGGGTAGAATTGTCATATGCCGTAACTGAGATGGGGCTAGGCAGCCATTTCTCCTTGGGCACACCGCATAGCTCCAGGGTCTTCGGAGGTAAAACGTTAATTGAAGCCCCTGTATCAACCAGGCATGCGTCCACGGCCTTTTTGCAGATATTGACCGTGATGCTCAGAGCCATGCTTCTAGCGGCTGGCGGTGCTAGTTCCGATGTGTGGAATGTAATTGAGGGCTGATCCCCCTGAGGAACTAGTAGTGCTGCAATTTTCTCTACCGGCACGTCTTCGTTGACCATCACCTTCTGTAGGTATTCCATTAAGGCTTCTTGGTGAATCTTGGACCTTTTAATCAATTCAAGTACAGTGATCCGTGCTGGTGTTCTGTCCAGATGTTTCAACAAGTCATATTGAGTGCCTGGTGCACTCTCTTCATTATGGGCTTCCTCAGTCGGCTGTGATGGGCCGTCTCTGACTGTGGACTGAGGAAAGACCTTGTTGAAAATCCTTCCACTCCGGAGCGCATGTTCCTCGACCGTGGAGGATCCGGGTGACACCTTGAGTACCGCAGAGTCGGGTGGCGTAAGCGGTGCGGAGGGTTGATGCGTAGGTGGTGGCGTTGGGTTAGGTGGTGATGGCGCGGTGCGGATTAAAGGCCTAGAGGGTTGAATGGTAGATGGGTAAGTGGTTGGCGAAGTGGGGAATGGTACGCGTAATAGCGGTCTGGATGGTTGGGGCATATCTGGGTAGGTGGTAGTGGTAATGGGTGAAGTAGGAAATGGTATGCGTAATAGTGGCCTAGATGGTAAAAGGGGCGCGTTATTGGTTTGCGGAGGGGTATATGATGGAGGCGTAGGAGTGCGGGGCGCAATGGGTCTAAGGAAGGTGGGTAGTGGTAGTGGGTTATTGGGTGAGGGCGAGTGATATGTGGGTGTGGGTAGAGGGGTGATGGTGACAGGTTGTGGTCTGGGTATGTGGATGGTGCGGCGTGGTAGTCGCTCTGCGGTACTTTGAACGTGACCCGTTGAATAAAGAGAGGAAGAGTCCTCTATCCTCCATTGTTGCCCACGACCAGCCTCAGACTGGCTGTTCGTTAGAATGGGAGCAACCTGGTTCTGGTTATGGTGCTCCGGGAGTGGATTCTGCACTATGCCCATGTTGGGTGGTGCTGCTGCTTGTGCCGGTGGTCTTGCTTGCTGTTGCTGCTGCTGCTGTTGCGGTCTCCTCGCCTTCAGGGCTGTTATGTATTTCTTCATTTCCTCCCAATCTATGCCGCCCTGCTCGTTGAGATCATGAATATAATCTCTGAATTGGAAGCAGGTGTCAATGGTATGCCCAGGTTGCCTATGGAAGTAGCAATACCTGGACGTATCGGCATTTTGAGGCCAGACGGCCTTTTCCCTTGGCAAAACTAAGGCGTTAGCCGCCATTAAAGCACTGAAGATATCGGCCAAGGATTCTGGGAGAGCCGGGTATTCTGCCCTCTTCGGGCCTGGAGGTCTCCTCTGCTGGTTGTAGTCACCAGGAGGAGGGACATTGTGGTACGCCGGCGGTGCGCGCGGCTGGTACTGTGGCTGTTGCTGCTGCTGATACTACTGCTGCTGGGGTTGCTGGTACTGCTGTTGCCGTTGCGGCTGTTGCTGTAGCTGTTGCTGGTTCTGATTCTGATTCGGCTGCTGGGGCCGCTGATACTGTTGTTGGTACTGGGGGTTCTGCTGCTGTCTGTACCCTTGCTGCTGTGGCCTCTGGTACTGCTGCTGACTCCTCACGAACTGGGGCGAGTTATTGTTCATGGTACTCACTTGCTCATGAGAGAGCGTGCCCTCGGTAGTCGGACCTGTGCTGGAAGAGTTCGGCACTGCAGGCTTCCGAAGCGGAGGCCTGCTAGGTCTATGAGGATCAAAGACACTAGAGAATGTAGCGTCCTTGAAAGCATTCTGGCAGTACCGTGCTCTTTCATAGAGCTCTGCCATGTTAGTCAAATTGTTCAAGGAGAGGACGAGCTTGAACTGGGGGGTGGCATTAGAAATTAACATTTTCACTTGTTCGGACTCGGACAAGTGATCCTTCACCTTTTCAGCCAGACCCCGCCACCTGTCAGCAAAACTGACAAACTCCTCATCAGGTTTCATCTTTTCTGCAATGAGGTCCGTGATAGACAAGGAGGGTGCAACTCTGTCCTGGTATCGTTGAATAAATTTGCGTGAAACGATACCGTAATCTTCTACTTCTGAGGGTTCCAGGGAAAAGAACCACTCGAGGGCTGGTCCCTCTAGAGATCTCCTGAACAAGAAGGCCAACGACCTCTTATCATTCTGCCAGAAAGAGGATTCATACATGAACTCCTTCAGATGTGTGAAGGGGTTACCAGTACCGTTGTACTTTCGGTACACTGGCATCTCAGAGGGTGGCAGATGGAATACTGGCAGACTCGGTAGACTGATCTCTGGCACAGCTTTGACCCCCATCATTTTCTGGAGGTTATTAAATTGCTCATCCATACGCTCCATTTTGGCCAGCAGCGTTTGTGTGGTCAGATCTGCTTGGGGAGGAGGAGGAGGAGGAGGTACTTGGTAGGCCTGCTGCCTAGAGTACGTTGGGCAGGGTGGACAATAGAGGGGAGGTCCGGCAGAGCTTCCGCCATGCCCGAGGGCATTTTGATAAGCAGGCGTTTGCGGTCTAGCCGGTTGCCTAGATGATGAAAGCTGCGGCCCAGATGGCCGAGAAGTAATGTGAAGGCCCTCCACGGCCTGATGGATATAAGGAGGAGGAAAAGAAGGTTGCTGAGGAACAGCAGGGGGAGCCACAGGGTTCGGCTCGGCAGGCTGCATGGGTGCCTTCCCCTTCAAAATAGATTGGATCGCCTCGAACTGCTGAGGGTCCAGTCGGGAGGCAAGAACTCCCAGAGCATTGATGAGATCCGTAGGATCAGAGGATGAGGGATCATTCTGATTCATGTCCCCCTCAAGATCAGGATTAGGGATCGCATATTCATGTGGAGGAGGATCAGGATATTGATCACGTGGATGCAAAAGAGGTGTCCGAACATTCCCATCTAGACGATATGGAATGGGGATAGAACTACGGGAGGCATCAGCATCTCTCCCACTCTCATAGTTGTATTCAGAATCCCGAGGGGCATTAGCATCTCCCTCGTAATTAACCATGGCGTCTGGAGCCACACTCAAGTCCCTACCTGATCGTAGCAACATGATGTTAGATTCCCTTTTCAAAGATTTAATCAAACAAGTTGTACAGAGATTAATCAAACAAGTGGATGCTTAACGTGATTTTAGGATTCCTTGTTGAGTTATTTGAATTGGATTAAACCACAATTTCGCTCGGGGAAAGGATCCTAGTTTCAGCTCAATTTCCACCGTTATTCTCTAGGGCTTTCTCTCACAACGCTTTCAGAATCTAACCAGGACTTCAATTGGTACAACCAGCCCGATGATCAAGGAGGAATACCTTGATTTTGGGGACTTATGGAGGTCTCAACGTCAACTTCTCTAGTCTGATCAAGGGACCAACCCAATCAGAGAGAGTTGCTGACGTCGAGTAATGTGTTCCTAAGAAGAGGAGGGTATTAGCCTCAATGCGTATGTCCTGCGGCCTGGATGGCCTCTAATGCTTAGTAAGTAATGGGTAGCTAGCACTCAAAACACAAAAATCTGGAAACTGAAAAAAATTAAGAAACTGTCTGAATCGCGTCGATGGTAGTCGACGCTATTCAAAACAGAACTTAATTTTTCGCAGAAGCAGATGCAGACAGCAGAGAAACTGTGAAGCCTGAAAGGCGTCTAGGGGTGTTGACGCGGTTTGAAACGCGTCAGCGATCCTGGACGCTTTTCAGTTCGCAGAAACAGTTTTCCAGGAGGATTTTCTGGGTTGAATCCTCCTCAAACGAGATAAAAAAAGCAGTAAACAATCGACTCATGCAAAATTTTTAGTTCCAGATTTTAAACAGGATGATTTACTAACTAAACAACTAGAAAAACAATCAATCACACATCATTTTTATCACAAAAACAGCTTTTTGAATTAATCAAGGGGAGGGCAAGATCTTGCTACTGGGGTGTGCACGTGGTGCACGAGGGAAATTAATTAAACTAAACACTCACCAATTGGTGAGGACGTGTCCAGAGACACAAATGGTGCACCGTGGGTGCCCGATATGATGATAGCAAGAACAAAAAGAAACTAAAAGATGGCGAGACCAAGTCCCACCGTGATCGCCAAAAAAACTGTAGGTGCTTAGAATGACCGTGTGATTAACATGAAATATCTATGTTGTTTAGTGTAAACTAACCTATTAAAAACAGCAACTAAAGTGCAGTGATCGCCAGAAACTTTTAACTTAAAAAGTTTCAAAAGAGATATGATCGCTTACCTTTCAAACGCGGAAGATTGAGTCCTTGGTTCCCCTTTCTCAGCCGGCTGAAGAAAGAGAGCCCTTTCTTTGCTTTTTGTTCTTGCTGTTGAGTTTGAGGTTGAGGATCGTCCAGAAATCTTTCTGACTTTGTGCTTGATTTCCCCCTTTTGAATCTCTCGTTGTTGTTGAGTGCAGCAAAGACAGAAACAAAAAAAACGAAGAATTATGATGAGAATTTAAGTAGAAGCAGTATCTGAACTAATCATGATGTTAAGCATATTTAAAACAGCAAACTCACTTGTTTAATGGCTTTGAAACCCCTTAGATCAAGTAGGTTTTTGAAAGATTGTGCTGTGGTGTGTGTTTGCATGAAGTGAATATGAAGAATGAAACTAATGAAGATGAAAAATGCAAATGCAGTAATGAAAAACTTATGCCCAATCGGTTGAAGCTTTGAAAGGATGAAGATCTTGAAAGGGACGCCGACTTCTGGAAATGGCAGTGCTCTGGCGTTACGACGTTGTTGCTTCAATCTTCAACTCGCTATAACGCTATGGCTCAACTCAACTCAATTCTCTTCTCTTCCTTTTTTTTTTTTTTAACTCTTCAACATGCAGGGTATTTATAGGCATTTCTTGCGTTCGCGATTAACATTAGAAAACTCCGAATTTATCCATCTTAACCGACAGATAATTACTGATTAATTCATCTTTATCTGTAATTATCTAAAACGCGTCCACCTTGGCTGACGCATTTCAGATTAATTAAGATAAGGATAAATATCCGGGAAAACTTATCTTTATCTTTATTAGGTAAAACGCGTCCACTTGTGTAGACGTCTTTTACACTAATTAAGATAAGGATAAACATCCGGAAGAGAAGTTAAAACAGCTTAGGAAACTTAAAACGCGTCGACATTACCAGACGCCTTTTAGTTAATTAATTAATTAATTAAAATTCAAATTTAAACGTTAAAATAAAAATAAACTCTAAATGGCGTCCACTTGGGTAGACGTCTTTTAGAATTCTTCATATTTTAACTCAAATTTGAGCTAAAATCAATTCAATTGATTAACTTAAACACATCTGTTAAACCCGACACTTAAAAAGATTAATAAAAATTAATTAATGATTAATTATCAGACCATTTCGAGGCATTATTATATGATATGAAATTTACTCGAAATGATGTCAAAATTAGCGTGTTTACAGCTGCCTCACCTTGGCATTGTCTTTGCAAGGGAGTGAAATGGAATGGAATGTACTGAAAAGGTGATGCCAAGGTGTGATGAGACACGCTCTTAATATCACATGATTGGAATTTTTCTCAAAATTATCAATGAAGATAGCTCAAAGAGATCAATGGAATTAATCCTGTCTGGATGAAGTAGACAAGGAAACAAAATAAAGTCGATCAACCTCCTCGGAGTGGGAAGTACCCCAGGTCGTAGACACTGTAGGTTTCATCATGGGGAGCGTTTGCCAGCTAATGTGGACGTGCTACAGCCATGATGGATCTTAAAAGAAAACAAGAATATCGGATAAAGAATCCAATCAAGGATAGAATTCCAAGGATATCTTCAAGCGAACCTCAAAGATAATCAAGATACTCAATTCGGAATGGAATATTTCATATCATGTTTAAATTATTTAATTAATGGTCTGAAACTTAATCAATAATTAATTCTTATTACAATGATTTCAAAGTCCTACATGATACATGCTGGGCTAAAAGAAAAATATAAAGTCAAATAAAATACAAATTAATCAAGGATAATATTGTTAAATTGTCATTAATGAGTCAAGATATCAATTCTTGTAATTCAGTGCTAAGCCGAAGCTCGTTTATCCACGCACCGTTTCACAAAAACGGAACCATCGTCCTCACTAATTAACAATCCAACGGCCTATCCATGCGATTAAGAATCCTCTGGAATTATCACTGTTTTTGTTGTAGGGGAACTCAAATTCCAGTTTCATCAAAACCACAAGGTCCTTGATATACTCTAATAAATATTTAACATATAGTAATGCAAATGCAAAATAATTACATGGAATAGAGTACAAGGGTAGAAATAACCGTCTTTTTAGCCACGGTCGGGACTTGAATTACACAATGGGATTTTCTTGACATTTCCAGCTTTGCTCAGAATTTTCTGCAATCGAAATTATTAGTTCCAAACAAATATTCAATTTAAACATTAAAATCCAAGAATTTTGGGGAAAATAGCAGAATTGCTAAAACGCGTCGTGTCGAACAGACGCCATTCAACTTTGAAACGCGGCAGTGCTCCTCGACGCCTTTCACCCATAGAAACAGGTTCTGGTTGTTTTCAAACCGAATTCCAACTCTCTTCAGGCCTTGTGTCCTGTATATGACTTGAACAAACAGGTTAAACATCTATTCAGGCTTAGCCCCTTGCGTGGCTAAACAAATGGTCAATCAATCTTTTCATCGAATAAATAGTCAAGGGGCATAGCCTTTATTAACAAAGGTAATAAGAATAATCAGACTTAAGCAAAATGCAACATACAAGCAAACAGATACTCACTGAAAAATAAAAGGAATGAAACACATTAAATGCAACAAGCAAATGCTAATTGAAATATTTTTGTGATTTTGAAATATTCATTTTTGTTTGGGTTTTGAAATATGTATTCTTTTTTTGAATTTTAGATTTTGAAAAATGTACATTTTTTTGAATTTTTTTTGAAATATGTACTTTTTTTGAATTTTTGACTATGCAATTTTTTTGAATTTTGAATTTTGACATATGCAATTTTTTTTTAATTTTGACTATGCAAATTTTTTTTGAATTTTGACATATGTATTTTTTTGAATTTTTGACATATATACATTTTTTTGAATTTTTGACATATACATTTTTTTTTGAATTTTTGACATATACATTTTTTTTTTTGAATTTTTAACTAAAAGACCAGTATGGTACTTAGATCAAAAGATCATATTCATTTATTAACTTAATTTCCAAATTGTTCTTTAACAACTTAACTTAAAATCCATCGTGTTTAAACTTGTGTTTCCATTCGTGATCCCATTTGATGATTTGACCCTTAGTCAATCTAAGCCATTCCTTAAGCTTGAAGTACACCTCTGTAGAAAGAAAGGAAGAGTAAGTTTAGAAAGCCCATGAGAAGGTTCCGGAGACCTAAAAAGATGTTCCTTTCCAACCCTAATATCTGTTGGGGTTCGGTCATTTTCTTTCCGGGGTATTTATCGACCTTGCATTCCCTTTTGTTTCATTTTATGGCCTTGATGTGACGTTTGTAGTATATTGGCCTTTTGATTTTGAATTTTGCCTTTTCCTTTTTTTTTCTATTCTTTTCTTTCTTTGCTTTGCTTTGGAACGGATCTCCCCCATTTTTTTATAACGGCCTCCTACTAAGATGGCGGGTATTCTTGGTAGCCTATTTTAAGCCTCGTTCCGACATCATGGGCTGAGTGTAAAACATAATTTTATTTAAAAGGAATGATTTGTACTTTACACTTTTAGTCAAGCTTTTGATATTCTTAAGGACTTGGCATCTCTTGTTACTCACGAATCAAACGTGTCAGTGTGTGCAGTAATGGGTTTGAAGTTAAATTATTCAGACTAACAAAGAAATTTGAGTTTATAAATTTTCTGATTCTTCTGGTCTTTGTACCATACTGATCGACTCTTTAACCTAAGGGTAGTATTTCTTAAGATGTAAACCATTCCAGGGATGATTTAGCTCTTCTCCTTCTGCATTAACAAGACGATAAGCATTACTAGGATAAGCGTGCGATACAACATAAGGTCCTTCCCAGTTTGGTTGGAGCTTAGAACGCGGACCACCAGGTTTTATAAAAATTCTTTTAACAACCATTTCACCGACTTTGAACTTTCGTTCAATGACTTTCTTTTGATAAAAACGTGCTAATCTGTTTTGATAAACTTTCGCATGATTAGCAGTTGACCATCTTTTCTCGTCTAAAAGTTCCAATTGGGCAAGGAGTGCTGAACGATGTTCATCAATGGAGAATTCTTTGTTCAATTGTACTCTTAATGACGGTATAAGGATCTCATATGGGACTACCGCCTCCATTCCAAATGTTAAGGAATAAGGAGTTTGCCCAGTGGGCGTGCGGATTGAAGTTTTGTAGGCCCATAGAGCCTCAACCAATTTTTCTGGCCAATCTGCGAATTTGTTAGATTTACACGTCTTTTTAATAATTTTTATCAAAGTCTTATTAGTTGCCTCTGCTTGGCCATTGCCTTGCGGATAATAAGGAGATGAATGATGCAATGCAATTCTATACCTGTTGCAGAGGTCCTTCAATTCCTGTGACACGAACTGCGGTCCGTTGTCGGTGACGATGGTACTCGGAATTCCGAATCTTGTGATGATGTTCTTCATGATGAATTTGCAGACGGTTGATGCTTTGATCTCCACGTATGCTTCAGCTTCTGCCCACTTGGTGAAGTATTCCGTTGCCGTGAGAATGAAAGATTTTTGCTTGATGCCGGAATCTGGGTTACCAAGGGGTCCAATAATGTCGAAAGCCCACATGGAGAAAGGCCATGGGGAGGAAACAGGATGGAGTGAAGATGCAGGAGAATGAATTTTGTCGGCGTGAAGTTGACACTTGGCACACCTACAGACATATCCTACACAATCTTCTTCCATGGTTGACCAATAAAATCCTTGTCTAAGGATCTTCTTTGCTAGCATCTGTCCATTGACATGGCCACCACAAACTCCACTATGAGCTCCTTCCATAACCTTCCAAAGCTCATCTTCGTCTAAACATCTCAGAAGAACTCCATCAAAACCTCTTTTGTATAATGCTCCCCCAACTAGGGTGTATCGTTGAGCAACTCTCCTGATAGCTCTTTTTTCCTCAGTTGTAGCTTCCTCGTGATATGATTGATCTTCACAATATTTTGCAATTTCATAATACCATGGCTTTTGTTCATCATCCATCTCTTCTAACAGCTCCATCAACATGATTTCTCTTTTCTCCACAATACTTCCATCTTTGAATTTCTTCAGCAACTTCTCCTTAGTCCTAAGAAATGAAGGATCTTTCACGGCGGGTGAAAGACGCCTATGAACTATGATTGATTCAGATTGCTTGCTGATAGGAAAATCAAGAGAAGATGCAAGTGAAGCTAGAGCGTCAGCTAGGATGTTTTGATTTCTAGGGACATGGACAAAGATCAATTTTGTGAAAAGCTTTGAATAAGCAGAAGTAAGTTCTTGATATGGCTTGAGCTTGGGATCAAGAGTTCGATACTTAGTCAGCACTTGGCGAAGAATTAGTTGGCTATCACCCACAATCCTGAGTTTGGTGGCACCATGGAAATGAGCAGCCTCGAGACCAGCAAGAAGTGCCTCGTATTCAGCTATGTTGTTAGTGACTGGAAAATCAAGCTGAAAGGCTTGTGGAATGGTGACACCTTCAGGTGATAACAGAACGATTCCGATACCCTTTCCATGAGAATTCAGAGCTCCGTCAAAATGCAGAGTCCACATATCATCTCTGATTTGATTTACGGACATCAGTTCCTCATCCGGAAACTCTGATCGCACTGGATCAAACCGAGGAAGGGGATGATGAGCGAGATGTTCCGCTATGGCATAGCCCTTGATCGCTTTCTGTTGAATGTAAATAATATCGAATTGAGATAGAAAGCTTTGCCATCGCGCTAACCTATCAGTAAGAACAGATTTCTCCAGAAGGAACTTGATCGGATTCATCCTAGCGATGAGATGGACTTCATGGGCCAGAAAATAATGCTTCAATTTCTGCACAACCCAAACTAATGCTACACATGTTTTCTCCATCGCCGTGTATCTCTGTTCAGCGGGGTTGAGAAGTTTAGAGAGATAGTAGGCTGCCCTCTCTTTTCCTTCTTCATCTTCTTGTGCTAGGACAGCCCCCACTGCATCATCCAGGACTGAAATATAAAGTATCAATGGTTTGCCTGAAGATGGTGGTCTCAAAACAGGAGGACTTGCCAAATAGTCCTTTAATCTATCAAATGCCTCCTGACACTTATCGTCCCAATTGAATTTGACTCATGGCTTGGTAAGCTCGTAGAACGGCTTACACCTTTGTGAGTGCTGGGAGACAAAACGGCGAATAAATTGTAACCTCCCGATTAATCCTCTCAATTCTTTCAAGTTTTTGGGAGGTGGCATTTCTCTGATAGCCTTCGCCTTATTGGGATCGATCTCAATTCCCCGTTTGCTGACAATGAATCCAAGCAGTTTTCCTGAAGATACCCCGAATACACATTTCTTGGGGTTCATCTTCAACTGATATTCTCTCGATCTCTCTAATACCCTTGCTAAGACTTTGGCATGCTCAGCCTTTGTTTTAGACTTAACCAATAAGTCATCCACATACACTTCCAAATCTATATGCATCATGTCATGAAATATTGCCATCATAGCCCTTTGATAAGTGGCTCCAGCATTCTTCAATCCAAATGGCATGACGACATAACAATATGTTCCCCAAGGTGTAGTGAATGAAGTCTTCTCTTGATCCTCTTCTGCCAGCTTAATCTGGTTGTATCCTGAAAATCCATCCATAAACGATAATGTCTCATAGCCAGCAGTGTTATCGATGAGTACATCAATATGAGGCAATGGAAAATCATCTTTAGGACATGCCCGGTTCAGATCGCGGAAGTCAATGCAAATTCTGACCTTCCCGTCCTTTTTCATAACCGGGACTATGTTGGCCACCCATTGTGGATAAAGGACAACTCTAATGAATTTGGCTTTGTGTAATTTGTCGACCTCTTCCTTCATCTTTAAAGCCATTTGTGGGTGGAATCGCCTTAATTTCTGCTTGACCGGATTAGCTCCATCCTTTAATGTTAACCTGTGTTCAACTAAAGATGAGTCTAACCCCGGCATATCCTCATAACTCCAGGCGAAAGTGTCCTTATAATCCTTAAGCACTTGTACCATTGCCTTCTCATCCTCTGTAGAAAGATTTTTACTGACGAGGACAACCTTAGGTTCGTCTTCAGTCCCTAAGTTTATTTCTTTGGTGGGCTCTTCTACGGCAGCTGAGGGTTCATCAAATCTCTTCACTCCACTGGCATATGCCTCAGCTGCGTCCTCATCATCTTCCTCATCTTCAACAATGGGGTCCTTTTCATGCACTAACTCATATACCCCGTACCCATCATTGACTGACTCATTATCTGTACAGTCTTCTGGCATCTGAATTGGATCTTCTAAAAGCTGAGGGATTAAAGAGCAAAAGGAACATTTATCAGCCAAATCCTGGAGGTATCTTTCTGGAATTTGCCTACCCTTAGGCTTCCTAGACTTCCTAACCTGCCTAAAACTAGACTTCCTAACTTCACTAAACTGCCTATCATAACCTAATGAAGATGAAGCAGGATGAAAATCCTGGGATACAAGCGGAAATACAGGGGAATCCTCCCGTGGGGAGGGACAGAGTAGATCTAGGAGAGAATCTTGACCGACGGACCCGCGCGATGGGGTGTAATCGGACAAGTAAGATGTTTCCTCGATAATGATTTGGGAAGAATTTGCTGTAAAATTGACGTTTTTTTTTGGATATCGGAGGAATTATACATGAAGCAGGAGTGAATACAAATGGAAGGGGAATCGGACGGAGGAAGCGGCACCAAGGCCAGGGGATTAGGGGGATCATATAGCAATATGTCCCAGATCAAATCATACATCCTCTCTAGGTCGAGAGGAGGTTGTGGAATAAAGTCCCGAGGGGACAGAGTTATCATAACGGGCGGGGCCCGTGGAATATCTTCAATTATGACCCGCGACCAAGTCGGGGTCAAGAGTAGTGTACGAAAAAGAGTATGGAGCATGAAGACATGTGAAGGATATGTCCCCCTCCAGAGCAGATCTGTTGTATAACCAGCTTCATAGGGGTCATCTGGCTCCCCTTCATCAGTTTGTTCGGACAGCAGTATCCGCTTATCAAAGATTGCGCCAGGGCTCTCAATTAGCTCGTCAATCTGCGGTGGCCACTTGGGTTCTGCAGGATCCAGAAATAGTCTGTTCAGTGCTATGTATAGGTCCCTCAGGTCGAACCACCTGTACCATTCGCATTCAGGGTCATGGAATTTCCTCCTTTTCATAGGCCGCAGAGCCTCCAAAGATTGGTACGTAAGTAATTCGGAACAATGTCTGGCCAAATCCCTCCCATATATGTCATGGAAGTCAAAACAGGAAGTAATGACCACCGTGTTGTCATGACTAAGTATGGGCCCTTTCACAAAATGTGTATATAGAGTCCATGTTAAGGGATCTCGGCCTTCTTTCAGCGGTGTGGACATTGTTTCCAAGATTTCTTGACCGTCTTCAGTTTCTGCTTTCTGAACCAGATCTTGCTTTAGCTTCATTGTCCTATAGCCCAGACCGCTTCCAGGTGCTGCCCGATGATTTTTAACAGGAGTGGTCCTGCCTTGCAATTGTGTGCCCAGACCTTTCCCAGGCTCGTAGCCGTTCTTCATCATGATTCTCCATCCCGGGGTACTCATGCACTTCCCCCTTTTGATAGCATTTAATGGGTATGGAGAAATGGTAGCGACTTTCAAAGGATCAGCCACTGGACGGTAGACCTGTAATATCGACAGAAAAGGTTGTCGGCCAGGTAAAACAGCAGATTTAATATTTAAGGTATGAGCAGCAGCAAGGATCGGCATGCTCGTCACTTTAATAATTCGTCCTTTGTAAGGGAATTTGAGGCATTGGTGATTCGTAGAAGGAATCGCCTCAAGAGTTTTGATATAAGGACGTCCCAGAATGGCATTTATGGAAGGGTCGATTTCTAGAATATGAAACTCGACCTCTGCATGACTTACTGGACCTAGCTCCACCTTTAAATAAACCATTCCCAGAGGGGAACGGGTAGAATTGTCATATGCCGTAACTGAGATGGGGCTAGGCAGCCATTTCTCCTTGGGCACACCGCATAGCTCCAGGGTCTTCGGAGGTAAAACGTTAATTGAAGCCCCTGTATCAACCAGGCATGCGTCCACGGCCTTTTTGCAGATATTGACCGTGATGCTCAGAGCCATGCTTCTAGCGGCTGGCGGTGCTAGTTCCGATGTGTGGAATGTAATTGAGGGCTGATCCCCCTGAGGAACTAGTAGTGCTGCAATTTTCTCTACCGGCACGTCTTCGTTGACCATCACCTTCTGTAGGTATTCCATTAAGGCTTCTTGGTGAATCTTGGACCTTTTAATCAATTCAAGTACAGTGATCCGTGCTGGTGTTCTGTCCAGATGTTTCAACAAGTCATATTGAGTGCCTGGTGCACTCTCTTCATTATGGGCTTCCTCAGTCGGCTGTGATGGGCCGTCTCTGACTGTGGACTGAGGAAAGACCTTGTTGAAAATCCTTCCACTCCGGAGCGCATGTTCCTCGACCGTGGAGGATCCGGGTGACACCTTGAGTACCGCAGAGTCGGGTGGCGTAAGCGGTGCGGAGGGTTGATGCGTAGGTGGTGGCGTTGGGTTAGGTGGTGATGGCGCGGTGCGGATTAAAGGCCTAGAGGGTTGAATGGTAGATGGGTAAGTGGTTGGCGAAGTGGGGAATGGTACGCGTAATAGCGGTCTGGATGGTTGGGGCATATCTGGGTAGGTGGTAGTGGTAATGGGTGAAGTAGGAAATGGTATGCGTAATAGTGGCCTAGATGGTAAAAGGGGCGCGTTATTGGTTTGCGGAGGGGTATATGATGGAGGCGTAGGAGTGCGGGGCGCAATGGGTCTAAGGAAGGTGGGTAGTGGTAGTGGGTTATTGGGTGAGGGCGAGTGATATGTGGGTGTGGGTAGAGGGGTGATGGTGACAGGTTGTGGTCTGGGTATGTGGATGGTGCGGCGTGGTAGTCGCTCTGCGGTACTTTGAACGTGACCCGTTGAATAAAGAGAGGAAGAGTCCTCTATCCTCCATTGTTGCCCACGACCAGCCTCAGACTGGCTGTTCGTTAGAATGGGAGCAACCTGGTTCTGGTTATGGTGCTCCGGGAGTGGATTCTGCACTATGCCCATGTTGGGTGGTGCTGCTGCTTGTGCCGGTGGTCTTGCTTGCTGTTGCTGCTGCTGCTGTTGCGGTCTCCTCGCCTTCAGGGCTGTTATGTATTTCTTCATTTCCTCCCAATCTATGCCGCCCTGCTCGTTGAGATCATGAATATAATCTCTGAATTGGAAGCAGGTGTCAATGGTATGCCCAGGTTGCCTATGGAAGTAGCAATACCTGGACGTATCGGCATTTTGAGGCCAGACGGCCTTTTCCCTTGGCAAAACTAAGGCGTTAGCCGCCATTAAAGCACTGAAGATATCGGCCAAGGATTCTGGGAGAGCCGGGTATTCTGCCCTCTTCGGGCCTGGAGGTCTCCTCTGCTGGTTGTAGTCACCAGGAGGAGGGACATTGTGGTACGCCGGCGGTGCGCGCGGCTGGTACTGTGGCTGTTGCTGCTGCTGATACTACTGCTGCTGGGGTTGCTGGTACTGCTGTTGCCGTTGCGGCTGTTGCTGTAGCTGTTGCTGGTTCTGATTCTGATTCGGCTGCTGGGGCCGCTGATACTGTTGTTGGTACTGGGGGTTCTGCTGCTGTCTGTACCCTTGCTGCTGTGGCCTCTGGTACTGCTGCTGACTCCTCACGAACTGGGGCGAGTTATTGTTCATGGTACTCACTTGCTCATGAGAGAGCGTGCCCTCGGTAGTCGGACCTGTGCTGGAAGAGTTCGGCACTGCAGGCTTCCGAAGCGGAGGCCTGCTAGGTCTATGAGGATCAAAGACACTAGAGAATGTAGCGTCCTTGAAAGCATTCTGGCAGTACCGTGCTCTTTCATAGAGCTCTGCCATGTTAGTCAAATTGTTCAAGGAGAGGACGAGCTTGAACTGGGGGGTGGCATTAGAAATTAACATTTTCACTTGTTCGGACTCGGACAAGTGATCCTTCACCTTTTCAGCCAGACCCCGCCACCTGTCAGCAAAACTGACAAACTCCTCATCAGGTTTCATCTTTTCTGCAATGAGGTCCGTGATAGACAAGGAGGGTGCAACTCTGTCCTGGTATCGTTGAATAAATTTGCGTGAAACGATACCGTAATCTTCTACTTCTGAGGGTTCCAGGGAAAAGAACCACTCGAGGGCTGGTCCCTCTAGAGATCTCCTGAACAAGAAGGCCAACGACCTCTTATCATTCTGCCAGAAAGAGGATTCATACATGAACTCCTTCAGATGTGTGAAGGGGTTACCAGTACCGTTGTACTTTCGGTACACTGGCATCTCAGAGGGTGGCAGATGGAATACTGGCAGACTCGGTAGACTGATCTCTGGCACAGCTTTGACCCCCATCATTTTCTGGAGGTTATTAAATTGCTCATCCATACGCTCCATTTTGGCCAGCAGCGTTTGTGTGGTCAGATCTGCTTGGGGAGGAGGAGGAGGAGGAGGTACTTGGTAGGCCTGCTGCCTAGAGTACGTTGGGCAGGGTGGACAATAGAGGGGAGGTCCGGCAGAGCTTCCGCCATGCCCGAGGGCATTTTGATAAGCAGGCGTTTGCGGTCTAGCCGGTTGCCTAGATGATGAAAGCTGCGGCCCAGATGGCCGAGAAGTAATGTGAAGGCCCTCCACGGCCTGATGGATATAAGGAGGAGGAAAAGAAGGTTGCTGAGGAACAGCAGGGGGAGCCACAGGGTTCGGCTCGGCAGGCTGCATGGGTGCCTTCCCCTTCAAAATAGATTGGATCGCCTCGAACTGCTGAGGGTCCAGTCGGGAGGCAAGAACTCCCAGAGCATTGATGAGATCCGTAGGATCAGAGGATGAGGGATCATTCTGATTCATGTCCCCCTCAAGATCAGGATTAGGGATCGCATATTCATGTGGAGGAGGATCAGGATATTGATCACGTGGATGCAAAAGAGGTGTCCGAACATTCCCATCTAGACGATATGGAATGGGGATAGAACTACGGGAGGCATCAGCATCTCTCCCACTCTCATAGTTGTATTCAGAATCCCGAGGGGCATTAGCATCTCCCTCGTAATTAACCATGGCGTCTGGAGCCACACTCAAGTCCCTACCTGATCGTAGCAACATGATGTTAGATTCCCTTTTCAAAGATTTAATCAAACAAGTTGTACAGAGATTAATCAAACAAGTGGATGCTTAACGTGATTTTAGGATTCCTTGTTGAGTTATTTGAATTGGATTAAACCACAATTTCGCTCGGGGAAAGGATCCTAGTTTCAGCTCAATTTCCACCGTTATTCTCTAGGGCTTTCTCTCACAACGCTTTCAGAATCTAACCAGGACTTCAATTGGTACAACCAGCCCGATGATCAAGGAGGAATACCTTGATTTTGGGGACTTATGGAGGTCTCAACGTCAACTTCTCTAGTCTGATCAAGGGACCAACCCAATCAGAGAGAGTTGCTGACGTCGAGTAATGTGTTCCTAAGAAGAGGAGGGTATTAGCCTCAATGCGTATGTCCTGCGGCCTGGATGGCCTCTAATGCTTAGTAAGTAATGGGTAGCTAGCACTCAAAACACAAAAATCTGGAAACTGAAAAAAATTAAGAAACTGTCTGAATCGCGTCGATGGTAGTCGACGCTATTCAAAACAGAACTTAATTTTTCGCAGAAGCAGATGCAGACAGCAGAGAAACTGTGAAGCCTGAAAGGCGTCTAGGGGTGTTGACGCGGTTTGAAACGCGTCAGCGATCCTGGACGCTTTTCAGTTCGCAGAAACAGTTTTCCAGGAGGATTTTCTGGGTTGAATCCTCCTCAAACGAGATAAAAAAAGCAGTAAACAATCGACTCATGCAAAATTTTTAGTTCCAGATTTTAAACAGGATGATTTACTAACTAAACAACTAGAAAAACAATCAATCACACATCATTTTTATCACAAAAACAGCTTTTTGAATTAATCAAGGGGAGGGCAAGATCTTGCTACTGGGGTGTGCACGTGGTGCACGAGGGAAATTAATTAAACTAAACACTCACCAATTGGTGAGGACGTGTCCAGAGACACAAATGGTGCACCGTGGGTGCCCGATATGATGATAGCAAGAACAAAAAGAAACTAAAAGATGGCGAGACCAAGTCCCACCGTGATCGCCAAAAAAACTGTAGGTGCTTAGAATGACCGTGTGATTAACATGAAATATCTATGTTGTTTAGTGTAAACTAACCTATTAAAAACAGCAACTAAAGTGCAGTGATCGCCAGAAACTTTTAACTTAAAAAGTTTCAAAAGAGATATGATCGCTTACCTTTCAAACGCGGAAGATTGAGTCCTTGGTTCCCCTTTCTCAGCCGGCTGAAGAAAGAGAGCCCTTTCTTTGCTTTTTGTTCTTGCTGTTGAGTTTGAGGTTGAGGATCGTCCAGAAATCTTTCTGACTTTGTGCTTGATTTCCCCCTTTTGAATCTCTCGTTGTTGTTGAGTGCAGCAAAGACAGAAACAAAAAAAACGAAGAATTATGATGAGAATTTAAGTAGAAGCAGTATCTGAACTAATCATGATGTTAAGCATATTTAAAACAGCAAACTCACTTGTTTAATGGCTTTGAAACCCCTTAGATCAAGTAGGTTTTTGAAAGATTGTGCTGTGGTGTGTGTTTGCATGAAGTGAATATGAAGAATGAAACTAATGAAGATGAAAAATGCAAATGCAGTAATGAAAAACTTATGCCCAATCGGTTGAAGCTTTGAAAGGATGAAGATCTTGAAAGGGACGCCGACTTCTGGAAATGGCAGTGCTCTGGCGTTACGACGTTGTTGCTTCAATCTTCAACTCGCTATAACGCTATGGCTCAACTCAACTCAATTCTCTTCTCTTCCTTTTTTTTTTTTTTAACTCTTCAACATGCAGGGTATTTATAGGCATTTCTTGCGTTCGCGATTAACATTAGAAAACTCCGAATTTATCCATCTTAACCGACAGATAATTACTGATTAATTCATCTTTATCTGTAATTATCTAAAACGCGTCCACCTTGGCTGACGCATTTCAGATTAATTAAGATAAGGATAAATATCCGGAAAAACTTATCTTTATCTTTATTAGGTAAAACGCGTCCACTTGTGTAGACGTCTTTTACACTAATTAAGATAAGGATAAACATCCGGAAGAGAAGTTAAAACAGCTTAGGAAACTTAAAACGCGTCGACATTACCAGACGCCTTTTAGTTAATTAATTAATTAATTAAAATTCAAATTTAAACGTTAAAATAAAAATAAACTCTAAATGGCGTCCACTTGGGTAGACGTCTTTTAGAATTCTTCATATTTTAACTCAAATTTGAGCTAAAATCAATTCAATTGATTAACTTAAACACATCTGTTAAACCCGACACTTAAAAAGATTAATAAAAATTAATTAATGATTAATTATCAGACCATTTCGAGGCATTATTATATGATATGAAATTTACTCGAAATGATGTCAAAATTAGCGTGTTTACAACAAGGTTCCCCTCAGCAGTCTTTAACATGTTCAGTAGTTCAGCTAAGGTGGTCTGGATCTTGTTCATGTTAAAATTAACGATGAACTAAGCATATGACGGTGGAAGTGAAGACAACACGAGGTCTGTGTGCATGTCCTTGGGAAGTGTAATCCCAAGAGCATCCAGCCTCTCCACCCACTCAATCATCTTCAGCATGTGATTCTGTACTGAAGTTCTCTCTGCCATCTGAGCATTGAACAGATTCTTCGATATCTCATATCGTTCGATTCTACTCTGCTCACCAAATAGCTCCTTCAAATGGAGCATGATGGATCTAGCATCCATCTCTTCATGTTGCCTCTACAACTCATTGCTCATAGAGGCTAACATGTAGCATTGGGCCATGGTGGAATCTTCCTTCCATTTTTCATACGCTATCATTTCCTCCTCTGGGGCATCTAATGCTGGTTCAGCAGGAGGTTCATTATCCAAGACGTAGGCAATCTGCTCAGACCTGAGGACTATCTTCAGGTTTCTGAGCCAGTCTGAGTAATTGGTGTCTGTCAAACGGTTGGCATCAAGTATGCCTCGCAACGGGTTATGGTGCGACATTCTCGCCTACAGGAGATAATCAATTGATAATTAGCAGATATTCAGATTAACTAAAACAAGATATAGTCTTTTATTATCTAGTTTTACTCCCACTAATTTTCGACGGACTGTATAACCTTCAGATATACAGAACGGGAGACGCCGACTGTCTCCTAGTGGGGATCAGAATCTCCAAACATCACAGTATGACCTCGGGTAAACACGTAGTATCATACCGCTATCTCAGAGCAATCATCTCATGATAATTGCAACTCCTTGCAATATCCGATCATATTTCGGCTCCCAAGTTTAATGGTCCTGGGTAAACACAGTAGACCATTATCCCCGGTCTAAACTTTACCATCAATACGTGATAGAGTAAAGTAGAAATATAGTTCCCGGGTAAACATATGGATGACTATATCGTTCCTCTACTCTTATCCAAAGGCATCTAATGCCATGATCAACAGTCCTCTCAATAGACAATGGCAGACCTCGGGTAAACACATAGTATCTGCCATCACTGAATTAAGTTCTATTGATCATATTGATGGAGAGCCACACGGTGCATTCTCAATGACTCGCGCTACGGCTTAGAGTTTGTAACGAAGGTTTTACTTATTTAGTTTGGTCTCATCCTAGGTGATAGTATTAAATATATCGAATATATTATAAATACTAATAACCTAGCAAATATAAAGCACACGCATCACATACATGTCATTAGTGTCGTCATGGACGGCACTGTGGTTTGACTTGAGCCAGACAGTCAAACGCACACACATACACAATATAACAACTTATATCATGAGTCTGCAAACCCACGGATTCAATGAACTCCTTCATTTTCATCTGGTCGGCAATTGTGGATCATCCTCGCTCCGCGCACAGCCGTCTCGATCAAATTACATCATAATTCTCAATTACATGATAATTTAAATGAGGAAGCCTTATGGCGATTACATCAAGGAGGAAGGTAGAAGTACAATGGAATATGAGAGGGAGAGGTTCGCAGACCTCTATTTATTAATAAACAATAAACCACACAATCACATTCCATATCCACAAATAATGCTCGTCCATGACCACCATGTGTTTTAGTTAAACAAACCACACATGAATTGCACATCAAATGGCTAAATTAAAATTTTCGAAAATAATAATAATTTCAGGTTTCATAAAACCAGAGACCAAATAAAATTTTGGAGAATTTAGAATTTTTGAAAATCAATTTATGCATGCTCAATTTAAATCGAATTTAAACAAGCAATTAATAACACATCAAATATGCAGAAAATCTAAAATTAATGGCTTTAGAAATATTCCACGCTCAATTTGAACAATTCAAATAATTTGGGGTTAATCTAACAATTAGATTGCATAAGGTTTAATCTATCATTTAGAATTAATTAAATTAACAACTTTTGTTAATTAATTAACAAAATAAACCTTAATTAGGACCCAATCAGAAAATTGAATTTAATAACAAATAGTAAAATCATATTTTACGGTTAATTATTAAATCAATTTATTGATTAATTTAATAAAATAAAAAAAATCAACTAGAGCCCTTAAAGGGCTCAGCCCTGCTGACCCCCTGGCTCGAGCCAGGGCTCTGCCAGGGGCCCAGACCCAGGCCCACAGGCCTGGTCCGGCCCCTGGCTGGCCCTGGCTCGAACCCCTGGCCCGGGCCAGGGTCCAGCCGGGCCGGCCCGGTCGACGGCGCCGTACCCCTGTTGGGGTCTTCTCTGGTGCCGGTCCGACGATGGCTGGCCACCGGACGTCGACGGCCGGCAGCGGCAAGCTCGCCGACGATGTCCGGCCACCGGCGGTGGCCTTAAGGGGATTAAAATCCGATTTTTAGCCCCCTCTATTCCCCAAATTTCAGGTTTCATAAACCCAAAACGAAGAAGAAAAATCATGCCCGGCGATCCAAAAATCTCCAAAACACAGACAGCAACCTATTGCCAAGGATTGTAAGATCTTGGATCTTGGGGAAACACTCTTTAGATCCCTTCAAAAACGCCAAAAACAAGGTGTTCTTCGTCCAACGAAGAACACAACAAAATCACCCCAAAAATAAAATTTTCTTCATATTTAAATCGCGATCTCACCGCAATAATCATCTAATGAATGTAAATCTTTCAAGAACCAAATTACCAGCATGGATTTAAATTCTAAAACCATAATTTTAGAGACCGAAACGGCGAAAACACAGTGGAACCTGACTCTGATACCACTGTTGGGATCGCTGTGTCGAGATCCGACCGAAAAACGCAGTGGAATAAAATATTCGGGATCGAATCTGTCCTGTTTCAATCGTAGAAATAAAATCGAAGTAAATCGGATTTACCTTGCGCGGATTCGAATCCGCGTTCGTTTTCCGGTTCCGTCGGAGCGACGCCGCAAGTCGCACAGATGTCTGACCTCTAGCGGTATCCACGCGGTTCTCCTCGCGATGGATCGTCCTCGCTTCCTCGCTCGCTGCGACGTTCGTAGATCCCGTCTGGCTGCGCGTAATCCGCCGCGACATGCGGATTCTTAATCTCCCGTTGGATGGAAGGCGGAGCAGTCGGGAATAGCACGCCCAGAAGAGAGAGAGAGAGAGAGAAAAAGAACGACGGCTAAGTCAAGGTTGCTGGCCCCCGACGTAGAATCCGTTCTTTTATAATAAGTCTATTTGCGGTTTTTCATTAAAAACCCAGACTTATCTGAAATCCTGTCGGATTATCCATCGACTTGAAAACCATTTGCGTGTGACCCTCTAGGCCCAAATACCAGTCCAGTTAATAGCCCATTAAGTCCAGTAACCCTTTACTGACCCACTGAATTAATTAATATCCTTATATTCAATTAATCAGCCGAATTTAATGTCCCACAATAAATTCGGACGGACTGCCGATCACGTTGGATGCCAAGCAACATCGCGTGATCCTGGATGGCACTGGGGTTATCGCAACCCTCTATTGGAACCTTTCTGTCATCGGTTAGCGCGCGGATATAATCCTTCATCCGTACAATGTTCCCGAATCGACCTAGGGCATGGTTTACTGTTAAACCATATTTGGTCGATTCACTTGAGTCAGATGCGGCTAATCTGAATTCAATAAATCCTTATCGATTACAGAGTCCGCCCTGGCCAGGGACTTTAAGCGCATCATTCCCGGAACATTCTCTCTCAAACAACCGAGAGCGGATGATCCCATATTGATCACACAATTACCTTCGAGGGCATTTCTCTAAACCCGATCGCTTAACTTATTGATAACCCATGGTTAGGGATTCGTTCGTCAAGGTCAAAGCTCAGAAACCTACCAACAAGATATCTTTGGCATCTCAGGTCCAAGGATCATCCATGCAACTGTGACAAATGAATCGAGCTGGTTAATAGTGAGGTGTTTACCATCCAGCGATTCATAGTCGGATCAGTTCAGTGAACTCATTCACCAATGAGCACCTACAGGTCCAGCATAGTGTCTCCACACAAGTGACTTATGGGATCAGTCACCCTCATCATATGAGCTGAAGTAACCTATACTAGTATATCCGGATGTTCGATGTCCTATCTCAAACATCCTATGACTAGGAACAATTAAGAACATGTGTTTATAAGTCTTCGGTCCCGTAATTATGATCTCATCATAATCCGAAGGCTATTGCACATGTTCATAGACTTCATCGTGATACGATAAACACAGATCGAATTAATTACACACACAATGAATTATTGCCATTTATTAATAATCTGAATCAGTACATAGTATCGGATTGGCTTTGAGACCATCTAATACTAACACTTTGGGCAGGTCAATGAATGACAATTGGAGAGTGTCGATGCCTAATGAGCAGTAACCGACCTTTAGGCTGACCAGTGAGCTAGCCTTCGAGTGGACCAATGATTGTTGAATGGTGGCCGACCTTTTTGGCTAACCTTTATGTAGGCCGACGACTATTGAATCGTGGATGACCATTAGGCTGATCACCAGGCTGATAAGTGATCTAATCGAAGAGTTATCTTAGGATTCAATGAAGCTCATCCATATGTCCCGATCTAAGGGTTCCGTAAAATTTAGTGAAACTTGTCTGTACAACCTAATCTATGGATTTGATGCCGCACGACTTAATGAAGTCATCCATGTGGCCTCATCTAGTGTGGTTTCCACATGACTTCAGCAATGCTCATCCATACGGCCTGATCTTTGGATTTCGTGTGACATAATGAAGCTTGTTCACGCGGCATAATCCATGGCCCTATGCAAACTTAATGAAGCTTGTCCATGTGGCCAAATCTGTAACGACCCGCTATCCTATAATCAGGGATCCGATTACAAAATAGGCATCGGACTATTATAATTTAGAACCAAATTAGGATCTCAAGCTAATCTAGAAAATAAACGATAAACTCAGCTAAAAAGGCCACACATGTGTCGAACTATGAAGTAAAAAGTGCAGGTGAAAATTATTATAGTCTGACTAGATTCAGCAAATAAATAAATATTTCACAACTAAAAGAAAATATTAGTGCATACAGGCCAGAAATAAAAATGCAATTACATCAAGACATATCCTGAGACAGTGGTTGTTGACACGCAACCCAAGACGGTACCCGCAATCTCCTACCTCCGCTAAGAACCCTCACCTAAAAACGTAGGGAGTGAGTCATACTAAAAATGGACTTAGTAGGGATCCTGTGATCCCCACCTCTCATACACACAACCACAATGCAAAAAGGGAGATATAGGCAATATGTGCATAAAATAAACAATAACTAAAAACTACACGTCTATAGTAAGAAGCACATAAGAAACTGCCAAGTTGAACAGGAAAGCACTGACCCGCTGTAACATAGCATCAACCTCTCGGATAGCACGCTGGCTACTCCGACCTACCTAGCTTTAGGTGGTTCTGCCACCGCCCAGCCACGAGTGACGAACTCCGAAATGTGCCAATCCCGCACCGGCACTAACTACTATCTCAGAGTACACCCGGTGGCCTCGCCCTCTTGGCACCAGTATGTCACTCCCACACCGACATTGTGCCACTCCCACACCGAAACATGATATAAAAAGTTAACCAAATTGTCACTCTAGGTCCATAACCACATAAGCACCAAACATGCAATTCCGAGTACGTGGAAAACCCCGCCACAAAGTATGATTTCAGGCACGCATCTAACAAAGTAATCTAACATTATACAAGAATCGAATTTACATAATATATACGAAAATTAACTCAATATATATATTAATTACATTCTATGGATGCAGAAAATAGAAGGGCTCAGGTCTAAATCGTGTCGACTCTAGCGGACGCGATTCAATACCCTAAAACTGGTTTTACTAAATAACGGGCCTCAGTTACTCAGAGACATGGGCCCTCAATCGCGTCGACTCAGGCGGACGCGATTCTCAAATCGCATCAACATGCGTGGACGCGATTTAGTGTCCAAGACCAGTGCTCTCCCTGGTCTCAGCGAGCCATAGTACAATTCCCTCTTCTACAAACCAAGTTACAGTGAGACATTAAATCTATTAACCCCATTGAAACATGTTGATTCTAATTCCATAAAATCCTAAATAAACCATTTGTAGTATCCTGCCAATCCCAAGAAACTTATGATCTCTGTCATTGTCGCCGGTTTCCCCAATTCCATTGTTGCTTCGACCTTGGCCGAATACACTGAGACACCATCATCAGAAATGACATGCCCTAGAAAGCGCACAATATCTAACCAAAGTTCATACTTGCTGAATTTGGCGTAGAGTTGGTGCTCCCTTAAGACTTGTAGCACCACTTGAAGTTGTCTAGCATGCTCCTCCTTAGAGTAAGAATACACTAAGATATCATCTACGAACACCACCATAAACTGATCCAGATAAGATTTGAAAACTAAGTTTATCAAATCCATAAAAGTTGTCGGAGCATTGGTCAAGCCGAAAGACATAACCAAAAACTCATAATGCCCATATCGAGTCCTCAAAGCTGTCTTGCTTACATCCGACTCATGGATCCTCATCTGATAATATCGAGACTTCAAGTTAATCTTCGAAAACACCCTGGCAGACGGCAGCTGATCCAACAAATCATCAATCCTCGAAAGCGAGTACTTATTCTTCATCTGATAATTACACTCCTACTTGCGCCAGGCCAGCAAGTTGGCTAGTTCCTGACCAGCATCACCCATATTACGAGGACTTTTTGGAAGGAAAAAACATCAGGAAGGTGAACAGGCCCGACCCTCTATCATCTAAAAAAAGAAAAAATGCAACCCCGTTTGAATATATGATAGTTTTCATGTTCCTTTTTGATATTTTTGAAGTTTTGATTACTTTTCAAAACACTTCTTGTAGTGGACTTTTTTAATATTGATCCCTATAAACATAACAAATTTGAAATAAGTACCTAGAACTTGCATATTTACTTAAAACTGCATATTTTTTAACAATAAGTCCTTCCAATTAAGAATTATTTGAAAAACAAGAATATTCACAAAATATTCTTCAAACAGACGTTAGGAAAGACGAAATAAATGAAATGACTTTATTACCCTCGTCCCCTGGGCGTGGCCAAGTGGACCCCCCCAACCCCATTTGGAGTGGGGTTGGGATTTCCTCAATTGGATGATTGAGGGAACTCATAGTCCCCACTGTGCGCACGAGGTGCACGCGGGATGCGCACTAGAGGCGGGCCCACCTCGGGTGTGCCCTAAGCCATACACATCCATGCGCATGGTGAGGGACTGTAGAGTTTCCTCCGAAGTTCCCTCAATCGCCCAACTGAGGAAACTCCAACCCTTTGGGGTGTGGCTGCTTTGGCCTTTGGGCCTTGTACTCGATCCCTAGCCACTCGCTGTATATATTGTAGACTAGTTCCAAACCCGTGCGATGGATGGCATTTATGTGAAATTATTTAAAAAATATTAAATTTTATGTTAAGATAAAAATATCATATTGATTTAAATAAATTTGTTTTAATAAACTTTTAATTTTAAGCAAATAATCAAATATAAAGATAATATTAAGCCATTTCGTTCGCATGCTAAATTGTAGTGCTAGTTAGGTGAGTTTAATGGAGAGATATCAGGAGATTCAAAGTAATGTTGAAAAAAAAAATAGTAACATGTGGTACATAATTAAGTATAAACATAATTTTGTATAAGGATTACGACGAAACCATAACAATGTGTAAATTAGGTAAAACACTATTTGAGCAGAATGGACGACTATGGGACTTTCATGCAATAAATATTTTAACAATATCGTTATTGAAAAATAGATCATTCATAAAGGATGTTATCGATGAAGGCTATCGTTGAGTAAAGGTACGGTATGGAAGGTATGTTTCTAACTTTAGGGTTTTAAGTTGTCTTCTTTGCGAGGGTGACTTACTGTTATATTAATATACCTAAAAATATTAATATGTTATATTATAACTAAAAAATTTTATATGTGACTATAAATATTCAATATTATATTATATGATAATTGTTAACATATAAAAATTAAAATAATAAATAATAAATACAAATAATATACGACAAAAAGAATATAATATATGAGTTAAATTTATAAGATAAGTTAAATAAAATAGAGTAAGACAAATATTTAGGAATAATTTTATTTAGTATTAATATAATTTTTAAAAAATATTTTATTTTATAATATATTTATTATAATATAAATGAATTAATATTTTTATTACCAAATAAGTTTCTCAATTTGAAGGGGGTGATGGCCCCGCACTCCCCTGTATCCCCAGAGAGAGAGAGAGAGAGAGAGAGAGAGAGAGAGAGAGAGAGAGAGAGAGAGAGAGAGAGAGAGAGAGAGAGAGAGAGAGAGAGAGAGAGAGAGTTATTTTGAAATAGGTGGGAGTGAGTGTTGGGTTTTCTCGGGTTTCTCCGGATCGCTCACGCAGCGGAGAAATATTAAAACAGCGATCCGTTCCTGTTTCGGAAAAACAAAAAACGATTATCGGATAATCGAAGTTCTCACCGTGTGCAGATTCGAATCCGCAACCGTTCGGTTCCGTCGGTGCGACACCGCAAGCCGGGCAAGTGTCTGGCCTCTAGCGAAGTCCACGTGATCCTCCTCGCGACGAATATCCTCACATTCTTCGTTCTTCGCAGCCCACGAAACCTCCGCCGGTCGCCGCAATGATCGCCGCAACACGCGGACGATTTCCCATCAAACGGGATTCGGAGAAGCAGCGAAGCAGATCTAGATCTGTCTAGACGCCAGAGAGAGAGAGAAACAGAGGAGGGGCAGCTAGGGTTAGCAGCAACTTGACCTGTTCAGCCCGTTCGTTATGTTTTATACTAACCGTACAGTTTTTCATAAAAACCTCCGGTTTGTATAAAACCCACTTATTTATCCATCGCCTTGAGAATCATTTCCGTGTGACCCTCTAGGCCCAAGTACCAGTCCAGTTAATGGCCCAACAAGCCCAGTGACTCATCACTAGCTTTATTAATCAATTAATAACCCTTTATTAATTCATTAATCAATCGAATTGATGTCGCACATCGAATTCGACCAGGCCTCCGATCACGTTGGGTGCCAAGCAACACCGCGTGAACCCGGAAGGTATTGGGGTTAAATAACCCACTCTTGGAACCTTTCCGCCGACAGTTACCGCGTGGATTTAATCATTCATTCGTACAATGCTCTCGAGTCAACTCAGGGTATGGCGAGCTGTCAAACCCTAACCGGTCGACTCACTTGGATTGGATGCCGCTGATAAATATCGGAAAACTCCTTTCCAGATATTATTGTCCGCCCTGACCAAGAACTTCCGCACATCCTTCCTAGAGCATTCTCTCTCTAAGTACCGAGAGCGAATGATTCCTTATTGACACACAATTCCCTTCGACGATATTATGCTGTACCCAATTCTTGGCGTATTAGAATCCCGTGGCTAGAGATTCGTAAACCAAGGTCAAAGCACAGAAGTCCACCGACAAGGTGTCCTTGGTGTCTCAGGTCCGAAGACCATCCACGCAACTGCGACAATAGAATCAAGCTGGTTGACAGTGAGGTACAATACCATCCAGCGATTCAGTCGGATCAGTTCAGTGAACTCATTCTCCAATGAGCACCTACAGATTCGCCTTAGTGTCTCCACACAAGTGACTTATGAGATCAGTCACCCTCATCATATGAGCATGAGTAATCTGTACTAGTCTAACCGGATATCCGATGTCCTTCGACTATGAACAATTAAGAATATGTGTGTTTAAGTGATCAGTCTCATTAGTATGATCTCATCATAATCTGATCACTATAACACATATTCACGGACTTCATTATAAAATGAGAATTAATGCGATTTACATATAATGAATATTATGCCATTATATTAATAAATGAACGAGATTTATATAGTCAGATTGGCTTGTAGGCCACCTAAAACTAATAGTGAGAGTTATGACCTTTAATGAGTTGTTTTGAAATAGGTGGAGGTGAGGAGAAGAAATAATGCTAATAAGATTATGGCCACTAATGATTTCTCTCAAGAATTATTTAATAATTTTTTTGACGAAAAATAATATGAAAGTATCACATCAGCTGAATTAGAAACTCTATTTTATTAGTATAATATAGATATATTCCCTTTGGCCACTGCTCCAGTGCACCGAAAAGAAAAGACTTTATTACCCTCCCTCCATCGGGCACCGGCAAGTTTGTGCGGATTTCCTCCCCTCCGGCATGGGCAAGTCTGGCACCCTAGAGAGAGAGAGAGAGAGAGAGAGAGAGAGAGAGAGAGAGAGAGAAATGGTTGCTCACACACCATATCTTGTGTAGCATTCCCTAGAGCTCAGCTCGTTGTGGAACGGGTATTGCAGCAATGGCCCCCAGAAGGAACCCAAGAGTGGCAGTCATTTCAGAGAGAGAGAGAAGGGATCTCCTCATCCAGCGTCGGTTTAGGGGAGGGGGTGTCGGTTTGGAGAGAGAGAGAGAGAGAGAGAGAAGGCATCTCCTCCTCTAGCACCGGTTTGGGGGAGGGGTGTCAGTTTGAAAGAGAGAGAGAGAAGGGATCTCCTGCTCTAGCACTGTCTCCTCCGACTTGTGTTTAGGGAATCTGGTTCCTCTCAGTGCACGATGGGACCAACTTCGGTTAGTTTAGAGAGAGGGAGAGGAGGAAGAATTTTGAAAAATCTTATTCCCACAGAGTCGAACAGCTCGGCGGACCTCACCGCCTCCTCTTTGCATTGACCGGATTTGGTTTAGTTAAATACTGAGAGGAACCAGATTCAGGTTTGGGGTGTGGCAGTAGAGAGAGAGGAATGCAAAGTTAACCATGGTAAAGTTTTGAGACAATTGTGTCTTTTCCTTAGTCGGGTAATCTTAACACTATATTTTAACTATGATAGAGTTAATAAAATTGACGGAAGTAGACCATGGGACTAAAATCTAAAGACATTAGCTATACAGGAACTAATATACAAATACGGTAGATACGGGTACCTGTATTGAAATACGGAACTTTAGAGATATAATATCAAAAATGCCCTTTGAAATTTTGCCGGTCCCCTATCCTTATAAATGTATATCCTAGACACCTACATCTTTTTATACATATCCCTAACATGGTGCGGTTATATCTCTCCCGTGAAAATGCGGTAAACTTTAAACGCGGATGTCAGAGTCTAAAAAAAAATGGGGATGTCAAAAAAAATCAGATATTTTACATACATACCTATAAATATATCAGAATTTTACATATATATTTCTTACCACAGAATTTAGGAAATCTTTCTTGCCTCCTGCCTCTTGCCTGTTACCTACGTTCATGGCAGGTTGTGTATTCCGTAGCCGTAGGTAGCCTTTATGGCCCGTATCAGATGCAAGACGTTAGAAGGTAAGGGCACCCTACCATTTCAAAAAAATCGACCGTTGCCCACTTCCAACTCATCTCTCTCTCTCTCTCTCCCCTAAACAAATCCAACGAAAAAAAAAGCCTCCCTCTCTCTAAACCAGGGCTGAACTCAGAGCAGAGAGGAGAAATGCCGGCGGAAGGAGAAGTCGAGAGCACCAACAGCGATGACGACCGCAGCGAGATCAAGGACGACGGCGCCGTCACCAGCCACGGCTTCCAGTCGGCAGCCGCCCTCCTCCGCGCCCACTCCGTCGGACAGGCAGATCTCACAAGGCAAGGGGGAATCCTCAGCCCCCGGTTCCGATCGGCGGCGGCCATGGCCGGATGGGACGAGGAGGCCCTCCTCGCCAGCCTCGTCGTTGAGGACACCCCCGTCCGGGAGGATTCCAAGCACAAGAAGCGTCCCAACGCCCGCTTCAAGTCCCCTCCCACCACCAACTCCCGAAGGTGAGAGAGACAGAGAGAGAGAGAGAGAGAGAGAGATCCCTTCCGTCTCATCATTTTGTGTGTTACTATTCAGGAAAAGGAGATCCAGACGGCAGAGCCCTCCAATCCCACCCGTTACACTGAGACTCGACGACGAGGAAGCCACCGGAGAAGGTTGGCAATATGACCTTCTATCGTTCACTGCCATTTTCTCTCTCCCTCATTCTTGAAACGGGACTTTCGTTGAAACTTTTCTCTCTGTATCCTTTTTGAAAGTTCTACTACCAGTAGCTCCTCCTGCTGATGCCAAGAAGACGGAAACGGAAGCGGGTGCCGACCTCCCCGCAGGGGAGAAGGAGAGCGGGGGCGATCCACCGGAGAAGGCCCCGCCCGTGGCGGCGATCCCGTGTATGGACCGGCTCAGGGAAGAGCTTTCTTGTGCGGTGAGGGGGTCTTCTTCTTGAACAAGCAAAAGTTGCAGTGACTTATATTTCTATCAAAAGATTGTTCTTGGCTCCTTTTTTCCCCTTTTCTTTGAAGTGATCTTTCTTAATGGGAAAAATGGTGTAGATTTGCCTGGATATCTGCTTCGAGCCAAGCACCACTCCGTGTGGGCACAGGTAGATCCAAAATCCTATATGGAATCCTTTCCTCTTCTTGTTCTTCTTTTTCCCCTTCTGAGGATTACAATACATCGATTCCAGTTAAGGATTGCAATACATGTGCGCATGAATGTGATCTTGGTGCATTGATAGATTTTTGATAATTATGAACTTGGATCGATTTGTATGCTAGTTACTTCCGACAATTCCATGAAGAAACACTTCAGTGGAGTACTCGGCAAGTCTTTTGAGAGCATATGATTGAATTATCTGAAATTTGGGCCTATGAATGATACACTGTGATGCTCCTTAATTGTCAGAAATGAGAAGCATGGATATGTTATATGGATATCCAAATTAGTAAGGAAATTCTGACTGGGCTGGTTGAACCACTCAGACCTGTTCGACAGGTGATCATAATCCATTAATAAAGTTTACACCATGCTTTGTACGTGGGAACTCTGGGGCCCATGCCCACATTGAGAATGGTACAAAAATGAGCAGCCTGATGCATGTGAGATAGATGGACTGCAAGTTTGCAAGAGTAAAATTGTTGACCATATATTTTGTGATATAGAAGAAACTCAATTAACTTGTCAGATGACCAATTACTTTTACTGATTCAAGGGAGAACCGAAGTATAGATTCATCAATATCTTTCAAGTATGGTCTTGAATAACTTGAAATATAGAGCTAGCTATAATTCTCTGAAGGTGATGCTCAGCAATAACTTGAAGTGTAGAGGTAGATTCATGCAAATCTCCCTTTTTGCCAGTTTCTGCAAGAAGTGCTTGAAGTGTGCAGCTGCAAAGTGTGGCAAGCGCTGTCCAAAATGTCGGGAACTGATAGGGTACAGTATTTTAATACTAATCAATTCTGGTAAGTAAACTAGTTCCCTGGGTTTTGTTATGATATGACCAAACTGGTATTTCTGCAGCAATGGGAGATCATGCACAGTGAACACAGTGCTCTGGAACACCATACAGCTGCTCTTCCCTGAGGAGATAGAATCAAGGAAGAAGGCATCACCGATGAGCTCGCGTCGTCACAAGCCCAGGATCAGCAGTCCAGGTAGAGGCAGCAGCAATGCAGCTGACAGCAGCACCAGAAATGCAAGCATTACCAGAGTTAACAGCATAAGAGGTGCAGTCCGAGCCACAAGGCTGGTGGAGGGTGACCGGGCCGTGAGGAGGACGGCGGTGCCGAGCCAGTTGGAGGATGCGGCATTGGCATTGAGGCTGCAGAGAGAAGAATTTATGGAGACCTTCAGGGAGATCCAAGAGCCACCTAGGAGCACGGTTTACTCGGCCAGGGCCAGCCTCAGGGCCATGGCGGCAAGAGCCATCCAGACGCGGATTAGACGCAGATCATAGTAAGAGAACACGTTATGTTCCATGGAAATCCATCATTCATGGAGATATGTTCATACACCAAATGCTCTCCTGTTTCACCTTGAAGGAGCTGCTTTGTTGGATGGCTTGGTGCACATCCCAAGGGGATGTGCATTTATGCGCCCGCATGTCGCGCACATCCAATGACATGTCATCCGTGAGTTGGCGCACGCACTTGGGTGTGCGTGCGGGTCTGTAACAAGAATTTCCTTTGTTCAATTGGTTTCTCAATCTTTACTTTCTTCCCAATTAAGGTGATTTTTTATTGCTCTATCACCTCATGTTCAATGCCTCGTTTGGTTGGAGTATTGGTTCTAATATGATATCAATTTGGATATCAATATTCTTGAAGTCCATAATTATGATATTAATATTGGTTCCCAATTAAGGACAAGTGATAACCCAATTATTCAACCAGTTACTTGCTTATAGGTTAGTTAACGGATAACCTTTAAATTAATATGCATAGCTGCCAAGGTAATGGATACGATTTTTTCCACTACATATGGTACACCAAGAATCCAACTTATAGACGGTTATTGAACAGACTGTCTAAACCAATAACACATATAAAGGATACAATTAGACATCTGCATTAGATCCGCACCAAATTTGACCTTTGTTTGCATACGTACCTAGCTGAAGGGGGGAAAGAGAGCGTTAATAAAGGTGGGAAAGAGTTAAAAGGTGGTCTTTGGAGTGTTAAGGACAAAACCCAAGATAAGTTCAGATATATATTAAATTTGTTGTGACAAAATACCTCTCTAATGTATGAATATCAGAATTCATAGAGCATAACTAAACATCAAAATTGATATTGACAATCCATATTTCATAAGCTGCAGTCATTTGAACTCAAACAACATGTGAAAAATCAGCATCGTCATGTCAAGATTAATAACAATATCAAAATAGATATTGATAGGCCATCGTATCATAGCAACCGGACACCCCATATTCCTTGAGCTTTTTAGAAATGGTCAAGAGAAAACAAACAGAATCCTTCGATGCCTGTTTTATTTATTTCAAAACTTCAACAGTCAGGCATCCTCCTCAACATATTATGAATCACAAGCAATAATTTAAAATTTTATAATTATTTAATTGCATTGACGGCAAGTACAATTGGTATAGATAACTAAAAAATGCTGATTTGATTAGAAAAACGATAAATGAAGCAAGAATGCTGAGTTCTATGCAGTACCGTCCTAAGAACATGGCCATCGAATTTCTCTCCTTCTCTCTCTCACTCACTCTCTTTATCTCTCTCTGGTTAAGTTGGCACACTGCCAATCAAAAGAATATCTTTTATAAGTATTTTCATCTAAATATTAAATTCAATTGTTCAAGAAAGAATGTTCATTATATCTTTAATAGAGGTTAATCACAGAGTCCTTTTTTGCAAGTAATATAATGTAATGAAATTATTAAAAATGATATGAAAATAAGATCCTCCATTCAACAAATAAGATTTTAAGGAGGTTACTTTGGGAAAAATCTCTAAACATTTAAAGCTTCCCTTCTTGCTACCTCTGCCTTACGGTATGCTGTTGGGCTAAACTGTGGTGTATGTGGGAGAGAATGGAGCATTTAATTGGGGAAAGGAGATAATGGGTTTTAATATATGATGTAATAGAGATATTAGAAGGGAGAAAGTATTATTAAGTATGTGTGTTGAACATAAATGGGACACACAGAGATAGGAAAATGCTAGCCAGACAGGAAATGTTCTCCATTTTATTTATCCAAGCTGACGTAGGTGCATGGGATAGGTTTCTATGATTAACCTCTTTCTAGTATTTTTGCAAAGAAGTTCCTGAACATATGTCCTTCATTTGAGGAGGTAAAAAAGCTGAGAATAGCACTGCTCAGAGAGATATGTGGTCACAGTAATAGATGGAAAGGAAACAGCAAAATGAGAAAGTTGGGTTTCTTTACATGCTAGAGCCAAAAGGGAAGGAATGAATGCAGCTGTTAGTGGTGAGTCTTCTGTCTGAGTGGTGTAATGTGAGGTATAAATGGCTAAGATGTAACATGGCAATCTAATGGTCGGCATTCCTTCTCAACGGATAAAATTAGAAGGGAATGTTCTTTTGTATCCTCTTCATAGTATAATTGAGCTGGCCTTCATTTTTCCCTTTCCCATTTATCTCTCCCCTTCCCCACCTACATGTTTGCTTTCCAATCATACTAATGTCCATTGAGTCTTTTTGCACCACCATAGCCTAAAGACCTCTCTGGCATTTCTTGCCTATCAGATTAAATTATTGATTTAGGTAACATGCATTTGTGTATTCTATATATAGTTAATGGAAAATTGTTGAAAAGGGCACAAAACTTTCAAATTATCTAATAAAGGCCTATTAATTCCAAATACCTAAAAGGGATACCCCTCCTGAAGTTTATGTCTAGATGGGCAAAAATTATGTCCCTTCTAAACATTCTATCCAAAATATCCTCATTCATTTAACAAACAGATTTTTTGAAATTTTGCTAATTATAAAAATTTGCTATCTCAATCTGATAACTAAAGATTATTTTATGATTAAGGACTAGTATGATTATGTATATTTAATCATTGAGTAAAATTTAAAAATAATTTTATTATGTATTATTTTTACATGTTTGTCCAAATTTAAGAGCCTCTGCCCAATTTTAAATCCTGCATGACTTTTCTTGATAGTTACTAGTATTAGTGTCCTTTTGTATAATTTAAAAATAATAAAGAGTCTCATTTAGATATTTATATCAAAGAAGATCAAAGTCATATTACATAGATCTAGATTAGGACAGTTTATTTGTCAAGCAATTGAGGATATTTGATGTTTTGGGTAGCATGTAAAAAGTAAATATGCTTTCTACTCCATTTAGATATGAAAAAATATCTAACAGGGTGTATTCTTTTTAGATGTTCTGAACTTATAGTATCACAATTAGATATTATTAAAATCTTTCTGCCCTTGTCAGTAATTTTTCCTACAGTTAATTGATATGCATATTAATTACATACATAAACTTGTGAATGAAATTTTTGTACGTCATAATAAATTGAAAGATAAAGAAAACATTTATTAGACACCTAGTACACCTACCACTGTACTGCATATTATGTAATGCCTTTTTGCAATCTTCGGTGCTGTGACAGAATTGTTTTTACTGTTTAATTGAAAATATGAATAGAAGTATATTACTATTTTTGCCATGTTATACCCGTACCATAGTTAATTAAATATGATTTTGACCCATCTATATTTTTCGCTAGAAAGATATAATGTGTTATTTTCAAAGTAAAAGTTTTATCAACAAGTCTCCTAGGTTGTCCCCAAATATTGTTTTTTTCCTGACTAGTCAGTCAATTCAATGCTTATCAATTATTGCCATGGAGTTTAAGCACTCAATATATTTTCTCACAGAGAGAAATATTCAATATCATTTCTATACATGATACATATAATGTTTAGTTTATTGAAGTTTTATATATATACTTCATATATGTGAATATCTTTATCTATAACTTAGTGATTTTTTTTTCATTTCTTTCATGTGAAATTAGAAACATTTGATATGCTTTGCATTTATACTTTTCATATGATGTGTCTCGTTAATTGTGTGTAACATTTATCTTCATTGCTCATCTTTTTTCTCACACACAACTCTCTCTCCCTCCTACTCCTGACTTAATGAAATCAAAGAAGAGTCTTAAATGTCACTTCCATGTATAATTCATGTACATGTAAACTGCTTAACTTTTTAAGGCTCTCACATATTCACCATATGTAATGATATATAAGCGATGAGGTAAAAAGGAGCTAAACAATTAATCCCAACTTGGCTAGTAAACCCACTCTAGGGACTTGAAGTCTTCTTGGCCATACATGTACGTGCAGTGGCTGAGTCAGAAAATTTTGGAGAGAAGACAAAATATTTTTCATACAATTAACCAGCCTCATAGAATTCACTCATAATATATATATATATATATAAATTTATTTGAAAGCCAGCATCCCAAGACTTAATTCGTTGAACTCATAAAAAAATTATAATTTTTTATTTAAAATAAAAAACATTTTACAATATAAGTTATTGTAAAACAGTGCTATAAATAAGTTGAAATTAATAGAGTTTTAAAATAGGTGGAATAAAGTATCTGATGCTACTGTCTTTAAGCCCTTTTTTAAATATCCCTATGGTGAAGATGACAATATCAACTTTGTATTGGTGCAACAAAAGATATTAGAATAGGACTGTTAATGGATACTCGAGTTCCGATTATCCACTATGTTTCCATTTTTATTAATAGATACGAAACTTCATTAAAGACCACCCGTCGCACGCACGCACACACGCACGCGCGCATGCATGTGTGCGTGCGTGTTTGGATATATTCATATGTAAAAAAAAATTTAAAATTTTAATTTTTTTTTAAATTTTAATATGATTTTATGGCACATGTTTGGGTATATTCATATGTAAATTTAGATCGATAGATAAAGTAGATTTTAAAATTCAAAATTCATAGATTGTTAATTTTTACATATATTAAAATTTTGTAAACTTAGTTTTTTAATTATTAGAAGAAAATTTATCGAAAAGTGAATACTAATAGTGATTTTAAATAGCTTCTTAATATAACAATGATGATAACGAAAATTTTCATTTACTTCTGTTTTCGTTTTCAATTTTCGATTTAAAAACGAAAATGGATGCGAAAATGAAAACACTTACTTCCATTTCTATTTTCGTCTCTGATAAACCTTATAAGAAATGGAAGCGGAATGTGCCGTTTATGTTTCCATCTCCAACCCGTTGACAGTTCCTAGATTGGAGCATTGTGCACACAACAAGCGAAGAGTCAAGAGAGAGTTATTAAAAAACTAATTTTCAACATTTATTTCAAAACTTTACTAAAGGCATTACACTAAATCAGTTCATGGGGTAATAAAACTGCAAGTGACAAACATATCTAACTATTGATTAAGATTAAATTAAGAGATAAAAATGAATTTTCAATAATAGTTATTGGGTAAAGCATGGTTATTGTTTGTGGAAATCGAATCTAATATGAACATTAGTCACTGGGGCTTGGTTTTTACTTTTCATATTGTTTTGGTTTGTCCAATTGGCCATCGGTTAATACAAACATATAGATCGGATTGGGACCGACCCGAAAAAATAAAAAATAAAAAATTGATTCCCAAATAACAATGAGTTACTGTCCATTAGGGATCACTTTTTGATTTTTCATATTTTTTTGGGGTTGTCCAATTAGGGATTGGTTAGTACAAACATATAGATTTGGATTGAAGCTGACCCAAAAAAAAAATTAACAGTGAAAACTTGAGCCTCAATGAACAGTGAATTATTGTTCACTGAGAGGAGATTTGTTAGTGCAAACATAGATCGGATTGGGGAAGACTTTTAAAAAAAATAAAAATAAAAAAATCAAGCCCCAGTGAACAGTCTGCTCATTGGGGCTCGATTGTTTGTTTTTCATCTGATTGGGCCGAACTCAAAAAAATTTAAACAATGGCAAACCTAGCCCCAGTGAACAGTAAATTACTGTTCCTGGAGATCGGTTAGTACAAACATACATAGGATTGACCGGGGCAGGCAAAAAAAATTATAAAATAAAAAATTAAGCCCAAAGAACAGTAAATTACTGTTTATTGGGGTTAAATTTGTCTTTGTCATATTTTTCAGACTGTCTAATTGAGGATCAGTTAATATAAACACATAGACTGGATTGAGGCAGACCTAAAATAATTTTAGAAATAAAAAACCCAGCCCAATGAACAGTAAATTACTGTTCATGCGGGCTCAATTTTTTACTTTCCATATTTTTGGCTTATCTGATTGGGGGTCAATTGGTAAAAACATGTAGATAAGATCAGGGTCGACTAAAAAAAATTAAAAAATAAAAATTCAATCCTCAATGAATAGTAAATTACTGTTCATTTGAGTTCGGTGTTTGATTTTTCATATTTTTTTGAGTTTTTTCTATTGATGATCAATTAGTACAGACAAACAGATTGGTTAGGACCGACCCAAAAATAAATTAAGAAAACTCTTTTCTTTTTTGAAAACACCATCAGTGCAGCAAATTTACCTGCCTAGAGAGAGAGAGAGAGAGAGGAGTGAGCTACACTTATAATTTGATTTGGAAACCTAATTGCAGGTCCCTTTAGGTCCTTTTTGGGCTGATTAAGCAGGGACTTTTTCCCTTCCCCATTTAGTTGGGACTCTTTTCTGCAGAAACTTATAGAAATTTAAAGATTGCATTAGTATATTAAACTTCAAAATTAAGTTACTTTCTTATATCAAGTAAAAGTTAACTAGTAAAAAATAGGGTTTTTTATATATATATCCCTCAAAAATACCGTATTTGCATGTATACTCTCAATTCTCACATATTATCGTCAATATCTCTGCAATCTTCAAAATATTGCATTTATCCCCGTCAATTCATTAATATTTTGCATATATACCCCTCAATATATTAAAATCTTGCATTTTGTACCCCCGATACCTCTAATGATGTCATGATTTATGCAATGTTTTTGACATAATTTGTTGAAATTAACCTAAGTTTGACGGGAGGAGCATAAATGCAATATTTTGAAGATTGCAGGGTATTGATGATAATATGTGAGAATTGGGGGTACACATGCAATTACGTATTTGTGAGGGGTATATATGCAAAAAAACCCTAAAAAAAATACCCTGAAGGACGGAGAGGGGCAAAATTTGGTGAAGAAGAACAGACGAAAGGGGGGGCAAACCAGGCATCTAAAAACCTAATCAAAAGAATCTCTGAAATTACGGGGTGGCGGGGGGGTACGTTCTTCAATATTATTTTTGTTTCTTCTACGTACCATCTTCGTTGCCCCCTCTCGGGCGGTAGGAGCTCTCCCGGCCCGGCAACTTTGTGCGTACTCGCGTGTTTGCCGCTGTAAGGACAAGGAGAAACTGAGAACAAGAAAGCTAAAGGCCAAACGCAACGACCCGGCCGGAGGCTGCAGACTGAAGAATCCCCACAGCAAAGCCAAAGTATCCACCAATAAAGATCAGCTAGCGCAGAGGAGGAGACTCATCAGACGGGGCGCATCTCAAGCAAGCAACTACTTACTGCACCTTGTTCTCTTCTCTTCTCTTCTCTTCTTCTAGTCGGAGGCTAACAGGTTACCCCCCAATCCCACCCCCTGCGGTGGCCTCGGCCTCCTCCCACTCTAGACTGGCGACCGGAGCCTCCTCCAAGTCCAAGTTCAAGTTTGTTCTGCCGTCGAGCGGTCTATTCTCAGGCCGGCGCAAATGGGAGGGAAAGGGATCCTTTGTAGCGCCGTCGCGTCGTCCTTGTTCCTCCGCCACTCCCTGCTACTCTTCCTCCTCTTGTCCTCGGTTCCTCTCTTGCTCTTCGGTGAGGCCGGAAACGTCACCTACGACCACAGGGCGCTGCTCATCAATGGCCAGCGCCGGGTGCTCATCTCCGGTTCCATACACTACCCTCGCAGCACCCCTGAGGTCACCTGCTGCTGCTTCTCTCCCTACTATTCTCTCTCCGGCTCTTCACGTTTCCTTCACTACATTGCTATTTGCTGCGGATGGTAAAGATTGGCCACCCTTGACCGTGGGACCATGTCCCTTACTGCATCTTTGTTATTCTCGCCTCCGTGCAGATGTGGCCCGATCTCATGCGCAAGTCCAAGGACGGTGGTTTGGACGTGATCGAGACATACGTCTTCTGGGACCAACACGAGCCCGTTCAGAACCAGGTTGGTGGCGCCACCGCCGCTAGCTGCTGCCGCTGGTGGGGGTGGTTGCTTGCCGCCGCCACCCGCCAGATCAGTTCTAATCCAAACGGCATCCTTTTCCCTTTGTGATTATTTTTTCTTTGGCTGGGCATTTCACTTATTAGATGATTGGAGTTAGGACCTTCGTTTGTTAATGTTTCCTTGTTGTGCACACACCAGTATGACTTCAAAGGAAGGAAAGACCTGGTGAGGTTCGTGAAGACAGTCGCAGAGACGGGGCTTCTTGTTCATCTCCGCATCGGGCCCTATGTGTGTGCGGAATGGAACTACGGGTACGTTGGGTGGGAGGGTGACTTCTCCTCCACCCTCCATCCCCTCTCAATCATGATCGTCTTGTCACTCACCTTCCTCTGTTTGTCCTCTGTTCTGGTCCCCCGCGCTTGTGTTCCCACGGCCGACATAACCCTCTTACTTGCTTACTTGTTCCACCTCAATTCCGCATTGCGCTGCAGCGGCTTCCCCGTCTGGTTGCATTTCATTCCTGGAATCAAGTTCCGCACAGACAACAAGCCCTTCAAGGTCTCTCTCTCTCTCTCTCTCTCTCTCTCTCCATCTCACACACACACACACTGCGCATTCACAATTTTACTCACTCGGGCTTAGACGTCATCACACACGACCAGAGAATCTTGTTGTTTATTGACACGTTTCGCCATTTTGCTGCCCTATCATCAGAGGGAGATGCAGCGGTTCACGACCAAAATCGTCAAGATGATGAAGCAAGAGATGCTCTTCGCGTCTCAGGGTGGGCCCATCATCTTAGCGCAGGTTGGTTTCCGTCCAAAACGTCTAGCAACTTCCCCTGCCACAAACAGGCTTCTTGCACCACTGTTCGATGTCTCTATGCTGCTGTGCTTCTTCTACTGTGTACAGCTTTGCCGCCAGGCTGCCATTTTTGTTTCATCAAGTTGATACTTTTTTTCTTTTCTGCAGATAGAAAATGAGTATGGAAATGTTGCGAAATCATATGGGGCAGCAGCAAAATCATATGTCAACTGGGCTGCATCAATGGCTACCTCTCTAGACACAGGTGTTCCCTGGGTCATGTGTCAACAGCTGGACGCCCCCGACCCTACAGTGAGTGGAATCCTGTCCACTGCTTTCTGTAGCTTCTTTCTTGTTGTACTCCACGTACAAGGTGAAGAAATTGGGTTTTTGCGCAGATCAATACATGTAATGGATTCTACTGTGATCAGTTCAGTCCAAACTCCGTCAACAAACCAAAGTTATGGACAGAGAATTATAGTGGGTGGTAAAGTTTCTTGCATCTATCCATTTTTTCCAAGGTCTAGAGACTTTGGAGTACTTTATTATATTGAGATATGTGCAAGTTGCTTCTCTTGGGTTGTTTTTTCTCATGCTGCCTTTACTTTTTAATAGGTTTCAAAACTTCGGTGGGGGAGCACCATATAGGCTGGTTGAGGACTTAGCATTCGCCGTTGCACGATTTTTCCAGACAGGGGGAACCTTCCAAAATTACTATATGGTATGTCATCTAGTTTTAAGCCTATCACCCCAGATCATTGGTCTATCCTTGCATACATGAAAGCCTTTTTTTCAAGAGAAGTATATGGTTTTGTGTGGTTTTTCATTTCTCTATCAGTATCATGGCGGAACCAACTTTGGTCACAGTTCAGGAGGACCCTTTGTTACCACAAGTTATGACTATGATGCTCCTATTGATGAATATGGTAAGTTTGTGATCCATCAAATTTTGGATGATGGTTGGCTTTTCTTTGATGTTTGCGGCATCTTCATTCCTTATTTGCTGAATTAGATGTGAAGACTTCTATCAGAAGACTTGTGTACATATTTCTATGTGACAAACCACTCTGTAAAACATATTAATCAGACAATTATCAATTTGGAAGTCTTTACATTTGTGCTCTCTGTTGAACTTTAGGCAAGTTATTTTGTAACAATTGCGAATTAAATCATTTTAGGATGTGGAAAGAAAACGTTAAAGCCACCCATCCTACCATATGTGTCGCTTATCTTCGAAGTGCAACATAAGCTGTTTTTTTCTCGCAGATTCATTTTTAAGAAGATTTTCTCAGTCCTTTTTGCTTTTCGTTGTTTTAAATCCTTGACTACAGTTAAGAATCATGTTTGGTATCAATTGATTCTTAAAACATGACTACTGTGCATTGTTTGAGAAAGGAATCCTATGAGGCAGCAGAGTAGTGCCACCTCTTTATACCTACGAATTCATCATTTGGAACTCTAGAGCAAGCAATAGGTCTTACCTGTTGTAAATTGACCTGGTTCTTTTGTGCTAGTGCTTTGTCTCTCCATTGGAAGTGCCTCAAACAAAGGTGCAAGTTTGCTCAAATCATAAACATCTTTTGTGCATTGCTGAAAACATGAGTTGGGGTATGTGACAGATGAAAGAAGTCAGATATGCTACTTTACCTTATCAAAAGCATTCTGGTATCCAGAAACTAGAGATAACTATAGTTCCTGAGTAGTCAGATTTTATGAGGGGATGTGGGAAGATCCCAAGTCTTCTCCTTGTGGGTGGAGGAGGCAGCACCCTACCCACTTTTCCATCACTGGTAAGGCTTCAATCATGTGCCCTCAAGGAGCACACCGACTTGTAGAGGTACTAACCCATGGTGAGATATTCCTGAACTAACAGGAGTATTGAAATAAACATGTTAAAAAACTAAAAAGTCTTCTTTATAGGCCATAAGTACCATGCAAATTCATTCATAATGTTGTCTATTCAATACGTATATACGCTATCACATCTATGCTGATGCTTAAATAAAAGGTTGCCTACTTATGTACTGTTCTTCATTTCTGCTTGTGACATCATAAGTATGATTAGCCCACCAAAGTAGGGCCTTTTGAGAGATCGATATATCTGGTCAAAAAAACGTAGCTTAGCACTCTGCAAGGGAGAAAGAATTCTCAATGATACATGGCATTTTTGTTCAACATGCTTCATATGCTAACATATCTATTTAATTCTTAAACAGAAAGTTGAATGTGATTTTGTTCAATGTCACTTTCCAATTGTCACTGTAGGAATTGTTAGACAACCAAAGTGGGGCCATTTAAAAGAGTTACATAAAGCTATAAAGCTTTGCGAAGGAGCACTAGTGGCCACTGATCCAGCATACAGTTCCCCTGGCCCAAACTTAGAGGTACATTTACTTCGTAGTGCATCTAAAACTTGTAGTTTATTATCTATTTCTTTTTAATATCTATGTCGCAAGTCTCTTTTTTAACTTTTTTGTGTATTTCGCAAACTCTTTAATCTAGGATTTGGAATCTAATATATTTTTTAGCTGGCAGAGATGCCATGAAAATGACATAGTTGTCAGTGAACTTTTCATCCTTTGAAGTTTGTAATAGTATCTTGTTCTGAAAGTGAAGCATGCATCTTTTGTTCGCGAAATACATGATTTAAAGTATTTCAGATTAACAAAATACAATTTGAAACATTGTTAAGTCGTGCATAACACATGATGACACAGTGGTCCAGGGGTTTATGCTTGACATCTGAAAGACAAGGTCTCTTTAAAGGCATACACCTTGACATCTCAATAAATGAACTGGTTCTACAATTTACATATACACAATGTAAATGGGTAAATGGTTTTTAATGCTCTATTTTGGTGATGGCTTGGGCATTTTGTGGTGGGGAGTGCATAATACATGCCATATCATGTGATGACACAGTGGAATGGTTGAAAGAAAAGAAAATAAAAGCTTGGAGAGAACTAAGAATAATGGAGAAGGATAAAAGGAGAGATAAGAGTGGGGTTCGCCTCCAAATAGGATAATGCAAATCCACATCTGAAAGAGAAACGAAAATAGCAATGCTTCCATTTCCTTTTTTATTCTTCCACTGTCTAAGCCCTTATTCGTTCATCTTCTATGTCTTGCACGGTGCATCACAAGACCCTCCCTGTATCAGCTCACAATTTGGTAGTTTGTACAAATTCTAGTGGGAAGATTCTCATCTTTAAGCTTCATATATTAGGAATGTAGTGTTTGGGTGATTTATGTGGATGGAAAACCTTGAAGTGTCCATTTTGGTCATAATAATCAACCTTGTCCCGTCCTAGCTAGAATTGGTTGGGACATCCTGTCCCAGTAAGAAAACGGGATGAGACACTTTCTTGTCTATCATAGTGAGTGTCCCGGCCTGTCCCACTCTGTCCCGGCCCATCTTGACCTGTCCCAGCAAGAATTTTATGTTATAGCCTGAAAATTTTCACTCTCCTTAAGTTCTTTGTATGACTTATTTTGGGGGGTTTATTTGATGAGTATACTCCTTTATAAACCCATAAACGCATCCTAAATGCTTTTATTGCATTAACTTTCTATTATTTCCACATATATATATATATATATATATATATATGTTACTATATTTATTGGAATATATATGAGAAAATTTTTGAAACGGTATGTCAGAATTGTCCGCTAGATTGGGATGTCCCGTCCTAGCAGAAAAATGGGATGGAGGGCCAGGATGGAATTGGCAACTTTGATTTTCATGATTTGTTGAGGAATGTGAAGGTGACAACTTACTACTATCCATGTCAAGGAACCTCAGCCTGTTGAGAATCTTGAGATGAGGAAGTCCTCTAGTGTCTGCACATCCACCTTTGCCTGTGCTCCCAGAATGGTTCACAATTTTTTTTATATTTGCACATAGTATAATATTCCCTTTTTATATACTATGCCACAAAAAAGCATTTTTTTTCTCAATTGTTTGAAAAGGATGTTGCATGTTTTAATGTTGTTACAATACTCTGATGCTGACATGGTGTATTTTGAGCATAACATGGTTTTATTTCTGTATTAGGCCCATGTATACATAACAGAAACAGGTGCATGTGCCGCTTTTCTTGCCAATATTGGCACCCAGTCTGATGCAGTTGTTTCTTTCAATGGAAATTTATATCAATTACCTGCCTGGTCTGTGAGCATTCTACCTGACTGCAAAACTGTTGTCTTCAACTCAGCTCAGGTTCTCCTTTGATCACTTATAATTTGCTTATTGTGGCCCTTTTCAAGGGACTTGCCTTGTTACTTTAAGTGAAATAGTAACTCCTCCTTATGTATTACTAATGGATTGTTTCACAAGGTATTTCCGTTCCATAGTGTGATTTTTTTCTTGCGTACATACATGTATACATGTTTTTTCCTTCTTTATGCAAGGACATATAAAGTGCATGGTTAAGTGTAGTTGCATCCTGTGACTATCTAAGACCAAGAGTTCTATGATCATGAGACTGATGTTAGAAGCATTATTTGGTAGAACATTATTGACGGAATGCCAACTTTTAAACGATATCCATATAAGGAGCCACTTTGATGAAGAACTTGTTGTGTGGTATTGGTGCATGAAACAGAATGAAAAGGAAAGATAGGAAAATATACAATAAAATAACCCCAAGTTCTTCTTAAGTATATTGTGAAAGAAAAGATCTACACACTTACCTACATCAAGAAAGATGCATAAATTTGTCAAAAGGTAATACAGTAATGTAACATAGGCTTGCTTTTTCTCTTTTTGTGTTAAAATCATGTGGCACATGCAAATAACTAGTTTAAGTGAAGTGGGCTGATGTAATGTAGAGCCAACTGATTCTTATTATGATCAACCATCTCCATTATGTGCTATTTTTTTCGACTCCCTGTTTCATCTGGGAGAAGAGATGTGTAAGAGCTGTAATATGGAGTATTTTCCCATTGCTTCCAAAAAAAGGGATATTGGTTATGAGGAGGGATCCATTGCCACCGGTGGCACAATAAACATTGTGCCACCTAATCCAAAACTAGACTATTTGAATTTTAATCTCTCACCCAAACCATCAAAATGACTTTAGCTATTAATATAACTATTAATACTAAGCACCGTGCCACATAATCCAAAACTAGACTATACAGATCTTAATCTCATCTAAACTGTTAAAACTAGACTACTCGTATTTCTGGTTGACTTAAAGGTTTACATCAATAATATTAGTTACAACCTTCAGATAGAGGAAACCCTTGATTAATAGTTAGAGTAAGATACTGATGAGGGAAAGCATGGTCCCCTTTTCAAATACAAAAAAGAAGTATCTGAAGTGGAGAGCTAGTTCTGTTTAACATGAAGTCTCTTCCAAGAAAAGAGACTTTTGTAAGCCAACCAGCACAGAGTAATCCTATTTTTGTGTGCTGACCTAATTAGAAGTGACGTTACCAAGGGTAACTTCAGAGTGACCTATGCACGGGCAACTTCAATTGTCAATTAAGTGGATTTCAGTGAAGTTGGCCTCAAATAAGTTGCTTTAGACAAATGTGATTTTGTCCTTTCATCTGGGGAGAAGTTCACTGGATGGAGGTTATAGGGTAGTGAAATGACACTGACATCGCACAGACGTGACGCCCTAGTCAAAAGGATGCTACAAACCTAATTATTTTCCTAAATGTTTCTAAATGATGTTATTTTGAATGAACAACAACATTTATGTGCCCAATATCCAATGGGTTATTGGATACCCCTTCTAAGCATTTTCCCAATTACCATCCCCTGGATTCATGTCTGATTTTTCTTTGAATTTCACTACAGTTTTATCAGCTATTACATGATATACTTATGTTGTGGGAGAATGAAGTTGGACCAATTCTATCTGTTCATTGGAACCAGCCCTACCCATCAACAATGACCATTTTTTTCAGGTTAACTCCCAAGTGACAAATATGGAGACAAGATATCTGAAATCCCAACTTCAGGCTCCAAATGAAGTTATTGACTCGGCCAAAATATTTCAGTCTGATTGGAGTTGGATTGATGAGCCTGTAGGCATTTCAAAGAGCACTGCATTCACAAAAGATGGATTATTGGAACAAATAAGCACAACTGCTGATTCTAGTGACTATTTGTGGTATTCAATTAGGTAACAGGAAGTTTCTTTTTCAAATTCAAACTTCTGGCTATTGCTTGTTAATTTGAGCTGGCTCATTTGATGAATACTGATTTCCTTGAGATTTTTGCAGCATGACAATCGATGGAGCGGAGCCATTCCTTTTGAATGACAAACAAACTGCCTTACATGTGGAGTCACTGGGTCATGTCCTCCATGCTTTTGTCAACGGGCACATTGCAGGTGATGCAAATAAAATCTGCATTAAAGCTTGTGCTTTTATATAAAGAAAACATTAGAAAGCAAGCTTTTTTAGCACTTAAGCTTGGATTCTGTCAGAGCCATTGTGCATTGTGTTTCAAATACTTAGTTCTCTTAAAAAGTAATGTTTTAGCCAAGCCATCTGATGTAAATGGACCTAATTTATTTGTGCATGATTCTATGTTGCTTTCACAGGGAGTAAATATGGGAATGGTCAGCTTACCCTTGAAAAGACGGTAACATTTTCTCCAGGGAGCAACAACATTGATCTTCTAAGTGCAACTGTTGGCCTTCAGGTGTGTTCTCATCTTCTTTTTTGATGTTTAGGTCGTGGCAAGACAGATTTATTGAAGCAGCCTACCAGATAACCAAGTTTAGCTCGATATGATGATTAGTAGGGCATATAGCCTATTTACTATATATTTTTGGGTGAAGTGATTCAGGGAATATATCCCATTTATATATATTTTCTTGGTGGAAGTAATTCATCTTAGCATGGCATCATGATTTCTTCTTTATGATTCTTGGGTCCTTTCAATTCCTTTGGTCTATTCTGCCTGAAATTGAATCTTTGTCAGCTGTTTGTGTAAGTAGCAAATGAGATAAATTTGTTTAGATTCCATACACTTCTACAAGAGATTCTCCTCTTGAATTCTTCAAATAGAAGTACTTCACACTGTCATGATTACTTTGGGCTTTTTTAGGATGTTTGTCCATGAAACCTAGACTCGTTGGGTGATTGAAGTCCAAATTAACTACTCGTGACACCATTACTACTCGCAACATCGTTCTGTCTACTCACCTTTACTTTCTTCTTTTGCTAGAACTATGGCGCATTCTTTGAAACATGGGGTGCTGGCATTACTGGTCCTGTCAAACTGAAGGGCAACAATGGAACAATAGACTTATCGTCAAAGATGTGGACTTATCAGGTTTTTTTTTCTCTTTACTTGAAATAAGCTTTATGCATTGCACTATAGAAACAATGTGGTATCACTTTGCAACATAGACTCTTAACATTCTATTTGGTTTCTTCCTTATCTAAACATGATTGGTTTTACTTCCCTTTACTTATAGGAAGTGGTGAACCTGCAACAGTAAACAGATACCATATATTGGCTCCTTGTTATATTAAAAAGGGAATGAGGATGATGCTTCAGTTTGTAGGTGTTTTAGGGGAAACCTTTCAATTTCCTGCTTCTGATTATAATGTGATATTGTGTTTTTCAAAATTCTTTCTCAAACTATGTGAAGCTATCTTTGCTTTCCTTCTTCAGTATAGTAGTTTGTCAATTGCAGGTAGGACTAAAAGGTGAAGAGTTACGTTTCTATAAGGACTCCGATGAGGTTTCTTCGCCGTGGTCTTCATCCTCTACATTGCCAACATATAAGCCATTAGTGTGGTACAAGGTAAACATAGATCGTTGTAATTTTCTAATGTAATTGTTTGACACGGGGGCTTTCAGGTTAGCATCTGGTGGGATAATAAACGAAGTGAAGATAATAAAATGCAATTATGATTCATACTTGAATTTCTAAGATTATGCAAAACAAATTGTTTGGACCTTTTTCTAACACAATTTTACTAGGTCACTTCTTGTGTTCACGAATATCTGACCAGATCGGGAGAAAGATCTAATTGGCTGAAATTGAATATGTTGGTGCAATCAGTTATATTCTTGTTTTCTAATTTTAGTTATGTGAATGAGGGACAAAAGAATTTTGTTTGTGATTGAAACTTGTCATAATATGTTGATAAGTGACTACAAGTCAAGATGAGATATGCTTCAGCAATTTAAGATGCCTCTTCAGAGTTCTAACAAAATCAGAACCAACACATGCTTAAATCCCCAACAAGGCTGTTAGGCAGTGCTCAGAGTAGAAGATGCTTCATGGATACCATGATACTTCTATCTCTGGAATAAGAGGTTGACAGGGCTGGAGGGTTGGAGGGAGGAGTGACATTATATGCATACTTATTAACAGTGAATTAGACATCCCCATTTGGAAAACATTATAATTTGCATTTCCTTGAAAGCTACTTGTTAGGTGAGACTAGAAGCAGCTTATCTATTCTGAGGACTTTGTAGGCAAAAAATGGTAATAAAAAATTGATTGGAAAGATGCTTCAAAATTGGACTGGAAACGGGAGGTAAAGAAGAGGTGATAGATGGATGTTGAAGTTTTTTTTAATTTTGTTTTGTTTTAGTAGTCCAAAACATATATAGTGATTTATACAAAACAATCATAAGAAGAAAGTCTTGTATAAACTTTCTGTAACCATTTTTACTCCATCTGTAGAAAAAGTTAAAAAGTATGAAGAACAAACTTATTTGAGCACAACTATCCAGCCTTTCTATTCTTCTTAGACACTAAGCATTTTTCTAAGGCCAGATTAAATGCTATAGTCAGTATAAAATTAATATGAATTGTTCCTATTTCCATGCAAAATAGCTTTCTTGTAGTATGTCTCTTACCTCTTTACTTTAGTTATAGATGAAGTGACAAGACATTTACATAATAATACTCTTGGTATATGTTGTTTGTAGACAACGTCATTTTAATTGATGAGAATGTAAAGGTTTAAATGATATATTAGAACGGTAAAGGAATGCACCGGAATATAAAGGCTTTAAGATTAGTTGAACTAAGTCAAATTGTCAAAACATATAAAATATAATTTATATGTGGGTAGACCAAGAGGATTTGGTGGTCAACGATCAAGTTAGGGCTAAGGCAAGTTGGTTGAAGTGGAAAAGTAAATCTAGAGTCCTCTATGATTGACAAATTCTCATAAAGGTCAAAGGAGAGTTTTATACAATTGCTATGAGACCTGCTTAATTTGTTGTATGGGACTGAGTATTGGGCAGTAAGGAAAGAACATGTACAATAATTGTGGAGTAAAGATGAGGATGTTGAGATGGATGTGCAAATTAAAGGATTAGAAATGAAAAGATTTAGAAAGAACGAATACATGAAGGCTTAGGTATAACTCTTGGTGTCACTGACCGTGGCAAAAATTGCAGCGACATAGGGTCAGTTTGGTTGCACGTAAAATATAATCGCATGGAAAAGATTTTCCAAGGAAATCAATTTACAAGGAAAATGAAAACGTAATCGACCATATGGCACTTCTGAAAATCTTTTCTTGAAAATCTTTTCATTCATTTTTTTGTCCATAAAATCTTTTCCTATAAATGATTTCATACATTTGTTTGCTTATAAAAGAATTTTCGTATTACAAAATTTTGAACATAGATACGACAAAGCCAAAAGATTTTTTTTATATTTTTCTGAACTAAGAGAATACCCCAACTCTACAGTTGATTGGATAATTCAAATAAAAAAGGTCATATCTTCACATGATCAAAATTCCAACCTGAACATTAAAGGGTATTTTTCTTTTTAATTTTCATGTTTTTTTGAGTGGTCCTATGAAAAATCTAATTATATCAAGATGCAGGCAATGTTGGGGCTCTTCAAAAAAAAAAAAAAAATTCCTTTTGACTGTGATGATGCAACAAGTTATTGTCTTCCACAAATACTTGAATGTTTTGAATCTTCTAGGAAGTTGCTTATATAAATTGCAAAAGGAAATCTGGCTGGCTCTTCTCTGAAAATGGCACCGAGCTGGCTGTAGAGGATGCCAAGATCGGTATTTTGACGGAGTCAATGCATTCACTTTTCATTGACTTGTCCATTTACTTGCTGCCAAATAGGACGTCAGGTTCATGTTTTCAGGAAAACTGGCCCACGCATCTACTCTTCCAGAGTACCAAATGGACCCATAGTCAAAAGCTAGGGAAGAGGAGAGGGCTATCCAAAGGTGGGCCACTCATAGGAAAGGGTTATCCGCATGTTGAAGTGGTGTGGACCCACCACGACATGGTGAGACAATGGTGTGAAGCTACCAGCCTACCACTATGTTTGGAGGTTAGGAGGAGATGAACCAAATTACTCCTATATCGGAAAACTTTCTGGGCTATATATGAAGGATCAATATTTATAACTTATAAGGTGCCTTTTTGGGGGACAAAACTATGCTAGTGTTGAGATACTAGGGTGTGGAGCTTCTTATGAAATTGGGGATTGGGACAAGGATAAACAGGTCAGTCTCCTATTGGAAAGCAAGAAAAAAAAATTTGAGCCATACAAGAAAAACTAAGATCTATAGCTTGTGAGATGTTTCTTAGGAACAATACCTTACACAGGTTGGATCTGGTTGCAACAATATAGTATCAAAGTAGAACTTGCATGGTACTTGTGTAGTGTAGACAAATGATACCTTCCCTTTTATACTTTTTTTTTTTTGTATATTTGTACTATTTCTTTTTCTTTTTTTTGAACGGTAGAGTAGAACTGGACGAAGGTCCCAACTCCAAAGGAGAGGGGTTCGAGCCGGCCCAAAGCCAACTCGGAAATAAACCTCGAAGAGAAAGTTCCGCGCAACACATGCACGCGCGAGTAACCGCCAAAAACTGGGTGAAAATTCTGCAGGCTGAATCCCGCCCGCCCAGCCGCGGGGCAGGATCGAACTTGCGACCTTCCTGCCCCAGGCAGGGAGGGTGAACCACTGTGCCAAGAGCACGGTTCTCACTGCTTCTTTTTCTTCCTACGAGAAAAGAGACTCATTTAATATTGTCACTGTAGATGACCTTTGATGCTCCTGATGGCAATGATCCGGTTGTGATAGACTTCACCGGAATGGGCAAGGGTGAGGCATGGGTCAACGGACAGAGTATAGGACGGTACTGGCCTACGTACTTGGCAGGGCCGAATGGATGCACAGCTTCCTGCAATTATCGTGGAACTTTTGGGCCAAGCAAGTGCATCCACAACTGTGGAAAACCATCTCAGACGCTGTAAGAAGTCAATGCTTTTGCCTTGGACACACACACATATATATATATACAATATGTGCTCCTCTGTTATAAGTTTGATACTGCATCTTCCTTATATATATGTATTGGCTTCCAACAGGTACCATGTTCCACGCTCGTTTCTTCGAGAAAGTGGCAATACCCTGGTTCTGTTCGAGGAGATGGGGGGCGATCCGAGGCAGATATCTTTTGCTAAGAGGCAGTTTGGAAGCTTGTGTGCGCATGTATCAGAGCTTCACCCGCCCCCCTGTGGATACGTGGGGCAGTTCAGAGGGACGTGCAAGGAGCAGGCCAGGGGCGGTGCTTAAGTTGGAGTGCCCACACCCGGATCAAGTCATCTCGTCCGTCAAATTTGCAAGTTTTGGAACTCCACGAGGCACTTGTGGAACTTTCAGCCATGGTGATTGCAGTAGCGGCGAAAATGCCCTCGGCGTCGTGCAAGAGGTACGATCTTGACTTAATTACTACTCTCCCCAGTTACTTAAAAATAAAACTTGTTGCACCGTCACCGTCAGGAGCTATTATGCCGTTTGGCGGTGCTTTTATTTAAAAGACTTTTTTTTTTTAACAGCCTCATGGTGTTCTGCGTCACACGTACAATCCGATCTTAGATCAGACAATAAAAAAAAGATGAAAAATAAAAAATCGGCCTCTCACGTAGGATGGGTTGGGGCCGACCAAAAAAAAAATTAAAAAGAAAGTTTTTTTTGTAAATAAAAGCTTTACTCCTTAATTAAACATACCTACCTATGCTTATTAAGATTTGTTTTTCTATTTGTTAACCGATGTTCTTTCTTTCGCCTATTAAACATTGGCAAATTAAGTACAGGCTTGTATCGGCGTAAGAAGCTGTTCCATCAAGGTTTCAACCAAAGCATTCGGAGAGCCATGCGGAGGGGTCGCCAAGAGCCTTGCAGTTGAAGCTGCATGTACATAATCCAACGGTAGAATTGTTATTAATATAGTAGCAAAAGCCAGGCAAAGGGCAATTGGTGGGGAAACCGAGCAGCAGACGAGTAGACGCTATGTATGTGCTATGCATGTATCTTTGTGACTTGGCAATAAGTTCTATATCTAGGATCGAGTCTAATCTTTATTATGCATTTTTCTTTTCAATTAGGACCAGTAAAGGCGTGCCCGCTTATTGCTAGGCTTAAGAGAGTCTTTTAGTTTAGTCATGAGGACTTTCATGTCATTTAATGCCCTTTAGGATAGGCTTAGTAGTTTGTTTTCATGAGGAGGGTTATTTTGGTCATATTTGAGGGGTACCACTCTCCATATAAAGTGGTCATCTCCTTCGTTGTAAGGACGATGGTTGAAGGAAAGAAAATGATGTTGCTTGCGCCTTCTCTTCTAGAGTGAGAATGAGAACTCTTCCCTTCTTGGAGGCCACCTGAGAGATCCTGGCAGGTTACTAAATGGTCCTACGCTGCGTGCACATAGCCACCTGGTCAGCCTCCAAAACATCAATTCAGTGCCCCCTGCTCCCGTGGCTCCCTACATGAGGCCTTAACACCTAACCGGGTTCACAGATGTGTAAGGAGATTTTTTTGGCAAGGTTTATAATCGAGATCTCGAGGAAATCTTATAGAACCATCTTGGGAACGGGTTTCTAGGGGGATTTGCCAGGGATTTTTGTAAAGGATCTACTCTCCGTGTGTGGAGAAGTGTGTGATTTGTCTCTTTGCGTGGGGAGTGGAATCAGATAATTTGTAATTATTTCCTTCAGTGTAAAGTGGATGTACATAGATACCGAAGGGACGTCGACATTGTGTGGGTGCCCCGCACATCCGCCCATGCCCTTGTCTCTGGTCAGAGTTTTGCTTGTTTATTTAGTATTCTCAACAATCGCGTAGCGTTGGAGTGAGAGAGCATTCCACTACTTCACTTGAGAGATTATTGCTATGATGGTGAGAGAGTGCTTGTAAAACCCAATGTTCCAACTAGCACAAGGTCTGCACACTGAGTGTGAACAAGCCTTACACTTGTTGGTAATTCTATAGCTACTTCGATTCATCCCAATCACCTAATAGGCCAACACCGTGGGTGTAGAACACCCTTCACCATTACGACCTCACGCCTTGAGCTATTGATTTGCTAAGTGAGGATACCAATCTTATCATCAATTTGCTTGGTGCATTCTACATCCTAGTGTCTAGACTCCCAACACCTTGCCAACCCATTTGGACCTTGCATGTCCACTCGAAGTGGTGTCTCTTCATGTACTATCTCTTGTCACAATTCCACCATGGATCCCAACCTTGTAGGCACCATAGAGACTCTCATGTGTCAATATTTGCAAAATATCACCAATCAATTTGGGAGACTGACCCAACATGTGGACAGGAAGAGTGAATAATTTGGAGAATCGAAGGCCCTCTAGGTCGCCCATTCTTTGGCAGTTCGACTCCTGAGGCCCGACTAGTTACCCTATAGATTTACCTAAGAGGCCAAGAGCTACTCCCAACACTCTTGCGTGGGCCCCTGTTGCCCTCACCCCAAACCTCATCCATACCACCAGTCACCCCAGCTCCGACTTCCACCATTCTTCAGGTTGAGAGGAGAGATGATAGAGGAATAGGGTTGGCAGGCAGGGATAGCCAACAGATGGGTAGCTCTCGTACTCATTGCCTTAGGTGCCATGGGGTTGGTCACAATGCAAGCCAGTGTCCCACCAGGACCGTTCTAGTTGATCATGAACCAGATAACCCTCCCACTCATGACGAGAAGGTGAATTAACATGGCAGATCCGTCCCTAGTCGAGGTGTTTGAGGAGAATGGTGCCACTCTAGGATACGACCATAGGGGATATGCCCAAATCAAGGATATTGTGGAGTCACCTGGTGGCACCAGACTAGGTGTGATAAGGTGCATTCTTATTCAGTTCATGGAGGATGACTGGTATCGAACCTCCATTTTTCACACCTATACCATGATAGCTAGCAAACCATGTAAGATTATCATTAACACTGGGACTTGCATTAACGCCATCTCCACTGATTTTGTCTCCCATCTTGGGTTAGGTAGTGACACTCACCCTAGATCTTATCGAGTTTCTTGGACTCATGCCTCATCCATGCCCCTTGCAAGCAGAACTCCATCCTCATGGTGGTTGATCGGTTCTCAGAAATAGCTTATTTCATCCCTTGCTCCAAAACTGCAGATGCACCTTGAGTAGCTCATCTGTTCTTTGATGAAGTAGTTCGATTGCATGGTCTCCCCAAGACCGTCATATCAAATAGAGGTGTGGGATTCCCTAGCTACTCTTGGCAGACCCTTTGGCACCTTAGGGGCACTCTGCTCAAGTTGTTCACTGCCTACCACCTTCAAACTGATGGTCAAACCGAAGTGGTCAATAAGAGCCTAGAGAACCATATGAGGTTTTTAGTTGGAGAATACACTGGGATGTGGGATATGATCCTGCCTTGAGCCGAGTTTGCCTATAACAGCTCTATCAGTAGGATCACCGAGATGAGTCCATTTGAAGTCGTGCATGATTACAAGTCCAACAAGCCCTTTGATCTCATTCCCACCCCTCTGCATGCTAGGGTCGCATTTGAATATTTTGCTCCACATATGCAAATTATGCACGAACAAATTAGTAAGCAAATTGATTAGAGGAACTAGCTCTATAAACAGTTCGCTAATGCACACAAGCGAGCTCAAGAATTTCAAGAGAGTAACTATGTAATGGTTGAGATGCGGCTCGAATGTGTCCCCTCAATGGTCATTAAAAAGTTGCATGTCCGCGATGATGTCTCATTCAGGATATTGCAGAAAAGGATCAGGTCAAATGCTTATATTGTTGATTTACCTACAGAATATGGGCTTAGTCCTGCATCTAGTGTTGCAAACCCATGGCTTACAAGGAGTCCACAGCAATTCGCAACGATCTGCTTGGGCCTATACCATCCCTTGAGAGTGAGCCGCCTTCGGAGTGTCCACTAGCCCCACTCCCTACTCGGCGCGAGCAAATTGAACGAATACCGGATGAACAGGTAATCACTACCAAGAGTAGGGAGTATCAGCTCTTTCTTATTTGTTGGCGAGATCGGCCACCACCAGAAGACATGTGAGTCAGCCGGAAGACTTACAATGCCTTGATCTAGATCTTTTCGAGCGCTACCAAAGTGGTGCGTACTCTTATTTGAGAAGGCCGAGTTCTGAGCACCCCGGGAGAGTTGGTGGGGACACCGGATAGCAGACGCCGAGCACGTGCTACGCATGGGTGTTTGTAGATTGGCAATGAGCTCTATATCTAGGATCGAGTCTAGTCTTTATTATGCATTTTCCTTTTCAGTTAGGACCAGCAAAGATTTGCCCACTTATTACTGGCCTTAGGAGAGTCTTTAAGTTTAGTCATGAGGACTTTCATGTCATTTCATGCCCTTTATGATAGGTTTAGTAATTCTTTTCATAAGCAGGGTTATTTTGGTCATGCTTGAGGGGTACTACTCTCTATATAAAGCAGTCATCCCCTCCCTTGTGAGGACGATGGTTGAATAAAAGAAAACGATGTTGCGAGAGTTCTCCACTCCTTGGAGGCCACCTGAGAAAGGTTCCGGTGTGAGGTCACGGGCGTGAGGCTTGTGTTTTGGCATGAGCCTGTGGGTATGGGGCCCGCGTCATCATCCCCATCTCCGCATCATGCCGCCTCCGCTTTGTCGTCCCCCATCAGCGATCAGCCAAAAGGACATCATATCATAGAGCCTGTGGTTCCATGGGAGCGAAGCTCCCGAATGCACGCATGTCCAATCAGTTCAAACCTCCCTACTCCATAGCAGGCTGACGGTGCATGCAAAATTCCCACCACAGGCTTGTGGACAATAATATCCAAAATATATATCCCAAATGTTTAGTAAGCATGATCGCTTAAGAAACATTCAATTGTTGCTGTAGAAGTTTCCAATTTTCTGTTGCATCTGTGTTTCTTACGGGTAATAGAGGCTTCCAAGTTCAGTTTTAAAGATGTCTTGAAATATTGTGCATGGGACGTGAACAGCATTGAAGTATTCGATTTCATCGAACCGAGGTAGAGTTGTTACACTAGTCAACGACAAGTCTTTGGTCCAAATTAACCACTTCTGTCTAACCCAAATTTAGGTCTAAATGATGGTAGGCTCATGATATTTAAACTACTGAGAAGTACTTGATGAGTCTGACGTTGGATCATTCGACCAAATCTACCTAGAATCAGAGTATATAATTTAACAATCTTCACCCTGAGTAACCAGTTAATAAAGCGCACTTTGCACGAGGATCTTCTTAAAATAAATGTTTATGAATTAGATACACACAAAAATATATGAATATTTATGTATTACATACACACAAAAATATATAAATATTTATGTAATGTAACGTACGTCTTATGAAGTCTTTCCTACAAAAGTATCTACTAATATTTCAATAATAAGAAGTATTCGTACATATATATATAGAGAGAGAGGGAGAGAGGGAAATATACGGCCAGCGGTTTGGCCTCAAAGCACTTTTGGGGTGGTAAACCGCCCAACCCCGTATTTAAAAATATAAAAATATATCTTTTTAAAGTTGTTTCCATTCTCCTGAACTTAACTTTCATGGTCTGCCATGAAACTCAACTGATAATCTTCCAATGGGTGTACACAAAATAACTAAAAAAATAAAAATAAAAAATATTTTACCCTAGGATTGTTCTGATCACTTGAAATTTTATTTTTTATCACCAAATAAGGGTTTAAACCCCCTAAAGTGTCGGCCAGACCGCACAACCTTATAGTAGCATTTCTCTCTCTCTAGACAGAGAGATGCTAGAATGTGGTTTAGTACAGTGCATGCAGTTAAACTTCACACACTATTTTCGACTCCATCCCCATAGTAAAAAACAATAAAAATAAAAATAAAAACCTTCATAATATTTTTAATATTCAATTATATGGCGCTGTGTATAGTGCCGTAGTAATTATATTATGATATAGAAATGTAAAACAAGTTAAGCCTGGTTAGATATGGTCAAAATATTTTTTTGAAGATATAATTAATTTTGTAAAATTTTTAGAATTGATCTTCATAATTTTTTAGCATGGATATCAAATTTCAAGATAGAAAATAGCAAGAATAATTAGGATAATTAGCAAAAGAATTTAAATAACCAAACTAGGTGAACAAGCTCGCAGTATCATATTAAAGGTTTTTGCAAAGTTTTATGATTTTATGTGATATATTTTTGGACTCTTACTTTCATTCTGAAAGTTCGACCTTCATAGAATTCTGACAACTTAAAACAGAGATAAAATAAATAGCAAATAGGGTGTAAAAATTCTAAAACTTGACAAAAAGTCAAGGAAAACCTAACAGAGGTCAAGTTCTAAAAAGTTTAAGGGTAAAATAAATAGCAAATGGGGTGTAATATTTTTAAAACTTTCATTTCAAATTATGAAGTGTATCATATTTGTCAAATATTATCATACAAATATGTTATTATATAAATATTCAGATCTGAAAGAAGATGATCATATGATCAAATTAGGATGATCAAATAGCAATTTTCATATTTTACATTGTAGTTATCTAGTCAGTGCACTTATCGAATAAATAACTTCCAACCTATAAGAGATTCACATAGCATATATCAAACTCTCACATGGCTAGCAACACATTAAGTTATTTATATTTTCAGGATTTAATATTCGTATGTCATAGATCATAGATCATAAGATTACGAATGAAAGGCTAATCAGACTAAAATATGATTATTAAATTAAGAGAACGAAAGCTGATCAATAAACTAATCAAAAGATACCATAGATAACTAGTCAAGTAAGAACATGGTCGATTAAATAAGTGATTTAAGTAGCATATAATAATGATGATCGAATCAAAATTCATATTATAAGTTAAATTGAATTATCATGTCACAAGATATATTAACTATCATATTTCCACTTAAATATATCGGATATACATCTAAACTACAACATAAAGAGTTATCTACACAAATATCAATGCACCTAGGCAAGCGGCACAAAGGTCTTGGCTATTGCGCAGAACTGCCGATATCTCATTTGTATACTTATTATTCCTGAGTTCTGACCCATGCGGACGCTTATAAGGTCTGCCCAAAAGCTCTAATATGGTGGCATTGTCCGTACACATATATTTTACATATTTAGATCATTTATATCTTAAAGAGATTATATTAAAGGTTTTGACAAAGTTTCATGATTTTCTAGGTTGATTTGATACTGTTTTGAACTCCAGCTTTCATTCTGAAAGTTCAATATTCATATAATTCTGACAACTTAAAATAGAGGGTAAAATAAATAGCAAACGAGATATAAAAATTCTAAAACTTGACAAAAGATCAAAGAAATTATGACACAAATCTTCACAAAATTTGGTGCAATTTAGACATAAATCAAGTGAGATATAAGATCCGCAAGTTAAATTTTAAAACTGTCGGGACATATTGCACAGTCTAACAAGAAAATTATGAATAAATATCAAAATAATTAAAAAATTTATAAATTTATTAGACATAAATATAACATTTGAAATAGGTTTCCGTGAAAATTTTAGGTCAATAGGACATTGGATGCAGGAGAATAGATATCTACAACTCAGGTGATTACAGTTGGCAACATAACAGACTAAATAGACATATTGTATAGGCTAACAAATTAATCATGAAATAAATAGTAAATAAAATATAAAATATAAAACTTGGCAAGCATGAAGTAGATATCTAGATCAGGTTTCTTATATATTGATTAGTTTTTGAGAACTTGAAAAATAATATAATTTTTAGTACACAATTATTCATGCTTATAGTTCTCCACCTACCTTTCGAAGAAATATCGGTTCTTGGTAGTTTCTAGAGTTCTTCCAAACAACTTCCACAACCTCCAATCCTTCCACTCTCTTCTCCATATCTTCTAAGTCCTCAAAAGAGCCTTCTTACATTGAAGAAGTATCCCCTTGCAACTTAGCAACCTCCCCTCTCTCTTTCTCTTAGGAATTCAAAAAACTAACTTCTCCAAGCAAAATTGAGCCTAGAGTATGGTATGCACAAATTTGAATGATTTTATACAGTAGTTTCTCCTCTTTTAAGCCTTCTCAAACTCTCCATACCCTTCTCTGGTCAGAGGTGCTTTAGAAGAGACCTTCCCTTCATAGATAAACTTCTAACTCAAAATAGAACTCATCCAGATTTCTGACAGATTCTATTCCTGTCAAAAGACATCCAAATTCAAACTAGTAAATAACTTATTTTGGAAATATAATCTTCATGAAAGGTTTAGAATTTTGAGCAAGCTTTCTAATGAGAGTAATCTCACTAGATGCTGAGTTTCCAATATGAAGTTATAATCAAAACACCAGAACTCTATCATGTAAATCTATGTGCAGAATCTTAGTTCGAGTGGGATTCAAATTATAACTTTCTACCCACAAATTAGAATCTTAAAGATACTCAAGTTTATTGTGTTATATATCTAATCTAACTCCAAAATATATTTCAAAATTTTACGGATCGTGGTTGCCTTTAATTGCACTTTCTTTTATTTCCTAATTCGAATCCTAGTCCTATTAGGACTCGTTTCCTGCTAATAACACTTTTTATGACTGATCATTGATATTTTTTACCCTTATAATATTTGAATTAATAAAAATACTAATCTATAAAGTTGTATATCTTTTTGTCCTCTTTCCAAAGGTATCAATGATAGATCAATCTGAGCTTAGTATAGAAAGTTATCACCATTTTATTAAGCTATTGTCTAATGCATCCGAACCCAGAATTTAACTAAGTTAATGCAATGTTTTAATTCGCTTGATTGGACTAATGGACCATCACTAATGGGCTAATTGGACTAAATTAAAATCACTAATGGGTTGCATAGTTGCAAGGTGTAACATCCTCTCCTCTTGAAGAAATTTCATCTTCGAAATTTGATTAAAAATAATTAATAATTGATCTATTTCTTTATAAGGTAGCAAACCTAGACGGAGGGGATAATTATGTGACATATATTATCAATCTATAGTTTTCTCTCTCCCTTAAAAGAAGTGACCTTAACCTCTTGCTCTCATCCCATCTGAACCTTCCTAACCATGTCTAAACAAAAGACATACCCTTAAAAGTAGGCCTCTAAATCCAAAATCGTAGTAACCTATCTAACTTATAATACCCCTAAAATCAGACAGCATAGCTTATTGATCAGATGGTAGTGAATGCTTAATCTCTTATAATTGCTATGATACCACACTGTTACACTCCCAAAATTTTGGTTCAGTACACTAACTCACATTGAACTTCGAATACATAATATCAACTTAACAAATGGATAAGAGAAATAAACAAATCACAACATAATTTAAATAAATGTCATAACCATTCAATAATTCAAATACCAAATATCAAAATCCATAAATAATGACATCCATCAAATAGTTTCTAAGCTTTTAATCTTACCAAACAAAGAAAATTACATCAATCTCTCATAAATGACCCTACTATATCAAACTACTAATTTTGGAAAAAAAAAATAACTAACTGATAAGATAACAAAGACTCTTCTGAAAGTCCAATATGTCGATCCTGAATCGATTTCTCTTAAAAAATAGTTGGTTGAATTTATGAGTCCACCACTTAGTAAGCTTCAAACCATTCATATGACTTAACATATAGTAATTTTGTAAATTACATTATATAATTACACTAAGCATGATAATCGGATCAAATTCTACATATAATACAATAAGTAAATGATATAAAGTATATCATATTTGTCAAATATTATCATATGAACATGTTCTTATATAAATATTCAGATCTGAAAGAAGATGATCATATGGTCAAACTAGGATGATCAAATAGCAATTTTCATATTTTATATCATAGTTATCTAGCCAGTGCACTTAACGAACAAATAACCTCTAATACATAAGAGAATTCGCATAACATATATCAAATTCTCACATGGCTGGCAGTATGTTAACTTACTCATATTTTCATGATTTAATGCTTGTATGTCATAGAGTCATAAGATTACAAATGAAAAGCTAATCAGACTAAAATATGATTATTAAATTAAGAGAACGAAGGTTGATTAATAAACTAATCAAAAAAGATGACATAGATAACTAGTCAAGTAAGAACATGGTCGATCAAATAAGTGATTTAAGTAACATATAATAATGAGAATCAAATCAAAATTCATATCATAAGTCAAATCGAATTATCATGTCGCGGGATATATTAACTATCATATTTTCACTTAAATATACCAGACATGCATCCAAACTACAACATAAGGAGCACCTACAAGAATATCAATGCACCTAGGCAAGCAGCACAAAAGTTTGGCTATTGCGCAGAACCGCATATATCCCATTTGTATGCCTATTGTCTGTGAGTTCTGACCTACCCTGCAGACGCTTACAAGGTCTGCCCATGGTTGCACGGTCCATATAGATATATTTTACATATTTTGATCACACATATTTTAAAGAGATCGAAGATGTAAATCTACTTAAATTTAATGGGATCAAACGAAGTCAAACATATTTAGTATTATTTATTCACACAGAGCCGTGTATAGTGTAACAGTAAAGTGTATTATGATCCAAAAGTGCAAATCAAATTAAATCTAGTTAAATTGGGTCAAAATATTTTTCAAAAAATATGAGTTATTTTTTAGAATTTTCAGAATTGATCATAGTTTTTCGGTATGAATATCAAATTTCATGATAGAAAATAGCAAGAATAATCAAGATAATAAGCAAATAAATTTGAAAAATAACCAAATTGAGTGAACAGGCTCATAGTATTATATTAAAGGTTTTGATGAAGTTTCATAACTTCTTAACTTGATTTGATATGGTTTCGGACTCCCGCTTTCATTCTGAAAGTGTGACTTTCATAGAATTCTGACAACTTAAAACATAAAATAAAATAAATAGCAAACAAGGTCTAAAATTTTAGAACTTGACAAAAAGGTCAAAAATTACATAGGTCTCCACAAAATTTGGTGCAATTTAGACATGAATCGAGTGAGATAGAAAGTCCGCAAGTTAAAATTTCAAAAATGTCAAGATAGATTGTATAATCTGATAAGAAAATCATGGAATATATATCAAACAAATTTCAAAATTATAAATTTATTGGATATGAATATAACATTTAAAATGAGTTTTTTTCAAAATTTTAAGTCAAAAAGACATCGAACACAGGAGAACAGATATCCACAACTCAAGTGATTACAATTGGAAACATAACAGACTAAACGAATAAATTACATAGGCTGACAAATTAATCATGAAATAAATAATAAATAAAATTAAAATATATATAATTTATGAACATGACGTAAATATTCAGATTAAGCTTCTTATCTATTAATTATTTTTAAAAAACTTAAAAAATAACATATTTTTGATATAAAATAGTTCATACTTAGAGTTATCTACCTACCTCTTAAAGAAATATCAGTTCTTAGTAGTTCCTAGAGTTATTCCAAGCAACTTCTATGACCTCCAACCCTTTCTAATTCTTCTACATATCTTCTAACGCCCCAAAAGAGTCTTCTTATGTTGAAGAAGTATCCTTTTGCAGCCTAGTAAACTTCCCTCTCTCTTTCTCTCAAGAGTAACATGAAAACTAACTTCTTCGAACAAAGTTGCAGTTAGGATATGGTATGCACGAATTAGAGTAATTTTATATAGTGGTTTCTCCTCTTCCAAGCCTTCTTAAACTCTTCCTATCCTTCCCTGGACTGAGTTGCCTTAGGAGAGACCTTCCTTTATAGATAAGCTTTCAAGTCGAAATAGAACTTGTCCAGATTTCTAGCATATTCTATTCTCATCTAAACACGTCCCATATCCAAACTAGTAAATGACTTATTTTGAAAATATATTCTTCATAAAATTTTAGAATTTCAAGCTAGCTTTCTAATGAGATTAGGCTCACTAGATTTTGAGTTTCTTATAGGAAGTTATGACTAAAACAACATGACTATATCAAATAAATCTATGTGCAAAATCTTAATGAGATTTACATTATGACGTTTTACTCACGAATTAGAATTCTAAATATATTCAAATTTATTATGTTCTACTTCTATCTAACTCTAAGATCTCTTTCAAAACTTTACAGGTCATGGTCTCCTTTAATTACACTTTCTTTTATTTCCTAATTTGAATCATAATCCTATTAGGACTCGTTTCCTGCTAGTAACACATTTTATGACTGATCATCGATATTTTTGACTCCTCTAACATTTGAATTAGCAAAAGTGCCATTCTGCAAAGTCGTAGAACTTTTTGTTCTCTTTTCAACCGAGTACCAGTGATTGCTCAATCTTAGTTCTCTATAGAAAGTTGTCATCATTTTATTAAGCTATTGTCCAGTGCATCCGAATATAAAATTTTAACTAAGTTAATGGGACATTTTAGTTAGCTTGATTGGACTAATGGACCATTACTAATGGGTTAATGGGATTAAATTAAAATCACTAATGGATTGTATGGTTATAGGATATAACAAAAAATCTTTAAGTCACAACCAAAACAAAACAGTCTACGAACAAGATGTATTTGATGCCTTATATTTAAGGACCAACCATACTATTGTAACTATAAGTCCCTTGATTGATAGTTAGGTATAATGACTATCTAGGGATATAAAGTTGAATTAGTTCACTGAACTCGTTAAAGGATGGCTAAGGTGTTAGTTTTAGGTGGCCTACAAGCCAATCTGACTATATAAATCTCGTTCATTTATTAATATAATGGCATAATATTCATTATGTGTAAATCGCATTAATTATCGTTCCATAATGAAGTCCGTGAATATGTGCTATAGTGACCAGATTATGATGAGATCATACTAATGAGACTGATGACTTAAACACACATACTCTTAATCGTTCCTAGTCGGAGGATATCCGAGAAGGACATCGGATATCCGGTTAGACTAGTACAGATTACTCCTGCTCATATGATGAGGGTGACTGATCTCATAAGTCACTTGTGTGGAGACACTAAGGCGAATCTATAGGTGCTCATTCGAGAATGAGTTCACTGAACTGATCCGACTGAGTCGTTGGATGCTATTGTACCTCACTGTCAACCAACTTGATTCTATTGTCGCAATTGCGTGGATGGTCCTCGGACCTGAGACACCAAGGACACCTTGTCGGTGAACTTCTGTGCTTTGACCTTGGTCTACGAATCTCTAACCACGAGATTCTAATACGCCAAGGATTGGGTACAGCGGAATACCGTTGAAGGGAATTGTGTGTCAATAAGGAATCATTCGCTCTCGGTACTTAGAGAGAGAATGCTCTAGGAAGGATGCGCGAAAGTCCCTGGCCAGGGCGGACGATAATATCGAAAAAGGAGTTTTCCGATATTCATCAGCGGCATCCAATCCAAGCGAGTCGACCGGTTAGGGTTTGACAGTACGCCATACCCTGAGTTGACTCGAGAGCATTGTACGAATGAAGGATTATATCCACGCGGTAATTGTCGGCGGAAAGGTTCCAAGAGTGGATTACTTAACCCCAATACCTTCCGGGTTCACGCGGTGTTACTTGGCACCCAACGTGATCGGAGGCCCGGTCAAATTCGATGTGCGACATCAATTCGATTGATTAATTAATTAATAAAGAGTTATTAATTGATTAATAAAGCCAGTGGGGAGTCACTGGGCTTGTTGGGCCATTAACTGGACTGGTACTTGGGCCTAGAGGGTCACACGCACATGATTCTCAAGACGATGGATAAATAAGTGGGTTTTATACAAACCGGGGGTTTTTATGAAAAATTACGCGGTTAGTATAAAACATAGCGAACGGGCTGAGCAGGCCAAGCTGCTGCTAACCCTAGCCGCCCCTCCTTTGTTTCTCTCACTCTCTAGCGTCCAGACAGATCTAGATCTGCTCTGCCGCTTCTCCGAATCCCGTTTGACGGGAAATCGTCCGCGCGTTGCGGCGATCATTATGGCGACTGGCGGAGGTTTCGTGGGCTGCGAAGAATGAGGAACGTAAGGATATCCGTCGCGAGGAGGATCACGTGGACTTCGCTAGAGGCTGGGAGCTTGCGCGGCTTGCGGTGTCGCACCGACGGAACCGAACGGTTGCGGATTCGAATCCGCACACGGTGAGAACTTCGATTATCCGATAATCGATTTTTTTGTTTTTCGAAACGGGAACGGATCGCTGTTTTAATTTTTCCGCTGCGTAAGCGATCTAGAGAAATCCGAGAAAACCCAACAGTGGTATCAGAGCCAGGTTCCACTTTTTCTCGTCCCGTTTCGATCTCCGAATTAATTTTCCAAATGTTATTCCATGCACGTATTCGATTTATTTGCTGGATCAATATTCATATGATGAATGCAGTTAATAAGATTAATTTAGATCTGGGGAAATCGATTTTTTGAGAATTTTTCGTGTTCTTCATACAATGAAGAACAGGGTTCATCCCGACGCTGTTTTAAGGTTTTTGATGCCCAGGATGTTGACTGACTTGCCTAGTAGGATCTAGGGCTGAGGTCGGTCATAATAGGCATCAAAGCCCGAGCCGGACAGGGCACAAAGATCTGCTCAAAGGGGTTTTTCTTCTCCTTAATTTGGTTTTTGAGAAAAACCAGAAAAACAAAGGGGGAGGGGCTTGGGCACATTAACATGTCTTTGGGCGCCGCCGGCGAGTCCTCCGGCGATCCCACCGGTGCCGGGGGAGTCGCCGACAGGATCGGCGGCACTGGCCGTCGGCCGCCGAGGCCCCTGCAACTCCCTTCCCTACCGTCGGTTACGAACCTACATAGTGCAGGATTAGGGTTTGCAGGGAAGGGGATCGGGTAGGGGACGGCGGTCCGGGGGGGCCGGTCCAACCGGCCGGGTCCTGGCCGGACCGGGCTCAGCCAGGAGAGTCCTGGCTCGAGCCAGGCAATCCAAATGGGCAGGGCCCATTTCCTCCTTTAACCCCATTAAATCCCCATATTGCCCATTTAAAATTTGGTTGAAATTTGATTTCAAATTTTGGAAATTCAAATTTTTTTTTAAAATTAAAATTATTATTCAATATTATATAAATGGGTTTATTAATGATTTTTGAATCAATTTTGATTAACATTTAGTTGTTAATTTGATTAATGTTAATTATTAGTTTAATAGTTAAACTAATAATTAATCTTAATAAAACTAATTTAATAGTTAAATTAGTAATTAATAATTATTAGTCTAATAGTTAGATTACTAATTATTATTTCAACTAATTGTTAATTAATATGTAAGTTAATTGTTAATTTAAGAGTTAAATTAATAATTAACTTAGATAACTAATTTAAGTGTTAAATTAGTAGTCTTTACTAATTAATTGTTAGTTATTAATTTAAAGGTTAAATTAATGATTAACATTAATTAACTAATCTAATTGTTAGATTATAGTTATTAATTCATTAGTGTTAATTAATAATTTAAGTGTTAAATTGTTAATTAACTTTGTTAGACTGGTCTAAGAGTTAGATTAGTTATTAATAGTCTAATTGTTAGATTATTAATGGGGATTTAATCTAAGTATTAGATTATTAGAATTGTTCTAATGTGCATGGAATAATCTAGAATTATTAATTCGGAGTGTGTGCACATGTGATGTGTGTTTAATGTTTTTAAATTTTGATTTAATTGCACGTTAAGTTAATAAAATGAGTTTTCAAAATTCAAATACCAATTTTGATTGGATCCCATGCTTTTTGAAAGCCAAAATTATATATTTTGAAAACTCTTTTATTTTAGCCATGTGATGCGCTGAATCATGTGTGGATGTTTAAACACACCGTGGTCATAGATATGCACTTATTTAATTGTTCAAGTGATGAATGATGTGTTTGTGTGGATCGTGGATGAATGATGGATATTTATTAATTGTTAATAAATAGAGATCTGCGTATCTCTCCCTCTCTCATTCTCTGATGTATTTCTACCTCCCTCATTCTTGTACTCGCCATAAGGCCTTCTTCAATTTACCTGTAAATTCTAGAATTTATTGTAATATGATCGAGGAAACAGAGGAAGGAGCGAGGACGATCCACAGCTGCAACCAGGAAGGCGAAAAGATGAAGATCTCTTGCCTATGTGTTTGCAGGTCATCTAATATAATTGTTGTGTTAGATTGTGTGTGTGTTTGACTGTTGGCTCCAGTCAAACCCACTGTGCTATCCATGACCACACTAGACATGTATGTGATGCATTGTTTTTCTTTTGATTATAAATCAAAGTAGGTATAGTATTTACTAAATATATACGATATATTTTTATACTATCACCTAGGAGAGACCAAGATAAAAGTTATCTAAATACCCTCAGATAAAATCTAAGCCGTAACGCGAGTAGTTAGGAACTTACCGCGTGGTCCACCATCGTTATAGTCATAGGATTCGAATCACTTTAGGTAGGTTTGTTGTGCTATCCACAAGGCCTGTTTAATTGGGAGAAGAAACTGTGGCTATAGCATTAGATGCCTATATGATTGGGGTAGAGGAACCATATAGCTTTGTTGTGCTATCCACAAAGGTTGCATGCAAATCTATGCTCGTCGCGTAATGATGGTTAGCTTAGACCAGGATTAATGGTTTGTTGTGCTATCCACAAGGCCATTAAATCTCTGGGGACCGAAGCCATGATCAGATATTGCAAGGAGTTGCAAGTCCCATGAGTTGGATGCTCTTTGATTGTATTATAGTTTGTTGTGCTATCCACAAGGCTGTAGTACAAGTCATTGAGATTCTGATCCCCACTAGGAAACTGTCGGCGTCTCCCATTCTGTATAACTGAGGGTTATACAGTCCGTCGAAAATTAGTAGGAGTTAAACTTGAACAAAAGATCATGTCTTGTTTTAAATTTTAATAATTGAACATCTGCTAAATAGATTTTACTTATCTCCTGTAGGGAATTATGTCGTCGAATAACCCACTCCGTGGCATACTTGATGCCTTATTGACTTACCTGATCTACTCGGATTGGTTCAGAAACCTGAAGAATGTCTTCAGATCTGAGCACATTGAATTTGTCCCTGGAGCTGATCCTCCTGCTGAATCGGCATTGGATGCCCCTGAAGCAGAGATGATAGCTAACGATAAAAGATCGAAGGACAAAGGCAAAAGAGTAGTGAAGGGTGACTGCTTCTACTATAAGCAGTATGGTCACTGGAAAATGAACTGCAAGGAGTTCCTTAACGATAAAGCTCATAGAAAGGTGAAGCTGTCTAAAGCTTCAGATATCTATATGATAGATATCAACTTGTCAGTTAGAGATTCCACATCTTGGGTATTAGATACTGGATATGCTTCTCATATCTGCCATGATGTGCAGATGCTGACAAGTAAGCGCAAGTTGAGACAAGGTGAGGTGGAATTGAAGCTAGGAAACGGCGCAAAAGTTGCGGCGATTGCTGTTGGGACAGCAAACCTCAGGCTTCCATCAGGAGACGCCTTACTTTTAGAAGATTGTTATTATGTTCCTAACATAATAAAGAACATCATATCAGTGTCTTGTTTGGACAAGATAGGATATACGTTGATTATTGAAAATAGAAGTTGTTCGATTTATTATGGTAATAAATCAATAGCTTCGGCATCTTTAGTCAATGGTCTATATCTCTTAGATGTTTCTTATTACAATCTTCAAATTGATAATGCTCTTAAGAAGAGCAAGAATCGTGTGAACCAGGCCTACATGTGGCATTGTAGACTTGGGCACATTGGCGAAAGCAAGTTGCAAAAGTTGCACAAGCATGGTTACTTAACTGCATTCGATTACGAATTGTTTGCAACATGTGAATCCTGCTTTATGGGAAAGATGGCAAAATCTCCATTTAGTAGACATAGAGAACGTGCCAAGGACATTTTGGAACTAATACATTCAGATGTATGTGGTCCAATATCCACCCAAGCCAAAGGTGGCTTTTCTTACTTCATCGCGTTCACTGATGACTTCTCAAGATTCGGTTATGTGTACTTAATGAAGTACAAGTCAGAAGCATTTGAGAAGTTCAAGGAGTTCAAGAATGAGGTAGAGAAGCAGTTAGGAAAGAGTATTAAAGCTCTTCGATCAGATCGAGGAGGAGAATACTTGAGTACTAACTTCACACAATTCTGAAAGGATAATGGTATCTTTTCTCAGCTGACCCCTCCATATACACCACAGATAAATGGTGTATCAGAAAGGAGGAACCGCACCTTGTTGGACATGGTGCGATCCATGATGAGCTTTTCGGGATTACCAGTGTCCCTCTGGGGGTATGCTCTAGAGTCAGCAGCATACCTACTAAACAGAGTACCCAGCAAGTCTGTGGCCTCTACTCCATATGAGATATGGAAAGGCAGGAAACCAGAATTTAAACATGTTAAAGTCTGGGGTTGTCCTGCTCATGTAAAGAGGCATGATCCAGACAAGCTGGAATCACGAACTAATAAATGCAGGTTTGTGGGATATCCAAAGGAAACCTTTGGATACTATTTTTCTATCCTGGTGAACAAAAGGTGTTTGTTACCAAGAAAGTTGTCTTCTTGGAAGAGGAATACCTTCTCCAGGAGGACAGTGGGAGAAAAATAATACTGGAAGAAGTTCCAGATCCCCAAACAGCTGCATTATCATCAGATAAGATATCAGTTCCTGAATCTGTTCAGGTACACACACATGAGCCTCGTAGATCTGGTAGATTACCTAGACTACCCGAACGATATGTGGGACATATCGCAGAAGGTGAGTCTAAGGTAGAATATAATGAGGATGATGATCCTAAAACCTACCAGGAGGCCATAGAAGGCCCAGAATCCGAGAAATGACGAGAAGCCATGAACTCAGAAATCCAGTCCATGTACACCAACCAAGTTTGGAACTTGGAGGACTTTCCGGAGGGTATTGTACCCATCGGTTGCAAGTGGATCTTTAAGAGAAAGATCGGTGCTGATGGACGGATCGACACTTATAAGGCAAGGTTGATGGCAAAGGGATATCGTCAAAGGCAAGGAATTGACTATGACGAGACTTTCTCACCAGTTGTCATGATAAAGTCGATCAGAGCTCTACTCGCCATTACTGCACATTTTGATTATGAAATCTGGCAGATGGATGTAAAGACTGCCTTCCTCAATGGTAACCTTGAGGAAGAAGTGTATATGATACAACCAGAAGGTTTCACATCCAAAGAATCTCCAGATAAAGTGTGCAAGCTTCAGAGGTCTATTTATGGACTGAAGCAGGCTTCCCGGAGCTGGAACATAAGATTTGACGAGGCTGTCAAGTCTTATGACTTCATTAAGAATGAAGATGAGCTTTGTGTGTACAAGAAGACCAGTGGGAGTGCAGTCACTTTTCTAGTTCTTTACATAGATGACATACTACTCATTGGGAATGATGTAGCTATGATGTCATCAGTAAAGATTTGGCTATCGAAAAACTTCTCCATGAAGGATTTGGGAGAAGCATCCTTTGTATTGGGAATACGGATCTATAGAGATAGATTAAAGAGGATGCTTGGAATAACCCAATCATTGTACATAGATACCATAGTCAAACGGTTTGGCATAGAAAATTTCAAGAGAGGTCTCATACCGATGAGACATGGAATTAGTCTCTCAAAGGAGCAGTCTCCTAAGACTCCTAATGAGAGGGCATTCATGGATAGAATACCCTATGCCTCTGCCATAGGATCTATCATGTATGCCATGCTATGTACTGTTGGGATCGTTGTGTCGGGATCCGATCCTAAAACGCAGCGGAATAAAATTTTCGGGACCGGATCTGTCCCGTTTCGGTCGTTAAAACTAAAACCGATGTAGATCGATTTACCTTGTGCGGATTTGAATCCGCGTCCGTTTTCCGGTTCCGTCGGAGCGATGCCGCAAGTCGCGCAGATGCCCGACCTCTAGCGGTATCCACGCGATTCTCCTCGCGATGGATCGTCCTCGCTTCCTCGCTCGCTGCGGCGCTCGAAGATCCCGTCTGACTGCGCGTAATCCACCACGATATGCGGAATCGAAATTCCCGTCGAACGGAAGGTGGAGCAGTTGAGAACCGCACGCCCAGAGGAGAGAGAAAGTGAGGAAGAACGAATGACGGCTAGGTCAGGGTTGCTGGCCCCGGACGTAGAATCCGTTCTTTTATAAGAAGTCTGTTTGTAGCTTTTCATAAAAATCCAGACTTATCTGAAATCCTGTCGGATTATCCATCGACTTGAAAACCATTTGCGTGTGACCCTCTAGGCCCAAATACCAGTCCAGTTAATAGCCCATTAAGTCCAGTAACCCTTTACTGACCCACTGAATTAATTAATATCCTTATATTCAATTAATCAGCCGAATTTAATGTCCCACAATAAATTCGAACGGACTGCCGATCACGTTGGATGCCAAGCAACATCGCGTGATCCTGGATGGCACTGGGGTTATCGCAACCCTCTATTGGAACCTTTCTGTCATTGGTTAGCGCGCGGATATAATCTTTCATCCGTACAATGTTCCCGAATCGACCTAGGGCATGGTTTACTGTTAAACCCTATTTGGTCGATTCACTTGAATCAGATGCCGCTAATCTAAATCCGATAAATCCTTATCAATTACAGAGTCCGCCCTAGCCAGGGACTTTAAGCGCATCATTCCCGGAACATTCTCTCTCAAACAACCGAGAGCGGATGATCCCATATTGATCGCACAATTACCTTCGAGGGCATTTCTCTGAACCCGATCGCTTGAATTATTGATAACCCATGGTTAGGGATTCGTTCGTCAAGGTCAAAGCTCAGAAACCTAGCAACAAGATATCTTTGGAGTCTCAGGTCCAAGGATCATCCACGCAACCGTGACAAATGAATCGAGCTGGTTAACAGTAAGGTGATTTCCATCCAGCGATTCATAGTCAGATCAGTTCAGTGAACTCATTCACTAATGAGCACCTATAGGTTCAGCATAGTGTCTCCACACAAGTGACTTAGGAGATCAGTCACCCTCATCATATGAGCTGAAGTAACCTATACTAGTCTATCCGGATGTTCGATGTCCTATCTCAAACATCCTATGACTAGGAACAATTAAGAATATGTGTTTATTAGTCTTCGGTCCCGTAATTATGATCTCATCATAATCCGAAGACTATTGCACATGTTCATGGACTTCATCGTGATACGATAAACACAGATCGAATTAATTACACACAATGAATTATTGCTATTTATTAATAATCTGAATAAGTACATAGTATCGGATTGGCTTTGAGACTATCTAATACTAACAATCTCCCACTTGGACTAAAGCCAATCACTTTTGTACATAATACCCATATTCTCTAAGTGACGCTCAAAAACATTTTGAGACAAAGGTTTGTAAGTAGATCTGCTATGTTGTCGGCTGAGGGAACTCTTTCCACCACGACATCTCATCGAGCTATAATCTCTCTTATCAGATGAAAGCGCCACAGAATGTGCTTCGACTACTGATGAGACCTAGGCTCTTTCGCTTGAGGAATCGCCCCATTGTTGTCACACAGCAGTGGGACGGGACCAGATATGCTTTCCACCACACCAAGATCGCCGATGAATTTCTTCATCCATACAGCTTCCTTGACGGCTTCAGCAGCAGCAATATACTCTGCTTCCGTTGTCGAATCAGCAGTGGTTTCCTGCTTGGAACTTTTCCAGCTCACTGCTCCCCCGTTGAGTGTGAAAATAAAACATGATGTTGATTTGTTGTCGTCAGGATCAGACTGAAAACTCAAGTCAGTGTATCCTTGCAGCTTTAAGTCTCCTCCTCCATAGACTAGAAATAGATCCTTAGTCCTTCTCAAGTACTTAAGGATGCATTTCACAGCCTTCCAGTGTTCATCACCTGGATCTGCCTGATGTCTGCTTGTAACACTTAGAGCATATGCTACATCAGGTATGGTACATAACATGGCATACATGATGGACCCTATGGCAGAAGTATAGGGGATTTTATCCATCACTGCCCTCTCTTCAGGTGTCTTGGGAGACTGACCTTTAGAGAGTAAAATTCCATGTCTCATCGGTATGAGACCTTTCTTGGAATTTTCCATGCCAAACCTTTTGACAATGGTTTCTATGTATATGGATTGGGTTAAATAAAGCAAGCATCTTCTTTGATCTATCTCTATAGATCCGTATTCCCAATACGTAAGATGCTTCTCCCAAGTCCTTCATGGAGAAGTTCTTTTACAGCCATATCTTTACTGATGACATCATTCCCAATGAATAGGATGTCGTTAACGTAAAGAACCAGAAATGTGATTACGCTCCCACTGTTTTTCTTGTATACACAGGGCTCATCTTCATTCTTAATGAAGCCATAAGATTTGATCGCCTCATCAAATCTTATGTTCCAGCTCCGGAAAGCTTGCTTCAGTCCATAAATGAATCTCTGCAACTTGCATACCATGTCTGGAGATTCTTTGGATGTGAATCTTTATGGTTGTATCATATACACCTCCTCCTCAAGGTTTCCATTGAGGAAGGCAGTCTTCACATCCATCTGCCAGATTTCATAATCATGGTAGGCAGCAATGGCAAGAAGAATTCTGATGGACTTAATCATAGCAACGGGTGAAAAGGTTTCGTCATAGTCAACACATTGTCTTTGACGATAGCCTTTTGTCACTAATCTTGCTTTATAAGTCTCAATACGTCCATCTGCACCGATCTTTCTTTTAAAGATCCATTTGCAGCCGATCGGTACTATACCATCGGATAAATCTACCAAGTTCCAAACTTGGTTGATGTACATGGACTGTATTTCAGAATTCATGGCTTCCCGCCATTTCCCGGCCTCTGGACTTTCAATGGCCTCCTGGTAAGTCTTAGGATCATCATCCTCATTATAGAGTATCCTTGAACCATCCAAATTAATATGTCCCACATATCTTTCTGGTGGTTTAGGTACTCTTTCAGACCTACGAGGTTCCTGTGTATCAATTTGAACAGGTTCAGAAACTGACGGTTCATCTGATGAACCATTGAACTTCTTCCAATGTTACTTTACTCCCACTGTCCTTCTGAAGAATATAATCTTCTTCCAGAAAGACAGCTCTCCTGGCCACAAACACCTTTTGTTCGCCAGGATGATAAAAGTAATATCCATAAGTTTCCTTTGGATATCCCACAAATCTGCATTTGTCAGTTCTAGATTCCAGCTTATCTGCATCATGTCTTTTAACATGAGCAGGACATCTCCAGACTTTAACATGTTTAAGGTCTGGTTTCCTTCCATTCCATATCTCATATGGAGTGGTCTCAACAGATTTGTTAGGTACCTTATTCAGGATATACATAGCCGAGCTAAGTGCATATCCCCATAAGGACACTGATAATTTGGACATGCTCATCATGGATCGCACCATTTCCATTAATGTGCGATTTCTCCTTTCTGATACACCATTCATCTAAGGTGTATAAGGAGGTGTAAGCTGAGAAAGGATACCATTATCCTTTAAGTATTTAATGAACTCAGTACTCAAGTATTCACCACCCCGATCAGATCGGATGGTTTTTATACTCTTTCCTGTTTGTTTTTCTACTTCATTCTTAAATTCTCTGAATTTCTCAAAGGCTTCAGATTTATACTTCAATAAGTATACATATCCAAACCTTGAGTAATCATCAGTGAATATAATGAAGTATGAGAAACCACCAATGGCTTGGGTTGACATAGGACCACATACATCTGAATGTATGAGTTCTAATATGCCTTTGGCTCGTTCTCCAGTTCCACTAAATGGAGACTTAACCATTTTACCCATTAAACATGACTCACAGGTTGCATATGATTCATAATCAAATGGATCCAAATATCCATCTTTATGCAACCTTTGGAGTCTGTTTTCACCAATGTGTCCAAGCCTACAATGCCACAAGTAGGCTTTGTTCATTTCATACTTACTTCTTTTAATTGAAGAACCGATATATAAATTATCATGAGACACATTCAATAGATACAATCCATTGGACAAAATAGCAGAAACTATTAATTTATTTTCGAAATAAATTGAACAACTATTGTTCCCAAAATTTAAATTGTATCCAATTCTATCTAAACATGAAATAGAAATGATGTTCCTTATTATGCTAGGTACATAATAACATTTATCTAATAAAAATGTGTCTCCGGATGGTAGCTTGAGCTTCACTGTCCCCACAGCGATCGCTGCAACTCTTGCGCCGTTACTTAGTCTCAGCTCCACCTCGCTGGTCCTCAGCTTACGCCTTCTTGTCAGTGCCTGCACAGAATTGCAGATATGAGATACACATCCGGTATCTAATACCCATGATGTACAATCTCTTATTGACAAGTTTACATCTATCATATAGATACCTGAAGCGTCCTGCTGCTTCACAGTTCCTTGAGGTATTCCTTGCAATTCCTCTTCCAATGCCCTTTCTGGTGATAGTAGAAGCAATCACCTTTCTCAGCACTTTTACCCTTGTCTTTCTTGGTGACCTTTGCCTTTCTCTGAACCTTGTTCTTATTCTTTCGAAAAGCTTGGACTGCAAGTCTTTTTCTGTTGGTCTTACCAACCATTAGGACTTGGGGTTTATCCTTCACAAGGTTCCCCTCAGCAGTTTTCAACATGTTCAGCAGTTCAGCTAAGGTGGCCTGGATCTTGTTCATGTTAAAATTAACGATGAACTGAGCATATGACGGTGGAAGTGAAGACAACACGAGGGTTGTGTGCATCTCCTTGGGAAGTGTAACCCCAAGAGCATCCAGCCTCTCCACCCACTCAATCATCTTCAGCACATGATTCTGTACTGAAGTTCCCTCTGCCATCTGAGCTTTGAACATATTCTTCGATATCTCATATCGTTCGATTCTGCTCTGCTCACCAAAGAGCTCCTTCAAATGGAGCATGATGGATTTAGCATCCATCTCTTCATGTTGCCTCTGCAACTCATTACTCATAGAGGCTAATATGTAGCATTGGGCCATGGTGGAATCCTCCTTCCATTTTTCATACACTATCATTTCCTCCTCTAGAGCATCCAATGCTGGTTCAGCAGGAGATTCATTATCCAAGACATAGGCAATCTGCTCAGACCTGAGGACTATCTTCAGGTTTCTGAGCCAGTCTGAGTAATTGGTGCCTGTCAAACGGTTGGCATCAAGTATGCCTCGCAACGGGTTATGGTGAGACATTCTCGCCTACAGGAGATAATCAATTGATAATTAGTAGATATTCAGATTAACTAAAACAAGATATGGTCTTTTATTATCTAGTTTTACTCCCACTAATTTTCGACGGACTGTATAACCTTCAGATATACAGAACGGGAGACGCCGACTGTCTCCTAGTGGGGATCAGAATCTCCAAGCATCACAGTATGACCTCGGGTAAACACATAGTATCATACTGCTATCTCAGAGCAATCATCTCATGATAATTGCAACTCCTTGCAATATCCGATCGTACTTTGGCTCCCAAGTTTAATGGTCCCGGGTAAACACAGTAGACCATTATCCCCGGTCTAAGCTTTACCATCAATACGTGACAGAGTAAAGTAGAAATATAGTTCCCGAGTAAACACGTGGATGACTACATCGTTCCTCTACTCTTATCCAAAGGCATCTAATGCCATGATCAACAGTCCTCTCAACAGACAATGGTAGACCTCGGGTAAACACATAGTATCTGCCATGACTGAATTAAGTTCCATTGATCATATTGATGGAGAGCCATACGGTGCATTCTCAATGACTCGCGCTACGGCTTAGAGTTTGTAACGAAGGTTTTACTTATTTAGTTCGGTCTCATCCTAGGTGATAGTATTAAATATATCGAATATATTATAAATACTAATAACCTAGCAAATATAAAGCACACGCATTACATACATGTCATTAGTGTGGTCATGGACGGCACTGCGGTTTGACTTGAGCTAGACAGTCAAACGCACACACATACACAATATAACAACTTATATCATGAGTCTGCAAACCCATGGATTCAATGAACTCCTTCATTTTCATCTGGTCAGCAGTTGTGGATCATCCTCGCTCCGCGCGCATCCGCCTCGATCAAATTACATCGTAATTCCCAATTACATGATAATTCAGAAGAGGAAACCTTATGATGATTACATCGAGGAGGAAGGTAGAAGTACAATAGAATATGAGAGGGAGAGGTTCGCAGACCTCTATTTATTAATAGACAATAAACCACACAATCACATTCCACATCCACAATTATGCTCGTCCATGACCACCATGTGTTTTATTAAACAAACCACACATGAATAGCGCATCAAATGGCTAAATTAAAATTTCCGAAAATAATAATAATTTTGGTTTCATAAAACCAGGGACCAAACAAAATTTGGATTTAGGATTTTCGAAAACTTTAGTATTTATTTCAAGTATGCTAATTTAAATCCAATTTAAACAAGCAAATCAATAACACATAAAATATGCATAAAATCTAAAATTAATGGCTTTAGAAACATTCCATGCTCAATTTGAACAATTCAAATAATTTGGGGTTAATCTAACAATTATATTACATAAGGTTTAATCTAACATTTAGAATTAATTCAATTAACAACCTTTTGTTAATTAATTAACATAATAAACCTTAATAAGGGCCCAATCAAAAATTGAATTTAATAAAAACAGTAAAATCATATTTTACAGATAATTATTAAACCAATTTTATAATTAATTTTTTAAAAAAATAATAATAATAATAATAAATAAATAAACTGGGCCCTAAAGGGCTCAACCCTGCTGAGCCCCTGGCTCGAGCCCAGGCCGAGCCAGGGCTCAGCCAAGGGCCCGGACCCAGGCCCGCAGGCCTGGTCCGGCCCCTGGCCGGCCCTGGCTCGGACCCCTGGCCCGGGCCAGGGTCCAGCCGGGCCGACCCGGTCGGCGGCTAGGGAAACCCTAGCCGCCCGGCCGGGTAGCCCGAGGGTTCCCTGCTATGCAGGGAACCCGACGGCGCCGTGCCCCTTTGGGCTTGCTCTCCGGCGCCGGTCCCGGCGGCGACCGGGGACCGGACCTCGTCGCCGGCGAAGCCCGTACCACCGGCGAGCTCCGGCGACCGGTGATGGCCACGGAGGTGCCTCGGAAAGGGGTTTATTCGCCCCCCCTTTTTCCTCCAAAAATTCTGTTTTTGCAGGTTTCTCAAACCCGTGGGGAGGAAGAAGAAGGTCCATGGCCGCTCTTTCACTGCTTCCCATGCCACCAACAACTCGACCAGGGTCATTGGGCATGATTTACAACGATTAGAACCCAATAAAATCCATCTATATGGATCCGACCATATCAAAAACACCCCGTTCTTCGTCCAACGAAGAACACGACGAAAAACCCCCAAAAATAAAATTTTCTTCATATTTAAATCGCGATCTCATCGCAGTAATCATCTAATTATTATAAATCTTTCAAGAACATAAATTTAAGCATGGAATAAATTCAAAAATCATAAATTTTAGAGACCAAAACGGCGAAAACATAGTGGAACCTGGCTCTGATACCACTATTGGGATCCCTGTGTCGGGATCCGATCCTAAAACGCAGCGGAATAAAATTTTCGGGACCGGATCTGTCCCGTTTCGGTCGTTAAAACTAAAACCGATGTAGATCGATTTACCTTGCGCGGATTCGAATCCGCGTCCGTTTTCCGGTTCCGTCGGAGCGATGCCGCAAGTCGCGCAGATGCCCGACCTCTAGCGGTATCCACGCGGTTCTCCTCGCGATGGATCGTCCTCGCTTCTTTGTTCGCTGCGGCGCTCGAAGATCCCGTCTGACTGCGCGTAATCCGCCGCGGCATGCGGATTCGGAATTCCCATCGAACGGAAGATGGAGCAGTTGGAAACCGCACGCCCAGAGGAGAGAGAAAGTGGGGAAGAACGAATGACGGCTAGGTCAGGGTTGCTGGCCCCGGACGTAGAATCCGTTCTTTTATAAGAAGTCTGTTTGCGGTTTTTCATAAAAACCCAGACTTATCCGAAATCCTGTCGGATTATCCATCGACTTGAAAACCATTTGCGTGTGACCCTCTAGGCCCAAATACCAGTCCAGTTAATAGCTCATTAAGTCCAGTAACCCTTTACTGATCCATTGAATTAATTAATATCCTTATATTCAATTAATCAGCCGAATTTAATGTCCCACAATAAATTCGGACGGACTGCCAATCACGTTGGATGCCAAGCAACATCGCGTGATCCTGGATGGCACTGGGGTTATCGCAACCCTCTATTGGAACCTTTCTGTCATCGGTTAGCGCGCGGATATAATCCTTCATCCGTACAATGTTCCCGAATTGACCTTTACTGTTAAACCCTATTTGGTCGATTCACTTGAATCAGATGCCGCTAATCTGAATCCGATAAATCCTTATTGATTACAGAGTCCGCCCTGGCCAGGGACTTTAAGCGCATCATTTCCGGAACATTCTCTCTCAAACAACTGAGAGCGGATGATCCCATATTGATCACACAATTACCTTCGAGGGCATTTCTCTGAACCCGATCGCTTGACTTATTGATAACCCATAGTTAGGGATTCGTTCGTCAAGGTCAAAGCTCAGAAACCTACCAACAAGATATCTTTGGAGTCTCAGGTCCAAAGATCATCCACGCAACCGTGACAAATGAATCGAGTTGGTTAACAGTGAGGTGATTACCATCCAGCGATTCATAGTCGGATCAGTTCAGTGAACTCATTCACCAATGAGCACCTATAGGTTCAGCATAGTGTCTCCACACAAGTGACTTAGGGGATCAGTCACCCTCATCATATGAGCTGAAGTAACCTATACTAGTCTATCCGGATGTTCGATGTCCTATCTCAAACATCCTATGACTAGGAACAATTAAGAACATGTGTTTATAAGTCTTCGGTCCCGTAATTATGATCTCATCATAATCCGAAGACTATTGCACATGTTCATGGACTTCATCGTGATACGATAAACACAGATCGAATTAATTACACACAATGAATTATTGCCATTTATTAATACTCTGAATAAGTACATAGTATCGGATTGGCTTTGAGACCATCTAATACTAACAATGTACATGACCTGATGTTGCATTTGCTCTAAGTGTTACGAGCAAATTTCAGGTTGATCCAGGCGAAAAGCACTGGAAGGTAGTGAAATGTATCCTTAAGTACTTGAGAAGAACTAAGGATATGTTTCTTGTCTATGGAGGAAGTGACTTGAAACTGCGAGGCTTTACTAACTCGAGTTTCTAGTCGGATCCAGATGATAGCAAGTCTACATTTGAATTCGTGTTTACTTTGAACGGAAGTGCAGTGTGCTGTAAGAGTTCCAAGTAAGTAACCACTGCAAATTCGACGACTGAAGCTGAGTACATCGCTGCAGCTGAAGCCGCCAAGGAAGCAGTGTGGTTGAAGAAATTCATCACCGACCTCGGCGTAGTTCCCAGCATCTCTGAGCCTGTTCCACTGTTGTGCGACAATAATGGAGCCATTACGCAAGCGAAAGAGTTGCGGTCTCATTAGAAATCGAAGCATATTCTGAGGTGCTTTCACCTTATCAGAGAGATCATATCCAGAGGAGATGTAGTAGTGGAAAAAGTTCTATCCGTCAACAATGTAGCAGATCCACTGACAAAGCCGTTGGCTCAAATTGTGTTTGAGCGTCACCTAGAGTCTATAGGCTTATTGTATAAAGGTGATTGGCTTTAGTCCAAGTGGGAGATTGTTAGTTTTAGGTGGCCTACAAGCCAATCTGACTATGTAAATCTCGTTCATTTATTAATATAATCGCATAATATTCATTATGTGTAAATCGCATTAATTATCGTTTCATAATGAAGTCCGTGAATATGTGCTATAGTGATCAGATTATGATGAGATCATACTAATGAGACTGATGACTTAAATACACATATTCTTAATCGTTCCTAGTCGGAGGATATCCGAGAATGACATCGGATATCCGGTTAGACTAGTACAGATTACTCCTACTCATATAATGAGGGTGACTGATCTCATAAGTCACTTGTGTGGAGACACTAAGGCGAATCTGTAGGTGCTCATTCGAGAATGAGTTCACTGAACTGATCCGACTGAATCGCTGGATGGTATTGTACCTCACTGTCAACCAGCTTGATTCTATTGTCGCAGTTGCGTGGATGGTCCTCGGACCTGAGACACCAAGGACACCTTGTCGGTGGACTTCTGTGCTTTGACCTTGGTCTACGAATCTCTAGCCACGGGATTCTAATACGCCAAGGATTGGGTACAGCGGAATACCATCGAAGGGAATTGTGTGTCAATAAGGAATCATTCGCTCTCGGTACTTAGAGAGAGAATGCTTTAGGAAGGATGCGCGGAAGTCCCTGGCCAGGGCGGACGATAATATCGAGAAAGGAATTTTCCGATATTCATCAGCGGCATCCAATCCAAGTGAGTCGACCGGTTAGAGTTTGACAGCACGCCATACCCTGAGTTGACTTGAGAGCATTGTACGAATGAAGGATTATATCCACGCGGTAACTGTCGGCGGAAAGGTTCCAAGAGTGGGTTACTTAACCCCAATACCTTCCGGGTTCACGCGGTGTTGCTTGGCACCCAACGTGATCGAAGGCCCGGTCGAATTCGATGTGCGACATCAATTCGATTGATTAATTAATTAATAAAGGGTTATTAATTGATTAATAAAGTCAGTGAGGAGTCACTAGGCTTGTTGGGTCATTAACTGGACTGGTACTTGGGCCTAGAGGGTCACACGCACATGATTCTCAAGACGATGGATAAATAAGTGGGTTTTATACAAACCGAGGGTTTTTATGAAAAATCACGCGGTTAGTATAAAACATAGCGAACGGGCTGAGCAGGCCAAGCTGCTGCTAACCCTAGCCACCCCTCCTCTGTTTCTCTCTCTCTCTGGCGTCCAGACAGATCTAGATCTGCTCTGCCACTTCTCCGAATCCCGTTTGACAGGAAATCGTCCGCGCGTTGCGGCGATCATTACGGCGACTGGCGGAGGTTTCGTGGGCTGTGAAGAACGAGGAACGTGAGGATATCCGTCGTGAGGAGGATCGCGTGGACTTCGCTAGAGGTCGGGCGCTTGCGCGGCTTGCGGTGTCGCACCAACGGAACCGAACGGTTGTGGATTCGAATCCGCACACGGTGAGAACTTCGATTATCCGATAATCAATTTTTTTGTTTTTCGAAACGGGAACGGATCGTTGTTTTAATTTTTTCGCTGCGTGAGCGATCCGGAGAAACCCGATAAAACCCAACATAAGGGACATTAGAGAATGTATGGGAGTGGCCCACAAAAGATCACCAACTCAAGTGACTAGTTTCCAGGTGATCTCGAAAAGTAGATTGTTGTTGGTTTACCAATGACCTTTGATGGTCTACTAATTGGTCAGTTGACAGCAAGGAACATTAGTAGATCTCCATCTGGCATAGATCCCATGCCAGAGGAGAAGTTTTTGCTTTTTGACAATGACAACATAGTGATAGGACAAAGGTAGTTGTCCAATTTAAAGTTGTTCTAATGCTACGATAAATCAACCAATAAACTTATTAGTCAAATAATTGTAAACAATTTGTGCAGTGCTTAGAAAAGGTTGTATTAGAGTTGGTCAAGCAATGATTGTGTTGGTCAGCCAATTTTATGTAGTTTGCATAGACTTGAAAAATCTATACTAGCGCTACCTGACAAATGACACTGTTTGTCGACTAATGGCTTATTCTACCAAAATTGTCTAGACGAGCCATTTTCTATAGAGTCCTTTTGATCAATCATCTAATGAGAAAAATTGACATTTTAGGACATGCAAGCTTTCCACATCTACCCCTAAAATGAAAATTGTCTTCAATGTGTCCAATTTAAAACCTTAAGCTTGTGTATACAATTAGTTGACTACTAGCTATAACACATCGTATCCAAACATCAATATGACATTAAAAAGAAGCTTCAATATCATCTAATTGCTTTATTATCATTAAGAAATTATTTTTGTCATGATGGCTCAACAATTTTATGTATGCAAAAAAGTCTAGAAACCAAATTGAGCGAAAATCAAGCCTAACAAAGCATATTCCTAATTGCCATGAATTTTAACTAAGGGTCCATTTGGTTACACTTAAAACATAATCAGACGGAAAATATTTTCTAAGGAAATACATTTACATAGAAAATGAAAACTATTGAACCGATTAGTATCTTTATTTAATCATCATGTTTTGATAATAACATACAATGAAAATGTCAAAAATCAGTAATATTTTAACATAAGTTAAATAAATGAATTAATCGATTATTCATTAACAAATTCACTGCATGAACACACACTGTTCTAAGACTTAGTCGATTTCAGTAGCCCTTTGATCCTTTCCGTTAAAGGCTCACTGGAACTTCAATTATGTCTCTATCGCTAATCAATTACAAGTGATAAAGTTAGTTATCTGTTCTGAATTCAAATTGATTAGAGAAGTCATCACTTTCTTCTTGTAATTACTATCGCTAATCCATTAAGTCTGCTTCTAAGGCCAAATCGATTAAAAGTATCGATTATAAGACTATCGCTAAGTCTTTCTAATAATCGATAACGCTAAAAAACTTTTGATCTTTCCTAAAGGTAAATCGATTAGCCACATCGATTACTAGACTCACGGAAAATCGATTATATCTCTTAGTTAACTTAAGATCTATCGATTTACTGAATTGATTAATTGTTTTGAACCTAATTAACTATCGACCTTTTAAGTTATCGATTAACCTCTTTGTGTCTAATCGGTTTTGAATTATTTTTAGTAATCAATCACTCATATTATTCAAATTGATTAATTATTTATTTTTAAATCGATTTTCAGACAGATTCTTTCAATTATAGTTACCTTTTAAATTGATAAGTCGTATATTCTCAAATCGATTGACTGTCTTAGCTTACATTGATTATCCGCATATCTACAAATCGATTTACAACCATATCATATTTTGATTATATGTTTTGTATAAATTGATTTGCCATTTTACTTTCACAGCAATTACACTTGTATGCCTAATCGATTATCTATATCTGTCTGATCGATTCTGTAACTTACTCAGAATTCGATAACCGCTTATTGCGGAATCGATTATGTACATGTTCTCTAATCGATTATAATGTCTATTTTGATTTCAATAATGCTTTGGTTATGTGCCTTATCTTGAATCGATTATGCTTCAATTATGTGTCTTATCTTGAATCGATTATATAATGGTATTAACTCGATTATCTGTGTTATTTTGTTGTATCATTTGTGGAGCAATTATCTATCTCTTTCAGTCAGGGAATTGATTATCACACTATTGTTTTAGTCGATCTGTTGAATCATTTCTTTACATAATCGATTCTTTAGATAAATATAAAGTCTAAATAAGATAAATCCTAGTGCCACCTAGTAGATTCTCTATCGTACGTGTCTGATCTACTTTTGCATATCCGCAACGACTTGCCTTTCCTCTGATCGAAATATTATATGGAAACTTTCTGCTTTTAGTAATTCAACAAAGTTAGGTGAGATTTGCATGACCAAATCTGAGAGACAAAGGGACAGCCACAGAAGCTTCCAACTGAGAGCGACTTATATCTACCAAAGCTCTCTCTAAGTAGACTAAAGTCTGAATAACGTTAGATCCAGCTTGATTTACATTGCACTCACCATGGTAACGTTAGACTCGACATAAGTCTATTAGAGACAACAAATTGAAGGCATGCCTCAACAGGCTTGATTCAAACTCATCTATATATTGAGGCACTCAGTAGAAGAGAGGGATGAGCTGAAGCATTCAAGAAAATCCAAATTTTAAAAGAGTTCCACTCTCTACACCCAAACAAGCCTTCCTCCTACAAGAGAGAGTCCGCAAGAAGAGCCTAGGAGAGCTTCACTCTGCTATGCTTCATCCTAGCTCTCGGGCAGTCTTCTTCAACAGATCAAGACCTGCAGTAACATCTCTTTTCTCTCTCTATCTTGATTTTTGTTGATTTGCTCTTTATTCATATATGAATAACGAAGTTCTCTATGTAAGAATGAGTATATGCAAGCAAGAGAAAAGGCATTGTTGTATTCATGCTTACATATACTCATTGGTTTCCTCTTTCTAGTGTGGAAGAGAAGACTTGCGGTGTGCAAGTGGTTGTTTACCTCTTCTGTTGATAAAAGAGAAGATCAGTTGTGTCTGGTGATTAGTTTGTTGTAAAAATTGCACGGAGTTTGTACCATGTGTAGTCTGTATGTTAGTAAAACTCCCAAAAGATTACTTGGGGGCTAGACATAGGTCTAGATAGAACAAACCAATATAAATCTCTTATGCCACTGTATGATTACTTTTTGTTTCTCTCTCCTTCTGCACTTTACTTTCTTGTTGTGATTAAATCCTATTATAACCTGTTAGCGGTTAATTTTTAATAATCCATTCACCCCCCTCTGAGTTCTCTATAGTCTAGACAATAAAAATAAAATTCATTATTTGGTGCTCATAAAAATATTTACAACTCCTTTGGAAAAAGGCATTCGAGTTTATCCCATGGATGTCAAAATCAAAAAAAGAAGGGGTCAGTGAATTAAGTTTACCATTGACTAGAATTTTACGGACTACCAAATACATGATTATAATATACTTTTTGAGGAAAGTTTTTCATGTAGCCCATTTTACATGAAAACAAACGGACGCTAAGAAATAACACTTTTAAAGAATAAAAAAAAATCATAATAATTTTAATAAAAATTCCAACATGATTGTAACTAATATCATATTTCAAGCTATAAAATAATTAAATATCATAATTATAAATCAATTGATACAATTTCAAGTCAAATCAAATACATGCATAGTTTCTAGTAGACATGATTGACCATTCCCGGCACATCCGCCAACCATTTTACTCAAAAGACAAAGCCAAATTTGAACAAATCGATCAATCCTTCACTAGATTTGGTCAACCGAATTTGGTACAGCAGGTTATCTCGATTGCCTTCAAATTGCATAAATTTATGATCCGAACTCAAAGGTTTCTTTTAATTGCTTAACAAATGAGAAGAATCATAAAACAATCAAAAAAATATGAATTTACAAAGTACTGGCTAGGTTTGCAGTATGCGTGCCTCTCACCTAACAGGGTTCATTTAAGGTCTCCTAGCCTCCCTTAGATGGTTCGACCAGGTCTTTCGAGTCCTCTTCAGCTCACGGAATGAGGCTTTTTAAGTTAGAAATACCAATCCCTCCTTAAGGATGCTGTCCCTTAACGAATTGAACTCGAAAGATGGAAAATTCTCTATCTAAAAGTAGATGAACCAGATTTAAATTGAATTCCTTAAGCTCAAACTTCAATTAGAACTCAAATTTGATATAGGTAGTAGCCAAATACAGATCTAGACTTTACCTCCACAATTAAATTCTAACATGCATAGGGAACTCATATAGATTTCTACCAAAACAAATCTCCCTCCAACGTTAACAATTTTGATCCTCTGAACATCATAATTAGCAATGGTGCTCTTTATAAAAAAATTAGTTATCTTAATATCTTTTTAGCAAACTAAATTTCATCTAATTAGACGTGCATATTGAAAGTGACAGCCAAAACAAGATGACCACTCGCACTGAATCCAAACTCAATGAACTAGATTTTCTTAATGGGCTGCTTAATTATGGCTTGTTAGGCCTAACGAGTTTTATTTAACACAATTAAATATTTTTAAAAATGCAGCACATAGCAGCATATCACCAGCCTCCTCGTCTTCTTGCCATGGTTGTTGGATGGGTAACAAGCAGAAGAAGAGAAGGGTAGAGATGGAGGAGAGGGAAGAGAAGGGTAACGTGGATCTGCTGCGAACAGGAAGGAGATTCTAAATTAGGGGATAGACTGCAGATAGAAAGGGATTTCCAAATCAGGATCTCATTTACATGTTCTACTTATTGCTTCTCATGGTCCAAGGGTATCAAGAACCTTCCACACAACAAACTTTCTAACAAACGAAAGAAAGTTATCACTATATAAGGGAAGGAGGTGTGGAGGAATAGCCAGCAGTAAAAAGGAGGAAGAAGAGAAGAGAGACAAAATAGACCAAAGAGATAAAAGGACTGATTTGTTTCGAGAATAAGGGTCGAATAGGATGGTTTATGACGCTCCTTCCGCAAATCCGAATTTTAGAGCGCAGACACGTTATTTTTGACACGGACGTATTATTCTCGGAATAAGTAGAATAACTCAACTCACCTAAAAGGTGAGAATTACTTATTCTTAAAATAAGAAAAAATGCTCCAAAGAGAATTCTTGTTATTTTAGATATAAGAGATCCGGATATAGAAAATCTGAAATACCGTATTTATGAATCAAACCGGCCCAAAAGAAATTGGTAAGTCCTCAAGCACGAGGGAGCCGCACGGCCGCACCTGCATTAGAGTGTTAGTTACGATGTGTTTTCTTCTTTAACCTTCAGTTCCCAGCCGGGTCGAGTGAAGCACAAGCTTGGGCCCTGACCTGAGCCAAGTTAAAGTTGGGTCTTCTGTACAGCACAAGTACAGTAAAATACGAGCCAGGACAGTGAAACTTAAGTAGAATTACCATATTATCTAACAATTTAATCTGTTTAATAATTTTAAAAGGGCAAAATAAAGACGCAAGTAAAAAGGAAAAGCTATTTAGGGACGAGGGCAACAATAACACAACTTTTCAACCCAATAAACAACATTTGCATCCCTGGTGACAGCTATACCCTCCTCAATTTGTTGTTACATAATTGAGGATAATCTACAAATATTTCACAATTTTAAATCACAAGCTCAAAGGACTTTCTACATGCATGTCTTTTGCTGAGGGACTCATATATCAATGGTGCAGTGGACAGAAGATATGAATATGTAGATCATATTATTGAGTTTTTTCATTGTTAGATGCCCCTTCGCATAATACTGTTGTCAGAAACTAGAAACTAGAGACTGCAATTTCTGTAAGAGTACTTTCAAAGGGAAACCAAACAACGTTGCCAACCAGGCATCATTGGAATGCACATGACAAGCTCGTCCAATCATCAAGATAAAGGTGTTTATGGATGCAAGTAGCACCACTGGCGTCTGAAGATAGCTTAGATGATAACACGCAGCAGGGAAGGACGTCAAAACCTTTGGATGAAGTCAAATATGTGATCCGTGATTTCAGATGCCTTTTCCTGGTTGATGAAGTGACCTACTCCTTCCATGACCACCACATCCTGAAGGAACGGCACATCTTTTTTGAATCCCCCCTTGTGAATATAGTCTTGGATACCTGGATAATGATAAGTCAGATCGAGATCTCCAACTATGAATTTGGTAGGTACTTTGATTTGTGCTCCGTTCCACGGTGCTGTAAGCTCCCAGTTTCTGCATATGCAACATGTGATAGCAGAAGAGAGAATTAAGCAGATAATCAACACCATTTACAAGTGCATTATAACAAGATCTAGAAGAATCCCAAAAGATCCTTTTATCACCCTAAATAGAGAAACAGATAATATCAATGGCATCCATCTAATATATTAGCATTTTATAGTCCACCGATATTAAATTCCAAAGCTTTTGCTACTTACCGTAAGGGTGTTACTCTGCAATCTGTAATTTGCAGGATAATCAGGGATGTTAACCACTTGATGGTTGAATGTCATTTCACTAGAGCTTTTGAGACTCATGAGGATTGTTGCTAACTACGTTTAGGGCCCTTTTGGAACTAAAGATTTTGGAGGAATTTAGATTTTGAATCTTCCCAACTCCATGTTAGGAAGTTAGATTTGAGAAGTTACAGAGTTTCTAAATCTCCTTTGGTAGGAGCAACCTTTAAATAGAATTGGAACAAATAAAAAGACACATTTGTCCTTCAAAAGTAGTCAAGTTCTTACTTTTAAGAGGGTAAAAGTGGAAGTAGGGAAGACATTTTTGTCCTTCAAAAGTAAGTAGGATCTTACTTTAAAAGGGTAAAAGTGGAAAAAAGTAGGATCTTACTTTTGTGAATCTCCAGATTTCGCTCCTACCCTCTTTTCAAAAGATATCCTAGGAATAGGAAGACTCCCCTTTTCAATATGGCTTCCAACTACAGATTCGGATGGAATCTAACCACAAGTTTTCATTTGAGAAAAAAAAAATCAACAGATTTTAAATTCCCACCGAATCTGAAGGCCTTGAATCTGATCCGCAATCGTTACCAAATAGAGCCTGAAAACAGGTAAACTCGGCAAGATTTGACCCAGATTCATATTTATACCAATTAGACCAGGATTCATTTTTGTCTCTGTTGCTTTGTCAATTCTGGCCACAGCCCCGTCGGATCCCATAGATCTGGATAACATGGCGTTTACCTTTAGGGAACAATCTCCCCATCCCGTGTTTGCCATCTCTGCACCGTGGGAAAAAAGACACTGCCTCCAGACATCTGGCAGGCCATGGCATTGATGGGGGCCATAAGGCGCGGCCAGGCAATGATGGTTGCCCAGGCAAGATCTGGCACAGGAGATCGGAGCTGAAGGCCTTCTAAAGCAGAGGATGAGGAAGCAAGACATAGGTGAGGGCAGCGGCAACCAGAACGCGGCAGCGGCCAGGCAACCCCAGGCAGACCAGAATGGGGGCAGTGACCAGGGAGACCCAAGCAGGGAGGCAATGGGCAAGTGATCATAGTAGAGGTGGATCCTTGACAGAGGCACTGGGAATGGGATTAACATGGGTCTGAGAGACGTTTTCACTTTGAGGACTGGCCAGAGCACAATGGATCTCCGACGGAGGTCCGCATATTCAAAAATGGGCAACATGTGCATCCATTTTTATGGTAACCAGTTATCTGTAAGGATTATGCCCGAAAAAAGCGGAGTATGATTGGGTCTAATCTGGATATGTCCAACCCAGTTTACAGCCCTATTGCTAACTACAATTTTAATTTATGCACTAGCATTGAGGAATCAAGTAAAAGAGCTGTAGTTTATAAAATTGGTACATGGCTATCTGGGACTAAGCCGAAGGCTGTCTGATGCAGGACAATAAGATTGGACCCAACTAAAAAGAGGAAGCAAGTTCTAATTAACCCAACGAAGGTAATAACGGGGTGCAAACCATGGACTCTTGGGCCAGATTTTTTGTAAACAGAAAGTTGATTAGAAAAACAACAGGCTACATGGATGGCAGTATCGGCCGATACTGATACATATCGGTATCAGCAGTGCCCAGTACTGATACAGGGTATCCCAATACCGGCCCACCCAGACAAAATTAAAAGAAAAACCCTGTTTTGGCCGATAAAGCCGATACTGATACCGATACGTATCAGTATCAACACCCACCTGAACGGGTACCAATACTGAGATTGCCATCCTTGACGGGCTGTTCAGTGGACTGGATTGGTTCGCATCAGTATTTCAGCTCATGACAGTTGTTCAAACAGGAAAATGTGTGTCAAACCAATAAAGGTAAACAAGTGTGCAAAACTTTACATAGGTTTGATGGGTCAGAAAGGAAAGAAGTAACAGTAAGAAGTAGAAAATAACGAGATGGAAAGAAAAAAGGAAAGCAAAGAAGAAAATGGGAAAGCAGAATGAGCAACAAGCCAGTGGACAATGCCAGCGGATGCTGAGAAGTCACTGGAGCCGGAGGCAACAAAGACGACAAAAGCAATTAACTTCTTAGACAGCACACAATGCCAATAACTCTGACTCCACTCTTCTTTTTCCTTTTTCTATTTTCTTCTGCTCTGGAAAAACCAGCCAGATCTGCTAGAGAGGACAGCAACGTTGAGAAGGGAAAGTTGACAGGGTGGTGGCGTCAATTATGAGAGAAGGAAGAAGGATGAGGAAAATAGTGTAGCTGAACTTTCTTTAATGTGTGCAACGAGAAGAGGATGTCAAGGAAGGAATCACTTAGCTAGGTTGTGAGAAACAGGATGAAGATGATGAAGGAAGATGATGTTGAGGCTTTCTCTATACTTTGCTGTTAGTTTTCTAAATGGAAGAATAAAATGACCATTAAGAGATTGTTTGGTTTGATGTAAAATACTGTAAAATATGAATTTTTTAAACCACCAGTTCTAAAACTAACAAAAATAAAATCACCGGTTTCAATTGATTTTAAAACCTCCGACTTTAGTTTCTAGTGGTTTTAGCCTGAAAGCCAAAACCAGTTAAAAATGTTATCATATAAGACAACCGGTTTTGAAATACAACAATTTATGACGCTAAGTCCAAACGTACAGAAAACACCATACAAAAATTTACAGCAATCCAAACATAAGAAAACTACTGGTTTATGGCATTCTCAATCAACCACCCTCTAATTTGGGCCTGTAAGCTTCCTCCGCTTATAATAGAACAAGAACGTAATTGTTTCCAAATTAAACTCTAATCTAAGAAAACTTAACTTGCACAAGAAACAACTCTTAAATAGTAACTAACAAAAATATCCTTGTTAATTAATCAACTGACTCAATAGCACTAAACATGCCAAATTATCCTTTCTATAATGAAATAACCATAAATCAAATGACTTGACTATGTTCCAAGAAGCTCCTTGAGACTGCATGGCAGCTGCGTGCATGCACATCTCTTACCAATTGATCATGTATGGCATTGCATCTCACCACCGCAGTACTGTCATTTTCTAAGACTAGATATCCGATATTGTGAAAAGGTACACTCTATCCCTTTTTTTGGGGAAGGTGATCAAAGACCACAACTCATTAATATATAAACACATCAAAACCCAATTGCCAATATGTTTTCCACCAGGATAATAGATAAATGTTCAATGATATCAATTCATACTAAATACCATAGTGAGGGCCCACACCTGTAACCTTTACAAGATTTCTTCCAATTAATAACTCATTAAAAAAATCAGATTCTATTTTCTTCACATCCAGTTCACTCCAATGTGAAAACCCTAACATGACCAACAGCATTTTTGTACAATGTCATAGGAGCTGTTAAATACTTGCCCGAAGAGTCTACCATTCCTCTGTGTCCAATCACTCCACAGAACAGCAGCCAGTAACATTCTCAAGGTTCCTTTGTCCTTTTTCTTCGGGCAGCTAATTCCAATTTTTGAACAACTCCAATGTAGATGTTGATTGTGACCATCTGTCTATTAAAAATAGTCCTCCCCACACAGTGTCAACTATTCCACACTGCAGACAAAAGATGTTCTCAGAAGATGGTAAACATGGCCACTGAAGAAAATCTCTGGCACTCTCGGCTTGTGGGCATTGTATATGGAAAAAAGAAAAAAATGCTCAACTATTTACTCAGTGAACCACAGAAAAGACATTTGTTTCTTTTGTTCCCTAATCCTGTCACCTGTCAGCAACCTTTCCTAGCTATCTAGCACATAAAGATTTTGATATTTATTGGCCATCGTCTGTGCCAAACTCCTTTACACCCCCATCTTCTAAAACCACCATCTACACTTCCACCCACAGAAAAGGCATTTGTTTCTTTTGTCCTCTAATTCTGTCATCTGTCAGCAATTTTTATAGCTACCTTGCGCATAAATATTTGGGAAAATTGCGAGGAACTCCCTGTCAGAGAGGGTCCTTTATTTCCTCCTCCATGTGAGAAAAAAGCATGTCAAAAGCTCCCTACTTTACAGGGAGACTTTTTTTCCCCTCCACATCACCAAACCTCTTATAATACCTAGTTTATCCCTCTTGTCCTATTCGTCCTGTCACAATACATGCTGCAGTTTTTTTTTTGAAAAAATTATGATTTTGCCATTTCACCTTTTAGCTTGCAAGTACAACTCTAATACTTTAAAAGTTAAAGTCTTTGATACATTTATACTTCAGCATTTAAAGTATTAAGACCTTAGGTGTTAAAGACTCATCAGAATTAAAGAGTTAAAGCATTATATATGTTGTTTTGATATTTAGGACTTTAGTCCTTAATATTTAACCCTTTAATTCTTTAACTCCTAAGTATCTTTAACCTTAAAAATCAAAAACTTGAGTTACTAACTTGTGTTACATTTGAAGTCATCTTCATGATGAGATAATGTGAAACAACAAATATGTATCACCACCACGTTCTGAGCAGATCTCTCCCTCTTGTAGCACAACATCCAAGTGTAAGTCCAACTTGGACTCCTTGGACGTTATCTACAACTTCGGTCAGTATAGCACCGGCGCCATCCTCTGGACTGCCGGCCACAAGCTCCCCACCACTGCCACTTCCATTGCCCTCCCCAACATCCAGGTTCAACCAGCACAGTGTCATCCTCTCCTTCGCCACCGCCTTCCACTGCAAGCTTTTACTAAATATGAAAGATACATGTAGTTTCTTTTTTCTAAATTAAGTAGATTAGATGAACTAAAATCTAAAAAACCCAATATTTTCATGCTTACAAATTATTAAGAAAAGTTAAATGTTATGTAGGTTAGTACCAAATCTCAACGGCAACTTCTAAAGGAAACGAGCGATCCTCGCAGAATGAAAGAAAGGTTTCACCTTTTTTTCTCACAAAAAGTTTTCCCCAAGTTTAAAACTATAATACTTTAAAAGTGAAAGTCTTTAAGACCTTCATACTTCAACATTTAAAGTATTAAGGTTTTAAGTGTTAAAAACTTAGAATTAAACAGTTAAAGCATTATACGAGTTTTACGTTATTTAGGTACCTAGGACTTTAGTTCTTAATACTTAACTTTTTAATTCGTTAAGTCCTAAATATCTTTAATTTTAAAAATCAAAAGACTTAAGGTACTAGTTTGTGTTACATTTGGAGTCTCCTTCAAGATGAGATAGTGTGCAATAACAGATACATGGCACCTCTACAGTCTTAGTTGATCTCGTTCTTGTAACACAACATTCAGATGAAGTCCTACTTGGATGCTCTCCGCAACCTGGACTGGTACAGCATCAGCACCATCTTTTGGACCATTGTCCACAAGCTTCCAGCCACTGCTTCTGTCCTCCCCACACCCCAGCTCAACCAGCCCAGCATCATCCTCTCTTGTGGCACCGCCTTCCACTACACTATTCCTTTCTCTCCTGCGTCTCTATGAACCTTTCTGTATATGGATCTGGTGGCTCCCTCTAGCTGACACACCTTGTCATCCCCTTCCGAGAAGACTCCTTGGTGTTGGAGGTCATGACGGGTGTGTGCTTAGTGGAGCTCCATGTAAGTTGGTCACATATGCTAAAGGAGGGAGCAATGGTGGTGCTGCTTTCTCGGAAGGCCATCATTATGAAGGAGTTCATGGAGTTGGCGATTGAAATGTGAGGTGGGAAGTGGTGGACAGAACTCAAGTGGCTAGGTATCACTAGGAAGACGCAGCCATTATTGGATGCCGTAAAGCCGTCCATACGCAACGCAACGCAACGAAGCCTTAATCCCAAATAATTGGGGTCGGCTATATGGATTCTTTGTTTCCACTCTAAACGATTTTGGGCTACCACTTCAGAAAGGTTTAAAACTTCCAAATCATATTGTACTATCTTCTTCCAAGTTAATCTACGTCTACCCCTTCTTTTCTTCCCCTCCTCTATCCTAATATGCTCCACTTTTCTAACTGGAACCTCCCTAGGCCTACGCCTAACATGCCCAAACCATCTCAGTCTCCCTTCTCTCAATTTATCCTCAATTGATACCACTCCTCTCTTTTCTCTAATATACTCATTACGAATTTTATCTAGCCTAGTATGCCCGCACATCGACCTTAACATTCTCATCTCGGCAACACTCATTTTGGAGACATATTGTCCCTTCATAGTCCAACACTCGCTGCCATATAACATTGCAGGTCTTATCGTTGTACGGTAAAAATTTCCTTTGAGCTTCATTGGGATCTTGCGGTCACACAAGACTCCCGTGGCAAGTCTTCACTTCGCCCATCCTGCTTTAATCTTATAGTTGACATCCTCATCGCACCCTTCGTCTTCTTGGAAGATCGAACCAAGATATTTGAAATGGGTGCTTTGGGGTATTGCCATTCCATCCAAGTTAACTTCCTCATTTTCTCGGGAGGGTCAAAGAGAAGAGATCTTCGGAGATATCTCGATAAAATCTCGAGAGGTTGGGAGAAATCTCGGAACATGTATCCATGATAACAACACCTATATAACATACACGCACGGGCGCACACATACACACACAAAAAGGAATGCTATGTTGGATCCTCACATCATCTTACAGGCACAAGAAGAAGATATCTTGGAGAGAGAGAATGACAGTCAAGTCATGATCATATTATACTTCAAAAAAAGTAAATTTTATGTGTGCAGCCATTCAATATGATTAAATTAACATAATAATAACAAGAAGAGTGGAAAAAACATGTTTACACATATACAAGGATTACTTTCTTGTATCTCAATGCCATCTAAATGTGTTGGAAAAATCATCATTAGTCATTATGACGACTCCTCTATTGGCCTTCTCATCTCCTTCTCCTCTCTTCTTCTCCTCCTCTCTTCCTCTATATCCCTCTTATTCTTGATCACGATCGAGACTCGTCTCAGGACCCTTGGAGAGATAGAGATCTCGGAAGAGATAACAAACAGGAGAGACCTTATTTATTTATTTATTTCCCACCTCCTTTTTTTCCTTTGTTGCTTTTATACCCAACCGGTAGGGGTGTTGCAATCCCTCTCTCTCTCTCTCTCTCTCTCTCTCTCTCTCTCTCTCTCTCTCTCTCTCTCTCTCTCTCTCTCTGTGCTTTAACCCCTGGTAAGGGGTTTCACTTTGATCTCTCTCTCTCTTTGTGTTTTTATCCATCCGATGGGGGGTTCCCACTTTTTTTCTTTCTCCCACTGTTCCTCTCTCTCAACTGCAGCCCCCTCCACACCCCCCCCCCCCCGCCCCACAGCTCTTCTCTCTCTCTCTCTCTCTCCCTCTCTCTCTCTCTCTCTCTCTCTCTCTCTCTCCCACATCTCTGTCTATCCCTACAGTGCCCCTGTTCTGTGCATCATCAGTCTCTCTTGTAGCCGCTGCTGCTGCAAGCTGCTGTTGCTTATTTTGCTGCTGCTGGGTGTTGCTTTTGTGGGTGTTGTTGCCACTTTGTGGGACTGCAGGCTGCTGCATACTGCTGCTGTTGTTACAAACGTTGAAGATCTTCCCTTGGCCTTTGTGCAAGGCCCACACCCAGGTAAAAACTTTTGACTTTTCCTTATATATATATGGCACATGATGTAGGAAACATTTAACAAACATACATTCATGATGAAATCTGATACATCCTCGCACAAATGCAAGGAGAATACAGCTAATGTGGGATCTTGTGTAAAAGGATTTGTTTCTATCAAACCAGTAAATGCTAAATCATGAGATTTCATATGATTGAGAATAACTAAATTAGTAATCTATGTTACATCTTGTCATTAAGAGAAAATGACATCATAATCTTTCTGAACATATATTTGATTCCTCACTGCTACAATTACATAGTGGAAGAACTAAAAGTAAACATTTTTAACACCTTTGATGGTTGACAAGATAAACACAAAAAAATCAGCAATTAAATTGGACAATATGCTAATCACGAGTAAGAGAGATGTGACAACTGTGAAGCATGCCCAAGTTGAATTTTCATTGCTAAAGAGTAAAGGAACATATAGCTTAAGAAAAGCTAACCAGAGATGCTCACCCCCAAAACAAGAAAATAAGCACTTTACTATTCACAAAAAATGACTAATTTATACCATCAAGGCAACTGCAGGATAAACTTTCAACTTATTTAAACTTACGTATTTAGAGAGCGGTAGTAATTCAGTCCTCCAGTAAAGCCAGACTTTTCAAACTTGCTTACAAAATAGTTAATATCTTCTTCAGAAAGCCATGGAGGCAAAGCAATTTGTGTGTCAGGAGAACCTGAAATTTCTTTTGACAGGAAAAGTGGACCAGGTGTGCGATATGACAAAAACTTCTTGAGCACAAATGTGGTTCCAAAATGAGCAAATACTTTCTCTGCATCCCCAGGCTCCTACAAAATCAATATGACTGCTTAATTGGGGGAAAGTAAAGAAAGACAGTAAAGGGATCTAAACTGTATGAGACTGCCTAAAAACAAGAAACTAGCAGTGGTTAGTAATGGACCAGCTTCCACAAGCAACAAGAACAGCCGTTAATGTACTAGAAGTAAAATATATGTTCCACGAAATCATGGAACGGCACCAAAAATAAATTGTGTTTCAATACTTTACCTGCAAATCGAAAAGGGAAATTTGTTGAATCCTCCTAGAGCCTATTTTTTGTTTCTATAAAGTAGTATTGTCTAACTTCTCAGATTTATACCACTTCAATGAGACAAGCAACAAAGAAAGGAAGGGGGATATCACCTTTCAAACTGATACCAAACCCTCTTCAGTGACAGGGCTATTATTGTTTGCCAAGTAAAATTTCTGAAAATTACCAAACCAAGCAGTCCTTCACACTTGCACTTTTTTCTAGAAATGAATCTAGAAGTTATGATGGCTTGATTGTAGGTAAACTTTGGAACAGACAAAGGTCTCAATGCTGGAGTATGACATATAACAAATCCGTATTCCGCTGTTGGCCTCTGAAATGAGATTTTTCAAAGGATATGTCTGGTGAATGGTGACAATTAATTGAGGAATCATGTTACAGAGCATTGTTGGGCCTTTTTTTTTTAGAAAGGAGGAGGGGAAGAGCCCCCCCCCCCCCCCCACTGGTTCCCAAACCGGTGGGGGTCCAACCGGTGGCACCCCCCCACCGGTCCCCCCCTCCCCCTCCTCTCTAATCTCTCTCTCACTTGTTACCAATGGGTACCCCCCACCTCAAAAAAAACCTCCGATGGGTACCCCCACCTCAAAAACCCACGGTGGGTACCCCCACCTCCAATCCAACCGGTGGGTACCCCCACCGGTTAAGGCTCCCATGGCCTATAAATACCCTCCAAAGGGTAAGAAGAACTCCATGCCTCTTTGGCCCAAAAATTCCTAAGAGAAACTCTGCCCATTTGAAGACCAAATCCGGTGCTCTTGTCCGGTATTGCTGCATTTGGATTAGATTTTTAATCTCGAAGAGCTCTCTTCCTAAGGTTTATTCTTAAGGGGAAGCTCTGCCGAATTTATGTTGTAAAATCACCTATCTATAAGACGAGATTATATTGAAATGATGAATGAAATGCCAATATTGTTCTTTGAACATATGTGTGTGCATGTGTGTTCATAAACCTATTACTTAAAGTAACATTATGTTATTATATTTTCACATACATAATTAATTTATTAATTAATTTAATAAATAATTAAAATACATAAATACATAATTAAATACTCAAAAATACCCTTAGCCTCACCCTGCACATAACTAAACCTAGACTCATAATCAAAACTCAATAATAAAACATTGAAACATAAAATAGTATACTTAAGTTAAAAAATAACTTAAATACCCCTCATGCTTAATTAATTAATAAAATCTGTGAGAATTAATAAAAATAAGTACAATCAATATAAAAATCATAAAAGTTCAGTAAAAACCAGTAACACTTAGTAAAAATCAGAAAACCAAATCTGAAAATTACATAAACCCAAAAAATATGACTTAAATATCCTTCATATACTCAATTAATTAATAAAAATCAGTAAAATTAATAAAAAACAGTAAAATTCAGTAAAAAAATCAGTAAAAATAGATAACCAAATCTGAAAACATATAAAATTTTCGAAATGACCAAAATGCCCCCCATAACTTAATGAAATTACAAAAATACCCTCACCCATGATAAAAATCCGTAACAATCAGAAAAAAAATCTTAAAAAATATCAAAACCCCTCCTATGCCCAAAATACCCTACCTAATAAGATGAGTAAAATTACCAAAATACCCTCAATATGATAAAAATAAGTAAAAATCTCATAAAAATATAAAAATCGACTCTAAGTCTAATAAACCCAATTTAAGGTAAAATTACCAAAATAACCATATAACTTAAATATGTCTAAAATGATCCTAAAATATATCCCAAGGGTTTTCAAGTTTCCCTAAAATGTTAAAAAAACTTAAAATGACCATAATGCCCTTATACCCTCCAACTTGGCATAATTACAAAAATACCTTTATGGTCTAAAATATTTGCAATCGATTCAGATAACTCGGAGTCAATCCAAAACCTTTTAAAAAAGCCTTCCAATCAATTATAAACCCATCCTAAACTTGGGTGAGGCCAAAAACTTAACCTAAAACATATCTTCATATGTATGTGATGCCTGTAGTAGTAGTGTTGTATGTTACAAGGGCATCAACGGACGGTTAATCAAGGGTTGTCGAACGGTTGCTTAACATAATTAACAATGACCGAAGTCAGTAGAGAGAGGTCATATACTCGGATCTTCGCCTGATCCGAAGTCCCGGACTTACTGAGGGCTAATCCCAAGCTCTCATAGTCCAAGAAATAAAATAAATAAAACCGACCTATATTTCTCCAAATAAAACAAAAAGATAAAAACAAAAGACCAAAACAATAGGATTTAATAAAAATCCGATAGGAGAGATAGCTAGGTCAAGTTCCAAACAAGCGTACATATTATATACATTAACCTAGTCATGCCACTCCTGCTTAGATTAGAATTCCTAAGTGTGTTACTTAGATTAGGCTTACGAGTGCTACATAGATTAAGATTATGAATACTCACTCTAGTTATACCAAGTTACTTATTTTTAATTTCCTATTCACATTAGCATAATGTAGGCATTCTATTCCCGACTGTTTCAAATTGTCCCATACACTTGTACATGCATCGGGCCATTGCCTTTACATTCCATAGAAAGATCTCATTATGTCACCTGCCATGTTTCTTAACATTGTACCAGAGCCACTGACCTCAGCACAGACAGCAGAAAGTTTTGCTAAATGCAAAAAGGAAATATTTTTAACTCTTGAAGCTTAATTTTCTAACAGAGTTCACTAGATGTTAGGAAGTGGAAAGAGAATAACCAGGGTAAAACGTATTCTCAATTTCAGCTTTGGGCCTCTATTACACCCATACCACCCAAGTATCGTTACAAGATGCTCGGTACAGCATTCTTTCTAGTCTGAGGGAAGTTTGAACTAAAATGATGAATTAAGAGTAATATACTTATTCAGAGATAAGTAACCCAAGATATAGAATTGCAAGAACAGTATAAATAAATATGTAATTTAAAGAGAAAGATCAACAACCAACTGGGCTGAAACCCTGCTCTTAGTTTATCTTACTCTGAAGCAGATGTCCAATATCATTCTCTTTGTCCACATGTAATACCCTCTTTGAAAATCTAGTTGCCTTTGAAAGACATCCATGCATCAAACATGCATCCTATCCTTGTCTATTCATTTACCAGAAAACAATCGAATCTTTGGAGGCCACTTGGTTGCTCCATGATTGTACAAGCTTAAACAATAAGCTGACAAGGTGTTTTCCTACCCAATAACAAGCCTTTAGGAACATGACATAGACCTTTCCCATTCAACAACAACAAAACCAGGAACTTGGCACACCATCGTATAGAGCACGGAGACAGGGCAGATATTTGGAAAACTACGCTCATATCCCTAGATTCTTCAATGAACAAGTTAGCCCCAAATCAAGGGACAAGGCTAGAAATTAGTCATCGGTTGACAGGATGAAAGTCCAAGTTGGTCTCCATAAGATGAATGGGAAAACAATGTTTTATATCTGTGTCCAAGTGATGTAAAAGAACATTCGCTTTCATAGTTCTTCTTTCTCTGTGAAATTGCAAATTTTTAAAAATTGCGGAGGAGGTGATCAAAATTGATTAACTTTATGTTTCACACTGGCCATAAAAGGCTGAGCACATACAACTCCGATTCTAGGGATGCAAACTCCAGTTATGGTGTGAATGGAAGCACAAGGTTGCTTTTTCGGGGATTTTTCCAGTCAATGCATACACAGGATAGAACAACTATGACTTATAATCAGGTAAATTTTCATTTTAAAAGCTTGTTAGAAATAATAGAATAATAACTTTTTGATTTGCGGGACAAATGTATGCAAAAGGATGTTCTGTTTCCTCTAGATGTAAGGTAAGGAAAAAATGCATTCCTTTCTTAACCTGATTATGTAATTACCCATCGTGAATAATCGGTTTACATGAAACAAATAATGTATCAAATCATTGATTCAATTTGAACCCTAGAACCTTTCCTGTTCCAACAGAACCACTAACTGACAAATCTAGAAAAAAAAGTCTCCTTGAAAACATGGTAATCTAAGTCCCCTTGAAAACATGGTAATCTATCTATCACCTGGTCATCATGTCTTGGTTAGAGTTCCATTGAGGATAGGTATTTATTTAACAATACAGGAATCAGGCAATAAATTATAATGCATCAAGCAATAGGATGTTCAGAAACAAAATATGACAACTAAACGGATTTTACATGCTACAGTATGGGCCATTTGGAGCAAAAGGAACAGGCAGATTTTCAGGAATGAGGCTTTAGCCTCGGAGGCTGATGGGGGGTTCATTTGCTCAAGGGTAAAGGAGTGGGCTATAGCTTTTTGTAAGGGGGATCTTGTCAGTAACCCCCTTTTCTGTTTGCTGGGGGGTTAAGTGGTGTCTACACCTTCTTGGTGTTATTTTGTGTTTATAGGGCAGGTGGATATTGATTTATTTTTTTTGGGTAAATCCCCCCTTTTTGTGTACTTTTGTTTATCTTTTAATACAACTGTGGTACTACCCACTTTTAAAAAAAATGAATATGAAATATTTCAGCAGTTAATGGCTGTAATTTGTAGCAGTATTACTCACAAAAAATATAGAAATTTATAGCCAGAACTCATTCTCCAGTATAGTTTTTGCGTACCATTATTTCAAAATGCAATTCTATCTATGGCCCTTTACCCTTGTCCCTTACAAGATCATCAGTCCCCAAACTTGGGAATTCAAAGAATCAATAATTTCATGAACTTACAGTCTTTAACTGTAAATCATAGAAACAAATGTTAAATCATATGAATTATCTTTGCTTTCTATTGGTTTTTTTTACCCCTGCGAAGCTTTACTAGTGTTTATTTTTGTTCAAAGATATATTTTATTTTTCACATTTAGTGACATTACTTTTGAGAAAACTGGCCTCATAAACTAAACTTTCAAGGACAAGGGCACAATGAAAAACATATAAGGATAACATCAAGGGTACAACACGTCTTTGGGCTTTTTAGATACCACCCTATACAATCTGTTGCTAAGGATTAACTAGTCCGATCCTAATATTTCTTTATAACATCTCACAATCTCAAACTATTTGGTGAACTCCCCAGAAAATCAGGGAAAACCCCCTCAATTTTTTCTTAAAAAAAAACTTCATAAACCAGCTTTAACAAATAAATATATGATTGTGGAAGAGTGTAAAGATAAACATGTGTGTGTGTATAAGAAGCTATTGGCTCTGCCGATAGGTGACTTTTGCCATATGTATACACACATGTTCTCCTACTAATCTCAATGAACTTGAGAAAACTTACATCTCTGTCACTCTGACAAAAACTATATGTATTATATCAAGGAAGGTAGGATCAGGGATGGGCATCAATTGGGCAGCCATTGGCCGAATCTGATCTGGAGCTGATCCCATGTAATTGAACCATGGCCAAGATGGGCCCTAATTTGTAGTCTAAGAAACTATTGAATATACTATAAGTAGAAAATTATTTCCTAAAATGAGAAGGCATAATTTAAAATAAAAAAAATGAAAAGGATACCAAAAGTAAAATTGCCCAACATATTCACCTTAAATCTGATGCCCAATTATCCAACACGATTTGCATCGTTCTCATCCACTTACTTGTGCTTCAAACTAAATGATCATGACGACCCCATTTTGACATAATGCCATGACGACGTTTTTGCTTTTGGGCTTTTATGCTACAGTGAAATCATCATAATCTCTTCTTTGTCCGAATCGCAGTATAGACAGCCAGACATGAGAGCATAAGTTGAGAAAGAGAAAGAGTGAAACATAATGTGAAGAGAGTAAGAGAGAGAAAGAGAGTGTGTGAAAACCAATCCACTATGTAATGCAAAGAGCCAACCCCCAAACCAAAGTGAACGAGAGTAACGGAGAGCGTTAGAGACATAAAGGCCCTGTTTGATTGGAGGTTATCCCGCGATTATCCCCATTTTGCTCACTTTTAGCCCGAGAAGTGGTTTGATTGTGGGATTAACTTATCCAGGCTCCAAGTCTGTTAAATGTGGGTTAAGTCGGTTTTAGCCCGGGTCAATCTATTCCACCCCAAACGGTGGGATAAGAGGATAACCCAGGGTCATGTGTTAATGAAATGGGCACTTTAATGTTAATTAATAATAATAATGATTAATTTTATTATTCTTATTAAATATTATTAATATTAATAAACATTAATTAATGTTGATAATATTAATGCATATTCTTATGATTAATAAATATTAAGTAATATTATTTTGATTAATAAATATTAATAAACATTAATCATAGTTAATTTTTACTATAAATTTTATTATGTTCCATTTAAATGTTATTAAATATTAAAATTTTAAGTAATGAAATGTTAATTATTATTAACAATAAAATATTATTATTAACTATTCATTCATATTATTAATAAATGTTAATTCATATTATAAATTAATATTAATAAATGTTAATTAATATTGATAATATTAATAAATATTAGTATGATTACTAAATATTATTTAATATTATTTCGATTAACTAATATTAATTAACATTAATCATAGTTAATTACTAAGATAAAATTTATTATGCTCTATTTACTGATAAGAAATTTGAATAACAATTAACATTAATCATAATCTATTATTAATTTAAATATTAATTAATATTATTTTAATGTATAAAGCACACTTAATAATTATGTGAAAAGATAATGATGAAATTTATTATACTTTTTTTATTTTTAGTAATAAATTTATTTGTATAAATTATTTACATAGAGACTTTATGTATCTATCCAAGGCTAACTTCCACTTTGAAATAAGAACTACTTATCCTGGAATAGTAAAAAATGGATTAAATCAAGGCTACCTCGGCTAACTCGGGTTAACCCTATCCGTATCCTGAAATCAAACAGGGGCTTAAAGAAAGTGCTAAGAGAAAGCAGAGTGAGAAAGTGTTGAGATGGGATGGGAGTGACCAAATGACTTACTCATCCCGAAAGCAATCGTTGCTAGCATTGGTCTTCAACAATCCAACGGCTAGTGTAGATCAGCTGATCAGGGGCTGATCCGCCCCCAAATTGGCCAATCTGCATTTGACCCAGTTGATCCGCCTGATCTCCATCGAGAACTAGGAAATGGTGAATTGGAATCAGATAGGACCGCCCTAAATCCAATCTGATCAGTGGTACAGCACCCGATGATTATGCCTATGTCCCATTAAGGAGTCATTTGGTGTGCTGTGAAGTAGTTTAAGCTAGTAAAAATACCGAGTAATGGCGTTTCCCTTATGTTTAGTGTACCATAAATTGTTTTATGATATTTTTATTATGTTCAGAGGGTTGTGAATTACTGAGTTTCGAAATCATGTATCATGTTTACTTATGTATGTGGTGTTAGGGATTTTCGAAATACCTGGAGCGGAAGCCATCTCTAACGCAGAGGAAGACGATGCCGGAGTCGATCCCCACGTGCAGCGGACCTCGAACAAGAACGCACGAACTCCGGACAGGAAGACGGTATAAACCCACGCACTGTCTCCACTGGTTTCCTCTCTCTATTCGTCTTAATGCGTATGACCTAATGGGGAGTCACAGGCTTCTTTTATAGAGAGGAGGGACCAGTCCCGTTCTTACTTCTAACAGGATCCTACCCATTACAGGATCCTTATTGGGCGCCTAATGGGTTAAGCCCAATCATATTCTATTAATTGGATGCCTAATGGTGTGCAAGTGTGCAGCCCAGTAAACACAAGTGGACCACTAATTGGATTAAAACCCAACATTCTCCCACTTGGTCCAACTTGTCTTAAGCACATCGAATCTTCCTTTGAAAACATACTTATAGTATAAATATATATATATATATAGTTTCAAAAGGACTCTTGAAGATTTGACATCCTGGGCATACACCTGAAGAGAAAACCACGGTATGCGCGCGCACGATAAAACAAAACTACACACCATTCCAATTAACGGAATCTTAAAGGTTCAAGAACAGTAAATCAAATGACATGAGTCATGGCGGTAAATGCATTCAATTACACACCACCTTCTATGTACCACAATGCCACCAACTTACTATAATTGAACATCAAATATGGAACTGTAGATAAACTCAAACATAATGTTTATCTATTGGTCACCACTTAAACATACAATCTGCCATCCATAATCCATAACCAACATGTATACAAAATAAATGAAAAAAGGCAGAAGGTAATGGAAGAATCACAACATATCGAGTGAACTGACAAGACCCATCCGAATCACATGACTACAAAAGGTGCTAGCAGGTAGTCCTTTCGTGAGTGGGTCAGCAACCATAAGATCCGTTCCGATATGTTCTATAGACACTTCTTGATTCTTCACTCTGTCTCTAAGAGCAAAATACTTAATGTCTAAGGCTCTACCACCTTTGGACGCCTTATTGTTCTTAGAGAAGAAGACCGCAGCGGAATTGTCACAATATATCCTGATAGGTCTGGAGACGAAGTCAATAAATGATAGACCTGTGAACAGATTCCGCAACTTGATGGCCTGTGCACTAGCCTCAAAACAAGCAATGAACTCAGCTGCCATCGTGGAAGCCACTGTAATACTCTGCTTCTCACTGCACCAAGTGATAGCTCCTCCTGCTAGGAGAAAGATGTATCATGTAGTGGACTTCCTCGAATCAAGGCAGCCGCCAAAATCAGCATCAGAATAGGCAACGACCTCTAGCTGATCTGACCTTCTGTAAGTGAGCATGAAATCTAATGTGCCCTTAAGATATCGCATGACTTTCTTGGCAGCTTTCCAATGATCCATGCATGGGTTGCTCTGGTACCTGCTGAGCATACCCACGGCAAAAGCTATATCTGGACGTGTACAAGTCTGAAGGTACATTAAGCTCCCAACGGCTGAAGCATATGGGATAGGCTCCATCTGCTTCCTTTCCAAGTCGTTCCTGGGACACTGTAATTCACTGAATTTATCACCTTTTACAATGGGTACTTTATCGGGTGCGCAGGACTGCATGTTGAACCTTTCCAAGACCTTTGAGATGTAAGCCTTCTGAGAGAGACCAAGAGTGCCTGAGGGTCTATCTCTAGTGATTTCAATGCCCAAAACATAGTGGGCGTCACCCATATCTTTCATCTCAAAGTTCTTAGAAAGGAAAGCTTTGGTTTCGTGCAACAAACCAAGATCATTGCTGGCAAGCAAGATGTCATCCACATACAAAAGCAAGATAATGAAACTACTCCCACTGATCCTTAGGTACAAACATTCATCAATGATGTTTTCCTTAAACCCAAAGGACAGTATGATTTCATTGAACTTTATGAACCATTGGCGGGAGGCTTGCTTAAGTGCGTAAATAGATTTCCTTAATTTGCATACCAAGTGTTCTTTACCATCAGCACGAAACCCTTGAGGTTGCTCCATATATACTTCTTTATCTAGGTCCCCATTGAGAAAAGTCGTTTTCACATCCATCTGATGTAACTCCAGGTCAAAATGGGCTACCAAGGCCATGACTATTCTGAATGAGAGTTTCTTGGAAACTGGAGAGAACGTCTCATCATAGTCAATGCCTTCCCTTTGAGTGAAACCCTTAGCTATCAACCTGGCCTTATATCGTTCAACTTTGCCTTTAGCGTCCACCTTAGTTTTGAATATCCATTTACATCCAACAAGTTTGGACCCCTTAGGCAAGTTAACGAGATCCCAGACTTGGTTTTTAGCCATAGAGTCAAGCTCTTCTTTCATGGCTTCAAACCAATAGGCAGATTTTTCACTCTTCATGGCTTGTGAAAACGTCACTGGATCTATGTAGTCAAAGGCGAGAGGCGAGCGAGGTGACCAACAGTTCGCCTCAGCCTCAAATGCCTAGGCGATCGCCTAGGCGTTTGAGGCGATGTATTTATCCCACACAACATCGTGAAGGAAGAAAATGACAATATGAGAAAACTAAATAAAATATCCAAGATAATCATATATAAGACCTTGAGAAACACTAATCATGACCAACATGCAATCATCAATTTGTATAAAGCACTCATATATGTAGTGCATGATCTTAGGAATTATCAAAAATAAGAAAATAATGTAGCAACATGTAAGAAAAAAGGGAAAAAATGTGGCAGCATATAAGAGAAAAATGGTATTGTACATTGTTAAAATAGGCATTCACTTTGAAATAATTAAGACTAAGAAAAGTAGTACCACATAATTAAAAAAGAAACAAACATTTGACATAAACTTTATAGGCAAGTGACTAGGCGAGTGAGGCGAACATGAGGCGAGGCGAGGCGCTCTTGGCTCGCCTCAACTTTTTTCATCGCCTAGGCGAGTGAGGCGATCGCCTTTGATAACATAGCACTGGATCATCAATGTCACCTCTGTCTACACTATCCTCCTGTAGGTATACTATGAACTCATCAGATATGGCAGGTCTCCTGACTCTTTCAGATCGACGCAATGTTGGCCCCTGATCCACTTGATAAAGTGGTTGGTCAACAACAGCGACATCTTCTGACTCTGGAGCAACCTGGGGTGGACCAACTGCAATTATTTGCTCCCCTAGGATTTCATCCCGAGGAATGAATATGGGAACAACGTTGTCAGTTGTTACAGGTATTTCAACCTGATCCTATAACTCCTCAAAAGAAATCTCTCGAGAAGGTCCACTCCCACTAACTCCGCCATCTTCAAAGAACCTTGCCTTATCTGTTTCTATAATGATGGGAACATGAGATGGGCAATAGAATCTATACCATTTTGATCTCGCTGGATAACCAATGAAGAATCCACTGGTTGTTCTGAGATCAAAAGCCTTTTCCTGTGGACTGTATGGTCTGGCCTCAGCTGCACACCCCCACGTGCGCATATAGCTCACAGAAGGTTTCCTACCACACCATAACTCATAGGGAGTCTTAGGCGCAGCCTTCGTAGGAACCTTATTCACAATGTGAGCAGTTGTCTTAACGGCTTCGCCCCACAAGGATAAAGGAAGGGTAGAATGACTCAACATTGCCCTGACCATTTCTTTAAGCGTTCGATTCCTTCTTTCTGCAACCCCATTCTGGTATGGACTGCCAGGAGTAGTGTACTGAGGTACAATACCCTCTCCTTTAAGGAATTTAGCTAATAGACCAGGCCTTTGTCCCATCTCAGTATACCTACCATAGTACTCGCCACCTCTATCAGACCTGACTATCTTGATTACTTTCCCTGATTGTTTCTCTACTTCCTTCTTGAAATCCTTAAAGACATTAAAAACATCTGCCTTTTCAAGAAGTAAATAGAGATACATGAATCTAGAATAGTCATCTATAAAGGTGACAAAGTACCTCTCACCAGTCAGACAGGGTGAAAAGGGACCACAGATATCAGTGTGAATTATTTCTAAAATTCCAGAACTCCTTGTGGCATCTTTATTAGGCGTGTGTGTTTGCTTTCCTTTAATGCAATCAACACATGTCTCGAAGTCAGTGAAATCCAGAGTGTGTAATACTCCTTCTCCCACTAACCTTTTGAGCCTCTTAATGGAGATGTGTCCTAATCTCCTATGCCACAACATGGATGAATTTTCATTAACTCTACCACGCTTGTTGCCAGTAAGGACCGAAGTATGCAGGGTGTTATGAGATTGTTCAATCACATTGCTAAGACACAATTTATACAAACCATCAGATATAGAACCAGTACCAATAACAATAGAATTCTTTATTAATTCAACTGAACAGTTTCCAAGTTTGACTTGAAAACCTTTTGAATCAAGTCTTGATACTGAAACCAAATTTATACTAAAAGATGGTACATAAAAAGTGTCTTCTAAATCTAGAACAAATCCAGATTCTATAACTATCCTATAAATTCCTACGGCCTTGACTTGTGAGCGCGTCTTATTTCCTGAAAAGATGCTCCGCTCACCCTCATTCGGAGGCCTTTGGAAAAGGAATCCCTGCATAGAAGTGGCAACATGCACAGTAGAACCTGAGTCAATCCACCATGTGCTTTTAGGAACATTGACTAAATTAGACTCATAGCAAACATAGGATGTATGCTCTCGAACACTACCACTAGTGTATTTCATTGAGGACAGTTTAGCCATTAAAGTTCTGGCTTTGGCCTTATCAGAACTAATGAACTGTTCCTCAATAGCTTTAAGAAATCCACTAGCAGTAGTCTGATCTGGGATAGATCCCTTAATGTTCTGTCCAACGTGTCCCTAAAGGAACAGAAGGCAGAGACGATTAGACTTTTCCCATTTTTCATAATGAGTCTGCTGTTCCAACGAGCTTTCTAGAGTAAGTGGAGCCGGCATAACCTCACGTAATGCTAAATCTAAGTCTATGCAGCCTAGAGCAAATTGTACCCTTTGTTTCCACTCAGTGAAATTAGTGTCATTCAGGTACGGCACACTAGTATTAAATGGTGCAAATAAAGGAGAAGCAGCTGAAATATAACAAACACATGCTCACATATAAGGCAATGGATCTAAAATATTGCAAGTAATGAGGCAAACAGATATGCAAAGTAATTCAACAACATAAAGAGAACTACTTTATCAAGTCGTCCGATAACTTCATGGACGAACTCCCCGAATTAACTTAAGTGATAAAACTAAAACTTATAAACATTTTGATATCAAGAGAGGGTACCTTTGGGTACAGAACTCTCAAGAATCACCATGTAGATAAATTTTATTTTATCTTGCTCATGACATGAAAATAAACACTCCTTTGGGAGTTAAATTTACAATCAAGTCATGAACACAAGTATTTGAAATCATTTTAATTTTTTTTAACGAGCATATTTTATTATTCTCCATGCATAAGGTCACTTTGGTGATCTACTTACACACTTTGAATACTAAAACATCCTCCCCCAATTAAAATGATAACAAATATCTAAATGCTCATCAATAATGCTATTTAAAACTTAATATGGTAAGATTTTATCAATCTTCGTGATTAGTGCCACTTTGGTGGTCAAACTAATCATTTAGAAATCAAAATTTACCACGAAACTACATAATAGCATTAATAAACACATAACATGAGCAAAAAGGACATAAACACAATAATTAATGCAATCTTAAGTGGAGATATTCATACATGATTAAAACTGTAAAGAGGACAAATAATCACAAGAAGTATCTCCTAAACTTACAGCAATAATTATTGATACTTAATCAACATTAAACATGCTTAAAACTACATTAAAATGACTACTTAACAAGTTTATAGCATGTTGTTACATATATGTCATTTTTCTGTTTGCAGAAAGAAAACTGAATTGCAAACATAGCCTGAACAGTTTACAGAAAGGTCCTGAATTGTAAACATACTTTGCAATTTGCAAGAACAATCAGAAATCGCAAACATATCCGTTTTAATTTGCAGAAACAACTTAAATTGCAAATATATCCGTTTCTGTTTGCAAAAATAACTAAAATTACAAACAGATTATCAGAAATTGTGTATATATCCAAGCAGATTTAAAATATGATCTTTTATCCTTTAAAGATCACTAATGGTCCTAAAATGGGCCCAGAAATTTTAGCCAAAGATCCAGAACTTAATGGATCAATTAAGTGACCATTAGTGAATTTTAAAAGATAAAAATAACCAAAAGAATTTAAATTAAATGATTTTAAATCTTTTTAACTTAAAGGATACATCTACACAAACGGATATAAACGGATGCGGGTCCGGTTCTTAACGGATTAACGGATTTGATTTGGGTTAGATTAACGGATTTGGGTTGGATACTTAATCGGATCCGAATTCGGGTCTTAATGATATCCAAACGGATATCGTACCCAGAATTCGAATCCAAGACCCGTTAACTAATATCCGTTAAGGAATTATCAAATGGATTCGAATTTGGGTCTTAATAAGATCCTAACGGATCTAATACCCAAAATAGGACCCAAATGATCTTTAACCAAGATCCATTACGGATTTAAAATCTAACCCAAATTAGACCCAATGGTTTCCTAAATACAAGGTTTCCTAAACCCAATAGTTTCTTAAACCCATCATCTTCAACCTCCCAGAAGGAAAGTTAGGGTTTTAGAAACTCCAATTTTAGGAATTCCAAATTTTAGGAAAAATCAAAATTTTAGGAAACCCCCCCCCGGCCGGAAACTGCCCTCGTCGGAAAATCCGAAATTGCCGCCGGAAACCCAAGGCGGGCGGCCGCCCTGGCGCGGCAGGTCGCCGGCCCCCGCGCGACCGGCCCCGCGCACCGGGCGGGCCTGCGCGGCGGCCCCGCGCGGGCCAGCGCGGCAGGCCCCGCGCGGCCGCGTACGGCGCTGCGCGGCGGCACCGCCGGCGCTGCCTCGCGCAGGGCCGTGGCGGTGTGCCAGCGGCCGTCCGGCCAACATAATTTTTTTTTTTTTTTTTAATCCGGGAAGAATTCCGTAGATCGGAGCCCCAAAAAAATTCCGACACGGGTTCTGATACCACTTGTTAGGAATTTTCGAAATACCTGGAGCGGAAGCCATCCCTAACGCAGAGGAAGACGATGCCGGAGTCGATCCCCACGCGCAGCGGACCTCGAACAAGAACGCACGAACTCCGGGTAGGAAGACGGTGTAAACCCACGCACTGTCTCCACTGATTTCCTCTCTCTATTCGTCTTAATGCGTATGACCTAATGGGGAGTCACAGGCTTCTTTTATAGAGAGGAGGGACCAGTCCCGTTCTTACTTCTAACATGATCCTACCCATTACAGGATCCTTATTGGGCGCCTAATGGGTTAAGCCCAATCATATTCCATTAATTGGATGCCTAATGGTGTGCAAGTGTGCAGCCCAGTAAACACAAGTGGACCACTAATTGGATTAAAACCCAACATGTGGCACTCTTTCTTCCGGTTCCTATTTTGGTTTAAAATTGCTCGAAAACAAAAAGAGCAGGTGATTTATAAAAAAGAGAAAAACAGAAGATGTTGTTTTTGCCAGTTCTAAAATGGGTCCTATCAAAACGGATAATTTACAGTAATTAACAACAAAGAAAAGGACCCCTCCTACGAAGAACACCATAGTTCACGCAGCGTGCAGTGAAGCAGGAGATGCAACCGGCACTTGCCAAATTCAGAAACATTACATACAGCGTGACTTTTTTTTATAGTTTGTAGAGGCAGCTGCTGCAAGGAAACGGAAACAACAACATGACACCGTAGGATTAGGATAGGAAGACCTCAGACCTGGAACCTGATGATGTAGTGGTCGTCTCCATAGAGAGAACGGAAGTAATCGACTGGCCCAACCCCGGGTTGCCGCGGCATGTAGGCCACGCTCATGTTCACCAGCGCCTTCACCCTGTCGGGCCTAAGCAAGCACAGGTTCCACGCCACCACGGCCCCCCAGTCGTGCCCCACCACGAACACCTGAAACTCCCCTCCTCTCCACTCCTCAACAGATGGATAGAGAGATAGATACATAGATACATAGATATACCAACCTAGCTCACATGGCGATCAGTGAGTGCTAGCTTACACGCACCTGGTCCTGGCCGAGGGCGTCGATGAGGGCGATGACGTCGCCGACGATGTGGAAGATGGAGTAGGCACGGGGGGAGGCCGGCGTGTCCGTATCGCCGTAGCCGCGGAGGTCGGGGGCCACGGCGCGGTAGCCCCGGGCGGCCAGGCCGACCATCTGGTGGCGCCACGAGTACCAGAGCTCCGGGAAGCCGTGGAGGAAGAGCACCACGGGGCCCTCGCCCTTCTCGGCCACGTGCATATTGATGCCGTTCACCGACACCGTCCGGTGCTGGATGCCCTCCATCTCTTCTCCGGTCGCTCGCTCTCTCTCTCTCGCCTTTGGGAACTCTGCAGGGGGAGGCGGGGAGAAGGATGGGATGTTGCGGAGGGAATTGGGTCCCGCCGGAAAATGTACTTTACCTTGAACGGAGGTAACCTTTTTCAGCATAAATAATTTTAGATTTCTAAAAAAAAATTGTGTTTCGTTGTATTTCTAATATGTTGCTTTAATTGATTTTTTTAGTTAATTAAAATATTAAATATATAAAAATCTGTCATCAATATTTATTTTAGATAATAAATTTAATTTTTTTGTCAAGTATAAGTTATTTCTACCTGATATAAAAGACATGTAATCAAAAAAATAGAAAAAATAAGAGGAATAAGCTATTTTATTTTCATTTATTTTCCAATCTATATTATAATAATAAAACAGAGTTCATATTTTCTTGCAAAAAATTAAATTAGGATACGTGGCAACAAGAGAATTTCTCTCTCTTTATGAAAAATTACTAACACAATTTTTATTATCTCGTCAAATTAAAATCCATTTATTCAAATATGATATATTACTAAGCATCGCATGGGCGAGCTAGCCAAATCTAAAGCATAAAGCATCTATACCATATATATAAAACATAATTCTCTAGTGTCACGTGTCAACACTATATAATTCTATTTTTCACTTAAACTATCTCTCTCTCTCTCTCTCCATTTCCTATTAATATCTCTATCTCATATTAATTCTCTCTCTCCCCCTCTCTTTCTCATTAATTCTATCTATCTCCCTTCTCCGTCTTATCAATTCTCTATCTTTCATGCCTCTCACATTAATTCTGTAATAATCTGTCACCTTATAATCAGAGATCTAGTTATTAAATAAGTACCGAATCATTAACATCTGAAAGCAAGTCAGGATCTCAATAAGTCTAAAAAATAAATGATAAACTAAGCTAAACAATTCACAACACATCGAATTGTAAAAGAAGTGTAGGAATAAAAAATTATTACAATTCGATTTGACCCAGCAAATAATTATATATTCTAACTGAAAAGAAATAATTAAGCATATAGGTCTGAAAATGAAATAACAGCTAAATCATGACATATTCTAGAACGATAGCTACTGGCGCGCAACCTGGGAAGAAACCCCACCCCGTTGTGCATGTCGGAAACTCTCACCTGAAAACCGCAAGAGTAAGTCACACCAAAACGGACTCAGTACGGATCTTCTGATCTCCACCACCACACACGCACCCACAGTGCAATAAGACTAGATATCGACAATTAAAGTAAAGCAGTAAACACAACTCCCAAATATTCAAATTCTGATACGAAACACATGCATTTGTAAATACAACAGGCACAACTCTAAAACCACTCCACCACGGAGTCCACAACCAGCTTCTCGACTAAACGCACAAATCACGCAATCGACGTGGAAAACACCGTCCCATTAAGACGGAACAGCAACTCATCAGATAACGCGCTGGCTACTTCGGCCTGTCTAGCTCTAGATGGTTTTGTCTCCTCCCAACCACAAGTGACACTCCGAATGTAGCACTTCAATACTGGTACTAGTTATACTCCGGGGTTCACCGAGTGACCTTCATTTGCTAGGCGTCACCCTGCCACTCCCACACTAGCACTGTGTCGCTCCCACACCGACACAGGATACCTAAGTGCTAACAATTGTCACTATAAGTCCACGATCCCACAAAACACAACACAATGCGATTCAATCACGTAGAAATATCCGTCCCCAATATATGATTCCAAATATGCATTTAATCAAAATAACTAACAATGTATACACGTGTTAATTGCATAGATTAATGAGATTATGTTTTGAATCACATGGCTCGTAGTCAACGTCATTCAAGACCTCTAAACATGTTCAATATTCTGTAGTGTTGGGACCCAAGGGATACTGGTCTGAATGGCGTTGCCCATGGGCGACGTTATTCAACTCTTTATACCCGCGCTGGCCTCAGGATCTGGAAAAATGGGCTGTAAATCGCGTCGATCCAGGTCGACACCATTTAAAATGGCATCACCTGGTCTCGACACCATTTAACACCCGAAAATATATTTCCTCCGACCTCCACCGAGCCACACCGGAGTCCCTTTCTTCCCAAAAAGCACACCCAAAACACAAGAAGATGGGAAGAAATCAAATAATCAAATTGAAGCAAACCTAGCTCCATTTCATAAAAATATCCATTTTTATCAAAAACCCCCCTAAAACATACTTTTTTTACCTAAAACCTCCACACACAACGCATGCTTCAAAGCAGAGAAAAACACGATTTTTAAACAAATAACACGAGAATCGTCACCCTACCAGTTACTTGAACTCTTCGTTGTTCCTAGCCACTGAACCGCCACGCCACGAGCCGCCGTCGGTACCACCGTGGACGCCGTCACTCTACTGGGACGTCGGCCGCCGTCCATAGAGTAAGGTACCGCAGAGGAGATGGTGGTGGTAGTGGTGAGAGGTAGGAGGGTTTGGAGTGAAGAAAGAGGAAGAATGGAAAGAGGGAGGGAAGGAGAGGGTCGGAGGCATTCAGAGAGAGGAAGAGAGAGAGAGAGGAAAGAAGAGAATGAGAGAAATGAGGGAAGGCTCGGGGCGTCATATTGGACTAGTCTAAATCACGCCGTTCAAAGACGACGCCATTCAGGCGACAGAATCGGGGTCGTACACCGGTAGATATTTGAATTGCGTCGACCACGTGCGACGCCATTCAGACGATGAGACCGGGGCTGTACACATGCGCCCCAACGCTCGCCCACGCAGAGCACTTGCAAGACTTTTAAATAGCATCCCCCTAGGCCGACGCCACCACAAGGACCCAAACCAAAAGATGCAGTACCGAAATTGACCCAATAACTGAATCTGAAACCTCAATCCTTACAAATTCTTTTTCTCTCTCTTGACCCTCTCTTACGAACTCTCTCTCTCTCTCGACTCTTTATAACAAAATTTATAATATAATAATAATAATAACAACTGCTTATGTACTATATATAATTAATCTCTCTTTTATATTTATATTTATATTATTATTATATTATATCATCATCATCATCATCATCATCTCTTTCTCCTCTTTAGCATTTTTCTCTCTTCCTATCAATATTTCTATCTCTTATTTTTTTGATCTCCTATTATTATTATTGTTGTTATTATCGTTACTGTAATCTCGTGGGATAATAATAATTAATTTTGAATTTATTATTTATTATATTGTTGTTGTTGAAATAATCTAATGAGATAATAATAAATTTTGATATTATTATTATATTAAAAAATTAATATCAAAATGATGGTCTAATGAGATAATAATCACTAATTGTGAAATTATTATTAAAAATATAATATCGAAATGGTGGTCTCATGGGATAATAATAACTAATTTTGATATTATTATTATTATTTTTAAAATATTCTATTTATTATTATTATTATCCTGTTTCACATTCTTCTCTCTCCCTATTAATATTTCTATCTCCTTTTTCTGTCTCCTATTATTGTTGTTGTTGTTGTTGTTGCAATCTCTTGGGATAATAATAACTAATTTTACTAATATTATTATTAGATTGTCTCGTGAGATAATAATAGCTAATTTTGATATTATTATTATTAATACAATTAATATCAAAATTATAGTCTTATGGGATAATAATAACTAATTTTCATATCATCATCATCATCGTCATCATCATCTTGCTTTCTCCTCTTTCACATTTTTCTCTCTCCCTATTAAAATTTTATGTCTCCTATTATTATTATTATTGTTATCGTAGTTGTGGTTGTTATTGTGTAACCTCTTAGGACAGTAATAACTAATTTTGACATTATTATTATTAGGATAGTCTCATGAAATAAAAATAATTAATTTTGATATTATTATTTATTTTTAAAATTATTAGTATTATTATCTAAGATGGTGGAAAGTATTATTATATTATTATTATTTTTGCAAGTATTATTATTTTCGTATTATTTTTATTATTGTGATAGTTTTATGGGATAATAATAACTAATTTTGATATTATTATATTATTTTTAAAGTATTATTATTAAATTACTATTATTTAATTTAAGATGGTGGAAAGTATTATTATATTATCTTATATTATATTATTGAAAGTATTATTATTTTCTTATTATTATTATTGTTGTTGTGATAGTCTCATGGGATAATAATACTAATTTTTATATTATTGTTATTATTATTATTATAATTATTATTATTATTAACTTTCTTTCTCCTCTTTCACATTTTTCTCTTTCCCTATTTACATTTCTATCTTCTATTTCTATTTCTTATTATTATTATTGTTGTTGTTGTTGTTACTGCTGCAATATCTTGTGATAATAATAACTAATTTTGATATTATTATTATTATTATTGTTATTATTATTATTGAGGTAATCTCATAGGATAATAGTAACTAATTGTAACATTATTATAATTTTTTAAAAATATTTTATTATTATTATTATTATCTCTTTTTCTCCTCTTTCACATTTTTTTCTCTCTATTAATATTTCTATCTCCTATTTTTTATTTCTTCTATTATTATTATTATTATTGTTTTTGTTATTGTTATTATTGTTGTTATTGAAATCTTTTAAGATAATAATAATTAATTCTGATATTATTATTATTCTTATTATTATTGAGATAGTGTCATGAGATAATAATAACTAATTTTGATATTATTATAATTTTTGAAAGTATTATTAATTTTATTATTATTATTAGTGTTATTATTAATGAGACCACTCTTTGTCTCACTTTTCTGACTCATATTATTATTATTATTATTGTTAGTGTTAGTGTTGTTATTGTTGTTGTTAATATTGGGACAGTCTCATGGGATAATAATAATAAATTTTAATATTTATTATCATTATTAAGATAGTCTCATAAGATAACAATAATTAATTTCGTTATTAAGGAGATCAGCCTTTCTCTCATTTTTCTCTCAATCCATATTTCAGCATAACATTTATTGAGATAATTCTATGGGATAATAATAATAACCTTCAGTTCACTTTTTTGTTTTTTCTTTCAATTCATATTTCAATTAGATACAATGGTTCTAAATTTTAAATATTTACTAAACAACTAATTTAATATTCACAGAAAAAATATTAATATTTTTGAACATCTATTTTCTATAATTATTTTATTCATTCCTTCACAAGAATAAAAAAATAACTTCATTTAGATTAATTATAATTATTTTATTCAAATATGTTAATTCATGGTGCATCGCACAGGATTGTAACTAGTAAAGCTATTAAAGGGCAGGTGCCTAAAGAGTAATTCATGATATGATTACTCAATAAATTATTAATTTGTAGAATAGTTATTCATATGCAGAGATAAGGCAACCTATATAAATCTCTTATGAATCAAATGCTTATAATATGTTAAGAATCTATCTAACTACTCAACTGATTATTAATCTAATGATTTTTTAAAATTGATAGTATATAAATAAAGTTATAAATCAACCTTAGATCCACGTCAAATCCGACTCTTTAGCATCTCTACTTCGGCGTGGTGAGTTAATAACATACTTTATCATATTTTCACATAGAATACCCCTTTGAAGAATTTAAATGTTTTAAATATATTTCTCAAAAATAAGAAAGGGTTCTTTGAAAAATATTGAAAAGAAAGTTTTATATACCACTTTTGAAATATTAGTCATACATAATTAAGTAATCAAAATAATTTTATAAAATTAAATGTATATACTCAAATAATAAAATTAACTTCTTGCATATAAGTTAAAAATAAGTAAAATATGGTAATTTGAACTCATTAGCAGAGAATTCATTTTCAAACTCACCTCTATTGCATGTGCACTACATTAAGTAAAAGCGCTATACAAGAAATACAGTTTTTTTTTTTTTGGTAATTATATGCTAACGTCCATGAAAAGAAAACTATTTAAAAGAAAATGATAATGAATAATGAGGGTGTTTTGCAAATAACTCCTTAAAGGATCTCATATATGTTAAAAGAAATCTATATTTTACATATATGGAGAAAACTCCTTGTAAAATCATTGTGTACATTGGGAACCTTTGTGATCAAGCAAAAAACTCTTGTAAAATATGTATATGTAAAAATTCTCTTACTTAATCATTGTATAGATAAAGAATTATCTATCATTAAGTTTACTATCATTTACATCACTTATAAATTAGGACTTATCTCAAAGAGAAGATTTCTATATGTATGTATAGTACATGGGACTTTTTACATATATGAGACTCTTTAAAGAGTTATTAAAAATTAAATCAATAAAATAATTAAAAACAAGACTCAATAAAAATTGTCATCATAGATTCAAAACAAAGAAGGGAGTATATATAGTAAGGGCAGGGATGGAACACCATTTGGAGGGGTTACACAACTAGTTGCAGGGGCATGGGTTTCACTCATAGAACTGTCATGGTTTCTAAGAAAAAGGGTAGCAACAATATACAACATGCAAAATAGATATCAAGGATCACATCAGATTTCGAGCAAATCAAACAACAGCCGTTGGAAAGTTGAACCTGGCTCGAAAAGAGAGGTTAGTCTCCATGGCGGTGCTTGCAGATAAAGTCGGGCAAATGTTGCGCACTAGAAGGCCACGTAAGAACCGGTCTCTTAGGAGAGTTGGTTCATCATTTGTCTTTCATTTGGGAGGTGGCAGATTCGAATCTGGTTGGAGTTTAACACCTTCCTAGTTATGCAGCCTTAAGTGTTGGGATATTTATCTCTTGATCCGTAAAATTATTTCTCCGAAAAATCAGTTCGACTGGAATCTTCGCCTAATTAGGCGGAACTTTCAAGAATTAGCTCTAAAATATTTGGAGGATATCTCGAATTTTACTTGGTTGGAGTTTTACTCGCTTGTAAATACTTGTACTTGTGACCTCTGACCACCTTTTAAAAAAAATAAAATAAAAAAAAAAAAAAAAAAGAAGAAGAAGAGAGAGAGAGAGACCAGTTAGGCGGAAACCTTCACCGACCAAGTGGTCTCTTCACATCGCCCCCGGCAGTTTGGGCTTCCCCGGCGATGGCGCTTGGGCGGGGGGAGGCTCCCTTTGAGGACTTCCCCCAGCTCTTCCTCCCCTAGTATACCCCTAGGCATACCCCTAGGTTTCCCTTGATCGGCTTCGGCGTGCTAACCCGTTTTCCTTGTTTCGTGCCTCTATCTCTTTGGCCTTTGTTCCCTCTTGCTCTATGTTTCCTTGGCCATTAATCAGATCCGGCTTTTTGGTGCGCGGTGATTGGTCCTCGAAGGGCTTCTTCTCCAAGTCTGGTCATGGTTGTGTTTTTTCTCTAACCTCGGAGATTTGCAGCGCTTGTGCCCCTGGAAATCCGTGCTAGGCCTTTGGTGATCTCAGGAACTCGAAGATCTGCATACATCAAACCGCCAACCCGGAGCGTGTTCATCTGAGCTCTGACCCTTGGCTTTGGTTTCTTCTGCAACCCTCCTTTGCCGATTGTGGATGGCACCTTCCCTCCGGTGAGATTGAGCTTGGTAATGTACGCTGTCCATCGACATACAGAATATGCAGGACATCACGAGCATCGCCAATCAAACTCCATCAGCATGCCGGTGGGACCCTGGATGGATCCAGAGGCGTGGGAGGATAATGGGATTTTAGATTTCGAAAAAATCTTTTTTAGTCTTTCATTGTACTTGGAATAAGTTGTTTTAATTAAATAAAAATTATAAAATTATAAAATATATAAAAAAATATGTCATTAATATTATTTTAGATAAGATAATGAATTCAAGATTTTTGTCAAAATTATTTATTTCTTATTATTCAGATCTAAATTATTTCTGCTTGACATAAAATATTCACGTAATCAAACCAAAATAAAAAGAATAAGAGGAATAAGTTATTTTATTCCCATTTATTCTGCGATCAAATCAAAAGTAAAGTATAAAGCTGACACTACTCTAGAGGCAGGGATGCATAAGAGCAATTCATGGTACAATTACTCTGTAAATTATTAGTTTGTGGAATAGTTAATCACGTCCACATATAAGGCAACCTATATAAATCTCTTATGAACCAAATGTTTATAATAGGTTGCGAATCTATTAACTATTCAATTGATTATTAACATAATGATTTTTTAAAATTGATAGTATATAAATAAGGTTGTAAATCAACTTTAGATCCACATCAAATCCAACTCTTTAGCATCTCTACTCAAGCGTGGTGAGTTAAGAACATGCTTTATCATATTTTCACATAGCACGCCCCTTTGAAGAATTTAAATGTTTTAAATATATTTCTAAAAAAGTAAGAGAGAGTTCTTTGAAAAATATTGAAAAGAAAGTTTTATATAAATGACCCACTACTCATTCTAAATACCACTTCTGATTTAGTACTCATACATAATTAAGTAATTGAAATAATTTTATAAAATTAAATGTATGTAATCAAATAATAAAATTAACTTCTTGCGCAGAAGTTGAAAATAAGTGAAATAGGGTAAATTGAACTTATTAGCAAATAATTCATATTCAAACTCACATCTATTTTATGTGCACTGCATTAGGTAAAAGCACCATACAAGAAATAAAGTTTCTTTTTTTCATAATTATGTGTTGACGTCCATGGAAAGAAAACTATTTAAAAGAAAATGATAGTGAATAATGAGGGTGTTTTGCAAATAACTCCTTAAAGGATCTCATATATGTCAAAAAAATTCATGTATTTTACATATATGTAGAAAACTCCTTGTAGAATCATTGTGTACGTTAGGAACCTTTGTTATCAAGCAAAAAACTATTGTAAAATGTGTATATGTTAAAAATCTCCTACTTAATCATTGTACATATAGAAAGAATTATCTATCCTTAGGTCTACTATCACTTACGTCACTTATAAACTAGGACTTATTTTAAAACAGAAGATTTTCTACATATATGTAAAGTACATAGGACTTTTTACATATTCGACTCTTTAAAGAGTTATTTATAAAAATATCTAATAATTATTATAAAGTTTAAAGATAAATGAAAATAAACAATTAAAATAATTAAAAGTAAGACTCAATAAAAGTTGCCATCATAGATTCAAAACAAAAAAGGGAGTACAGATAGTAAGGGAGAGGATGGAAACCAAACCTTTTTTTTTTTCAGGGGCATGTGTTTCACCGATAGATCCATCACAGTTTCTAGGAAATAGAGGGTAACAATAATATACAACATGCAAAACAGATAGCAAGGACCCCATCAGATGTCAGGCAAATCAAACAAGGGTTGTTGGAAAGTCGAATGTTGCTCGGAAAGAGGAGGTCAATTTCCACGGAGGTGCTGGCAAAAAAGTAAGGCAAACGCTCCAACATCATTCTTAGTCTTAGGTGGCATACAAGTCAATATGACTTAGTATAATCTCGTTCATTTATAAATAAAATGACATTATTTCATTATCTGTAAATTCATTTTATTATCATTTCATAATGAAGTATGTGAATATTTTGAATAATGATCAAATTATGATGAGATCATACTAATGAGATTGATCACTTATACATACATATTTTTAATTGTTCATAGTCGGAGGATATCTGAGAAGGATATCAGATATTTGGTTAGACTAGTATAGATTACTCCTGCTTATATGATGAGAGTGACTGATCTCATAGTCACTTGTGTGGAGATAGTAAAGCGAATCTATGAGTACTCATTAGAGAATAAATTCACTGAACTGATTTGACTGAATCACTGGATGTGAATGTACCTAACTGTCAACCAGCTTGATTCAATTGTCGCAGTTGCGTGGATGATCTTCGGACCTGAGACACCAAGGATATCTTGCCGGTAGACTTCTGTACTTTAACTTTGGTTTACGAATCTCTATTCACGGAATTCTAAACAACCAATGATCTGGTACAGCGGAATACCGTCGAAGGGAATTGAGTGTTCAATAAGGAATAATTCGCTCTCGATATTCAGAGAGAAAATGCTCTAGGTAAGATGCGTAGGAGTCTCTGACTAGGGCGGATAATAATATTGGAAAATGAGTTTTCCGATATTATACGATAGTATCCGATCTAAGTGAGTCGACCAGTTAAGGTTTGATGGTTCACCATACCCTGAATTGACTCGAGAGCATTGTGCGAATGAAAGACCAGTTAAGGTTTGATGGTTCACCATACCCTGAGTTGACTCGAGAGCATTGTACGAATGAAAGATTATATCCACGTGGTAACTGTCGGTGGAAAGGTTCCAAAAGTAAGTTGCTTAACTCTAATACTTTCCGGATTCACGCGGTGTTGCTTGTCATCTAACGTGATCGGAAGCCCGACCGAATTGAATGTGCGACATTAATTCGGTTAATGAATTAATTAATATGAGTTATTAATTGATTAATTAAGTCAATAAGGAGTCACTAGGCATATTAGGCTATTAACTGGACTGGTAGTTGGACCTAGAGGGTCACATGCAAAAGATTCTCAAGGCGATGAATTAAAAGTGAGTTTTATACTTTTTCAAGATTTTTATGAAAAATCGCGCGATAAGTATAAAATATAGCAAGTGGGCTGAGCAGGCCAAGCTGCTGCTAAGCCTTGGCTGCCCCTCCTCTCACCCTCTCTCTCTCTCTCTCTCTGGCACCCCCTGGCCATCCCCCTCTCTGGAGTTTGCCTTGTTGTCTTCTCCAACTCCCGTGCGACGAGACTTCAAGCGCGCATTGCGGCGATTGTCTTGGTGAACGGCGAATTGTTCGTAGACTGCGAGGAACGTGAGGAAATCTATTACGAGGAAGATCGTTTAGACTTTGCTAGAGGCCAGGTGTCTGTACGGCTGGCGGTGTCACACCGACGGAACCGTTCGAATGCGGATTCGAATCCGCACAAGGTGATGACTGATCATTACTTTCGATTTTCGTCTATCGAAACGGACAAAAGATCGTTGTATTTAATTTTATTTTATCTCACTACGTTTGCGATCTCGAGAAACACAAGAACTTGACAACCATAAGAGCAATGAGGCGAGGTTGAGCTCAGAAATATAAGCCATCCTTCGACATATGAAATATGCACTAGATCATGAGCATCACCAATGAAACTCCAACATCCCGAAAAGGGATCAATATTGGATTGACCAACACACCACGAGCATGCCAGAGACTTCACTGAGGATCTGAGGTTGAAGGAAACGACAGATTTGTACAAGGGCACCTCACAGAGGGAGAACAAACCAAACATGCATATGGCAATAAAGAAAGAAAGGGATACTTAGGGTAGCACCTAACTATGCCTAGTCTGAAAATGACATCGAAGGACCCCACTACAGGAATAAAAATTGGAAGCTTGGCAAAGGTGGAGGGGGATGGGGGCAGAAGGTTACAAACTTATCGTGAGGAAGGGGGGGGAACTAGAGGGAGTAGACGAAGGGGAAGAAGGGAAAGGCCAGCAGGGAGGGGGACGGTGTTGAGTGCAGCAGGAGTGGCTAGGGGGTGTTAGGGGGTACTGTGGATGATGGCGATAGAGAGGGGTGAAGGTGGAAAAGGATGCTTGACTTACCAAAAGGAAAATGCAAAAGAGGAAACAAACAAGGGACAAAAGGAGAAGAGGGAACGGTTGGCGGAAGCAAACAAGGTGAGGAAAGAGAGGAGAGTAGACAAGGAGCAAGCCATGGTGGTGGTGGGGGAGGCTTGGTGAATGGGGAGGTGAAAGGAAAAGAGGAAGGCGGGGGGAGGTTGTCTCCAAAGGAACCAGATTTTGCTTCCTAGACGGCAAATGGTTCCACTAATCACTTTGTTTGCGGAATAGGACCATAATAACAGGTATAAAGGCCTTATTCTAGTTTGATTGCTGGGATGCCTAATTCTCCAAATTCCTCCAACTCCCCAAATTCTACCTTGAATACCTAGTTCTCCCCATTCTCTCAATTTCACCTTTTATTTCACTCCTTATTCCACTTATCCCTACCAAATCACTTGGAATAGCGGCGTGTAATTTTTCTTATTCTGGATGAAATACCAACAACTTACCAAATCAAAATACCTCTTATTCTGGTTTAAGAAATTCTCAAAACCTTATTCTGATTTAAGCTATTATGCAAATAAAGTGTACCAAGTAGAGACATACTCCTTGGCCACACCATGCCCTTACGTGTGTGGCAAAAACAATGACGCAAGTAGAGACACCAAACACGAGTATATCAATCTTTCTATTCTTCTTATTATTTTCACTTCACATACCTTTCTTTCAAAAAATAAGACATATACATCTCCCTAAAAAGATGGAAGAATGTGAACGTAACTTGGAAGGGAAAGCCGTGAGAAAGAAGCAAAAGGGAAAGCAGTAGGAAAGAAACAAAGAAAAACAAAATGACAACCACTTGTAATAATGACAAGCATCGGACCAATGTGACATGTACCTTTGATTATCAGCGAGACAAGATTGGGACTCATGAGGATGGAGGGTTGTCTATTTTAGCATAAAAAAATTTGGATTGAAAAGTTTGTTTATTTTTTGTTGTATTTGGCATTAGTTGCTTTAAGCATAAATAATTTTGGATTGAAAAAAAAGCTTTTTTTACCTTTTGTTTTACGTGAATAAGTTATTTTAATATAAGAATATAATAGAAATATGTCATTAATATTAAATAAGATAAATAAAATTAATATTTTATCAACATTATTTATGCCTTCTTGTAACGATGCAAGTTACTTTTGCTTGATATAAAAAATTCATATATTCAAAATGAAACAAAAATAATAAGAGGAATAAGTCATCTTATTCCCATTTATTCTGCAATCAAATTAAAGGTAGAGTATAAAGTGCACACTACTCTAGATGTAGGGATGTAAATAGCCATCCATGACCCAATTATTACTTTGTAGAATAGTTAATCACCTCACATATAAGGCAACCGATATAAATCTCTTGTGAACCAAAATGCCTATAATATGTTGAGAATTTATCTAATTATTCATCTAATTACTAACTTATTTATTTTTTTCTTAAATGTATAGGATAGTAAATAAGGTTATGAATCAACCATAGACCCATGTTGAGTTCGACTCTTTAGCATCTCTACTCAGGCGTAGTGAGCTAATAACATGCTTTATTATATTTTCAAATAGCACATTCATTTTAAGAATTTAAATATTTTAAATTCATTTCTAAAAAAATAATAAAATATTAAAAAAATAAAAAGGTTATATAAATGACCCTCTATTCATTCTAAATGCCATTTTTTATTTAGTGCTCACAGATAATTAAGTCCTCAAAATAATTTTATAAAATTAATTGTATATAATCAAATCATAAAGGGTTAATTTCATATTAACCACTCTTACATGTTAACTATCAAAGATGCCATGCTTATTTGCATATTATCTTGTATACTATCATATTATGCATAATATTTCAAAATTTCCACTTCCATGGCATATTTAGTATGCATAAATATTCCTATATTCCATTGAAATGCCATATTTCATAGATATGTTACCTTGCAAGGAGTGGTAATATGAAATTATTCTAATAATAAAATTAGCTTCTTTCATATAAGTTAAAAATAAGTAAAGTATCATAATTTGAACGTATTAGCAGATAATTGATTTTCAAACTCACTCTCTTGCATGTGTACTATATTAGGTAAAAACACCATACAAGTAATAATGTTTCTTTTCTCATAATTATATGTGTAACAATCTGATCTAACTCTTGTGAAGTAGTACCTCTTTGGGTCAATTTTTCCCCTAAAAGATGCTTCACAAGTTATTGATCCAAATCTCACATATATAGTCTAGAAACTTTTTAAGTTTTTTGATGTTGGATTAAGCCAGTTCATTCTTGTCCCGGCTCTTAGACATAGTAGTGGCACACTTTAGTGCTATGTTTTGCCATCTTACCCAACTCAGTTCATTTTTGTCCCGGCTCCTAAACATAGTAGTGGCACAATTTAGTGCTATATTTTGCCATCTTACCCAACTCATGACTGTAGCACTATTGATCCACTCTAACTCTTATGAGGTATTGTCCACTTTAGGTAAACTCTATATGGTTTTGTATAAAAAAAATATATATCTTTTCCATAGAGTAGTGTTTCCGAAGAACTTTGACCGTTAGAATAGTCTTAGTTCTGAGAACTTGCTCCTTAAGGTCTAATATGTGAACAGATTTGTCCTCATACGACAAATCTGGTTGAACTTTCAAAGGAATATAGTCAATCAAATGAGACGGATCAGTAACATACTTCTTTAATATAGAAGCATGAAATACTAGATGAACATCTGACAAATCTAGCGGCGAAGCAAACTTGTATACAACTTATCTAACACATTCCAAGATCTCAAATGGACTAATCTATTTTAGGCTTAACTTTTCTTTCCTATCAAATCTCATAACTCCTTTAGTTGATAATACCTTTAAAAAGACTTATTCTTGTTAGGTTCTCAGATTTCTCGGGATCGCAAACACAGCGGAAATAAATAATTTAATATTCTGCGATCCCTGTCCGTTTCAAATAAACAAAAATAATTTTCGGGTTATTGTTTATTACTTCGCACGGATTCGAATCAACGTCCGAACGGTTCCGTCGATGTGACACCACCAGCCGCGCAAACGCTCGGTCTCTAGCGAAATCCACGCGATCCTCATCGCAGTGGATTTCTTCACGTTCCTCGTTCCTCGCAGCCCACGAGTGATTCGCCATTCGCCGCAACGCGCGGTCGAATTCCCGTCAGACGAGAGTCGGAGAAGACGGCGATGCAGTCTCCAAAGAGGAGAGAGAGCAGGGGTGCCAAAGAGAGAGAGAGGGAGAGAGGAGGGGGCGGCCAGGACTGAGTAGCAGCTTGGCCTATTCAGCCCATTCGATATATTTTATATTAACTGCACAGTTTTTCATAAAACCCCCGGTTTAATTTAAAATCCACTTTTAATCCATCGCCTTGAGAATCTTTTGCGTGTGACTCTCTAGGCCCAATTACCAATCCGGTCAATAGCCCAATAAACCAAGTGACTTTTCACTGACTTAATTAATCAATTAATAACTTATATTAATTAATTAATCAACCGAATTAATGTCGCACATTATATTTGGTCTAGCCTCTGATCACGTCGGGTGCCAAGCAATACTACGTGAACCCAGAAGGTATTGGGATAAAGCAACCTACTTTTGGAACCTTTCCGCCAATAGTTATCGCGTAATATAATCCTTCATTCGCACAATGCTCTCGAGTCAACTCAGGATATGGTGTACCGTCAAACTTTAACCGGTCGATTCACTTGGATCGGATACTGCCGTATAATATCGGAAAACTTTTTTCCGATATTATCGTCCACCATGGCCAGGGACTCCTGCGCATCTTTCCTATAACATTATCTCTCTAAGTACCGATAGCGAATGATTCCTTATTGACACTCAATTCCCTTTAACGGTATTCCGTTATACTCGATCCCATCATAATCTGATCACTATTGCACATATTCACGGACTTCATTATGAGACAGTAAAAGAACGAATTACACATAATGAAATAATGTTATTTTATTAATAAATGAACGAAATTTACATAGTCAGATTGACTTGTAGGCCATCTAAGACTAACAATTCTCCAACTTCAAACACCAACTCTCTCCTCCTATGATCAACATAGTTCTTCCATCTACTTTGGACTATCCAAAGTCTCTTTCTAATGATATCAATCTTTTTAAGATAATCTTGCATCAGCTGTGGCCCAATAAGCCTTCTCTCATGAACTTCTATACAGAGCCTCTATAGCTTCATACCAATGCTATCCTAAAAACTATTATTATAAGCAAATTTCAGTCAACTTTAGATGATTATCCCAACTTCTCTTCCATTCTATGCTAGAAGTTCTTAGTACATCCTTAAGTGTCTAGATAATCCTCTTTAATTGGCCATCGATATGTAGATAGAAAGTTGAACTAAAATTCAATTGGGTGTCCAATACTTCTTGTAAGCTTCAAAAATCTCAATGTAAAGTAAGTGTCTGGATATGAAATAATAGATACTGAAACTCTATTAAGTCTCACTATCTCATCAATGGATGTCTGAGTTAACTATTCTAATGAAGTCTTCTTATACATCGTTAGGAAATGAACTGACTTAGTCAATTTGTCAACAATTAACCTTATAGAATCATACTGCCTTCGAGTAATGGGCAATCTTGTCGCGAAATCCATAATAATATAAAATTCCATTCCAAAATTTCCATAGCTTGTAATGGTCCTCTTGATCTTTGATGCTCAATTTTCACCTATTAACATGTAAAGCACCTAGAAACAAATTTTGCGATGTCCTTCTTACTAGGCCACTAGAAGTTTCTCTTCATGTCCTTGTACATCTTCGTAATTCCTAGATGAATAGAAAACTTAGACTTGTGAACCTCATGTATTAACTTCTTTCGAAGCTCATCATCCTAGAATACATAATCTGACTCGAAATTTAATAGCTTTATCATCACTCAATGAAGCATCAAGATTGCCAACGTCGTATTGCACGGGACTTGATCCAATATCATTATGTAACGACTCGATCCAAACTTTGTGAAGTATTTTCTACTTTAAGTCAAGCATGTATGATTTTGTCCCCAAAAGACATCTCACAAGGTATCGATCCAAATCCCACGTACATAGCTTAACATTTTTTTTCATTTTCCAATGTTGAACTAATCCTATTTATTCTTGCCCCAACCAGTGTAATATAAATTTATGAATTTTTTAAAAAAATCGTGATTTAATATTTTTTTCATTTTAACGTAGATGAATAAATCCCCATTTATTGAAAGAATTTTAAAATCTTCAAAATTTGACAAAGTAGTGATTTAATCACGCATTTTTTTAAAAAATATACATTTCTAAGTAGAACTTATTCGTTTTTATTAGATATTCATAACTTTTTATATTATATTTTAAAATAATACTTTGTATATTGAAAAAATTGCGTATCTTTCACAATTTTTTCACAAAGTTTTTAAATTTTTGCTGACTTGAGAATTTTTTCTCAGACTGTTTTTGTGTTTTTGTCCTGAATCTTGACTTAGTGACATTGGCCCCATTCTTCAGACACGGTGATGACTCCACATCATAGTAGCTCCACAGGAGACCTATTATCAGCTCACGGGTTACCCTCTCCTACAAGCAGTCATTTCCTCCTACTCAGCTCATGACTAGATCACTAAATATGTTTACGTCTATGAAAAGAAATTTATTTAAAATAAAAATGATAGTAAAATGAGAATATTTTCGAATAACTCCTTAAAGAATCTCATATATGTCAAAAACCCCAGTATTTTACATATGTGCAGAAACCCTTGGTAGAATGATTATATACGTCAGGAATCTCTGTGATCAAGCAAAACACACTTGTAAAATATTTATATGTCACAAATTGCCTACTTAATCATTATCTACATAAAGAATTCTCCATCCTTAAATCTATTATCACTTACATCACTTATAGACTTAATTCAAAATAAAAGGAAAGTTCACAGGATTTCTACATATGTGTAAAGTACATGACAGTTTTTATATATGACACTCTTTAAAGAGTTATTTACAAAAATCTATAATAATATTATAAAGTACAAGGTTAAAATAAATCAATTAATAATTAAAAAAAAAAACATACATATTCCCCTACGAGATGGAAGATTATGAATATAACTTTTAAGATCACGTTTGGAAGCTCCTCACAAATTTTGAGATGAAGTTCTCTCTCTACCCTCAAAGCCTTCCATTCTCTTTGTGCTATAATTCAAGTTTGAAGGGTATAATAGGTAAATGCACAGATGTGATGTGTGCTGACTGGGGCCCAGATGACACGTCCTCACACGGGAAGAGGCAGACAGCGTCATTGCGAAGCAACGAGTCTTAAAAGTGGATTTAAAAAAATCTCAGAACATTGCAGGAGTTTCCACACGTGGCTGAAGAGAAAGCCGTGGGAAAGAAGACGAAAACCACAACCACTCGTTACGAGCATTTGCCACGTTTATAATTGGGACCTAAAAAGTGGAGGACAAGGCTCCAACAGTTTCCAAGCGTTAACAAATAAGTTACGGTGTTGTTTGTTTTGTTGTAAAACGATGTAATCCTCTGATTTTAAAAGCACTTATTTTAAAATCAGGATTTTTTTATTGTTTTAAGACTGGAAGGTATTTTGTTTGAATGTAGATAAAACAAGTGAAAATAAAATAAGAAATTTTATTTGATTTTGCTAAAATTCTGAATCATCTTACCTCCAAGTTTGGGAAGTGAAATTACCACCCATTTTATTTGGGTGCTCATCACTTATACTAGCACACCGGCCAACACATCCTACGTTCTAAGTTACTAGTTGGGCCATAGCGTGGATCTGCTGAGCACTACAACTGGCATTCAGGAAGATGGATGGCAGTGATCGAAAAAGATGACAGTGGATGAAGACTGTGATCCGGACAACTGGCATTGAGGAAGATGGATGGCAGTGTTTACTGGCATCGCCAGCAGTAGAGACCAAGGGCAGTAACAGATGGACAACTACAAGGTAACTATTTGAGCACTACAAGTTTTGGAAGGAGAAAAGGTCGAACCTTTTTACTTGTTCGGCCACCAAAGGAAGCCCAGTCGGAAGCCCAACTGGCAGTGACGGAGATCCTGACAGCAGCCACAAGACACGAGGGTAAAAATAGAGCCACAACGCGGCCTTGCTAGGTAGGGTTAACAACAACGGATCCGGATAATATCCGACTCCGATTCGTATATGTATCTGATTAGCCAGATATTTATCCTATTAAGACATCCGGCAGACATATCCGAATATCGTTTAGTTATCCGATTAATATTCGAAACGGAAACGGAAAATAGATATCTGCTCCGATTAATATTCCGAGTAAATAGATATATGCTTCGATTAATATCCGACCGATTATGTATTTTGATAAGTTCTACTAATTTTAGTGATGTTTATATATTTAAATAAATGATAATTCGATATTTGAAGTATGCTTAAGACGTGTTGAGCGATAGTTATGAAGTTTCTTGTAATTTTTTTTTTATTTATTGGTTTTACTAATTTAGATAAATTATTTAAGCATTTGTTATTATCTAAGATATATTTAATAAAGCATTCAAATTATTTAAAATTTATCTAGATATTTATATCTATTAATTTAAATATATGATATTCACGAACTATGCAAAAAGTAAAATTTACAAGTCATTAAGTTACAAGACAAAGTTGACATATTTAAGTATATGAATTCGGATATTACCTGGCGGAAATTGAATTCGAATAAAAAAAATTATTATCCGTCGGATAATATCCGAAGTCAAATATTCGGATAATAGTAAACGGAGCGGAGTCAGTTATTGTGGTATCCGCTCAGTTGACAGCCCTATTGCTAGGGAAGGCAACGAACGGTGCTCAAAGTCACGGTGGCATAAGGCAGTGCAGCGGCAAAAGATGACGTCTATTCATGAGGACACAGTAGTAACAGCTGGAAGTGTGGAGAATGGCACCTGAAAGAGGTTGGTGATGGGAAGCAAAAAACTATTCCGCTCGGTAGAGTCAGTAAAACGAAACCAGAGAAAACTTTGTCACGTCCCCGACTGCCTCCCAACCGTAATTTGCTTTATATCATTTTCCACACGTTCAAACATCTGAAAAATACTATAAATCAAAATAATTACATCGTTTTACAGTAAAACAAATAACTCTTAAATATGCTCTAATTTTTACCTAACAACTTATAAAGTAGAGGAGCGAGATAGAGTGAAAGAGAAGAGAGAAAGTAAAGAAAGCAAATATTATTTTTTCTAACTTTTAAACATACCATGAGATTTTAGGTGAAATGATCTAAAATAGTCAGATTTTGGGGCCTTAGACAAGTGTCACTTGTCCTGTCGGGTGAGACACCTTTGGGAACGGATCTGCATTATTGTGACTTGGTTAAATAACTATGGTTCGAAAAAACGTTTGTTTCGCTTTTTGTTGTATTTGGGATAAGTTACTTTCGGCATAAATAATTTTGGAATGAAAAAAAGTTTGTTTTGTTTTATGTTGTGTTTGAAATAAGTTATTTTAATTAATTTAAATATATAAAAAATAAAATATAACAAAATATGTGTCATTAATATTTATTATATATATATATTTGAAATTATTTATTCTCTCTTGTTCCGGCATAAGTTATTTCTTCTTGATATAAAATTCACATAATCGAAACAAAATAAAAAGAATAAGAGGGACCAGTCAGCTGTTCTCATATAAAGTGCACACTACTCAAGGGGTAAGGAAGTTAGTAGTAATGCATGATCTGATTACTTAACAGATTATTAGTTTGTAGAATAGTTAATCATATGCACAGATAAGGCAACCTATATAAATCTCTTATAAATCAAATGCTTATAATATGTTAAGAATCTATCTAACTACTCAACTGATTATTATTAATCTAATGATTTCTTTAAATTGATAGTATATAAATAAGGTTATAAATAAACCTTAGATCCACGTCAAATCCGACTCTTTAGCATCTCTACTTTGGCACGGTGAGTTAATAACATGCTTTATCGTATTTTCACATAGCACGTCCGTTTGAAGAATTTAAATGTAATTCTCAAAAAAATAAGCAAGGGTTCTTTTAAAAAAATGAAAAGTTAGTTTTATACGAAAGACCCACAAAATTTTTGATTTATTAGTCATATATAATTAAGTAATCAAAATCATTTTATAAAATTAAATGTATATAATCAAATAATAAAATTAACTTCTTGCATATAAGTTAAAAATAAGTAAAATATGGTAATTTGAACTCATTAGTAAATAATTCATTTTCAAACTCAGCACTATTGCTTGTGCACAACATTATGTAAAAGCACCATACAAGAAATACAGTTTCTTTTCTCATAGTTATTTGTTAACGAAGAGGGAAAGAAAACTATGTAAAAGAAAATGACAGTGAATAATGATGGTGTTTCACAAATACCTCTTTAAAGGATTTCAGATATGTCCCAAAAAACCTTATAATGCGGAAAACTCTTTGTAGAATCTGTGTACGTTGGGAACCTTTGTGATCAAGCAAAAAATTCTTTTAAAATATGTACATGTCAAAAATCACCCACTCAATCATTGTATACATAGAGAATTCTCTATCCTCAAGAGTACTATCACTTACATCACTTATAATTAGGACATGTTTCAAAATAAAATCAAAAGATTTTTGCATATATGCAAAGTACATGGGACTTTTTACATATGTGAGACTCTTTAAAGAATTATTTATAAAAATCTCTAATGATTATTATAAAATTTAAAGAAAAGTAAAATAAATTAATTAAATAATTTAAAAATAAGACATATACATCTCATGCGAATATAACTTGAAAGTGAAAGCCGTGAGAACTAAAGCCGTTCACCGTTCGATTTGATTTGATTTATAAGAAAAATTTGTCAAACCGAACCAACCAAATAAATCTTAGAAACCAAATCAAATCTAACCGAATAAAATCAGGTTTTATTCAATTCGATCTGAATCTTCAGCCACTGGGTGGAACCTTGGACACAAACAGACACAAGCCATCATAGCCATTGGGTGGGGTCGTCTTTATAGATTTCTTGAGCATGGTATTTCTTCTTTGGGGTTTTTGTAAATAACTTTCTAAAAATTATCATATTTGTAGATAACCCCCTGTATAATTCGAATTTACATATAATCCCCTCAACTATGATATTATTTGCATATAACCCTCTTAACTGTATAATTTGTTTTGAATTTCACTTGAGTTAACATATTTTTACTTCACATAAAAATAGAAATAATTTTTTTTGGTGTTAAATATATACAACAAATTTCTGAATAGATGCTTATGTGATTTTTGTTGTGAGATGTATGTATTTTAGTTAAAGATATTATTAATATTTTTATTTAATAGTTTTCGCATATTCTATGTAAGTAACAATATTTTATTTAAGAAAAATATAATAAATTAACATAGTAGAAAAAGTTATATGCAAATAATATCATAATTAAGAGAATTGTAAGTAAATACGAATCATATAGAAAGTTATCTACAAATATGGCATTCTTTAAAAGATTATTTATAAAAACCCCTCTTTTTGTGGAGCGTACGATTAAAATGAAGAAGTTTCCCAGTCAAAACACAGCCACACAACATGGAGAACGCACTTGGTACCCTGCTCCTTTAATCACATGGAGAATGATTACGAGCAAATGACAAATGTGACTTCCCTAAAAGATAGAAGAATGTGAACGTAAAAGGGAAAGTCACAGGAAAGATTAAGCAAAGAACACAAAATCACAACCACTCTTAATATATACCCCCAATTCTGACGTATTATCATCAACATCCTTGTAATTAAGATAATTGATTCTTCTTGTCAAACTATAAAGAATATATTAATCTTGACGTAACCTGAGTCATCCTAACACTTGGGGCCAATTTGATTGGAAGTTAAGGTTAGCCTAAATCTATCTAATTAAATAAAGTATTTTTAGACAAGTATTAATTCTCTTTGATAACTAATGCATTAACTTAAAGAAGTTAATTTGGAGACAATTAAATACATTATCATAAGCGGTCCAGAAAGAGATTTTGGAAAGTAAGGTACCTTTATTGGATAGAGGGCTCAGATTAGCATACCCTCGGGATCATGAGATGCGAAACCCTAGATTAGCACAGATTTATTCATATCTGTAGCTATTCCACCAGATCAAGCCACTTTTTGAATTAAAATTGAAATAAAAGGGAAGATCCTATGCATAATCCTCAATCAAACTGCATGCTATTTAGAGACGACTAACATCGGTATGAGACATCCATATGTCATATATGCTCCGTGGATGGTGGAGATAAGGCTGCGAATAATGTAATTCGCTCTAGAAGTAACTTGTGAGATTGCTCTTGGGTTTATTTATTAAGTTAAATAAATAAATACCGACACAAATTTATGTTCGATTTATTAAATGAACTAAGCTTGAATACAAGCGAGTCTGACTCAATTATGTTTGTGAGTAGACTCATTTAAGTGCTTGTTAAGAATTCGTTTTAATATTTATTAAAAGCTCGTTTCAGTATTCATTAAGAACTCATTTACTTATTCACTAAGAGTCCACTTAAGTGCAAACAAATTAGTGTTCACTATGTTTTGGTCTAAATTTATAAATTTAAATTAAAATTTTTTTAGGTTACATCTATCATGGATTCAAACTGCAAGTTACTCCGTACTTGATTTAAACTTGTTCAATATCTAAGTGAGCCAAATCTGAACAACCGTCCTGCTCGGATTCAAATTCGATAAAAATTAGTCCAATCAAGTTTAAGCAGAGTAAGTCTCATCTTGATTCTACTAGTTTGCACCCCTACCATGGAGATCAAAAATTTTAAGAATTCTTACTTTTCAATTCGTATAATCTTTCAATATTCTTCATAGGTGTTTGTAATTTTTATATTTTCTTAAAATTCCTCGCAATATTTGAATCAATTAAGGGCCTTTTAAGTAATTGCAAGGACTAATAAAAAATATAAAGATTATAAAAATTTATAAGAAATACTAAAAGATTATAAAGTGTGAAAAATAAAATTTTAAAATTTTAATTAAAAATTTAAAAATATCATAGTGTTTTCAGCTACTATTGGTCCACACCAGGCCTCAACCCGGTTCCCATCTTAACTCGAGCAACCTGACTCGAGAGAAGAGACATTTTGGCACTGCGGCCGCACATGAGCGGCTCGACGTTCTCACGTGCCTAACCCGTTAAAAAATTTATAATTTTATGTACTATATATATCCCGAGATTTCTCCTCTCCTGCTTCATCATTTCCTGGTCATGGACCTGGGTCCAGTCACCGCCGTCCCCATGACTTCTCACCTCCCTCTCCTCCTCCTCCTCCTTCCCCTCGTCGCCGTCCTCCTCCTCCTCCGCCACAAGCCACCTTGCCGCCTCCCCCCTTCCCCGCCGTCCCTGCCCCTGATTGGCCACCTCCACCACCTCCTCTCGTCCGCCTCGCCGCCCCACCACGTCTTCGCCCGCCTCGCCGCCGACCTCAACACCGACATCCTCCACCTCCGCCTCGGCCGGGTCCCCACCGTGGTCGTCTCCTCCCCGCGGATGGCCTGCGAAGTGCTCAAGACCCAGGACCACGCCCTGGCCAGCCGCCCAGCGCTGCTTTCCGCGCAGTACCTCTCCTTCGGCTGCTCCGACGTCACCTTCTCTCCGCTGGGGCCCTACTGGCGGCAGGCCCGCCGCATATGCGTCTCCGAGCTGCTCTCACCCCGCCGAGTGGCCTCCTTCGGCACCATCCGCCGCCAGGAGGTCGATCGCCTGCTGCAGTCTCTATTAGTCGCCAGTCCAGGGGAGTCGAGCCGGGAGGTGGACGTGAGCGCAAGGTTCTTCAAGCTGGCCAACGACGTGCTCTGTAGGGTGGCGTTCGGGAGGAGGTTCGAGAAGAGGAAGGAGGAGGGGCAGGAGAAGAAGGGGTTGGTGGACGTGCTGGAGGAGACGCAGAGGCTGTTCGCCGGGTTCGACGCCGGGGAGTTCTTCCCCGGGGTGGTGGGGGAGGTGGTGAACGCGGCGACGGGGCTGAGGGGGAGGCTGGAGAGGAACCTGGCTGACCTGAGAGCCGTCTGCGACGAGATCATCCGGGAGCACCAGGCGGAGGGCGGCAGAGGCGGTGGTGGTGGTGGGGGAGTGGGAGAGGAGAGGGAGGACTTCGTGGACGTGCTGCTGAGGGTGCAGAGGGGAGGGGGGCTGGAGGTCCCCATCACCGACGACAACCTGAAGGCTCTCGTGCTGGTACGTCTCTCTTCACCGTCCTATTTCTTAACGGCAAGTGGACATCAGTGCGTAAATGGCGTCGGTTGACCCACTCCAAGAAAAAAACACGTGGTACGCCGACGTCTAATCTATCATATCAGTCGTACGATACCATTAAAATGAGATCTATTGAATAGAGATCGGTTGGGTGCAGAGAAAGAAAGATTCAAATTTTTTTTCTCGTGCACTGTTTTTTGGTTGATTTTGAAAATTTTCTTCTTCTCTCTTTACATTTACTGGATTCCAACCAAATTTGCACGAACCAGACCTTTTTTTATTAAACAGTGTGTCAAAGGTTCGCAATGATCTAAAAGGGAGAAACTTGGAAGGTCTCGTATCATATGCATTGGAGAATTGAAGCCGTGGTGCCGTTACCCTGGACCAATGAAATGATAGGGTTCCACGGTAACGTTCACCTGCGTCTTTGTTGTCACTTGTCAGGTGATGGACTGTACACCTCTCATTTGTTGGATGTATCCCACGGGTCTACAGGATCTCACTCCTTTCCTCGGCAGTAGGGCGGTCAATAGTATCCGTTTAGTTTCCATTTTTATTTGTGGAAACTGAACTCCGTTAAAAGGCTATCTGATTAAGTTATAGGAAACGAAAATACATCTCCGATAGTTATAAGAGTCGGAAATAAAAATACTCATTTTCGTATTTGCTAACTCGTTTTCGTTTTCATTTTCGAATGATCATGTACTTTATACATCCATCCACATACACACATATATATAATAATGAGAATTTCTCTTGACAGTTTAATAAAAAAAAGGTCACAGTAAAAAGTTAAAAACTTTTTAACATTTTAATATAACTTTATGTGAAAACTTTTTAACATTTTAATAAAACTTTATGGCACATGTTTGGATATATTTATATGTAAATTTAGATTGATAGATAAAGTAGATTTTAAAATTTAAAATTTATAGATTATTAATTTTTACTTGTATTAAAATTTTGTAGGTTTAAAATTTTTAATTACTAGAAGAAAGTTTATCAAAAAGTGAATAGTAATAGTGATTTTTAGTATCTTATTAATATAGCGATGATGATGGCGGAACTTTCGTTTACTTTCGTTTCCAATTTTCGATTTAAAAGCGAAAATAGATGCGGAAGCGGAAACACTCACTTTTTACTCCGTTTCCGTCTCCGATAAACTTTATAGAAAACGGAAGCGGAAGATGCCATTTCTGTTTCCGTCTCCGACCCGTTGACAATCCTATTCTACAACCTCTTTTTTGAGGGAAAGAGTCTTACTTGTTAGGCCTGTTAGGGTGCAATAAAGTTAAAGTAGAATCATGATTTGTTGTATGAGATCGACTCGTGTCGATTCGAGTGACTCGTACTGTATCAAAACAAACTCGAGTCGATACGACTCGACCGAGTCTGTACGATTTGAAAAAACTTTTTCTATGTAATTCGTGCGAGTCGGCACGAGTCAACCCGACTCGTACGGATCATAGGAGATTCGAATCGCTCCGACTCTTCGAGTCAGCGAACCTTAAGTGGAATATGCCTTTTAACATAGAAACTCTATTTGATGTCTCCTATATATTCTTGCAAGCGCAATTATGACGTCCTGACGTGTACTGATGTCAACATATATTAGTTCCCTTAAAAATAAAAAGGAATTACTTTAGTATGTACACACGTTAGAGAGAATATGCTTTCTAAATTGTACATGTTCTCGAGAGCATAGATAGATTTTCGGGAGCACATGTTCCTGAAACGTTCTACATGCTCTCAAGAACATATACTACTATTTAAAATTTAAGGTGAAATTAAATTTTTTTCTTTTTAAAGGTTCTTATATACGCTGACATTAGTGAGCGCTAAAGCACCATAATTGTGTCTGTAAAAATATATAGGGGATGTCAAGTGGCATTTCTTTCTTGGAATACAGGCGCCTCAGTCTTATTGCACCCTGAGTGATGCAACGAGTAAAACTAGTTGGTTATTTGCCCACCTAACCCGCTTAATTTGACTTTGTGACGTGACATGTTTCTGACTTATTTAGACTTGTCGTCTTTTTATGACTAAAAATATCATCATTTAACTAGGAGGTTAGTGTTTAACCATGTTAGTTAGTCATCACTTAACTAGGCGGTTGGTGGTCCATGGTTGTGGATGTGCCCGCTTCTATGCCCCACTCATCCGGAGGGCAATGTTTCAAGGGACTGGATTATTTGAGGTCTTTAGATGTTAAAGTTGCGTTTGGAAATGATTCTCTAACATAAGTTAAATGAGAGATATAAAAATCAGAGTATGGATTAAGTTGTCGAATAAAATTCTGAAATAATTATTTACTTTTTTCAATAACTGCAAGTTATTTTCTATTCCATATTAAGGTTATGTAATATGTGCGACCCCTTGCATCTTCACCCGGTTTCCTGCTTCTCGTGGCCTCTTTCTAATTGTGAATGCTAGTAGATTAAATAGATTCCAGTGATTAGAATTTCCAGACAGTTTAGTGTTTCTAAACAACCCCAAGTGACATCGGATTATATGGGTAATAAAATCAGTAAAAGGAGAGAAAAAAACTCAGCTTTCTCTCCTCACTTAGTTCTGTTACTAGTGACTACTTTCCGCTTCTAATGTATTGTAGTTCATTTTGAAATAGAATTATGAGATTTTTGCAAATAACCTCTTTAACTGTAGTGTTATTTGCATATAACCCTTTCAACTATATATGTAGATTTATTTTGAATTTTACTTAAATAAAAAATATTGCTATCTTCATACAATATGTGAAAGTTATTAAATAAAAATATTAATAATATCTTCAATTAAAATATATACATCTCACAAGAAAAATCATATAAACATCCACTCATAAACTTATTGTATATATTTAACATCAATTTTTTATTTATTTTTTATGTGGAATAAAAATATTTTAACTCGAATAAAATTCAAAACAAGTCACATAATTAAAAGAGTTATATATAAATAATATCATAGTTAAGGAGATTATACGTAAATACGGATCATACAGGAGGTTATCTATAAATATACTATTTTTTAGAAAGTTATTTGCAAAAATCCTTAAAATTATATTCTTACCTACCGCTTTCACTTTTTTCCTCACTTACACTGTGGACTTCTCTTCTTCCGTCCTCCAACCGTATCAATTAAGCTACTTTCTTTGTTTTAGCACTTCCAATCAACCCATTACATGAAGCCAAAATCGCAGCTGCCCAAATAAGTTACGGAAGCTTCAAAACGTGCCGTGTTTGAAGGAGATTGGTTTTCCAGGCAGGTGAAAGGCTCACCTGCCCAGGCTCAGTCATACCTGGCGTCTCAACTTTGGCCGTCGTAACCCGATTCTGTGTTTGGGATAGAACTTTGTTGTGAGCTTCTCATTTCTCACCCATCCGGGCACATCGATCTGTCGGCATTCATGAACACGCGAATTGAAATTTATTACTTCCTGGTTGGCCTAGCGTAGAGAATATGTGGGCGGGCCAGGGGCGGACGTAAAAATTTTATTCAATAAAATTATTCGGATATTAAGTTATGAGTATGGTCTTAGGTTAAGTCATATAAGATCTTGAATTGAATAAGTGGGATCTCCCTTCTTATTTGGGTCATCTTATGTCTTTGAACCGATAAGGTTAGGTCAGTAAAATTTTGGATTAGACTAATTTAAATTAGACTAATAAATTTGACAAAATTCAGTGAAATCTCATAATCTCACTAGATGAATATTAGATCTGCGGCTGTCGGCGGCATTTTGACTAAGTGGGGCACATCTTTTGTATAATACTCCCAGTACCCAAACGTCACATCAAATATTTCATGACCTTCTTGCAGTAGTTGAACAACTTATAAAATTATATAATTTCCTTCTATTCTCTTGGAAACGGGTGACCCCCTCTTCGTGAAGGGACTTCTTCACCCTTCAAGCCACTTGTAAGAAATTGAAAAAAGAACATGAATAGAAATATGAAAACCACGTGTCCCCCTTCGTGAATAATTGATGTAGCCACTCTTGTAATTTAAATCTTAGAAATATGATAACGTGCATACCATCTTACAGACTTTTACCAAATAACATATGCCTAAAATGTGCCCTTCTAATAGGATATGTGGAGTGTTTATGCATATCAAATATATTATTATTATGACAGTAATTTTGAAACATTATACATACTATGAGGATTTATAAGCATAGCATTTTTAATATAGAAAAATAATTATATAATTTTTATTATTGGCACTTGGGATGCCTCTGGACATACGTGTCTATTCGGATGCCTTTGGGTTCGCATCTTTTCCTCAGGGTCCCGAGTCCAAAGTGGCGTGCGCTAGTCCCAAAAGATGCCACGTCGCGCAAGGACGTCCTTTGGACTATTCTTTCTTCTTCTTTACGACTTCTTTTTTTCTATTTGTGCGTGTTCTGTACGTGCAAAATTATATATTTACGGTTCTTCTCATATTTCGTGCTTTTTATATAAGTAGAGATAAGAGTTACAAAATATCTTTCATTTTTATATTGATAGAGATAGCGGGTAAAAAGATAAAAATATCCTAGTATAATAAAGTAAAAATGTAATGCACGAATGAAAGGGAAGATGCACATAAAGAACTACCAAGTCAGAGATCAGATGATTTACGTCCGTGGGAAATATCGTACCAAGTCTAATATTTACTCTTAATTGACTAACACAAAACATAGAGAAATTGGGGACGGTCCTCATGTAGGATTGACAACGAGCTGAGTCACTCGTTAGTTATTTAAGTTAGGTTTGAGTTGGGCTCGACTCGACTTGACTCGTTGAGTTAAAACAAGTCAAGCTCAAGTCTGGGACATGACTCGTTTGATCAAATGAGCTGAGCCTCAGTTCCACTGAGCTCGGCTCAGTGATCTCGCTAGTCAGCTCGGGTTGAAATATCTAAAATCATTATGTTATGCAGTTTACCCATTCAAATGTAAGCTCGTCCAATTGGTCAACCCAATTCACTGCTTCAGCTGATGGTAACCACGTTAACCTTTGGAAACCAATAGGGTTGCAGAATTTCTTTTTCCACTCTAATGTAGGACTAAACTATCCACTATCCACCTTCCTGCAGGGCTCTCACATTGGACTGCACCTAAAATCCTGCCCCCGCTTTCTTTATAAATTTCCAGACGCTCTATCTACCTGATTGCTGTATTGAGATGGGCCGAAAATAACTAAGCTTTCAACGGCACTGTGAGCCTAAAAGAAGTGGCTTCTTGGGCCTATATAAGACCAGGTTCTTATAACGGTTTGGGCTGTAAATAATTGGGTTTTCGCAAGTTGGGCTCCGGTCAAATGCTGGAGTGAGCTGGACTCGGCTTGACCTCGTTTTTTTTCTCCTCTAGCCTGAATTCAAGCTGGACTTTCAGCTTGAATGGAAGCTCGAGTTCGACTCGAACTTGAAATTCTTTTGCCGAGCCGAGCCTGAGTATGTTTGGGCTTGGGCTCGGCCCGGCTCGTTGTCAAAGGCCCTTCAAGGTTCAGGTTCGATTAAGCTCAATCGCTATCTCAGGTTGAACCGTGTCAAGTGAGCTTATTATCCTTTTACCAAAAATGCTTGAATCAAGTTAAACAACTTTGGAGGGTGGGAGATTTGCAAGTAGGATGGGGTTCTCCCATGTGGAGGAATGCACAGTACTCTGGTAGAGCACCATCAGAGGTCAGTCTAATTAGAGAGCACAGACGATCTTCTTTCAAAAGATTAGGTGGACGAGTAAGAGTAATGAGGTTGTTCTTTTCTCTACCCTGCCCCATTTTGCAGAATTAGAAAAGAACAATATTTCTTATTCTTAGAATAAGATTAATTTTAGTTTGATGATTTATATTACGTTAGAATTACTTATACTTAAGGAGAATAAGTCATTCGATTCTAGACTCGAGAATTACTTATTATTCTTATTCCGTCATTGGTCTCATAGAACTGTCAGAGTTAAACGTCCCTTATTTTAGGGTACGTTATTCCGAATAAATAATTTAGGATAACTTATTTTGCAAATAAATTAAAATGAAGTTAAAAAAAACGCATAAAAAGAAAAGGGAAAGGAAGAGTCGATTGCTCCTTGCTGCGATTCTTCGTCTGCCAGATGCACCGATCTCGATTGCTCCTTGCTGGGATTCTTCGTCTGCCAGATGCACTGATCTCGAACGGAACCATTTCTTCTTCACAGGACATGTTCGTGGCGGGTACGGACACGACGTCGGCGACGCTGGAGTGGGTCATGACGGAGCTCGCCCGCCACCCGCGCGCCATGCACAAGGCCCAGGCGGAGGTGCGCGCGGCCGTCGGGCGCGACAAGGGAACAGTGGACGAGGACGACCTGCCCCGGCTCCGCTACTTGAAGGCCGTCGTGAAGGAGGCGCTGCGGGTGCACCCGCCGGTCCCCCTCCTGGTGCCGAGGGAGTCCGTCGAGGCGTGCACCCTCGGCGGGTACGCCGTGCCGGCGAAGACGAGGGTGCTGGTTAACACCTATGCCATGGGGACAGACCCCGGCGTGTGGGAGGACCCCCTGGAGTTCCGCCCGGAGAGGTTCGAGATTGCCGGCGACGACGGCGGAGACGCGAAGGCGCAGCAGCAGGACTTCCGGCTACTGCCCTTCGGAGGGGGGAGGAGGGGTTGCCCCGGCTACACCTTCGCTCTGGCCACCGTCGAGCTCGCGCTGGCGAAGTTGCTGTGCCACTTCGACTGGAGACTGCCGGCCGGCGTGGCGCCGCAGGACGTCGACCTGGAAGAGGTGTTCGGGCTGGCGACCAGGAAGAAGGCGCCCCTCGTCCTGGTTGCAACGGTGAACACCGATTACATGTTAAATAAGACTGGGCCTTCCTCAGACTAGAGATCGAAGAAGTCCTGTTGACCGTTGATAGTGCCGGATCCATATCGGACTGTGACCAGTGCAATAAGTTGGATCGGCATCTTGGATCGTGAGTGAGTGGTGAGCTTGATCTCCAGTTCCATAGTTAGACATTTTTTTCTTTGTCCCTTCTATTTTTTTAAAACGCCCCTCATTGTAACACTCAACCTCACCGTTATATCGAGTTTAATGAATCACTTTTCTTATATATTTATTGATATTACTAGAAATAATATGATATGGAGTTATAAAAAGTTTGCTTTAGAAATTCTTTGAGCAACTCAAACGTATCATTGTCTTTATGTCTTGCAAATATGAGTAACATTCGCTATACTAAGGGTCAGTGTAGTGGAATAATTTTTTTTAATGTTTTTAGATCTGTTCCGAAGTGTCCTACATGTGCATATAGGTTGTTCTTCGATCAGACGATCAAAAAAAAAAAAAACCAAAATTGTTATTAGGTTCGAACCATTAAAATCACTTTTTTACTATTCATAGGGACTCTGTTTTTTATTTTTCAGATTTTTTTGTTGTCCAATCAGAGATCGACCTATAAAAATATGTAGGACACCTCATAGTCGAACTGTTTTTTTTTTTAAATAAATATTTTTTACCTCTTACATTATCTTTCAGTACAACAAGTATTACTCTATGAATATATTCAAATATTTGTGATTAGAGCTATAAATGGTGGGTATGGATAGACCTACCCTCAAAATATATGGACTTAGATTTAAATCAGACCAATCAATATTTCTGTCAGTTTTCTAACCGCCTTTATGATAAGTCATAATTTTACATAAATAACAGATGAAACTTACACACTTTGCTATTAATTTAATGAACAAAATCACATGAAATAATAGATAAATCAATTATGCTTTCAAACATATCAATTCTGTAAAATTCGAATTTCAAATATCATCACTTCATAGATTGAATAAGGATAGCAATTTCATTATCAAATAAGACTTTCTCGACAATCATTTAATGTGCATTTGGATGATTTATTGATTGCCGCATGAACTTAACTGTTATTTTATGTGAATGCAGGACATGAAGAAGCAGATGCATAGTAGTTGGACTATTTGGATTCCAAGGAAGTGACCAGGGTTCGAATTCTGGATGGAACAAGATTGTATTTTTTTTTGTCTTAAAAAGGGAACCACAAGCCAACTAAGAGAGAGAAGAGAGAATTTCGGAATTCAAATTTCAAAAATAGTATTTTTTAAATTTGAAATTTGAAATTTCAAAATCTCGAAAATAACATTTATTCTTCAATTCAAAATTCAAAATTTGAAATATCCCTCTCTAAATTTAAATTTCAAATGTACATTCATGTAGAATCCTCTAATCAAGGGGGAGCTTAATGCCAGCAATTAAGGGCCCATTTATTAGAGGATTTGAAATTCAAAATTTGAATTAAGAATTCTCTTCTATAAAATCAAGAGAGAGAGGAGGGAATCCTGAAATTAAAAAAAAAAGATATTTATTTTAAAATTAAAAATTCAAAATAGTCTTTGTGGGCTTAAAAGAAGATCTACTAATCAAGGAAGAGTTTAATAACCTATTTATTATCCTATTTGAAATTCAAAATTTGAATTAAGAATTCTCTTCTATAAAACTATGGAAGGGGAGAGGAAAAAAGGGAGTTTTGTTGTTTGGAAATTCTCTCTCTCAATTTCTCTCCCACTTTCTCCCACTCTTTGCTACAGTACCTGCGGGTACTGTAGTAGCCCCCTCTCTCTCTAGCTTTTGTTCTCTCTCTTTCTCTCTCGCTCTCTCTCTACATCTCTCTCAAACCAGCAGCTATTAGTGTAAGAGGTGGACTCGAGGCACTACAACTGACCATTGGAAGGAGTCCAAGACTATCAAGGATCCGCGTGAAGGGCTACGACGATTGCAAACATCAGTTTTCTCTCTCCACTGTCTCTCTCTCTAGGTTTTGAGTTCTCTATGTTACACTATATTTTAAATATTTTTTGTAAAAGTTTTCTTATAAAAGTTATGTTAATTTTTAATTTTCAATGTCTCTGTAAACTTTCATATTATTCTGATAATGAATGACAGTGGCTCGTTTGAAAATAATTATCTTTTCTCCATCTTTTTGTTCTACAACTTTTATTTTTTCTTCTGTTGACACTACTCAAATTTTATATTCTACTTTTAATTAGTGTTTTAGAGGTAGTCTTAGTTCAGTAGATGATCTGATTATGCTCGTTTAGGAGTACTCCTTTTGTGAGTTCATAGTAAGTCTGATTAATTTCAATTCTTAACAAATCAAATCATCATGCTCCCTCTTCTTTATTTTTTATTTTTCCTCTAAAAACTCAAAGTTTTCAACTTTAAAAATTTATTTCCCTGTGGATTCGACCCAATCTCACCACTTGCTATTTTTCAAATAATTATATGTGGAAATTGAAATTTTAAGATTGATGTTCGAATACGCTTAACGACACATAATTTCGAGTGATCAATTTTTGGCGTCGTTTCCAGGGATTTAGAATTTTAATTTTGATTATTTTGAGTCAATTTGTATAAATCCATACTCACATTTATTTTCTCTTTTTGCAGGATTTTTTTTTTTTTTAAAAAGAAGACAAAAGGAAAACTCAACTTGGTGAGTTTGTTATAATTTATTTAATATTTTTATTTTATTTTCAGATTTGCTTAAAATAGATATAGACCTCATTAAATTAAAAAAAAATAAAAAAAAATAAAAAAATGCATTTCAAGATTAGAAACAAAACTATCATGTTTTAGGACATGCATCATTTAGGAATGCTTAAGTTTTAAATTTTTGTCATTTGATTCATGTTGAAGAGTGCGGGAGGCAAGATAAGTCTTTTCAAATTGTGCAAATAACATGATCATGCATTGTCATTTCATTATTACGCAAAACAAATTGATTGAATTGTGGTGTGCATTTCATTGATAAAATAATTTAAAGGCATCTTCATAACAAGATAAGGTGGGGATTTCATCACCCTTCCTTGGCCCACAAACCACAAACACTCTATCTTGCATTGTGCCAACCCCAATAAAAATCAAATAGCAATTATACCTAGGGTTCACATTATGATTGGACCGAGCTTTGAATTCATTTCTACTTTGGACAACGGTGTCTAGGCTAGAGGTTACAGAGGCAAACACCTAAGTGGACAAGTGGTTATTTAATTAGGTCCCTACGAAAGTAGAGGGAGCCTCCCACTATCCCACCTCTTACCTGGCCGATTGATTTATTGTAGGGGTGATTCATAGTGAATTCTAGCCATTTTGTGAGCAAGCTCATCCTTAAGTCTAGGATACACTTAGGTCATCAGGAATTTGTTGTTAACTTGTTTGTCTTTGCATAAATAAACATAAAAAATATATAAAAATAAAAATAACAAAAACAACCACTCTCATCTCATCTTGGTCTAGTGTATGCTGGGTAGAAGATCTCAAAAGCCATATATTATCAAACTCATTCAAGAAATTGAGAGATACCTACATCACCAAACCAATATTCAGCATCAAATGGCTGGAAATAATCAACAAATGTCTAAACAAATGAAGGAATACTTTATTCCTCAAGATTATAATCCTTCATCTTGTATCCAATTGCCTAATGTCCATGCTAGCCATTATGAGATCAAGTCAAGCACCATCCAAATGCTCCCATCTTTTTATGGGAATACCAATGAAGATCCATATACACATTTGGATGAATTCTTTAAGATTTGTTCAACCATGAAAATTCAAGATTTCACGGAGGATGCCCTTCGACTTACCCTATTCCCTTTCTCACTTAAGGACAAAGCCAAATATTGGCTTGGAACGATAGGGAAGCCCATTAGGACTTGGCCCGAAATGTAATAAGAATTTCTAAAAAAATTCTATCATATTAAGAGAACAAATACAATGAGAAGGGCTATAACTGGATTCTCACAATTACCAGGAGAACGAATTCATGAATCATAGGAATGATTGAAGGAATTGTTGAGAAAATGTCCACACCATGGATTGTTTAGATGGCAAATTGTGCAAGCATTCTATGAAGGTTTAGATGCACAATACAGGCAAATGGTGGATACATCTTGTGGAGGAGCATTCATGAGCAAAAGTGAGGAAGAAGCTTATGATTTGTTTGAAATGTTAAGTGAAAATTCAATAAATCATGCCTCACTTTCATCATATGAAAGATTTGTGGAAACATCCAACGGACTGGAATCTATGAAATAAGAAATAGAGGAGAATTTGAACCTAAGATGGATATCAATGCCTTGGCCCAAAAGTTGGATAAGGTGGACCTTCTGGCCCAACAAATGAGCAAAATGGATCTTATGACGTAAAAGCTAGACCAAGTCCTAGCTTCGAATAACTAAGGATCTAATATCCATGCACAATCAAGACCTTATTCAGAATCTTCTCCATCTTATCAAGAAGTTTGTATTCTTTGTGCCAGCCCAACTCACCATGTCAGTGAGTGTCCTACGGCGACCCAATTGCCGCCATTCATCCAAGAACAAGTCCAAGCAGCGCAGAATTATTCAAAGTCCAATCATAATCCATATTCTAACACCTACAACCCTGGCTAGAAGAATCATCCTAATTTTTCATAGAAATCTTAACAAGCCCAAGCTACAAACCTACAAACACAAAATTTTCAGAATAGGGCCCATCAACAGAATTACTATCCAAATCAATCTTTCAATAAAGGCCAACCTATCCAATCCCAAGCTCAAGCTTCTTATTCTCAACCCAATAACAATCAGAATATGTTCTCTCAACCACTATATCAAATCCCACAACATCAGCCATCAAATCAAACTGATGACAAATTCAATATGCTGCAACAATTACTCATGAATCAACAACAACAGCAGCAACAATTGCATCAATTGGTCATCTCTCAACAACAATCCATTTCAAAATTAGAAGTCCAATTGGGTCAAATAGCTGATATAACAATGAGGAGGGAAGTTAGCCCATTACCAAGTCAACCCATTGCCAACCCGCGAAACTATCCTCCGGATTTCCAACATCAACCAATCCTACCTAATCCTCAAGCCCAACCTCAAATGGGCTCAAATCCACCAAGAGGCCCACAGTTAGAAAATGCGAAAGCAATTTTGGCCTTAAGAAGTGGTAAAGTCTTGCCGAATCCTTACTCAAATCAAGGATCTAGTCAGCCCAATCCTGAACAGAATGAAGAAGAAGAAGAAGAAGAAGAAGAAGATGATAAAGATGAGAATGAACAACCCAATATCAGTCAAGGAAAAGGAAAAATGGAGGAATGTCCTGAGAATTATAAACCAAAAATCCCTTTTCCACAAACTTTAGAGAATGACAAAGATAAAAGAAAGCATCAAATCCAAGTAAAAAATGAACAGTTAATGGACTTATTTAAATAAGTCCACATTAACATACCATTGGTTGATGCAATCCAACATGTGCCGGCCTATGCTAAATTTTTAAAAGAACTTTGTACTCATAAGAGAGAGCCCAAAACAAATCATAAGAAGGTCTTTTTGTCTGATGAAGTGAGTACCATTTTGCTTAACCAATTGTCCAAAAAGATGAAAGATCCTGGGGCTCCACTTATCTCTTGTGTTATTGAAGGAATCACATTTGACAAAACATTTCTTGATCTTGGGGCTAGTGTAAACCTTTTGCCCACTTCTGCCTATGAACAACTAGATCTTGGAAAACTGAAGGCCACTCCTATTATTCTCCAACTGGCTGATCGATCAATTAAAGTGCCACGAGGACTCATTGAGGATGTAATTGTCCAAATCGAAGATTGCTACTTCCCCGTAGACTTCCTTATCTTGGATATGGCCCCATCCTCAGATTTGAATCACACTCCAATCATTCTAGGACGTCCATTCTTAGCTACAGCAAAGACAAATGTCAATTGTGCGACAGGTAAGATGGGCATATCTTTTGGGGACCGGCAGATTGGGATCAATATTTTTCAAGCTCCTAAGTACTTGGATCGGAATGAGGGTGTTATACAGTGCATGCCATGGATAATATGGTAGATGATAGTTCGGATTTAGAACAGTTCCTCTTTCCCGTAGAAGAGAATTTGGAGTTTAAACAATCTTTATCCTACACGAAGGACATTGATTCACTTTACAATTTGCCTCACTCGCTTAGTCCTTGGCCTATCATTGAACCTGTACCAAAGTTGCACCATAGGCCAACACTGCCATCTCCTATATCTCCTCCTGAATTTGAGCACAATTACTTACAGTCTGATCGCATGCACGACATTCATATGGTGAGACATGCTAAGTCGAGAGGAGAGTTACACATGAACCAAGGTCTAAGTGAAGTAAGCGTGAATGAGGTAGTCAATTGGTCAAATCAGACAAATCATCACTTCATGAGTAGGAAAAGTATGGCTCTGAGAATATCTGAGCAGGGCACACAAAATGATACCAATAAATCAATTGACCCAGGTTGATAAGAACTCACATGTGTCTGGCTGAAGACGTTAAACTTAGCGTTTATTGGGAGGCAACCCAATCTTCTCATTTTTATTCTGATTATTCTCTTTTTCTTTTCTTTTTAGAAAACTCAGAAAATCCACCTTGGAGAACAGAGAGAAGCCTCGTCACACCTTAGGTTGTATCTCTCCTCATCATGAATTCCATATTAAATAATTTTTGTGTATTTCTATGCCATTGAGGACAATGTCATTCAAGTTGGGGGGAGAATCATAACGCATATTGAATAAAATTGTTTAAAATGAAAAAAATTTTTGATTTTTTTTTCTTTTTTCACACAAATTTTCAAAAAAAATTGCTTCATTTTCACACTCCAACAGAAATTCTTATCTATCATAATTCATTTAGGGAATTTTGATCAAAATTGAGTTAGGAAGTTGAGTAAAAGTTCGAATTAACCCCCCTCTCTACAAAGAATTACGACGGGATGATTTTCACACACACACGGTAACTTGGAAAAAGTGGAAGATCCTGAAAGTGTAGAGTTGCTGGAGTTGACCCGAAGTGTAGAATTACCCATTCTATTTTTATTTTTAGGTCAAACGAACGGAAAGTTATTATTCGTAATAGGAGATCAAACCACTTAACACTTGAAGGAGGCGGTCACTTCGAAAAAAAACAATCAGAAGCGTGAAAATCAAATAAATATGCTTCAAAAGAGTCAAAGGAAGGACGGTGGCAAAAAGTACGCACCTCTCCTCAGACAAAAAAATAAAGAGGGTGGCAAAAAGTATGCACTCTCAAAGCACAAAAGAATCGCGCTAAAGTCCTTCACAACAAAATAAGATCAAATCCTAAAAAGTTTTAAGTCGGGGCGAAAACCGAAAAGCGAAACTAGCCAACTAATCTGGAGATCTCTTTTTCTGTTTTCTCCCCTGGGTAATTATACTCTAAGAGTCAGTGAAGACAACGATATACCAAACATGATAGAAATGAACTCTAAACACCTCAAATGATATGCACAATCACCTGTCCTGATTCCAAGTATAGTGGGCGGGAGAACGAAAACTTGAATTCAAATTACCTACCATTTGCAATAGATATCCTTTAAAATGAAGTGTGATTCTTTTTACTAATCATGATCGTCCTAATTTTTCAAATGATTGTATTATTAAGGGACTAGCAATGATTAAGTTGGGAGATGTGATAAGTTCACAATTTTACATAAATAACAGATAAAACTTACATACTTTGTTATCAATTTAATGAACAAAATTACATGAAATGATAGATAAATCAATTATGCTTTCAAACATATCAATTATGTAAAATTCGAATTTCAAATATCATCATTTCATGGATTGAATAAGGATAGCAATTTCATTATCAAATAAGACTTTCTCGACAATTATTTAATGTGCATTTGGATGATTTATTGATTGCCGTATGAACTTAACTGTTATTTTATGTGAATGTAGGACATGAACAAGCAGATGGCATAGTGGTTTGACTACTTGGATTTCAAGGAAGTGACCAAGGTTTGAATCTTGGAAGGAACAAGATTATATTTTTTTTTGTCTTAAAAAGGGAACAACAAGCCAACTAAGAGAGAGAAGAGAGAATTTCGGAATTCAAATTTCAAAAATAGTATTTTTTAAATTTGAATTTTAAAATTTCAAAATCTCGAAAATAACATTTATTCTTCAATTCAAAATTCAAAATTTGAAATATCCCTCTCTAAATTTAAATTTCAAATATACATTCATGTAGAATCCTCTAATCAAGGGAGAGCTTAATGCGAGCAATTAAGGGTCCATTTATTAGAGTATTTGAAATTTAAAATTTGAATTAAGAATTCTCTTTTATAAAATCAAGAGAGAGAGGTGGAGGGAATCCTGAAATTTAAAAAGAAAGATATTTATTTCGAAATTCAAAATTCAAAATAATCTTTATGGGCTTAAAAGAAGATCCACTAATCAAGGGGGAGCTTAATAGCCTATTTATTATCCTATTTGAAATTCAAAATTTGAATTAAGAATTCTCTTTTATAAAACTATGGGAGGGGGGAGGAAAAAAGAGAGCTTTGTTTTTTGGAAATTCTCTCTCTCAATTTCTCTCTCACTTTCTCCCTCTCTTTGCTACTGTACCCGCGGGTACTGTAGCAGCCCCTCTCTCTCTCTCTCTCTCGCTCGCTCTCTCTCTTTCTCTCTCCATCTCTCTCAAACCAGCGGCTATTAGTGCAAGAGGTGGACTCGAGGCACTACAACTGACCATTGGAAGGATTCCAAGGCTACCAAGGTTCCGTGCGAAGGGCTACGACGGTTGCAAACATCAATTTTCTCTCTCCACTGTCTCTCTCTCTAGGTTTTGAGTTCTCCATGTTACACTGTATTTTGAATATTTTTTGTAAAAATTTTCTTATAAAAGTTATGTTAATTTTTAATTTTCAATGTCTCTGTAAAATTTCATATTATTCTGATAATGAATGACAGTGGCTCCTTTGAAAATAGTTATCTTTTCTCCATCTTTTTGTTCTACAACTTTTATTTTTTCTTCTGTTGACACTACTCAAATTTTATATTATACTTTTAATTATATTTTAGAGGTAGTCTTAGTTCAGTAGATGGTCTGATTATGCTCGTTTAGGGGTGTTCCTTTTGTGAGTTCATAGTAAGTCCGGTTAATTTCAATTCTTAACAAATCAAATCATCATGTTCCCTCTTCTTTTTTCTTTATTTTTCCTCTAAAAACTCAAGATTTACAACTTTAAAAATCTATTTCCCTGTGGATTCGACCCAATCTCACCACTTGCTATTTTTTAAATAATTATATGTGGAAATTAGAATTTTAAGATTGATGTTCGAGTATGCTTAACGACACATAATTTCGAGTGATCACTTTACTGTAGCTCTTCCTCCATCCTTTTGGCATATATGGTTTGCTGCTCCGTTGGGGCTGGTTCAGGGCTGTCCCGATCGCCATATCCCCTGTCCCCTTGCCCACCTTCCCGGGTCACTTCTATACCTGTGCCATGGAGCAAGAGCATGAGAAGCTGGATGTTTTAAATCAAATGGAATCGAAAGTTCTCTCCAATTTTAAGAAACTGATGGTGAATGAGCATAGGTCCTCCTTGGTTGAACTGCACGAAGCAGACCTAGGAAATATGAGCAGATGGAAGCAGAGCTTTCTGATCAAAGTGCATTCGGAGATCAAAGTCAGACCGGCTGGACTGAAAGAGTGGATCTCCAAAATATGGGTGCCTAAAGGTCAATGGAACTTTTTGGATTTCTCAAATAATGTCTTCCTGGTTAGGTTCCCCAGTTATGAGGAGGTTATCAGTATTTTCCAATGGACTCCTTGGTTTTTTAATGGAGACTTGATCCTAATAGAGAAATGTAGGCCTAATACTCCCCCCTCTCAATACCAACTTCTGTGGGGTGATTTATGGGTTCGTATTTTTGATCTGCCTGAAGAGCTGTTAGATGTGAAGGTTGTTTTTAAACTTGCTAGCCAACTGGGCAAAGTTCATCAGCCCCGACCAAGAGGAACGGTTTACTGGAGCTCTTATGCTAGAATTAAGATCAACCTTGAGGTTAATAAACCTTTAAGTACCCATATACTGGCTAAGCTCCCCAATGGGGATATAAAATCCTTTGAAGTGGCCTATGAAAGAATGCCCAGAATTTGTGCTTACTGCGGGATCATAGGGCATGAGGAGGATTCGCGTATGAAGCTCCTGGATCCGAAATCCCATATTAAGGAATCATATTCGCCAGGGCTAAGGAAATGCATGTTACAAGCAATCCAATTTGAATTTGGAGATTGGATGAGAGCCAATAACACTATTCCTAGGATCACCAAGAAATCTATGCTCATGAATAGTATTAGAGGATCCTTCCCTTCAAACTCCTTGGATGACAGTCGGAACTGTTCAGAGGTGATGCTTGAGTAGTGTGAGAACTTTGATCCTAAAGTTAAGAAAAAAATAGTTTTTAACCTGGATGGTGATAAATCCTCGTTAAAAGCCCCTGAGGCCATCACTACCCCAAGCATTGATAATCTGACAGTAAAAAGCATAGAAGCATGCATAAGGAAGGTAGGAGACTCCTCGAGCCGCAGGAAGGTCTTGTTCGTAGCTGACCACTCTATAGTTTCGACATCCTCGGTGGTTGCTTTTGCAGATGGGGATGGGCTGGCCAGTGTGGAAACCAGTAAAGCTGATCAATCTTTGTTTCAGGAAGGATGTGCCCAAAAAGCTAATGGTAAAAAGGTTATAAATCACCTCGTACTGCATGATGTGCCTATTCACTTGTCCCCTATGGTAACCCAGGGCACTAGCTTCTCTAGATGCTTGGGTCAAGACCTGTTGCTTACTCCAGGAAGTCTGATAATTCAATGGTTGTTGTAGCTCTGCCAGAAAAGTTAAAAAGATACAAAGGAAATCCAATGGATCCAAGGGAGGTAAATGCTAAGGCTTTAGCACGTACTAGGACTGGTTACATGCCTGGATCAAACAAGCTTAAGTTCGAAATGTCTAAGAAGAAATACAAGGGACCAAAGAAAGATTATGATGTTTTGAAGACTGCTCCTTCTGGTAATATGGTTGATATGGTCGTGGCGGCCGACCCAAAAGTGCCGCAAGCCCCCAAATGAAGCTAATTGCTTGGAACTGTCGTGGAGTAGGAGGGTCAGCGACAGTTCCTTTCATTCACCAAATGACCCTCTCAGTTAGGCCGGATATTTTTTTCTTAGCTGAAACAAAAGCACACAAGAAGGCCAGTGATCGTTTCTTTATCACCAGAGGGATTCAACACTTTCATGTTGTGGAACCAGTTGGTATAGCTAGGGGATTATGGATTTGATGGCAGTCTCATGTTAGATTGGATATTATTAGGATTGAACATAATCTCATCATTGCAAATGTTAAAGAGGAGAATGGTTTTAGCTGGCTCTTAATCTGTATTTATGCTCCCACTAACCTTGCTCTCAGAAGGAAGCTTTGGGTCCATCTCCACAATATTATCATTAACTTTGTTGCCCCTGTGTGCATCATAGGTGATATGAACTCTGTTACTACACAACATGACAAATGGGAAGACAATGGGGTTAACAAACACCAAGTTAGACACTTCAATGATTTTATCAATATGTCAGGTCTGTTAGATCTGGGGCATGAAGGCCCTACCTATACTTGGGCAAATAATAGAAAGGCTTCTTTCCATATCCGTGAGAGACTAGATCGTGCACTGGTGAATTCCAAATGGTACCTAAAGTTCTCAAATGCCAGGGTCCTTCATTTACCCAGCATTGCCACTGATCATACACCCATCCTTCTTAACACTATTGGGATCAATAGGAGTAGAAACTATCCCTTCAGATTTGAGGCTGTTTGGACTCTCAGAAAAGACCTCAAGGATGAGGTTTCCTCTTACTAGCTAAATACACCTCCATTGAATTCACATTATGTGTGCAAAATGTCTAGACTGCATTCTCAACTCAAAACTTGGACGAAGAAATTTTTTTCCAATGCTCAAGAGAGAATCAAAGTTCTCAGTAAGCAATCGGAGGAGATTGACAAAGCCCCCATCAATGATGACACCATCCAGGAAAGCATAATGGTTAATGAATCCTTGAAGCAAGCTATAGTGGAAGAAGCTGAATTTTGGCACTAAAGAGCTAAAGTCAACTGGTACTTAGGTGGAAACAAGAACACCAGATTTTTTCATACCTCTGTTCTGTGCAGAAGGAACATTAATAGGATTTCTGGAGTCCAATTACAGAATGGTACCTGGATTGAAGATACTGTGCTTATTAAAAGAACTTTTGTGGATTATTTCCACGACTTATATCAATCAGGTAACCCTGATCCTACTTTTACATATTGGTAGTTTCCTTATGGAGAACTACATCAAATCTCTGAGCAAGACAACATTAATTTATGCAATTGCCCTACCCCTAATGAGATACATTGTGCTCTTATGACTATGAAACCTTATAAAGCACTGGGCCCATATGGCTTTCCCCCCCTCTTCTATCAAAAATACTGGCCCACTATTAAAGAGGAGGTGGTGCAGATGATTCAAGATATGTTCAATAAGACTTGGATGCCCCCAACACTCAACCATGCTAACATTGTCCTCATTCCCAAAAAGAAACATGCTGGATCTCCTCTGGATTACAGGCCTATCAGTCTGTCAAATGTGTTGTATAAGATATGTGCTAAGATCTTGGCAGGCAGGCTTAAAAATCTTCTTCCTAAATTAATCGCTTTCAATCAATCTGCCTTTATCCCTAATAGAATGTTGTTGGATAGTATTTTGCTCACTCAGGAATTGGCTCATTCCATGAGGACTAAGAGTGGTAAATCAGGAAATTTCTGCATGAAGGTGGACATCTCAAAGGCCTATGACAATCTTGAATGGCCTTTCATTTCAACTGTGCTCAATAAATTGGGTTTCTCTGAGGTAGGTATCAATCTTATTATGATGTGTATCACTGTTGGGATTTCTCGGATTTCTTCGGATCGCTCACGCAGCGGAAAAATAAAATATTAAACAGCGATCCGTTTTCCCGTTTCGAAAAACTAAAACTACGATTATCGGATAATCGATTCTCACCGTGTGCGGATTCGAATCCGCAACCGTTCAGTTCCGTCGGTGCGACACCGCAAGCTGCTCAAGTGCTCGGCCTCTAGTGAAGTCCACGCGATCCTCCCTGCGACGGATATCCTCGCGTTCCTCGTTCTTCGCAGCCCACGAAACCCCCGCCGGTCGTCGCAACGATCGCCGCAACGCGCGGACGATTTCCCGTCGAACGGGATTCGGAGAAGCGGCGGAGCAGATCTGGATCTCTCTGGACACTAGAGAGAGAGAGAGAGAAACTGAGGAGGGGCAGCTAGGGTTAGTAGCATCTTGGCCTGCTCAGCCCGTTCGCTATGTTTTATACTAACCGCGCGGTTTTTCATAAAAAACCCCCGGTTTATATAAGACCCACTTATTTATCCATCGCCTTGAGAATCATTTGCGTGTGACCCTCTAGGCCCAAGTACCAGTCCAGTTAATGGCCCAACAAGCCCAGTGACTCCTCACTGGCTTTATTAATCAATTAATAACCCTTTATTAATTAATTAATCAATCGAATTGATGTCGCACATCGAATTCGACCGGGCCTCCGATCACGTTGGGTGCCAAGCAACACTGCGTGAACCCGGAAGGTATTTGGGGTTAAGTAACCCACTCTTGGAACCTTTCCGCCGACAGTTACCGCGTGGATATAATCCTTCATTCGTACAATGCTCTCGAGTCAACTCAGGGTATGGCGAGCTGTCAAACCCTAACCGGTCGACTCACTTGGATTGGATGCTGCTGATGGATATCGGAAAACTCCTTTCCCGATATTATCGTCCGCCATGGCCTGGGACTTTCGCACATCCTTCCTAGAGCATTCTCTCTCTAAGTACCGAGAGCGAATGATTCCTTATTGACACACAATTTCCTTCGACGGTATTCCGATGTACCCAATCCTTGGCGTATTAGAATCTCGTGGCTAGAGATTCGTAAACCAAGGTCAAAACACAGAAGTCCACCGTCAAGGTGTCCTTGGTGTCTCAGGTCCGAGGACCATCCACGCAACTGCGACAATAGAATCAAGCTGGTTGACAGTGAGGTACAATACCATCCAGCGATTCAGTCGGATTAGTTCAGTGAACTCATTCTCCAATGAGCACCTACAGATTCGCCTTAGTGTCTCCACATAAGTGACTTATGAGATTAGTCACCCTCATCATATGAGCATGAGTAATCTGTACTAGTCTAACCGGATATCCGATGTCCTTCTCGGATATCCGATGTCCTTCTCGGATATCTTCCGACTATGAACAATTAAGAATATGTGTGTTTAAGTGATCAATCTTATTAGTATGATCTCATCATAATCTGATCACTATAGAATATATTCACGGACTTCATTATGAAACGATAATTAATGCGATTTACACATAATGAATATTATGCCATTTTATTAATAAATGAACGAGATTTACATAGTCAGATTGGCTTGTAGGCCACCTAAAACTAACAATCACTACCACAACTTTCTCTATAACTATGAATGGGGAGAATGTAGGTAGAATTATCCCTAGTAGAGGAAACAGATAGGGTTGCCCCCTTTCCCCTTATGTGTACATTCTTTGCGCTGAAATGCTGACCAAGCTTATACAATCTAGGATGATTAAGAAGAGAATCCAAGGTTTCAGAGTTAACAGAAGAGCCCCTGCCATTTCCCATCTCATGTATGCTGATGACATTGTAATGTTTGGAGTAGCTGAAGAGCATGAGATAAATGAGTTCCTGAATTGTTTAGATACTTATGACAATTGGTCAGGTCAGTTTATTAATAAGACTAAATCCAGTCTTATGTTCAGTAATAATATCTCAATTGCTGAGCAACAACATCTCTGCTCCATTGCACACATCCCCCTCATGAATAAAAGAGAATTCTATTTGGGGGTCCCAATTTGGATAGGTAGAGGTAAAATTGATCACTTTTCTTACATTGTGGATAAAATGAAGAACAAGCTCTCTCATTGGAAGGCAAATACATTGTCCATTGCTGCCAAGGTTACTCTGATAAATTCTGTGCTTGCATCTATTCCTACTCATGTTATGGGAATGGGTCTCCTCCCAAAATCTATTATCAGGAATTTGAATCAAATTATGTGTTCCTTCCTTTGGGGTGACAGCCTAAATGATAAAAAGATTCATCTTTGAAATTGGGAAACCATAAAAAAAATAAAGCTGTAGGTGGCCTTGGTATTAGGGATCTGGAGGTGTCAAACAAGACAGTTGTTTTGAAGCTTGCCTAAAAATTTATCCAAGATCAGCAATCAATGTGGGCCAAATTATATTTGGCATCTAATAATTTCTGGGAAACTGGTGTGTCTGGTAATTTATGTATGCCCTGGGCAGCAATTCTTCAAGCTCGAGAGACTATTGCCTCCCTTGGCTTCAAAATCATTCGAAATGATCTATCCACCAATATATGGACAGATAGTTGAATACCTAATTGTATTGGCCCACCTGCTGTGAGACAGACTTTTGTACAACAACTTCCAGTGTGGATTTTCCAACTGATCAAGAATGGGAATTGGGATGCAGACCTTATTCATAGATTGTTTGATGATGATACTGCTGAGAAGATTTGCCATATCTTACTACCTCAGAGTGATGTTGAGTCAGGAGATCTTTTTATGTGGACTCTCACTCAAGATGGGATTTTTACCACTAAATCTACTTATAGATACCTAAATGACATTTCAAATATGCCTTCCTCATCATCTCCAGGCAAAGTCTGGAAACTTTTATGGCATCATCAAGTGTAGAAGCTTATTCCTCATAAGATCATTTACTTTATCTGGAAATGTTTATCTAATGCTATCCAGTTTCTGAGGTCATTGCCAGAAGATTGCCTTATGTGGACTGCATTTGCCAGCTATGCCTCAAAGGTTCAGAATCTACCCATCATATGCTTTTTGACTGTGATTTTGCCAGAGCAGTCTGGAAGGCCTCCCCCTTAAACTACCACTCAAATAATGATATTAATAGCTTAGCTGACAGAATAATTGAATGGTCAAATCTCCCTTTTGCTACTAGTTCCAAGGATAGACACATTCTAGCTATGTGTTTTTCAATTATGTGGCAAATATGGAAGGCAAGATGTAGAAAAGTTTTAGAAGAGATCCCTGTATCTCCTAGACGAGTTGTGAGATTTGTGTTGGTGGATGTGGAATTATGGCTCTCCTCTGTTACTGGTTACCTTGACATTGTGCATAAGCCCACTACAGAGAATATTACTTGGATTCCCCCAAAACCTGGCATGTATAAAATCAACTTCGATGGAGCAATCTCAGGGAATGGTGGTGCATTGGGAATTGTCATGCGAGATTGGAAGGGTAATCCAATTACAGCCCTTTCCAAAACCATTAAGAACAATGACCCTTCAGTAGTTGAAGCCTGGGCTCTGTGGAGAGCGTTACAATTGGCTCATGACTGTGATAATTTCGTAGTGGTGGAAGGAGATGCACAAATATTGATTAAAGCTGCTCTTAACCAATGCAGTCCCCCATGGAAGGCCAAGACTATCATTGAAATCTGCAAACAACTATTATCCAAGGAAAAGATTTGTTTACAATTTACCCCTAGATCTGGCAACAAGGCCGCTCATGTTTGTGCAAAATTTACTTGTGATGCAAATTCTGATGCTATCTTGAATCCTCCCGCGATTCCTTCTTGTATTATTTATGCCTTACTACTTGATGTACCTGAACTGATTTCCTTTAGTACTTGGATGAAGTTTTTATCGGTTAAAAAAAATCAATATTTCTGAGTAAATGAGTAGACAGGCTTGTTAATGGTCTGCCTCTTTTTTGTTGGAATAACACCTGAAATCAGTTTTAAAAGAGATTGATTATAATTTGATCTCTATGCAATTAAAAATGGGCTCACTTTTTAGATTCAGATTTATAAAATTTTATTTGAAGAATTTAAATTAATGAGAATTAACAGATCTATTATTCAATTATTGGGTATACCTAGATCCAAATTTATCCAGTTTAACCAGCTGGTCCAAGGTCTCATATCCGTTTTGAGAGCCCTATCTCATATCGTTATACTGAAAGATATTGACAATCTTGCTATTAAATTTTGAATTGACAAACCATTTTTTGTTAACACAGGTAACCTAATTTTTCGGGCAAATTCGGGGTGAGTAGAGCAAGAAGATCTCCAATTCACCGAGTCATCAGCCCCTGTGAGAGTCGAACATATGATCACTTCTTTAACCATGACCAACTAGGTTACAGTTGTCCCATGAATAAACTGAAAAGTAGAAATGACGTAAGACAAATTTTGGGAGAATATGATATGAAACAAGTTTACCTTGAGAATCTAGGGATAATTTCTTTCCCATGTCGCCATGTCTTGGGTGATGTACGGCAAGATTTTGACAAGATTGATAATTATTTTACCCGTTGTCACGTTTCAAATTCGGATTTCTAACTGATGAAAGTATCCCTTCTATGCTAACTTCCACTCACATACGGGCAATCACACTACAAGAAAAAGGGAGCACTGGCGACGGCTGAGAAGAGCCGTCACAAGGCCGTTGTGAATATGTCCGTCGCTAATGCTAAAACACAACCGACGCAAATATAAATATTAGTGATGGCTAAAACTTCGTCGTTATTAAATAATAACGTCGGCTAAATGAGTCGCAATAAAGAATGAAAAGAAATTAAATTTTGACTGATACTAAAATAATTTTAATAAAAAATATGCAGTTAATGACGACAGCTATGAGCCATCGCTACTATATGATATCGACAGGTTGTGGCCATCACTAATATAAAAATATCTTCTTTTTTAAAAGTAGATATTAGTGACCGTTGAAACTGTCGCTAATGTTTATTAGTGACAGCTTAAACTCGTCGTGAATAATGTATAAATTAATTAAAAAAATAAAAAAAGTACTAGCGAATACTTTGTTTTGTCACTAGAACTTAATCTCGACGCCTTTTAGTTGTCGCTAATAAGGTATAACTAATTTTTTAAAAAAGGGAACTCATAGCGACGGCTTTCTCTGTCGCTACTTAATATTAGTGATGGTTCTAGCCGTCACTGTTTAGTATCAGTGACGGTTCTAGCTGTCGCTAATAATAGTGGAGACGATTTTAACTGTCGCTAATATGTTTTTTGTTTAAAAGAATATAAAAAATACTGATATTTTCAAATTAACAACCGGTTAAAATATAAATATACAAACATATATACAACATAATGACATACATACAAAATTCACAAATTATATAACCGCAGTATCAAATTACAAATAACAATACAAATATAATATGCATCTACGAATATTATCCATGTCTAATAAAAAAGAAAAAATGTATCTGTCTCACTCATTCTCACCAAAGCCTTCCTCCTCCTCCGCCTCACTCCCATCCTTCTCAACTCCCTCATCCTTAGGTGCCTTAGGTGCAGGTGATGGTGGTGCTCAACTCGACCTCGCCATAGGAGCATCACTATCATTTTTAATCTGTTGATCCATGTGCGCCTTTATTTACTGCAGTTGATATGTTTATACAAAAAATAAATATACTAAAATGAAAATTATTTACAAAGGCTTGTTCCGGACCTAGATCTCACATATATGTCCCCATTGGCAAGGGTCTATCTCTTGGAGAAAATTGTTGCATGCTTCTTCAAATTCTTTATCTTTATAATACTATTAAACACAGGAAAATTGATAAGATAATGAAATAAAATATTAGTTAATAATACTTGCAAGATCTTTCAAGGCCGCCTTATATTTCCTCTTCATTTACCCCATATGGTGGAAGATTTCCAAATCAATAGCTGGACTCTGAGGAAACGTGAATCCTTGCTATATGCAAATGCTTAAAAGTTAGCATAAAGAATATTAAGAAATAAATAACAACAAATTAGTACTATTATTACCGTGATGTCGCTCATAATAACTTCATTCTCCTCAGCTGAAAGTTTTCCATAAGCTTGTTGCCAAAGATTACAGTGAAGCTTGTTAAGCATTCCCAAAAGTGTGGTGAAGTGTCTAGCATTGTCACCCACTGCAGATCCCTTCTTAATCTCTACATCCAATTTAACATCTGGTGACAAGGTCTGAATGTGTATGCCCTTTGCAGGACTCCTCCCATGTTTTGTTGGAACTAAATGTAAATAAGAAAATAAATTAGATATGAAAAAGATGATAGCTCATTAAATTCATACAAACATACCTGAAGCAATCGAAGAGGCAGTCCCTAGTCGGAGGCCGAGTGGAGCCTACTCTCTGCATCTGATGCGCAGTAGGTAGGACACCTAGATTCTCCAGATGCATGGGAGGCTGCTGATGGCTGGGAGGGTGCCTGGGAGGCGACCGGTGGCCGGGAGGAGGCTACTGAGGCCGCTGGATGGAGGCAGCTGCTAGCTAGGACGTGGCTGCTGGCTGAGAAGAGGCCACTACTGACTGGGAGGTGGTCACTGGCTGGGAGGCGGCCGCTGGCTGGGAGGTGGCTGCTGGCTAGGAAGAGGCTGCTGGCTGAGAAGAGGCTGCATGCTGACGGGTGGCCACTGGCTGGTGTGACACCTTCTGAGAAGGCAACGAACATAACGTGGCATATGTTACAGTTAAAGAAATAATTAGACATCATTGATAAATTTAAAACATTGATATTGCACAATAAAAATGAATGTTCCCTACTTACATGATATTCAAGTATAAAAATAAAAATTTAAAGCATTGATATTTGACAAAAAAATTAACGGTCACTACTTACATGATTTTCAATTAATGATCATAAATCTACATTAATAAGTTCACCATGCCGAAGTTCACCGATATCCACGTCGTTTGATTCAAACACGACATGCATATCCATAAGTTCTTCTTGATAAGATTCTTTATCATTATCACTTGCATCGTCAAAGACATTATAGTAGTTCTTAGGCGGCGACTTGATAGCTATCACCCACTGTGATGATGTATTATCATGTACATAAAATACTTGTTCCACTTAACTTGCAAGTGCAAAGTGTTCATTAATCCCTAATTTGCGACAAGTATTTAGACTAATAGCTCTATGTTCATCAATTTTGAAACATCTTTCTTTGTTATATATATCTCACCAATTACATTCAAATAATACAATATGTTTGTTCATGTCAAAAGAGATTTCAACAATGTCAATTAATTGGACGTCTATTAAAACGTGTCGCCTTGACCCGACGCGATTTAAAAATGTGGCCAAAACATGTCTACTATCCTCGACGTGGTTTTTCCTTAAAGATTAAATGGTTATAAGCCTATTGCTACGGTTGTAAACACCTCTGGGTACGATTGTTAAGGTCTTTTGCTATAGTTTTTAGAACTTATGACCAATTTTCAGCATGAACTTTGATTGACTTTAACTCTTTTGTTCCTTGGCTAATTGACTTCAAATTTTGATCACACTTTTAGTTTGACCTGTTATACCTGCTGGTAAAATTTTATAAATTTTAGATTTTATTTATCTATTATTCTGTTATTTATTCTATTGGTCTAATTTGACTTAAATTATTTATATGTTATTTGATACTCTAAATCATTCGTTTGATATATGAATTATATGAAACTTTGTCCACATTATTCTTTTAACTTCTTGGACATGTTAAACAATTTTGATCAATTTCTGAATCTGTTTGTTATTTTTTGCCTTATTTAATAATTTTTCAGTTCTAAAAATTAGTTTTAATGGTCGAAAAATACATTTGTTATTTTGAAAATTTTGAAAATATTCTAGCAGCCTATTCTTCTGTCCAATAACTTGTTGGTATTAGTTTTTATCTGATTATTCATCTATATGATCATGTGGTTTCTTTAAGTGGTTATTTTGTATGTAAAATAATGTATTTTGACTTATATTTATATGTAGGACTTTGTTAATTTAAATTTCAGAACTATGTTAAGAAATCTATGTTATGATGCTAGTAATTTATAATATATTTTTGTAATTATTTTATAAAGTATGTATGAACCATGATGCATATGTTACAACATGATTAAAACTATGACCGTTCACGCATATTTCTTATTTTTTTAAAATAACCACATTTTAAATTGAATTTCTGAATTTTGTATGACTGATTGAATCACATCGAGTATGGTCGATGCAATTTGAATCGCGTCCACTATCTACGACGCGATTCAGATAGTTAAAATACATATTTAATTGCATGCCTCGTGTGTCTATTATGCATTATATCATGTCCTGCATTAAACAGAAAATATCATACACGCATATGATTTATTTAAGATGTAACGACCCGCCACCTTATAATCGGAGATCCGATTACTAAATGGGTACTGAATCATTAAAATTTGGAGCCAAATCAGGATCTCGATGAGTCTGGGAAATAAATGATAAGCTAAGCTAAACATTCCACATCACATCGAATTGTATTGGAAGTGTAGGAATTAAAAATTATTATAATTCGACTCAACACAACAAATAATTACATATTCCAACTGAAAAAAATAATTAAGCGTACATGCTTGAAAGGAAAATAACAACTATATCGGGATATACTCCGGAACGGTGGCTGCTGACGCGCAACCCGAGACGAAACCCTCTACGCTACGCCTGCCTGGAACTATCACCTGAAAATCGCAAGGGTGAGTCTCATCGAAATGGACTCAGTAGGGATCTTTCGATCCCCAACACCCACTCACGCACCCACAAGTGCAACAACACAAATATAAGTAATTTAAATAAATAAAGCAGTAAACACAACTCTCAAAGATTCTCAAATTTCGATATAAAACGCATGCATTCATCAATGTATCATGTACAACTCTGAAACCACTCTATCACGGAGTCCACGACCAGCGTCTCGGCTAAACACACAAACCACACGGCCGAATGTGGAAAACATCGACCCGCTGAGACCAAACAACAATCCCTCGGATAGCGCACTGACTACTCCGGCCTGTCTAGCTTTAGGTGGTTCTGCTTCCCCCAGCACGAGTGACACTCCGAATGTACCACTCTTATACCGGTAATAGCTATATCCCGAGGTACACCAGGTGACTCTCTCTCTAGGCGTCACCCCACCACTCTCACACCGGCGCCGTGTTACTCCCACACCGACACAGGGTGCCTAAGCGCTAACAACTGTCACTTTAGGTCCACGGTGGTACGAAACACAACACAGCGCGATCGGATCACGTAGAAACCCTCGTCCTCGAGTATGTTTTTAAGCATGCATTTAACCAAACTATCTAACAATGTAAACACATGTTAATTGCATAGATTAATGAGGTATTGTCTTGAATCGCGTCGTCTATGGCCGACGTCATTCAAGACCCCTAAATTAGTTCATAAGAAAAACTGGTCTTAAAATATGGCCTAAAATGCGTCACTTATGGCAGCCGCCATTTAAAATAGCGTCGCTGTCCCTAGACGCTATTCAAGATAGAGACAGAATCTCTTGATCTGAGCTAAATCGTGTCTCGGGTGGAAGACGTCATTTAAAATGACGTCGCTATTTCCAGACGCCATTTAGCACTCACAGACATGTTCCCTTTCTGACCTCCCCCGAGTTACAAAGTGGGATTTCTTCCCCAAATCGTACAAAAACGTTAAAATGGAGAAAGTAGGGGAGAAGCCTAATCATTTTCATAGAGAATACCCTTGGAACATGCTTTCTACCCCATAAGCACCCACACATATTTCATGCTTTCAAAGCGGGAAAATCATGATTTTAAACAAAACACCGCGATGATCGTCATCCTACCAGTTACTTGAACTCCTCCTAGCTCATAGCCGCCGAACCACTACGTCACGAGTCGCCACTGGTACCGCAATGAACGCCGTTACTCCACCGAGACGTCGGCCGCCGTCTGGAGAGAGATATGCCGTGGATGAGATGGTGATGGTAGTGGTAGAAGTTAGGGGGTTGATGGAGTGAGGGGAGAGGAGGAATGGAGAGAGGAAAGGAAGGAGAAGGAGGAGCAGAGTGTTCGGAGGGAAAGAAGAGAGAGAAGAGAATGGAGAGAATGAGGGAAAGGAAGGAGGGCTTCGGAGTATCAACCGAAACTCGCTAAAATGTGTCATCCAAGACCGACGCCAATCAGACGATAAGACGGGGTTGTACACTGACAAATCTCTGAATGACATCGACCATTCAAGACGTCATTCAGACGATAAGACCGGGGCCGTACTCTTTCGGCCCAAAACCGGCCCACGTGGCGCCTACGTGGCACATTTTAAAACATGTCCGCCTAACCGGACGTCATTTAAACCGCGTCGAGTAAGTTCGACGTGAAAAATAACCTATGCCCCAGCCCCCCAAGGATCCAAACTAAGGGGTCCGACATCGAAACTAACCCGATAACCGGATCCAAAACCTCAATTCTTACATAAGATGTTAAGTGGATGCACCAAGCCAGTGATGTGGGCCCTAAGTGTCACGTGGATGAAAGTGCTACGCTATGGGAGCCATCTCTTGATTCCTTCGGGACCAAAGTGCCACGTAGCGTGAGTCATCTCTTGATTTCATGTGGTCCATCTCTACATTCTTTTATTTTCTCGGTTAATGACTAAGAGGATAAGTAAGATATTAGAGGCAACATGTTAAATTCGAGAAATGTGTTTACATGCTATCCTGGTGGAATATGAGAGCGTCCCTCGATTGTGCAACTGAAGATCTAGTACGTTTGTTATAATCACTAGATAAAGAAGAAGTAGTACCCAATGTCATTGTATGGTTGTTTGTCCTAAATTAAAGTGAAGATGTGATATGTGTGATCACCTATGATGTTTAATGATGAAAGATGAAATAAATTTATACAAGTTAATATAAGTTTTCATATCGTGATATATGTTGAAATTTCATATTTATATTTACACATATTATGTCCATGTGAAGCTAGAAGCATGCTAGATGTTCTTTATACTTATTCTATATTAATCCATACTTAAAGGTACATATTTAGTTGTTGTTATTAAGTCATATTTTAGAAGTTAACATGCTGTCATATTCATGTTTAAGTTAGTAAACCACGTGTAGTTCATGTATATTATTCATATTAACAGGTTGCAATGTAAATCAAACATGTTAAGATTGAAGAAGTAATATTATATGTTAGAGTCGCTCATATTAGATAGATATATGCTATATTTTCTTTTATGTATATCATATGCAAAACCTATGTCTTTCGTAGATTCTGAGCTTGCTGAATTCTATGTGACTCATCCTTTCTTGAACTAATATTTTTCAGAGAATCGTGAGATTGAGGTTGAACTAGAGGAACGTCAAACTTGATCTTTTGTCATCGAAGCTAGCTATAGTAGGTGTTTATTCGTTATTTTCAATTTGATAGGTTAGCAAAATATATATAAGTTAGATTTATTTCAATTCATAAGATGTACTTTTCTTTTATTTAGATTTATAGAGATCCTGGATGATGAATAATTGCTTATCTCGTATTGATATAGTTCAATGATTTGGTCTAGTTTATCGTGGCTATGTTGGTTGTGTTGTTATTCTATATTTTGTCTCATGCTTATACTTTTCACTGTCGATGTATGATGTATGGATTGTTTCCACTGTGACAATCTCGTACCGACAGTTCATAATAAGTCGGCATGACTGAACCGGACCAGCAGAGCAGGGGCGTTACAACTGCAATGTCTAAAAATCTCACAATCAACTTTAAACTAAAGTTTATTTTTGTACACTCGTAACAATATGTTTTACTATTAATCATCATAAAAGGTAAATTCTTCTTATGTCATCTAAGAAAATAAATCAAACATATCTTTTCTATTTATTTTGTCAAGTCAAATTTTATTTGTTTTTAGTTTGTGATGTTCATATATGGTTGGATGAATTTTAGGCATTTTTTTTTTACAATCCTTATAATCCAATGTTTTTACTTACAAGCTCCTCTTGCATCACATGAGAAAATGAAAGAAACATTTTCTTGTTAGGTAAAATTTTATTCACTTTTAAAACTAATACTTTTATTATTAATTATAGCTTTATTCACAATTTGCATGCACATTTTTTCTAAATCTATTAAAAATGAAGTCCTTATTTTTTATAAGCTTGCCCTAAACATATATATTCACAAAAGATGATGACAAATGAATATTTTGATATCTATGTACAAATTATATTATATATCATTTATTATTTAAAAGTTAGTAATACTTTTTAAAGAAAAGTTCATAAAAGATACCTTATAGTAATACTTTTTTAAGAAAAATTTCATAAAAGATATGTTACCCATTGCCTAAGAACAAACAGATTGTATGCATCTAATAAAGAAAAATATTTATTTAAAAAATACTGATGCAAAGCACGCTCTATTTAACTAGTATACCATACGCAAACAGTATAGAAAATATTACATCATTACCTTATCCACCATGCACATCAATCTAGGAAGACTGTTATATAAACTAAATTTGGTCCAATATAATAAAAGGTTATTGGTTGCCATATATATACCTCCCTAGATCTGAGATAACAGAGCACGTGACAACCATCCAGCAAGTTTCAGAGCTCCAAGCTAGCTCCTCTCGAAGAGAAGGCCACGGAGAATCTAACTTGTTCTACACGGCTTGTTTCTTCCATCCCTAGGACCACTCAGACTGGTGCTCCTTTAAAGTCTGAGTTCACCGCCGAGGAGAACAGATCTAAAGTGGTTAAGATTACATCAACCCCAAGAGAATTGATTTTAGAATCAACTTGAAGAAGCAGCTCCTGCTGTACCGCTGTTGATCTTGTCACCCTAGGATGTTGCAAACAGGACGCAGACCTGTTCCCAGAATCTTCATAAGAGGCTTTGTAATGTGTTAAGGATGTCTAGTGGTTCCCAACCTGTGAGCCAACAGAGAGAGGAGGAGATTTCCCCTTCTACACAGGGGTGTGTACTAAGTAGGGCTGCAACTTTGGGTGGGTCAACTCGAACCCGAGTGGGCCAATCCGGCAGTTGGATCGGGTTGAAGCCAATCAAGTTAGGGTTGAGTTGGGTTAAGGTTGAGGAGTTTTTCAACCCGACCTTGAATGGGTTGGGTTAGGTTGAGGGTCAGTCAATCCGACCTAATCCGAATCCAACATTAATATCTATAATGATAATTTAGATCACTAGAATATATTTTATTTTAACTTTATACTATTGAAAAAGATTTAGTTTACAATATGAGTAAAGATGTTCCCAAATAATATTCATGTAATTATGTTTGTACTTTCTTTTTTTATTACTTTGTTACAGTGGATAGTTAACTTCTTTTTTATTATTTTATTATGGTAGATAGTTAAATTCATTTATATCTTTGTACATGGAATTTTGATAGTAAGGAAAAAATGCTAAAAGTGTAGACTGTTAAAGAAATATTCCGACTCAACTCAACCCGACCCGACGAAGGTTGGGTTACATGGGTTGAGTTGAGTTGAGAGTTCGTTAGATGCGTTGGGTTAGAGTTGAAGAGGTTGGGTTGAGGGTTGGGCTGGGTTGAGTTAGGGTTGAGGGGTTTTTTACATGGATTTGATTATGGTTGACTTAAACTCGACCTAACTCGACCGAGTTGCAGCCCTAATATCAAGTGCTACTCCGTCAAATAATGTTGCACCACTAAGGGGCCGTTTGTTTTCACGTAAAATTGATCGTAGGAATTTTTTTTCATGAAAAGTATATCACAATCACATATTTAGTTATCCATAAAACTCAAGTCAATGGAAAGTTTAATTCGTTGACTCCTCCTTTTCTTGATTTTGGCATCTACGAGATAAGACCGAATGTCTTTTTCCAAAAGAAATTGAAAAATATTTTCATAAACGCCAAAGGACGAATTTTGTTTTTATTTTTCTTATAAATATATTTTCTTAAAAAATTATTTTCGTTCGATTATATTTTACGTGTAACCAAATTAACCTTAAGTTGAAACATTATAACTCACCAGGATGCTTCCAAGCTCCAACCTGCCGAACCTTGGAAGAAACCGAGTTTCACACTGTTGGTATAGAATATTAAACAGCTGGATAGAGGAAAAGACATCCCATTTCCAGTTCATATGCAGGTTGACATGGCCTCATGTTAATGGTCTGCCAACTATGATTAAGGTCACTAAAATAATAGTACTGGGAAGGGCAGTTCGAAATGATTGCAAGAGCCTTTGTTTTCTTTCTTTCTTCGTTTTATCTTTGAGTTTTTGGCTACATCTGACTATTGGCCAAAGGAAAGGACATACATGTGCGCACATTTGGTCCATACTAGGCTCAACCTGCATCACCATGTCCTTCCAAACAAGAACAGGAAGCCTTATCTCTGCCAACTCAGAAGATGCCAGTAGAGTTCATCCTTCCCCCGGGGTTTAGGCTTTACCAAAGATCTTCGGATAATTACATCTACAATCTCATAAATTATTGTATTTTGATATATAGGGACTTTTGAAAAAAATAATCATAAAAGTTTAATTACAGATTTGTCTATCTTAGTAGCATACTATTATAAACAATTTCATTGTGTTTCAATACCTACAAAAATACTCCTAAGGTTAACTTACATTAAGGATGCAGTGAATATTCTTTTTTCGGTTATGAAATTTAATATTTGGATGAAAATGCTCCCATAACAAGAGTTCTTTTAATTGACAAATTATACCAGAGATAAAAGAGATAAAGAGAGAGATAGAAAGAGGGAAATAGAGAGTTGAGGAAAGAATTACAATAATTAGACTTTTCAAGTTTAGTTATAGGTTAATCATACTTAAATAAGAGTTTTTAACGAAATGCTAGTGGACAATAACAATAGATGCATTTTTGCAAGTATTGTGATGTAATAAGGATATTTATAATAATATGAAAATACGGTAGACAAAGATGTAATCAAAATTTTAAAAGGTTCGCACATATACATGTATATATGTATGTATATTTTCCATTGCTAGTCTAGTTATTATATTTTGAAAAGATATCAAAAGTTTTGCTAAAACAAGAGTTTATTTATTACGCCATTTGTCTTCGTTGAGATCAAATACTTTTATGAAAATAGAAATATTTTACAAAGTACTTCTTTTTCTTCTTTAAAAAATTATTATAAATATCGATTTGATACAAAGATTGGGTTATTGGAGTTCTCATGTAATTAATCTAGGATTTATTTTTTTTATCAGTGGGTATGCTCGCACTGTGGGCTAATGAGGCATGGGCATCCTATTGAAATTGCGACTCTAAAGACACTTGGGCACTTATTACTTAGACCATATATGTGAGTTATTCACATGCTATGCCCCTACAGTTATTTCTATGTTTCGGAACTTAATTTTCACATTTGAACGTGAAACTCAATTGGAACCATTGAATTGGATGCACATAAAAAATAATTTTAAAATTTTAGCGTAGGTAGCGAGTGGATTTCAGTAAGGCTAGGGCAGCCGCAACTGACCTTTTTCACTGCTAAACGCGCCATGGGAGTGTGGATTCCGAAACACGGTATATATATGTTCAATGCAGTATGCTTTGGATTGAAATCTCCACAGAAGGCGACCGATGGCACGTCGTCTAGCGTTGTGAAACAAGTTGGTCAGAGGACCACAGATCAGCTGGATACCCAGACACCTTTGGCCTTCCAACCAGGCAAGAACATTCTACAGCTACCACAGTAGCAGTGCAACAACACACTGCAGCTGAACCCAATACATGGTTTGGACCTGGGAGGGTGAGGTGCATGAGCCTTGCAATGCCAAGGTGTTTGGATTCCACCTGGTTGGAACCTTCCCATTCAGACCCATAATACTCTTTTCCACAAAGGGTGATGCCAACCTGACAAGTTACAAGCAGACACAGGTATACAGCTCAGATGTGCTTTTCAACTACTCAATCCTCTAGAGGGTTTAAAGTAGAAAGCTCTCCCCATATGCGCCGTTAATAGACTAATCGAACGTATCCTTATGCTATGTTAAACTAATGTCCCCTATACATTAAAAACTAGTAAAGCAAGGTTCCTATGGACTGGTATTATCTTTGCATGTAGTCCTGATAATTCTCCCTTAAACATAAACAACCTAGAACGCGGCAGAAGGGAGCCCTAATTAAAAGACAGACCACGTGGTGCTTCTTTGGGACACTGAGAGAAAATTAATGAATGAGAAGGAGAACCCCCCTGACAAGGGGAAAATTAAACCTAAGATGCAACTCAAGCACCTTGGAAACATGTCTGAACGTCAAACCATCATGTGAGTTTGCCACAGAATATATGAGCATGGTGATGCCAGAGAAGAAGCAAAATTGAGTTCTGACACTAGACATGGAAGACGCAGACATGAACCTCATTCTAGTAATTTGGGAAAGAAGACCCTTTAATGCAAAGATGTAAGCCACCACTTGGTCTCTGAATTGCTCATAAGTAGCTGTAAAAGAAAAGAGGGCACAAAAGAGGATTTGTTATCCAGATGGAATCTCTTTTCTGGCCAAGCCACCATCTTTGGTGTCTCCTCTTTGTTTCATAAGAGGATAAGATAGAATTTGCAAAGTTACATTTTGCAAAGGTAAAGGGACGGGTAGTGAATCCATAGATATCCAGGTCTAGAACGGGAATGATGCAATGCCATTATCTGTAGTTGTTTGGACAGTTTTTGACACGACAACGTGCAGAGCAAACCTTTTTCATAAGGCAAATATGTATAGAGGCCCAATTCAGTGGGCTCCGCAGTGAAGAGACTTTTTTTATTTTACTCTTTTCGTTTCTTTTCTCGGAAGAAAGAAAGTGAAAGAAAACCCGACTGTGGTGCTCGACTGCACCATGCGGTCGAGCTCACTGAATCACCCTTCATATGTATATGCTGAAGTGCAGAGAAAACATTTCTTGTAAGGCAAATATGTAATGTCTCAGCCAGGGCCAAAGTAGTTGTTGGGAGCTCATGGAAAACGAAGCAGCAAATAGAAACAGAGATTAAAAAAAATGGATTAGGAGAACGCATATAACACGGTCAAATTACTGGAAACACAAACCAACCCAAGAATCCTCCCATGTTCGTCCGTTTGAACTTTGTCTTCTATGACAATGTATTATGTCTCTTATCTACAAAAGAATGATCTGATTCTGCCTTCCTAACTCACTCTCCATCATTACAACAGAGGCCAAGAAAAAGAAAAATAGAAAAAAATCCAAGAAACAGAAGGAAATAATGCCAAAAAAAAAAAAAATTAAGGGTGTTTAATTTTGACCAATTATCCTAGCTTTCTCCTGCTTCCTCCATGTTTCCATCTTCTGTCGAGTCTTCTACTCCTCTATACTGACTTGAATGGTACCGTAGAGTGGCTTGAATGGCTACCATGGCAGTTGCCCTGTGCTCGGATCAGTGAAAGTCCTCAACACCCAATCTCTGAGCCCCGTATCCGTGACCTCGCAGAACCGGTTAGACCAGTCGGGCGGCTCCACCGCCTTCGTGCCGAGCCCCGGTGCCCGGTCCTTGGATCCAACATTCTCCTCATCCTGCCAATCTGCAACATATGTTGCCACTCTCCTGTAGAACTTCTCTTTGAACACCTCCCACGCCTGGTACTTGTAGTGGTTGATCACCATCACTCCTCTGTCCATGTTCACATACTGGAAGCCATCCTTCAAGTGGAAATGGTGGACAACATTGACCAGCGAGGGGCTCAGCGCCTCCGGCCGGACGATCGACTTGTGTCGCTCAGGGGCAGCCATTCTGCAGGTGTATCCCATGGTGATACCCATCTTCGGTGCCATACTGTGCCCCGATGGCCCGAAGGTGTGGCAAACGGTCCGGAGCTCCGCGATCGAGGGGAATGCCGTCGTGTAGTTCTTCAGCACATCGTGCAGCGACAGCTCGGGCGACGGCAGGTAAATGAACTCATCGACGTCGATGAAACCCACCCACTCGCAAGAAGCCCGGGCGCGCAGGGCGCAGTGTGCAAACCCGGCCTCCTGGGTCTTCACCCACGGCCACGCATGCCTCGTCACGTTGTAATTCTCCATCCCCTGGATCACCTCTTCGATGGGATCATCGCTGTTGTTGTCATAGATGAACCAGCGCCCGACGCCGATGCGGGCATGGTATATGATCCATTCGGCCAGAAACCGAGCCTGGTTGCGCACCATTGTGCAAACGCACATCTGGTGCTTGATAGCACGCTTGCCCCTGCCGGCGGTTAGCAGCACTGGCCTTGCAACAGACGGCAAAATGTGTGCACCTCGAACCCTGGCCTTGACGGAGACCATGACCGGCAACTTGGCCGGCGACTTGGCTGCAGCTGTGGCCGCCGAGTGGCGGCGGAGGACACTGAGAGGGGTGCGGCAGCGGACGATCTCCTGAGCAACAGTTAGCGCATTGGAGGTGATGAGGTAGCGTGGGCGGGTGAAATCCCAGCCGAACACGCATTCATAGCGAGAGGGATCGGAGAGCCGATCCGGCCGAAGGTTCAGCCCCTTGACGAACACGACGGTTGAGTTGTCGCGGCCGTCGAGAAGGGACTCGTATGCCAAAGAGTCCCATTGCCGGGGCAGCACCGGATGCATGGGACGCGCAGCGCTGTCGCCCATACCATCATCGCCGAGGGAGACGAGGGAGCCGTGGGGCTGCGGTGGGCAGCGGACCGTGCCGTGGGAGAGGTCGACCGAGATGGGCGGCAGGTGGAGGTTGGGCCGGGGGGAGGAAGGAGGGAAGTATAGGCACTGGAGGTAGGGGACGCCACCGGTGGTGGCGGCGGCGGCAGAGGAGTTAAATATGGGAGGTGCGGACGGGTAGTTGAGGAAGACGAGGAGTTGGTCGGGGAAGGCGACGGCGTGGTGGATGCGGAGAGGGGACGGGAGTGGGCGGTCGCGGAGGAGGGTGGAGCGGTCCGCTGCGCCGCCGACGGAGGCGGAGATGGCGTGGAGCACCGGGGCCTGCTGCCACGTGGCGACCAGAACAGGGTGGAAGGAGACTGCATCACCCAATGGCCGTTCCCAAATCCCGGTGGTTTTGCAGCACCATCACAGACACGAAGACACGAAATGTGAGGAAGATTGTCCAAACCCACTTCTCTTAAAAACAAGCTAAACAGAAATTTCACATATGGATGGATAATAATCCAAGAAGAATCGAACAAATCGAGAAAATTATAGAGAAAACTCTCGGATCTGAGGTCCAGGTGAAAAATAAGAGGAGGAAAGCCAAAATTCGGGAAAAAATCTCGAAAAAGAGGGGAAAACATCGAAAAATTTACCCTTCGTGTGGAAAGATCCAACGAAAATTCCCGCGATCTGAGCTAATAAGTGTATTAAAAACTGTGACCCCATTCGGATCCAAACGAAGTGGAATTGAGAGTCTGAGAATAGGGACGGCGTCCTACCTCCGAAGAGATGGAAGGTGGAGAAGGTGAGCGCAGAAAGGAGGGCGCAGCAGAGCACCACCGTGAGCTTGCACCAGAAAGAGGACCTCACCCAGCCCCCGCCCGCGCCAGGGTAGGGTTTCCCCTTCCATGTAGCGCTGCCACCTCCGACCAGATCTCCCCGGTGCTGCGGCTTCCGCCGGTAGTCCTTCATCGCATCCGGTCACCACCGACGAGGCAGATCTCCAGGGCAACGTCGCCTCCGCCCCCTACCACCGCACCCCCGCCGGTTCATGTGGCGAAGTCACCAACCAGAGAGAGAGAGAGAGAGAACAAGAAAGAGAGAGAGCGCAATCAAACAGAGGAAGGGAAAGCGAAGAGAGAGAGAGAGAGAGAGATGGGAGGAAATAGGAGGTTGCGGGCCTGCGGCTGTTGGTCGGCTCGTGTTCGGGGGGCCGGTCGTGGATGTCAGTTTATGTTCACGGTTAGAATATTTTAACAAGAGCGAAGTGCTTGGGAGGTAACCCTACCATACTGGCGACGGGGTGTGACTAAACAGTTACTGCCCTGGAAGGTGGTGGGAGACGGTGAGGATTGCTGACGCTAGCGTGCCGCCTACGACGCCACCTGTTCGCAGTTTGGCGCGTTGCTTGTGTCCAATTGTAAGAGGATTTCGTTGATGTGGGGCCCGCCTCAATGGTTTTTATTTGAGAACGCACTCACCAGGCGCCGAGCTAATTGACGCGACCGCGTTGCCCGGCTTGGGGACAGAAGTAGTCGGTTCGTGAGGAGGTGTTCCCGTATACATCCTTAATTAATAAAGCACCGAGTTGTGGATAGAATGGTAATTAATTAAGTAATTAAGTTGTCTTATAACAGCGAGATTACTGCTCCTGACGGCAAGCGAATTGGCCTCCGTCGAGGACCAAAGTGGGTCCCACAACGTCTCAAATCCCCGTTCACCGTTGTACCGGCGCTTTGTCGCATCGTGCGGCTGGCACGGTGACTCGTAGTAGGTCGCGGTTCGCGTCCTCCCTCGGATTAGCTACGGTGATTCCGCTGTCTGATGGGAGGAGGTGGCAGGCGTCTACGCCGTGGACTTTTGACGCGCTAGCGCACAGTGCTCTGACGGATGCGCCTTTCTCCTTGGCCTATAGGAACTTTTTTGAGCCATAGATGTTTGTGCACCCTGTCAACCAAATCCCTGTATGGACGGTTCAGATACGTTGGGGGGGCAGTAGGGGTATTGGAGATTTCCACACCACACGGCGTCTAATGAGCGGAAGGAGATGGCTCCGCCTCCGGGCTCCAGCGCAGCCGCTCGGACCGTCGCCCAAGTTGGCTCGACCACTTATTTTCTAAAGCGGTTAACTTACTATATAATTAGTTACATAGCTTTTTCTCGACTTGTCTGTGCTGTACGGCGCACAGTGATGGTTTCCATTAGGGCCCAGACGGCCAGACTTGTTAGAGATCCAACAACATAAATAGATGAGCAGATAAATGAGTTGGATTTTAATCTACCTTTATATGAGTAATACTCGGTGCAACACAAGTATTGCAGTTAGGGCTGTCAACCGAAATTTGATTATCTGATTTTTTGACTTGTTACTAAAAAAAAATATTTATTTTTTGATAAAAAATATCCGCGAGATAATTATTGGAATTGAAAACGAATATTTCAGATATGTTATTGGAATAGGAGATGGAAACACTTATTTTTGTATCCGTTTTTCGATTTTTAATTTCGATTATTATGAACCTTTGGATCATTTTTAATATGATGGTTGAAGAGTGAGATTTTTATAAGAAAGGAGGATCCTAATAAGTTTTAAATAAATAAAAGAAATTAATATTTTTTATAATTATAAAAAATAATATATAATTCCGATATCGGAATCAGAAAATGCACTTTTTGATCTTATCGAAAACGGAAACAAAAAATACATTTTTCGATTTTATTGGAATCGAAAATAGAAATAAGTTATTGTTATCGAAATCAAAAAATAGAAACACTTGTTTCCGTTTCTGTATCCTACCCGTTTACAGTCCTAATTGCAACAATACGTAGCCATTCGATTGGGATTGATTCGACCGCTACAGCGTCAGGATTTTTTTAACTTCTTCTAAACACAAAAATCCTAAAGAAAGGGAACAGCTCTAGGGGCCAGATATATTGTCTGATCTTTGACCAAATAATTAAATTTTTTTAAAGAAGGAAAAAATAAATAGTATAGAAAGATATTTTTTTAATATTTTTAAAATGTCCAATCAAAGATTAGACAATATAGATTAACCCTAGGGTTGTTCGCTTTCCATTAATTTTTTTAGAAAAAAAATATATTGTAGTAGTACTGCAATACCCGCACTGCAGCAAGTATTACTCAAATTATTGTGCACTACCTAAATGGGTCTTATTTCAAGTCCACAGCCATAAAAATCCGGTTATATACATGCAACATATAACAATATAACACTTATTGGATAAATGGGTATATACCCAAACCCAAAGTTAATGGGTCTGCTAACAGGTCCAAGGCCATGCTGATAACCTTATCTCTGACATCTAACTCAATCAGGCCCATGACCGAAGAAGATCCAATTTGTACTGATCAAACCTCAAGGATCCATGTGAACTAGGGTTGTTGATGGGTTGAGCCAGCCCATGGGCTTTTGGGTTGGGCCAATGATGGACACTGGTGATCAGAGACCCTCATTTCTCATTTTGCCACGGATCGGGACCCTAGCTAGGACCTCTGATGAGCTAGGGATTTCTCTTGTTTCTTGCTATTTGGAACCACCGATAATCTAGTTTATAGCATGTAGAGCACCTAAGACTTTGATTTTTTTTTTTTTCTATTGCGTTTAGTAGGGTTTTATTTTAGGGATTCGAGGGTGCCAACCTTCTGCTGCTTCCTTGCCACATCACTATCTACCCTCTATTTGGTGATGTCGAAAGCAGGGTGGGCGACAAGCAATAGGCTGTTGTAGATTGGGAAATAATGACCAAGTGAGTTGTTGAACAATTTGTATCTTTATTTCGCTCCTATATTTTAGTGATAACAAAAAGTTAAAATGTTAATAATAAACATTATTTATATTCACATTGATAGCTTAATTAAATGTGTTCTTATACTTGACTGTTTCATAGATACTCGTTCAGTTCTGGACTTAGTCAATTTCAGGAAGTTTTATGATTCCTCCGTTACAGACTTAACTGATAAATTGACTAGGTGCCTATTGCTAATCAATTAACAACTTGATTTCAAGTATTATCTAAGTTAATTGATTATACTTTTCTTTTTATTTCATGTCCTTTAATCGATTATCCATGAAGTCTTAATTAGTCTTCGATTATACTTTAATTGATTAAGTGCCTAATCGCACTTCGATTAACCGAATTACTCTTAATCAATTAAGTGATTGAGTTTCAATTTTTCATTCATGTTAGAACTGTAATCGATTACTGAGTGTTCACTTCGATTATCGATATACTTCTAACCGATTACATGACTAAACTTCGATTTCGATTCATATTAGAACTGTAATCGTTTATTAAGTATGAGAGGGTCCGATTCACAGGCCCGTTTGCTAGATGGACCGGCCTGCTCATAACGGTTTGTGATCGCTAGCCTGTCTAGCAGGCCTCTAGACCGACGGACCCATAGGCCCCAGACTCCAATAGGGAGTGCCCCAATCTGAGGCGAACCTCGATGTCCTAGGGACACCAGGAAGCCCCCTTTTTGTAAGAATCCGTCTCCGAATCAACTCCGAAACAAATAAGAGAAAGCTAGAGTCTCGTCCTCTATCGGGATCGAACCTAACTTCTCGCAGTACGATCTCCAGTTGGATTCAGTCACTACCTCAGATCTATCCCTATAAAAAGGGCATATGAGACCCCCAGGAAGATATGTTCTACACTCGATCTTCTACCCCCTCATTATTCCCGCACTTTCTTACTTAAGCATCGGAGGGGGCTCTCCCAGATCACAACCGGAGGTCTCCTCTGACCTGGTGTCCATCTTGCAAAGGGCGAGCGTCGGCGATTAGGGAAGTTCGGACCGTCTGATTTGGAACGGACGAATCTCCGACCCAACATCTTTTTGGCATCGTCCATGGAAAAGACAATAAAAGTCATGGTCATAAGGAACAGTAGCCGATCCCAGCGAGGTCTCCCTACTAACCCCCCTGTCCTTCCCCTCATTGCCCAACAAACTATCCCTCCGGTCGCTCTTCTAGTCGCTTTACCTATTGCTCCTCCTTTTGTTCCCCTTCTGCTCAAGCTGGTCCCGATAAACCTTTTGTTCCTGACGCTCCCATAAGGTTCTCATTTCTCTAGATTGTGGACGTAGCGGAAATAAAATAAATTAATAATAACACGATCCCAGTCCATTTCGAAGAACTAAATCAGAAAAGCGGTGATCAGACATCACCTTGCTTGAATTTGAATCCGCGTTTGCACGGTTCCGTCGGTGTAACACGGCCAGCCGCGCATATCCCAACTTCTAGCGAAGTCCACATGATTCTCCTTGCGACAGATTTCCTTATGTTCCTTGTTCCTTGCAGTGCTCGAAGAAGTCGTTGTTCGCCATGACGATCACTGCAACATGCGGCTGAATTCCCTCTTATGGGAGTTGAAGAAGTCGGCAAAGCAGAGCCCACAGAAGGGGCCGACTAGGGGCGTCAAAGAGAGAGAGAGAGAGAGAGAGAGAGAGAGAGAGAGAGAGAGAGAGAGAGAGAGAGAGAGAGGAGGGTGTGAGTGCTTAGAATGACCGTGTGATTATCATGAAAAATTTAGGTTATTTAGTGTGAAATAAACTTATTAAAAACAGCAACTAAGTGTAGTGATCGCCAGAAACTTTTAACTAAAAAGTTCCAAAAGAAGTATGATCGCCTACCTGTTTAAAAGCGGAAGATATGGAGTCCTTGGTTCCCCTTCCTCAGCCGGCTGAAGAAAGAGAGCCATTCTTTGCTTTTTGTTCTTGCTGTTGAATTTGAAATTTGAGGTTGAGGTTGAGGATCGTCCAAAAATCCCTTTTGACTTGTGCTTGATTTGCTCTTTTTGATTCTCTCGTTGTTGTTGAGTGCAGCAGGAATAGAAAGAAAAGGAGATAAAGAAACAATGATGAGAATTTTAAGCAAAAGCAGTATCTATTCTAATCATGATACTAAGCATGCAATTAAACAGCAAACTTACTTGTTGAGTGGCTTTTGAAACCCCTTAATCAAGTAGGTTTTGAAGAGAATGAATGTGTTGTGTGTGTTTGCATGAAGTGAATGCTGAAGAATGTAGAACTAAATGAAATGCAGATGCATAAATGAAAAACTTATGCCCAATTGTTGAATTCTTGAATGGATGAAGACTCTTGAAAAGACGCCGACTTCTGGAAACAGCGCTTCAGCGTTCCGACGTTGTTGCTTTGATCTTCAATTTGCTATCGCTCCAGTAATTCAACTCAAGATTATGCTCTCTCTCTCTTTTTTTCTTCAACATGTAAGGTATTTATAGACTTCTTCTACGTTCGTGATTAACATAAAAAAACTTCGGATTTATCCATCTTAACCGACAGATAAATACTGATTAATTCATCTTTATCTGTAATTATCTAAAACGCGTCCAGTATGGCTGACGCCTTTTCAGATTAATTTAGATAAGGATAAATATCCGGGAAAAATTATCTTTATCTTTATCAGGTAAAACGCGTCCACATGTGTAGACGTCTTTTACACTAATTAAGATAAGGATAAACATCCGGAAGAGAAGTTAAAATAGCTTAGGAAACCTAAAACGCGTCAGCACTTACATACGCCTTTTAACTAATTAATTAATTGATTAAAATTCAAATTTAAACGTTAAAATAGGAATAAAATCTAAATGGCGTCTATACAGGTCGACGTCTTTTAGAATTCTGCATATTTTAACTGAAATTTAAGCTAAAATCAATTTAATTGATTAACTTAAACATGTCTGTTAAACCCGACACTCAAAAAGATCAATAAAAATTAATCAATGATTAAATATTAGACCATTCTGAGGCATTGTTATGTGATATGAAATTTACTTAAAATGATGTCAAAATTAGCGTGTCTACAGCTGTCTCACCTTGGCATCGTCTTTGCAAGGGAGTGAACAGAAATGGAATGTTCTGAAAAGGTGATGCCAAGGTGTGATGAGACACGTTCTTAACATCACATGATTGGAATTTTTTTCAAAATCATCAATGAAGATAGCTCAAGGAGATCAATGGAATCAATCATGTCTGGAAGAGGTAGACAAGGAAATAAAATAAAGTCGATCAACCTCCACGGAGTGGGAAGTACCCCAGGTCGTAGACACTGTAGGTTTCATCATGGGGAGCGTTTGCCAGCCAATGTGGACGTGCTACAACCATGATGGATCTTAAAAGAAAACAAGAATATTTGATAAATAATCCAAGAAAGGATATAATTCTAATGATATCTTCAAACGAACCTCAAAGATAATCAAGATACTCAATTCAGAATGGAATATTTCATATCATGTTTGAAATTATTTGATTAATGGTCTGAAATTTAATCAGTAATTAATTCTTATCATAATGATTTCAAAGTCCTACATGATGCATGCTGGGCTAAAAGAAAAATATAAAGTCAAATAAGATATAAATTAATAAAGAATAATATTGTTAAATTGTCATTAATGAGTCAAGATACCAATTCTTGTAATTCAGTGCTAAGCCGAAGCTCGTTTATCTACGCACCGTTTCACAAAAGTGGAACCATCGTCCTCACTAATTAACAATCCAACGGCCTATCCGTGCGATTAAGAATTTTCTGGAATTATCACTGTTTTTGGTGTAGGGGAACTCAAATTCCAGTTTTATCAAAACCACAAGGTCCTTGATATACTCTAATAAATATTTATCATATAGTAATGCAAATGATTTACATGAAATAATACAAGGGTAGAAATAACTGTCTTTTTAGCCACGGTCGAGACTTCTTGACTCCCACAGTGGGACCTTCTTCATATTTCCTTGAATTTCTCAGGTTTTCTTGAATTTCAGAAACAGGTTTCTGGCTGTTCTCTACTCAAATTCCAACTCTCTTCATGCCTTGTGTCCTGTATATGACTTGAACAAACAGGTTAAGTATCTGTTTAGGCTTAGCCCCTTGCCTGACCAAATAAATGGTCAATCAATCTTTTCCTTCAATAAATGGTCAAGGGGCATAGCCTTTATTAACAAAGGTAATTGAATTTTGAGCAAAATGCAACATACAAGCAAACAGATGCTTACTGAAAATAAAAGGAATGAAACACACTAAATGCCACAAGCAAATGCTGAAGAAGTCAGCTAAGCAGAGCCCACAGAAGGGGCCGACTAGGGGCGTCAGAGAGAGAGAGAGAGAGAGAGGAGGGGGCGGCTAGAGCTGAGCAGATGCTTAGCCCGCTCAGCCCTCTTGCTATGTTTTATACTCACTGTCGATTTTTCATAAAAATTCAAAAAATTGTATAAAACCCACTTTTAATCCATCGCCTTTGGAATCTTTTGCGTGTGACCCTCCAGGCCTAAGTACTAGTCCAGTTAATGGCCCAATAAGCTCAATAACTCTTTACCGACTTAATTAATTAATTAATATCACATATTAATTAATTAATTAGCCGAGTTAATGTGCACATACCATTCAGCCAGGCTTCCAATCACATTAGGTGCTAAGCAATACTACGTGAACCCGGAAGGTATTGGTGTTAAACAATCCACTTATGGAACCTTTTTGCCGACAGTTACTGCGTGGATGTAATCCTTCATTCGCACAGTGCTCTCGAGTCAATTCAGAGTATAGTGAACTGTCAAATCCTAATCGGTTGACTCACTTGGATCGGATGCTGCAGTATGATATTGGAAAACTCCTTTCATGATATTATTATCTGCCCTGGCCTGGGACTCCTGCGCATCCTACCTAGAGCATTCTCTCTCTGAATATCGAGAGCGAATGATCCCTTATCGAACACTCAATTGCCTTCGACGGTATTCCACTGTACCCGATCGTGAATAGAGATCCGTAAACCATGGTCAAAGCATAGAAGTCTACTGACAAGGTGTCCTTGGTGTCTCAGGTCCTAGGACCGTCCATGCAACTGCGACAATTGAATCAAGCTGATAGACAGTTAGGTATATTACCATCCAACGATTCAGTCAGATCGGCCTAGTGAACTCAGTCTCTAATGAACACTTATAGATTCGCCTTAGTGTCTCCACACAAGTGACTATGAGATCAGTCACCCTCATCATATGAGCATGAGTAATCTGTACTAATCTAACCAGATGTCTGATGTCCTTCCCAAACATCCTATGACTAGGAACAATTAATAATACGTGTGTATAAGTGATCAGTCTCATTAGTATGATCTCATCATAATATGATCACTATTGCATAAATTCACAGACTTCATTATGAAATGATAATAAAACAAATTCTGCATAATGAAATAATGCTATTTTATTAATAAATGAATGAGATTATACAAAATCAGATTGGCTTGCTGGCCACCTAAGGCTAACAATCTCCTACTTGAACTAAAGTCAATCACCTTTATGCAAAATACCTATAGCCTCTAGGTGACACTCAAACACAATTTGAGACAATACCTTCGTTAGTGGATTTGCTATATTGTCGGCGGATGTAACTCTTTCTACCACTACATCTCCTCTGATAATGATCTCTCTAATAAGATGAAAGCGCATCAGAATATGCTTCGATTTCTGATGAGAGTGTGGCTCTTTCGCTTGAGCAATCGTCCCATTGTTGTCGCACAACAGCGAGACATGATCAGAGATGTTGGGAACTACACTGAGGTCAGTGATGAACTTCTTCAGCCACACTACTTTTTTGGCGACTTTAGCTATAGTGATGTACTCAGTTTTCGTTGTTGAATTTGTAGTGGTTTCATGAATAGAACTCTTGCAGCACACCGTGCCTTCATTTAAAGTGAACGTAAAATCAAATATAGACTTGCTATCATTTAGGTCTGACTAGAAATTCGAGTCAGTAAAACTTGGCAGTCTCCAGTCACATCCTCCATAGACAAGAAACATATCTTTAGTTCTTTTTAAGTACTTAAGGACACATTTCACTGCCTTCTAATGCTCTTTGCTTGGATCAGCCTGAAATCTATTTGTAACACTTAGAGTATATGCAACATCAAACCTTATACATAGCATGACATACATGATGGATCCTATGGCAGAGGCATAGGGTACTCTATCCATGAATGCTCTCTCTATAGGAGTCTTAGGAGACTGCTCTTTTGAGAGATAAATTTCATGTCTCATCGGTATAAAACATTTCTTAGAATTTTCCATGCCAAACCTTTTGATAATCGTATCTATGTACATGGACTGGGTCATCCAGATCATCATCTTTAATCTATCTCTATAGATCTCTATTCCTAATACGTAGGATGCTTCTCCCAAATCCTTTATGGAGAGCAGACATGACACCTGGCAGTAGAGTTGTACTAATCATATTGGGATTCCTCCAGATGGAACTAGACCTAGTTTTGAAGACTATGAACATCCTCCTCATGGTCGAACATGTTATCGTACTCATACGCGGCCATTCCAACAATTCTACTTAAATGTAGCATCATTATGACAAATCAGTAAAGGGGGCTCAAACAATTTTGCAAACAATTCTAAACAAGTGGATGCTTACGTTTTTTTGAGGATGCCTTGTTGACATTAGATGAGTCTTAAGTAAGGATGAATTCACTCAAAAAGATTTTCTTCGTTGTTCTCTATGACTTTATACTCACCACGAATGAGATGTCTAAACGGGTACTTCAATAGTACAACTTGTCCGATGAGTAATGTAACGACCCGCCATCCTATAATCGGGAATCCGATTACTAAATGGATGTCGGACCATTAACTGCGGGTTCACACCCGGATCTCACACAACGCATCTAGAGGAGTAAGCGTTAAACAAGGCTAAATATAACATTCACACGGACTACAAAGAGATTACAAGCGCGCAGGAAGGAAAATAACAATGTCCGTATACAATCCAACAATAATTACATGGTCCAACAGATTAAATAAGTACAGGCAGAAGCAAAGTACAACAACATCGGGGCATACCCCGGAACTGAGATAGCTGCTGGTCCGCACACCAAGGAGCCACCACACGCCGCCACACGCCACGAGGTCCACACCTGAAACCGCAGGGAGTGAGCCACACCAGAATTGGGCTCAGTAGGGATCATCCGATCCCCTCCTCCCACTCACACACCCACAAGTGTAATAATACAGAAAGATAGCGATTTAAATAAAGCAGTAAACACAGCTCCCAAAACCTGATATGAAAGGTATGCACAAGCAATGCAGCAGGCACAGTTCTAAGTAATCCGAATAACCCAACACAATGCCACAACTCATAACCAAGGGTCCAACTAAGCGACCAAACCACACTGTCGACCGCAGACAAACGTCGCCTCACAACACCACCAACACTCACGCCTGTCAGACCCTACAGTGTTCCGGGCACCGTAGGGTGAGGCAGTGAGACAAGCTAGGACTAACTGGGATCAGTGAACCACCACTGCCCAGCTACGTGTGCACACAAGTAATCTAGACTACTGTCCTACCGACCGGACTGTAAGGAATCTCCATGAACGCAGCGGAAATAAAAATGTTTCCATTGTATCGGTTGCTTGGGTCGTAAAATGGACATTAAAATCTAAGCGGGAAGAACAGTTCTTCACCTTTGCGGGGTTTCGAATCTCCCGTGGATGATGCCGACTCGGTAATCGCGCACGCGCACGATCTCTAGAGGTATCCACACGAGTTCCCGCAGCAGACGCGATTTCCTCCTCGGCTTGAGTGCTCCGACCAGATCTCAAATCCACCATGCGCGGTGAGAGACAGATCCACTCCAAGAGAGAGAGAAGGAGAGAGAGAGAGGAGAGAGAATCTGGGGAGTAAAATTCGTCCAACTAACTTTTTACCACTCCCCCTTGGCCCTCCTTACATAGAAATAAGGATAAGCACAAGAGTTAATCCTCATGATTATCCAAGAGTTTGGCCTTGGATAATTCTCCATTAAATCTTCATGTTTATCCTGCAGCTTTTCACAAAAACCCAGATAAGCATGAAATTTAACATCTCTCACCGTCTGACGAGAACTCTTATGTGTGTGACCCTCTAGGCCCATATATCAGTCCGGTTGCAGGCCCATTAAACTTAGAACTGTTTCTTGAGTTTAATATTTATTAATTAACATTTAAACATCACATGTTAAATGATTAATTTAATAAACAAGTGAATTATCATCCGATGATTAATTCATTTGGCCTTCTGATGATGAACAGCACCAAACACTACCTCATGATCCCAGAAGATATAAGGGATACTGTTCCCTTCAATTGAACCTTTCCGTCTGCAGATGCCACACAGATATAATCCTTCACTCAAGCAATGTCCCGATAACACAAGGGTATGGTTTTATAGTCAAACCCTCTATCGCATTATCCAGATGGATTCCAATACACAGTTAATATCTAGAAAGACATCTCTTTCATTTGACCATGGCCAGGGATTTCTGTGTACACATCCATAGGACATTCTCTCTCCAGTCTTATACCAAGAGTGAGTGATTCCTTGTTGTTCACTCAATTACCTTCGCAAGCTTTCCACCGTATCTAAAAGACCGATTATGGTGGACTTAATGGTTAAAGTCCACTAGTCAGAGAATCAAGATACAATGGTCCACAAACAAGGTATCATTGGTGACTCAGGTCAAAGGACCAACTGTGCTACTGTAACGATAGAATTCCCTGGTTGACTAATAGGTATAATTACCATCCAGGAATTCTTATTTGGGTCTGTTCAGTAAACTTATTCTCTAATGAGCACCCACTTGTTTGTCTTAGTGTCACCACACGAGTGAATGTGAGATCATTCACCCTCATCACATGAGCAGACATAACCTGTGTCGATCTTATCGGATATTTAATGTCCATCTCAAATATCTTATGATCGAGAACTATTTAAGACAATTGCCTTAGGATATTGATCTCACTATCATGATCTCATCATGATTCAATATCCCATACATTTGTCTATGGACCTTCATTACGATAGTCGTTTGCGAGAACTATTAAATGAAGAAATAATTGCCTTTATTAATAATCTGAACTAGAGTGTACAATGATTGGCTTTGAGGCCACCCAATTCTAACATTCTCCCACTTGGACTATAGCCAATCACCCATGTGTCTAAGTCCCATAGACTTAAGATGACATTCTAAATTGTTTTGAGACAATGGCTTAGTCAAGGGATATGCTACATTATCCTCAGATGAGACTTTCTCAACTACTATATCTCCTCGGACGATGATCTCACGAATCAGATGAAATCGTTTCAGAATGTGCTTTGACTTCTGATGTGATCTGGGCTCCTTCGCTTGAGCTATTGCCCCATTGTTGTCACACAATAATGGAACAGGATCTGAAATGCTTGGAACGACTCCAAGCGCCGAGATGAACTTCTTCATCCAAACTGCCTCCTTGGCCGCTTCAGCTGTAGCAATGTATTCTGCTTCGGTCGTCGAATCTGCAGTTGTTTCCTATTTGGAACTCTTCCAACTTACTGCACCTCCATTTAACATGAACACAAATCCAGACATGGATTTGCTGTCATCCATATCCGACTGGAAACTCGAGTCAGTAAATCCTCGAAGTTCCAAGTCGTTTCCTCCATAAACGAGAAATAGATCCTTAGTCCTTCTCAAGTATCTAAGGATACATTTCACCGCCTTCCAGTGTTCCTCACCTGGATCAACCTGATATCTACTGGTGACACTTAGTGGGTGTGCCACATCAAGCCTAGTACATAGCATTGCATACATGATAGATCCTATTGCCGAGGCATAAGGAACTCTATCCATGTATGCTCTCTCTTCAAGTGTCTTGGGAGACATTTCCTTAGAGAGATAAATTCCATGCCTCATAGGAACGAGGCCTCTCTTGGAAATTTTCATGCCAAACCTTTTGACTATGGTATCTATGTACATAGATTGGGATAAGCCAAGCATCCTTTTGGACCTATCTCTATAGATCCTTATTCCCAGAATATAAGATGCTTCTCTCAAATCTTTCATGGAGAAGTTTTTGGATAACCAAGCTTTTACCGATGACAACATTCCTACATCATTTCCAATGAGTAGAATGTCATCAACGTAAAGTACCAAAAAGGTAACTGCGCTCCCACTAACCTTTTTGTATACACAAGGTTCATCTTCATTCTTAATGAAGTCATAAGATTTGATTGCTTCATCAAATCTTAAGTTCCAAGTTCGGGATGCTTGCTTTAATCCATAGATGGATCTTTGCAGCTTGCATACCTTGCTTGAATACTCTTTGGAAGTGAATCATTCAGGTTGTATCATATACACCTCTTCTTGAAAGTTCTCGTTAAGGAATGCTGTTTTCACATCCATTTGCCATATTTCATAATCATGGAATGCAGCGATAGCAAGAAGTATTCTGATTGACTTAATCATGGCAACTGGAGAAAAGGTTTCGTCATACTTAACACCTTGCCTTTGACGATATCCTTTTGCTACAAGCCTTGCCTTGTATGTGTCAATTTGTCCATCTGCCCCGATCTTTCTTTTAAAGATCCATTTACTACCAATAGGTACCATACCTTCTGGCAGATCAACCAAGTTCCAAACTTGGTTGGCATACATGGGCTGAATTTCAGAATCCATTGCCTCTTGCCATTTTTCTGATTCATGACTATTTATGGCTTCTAGGTAGGTTTGAGGATCATCATCCTCATTTAAGTGCACTTTTGGCTTGCCATCATCGATATGTTCAACATATCTTTCAGGCTGCTTAGGCACTCTACCTGATCTGCGAACCTTTTGTGTATCATCTTGAACAAGTTCTTGAGTCAATGGTTCAGTAGATGAACCAGTGTTGATTTGTGAGTCTAGAATTTCTTCCAGTTCTATCTTGCTCCCACTGTCTTCTTTTGAAAGATATTCTTTCTCTAAGAAGACAGCTCTTTTTGCGACAAACACCCTTTGATCGCTGGGCTGATAGAAGTAATATCCAAAACTCTCTTTTGGATATCCCACAAATCTACATTTCTCTGTCCTGGAATCCAGTTTGTCTGGATCATGTCTTTTGACATGTGCAGGACAATCCCAGACTCTAACATGCTTAAAGTCTGGTTTCTTTCCTTTCCATATCTTATATGGAGTGGAAGGTACTGACTTACTCGGAACTTTGTTCAACAGATATGCAGCAGTCAATAATGCATATCCCCATAAAGAGGTTGGAAGGTTAGCATTACTCATTATTGATCGTACCATATCTAATAGAGTACGATTTCTCCTTTCCGATACACCATTTAACTGAGGTGTATAGGGAGGAGTCCACTGAGACAAAATACCATTATCCTTAAGATATTCTGTGAATTCTGTACTTAAGTATTCACTCTCTCGATCTGATCGAAGAGTTTTAATACTCTTTCTAGTCTGGTTCTCAACTTCGTTTTTAAACTCTTTAAATTTCTCAAAGACTTCTGACTTATATTTCATTAAATATATGTAGTCATATCTTGAGAAATCATCTGTAAATGAAACAAAGTATGAGTAACCACCCATAGCATGAGTGGACATTGGACCACATACATCACTATGTATTAGTTCCAATAAGTCCTTAGCTCTTTCTCCATGTCCTGAGAATGGAGCTTTGGTCATCTTTCCCATGAGACAAGCTTCACAGGTTGCAAATGATTCATAATCAAATGGATCAAGATATCCATTCTTTTGCAACCTTATGATCATGTTCTCATTTATATGACCTAGCCTACAATGCCATAGGTACGATTTATTCACATCCTTATCTAAGCGTTCAAGAGAATTATTTACCAGACAAACATCATATGAAATATCAAGTAAATATAATCCATTCAATAAATATCCGGAAGCAAACAATTTGTCTCCTTGATAAATTGAACAACCTTTATTCTCTAGCTTCATAGAATATCCTTGTCTATCTAAACATGAAATAGATATGATATTCCTAATAATGGTTGGAACATAATAACAATCTATCAGTTCCAAAGAGTCTCCTGACGGCATCTGAAGTCTTGCTGTCCCCACAGCTAACGCAACAACTTTTGCTCCATTCCCGAGCCTCAGATCCATGTCTCCGCGGTTCAATCTTCTTTTACTTGTTAACACCTGCAAGTTATTGCAGATATGAGAAACACATCCAGTATCTAATACCCAAGATGTTGTTTCTCTATAAGACAAGTTAAGATCGATCATGAGAATACCTGAAGCTTCACCAAGCTTCTCCTTTGCTTTTTCTGCAAGATAAATCTTGCAGTTTCTCTTCCAATGACCTTCTTTATGGCAGTGGAAACACTGACCTTTATCATTGACTTTAGCTTTGTCCTTTTGAGCTCCCGGTTTGCTTTTTACTAGCTTCTTAGGCTTACCTTTCTTAAAGGTCTGTCCAGCTTTCCTTTTCTTATTGGTCTTACCAACAAGCATTACATTTGGCTTATCTTTCTAGATAGTGCCTTCTGCTGTCTTCAACATGTTGAGCAGCTCAGCTAGTGGAGTGGTGGAAGAGGAAGAGAGGGAAAGGGAAGGGAAGGAGGGTTCGGAGGGTGGAGAGGGCGAGGAGAGAGAGTGAGAGAGTGAGAATGAGGGAAAGAAGGGAAGGCTCGCGGGGTCAATCTGAAACTGGCTAAAACGCGTCGTCCGAGATAGATGCCAATCAGATGACAGGACGGGCCATACTGACAGCGCTCTGAAACGCGTCGCTCACCACCGACGCCGTTCAGACGACAAGACCGGCACCGTACACTGACATTGTAGGGTCGCAGTCTGAATGGCGTCGCCCATCACGGACGCCGTTCAGATGACAAGACAGGGGCCGTACTCTCGCGGCCCGAAACCCGCCCACGTGGCACAACAACAACAACCCTAAATGGCGTCCACCCAGCAAGATGCCGTTTGAAAGGCGTCGTGAAGGACAGACGTCATTCAGAAGAAATTCTCAAGACCCCTCAGAGTCCAAACCGGGGGATCCGACCCGAAACCGACCCGAATACTGAACCTGAAACCTCAGTCCTTACAAGTAAAGTGGGAATCATTTATGGAGGTCTCAACACAAACGACTCTAGTCTGACCGAAAGAGAGCGACCTCGATCAGAGAGAGTTGAGAGTGTCAATAAGGGTGTAATTTCTAGAAAGAGGGAGGGTGGACACCCAACGCGTATGACCTGTGACCTGGGTGGTCTCTAATGCAATAAATAGAAAAATAACAATGATGGGCAATGACCTAAAGGATGTCTAGTCAGAAGGAATTGGTTCCCGAATCGTGTCGGTCTATGTCGACGTGATCTAGACAACTATGCCTCTAGACAAATACTCATCGGACAACAAACTGACTGACTGAAAGGCGTCGGCGATGGACGACGTGAATTAAAATGCGTTGCTCTGAGTCGATGCGATTTGAAACCCGTGCCACAAATCAACAAGGGGCATTCCTCTTCAGTCAAATAGAATATGAAGGAAAAATAACAAATGATCCAAAATACTCAAATTCGTAAATAACATGCAATTTAATCCAGTCAAATCAAGCACAAACCATTCGCAACACAACTTTTAAGGTAATTGTTAGGGAACCAAGACTTGCCGCTAAGGGCGTGCACGAGGTGCACTAAGGGTGAAAAGCAACCAATCAATCAAAGGTGCTCAAACAACACGAAGAAGGGCACACGAGGGTGCTAAAGGGTGCACACAAAGGTGCTAAATATAAAAGAGAGTGAATGAAAAGAAAACGGTAAGAAAGCGTGAGCGTCAAAAAGCTGTGAGTGCTCAATTGTGTACTATCATATCATGAATTAAATATTAACATGAATAACATGAATTTGTGATTGTGAGAGATCGAGGATCTCAAATGAAATAAAAAGGTGATCGCTACTTACCTTTTCCAAGATGAGGAGTTTATGGATCCTTCTATTTCCTCCTCTTCAGTCGGCCAAAGGAGTTTATGGTTCACTCTATTCGATCAAACTTCAAGTGATGCTTCTTTCAACACCTTACAAAAAAGACAATAAAGAAATCAAAAGAAGAACTAATAAATCTATGAAAAGTGTAGTATCTCTTCTAATGAAAAGGGAATCATGCAACTCCAACAATAGATTACTCATTTGCTTTTTTCCTTCTAAAACCCTTATGCAAATGGTGGAATCTAAATGAAGTAAGTATGTGTGCGTGATGAAAGTGATGAATGATCTAATGAACCAATGAAAAATTAAGAGAAAGAATTATGAGAAAGAGAATATTGGCCTCTCCAAAGCCACCAGTCTCCTAGACTCCAAAGAGAAGTTTGAAAGGAAGAAGACGACACTCCAAGTTGCCATCCATGTTCTGCACTATGAACTCCTTTTTTCACCTTGAGAAGGGTCTCAAATGAAGTTCTGGCCAACCTCTTTGAAGGCTCAAATGGGTAACATATATATAGAGTGATCTTTTAGGAGTTTAAGCCCCAAAAGCCTCTACCTTGGCCATCTCATTGTCGCAGATAATTGCCATCAAATAGAAATCTTTCAACTATGGAAACTAGATAATCTCGGTCAAATCATGTAGATCATTACACCATCGAAATGTGTCGACCTCAGGCGACGCCTATTAAAAAAGTTCATAGTCGGAGGATATCCGAGAAGGACATCACATATCTGGTTAGACTAGTACAAATTACTCATGCTCATACAATGAGGGTGCCTGATCTCATAGTCACTTGTGCGGAGACACTAAGGCGAATCTGTAGGTGCTCATTAGAGAATGAGTTCACTGAACTGATCCGATTGAATCGCTGGATGGTATAGTACCTCATTGTCAATCAACTTGATTCTATTGTCGTACTTGCGTGGATGGTCCTCGGACCTGAGACACTAAAGACATCTTGTCGGTAGACTTCTATACTTTGACTTTGGTTTACGGATCTCTATTCACGGGATTCTAAACAGCTAAGGATCGGGTGCAACGGAATACCATCGAAGGGAATTGAGTATCAATAAGCAATCATTCGCTCTCGGTACTTAGAGAGAGAATGCTCTAGGAATGATGCGCGGAAGTCCCTGGCTAGGGCGGATGATAATATCGAGAAATGAGTTTTCCAATATTATACGGCAACATCTGATCCAAGTGAATCGACCGGTTAGGGTTTGACGGTACACCATACTCTGAGTTGACTCAAGATCATTGTACGAATGAAGGATTATATCCACGCGGTAACTGTCGACGGAAATATTCCAAAAGTGGGTTGCTTAACCCCAATGTCTTCTGGGTTCACGCGGTGTTGCTTGGCACCCAACGTGATCGGAGATCCGACCGAATTTAATGTGCGACATTGATTCGGTTGATTAATTACTTAATATGAGTCATTAATTAATTAATTAAGTCAGTGAGGAGTTACTGGGCTGAATGGGTCATTAATCGGATTGGTAATTAGACCTAGAGGGTCACACGTAAATGATTCTCAAGGCGATAGATTAAAAAGTGAGTTTTATATTTAACCGGGGGTTTTTATAAAAAATTGCGCGGTTAATATAAACTATAGTGAACGAGCTAAGCAGGCCAAGCTACTGATCAACCCTGGCCGCCCCCTCCTCTCTCCCTTTCTCTCTCTGGCACCCCAGGCTGGCCCTCTATTGTGGGTCTGCTCCGCCGTCTTCTCCAACTCCCGTTCGATGAGAATTTGACCGCACGTTGCAGTGGTCGTTGCGGCGAACGACGAATTGTTTGTGGGCTGTGAGGAACGAGAAAAAATCCACCGCGAAGAAGATCGCGTGGACTTCGCTAGAGGCTGGGCGTTTGCGCGGCTGACGGTGTCACACCGACGGAACCATTCGGATGTAGATTCGAATCTGCGCACGGTAAGAAACGATAATCCGATTATCCGTTTTAGTTTAATCGAAAAGGACAGGGATCGCAGAATTAAATTTATATTTTCCGTTGCGTTTGCGATCTCGAGAAATCCGAAACCCAACAGTTACCACTAAAGATGCTCCTATTGTCAGCCACATCTACTGGGTCTGTGGTTAGAACAAATCTTCCAAGGAGCATCCTTTATAGAGACCTTGTTTAACTCAAAGACTAAGGATTTGTACTCTAGAAAAGCTTTTAGTCATCACTATTAAGCTCTGATTAATGGATGATCTAACAGTCTTTATCAAAGAGTACTCCTATTGTGATCATTTTATATCAAGGTCCGCCAAATCTATGAATTGGTTATAAGAGGAAAAGAACCCACTGAGTCTCCATGTTAAATAGGAGATCTACATCTCATGGGTGCTCCCAAGGGAAGGCGAAATGTTGGTAGACTTTTGAGTGAATGAACTTCACTTCAATATCCTAAACCACTATTCTTAATAGTTGTAAACTGATAAGTTGATGCTATACATTGATGGTGATGGGCACATTCCTATCCCTCCCAAAATCCATCTTTTGTTGATAATTATTTTATATGAAATCAATATGAATGCATGATTTGCCTGATGTAAATGAGATGAATGATACTATTCTAAACTATTAAAGACCAAGACTCAATATCGCCAACAAAGAACTATCAAATCACTAATGCTAACTAGCATCATAGAACATCATCATGAACAAAAAACTTACAAATTTAAAATAATTATTAACATTTTAAATGGATGTTAGCTTGAGGGTTTTGACAATTAATTAAAGGTGTTCCTCCTTATGGAAGATATAAATGACACTTCCTCCTTATGGAAGATATAAATGACATTATCACCTTTAGGGACAATGGTTAATTTGGATCGAATCCAATCGATTGCTTAATAAAGTCAAGCAATCTCACTAAATTCTAAAATCCCACCAAATTAAATAAAAACATTAAAGACATCTAGCTATTTCTACCAATGATGAATTGATGCTTCAGTGTCCTACAAGGGCTTATGTGACAATGATAAAGAGAGCAGGAGCCCAAGGATCAACTTGCCTCAAGCCCCTAGAGGACTAAAACAAAATACTAATATTGTTTATGTGACAAACTAATATTCTCACAAAATACTACGTAACCTACAGCGTAGACAAAGTCCATTATGTGGGTAATATCCTTACTCCCTTTAGTTGTCAATTGACAACGGTAGAGAGAAGTATAAGCATAGGTCGTTGCCCATGGTTTGTGGATTCTGGTCCCATTGTAGTACATTGATTGAATTGTAATATATGGAAGTAGGGGTGTCAATAGGGCAGGCCAACTCCGTGGCTCAATCTAATCCATCTCATATTAAAAGAAATTGGGTTGGCCCAAGTTATATAAATTGGATTGACTAAATTTGGGTTAACATTAATTAAATCTAGATTGAGCTGGACTAATCCAGTCTAAATTATTGACTTTTATAATAATTCATACAAAAAGTAAAATATTTCTAACAAATCATTTATAAACACGGCTAGTCCAACCCAACCCAAACCAACCCACTCACTGTTGAATCGGAGCTAAATTTGGGCTGAATATGGATTAAATTTATGTTAAATTTGAATTGAGCTAAAATTGAGCTGAGTTATTTTAAATTTAGATTAAACTTAAACTATGGAAGTCAATGTCACTTGCATTGATCACTGGATATACGTAGCGTTATATATGGAATTAATGTAATGCATATTGATTACAGGAAATGCGGATCATTAACATAAAATACAAATTACGTCATCCTAATGAAGCATATTACTTAATTATAGTGAAAATTAATGCTGCCCATGTTTAATTTCGGGTACCCTTTATTTCATTTTACATGGAACACATTCTTGTGCGCATTTAGATTATTGGGTTGCCCACTTCACGAAGAATCAGGTCGAGAGGGCATTCCCATGCGTGTGAATCAAACAACTCTCCAATGCTGGAATAGCAATAAGAAATGGCATGCAGTACACGTGTCCCTTCTTTATTTTTTGGGTGCCTAAAGAATGAAAGGCAAATATATCTTTGTTATCTAATGGGTTGCTCATTTACTTGAGTCAATTTGAAAACTGCAATGAGGTCCTACATGCTTTAATTTAAATGTGGCATGTGGTGGAACTAATCTTGCCAATAGAATCGAGACCAAGTTTGTTATGATAATTTTAGGTTATGTCTAATGCATATAATGGTATACAGAATGGGTGTGACTAAAGAGAGAGAGGTGGAGAGGAGAAAGATTAAGATTCTCTTACTTTTTGTATATTATTTTTATTTTATTTTGGTTTATTAGTCCACCTATTATGATAAAAGAGACATAAAGATAAGAAAGATAAAAGTTATTCATTTTTCAAGAACTTTAAATTAATAAAATAGAGTGAAGTACAAATAATGTAAAAAAATTATTCATTCTAAAAGTGACAAAGGGAAACTCTCTCTCTCTCTCTCTCTCTCTCTCTCTCTCTCTCTCTCTCTCTCTCTCTCTCTCTCTCTCTCTCCAGACAATGGGATCCCCCGTCCTCGGATGGATTCTGGCCATGACTGCAGCGGCAACTTCATGGCTCGCAGGGGCTGCCACAGCCTGGTCATCAACAAGATTCTCTGCTCGACGCCCACCTGACGCAGCTCCCTTCTCCCTGACGCCTCCATCAACGTCTCCTCCCCCACCATCGCCGCTCATACCTTCTACTCCCCCACCGCCGCCGCACCAGCAGGTGAACTGGCTTCCTCCGGCCCCGCCCCCGCCTCCGAGTGGGGAGATGGTGCCGGGCGTGCCGACAGCGTGGTCGCCACCTGACGCCAATGGATTAACAAAGTTCGATAGGACGATCCTCCCAGCGCTGCTGATTGCGGCGGTGTTGCTGCTGCTGTTGTATTGCACCTACAGGCAACGCTGCGCACGCCGGCATCGTGAGCCCGAGCCCATACCAGATGCGCCACCGGCGCAGGCGACACCAGCAGAGATGCCCGAGACATAGACGAGGCCCTTCTGGGCCGTGCATGCACGCATGCAAGCGCTTTATCCATATGCACTGTGGAAAATTTGTACGCATCCTTGAATTGTGTATTCATAGACATACCCTTCTAACTTTAATTTTCTGCTTTTTAGTCGAGAATTACAACAGATGTTTTGTCTATAAACAATGCATATGACTATAGAATGTAGAATCGGCTGATCTTAATTTAGATCTGAATCGGCGGATCTTGATCCAGTCTGAATCGGCCGATCCTGGTTGATTCTGACCGATCCAATCTCGATTTAGATCCAATCTTGAATTCCATGAATATGACGACTTCTCTCTCTCCCTATGTGCGGAGATCTCATTTATAACAATGCAGGTTCATCAAAAGATATATTGTAAGATTTTTATCTATGATTCTAACAAAAACCTCCGTATGCTTCGGACAACCCCCAAGTAGAATGCGAAGTTTCTAAGCGCAGGTGAGGATGAGACACAGTATGTGCAGAGAGAGGAAGTTTTGAAAAACAACCCTCATGTGTATCTTTTTTTCAATCCCTGTGAATCGTTTTCTTGAAAAACTCCTTCTTCAGTTACTCAGTCCCCTCCTCACTTGCACTTGGAACCGGATTTCCACAAGTGAAGGGGCTCTGTCCCTCCATTGAACATTTGGAGTTCGATCCTAGAGGAAAGAGCCATCGCCAAACGAGGGCTAAAAGAATATGATTGGAAGCATCGTGATGCAATCCAATATCTCAACTTGATATTGAATTAGGATTTGGTTTAGAGGATTAGGCTATTGCTCTCCCTTCAAGCTGTTAGATATATGGATTTTGGCCTATTGATTAATGTCCATCAAAGGAGCCCATGTATGAGAGGAGAGAGTGAGTAAGACCTACTAACTAATTTGGGAAGATGTAAAGGTAAATGAGGAACTGTACTTGCTCCTTCCTCTCTCATGACATGGTACATTGCTGAAAGTTATAAGTGAGAGAGAATAAAAAAAAGACAAGAATCTCTTCATAAATAAAATCCCAATTATATGTCCACCTTATTCCACGTCCCACCCAGCTGAGGAGGGGCAGCAGGGGTTATGTGCACTGCAGGGACCATTCTGGTAGAGGCGTTTCCTGCCATGCATGCCGAACCTTCTCCAGCGACCCAGAAACTAATGAAGCTTTGGCCTTCAAGCCCGGCGTCAGCCTCGCCACCACATGCAACACCAACCTTTACCGAAGGAGACGCATCATCAGCTCAGCCAGGAGGAAACTGCAAACCAAGCAGGGCATCTGCTTACGTCTTTTACTATTAAAGATGAGTACCACTTTATTTGCAGAATTTGACAAATAAGGCTTTCTTGTTCTCAGAATAGGTCAAATTCTAGTTTGATAGGAAGGATTTAATATTTCGGTCAAGAATTACGTATCCTCAGAATTAAGTGAATAAACAACTCCACTTTACACTCAAAAATTTGATATTTCGCCTTAAATTTTACCATGCTATCAAAGGAAAATATTGCTTAATTTGGAATAAGTAATCTGTAATAACTAATCCACTCGAAACCCATTCTGCTATCAAAGTGACGTGAGTGTCTTAACTGTAATTCCCAATGCGACCCACAAGAAGTCCCCTCTTGTATTCTCCCCATCATCTTTTTGGAATGCAATTAGAGCTATGCTCCTTCTCAAAAAAAATAAAAAAATAAAAATTTCACGTCCCACCAACTGCACCACTTTCTTAACCATCTTTTCATTCACCTATTTACAGAGCTCAATTTTACACCTGTCACATGTTTGACAAATACAAATACTGCAGACTGACTAATATGAAAGAATTTATACATAATGACACTCTTAAAATTGATTTTTCTTCGTTTTTCCCCTTAGAAGCAACCTAACAATGAACTTACATTCACACATTGTTATATGATAAATTTAACCAATATACATCCATTTCCCATAACTTTAATACTTAAGGATGCATAAAGCATGTATACAGATAAGGGTAATACTTGTTACACTGTTTATGATGTTTTTTTTAAGGACATGTCCTTACAATCGAATCTTCGATCAGATGATCTAAAAAAATTTAAAAAAATCAAAAACCAAGATCTATTTTATTGTGCTCAGCCCATTAACGACGTATTTTTTAACTGTTCCTTGGGGCTTGATTATAACTTTTTTAGGTCGTTCCATCAGAGGTCAGATTGTAGGACATCTCGGACATCATAACATCATAGGACCAACCTTAAAAAGTTCTATTTTTTTATATATATATTACTGAGATAAGAAGGCATTCTTTCCACAAACAATGATAAGGATAGGACTAACATCTAACTTTACAGGTACCCTTTTACATCCCTACCCTATAATTCGATGTGAGTATCAAATTTTGAGATGAAATCTTCCAGCCTTCATTCTTTGGACTAGAACGCATCCCCCGTTCACAAAGAATAGGAGCGATGTAGATTCCATATCTACTTTTCTTTTGATAAAATGGCCGATTCAACTCAAAATGAATTAATCTAAGTAGCCGTCCTTTTGTTGAATTGAGATCACATGGACCCAATCTATAGACCCCTCCTTGGCCACTTAAATGTCATGGGAGGGCAAAAGCAACCCATTAACAGAACTTTACTCCATAAATAAATATCATTTTTTCTCCAATAAGATTTTAAGGCCTTAAAAATGAGAAGGTACTAAAATTCAGGGGCAAGTCTCCTCGCATATGCAGTACACGTTTCATAGCCTGATTATATCTACACGTATACTTAATAATAATGAGATCACATGTTTTTTTTAGCAAGTGGTATCTATATTATCTATCTATACTATATATATAAAATAGAGTTCTCTGATGCCACGTGTCAACATCATAATTCTCTATTTTTCATCTAATTCTCTCTCTATCTCCCCTTCCCTATAAATACCTATGTCATTTATTAATTTTCTCTCATTAATTTTCTTTCTCCCTCTCTTTCTCATTAATTCTTTCTCTCTCCCCTCTCTCTTATTAATTCTCTCTCTCTCCCCTCTCTCTGCCTAAGTATTATTATTATTATCTCTCTTTTTCTTCTTTCACATTTTTATCTTCCTATTAATATTTTTATCTCATATTTTTTCTATCTCCTATTCTTATTATTGTTGTTATTTTTATTGCAATATCTTAAGATAATAATAACTAAATTTAACATTATTATTATTATTGTTACTATTATTATTATTATTATTATTATTTTTACTATGACAATTTTATGAGATAATAACAACTAATTTTGATATTATTATCATTATTAAAAAATCAATATCAAAATGGTAGTCTTATGAGATAATAATAACTAATTTTGATATTATTATTATTATTATTGTTATCTCTCTTTCTCCTCTTTCACATTTTTCTCTTTCCCTATTAATATTTTTATCTACTATTTTTCTATCTTCTATTATTATTATTATTGTGGTTGTTATTGTTGTTGTTGCAATCTTTTGGGATAATAATAATTAATTTTGACATCATCATTATCATCATTGTTATTATTATTATTATTATTGATATAGACTCATAAGACAATAATAATTAATTTTGATATTTTTATTATTATTTTTAGAATTATTATTATTGTTGTTAATGAGACCAGTCTCTCTCATACTTTTCTCACTCATATTATTATTATTATTATTGTTATTGTTGTTGTTATTGTTGTTATTGTAATTATTATAAAAGTTGAGGCAATCTTTTGAAATAAAATAATAATAAATTTTGATATTTATTATCATTATCGAGATAGTCTCATAGGATAATAATAACTAATTTTGTTATTAACGAGATCAGTCTCTCTCTCATTTTTCTCCTAATCTATATTTCAACACAACATTTATTATGATAATATCATGGGATAATAATAACAACCTTTACTTCACTTTTTAATTCTCTCTTTCAATCCATATTTCAATTGGATACAATGGTTCAAAACTTTTAATGTTTACCAAACAATTAACTTAATATTCATAGAAAAAATATTTGTATTTCTAAATATATATTCTTCTAGAATTATTTTATTCATTCCATCAAAAAATATAAAATATTAACTTCACTTATATTAATTATATTTATTTTATTCAAACATGTTAACTCATCGTGCATCGCACGGGATTGCAACTAGTACTATATATAAAACAGAATTATCTGGTGCCACGTGTCAACACAAAAAAATTATGTTTCTCGCTTAAATTCTCTCTCCCTCTTTCTCCATTTCCTATTAATATCTCTACCTTCTATTAATTATCTTTCATCAATTCTCTCTTTCCTTACTCTCTCTCATTAATTCCCTTTATCTCTGCTCTCCCTCTCATTAATTCTCTCTCTCTTTCATTAATTCTCTTTCTCTCTCTCTCTCCACCCTCTTTCTCTCTCACGATCTCTCTCCCTCCCTCTCTCTTTCATTAACACACTCTCTCTCCCCTCTATTTGTAACAAAAATTATTTATATATAATAATAATACTAATAACTTCTTACACACTATATATCTAATCAATCTCTCTTTTATATTATTATTATTATATCATCATTATCATCTCTTTTTCTTCTCTTTAACATTTTTCTCTCCCTTATTGTTGTTGAGATAGTCTAATAGGATAATAAGAGCTAATTTTGATATTAATGTTATATTAAAAAATTAATATCAAAATGATGTCTCATAAGATAACAATAACTAATTTTAATATTATCATTATTATTAAAAAATTACTATTGAAATGGTGGTCTCATGGGATAATAATAACTAAGTTTGATATTATTATTATTTTTAAAACTATAATAATAATAATAATAATAAAATCAATATCAAAATGGTAGTCTCATGGGATAATAATAACTAATTTTGATATTATTATCATTATTATTATTATCTCTCTTTCTCCTCTTTCACAATTTTTCTCTCTCCCTATTAAAATTTCTCTCCCATTTTTTCTCCTATTATATTATTATTATTGTTGGTGTTGTTGTTGTTGTTCCAATCTCTTAGAATAATAATAATTAATTTTGATATTATATTATTATTATTATTATTATTATTATTATTAAGATAGTGTCATCAAATAATAATAATGAATTTTGATATTATTATTATTATTATTTTTGAAAGTATTACTAATTTTGTTGTTGTTGTTATTATTATTATTATATATTATTACTACTAGAGGGACCAATATTTGTCTCACTTTTCTCACTTATATTATTATTGTTATTATTGTTGTTAAAATTGAGACAGTCTATTAGAATAATAATATTTATTATCATTATTGAGATAATCTAATAAGATAATAACAACTAATTTCGTTATTAACGAGACCAATCTTCCTCTCATTTTTCTCTCAATCCATGTTTCAACACAATATTTATTAAGATAATCTCATGAGATAATAATAATAATTTTCAGTACACTTTTTAGTTTTATCTCTCAATCCATATTTCTTTTAGATACAATAATTCTGAATTTTTAATATTTCCCGAACGACTAGTCTAATATTCATAGAAAAAATGTTAATATTTATGAACATATATTTTTTTGTAATTATTTTATTCATTCCTTCACAAAGAATAAAAAATTAACTTCACTTATATTAATTATAATGATTTTATGCGATGCACAGGACACATGTACATAAGAAGATCCAGGTTCAAATCCAAGCAACGTTCCCAAGTAGGCGAGTATCGATACAGGGTACAAATAATCCCGCCACACGTTTTAGACCGAACGGCATAGGAAGTTTAGGCTCCCAAAAGACTTGAACCCAAGACCTTCAAAAGAAAAGCCGTGAGATGCGCACAGCTGGTTCGAGATAACATGTGTATTAATAGTTTAACACCACCAGCGGATAGATTCTACATAGACTACACCTATCGTATTTTGATTTTGATTTTGTTAACGCCTAGCAATAGGTTCTCCATAGTGTGAAATGTGCCTTTTAAGATCCATGGTGAACTAGAGTTGAGCAAAACATCTATTCATAAGCATACATGACGTCTAACCTACTGAAGTGTTGGCATCAAAATCCCCCAAATTGTGTAATCTCACCAGCAGACAGGCAGGAAATCCAAAGAGAAACAGGGGGATACATCAGTTATCATGCTCACGCAATCACATGTAGTCAACTTTATTTGTATCCAAAGGTAATGAATTTTTCCATCATAGGAAGAAACACTAGCGTCGGAGGAAACACCTGCAATATGTCATTGACATGCGATCTCTTCAAGCATCATACCGGCTGTCCCCGAGCCCGTAGCGCAGTGGTGCCGGGCAGGACACCTAGTCCCCATTCGGGAGTGCTCGCAGGTTCGATCCCCCGCAGAAACTTCGTGCCTTTGCATGTTATTCTCACTCCTCCGCAAGTGAAATTGTACGAGTTTAATCCCTCCCCCTATCGGGAGGAACTTTCATGTTTAGGCGACCTCGTACCCTGATCTTCAGATCATGAGCTCTTGTGTCTAGACCATATTATATATATATATATATATATAAACCGGGAAAGTAATGTCCCCGTGCAACACTTCTTCGACTTCAAATATAGCATTCAAGTTTTATGAAAAAGAATTTCGACTGTCTGAAGTGGACTTCACCCGTGTCTTGGTTTGATTCAATAATTGGGGAAAAATTGGCAGAAAGGCCAAAATGAAGAGAATAATTGGCTTGTTGCTTCACTTTCTAATTTAGTTGGGATCGCTATCTGGCTTAATTTGAGCTTCCTAAAAACTGAAAAGAACTGAACCAACAGCTTTTAAAACCAAATCAAAATGAATGATTTGGTTTCTCAAACTGAAATAAGTAGGGCACACCCCCTACTAACGCAGGTTCTGGAAGATGTCCCGTGTGTTTCAAAAAATTCCAGAAGCCACAGCACAGTTCCTCCTAACAACAAAACCCTGGGGGCACTCATTGCTTTCTTGAATAGATATGTTGCGAGTTCTGTATAGATACACCCAGGTCAAGGGTAATGCTCGCCAATGATGCAAAAGACAAGCTTCAAGCAGGACTCATATGACACCTCGCCTGAAACTACCCAGAGGAAAGCTAAGGTACGATGACCTGGGAAAAGGGGGCGATATGCGCAAAAAAAGGAACGGAACCCCAATGGAGATGTCATCGGCAATAGGGGATTTGTCCCTCCGGGAATTCCCAGTTGTCTTCCTCTTCCTCGTCATCTGCTGGAGTTTCCCTCAATTGAGGACGCTTTTCCTTCTTCTTCTTCTTCCTCCTCTTCTTCCCTCTCTGAGGGAAGGGCGAGTTGAAACCACCAGTGATCTGTGGAACCCTGTTCATATCAAAGCGTTGGGAGAAAAAGGACAGAGAGATGAAACAAACGGGTTATACGTCCATGGGACAGAAAGCAAAGGGCGGAAACAACAACAGTAACAAAGTAAGGACATCAATTAGCTGTAACTATGCTTAACATAGCATCCCATCGGAAAGATTAGAAAGAGAAAGCAGAGAAGAAGAGAGAAAATAATGGATTTTCAGATCAGAAATGCTTGCTTAAACAGAGCCCACATCAGAAGAAGTTGGGAAAAAGTCCAAAGAAGGCAGCAGAAAAAGAGAGGCCTCAGGTCGAAAGGTGAGAGCTTTCGGTGGATATCGTGCATACCCAGCAATGCGGCGGAGCCTGGCGGCCTCGCGGGCCCGGCGCACGGCGGCTTCACGGGTGCGGCGCTTGCGCTCGGCCCGCTTGTCCTCGAAGAACCGGCGGCGGCGGCACTCCCGGAAAACCCCCGCCCGGATGCATGCCCAGCGGAACCGCTGAGCCAGGAGGTCGTCGGGCTCGTCCTCCGCCACCTCCACCTTCACGTTGTAGTACCCCGCCTTGGCGTAGAGGACGTTCGCCAGGGCCGCCGCGGGGTGACAGGCGAACAGCACCTCCGCCGGCGGGGAGGGCCCGAACCACCGTCCAAAGGCGCCACCTTTTTCTACCTCTGAAGCTTCTGCACGGGTGGGGAGGAGGAGGGAGACGGGGGCGGGTCTGATGGTGACCCTGTGGGGTGTTGGGCGCGGTCGGAAGGAGAGGGGGGGCAGGGGAGAGGAAGAAGGTGGACAAAGAGGTAGCAGTGGGGTGTTTGTTGGTGGTGGTGGTGGCGGAGGCGTGGGGGGCGGCGGCCTGGTGACCGTGCAGGGAAAGGGAAGAAAGGAGAGGAGGTGGTAGAGGGCGAAGGGGGCGGATGCCGCCATAGCCGCCCTTGCGACAAAAGATGCGTGTTTCGGGGGTGCTAAAGTGCAAACCAAATGCCACTGCAGAGGAGGAGCAGGCACTGCAATGGTGAGAGGGCCAGGTGTTGAAGCGCTTTGGGAGCCATAGCTCAAGTGATGGGAGAAGCTCCCGCTGCTTCGCCGACGGGTGGAGGCTCTCTCATGGAGGGTAGCATCGGGCGGACATCGCAACGGAGTGAGATGCTTCCCGAACATACTCGGCTTTTGGCAACGAAGACGTGTAGGAATGCGAATGGCAACTGCTAATTTGATTATTTAATTAAGGATTCATCTGGTGTGTCTTAAAATATCATAAAATTTTAATTTTAAAATTATCGATTTTAAATAAATAGAAATAAAATTTTTGATTTTAAAATGACCAAATTAAATCTACTATTTCGGTTTAGAGTGGTTTTAGACCGGAAATGTCCCCCAAATTTTTAGTTTGCATGACATCTTTTTAAAACCAATGTGTATAGCGGATATAGTAACGAACATAAATTTCTTTTAACTGATTGCATGTGATGTATGTGGAATTCTATTATTTGATCAACTATTAGTTTATAGGTCAGGTTACATGAATTTTTCTTAACGGATCAAAACAATAGAGTTAACTGTTTGCCTCCCTTCCAAAACTTTCTAGGTCCACCGCTGATGGGCCGGGCCTAGGCCTACGCCAAAATAGAAGGGCTGGACTTAAATGCCTTCTCAAGTTGCAGCAAGTATTTCTCCATCATAAATAATATAGTAGTTCTTCGAGATCAATCTATTTTGATTTGATATGACAGTTCATCTTATCGATATATAAATATTAAATTGATAGAATGTAAGTTAATGCCCACTAAGGGTCTGTTTGTTTCCATGTAAAATGGACTATTTGTTTCCAAATAAAATAGGTCATATGAAAAACTTTTTTTGAAAAATATATCCCAACCACTTATTTGGCAATCCGTACAACTCTAGTCAAATAAGAACTTAATTCATCGACTCCTTGTTTGTTCGATTTTGACATTCATGAGAGAAGATCGAATGCCATTTTTCAAAAAAGCTAAAAATATTTTCATAAATACCAAATGAGGAATTTTGTTTTCATTTTTCACGTAAATTTGTTTCCTTAGAAAAATCTTTCCATCCGATTATATTTTATGTATAACCAAAATTGACCCCAAGTGTCCATTTGTTTATGTAACATAAGCCACATGAAAAGCTTTTCTCAAAAAGTATATCACAATCACTTATTTGGTAATCGGTAAAACTCTAGTCAACATAAAACTTAATTTGTTGACTTTTTATTTTTTCGATTTTAGTATCCATGAGATAAGACTAAAAGTCCTTTTTCAAAGAAGTTAAAAATATTTTCATAAGTACCAAATAACAAATTTATTTTCATTTTTCTTATAAATGTATTTCTTTTAAAAAACATTATATCTAATTATATTTTACGTATAACCAAACAGACACTAAGGGTGATTTGATTCCGTGTAAAATATTTTCAATGGAAAACTTTTCTAAGAAAACAAATTCGGTCATATGGTACCCATGAAAACATTTTCAGCTACTTTGAGAAATGAGAAATGGCATTCAGTCTCATCCCATGGATGTCAGAATTGGAGAAAGGGAGAGTCAACAAGTTACTTTTCTATTAACCAGAGCTTTTTGAATAACCAAACACGTCATTATGCTACATTTTTTGGGAAAAGCTTTCAACACAACCTATTTTACATGGAACTTGTTAAACCCCTATTCTTACTGATTATGTACATCTATGTTCTATGTTTGGTGTAACAAAAAACAACGTCAAATACATACAATAAGTTTGGGAAAAATCTAATCCCCCACGAGATGGTTGACTAGGATATGATTTGACGATACATCACATGATAGATGTGATGCATCACTTCGAGCACTAAAACTACTAACTAACAGAACAAGTCTATAAGTCTACATGCCAATGATATTTTAAAAGACAAATTATATGACTCAGTTGACTAGACTTAGAACTTTGGAGATAAAAGATGTATTTCTGTTTAGGTTCTCAATTATTTATGATATCAAAACAATTCTTGAAAGGGATGTGTTTCACAACAAAATATACAAAACTTGTCTACCTAAAAAAAAGATCATATCCATGACTGATAAAAAATAGCCAATTGAGTTCATGCAAACTAACGAAAAATCTTATCGACAATACTCAAATAAGTATAAAGATCAGAAAACTTCCCATCATCCTTGTAAGGATTGAGGTTTCGGATCTGGTTATCGGGTCAGTTTCGGAGTCGGATCTCTTAGTTTGAGTCATGGTGGGGCTGAGACTTAGTTTCCTTTTCGCGTCGAACTTGCTCGACGCGATTCAAACAACGTCCAGCAATGTTGACGTGTTTTAGGCAGTGCCACGTGGGCGCCACGTGGGCTGGCTTTGGGCTGCGAGAGTACGGCCTCGGTCTTATCGTCTGAATGGCGTCTTGGATAGACGACGTCATTTAGAGTACGACCCTGGTTTGTCAGTGTACGGTCCGGTCTTGTCGTCTAAACGACGTCGGGCTTGCACGACGCATTTTATCCAGCTTCTATTTGACTCCGCGAACCCTCCCTCCTTTCCTTCATTCTCTCTTTCCTCTTCTCTCTCCTCTCTTCCCTCCAACTCTCCGGCGAACCCTTTCCCCCTCTCCTTTCTTTCCTCTCTCCATTACTCATCTCCCTCCACTCCATTAACCTACCAACTTCCTCCACTACCACCACCATCTCCTCCGCGGCGTTTTTCTCTCCGGACGGCGGTCGACGTCTCGGTGGAGTAACGGCATCCACGGCAGTACCGGCGGCGGCGTGTGGTGAGGCGAGTTGGCGTCTTGGAGCTAAGAGGAGTTCGAATAACCGGTAGGGTGACGATCTCCGTTGTATTTCGTTTAAAAACTATGTTTTTCCCGCTTTGGAGCATGTTTAGGAGTTTTCTTAGAATGAAAACACTAATTGCATGAAATAAGAAATTTAGAGTTTTAATGGGTATTTAGGTTCTTCTCCTCCTTCTTCATTTTTTTTAGTATTTTTACACCAATTATGGGAGGAAATCCCATCCTGTGGATTGTGAGATGGCGGAAGAAGAACCTGTCTGTGAGGGTTAAATGGCGTCAGGGGACAGCGACGCCTTTTAGAAAGGCGGCTTCCACCCGCGACGCGATTTAGCCCAAATAACAGACTCTGTCACTAGACTGATGAGCGTCTAAGGACAGCGACGCCTTTTGAACGGCAACTTGCATGAACAACGCGTTTTAAGTGAAATCACCCCGAAGCATGTCTCTGTTTCTGTCGTTATCAGGCGACTAGGGACAGCGATGCGTTTCAAAAGGCGACTACATATGATGACGCGTTTTAGGCCATTTTCAGGGGCCAGTTTTTATATAGACCAGTTTATGAAGCTTGAGTGACGTCGGCCTTGGGCGACGCGATTCAAACCAGAATTCCATTAATCCCTGCAATTAACACATGTTTACATTGTTAGATAGTTTGGTTAATTGCATGCTTAGAAATATACTCGATGACGATGGGTTATATGTGATCGGATCGCACTGTGTTATGTTTTGTGCGATCATGGGCCTAGAGTGACAGTTGTTAGCACTTAGGCACCATGTGTCGGTGTGGGAGTAACGCAGCGCTGGTGTGGGAGTGGCGGAGTGACGCCTAGAGAGAGGGTCACCTGGTGTACCTCAGGGTATAACTAGTACCAGTGTGAGAGTGGTACATTCGGAGTGTCACTCGTACTGGGGGAAACAGAACCACCTAGAGCCTGTCAGGCCGGAGTAGCTAGCACGCTATCCGAGGGGTTGTTGTTTGGTCTCAGCGGGTCGGTGTTTCCCGCATTTGACCGTGTTGTTGGCGCGTTTTGCCAAGACGCTGGTTGTGGGCTCCGTGGTAGAATGGTTTCATAATTGTGCATGTTATATTTCGAATGTATGTGTATTATATCGAATCTAAGAATTGTGTTTACTGCTTTACTTACTTAAATTATCTTTAATTATGTTGCTACACTTGTGGGTACGTGAGTGGGCGGTGGGGATCGAAAGATCCCTACTGAGTCTTTTCGATGAGACTCATCCCTACGGTTTTCAGGTGAGAGTTCCAAACAGGCGTAGGGAGGAGAGTGTTGTCTTGGGTTGCGCACCAGCAGCCGCTGTTCCGGGGTATGCCCCGATATAGTTGTTATTTTATTTTCTGGCTTGTATGCTTAATTATTTCTTTTAAGTTGGAGTATGTAATTATTTGCTGAATCGAGTTGCATTGTAATAATTTTTAATTCTTACACATCCTTTTCAATTCAATGCGATGTGAATGTTTAACTTAGTTTATTATTTATTTCCCAGACTTATCTAGATCTTGATTTGACTTCAAATTAATGATTCGGTACCCATTTAGTAATCAGATCTCCGATTATAGCGGGTCGTTACAATCCTTAACTCAACAGAAATATTATCAACTATACTAAGATGAACATAACGTTAAGAATGCTTCTAATTCAAATCTTACTTAATATAATAATCACAAAGTAATAACATCTCGAGAATCAACAAATGAACTCAGGATAATGACCATTGAAATACTTCAAATTTCTCATCAAACGATCACTCAATCAATCATTCAGTCTTGCCTCTTAAATTGAAATAAGGAAACAAGATACAATACATATCAACTAAATTTTCAACTTTTTATTCACAGTCAAAGCATAAATCCTTCATCAGTCAATCTTTATCGTTAGGCAAAAGATATCAACAAGTTAAACTCTCAAATTTGTTCATCAATTGACCATCCAATCGTGAACTCCAAAGTAAGAACATCGATTGACTTAGAAACTCAAACAATCGATCGTCTAATTATAACCTTTAATCAAGTAGCCAAATGTTCTAGATAATTCATAATCGATCACTAGTCAAAATGTGATGATTAGTGAATTAGATGATCTCATGACATTGAGGATAATTCAAGTGTTATTTTGAAAATTTAATGAAGATGTTATGATGAAGACAATGAATTTGTGATAGCCAGAAATTGAGAATCTCAAAGATTAAATAAAAAGTGACCGTATGTATATAAACTCACCTTGAAATTTGGAGAATGTGAACTCTTTTATCTTCTTATCCTTTAGCTGGCCAAAAGGAAGAGCCTTATTTTCTTCTTTTCACCCTCTTTTTTTGAAAATTTTCTTCTTTTGATGAACCTTACAAAATAAACAAGCAAACAAATAAAGTAAAAGACTAATTAGAGCTAACAGTGTGGCACATTATCTATTCTAATGATGAAAACTGTTACGCCTCTGATTCAGGTCAGTCATTTGGACTTACTTCGGATTCAAACTACGTAATTATAGAATCAAATTACATATAAATCAAATATGAATTATGAGAGATAAATAACCAAAACAATAAACATGTCATTTACTATCAAAATATTTAAATAATTTTTTTATTTCCAATACCATAGTTTTGTAAAATATATCATCAATACCAGAGTCCTCACAGTACATCAAATATCTAATAGAAATAAAATCATTCAATTTATTAAATAAATGAAAAAGTACATATCTCTTTTAATCCTACTACATCAATCTACTAAAATTGAAAATCAAATCTAAATTAGATAATGATGTAGACTGGATCTATCACGACCGGATTCCGAGGCTGGAACCCGGAGAAATGGATCCGAAGCCGGTTCGGATCGGTGTTGTTGAGGCCCGACGGGGATCCGGAAGGCCGAGGAGGCGGAGGCGGAGGCGAAGACGAGGGTCCGAAGGCCGAAGGGCGCTTCGGTCGGCGCGGGCTCGTCTCCGGGAAGTCGGGGCCGAGTCTCCCGTTGCGGGGCAGCCGTCGCACGGTGTCGAGACCAGGGAGAGGAGTCCGAGGTCGGCGGCCGAGACCGACTCGGGAAGGTCGGCGATGATTCGAACCGAGCTCCTGCAGGAGGGAAAGAAGAAGAAACCGGTCAGCAGGAGTCCCGGGCTTTGGCCCTTAGGAACCCCCTCCGACGGTCAAGTTAGCTCCTGAAGATGATTCGATTCAGAAGGCAAGAAGTAGCTTTAATGCTATTCGGACCGTAGTCCTTAAGGGTCTCGGAGGCAAAGAGTTGCATACCTTTGGCAATAAATAGCGGTGTATTTATAGCAGAGGATAGAGGTTGGTTAACGGTGGTAGCCGATATAGGACTATGTTTGGGCTTACCGGTAAACCGCCATAGTGCCTGATCCGCCACCGGAGTGGGCCGGACTCGGCTATCGGGCCGAAGGGGGTTGGGCCGCTAAGGGGCCGAAGCCTGCTGGGCCTTGGGCTGCCGTGCCATTCCCGGGCCGAAGGCTGGCGGGCCGCTGACGGGCTGAAGCCTGTTGGGCCGGGAGCGACGGTGCCGCTTACTGGGCCGAGGGCCGCTGGGCCGCTTACGGGTTGGAGGCTCCCGGAGGGCCTGATACTGCTGCTGTTGGGCTGAACGGGGTTTGGGCCCGCTCTAATGGGCCGAATCGGATTCTGCCTCATCAGATAACATGCTCAAAAGTCAAGTAAAATCCTCAAGATAAATCACCTTCAAGTCATAACTCTAGTTCTTCAGACTCTAAAAATATTTAATATGTTTTATAAATACAACTACTCAGTAACAATTAAACCCACCAAATGCTAATAATATAATAGTTGAAAAATGATAATAACTAAGTATGATTCACAGTTCTACATATATCTCAAATAAGAATATGCAAAACATAACCACATATAAGTTTACCAAATTACATGTGTTTTTTAATAGCATAATCAAATCGAATAACATATAGCTTACTTAGCATAATGGACAAATCGATATTACATATGACTTATCAAATCTACTAGCCATGTAACGAACATATCACATAACAAATGGTAAGGCATAGTAGTCTAACAAATTATGACATATGAGCAAATATAGATCTCAAGTATGGAACAAATTTAAAAGAATTAAGTAAACAATGTGCATATAAATTTCACAGAATAAGCTAAGTTCAAATGAAATATAATACAACATAAATTTTAAATTATATGACAATCAAATCATATCAAATGTATCATATTAAATAGTTAACGGACATACACTCAAACCACATCATAAGGAGCCCTATACTTATACTAAAATATCTAGGCAATGATATAGATGTTATGGTCACTGCGTAGAACCAAGGAGTGTAAGTCTCGCCCAACTCCAAACCACTAGGATATTACGTATTGCCATCATCTGGTTTAGCCGGCTAAAAATCAGGATTCTACCCGTTACCTTCGGATTCAAATGTCATATCCAATACGGATGCTTATACTGAAATTGGGCACTATATCTCCTTAAGATGGCAATGTCCAAACATGATCATACAAATATGACACAATGATGTAACAATAAACATAAGATGAGCATAAATCTGAAAATTCAATTAGCAAAGTGCTACATATAAGTATAAGCCAAAATACATGCTTTTAGATACGAACTGGTCACTTAAAGAGCCGATGGTTATATAAATGAAAAACCAAAACAAAACTAATGCCAACAAATTACTGGATAGAAGAATATGCTCTATAAATATTCCTAAAACTTTTGGATCAGTAAACGTATTTTCAAGTATTAAACTATTTTTCAACTCAAAAAATTTAATAAATAAGTCCATAAATAGCAAACAAATTCGAAGAATAGCCAAACATAGTGAACATGACAAAATAAGTCAAATGAAAGATGTAGACAAAGTTTTATGTAATTTGGATATCAAATGAGTAAATTAGAGTATCAAATAGTATATGAAGAACTTAAATGAATTTTTACCAAATGAATAAATAGTAGAATAATGATAAATAAATTTTTAAAAATTATAAAAAATTTCAGACATATAGAATTTATCAAGACAAAATTGGAGTCAAAATTTCAGATCATTTGGACAAAGTATTCATTAAGTTATGACTGATCAAACTTCATTCAAAAATTCGAACTGTCATTAATATGGACAGAATACCTAAGTTGACAAAATATTTATTAAAAAAATATAAAAAATATTTAAAAAATTTAAAATTTTGTGAGAACAAAGTAAACATCTAGTCCAAGTTTTGGTCAAAATTTTTGATGATTTGAATGAGTATTTATGGTCAAAACAAGTTAGATCGGATTCCCAAACTAATAGTAGATAAAACAGTTTAAATCGCGTCCTTGCAGGTGGATGCCTTTTAAATCGCGTCTCCCATGGTAGATGTCTTTTAGACAAAAACATGAGTTAAAAGATAATTCTAAGTAGTAAGTTTGAAAGGCGTCTAGTCGAACCAATGTCTTTTGAAAGGCGTCCACTGAGGTGGACGTCTTTTAGAAAAAAATTTCAAAATTGATATATTTCAAAATTTTAACATATAAATCATAGAATTAATGGACATCTAGTGGGGACACCGAGCAGCAGAGGAGCAGATGCCGAGCACGTAATATGCACGCATCGTTGTGGCTTGGTGACGAGCTCCATATCCTGGATAGAGTCCAATCTTTATTACGTATTTTCTTTTAGTTTAGCCTTTAGTTTGATCTTAAGGATTTTTCTGTCACTTCCTATTCGTAGGACATGTTTGGTATTTATCTTAAATATAGCCATTTTTTTGTCTTGACAAAGAGATACTCTTTCCTATATAAAGGGGTCATCTCCTCCTTTGTAAGCATGTTAGATTGAATGAAAGCTCTTATGTTGTGTTGTCTCATCTTCTAGTGTGAGGATGAGAGCTCTTCCCTCCAAGAAGGTCGCCTGAGAGAGGTTCTGGCGAGAAGCCATGGGTGTGAGGCCCGTGTTATCACCGCCAACTCCACGTCGATCCATCGCCGTGCGTCCTGTTCCTCATCAACATCTAAGATTATAGGCTGACAGAATATGCTTCTAGAAGTCTAAGTTGACCAATTTTGAAAATCAAAACTTTAATTTTTATATAATACAAAATAATCATTCAATGGGTTATTATAACCTACTTTTGAAGAAAGAACAACCAATCTCTCTCCAAGCAATTCCTTAGGCTCTAGTTAGGAATCCTTCTTGTTATAGAGCCTCTGTCACGTCTTCTACATCTCTAGAAACACAAATCATGGATTAGAACTATAACTAGAGAAAACTTAATCCCTAAGCTAAGATCCCTTCCTAGTGCAACTAGGAACTTATTTATGCGCTTAAGTGTTTCTTAATCTGAAACTCCTTAAATTCGACCTATTTTTCATCAGAGTTAATAAAAATCTTCTTCAACAAACTTATACAGCTTAATTTTCTTTTTACCACGATATCAAGATCATAATTTTTCGTCAATCAAGCAAAAAGATATTGTCAATTTACCTAGCTGTTATCACACAACTTCAAACTTAAAATGTAACTAAGTGTTGGAGCCTAGTCTTGTTCTTCTTATAACACTAATGGGCTTAATGGGCCTAATGGTTAAGCTAATAGATTTTTCAAACTAAATTAATTATTTTAATAAATAATTAACCTTAAGTAGGCCTAATTATCCATTACATATTAATTAAGTAATTTGAGCTCAGTTAGTCATGGCCTATTTATATAATTATAATGGGTTTAAGTTCTAAGACATAACATCCTTTATCCCTTAAAAAAAATTTGTCTTCGAAATTTAAATCATTACAACTTACTAAATAAGAATAGATACTTCTTCTTCATATCTTTTTCCACCTCCCAAGTAGCTTCTTCTTTATAACAATATCGCCATAGAATCTTCACCAGAGGAATCACCTTAGTACACAGTACTTACTTTTTACGATCTAGAATGCGAATCGACTTCTCTTCATAAGATAAGTCTTGTTGCACGTCCAGCGACTCACACCTAATAACATAAGATAGATCTAAGATGTATTTCCCTAGCATAAACACATAAAACATTAGATGTACATTGGCCAATGTAAGTGGTAAAGCCAACTTGTAAGCCACTTCACCAATTCGCTGCGGAATCTCAAATGGCCTAATAAATCTCAGGCTCAGTTTGCCTTTCTTCCCGAACTGTATAACATCTTTAGTAGGAGATACCTTGATAAATACATGATCTCCCACTTCGAACGTCAACTCTCGTCTCTTGTTGTCCACATAACTCTTCTATAGACTCTGAGTAGTGAGCAGTCGCTTCCTGATGATGTCAATCAGAAGTCTCCTCAATTTTTAAATTTTCTTTTTCAAACTCTAAAAATATTAATAGGGTTCATGAGTACAACTACTCAATAGGCTTCAAGCCATTTACATGACTTAACATATAATAAATTTTATAAATCAAATTATACAATTATACTAAACATGATATTACACAGTTCTGCATATAACTCAAATAAGAACATAATACAAAACATAGTCAGATATAAACTTACCAAATCAAATGTATTTTTTAATAACATGAATAAATCAACTTAACATATAACATATATGGTATGATTGAACTTATATCAGACATATCAAATTATACTAGCCATAATTAGAATGTATCACATATTGAATAAAACATATCAAATTGTCAGGATGTTACGTACCGCCGTCCCCTAAGCATATCACATATCAAATAGAAAATATCATAGCATAGTAGCTTATCAAATCAAATTCATATCATGGATCATATAGTTAAGACAGATTCATATAATTGCAAAGGGATAGCTAAACAGGATAATCAAATAATTCAAATAACTAAGTTAAATTGAATGAACATATGAAGCAAAGATTTAAGATTTATGTGCCAATCAAACAAATGAAATCATATCATAACGGAGATCCATACAAACCACAACATAAAAAGTCAAACAAAACAAATACCAAAGCATCTAGGCAAATGATGCAAATGTATTGGTCACTGCGTAGAACCAAGGAATCTAAGTCCCACCTAACTCTAAACCGCCAGGACGTTACATATCATCGTCCTCCGATTTAACCGGCCGGAAATCAAGATTCCATCCGTTTGCCCTCGGATTTCAAATAAAATATTATATCCAATATGGATGCTTATAATGGAATCGGGCCAAATATCTCCTTAAAATAGTAATGTCTAAGTAAAGTCAAATAATTATGGCACAATCAAATTAACAGAGGTCAAATAATAAACATAGATCTGAAATTTAGATTAACAAAGTACTATATATAAGTATAAGTCAAAATACATATTTTTATATACAAAATAATCACTTAAAGAGTCATCATGGTTATATAGATGAAAAATCATAGTCATATAGATGAAAAATATGAGTAAATATAATCAAAATAATTTACTGGACAATAAAGATAACTAAGAAAATTTTATCAAAATTTTCAGAATAACAAACATACTTTTCGGCCATCAAAATTAATTTTTAAAGCTGAGAAATAAACAAATAGGCCGAATAATATCAAATAGATTCACAAAATTACCAAAGTAGTAAACATGTCAAATAGGTTGTAAAGTGTGGACAAAATTTCATCAATTTCTGAATTTGTTTGATATGATTTTGGACTCTCGCTTAGATTTCGAAAATCTAACTTAAATAGAATCTCAACAAATTAAAATAGAGGACAAAATAAATAGCAAACGATTATAAAACTCTTTAAATTTACAGAGAAGTAAAGGATAATATAACAAAAATCTTTACAAAATTTGAAATAATTTATATATGAATCAAATTTGATATAAGATTCTTAAGTTAAGATTTCAAAACTGTAAGGACATATTATATAGTCTGAAAAGAATATTATGGAATAAATATTAAAAGAACTCGGAACATTATAAAATTTATTGGAAATGAAGATAGCATGTAAAATAGACTTCTATCGAAATCTCAGCTCAATTGGACATTGGATAAAGGAGAACAAACACATGTAACTTATGTGATCATAATTAAAAACAAAATAAATTGAATGGACAAATTATATATGCTGAGAGAATAATCATGGAATAAATAGTAAAGAAGATCATAAAAATATGAAACTTAATTATTATGAAGTAGACATATAAACCAAACTTCTTATTAATGGATTAGTTTTTGAAATCCTTTAAAAATAATATAATTTTTAATACAAAATAGATCATGCTTAGAATTATCTACCTATCTCTTAAAGAAAGATCGGTTCTTGGCTCCTCTATGGCTTGCTTACTATTTATATATGGTTTCTTCCTCTTTTAAGCTCTTCTTCACATTCTCTAAGCTCTTTCCCACGTTCTCTAAGGCTCTAATAATATAAAGTATTGATTAGAATCAAATTCCCAAAAGAAATGACTATGAATCAACTTTATTCTCTTAAGAATACCACATGAACTTTTCCTTGGAAGAGAGCTACATGCAACAGAATTTTGAGCACGACTCCAATGTTTTATTTATACTTATTTACCTTCTTAATACAACCATTAACACTTTTTTTCTTTATTGGAGTCGAACTCCAACTCCTCGTGACTTAATCTCTAAGTCAAAGTCACTTCCTAAGACAATCGGACTATGTTCACGCCATCTGCAGTTTCCTTTTCTGAAAATTTTTAAATTCGACCCTTTAAATATCATAATTAGAAAAATCTCTTTTCTTCAAAGTTTTAAACATTTTATTAGCTTTCCCATGTCACCAATATCACTATTTTTTGACATTTGTACGACAAGTTATGTCTATTTTACTAATATATTGTCCTAAGTACTCCGAACTCAGAAATCTAGTAAATTTTCTTCCTTTCCAAATATATCTTGATTCCAACTAGTAAATGACTTATTTTAAATATATTGTCTTCATAAAACTTTTAGAATTTTGAGTTATCGTTCTAATGAAAGTTGTCTTACTTAATTTGGAATTTCACATACGAAGTCATACTTAAAACACCAGGACTGTGTCAAGTAAATCCCTATACATAATCCTAGTTCAAGTAGAATTCTAATTATGACTTTCTAACCACTAATTAGAATCTTAATCATATTCAAATATATTATGTTCTATTTCTAAATAAAGTCAAATATCTCATATATAATTTTTCAAGTCGTAGTTAATTTTAATTATATCATCTTTTATTTTTTAATTTAAATCCTAGTCTAATTAGGACTTGTTCTCTATGGGTAGTCTTTTTTTAAACTGATCATTGATATTTTTGATGTCTAAAAACATTTGAATTATTTAAAATGATCTTCTAAAAAATTATAGATATTTTTATGATATTTCTGATGATACCAATTATGTCTTAATCTGAATTTTTATAAAAAGTTATCATTATTTTACTATATTCTTGTGTAATACATCAACTCAAAATTTCAACTAAATTAGTGAGTTATTCTTAGTAGTATAATTGGACTAATGGACTTTTATAATTGAGTTAATTAGACTAAATTAAATTATTTAAGCTCACTAATAGTTTCTTATAATTAGTTAATTAATCGAATTTAAATTAATCAAATTCATTAATGTGTTGTAAAGGTGCGGGACATAACACTTGATCATGTTGTTCATGAATAGATATGCTTTATGTTTTTTTATGACAAGACATAATGTGGAATGTGAATAATAAGTTTGGAAAAACTCAAATCTGCTATGATATGTTTGACTAAGATATGATTTGAGGACACATTACATAACAAACTTAATGCATGTTTTAGAGCTTCAAAACTATTGATCAATAGAATAAGTCTATAGGTAACATCTCAAAGATATTTTTTGAAAGACTAACCATATGACTTAGTTGACTAGACTTAGAACCTTGGTAACAAAAGATGTATTTTCACTTAGGTTATCAATTACTTAGAATATCAAAACACTACTTGAAAGGGATATGCAACGTCATAAAATATATGACTTAAATTGTTAGTCTAAGTTCATCTTGTTAACAATACTCAAATCAGCATAAAGATTAGAATCCTTATTAATTATACTTAGATGAATATGAAGGTTAGCATGCTTCTAATTCAAATCTTCCTTAATACAATAACCATAAAGCAATAGCATATGAAGAATCAACAAATGACTTTAGGACAATGACTATTGAATTACTTCAAATTTTCCCATCAGGTGATCACTCAATCAATCAGTCAGCCTTACCTCTTCCGCTAAAATAAAGAAATAAGTTACATCACCTATCAGATGATCATTCAACCTTTCCACTGATAGTCACAGGATAAATCCTTAATCAATTATTTTTTATTGTCATACGAAATATCAACAAGCAAACTCTCAAATTTGATCATCAGTTATATATCATGAACTCTGGACTAATATCAATGACTAACTCATAAACTCAAATAGATGATCATTCGACTATAACTTTTAATGAACTAGCCAAAACGCTCTAAATAATTCGTCAGTCGTTCACCAATCAAACTATGACGATTGGTGAATTAGTTAATCCTATGACACTACCAATCGATTCACTAACCAAAATCAAGTAAAGGGCCTAATTATACTTTTGTTGATTAGTCACTACAACTCAATTGATTTTCATTAACTATATTAAGCAATTGATTTACAAATAGCAACTGAAGTGGTAAAATGACTATATCTATAAGGTAACATCTAGTTTAGTTGATCATCATATTAATTCAGTATGCTTTTCTATCAACTAACATTTAAGTTGTCCAGTTGATTACTAAAATAGTTTAGTCAGAACCAAAAGATCCTAGCATAGTCAAAATGCCATAATCAAAGAACTTTATAAAGACTTTACTATTTTTGAGAAATATTATGAGTTCCTAAGCACATCTGCTTGTATCTATGTGAATAGATCTTTGTCTACTAATTCATGATAAAAAAAGATCAAGCAACATTTCTTAAGTAATGCAAATAGCATCATGTGGAAACAGAAAAGTCATTTTCTCATGAAAATCTGACACATGCACATTAGGAAAGAACAAGTAAATGTTGAGACCAACCAATGGTGCATAAGGTGGATCCTACCTATTCTAAGAACTCAAATCAAGCGCTAACAAATGTATCGATTGGAAGAAGAAGTACAAGCATTACTAGGTTAATTATGCAAAAGAACAATATAATATCTAAAGACTGAGATGGATAATAGATCATAGAAAATTAAACATCTCTCTCCAAGAATTGAACATTAGGCTAAACACCTATGAACTAATAATGCAAAGTCTGATAGATGGAATCCAAAAAGGAAGAAAATTTCAAGAAACAACGACTTCAAGAAGATTAAAAAATTGTGAGTAACGAACATTTGGTTGGGAGCCATGTACCATTACAGCGCCTAAGCACACAAGTTAAAATCTCTTGAAAGCTTCCAATATATTAGTAAGTCGATGTACTCGAAGGTTCCCGAGTCAATCCTTATGGAAGGTATGCACTGCTAGAAGAGCTTGAGCAAATCATTCAAGGCTACTACATCGATCACAAGACTGCATTGAGCACTTCATGTCTAATTCATCACAATCAGTTGAAGGATCCATGCACCACAATCAATAGTTATTTATATTTCTTCAACTTAATTTATGTACTTCTCGCTTTCCATTGTAAGCCTAGTTAGAGGTATTTATTAATGTGGAACTTACATAATCATGAACGCTTTAAGTGTGTCCACTTGTGGGTAAAACAGTCAGTGTACGATTAGCTAAGCAAAAATTAGCAGCGTTGGTGAACTGAGCACCTAATCAGAAGCTACTGGGTAAGGTTATTTGAAGAGAAACCTTGGTGCGCTATCACTTGATCAAAAATTGGCAGTATTGATAAATTGGAAACTTGAGTAAAAACTAAATAGTTTTTACTCAAGTTTTACTCAAAAGAATTTGGCGAAGTGTTTGTTCCTGAACGACGGAAGTGGAAAGAAGGAGAGGGCCGAGACCACTAAATAGTTACGCGCAGCCCCGATCAAAAAGAAAATGCCTTCCTTGATGACTAAGGTTGTAGGAGTCAATTCCCAGGTCTTTCTTCCATTTTCCTCGCCCCCTATTCTCTAAAGCAGCAGCGACCTCAACCCGAGGGACAGAGAAGACTGTTTCGGAATCATTCGGCCAGAATGTTGCCCAGCTCGGAATCATCAGAAGCATTTTGCTCTCAGGATTCAGATGGAGTAGCTTCGGTTGAGGAAGTAGGGGAATCATCAAATGAACTCAATGGAGAAGTTCGGTTGCGTAGTGTTCAAATGGTATACTGTACTACTTGACGGTGGTACTCTACTACAGCTCTCACATCAAAGAGGAACTCGTATAAAAAGAGTGACAGAAGGTAGCTCCGTTCCATGGTACTGAAGGTACGCTTGTGTTACACACTCGCTGGCGGTTAGGCTGTGTTGCTTGTTCTCTTTTTTTGCTATATTATTAACCGATCGAAACTTTAATACAACCTTTTCTGATCCTGCTGGAGGGGGAGACCCCATATTATACCAGCATCTCTTTCGGTTCTTCGGTCATCCAGAGGTGTATATTCCCATTCTGCCTGGATTCGGTATTATTAGTCATATCGTATCGACCTTTTCGGGAAAACCGGTCTTCGGGTATCTAGGCATGGTTTATGCCAACCGGTTTGAAGTTTCGCGCACGCAAGCCAACCTTCTGGTGGAGGAGGTACTTCTGAAGCAGCAGGAAGTTGATAGTCAAAAAACGAAATCTTCCTCTTTCCCTCCTGCTTCTGCTAGGGTTTCTTCTGGCACCCTTGATCCTGATGAAGAAGGGGTCATGGAAAGAACAGGTTCCAAATCACGATCGATTCCCTTTTCAAATCCTGCAGCAGCTGCACGTGCCCTTCCCGCATGCCACAAATGACCCACAAAAAAGAAGAATCCTAGAACAAAATGAGAGGTAGCTAACCAACTTCTAGGAGATACATAATTCCAGCTCTGAAGTGAAGGGATTGACCTAGAATGACGATTTTGTCCCCCGCTCAGAAAGAAATATGGAATGACGATTGGGTCAACCAGGGGGCCTGCTGAGCCACAGGATCCCACTCTTTTAATCGATCAGACGAAAAAGAACCTAAACCAACTCGGGCTAACCTTCTTTCTATTTGTTGGCGGGACATTTCCACGAGATCTTTGCCTCTTTGTCTTTGTCATCAGCGAAGGTATCCTTCCAAACTAAAGAATTGACTTACCGGTAGATTGAATACCAGGCTATCTTATGGCAGCGAATGCCGGGTAGTTGAATAGAGGTATACGTATGTATACTCTCAACGGGAATTTGTCCGTGGGGAATACATGCCAATCTCACCCCATGACGACTAGGAACGGGCAAATCAAAAATTTCACTTCGAATTCCGGACCTCAACATCCTGCTGCTCATGGTGTTTCACGATCAGTATTGGAAATGAACGGAGAAGTGGTGGAACGTGCGGAGGGTATTCAGTTCGATTAACCAAGCCAAGGCAAGATGATAGCCCAGGGGTATGGTTTTTTGATGAGTTGTGTTATGACTATTTCACTCATTTGCGAATTTCTTTTCATCAATGGCAGGAAGCGAAAGTACTCGCTCTCCCCATCCGAGTCGGTCCAGAACTGACTCAGATTCTATGGGTCATTTTGGGGAGGATGACTTTGATCTAATATTTCCAGGCCCTAATGACTTTGCCAGCTTTTGACTCAAGCAGATGCAAGTTCAACATGTTCAAAGGGTTAGTTTAGAGTTGAGCCATGCCCAAGGCTTAGTTAACCCATAGTCCTTGATGATGAACCTGCTGACTGGAAAGGCCATAGTGAACCACCTTACTGCCCGAGAGACTGCTCCTCCGGAAGGGCAAAGCCAATAGCCCAGCGCTTCAAAGCCGTAGTGAGCAAGCGGAGAGGCTGAAAAGAGCCGGGTTTTGAAGCGGCTTGGAAGCCGGCCGCCTGGAAAAAAAAGAAGAGTAGCGCGCCAAAGCAACTAAGTGCTAGCGCGCCCCACCCCAACGTTGTTGTACTTTACTTGACTCCGAGATCAATGCAGTCAATTATGTATCTCCTAGAAGTTGGTTAGCTACCTCTCATTTTGTTCTAGGATTCTTCTTTTTTGTGGGTCATTTGTGGCATGCGGGAAGGGCACGTGCAGCTGCTGCAGGATTTGAAAAGGGAATCGATCGTGATTTGGAACCTGTTCTTTCCATGACCCCTCTTAGCTGAGATTTTTGTATTTATATACATATCTATTTTTTTCTGTTCTGGCTCGGCTATCCATACAAAGCGAGTGCACCTCCAAGGAACGGGAACTGGGTCGTCCATGGCGAAGCATCCGAAGCATAACTGCACACTCACACGATCTTTGCCGAGAGATAGGAGCATTCGGTGGAACCGGTGAACTACACTTGCTTCTGGATAGATGTGTGGGACAGAGGGCTCGTGGTTTAAAATGTATTTCTTAAAGAAAGTAGTGGAAAATTCATGCGTGGCCTAGGTATTTGATACAAGTCTGGGAGAGACTGAACCAGTGTAAGAAACTAAGTGCCTTCTGTGTTTGATTTTCTTATTTCATTAGGATTAAGATTACTGTAACTTAATGACTAGTATCATGCTATTTACAATTTTTGATCAACATGATATTTTTTGTCACAATGGACAATAAAATGCAACAGTGCCATATATATACCGAGTCAAACTCAAATCTCATACATCTGGGGTTGTGCACTAAGTGCCGAAGATGACATCTGACTTCTACCATTTCTATTCTGTCAAATGCGTCTAACGTTGGAGCTATACAAATTTAGATAAAAGCGATCGAAGGTATTCAGAAATGTCGTCTAAATGAAGAAGATAGAACGCAGGTCTAAACCCTAAAAGGGCAAGCTTATTGTATGTTTATCTATCACATCCGATGCTTAATAATGATTTTATATATTATAATTACTATTTATAAATTATATTATTTAACAAAAAATAGAGATTGAAATAAGGAATCAAAAAATTACAATTTTCATTTTCATTTCAAATTACTTACCAAAAACAATAATTTTGATTCCAATAAATTACAAGATGAATTTTCCTATCCGAATCCACTTTTAAATCAAAAATGGACCAAAAAGTTTGATACTTGGATTTTTCTTTATAACCTCAAGTCCTTAACCTATGTGAACCCAGGGACACTTTGGTAACACTACTACTTTTAGATTTTGAGGAAGAATCAGCAAACCTTTCTATGATCCTGAAAACTTAAATTTTGATGAAATCTACACACATAAGGCATGAATGAAGGAAAAAAGTGTATATCAGCAGGGCAGTAGCCAGGAGTTCTAACTGCATCAAAGTCTATGATGATGACATCAAAATCTTATTAGGCAATGCCATTTTCTAATATTTCACTATCTATTTCAGAGTTATAACATACATTACTTCATGGTGTTACCGGACACGCCCTTAAGATGGCATTCCATGGGCATTTGCTGCCGGAAGCAAGGGGTGACTTCTTGATGGTCCAAATCATTGATAATTTAGATGGCAACCATGTTATAAACAAACAAAATAAGGCAATCAGTGGGTCATAAAGCATTGCCAAATCCCTTGAATCCGATTTAATAACGCTTCTAATTGATGGGATAAGACTGGTTACGTGTAAACAATCAAAGAAATAACGAACGATGAAACAGCTGATATTGAATTCCACGACCAACCTAACCCACAAATAAACACATACAAAAACTGATACATATGCAAGAACCGATAATAGCCATAGATACCATGGTTTGCCGTAGCAGATCGGTTCGTACTGACTCGGATGACTCATACCATATCAGGACGAATCGGAATCGATGCGAATCGCCATAACCTATATGATTTGGAAGAATTTTTCCATGCGACTCGACCGAGTCGGTACGAGTCGACTCGACTCATACCGGATCATAAGAGATCCAAGTCGGTCCGACTCAAAACCTTGATACATACACAACACACTAGGCTGTAATCTACTGATCTTCACATTTCACCCCACATCCAACAATGCACGGTAGAACAGGTACCTCATGGCCTTGAAGCCTTTTGCATCCATGCTTGCAACTCTGTCAAACAAAAACTAGACTTGCCAGTTGCCACGCACAAATGGGTTGCTAAACACAACAACGATGGGACCATTTGGAGGCATAGTTCATGAACCTTTCAGCGGGCCACGGAACAGCGAAGCCGGGTTTACCTGGGTTAACTATCTTTGAACCTGGGTTAACCCGGATCAGCCAACCCCCCTTATCGAAGTGCATTTCGGCTCGGAACAGGGATATCTGGGGTTATTCAGGGGTTAACCCCTTATCAACGAGGTGCCCAATGTCCTCGTCCTTTCCATCAATTGTCTGTCAGGTCAGGCAGCCAGGTGAACTTTCCTTCAAGCACCAAATATATAAGAACATGTAAGTTTGGACCGATCTCAGTCAGCACTTTATATAAGAATATAGATCTTCTACACGCAGATTTAGACTGAACTCAATCAGTAAAGATGAGTATGCTTCACAAAAGCCCTCCAAATAGTGCTTTTCCTATTCCCAATGAGAGGTTTTTATGAAAAGATTCTCCCTTTTTCTCTCCGTACTGACTGAGTTCGGTCTAAACTCATACTGAGAGGAACCACACTCAATATATAATAAATAGTTGATTAACCAGTCGGACACGGATGGTCATCACAAACCACAGGACCTCAGAAGCATAAAACCAAAATTACAGACCATATGGAGCTCCAGCCCCAACTTTCCTAACATGAACACCATTGGTACAAAAATGCGGTAGACGACAACATATATTATCTTAAAAATGGAAAATGGTTGTGTCAGACACGGCAAAATCCAAAAAGCCTGGTACAAGAATACAGGAATTGTATAGCCACCAGGATCCACATGTAAACTAGTGCTCCCTCGGTTAGTGAAGGAGCTCCCAGCTCTCCATACGTTGAACATTCACCACAGGACATGTGAGGAGCAAGTAATTTTGAGCATGGCGAATTAACCTAACCAGACGACCATTACTGGGCTCCTCAGCATCAATAAGGAAGAACTCCATCAGGGAGTTCCCAATTGTCGTCGTCTTCCTCCTCCTCCTCCTCCTCCTCCTCCCCTGATAGATCCGGCATTCGCTCCACAGGAGTAGTGGGTGTAAACCGAGGACGTCTAACCCATGGCAAGAGAAAGACGAGAGAGCAAGTAGCATCAGTGTGTATGGTCATGAAATAAGGGCAAAAGAAAGCCGAAGATACAAATTTGGAATGTGAACTACAAAAGCCTTTAAAGGGTACGGAGGATACAAATTTCCTAAATTTTCTTTCCTCTTGCATAACCAATAGAAAGGGGCTGTATGTTCAACTCTCCCCATTCAAGCAAGAACTAGAGACAGAATGAACAAGAATTCTAGAGGCAGGCACATGGAAGAGTGAAGACCCATCTAGACCAAAGGGGGGAAACCATTAAGCAAAATTGCCATCTGCAAGAACATCAACGTGGAGTGGTCGGGAAATAATGGTCAGACACAACAAGCCACCAAAAAAACATCAGAAAGCGTTCACCAAAAGAATGAAAATAATTAGCCTTCAGCTACGCAAAACATCAAACAGAAGACGGGTGAAACAACACAACAACTCAACAAGCCATAATCCGGCAGAAACCACTCCGACGGGAAGGGGGTTGAGCAACTACATTGCGCACCTTCTGCTGTTGCGCTGGCCGGACTCACGGGCGCGGCGCTTGCGCTCGTCCTGCGGATTCTCGTAGAAGCGGCGCCGCCTGCACTCCTGGAATATCCCCGCCCGCACCACAGCCCGTCGGAACTTGTTTGCCACATCCTCATCCCGTTCGCCTTCTTCCACCACAATCTGCACGTTGTAGTTCCCACCCTTCGACCGCGCCACCACCGGGCCCCGACCCCACGCACACGGCGTAACCCCACCACACCACCGGTTCCGCAGTCCGCCGCTCTCCCCAACGTTCCTGGGGAGAGAGACATGCGGGGGAGGGTAACGCTGGGGGAGCTGCCGCGGTGGCGTTGCTATCGGGACGACGGGCGGGCAGAGGGCGCCGCAGAGGGAGACTACCGCAGAGGGAGACGCCATGGCAGCGGTTATTTCTGCTTATCTTTTCGTCATCTTTTTGTGCGCTTCCATTCCTTTTGTGATAGCCTTCAGGGCCCCGACGATGACGTGGCCGCTGCGTCTGGAAGTCCAGAGAAGACGCTAGAATGGGGTGGTCAAGGTGCGCCAGGGCGCCGCGCCATTCAAGGAAAATAGCAAAAAGGTGCGCCAGGGCTCTCACTCCGGCCCAAATTCTTGGCATCACATCGTTGGGAAGAGTAACGCCCGCTGCGCCGTCCCACTCTACTGCTGATGATGGGCCCAAATGTCACCCACAACAAGTCTGAGTCTTTTATCTTTGATCAAAAGAATAATGTCAAATAATTCATATAAAATAGAACATCGTCATCAGGGGATCTCCAGAAATGGTTCGAGAGAGTCTCTTTCCATGTCTAAGTCACAAGACTGGAGATTCTAAGAAAAAAACTTAAATAATTTAGACTCTAGAAAGCGAACCATTGCTAGTTAGACCTCGGATCCTTTTATAGCGATTGGTCCCGTACAAAAGGCCGATCCTAGTCAGGAAAATCTTGTCCAAAGCAAATACCGAAATCCGGTTCTGTGCACGAGTCCTCATTAGCAGGGACCTCGAGTCCCTTGTAGTGATCGGAGTAAGGGGATTCTGCCTTAGTAGAGGAATCATGATTAGGATCATGTCCGGATTCAAGTTTCCTCCGAAACTTCTGACTTTGGGCCATCTTTCATGGTCCACATCATTCAGCGAATCCAGAGTTCGGAGGAGAGAGAGGTCAATGGGCCGCCTGTTAGTGCCTTTTGGGCTGAGCAAAACTCTCTTCCTTCACTTGCCCCCTTTGCTCTTTGCCATGTTTACATGACAAGAAGCGAAGAGACATCTGAGGAGACACCTCCTGGCTTGGTACCCGTTGGCGATTGTCCTCCTTCACTTCCAAGTAATGATTCTAGAAAGTCTTGCAAACGGTTACGTCTGTTCCGATAATTGATGAGCAACACTTCGTCTCCCTACCGGAGACTTTAAAACCCTAAGGGGAGCGAACGGAGAGATTCACTCTTGGAAACTGCATTATGGATTTTGTCGAGAAGATTGCCGAAGACAGCAGCGCTATGGGCCCTTCACGCATGACGCTCAACTTCTTGGCCGAGCTCCGAGTGGTCTATCGCGTCCCGCATGAGTTCCACCTTGTGCTTCCATTACCAGAAGAACACCTCTTCTCGAAGAGGCCAAGCGCATTTATAGTGTACGCAGGTATGTTTGAAGCTGGCTTCCGGCTTCTAGTGCTAGTCTTCGTCGCCCAGTTGTTACAGTTCTTCGTGGTCACTCCTGCCCAAGTGATGTCGAACTCCTGGAAGACAATTCTGGGATTTTCTATGCTAATCCGGGACACCTATGCCACCCTGGTGTGACAATCAGCATGTTCCATCGCATCTTTTATGCTTGACGCTGTTCTTTTCTAGGTGCATGCAACTTCGTTCAATTCGAGGCCAGGGACATCATGTCGCTGGCGCTCGGCCTTGAGTCCTCCTACCAGTGGAAGGACTTCTTTTTATGGGTCGAAGGGGTCCCACAGGGAGAGTGGCCTTCCCCCACGTCCTTTCAGGACCTCTCTGTGGATCCTCCTTCCGCACGGTGGGTGGGGGAGTTTCCAGATGAGGACGCACATATTCTTGTCATCCTCCAATATGGCCCTCCTATGGCTATCGGACTACAACTCTCAGAGGAGGCACTGCAGCGCGCGAGGTTGTCCCCTTTAGTCCAATCTGACTAGGGTGATTCTGATGAGGGCCCCAGCAGTCGGTCGGCAGCACGGCAGAGAGGGCGGTGGTTGTAGGAAAACCCACACTAGTGGACGCAGGACGGGAGATTCCCCCATCGCACTTGTTATTTTTTTCTCTCTTTCTTTTTTTGTTGTAACCCGTTGGCACCTCCTGGTGCATTAATGAAATAAACATCTTTTTATTTATGATTATCAAATACACCTGAGGGTTTCTCTTCAGGGGGGATGGCCCTATGTGCAGTTAACCATGGCTGGTCCACAAGCATGTTGAGCCTTCGTCTATCTGGTCAGGGCGTATTTGCCCAAGATAGTGTTGTCTTGTCGTCGATCATGTTTGGCCAGTTTGCAGCTTTTGCCAGCCTTGTGGTCAGTCAATGCTAGCCTTAAGCGTCTTCGTCGCACTAGGCTGACTGCTTATGCCTACAAGGTATTTTTGCCAATCTGTAGTGGAAAGGAATTCATACGTAGTACCTTCTGGCTCAGTGGCACGTACAGTTATGGCTTGTACTTCTTGACATATTCCGTCGGTCTTTTGCCTTTGTAGATTGTCACACGTAACCTTGAGTAGGATCGGGCTTCGAGTGTTCTTCTTCGAATCTTTTCTCGTAAGGGCCAGTTTTCTTTAAAATGAGGAGGCCTCGCTACCGTGTTCCCCATTCTTAGTCATGGAAGGCCTTATCTTCTTTGCGAGGAGTACTGCTCCTAGGGAGGTAGAGTCTTCTCCCAAAAGGAACTCGAGGGTGGTGGAGGCGAACCTCTACACGGGATAGTTCAGTGTGATTTTTTGACGCTGAACTGAGGCTTGTCATGGCCTGGCGGCAGAGTTTTGTCTTTTTTATTTAAGGGAGCTACCTGACCCTTCCTTAGGGTTCAGGCTCCCCTTATGGCCCCATCGGGAAGGGCTGTTACTATCATCTAGCTTCATCCACATCGTGGACTTTCTCTTCTAAAGCTTTCGGGTCCCTATCCAGGCTCAGATTTCCTCTTTCATTCTTAACAATGCTACTTCAGGCCGGTTGCTCAACATCAAACCACTCTCGCCTTGAGGAGGCTCAGAACGACCTCTTTCCTATCGGGGCTATCGGCAAATCCTTCTAGCTAACAGGTTTGGAGTGACGGTTGGTTGTCAATGTTAGGGAGGTCGCCTCTCGAGGTGTGTTCCGTCTGCGGGTCGCAATGACGGTGGAGCTGGGGGGAGGCGTCCCTAGCAGCGAAACTGTAAGGTGGCATGGTTTTCGATGGTAGTTAGGTCTCGAGCCTTTACCCAGTTTTATAGTCCATCCTATCTCTTGTCCGTTTTGGTCGGATCTTAAGATGGCGTTCCGCACAAGGTATGGTCACTATGAATTATTGGTCATACCTTTTGGATTGACCAATGTCGTTGCTGCTTGAAAGGATTTAATGAATCGAATCTTTCAACCGTACCTTAACCAATTTGTTCTTGTCTTCATTGATGATATGCTGATTTACTCACCGAGTGAGGAGGCACACAGGAAACATTTGAAGATTGTTCTGGAGATTCTCATGACTCAATTGTATGCAAAATTCAACAACTGTAAGTTCTCATTGGAGCAAGTCCAGTTCTTGGGGAACGTTATTTCCAAGGATGACATTTTTGTGGACCCGACAAAGGTGGAGGCTATTAGGAAGTGGGAGGTTCCGAAGACTGCTGCTGAGATTCAAAGTTTCCTTGGCCTGGCTAGGTCTTACAGGAGATTTATTGAACGTTTTTCTACTTAGGCTGCTCCAATGACCAAGTTGACATGCAAAAGTGCTAAATTTATGTGGTCAGAGGAGTGTGAGCATAGTTTCCAGAAGCTGAAGACTAGATTGACTACTACTCTGATACTCACCTTACCGGATGGGATCGATGGCTTTGTGGTGTATATTGATGCATGGAGAAAGGGTCTCGGATGCGTACTTATCCAACATGGCAAGGTTGTGGCCTATGCATTGAGACAACTGAAAGACCATGAGAAAAATTATCTCACATATGATTTGGAGATGGTTGCTTTCGTACATGCTTTGAGAATCTTGTGGCATTACCTCTAGGAGCATAGTTTGAAGTGTTCACTGATCACAAAAACTTGAAGTACATATTTTCTCATAAAGATCTCAATCTGAGGTAGAGGCGATGGGTGGAGTTCCTAAAAGATTACGACTTCACATCGAACTATCATCTAGGAAAGCGAACGTGGTAGCTGATGCATTGAGCAAAAAATTAATGGCTTTACAATTGCACTCTAACTAGAAGGTTATGGAAGATGTTATTGAAGGTACACCTCAGGTTCATGGTGAGAGGTAGTACTTGATGCATCTGACTATTTGGTCTATTCTAATTGACCAAATCATTCAGGCTCAAGAGAAAGATCATATTATTTAGGCTATGATTGGAAAGCCTGACGTTGTATAGGGATATGATGGCGACATTCAACTTAGTAACAGGTTATGTGTGCCGAACCATGTTGACCTCAAGAGAGAGGTAATGGCTAAAACCCATAAGTCGCAACTTTCTATACATCCAGGTAGTACGAAGATGTATTGCGACTTGAAGAAGAATATCTGGTGGTCAGGCATGAAGAAGGATATTGTTGACTTTGTTTTCAGATGTTTGACGTGTAAGCAAGTGAAGGCAGAGCATCAAGGACCTGCAAGTCCATTACAGTCAATGAAAATCTTATAGTAGAAGCGGGAACATGTTACTGTGGATTTCATCACAGGTCTACCCAAGACAAAGAAGAAGTATGACATGATCTGGGTAATTGTGGATCAACTGACTAAGTCTGCTCATTTTCTGACCATTCACAAAACTCAATCATTAGAAGAACTGACTAGACTTTATATTGACGAGATCATTTGGCTACATAGTGTGCCAATTTCTATTATTTCAAACAGAGATTCCAAATTCACTGCTCGATTCTGGAACAATGTACATGAGGCATTGGGCACACAACTTAAGTTTAGTTTTGCTTTTCATCATTAGATCGATGGTCAGTCTGAGATAACTATACAGATGCTCGACGACATATTGAAATCGAGCAGCCTAGAGTTGCAAGATAGCTGGAAAGATCAGTTGCCTTTAATAGAGTTTGCATATAATAACAACGATCATTCTAGCATCGGGATGGAACCATATGAGGCATCTATGGGAGGCCATGTAGATCGTATGTCTATTGGTCAAAAGTTGTGAGAAAAGTTTATTAGGACCCCAAATTATCCAAGATCGTTCAGAAAATATTGACATCATCATGAAGCGATTACTTACAGCTTAGAGTAGATAGAAAAGTTATGCAGATAACAAAAGACGTGACCTGATATTTGATGTGGGTGATCATGTGTTTCTCAAAATGTCACCTATAAAGGATGTGATTTGGTTTAGCAAGAAAGGTAAGCTGAGTCTGAGATTCATTGAGTCATTCGAGATTTCGCAGTGAGTTGGTGAGGTAGTTTACAAGCTAGCTTTACTACTTGTTCTAGCCCATGTGTATCCTGTGTTTCATGTGTCCATGCTTAGAAGATATGTCTCATATCATCAATTATCAGCCACTGGATGTGCATGCTGATTTGTCATATGTTGAGAAGCCAATACGTATTTTGGATCACAAGGAACAAGTATTGAGGATTAAGGTGATTCCTTTGGTGAAGATCTTTTGGCATCATTATTCTGTCGAAGAAGTTACATAAGAGACCGAGGAAGACATGAAGAAGTGTTCCTATTTATTCGATGAGTCATATTGATTTAAATTTCGAAGACGAAATTTCTTTAAGGAAGAGATAATGTTATGACTTAGATATTCAATCTATTTTATTTCATTTATAGATCTTGATTTACTAAGTCCATTTAATTAATATTTAATTAACTAGGTCTAATTAGAGTCCATAAAGACTTAACTAAACCTATGTATATTATTTAATGGACTAATAGAAATTAAATATAATTAATAAATAATTAGTAATATGATAATAAATTTAGAATGTGTAAGTCAACAATGAAGTCAAATTAGGCCCATTAAGTCTATTGGTATTCCAATTAGGAAACTAGTTAGTTTCCAACACTTAGTCAAAGTTTTAAGTCTAAAAATTGTGAGAAAGTGTTGTTTTGCAAACGCAATAACATCGCGCACAAATATCCAAAAATGACTTAGAATATATAGTTGAAAATAGAATATAAATGACTATAGCATTGTCAAAAAGACCAAAAGTTAATTTGAACATTTAATGGGTCGAAGTTAAAAGGTTTATGGGAGGAAACCCATTATATGCGAAAATCTGGGTTCCTAGTTTGAAATCGAAATATTTTAACTTGTTAGTTAAGCAAGTTATGATTTGAGTTCGACTTGATAATTTTAAGAGTTTAATTTGAGTAGTATTAAGAAGTCAAAAGAGTATATAAGGGGCATTAGGGTCATGCATAAGTTCTCTTACATGCAGCCCCAAGTTAAGAGGTAAGAACATAGTGTTCTTCATGAGAAAGAGAAGTGTTTGATTTTGTTCTCTTTGAAAATTGATTCTAATACATAAATTATTGTTCTTTGAGATTTAAAAATCATAGGGCAAGTCTTAAATCACAAGAAAACTGATATTAAAGTACTAGAAGGTGACTGAAAGGTATTAGAGGGAGTGTTCTTCACATTCTAAAGATAGGACATGAAAACCTATTGAACCCAAGGGCAACAGATGGAATTTTGATTTTCAGCCGACTAAATTAGGAGACAGCGATACGTAACGTCCTGACAGTTTGGAGTTAGGTGGAACTTAAACTCTTCGATTCTATACAGTAACTAAGACCTCTGCATCATTGTCCAGATACTTTGATATACGTGTAGGACGCTTTATGTTGTGGTTTTGATGCATGTTTGTTAACAATTTAATATGATACGTTTGATATGAGTTGATTGGCACATAATCTGAAACTCATACTCTATTATATCTCATTTGAACGCAACTTATTCATTAAAATTACAAATACACCTTGCCCATTGAATTTGTTTCACACTTAAGATCTACATTTGCTCATGTGCGATAAATTGATTAGATTTTCATGAGGAATTGTGAATTTCCTTTCGTTCTTTTTCTCTTCTTGTGCAATTCTCTTCATCTAAACTTTGTGCAACTAGGCAGTTGCTTTGATGAGTGGGATGTCAAAAAATGAGTGTCTACAATTGCCTCTTCGAGATGTCCGTTTTGCAAGAGTTATGCGGATTGATAAATGAGCATTTTAAAAAAATCAACACTGATTCTGGACATTCCACTTAGATAGTTCTTCGAGTAAAAAATAGGTTTTGCATGCAGATTGACAAGTCCTACAAGTCGGAGGTATAAGATGGAGAGATGGTAGCAATTGAGAAAAGGCTTGAGATATAAGTCCATAAGACCCTCTAGCAAAAGGTCGTGAGACCTTAACACACTCCACGATGCATGGCAATCCAGTCAAAGGAATTTCAAAACATTTGTAAGTTAACCTCTCGCTCAAGGACAATCATAGCTCTCACTGAGGGTAGAATCTTGAACATTGGTTGCACCTTTTGCTATTTATCTTCTTATTATACAGAAATGCATTTAATCTACATGATGCATGATGGGTTAAAATAAGAAAACTTTTCTATATGCATGACTAGGTTCTTATAAATCACAAAACTCGGGTGTTAAGTTTGAAGGGGTCCAAGATCATAAGTACTGGCCACAACTGAAATTATCCGATGCAAATTAGAAGATAAAGTTGGGTCAAGCCCTATACCATGTTAAAGAGGCCCGAACTCGAACTCAAAACCTAAGCATTGAATTGAGAGAATCCTCAACATATATAGAGGGAAGGCGCCCATAGAGAATCCGATATAGGACTAAACTTCAACATCCCTTCTGGCGCCGAATCCGAATAGTTATGACATAATTGACACTATGAACGGATCGGGTGGAATATAACAGTCCATCAGGAAAGGTCCAATCTGATACCATCTTACAAACCACAAAATCCGGGTGTTGAGTTTGAAGGGGCTCAAGATCATAAGCACTGGTCACAACTAAAATTATCCGATGTAAGACTATTATATAGCCGTTCCAACATAGGTCTTACCCCCCACCTCCACCAGATGGAAGTTAATTTCTTCTCATGTACACATGCATACCTTCACCAGATGATAGTTAGAAGGATTCCATGTACCTTCACCAAGTTAATATTACTGTCAGTCGCCACCACAATACTGAGCTAACTTGACCCTGCCCGACTCGCCCGTATCAGACGCACCGAGTAGTGTATGTCTGTATCAGATCGATTCGTGTCAACTTGGATGATTCGCACCATATCAAGGCGAATCCGAATCAATACAACTCGATCAAACCTGTTCGATTTGGCCATGCGACTTGTACGACTTGATACGAGTTGACCCGACTCGTACGAAATCATAAGAGATCCGAGTCAATCCGACTCTTCGAATTGGGGAACGAAGAGTCGGTACCCAGTATCGACTAACGAGTTGCAGATGCGGTAGTTTCGGCAGGAAGCCTAGAATCGCCACCGGTTGTCCTCCTCCGCAGCCACGCAGATCTCTGTGGAGACATCTGAAAGAATCAAGCCCGTTCTGGCATGTTTCCCAGCACCTCCTCGCAGTCTGTATGTGTATATATCCATCAAAGCCCTAATCTTTCGGACATTTTCCCACAGTTAAAGCTTCGCTGGGAAGTCAGTTCATTTGGGTAGGCTTTGTCTGTGTCGGATTCCAGTGTCACCGCTTCGATTCGAGCATTGCTTCCTTGGAAGTGGAGGATGGCGTCAGCTGCGTCCAACCTGAACACCCTCTCCGCCCCCCTCTCGCCATCGCCTCAGAGAGCTTGCGCTGGCGGCAAGAAGAACCCGTTGGTGCGCTTCCCACCCTGCTCCCCCCGGAGACCCAGCGGCGGCGGCGGGTACAGATGCACCGCGAGGGCCGTCGGTGCGGGAGGGGCCCGCAAGGAGAGGAACCCGGAGCAGCAGCTGCAGAGGGCCGGCAAGCAGCCGCCCAGGAGGCGAACCCCCCAAGTTGCTCCCTTTGGTGACGATTCCTCAAAAGTTGCCTCTTTTATTTTTCCGTTTGCGAACCCTTCTCTAGGAGAGCGTGGGGGAAAACTGGAAGTGGGAGTCTAGCCCACGTCGGGTACCTATTGCAGAAAATTATTTGAATTCTGTAGGATTCCTGGAGCACTTGTAATTTTATGCGTAGTTATGACCCTGCTGTTGCAGCACCCATGTTTGAATGTGTCTTGGAATCACCCTTTTCCGCCTGGAGAAATTAAAGAATAAAAAAAATGGAGATTGAATAAAGTAGTTTAAATTTGTAGTGGTCGCACAAGAAAGTAGTTTGAACTCTCCGGCCTGGAGATCTCGTGAACTGAACACTAGCTTTGCAATCTAATATGATTACTAGTGTTGCTGAAGTATGATTTTCCATAGAGTTCGCTATTTCTGATGCTTCTTGATTCTCTCCCTTGGAATCCCCCCCCCCCCAAAGAAAATGAAAAGAAAAGAAAAATGAGTGAGAGGAAAGTAAATTTGTAAATTCATGCTAGGTTGCTTTCACTGGTTCCCTTTTCATTCCCTCTGCTGCGCACTGTTTGAATATTGTTTTGGAAGTAGGATTTCAAGGCTGCTCTCTAAGCCTTTCACATGTCTGTTAGAAATTGGGTGCTCTCTATCCAAACTTCTGGTCAAATGATCATAAGCAATCTCCTTTTCTACAGTAACCTTAGTTTGGATGGCTTGAAAATAAGTTTATCCTAAATTCAGTTTGGTTTATCATAGGCTCAAAGGCTCCCCTATAAATGAGTTTTTGGTAAACCAACTCCAAGTTGGTTTTTGCTAGACGTGGGTTTCCATAAACTGGCTTAGGTCTAAAATGTGCTCAAAACTCTAAACTCAATTGGTTTATATTAAACAGCCAAACAAGAGTTCGTAGGAAATACATTATAAATGAGTTTGCAAAAATGAGGTTATTTCTACTCAGTTTGCCTTTTCGATAAGTTGCATCCAAACAGTCCCTGAATGTGTCCTTTCTGATCTGGTTTAGGTTTATGGGACCAATTCCCAACAGCGAGGACGGTGCAACAGATGATTGAGACAATGGAGAGGATCATGGAGGATCCCTTTGCCTATAGTGGCACCTCCTTCCCCTCTCTCGATGGTGATGAAGGCAGAGTGAGCAACAAGAGGGGAAGGACGCCATGGGAGATCAAGGATGGGGATGGCGTGTACAGGATGCGATTTGACATGCCAGGCATGACCAAGAAGGATGTGAAGGTGTGGGTGAAGGACAACATGCTTGTGGTCAAGGCCAAGAAGGTGCCCAACAAGAGCAAGGAAGGAAATTGGGGGGAGGAAGAGCAAGAAGAGGAGTGGTCTGCAAAGAGCTATGGGAGGTACAACAGCAGGATCGCACTGCCGGATGATGTTGTGGTTGAGAAGATTAAGGCTGAGGTGAAGGATGGAGTGTTGTACATCACCATCCCAAAAGCTTCAACTTTGGCCAACATTGTTGATATTGATGTGCAGTAGGCAAGAAGTTAGAGAAGTAATTAGGGTCTTGCTTCCACGGCGGGCAGCTGCAGGAAGCTGTAGAACTGCCATGAAGAAGGATTTTGCTTCGTTCCGGTAGTTTTCTTCACTATTGTAGTTGTTCTTGATGTTTATCCTTCACTCAAAAGTATAAAAAGCTTCTGTAAATAGCTCCCTTTTGTTTTTATTTTCAGTCCTTTTGTGAACATTCTTGTTGGTAGACCTTCTGTGTGAAAATTCTCCGAACAGCAATGGTTGTATTCTTCTTGTGTTTACCTTGTCCAATGTTCTCTGCAAATGAGAAAGAAGATGACCAACGACCAACTCAATACCGGACATCTGATTTTAAGCTGGGGTTTCTTAGTAGAATGCAGTGGAGAGTTTACTGGCTCTTAGCATACCACAGCTGTCAATTAGTGGTACTCTACGGTCTACTCTTGAAAAGATAAGCTATGTGGGTTTTTTGCTGCCACAATCATCTTTCTTTCTGCAATTGATTTATTCATGGGGATTTTTTTGCTATGAGATGGGAAAAAATTTGCAGCAGCGCATGAAGTAGTTTTTGATGGACACAGAACTTGCTTAAATGCTAGAAATTTTGTACTTGTTATTACACACAACAAAGAGAGCTCTAGTTTTGGCTGCGCTCAGATCATTTTGCCAGGTGAAGCTTTCAATGATGCCGAGTTTCTATGTATTACTTGTCTTATCCTCAAACTTAATTGCTTCACGGTTAGGATCCTGTAGCTTAGTACCAATTACTCAATCTGAAGTAGTGATGGTGTACTTTTGCTGCCAAGGTTGATGGAAGGCTTTGTATCACTTGCAGATACCCATTTGTATGTGAAGGTGCCAATTATTTCGATAAGAGTTTAAATAGTGGATGGCAGGCCTTTCAGGAATTGCTCATGGACACCAAACAAATCCATGTATTGCTATCCACACATTGATCAGACAGAAACAGAGGATGCTATCCACACATGCTTCTTACCTTGACTGGATGAGCGCATGGATCACCATATACTTAAATGCCTGGACTGGAGGTTTTTGGATACACTTCCCTAAAGGATTCTAGTGGCCCATGGTTGTTGCAGTTTCTAATTGGAAGCACTTTTGTACTTCGATTCAATCATTTTGGCTTGAAGAAATGGAGTCGTGAAAGGAATCTACCTAGTATTTTGGTTTTGTTTTTGGCTTTCTACTAAAAAGTGCAAACTGAAATTTTCCGGATTGCAAAAACAAGTAGAGTTGTTAGAGAATGTTTTGGCTTTGTTAAAGTTAATTATAGTAATTCTTATAGTTTTCATTTTAACAGTGGATGGCAAAGGTGGCCCTCCTGGCAGGTCTCAAGCAAACGCTTTAACTGTTTTAAGGGTTTCATTTTTTCCTTTCTTTTTCTGGATGCTACACTGACATGTCTGGCAGCTGGTCCATGCTGATGACTACAAGATCATGGAAAGCTCTGTAGTATCCATACTTGGGACTATCCCACATGGAATGCTTGTCCTTTGGCAACTTGTCCTGCCATGTAGCCAACTGGTTTCCTGAGCATGATCGTCCTTAACAGGCATGACAAAAGCATAGGTTAATTGCCAGGTCAACCATCGTCCGATCATACGCGATCGGACAGTGTGGGTTCGCTACACCATTTCACTTGGAGTGCAGCGGGACTTAAAAACCTATACGTCATCCGATCCTGCAATCGGACGGCAGTTGTACTTGCATTGCCGTGTGCAGTCACCGGATCACACGCTCGATCTAATTGTTTAGATTGCAGGAACATATCATCTCTTTTATTATTATTATTTTTTGGATTAGACAGTATGGATCCCGAATTGGGATCTGGCCACTTTGATTGGAGAATAGGAGAAGAATAAGGGAGAATAAGAGGAGAATAAGCTTAATTTTGCTTTGACAAGTAGAATGGCTTATACCGGTGCAGAATAGCATATTCGGAGAATAAGTAGAATAAGCCATCCCACCTTAGACCCAAGAATTACTTATTCTTCTTATTCCATTAGCGGGCCCCACAAAACTATCAAACCGAAACATCTCTTATTCTGGTATACGCCATTCCGGATAAATAATTCCAGAGTAACCTATTCTGCAATCAAATTGAGCTATGAACAGACAGCAGTGTCCCGAGCATTGTAATTACAACAAGCATTGCTTTCCTGGTAGATATGTGGATTTCTTGTGAAGGGACGGAAGTGGAAGGGCACATCTGTGTTTACCCAACCTAACTCAATTTCAATTATTCACAACACTTGCTGTAAATGTCCAGGTGGATTGTAATGTCCCTGTTAAATCAGATGGCAGCAGCTTAAATAGAAACTTTTTTTTATTTTTTAAACCAGTCAACTGGCAAAACTAAGAGAATTCGGATAAACCCAACCCAACTCCATCGTTCACACCTTGCATTGATTGGTTTAGGTCATCTTTCTCACAATCTATTGGGTGTTAGATTTTTGGGCAACGTTGATAAATAGCATGGCAGGTGACCTTCCCTCTTGGCCTTTTTTAAGAATTATTCTTGCTGGGTCTCAACGCTCTCATATTCCAATTCTGAACACTGGATTGATTGGAGAATAGAGGATGGCTTATTCCCCTTTATATTTTCTATTCTGCTTGATTGCATATTTTTTATGCCGAGGCTTATACCAGAATTAGAAGAAACAAGTATTTCGGACAGAAATATTAGAATGGCTTATTCAACCTAGAATGAGCATTGATGACATAATTTTTTTATCATATTCTACTTTTTTATTTTACCTAATTATATAATAGTTTATTCCAAGTAGAGCTAAAATAGAATTATCTAAGCGAAACAAGTCTTTGCAGTATAGGTGATGTGAAATTGCGTATATCAAGCAATCCTCCAATCAAACCAGCCAAAGTTTAGCCGCGTTTTCTGCAGTCTCTGTCTCATATGCTGGGATACGTCTAAATTCATATCCAAAATACAATAAACGAGCTGAATCAAGGTCCAAAAATCAAAGACTGCATATAATTCATATTATTGACGTTGTTGAAATTGTTAGAATGGTCACACATCAGAAAAAGATTAAAATCAACATACGTTCAATACATGGTGTCTATTCTACTCGTCACCTTAAGATTTTGAGTTGAATGATCCAATAATTTTAATAAAAATCTATAGCAAGTCGGACTAATAATATGTACTGTAAAATCGTAGGTAGCCCCAACTTAACCCAACCTAGCTAATCCAGCCAGCTTAAGTATTGGAATTTAACCACTTGGGTTATTATTGGTTTTGGGTGAACGTGGGTTGGGCTGAATTCCAGCCGACCTACATTCAATTTGGATCAGCCCAAATCAGTGCTTGGCTGCGCCAGCCTCCCTAACTCACACAGTAAGATCTATAAATTAAGTGTAATACTTGCTGCATTCAGGTTCTTAATTGCATTAATTCTCAGTAAAATAAGTAAATAAAAATTATTTTTTGAAAAAAAAATTAGGTGGGTCATGAAGTGTCCTACATATCTGTACAGGTCGATTTCCGATCGAAAGACCCAAAGAAAATCTGAAAAATCAAAAATTGAGTCCCAATAGACAGTAAAAAATATTCTTAATGGGCCGAGTCCAATAACATTTTTTTTATTTTTCATATTTTTTTAGATCATTCGATCAGAGATCGGCCTATACAAACATGTAGGACACTTCATGATCTACTTTAAAAAAAATATTCAAAAAATATTTTTTTTATTTACTCACTGCACTAAGGGTCAGTGTAATTGGGGCTCTCAGTACAGCAAGTATTACTCATTAATTCATGATGGCGGAGAAGAAGAAGAATGATGAGGAAGGGGTGGTTTTATGGCAGTGGGGCTAATCAGGGTTTCTCGCCCTCTCCTCACATGGTTCTTAGCCCTCTCAGAGTCACACAAAAAAGCCACTTCCCAAAAACCAAATCATATACCCTTTTTCATTGATAACAAGTGCTTAAGTAATACAACCAATCCTAACTCAATTCGAAATTCGAACCCTAACTCTAAAATAAGTGAGAGTACATCATAAACTTCTCCTTATAATAGAAAAGAGACATAAATAAATGAAACTGATCCTACTAGATGTGGAGGTAGTCTCGAACCAATGTGATGATGGCTTGATGTGCCGGGACAATGCTGGTAGTCTGTACGCATGGTGTCCTCCTCACCGCACCAAGCCTATAAAACCCAAATATGGTGTTAGGTTGGTAAACCAACACAAGGTGCTCCCATTGTACCAAAGCTAAAAGTATCAGATTTCTTATTAGTAGGAGTGTCAATCGGACGGGCCAGCCTGCGGCTCAGTCCAACCCAACCCATATTAAAAGAAATTATGTTGGCCCACCTTATATAAATTAAGTTGAGTTAAATTCAGGTTGACATTAGTTAAATTTGGACTGGGTTAGACTGAAAATGGGCTGGGCCAGTTTAATCTATTGATTTTTACAATAATTAACGCAAAAAGTAAAATATTTAGAACAAATTATTTATAAATAGAGCCAACCCAACCCAACCCATTCACTATTGAATTGAGACTTAATTTGTGCTGAATTTGGACTGGGCTATTTTGAATTTAGATTAGACTCGAATCATTACATAACCCAACCCAATCTGCCCAATTTACATCCCTACCTATTAGTCAAGTTTTAGTCATAAGTCGATTTGGGAGATTTTCCTAATGTCTCCAATATTAACCTTAAGCTCTCATTGGCAACCTCACGAGGATCTAACCTTATCTATTGTTAATCTCATCAACCCAATGGGAACCAAATTAACTAAATCTTGGATCTAATTAGTAGGTCGGGAATATTTTACATCGTCACTCACTAAGCTGCCATAAGCCAATAGAGTGAGATATTGCCTGAAGCCAAGTGTTGGATAATCCAACCCAAACCACTGTCGGTAGGAGCTCGGAGTTGGTAAGAGTGGTTAAAAAAGTCCACCAAAGCTCCGGAACATATCCCTTAATGTTAGGGCACATTTCTTGTACAATTTTAGACAAGCAACCTTTATTATCGAAGATCACATTTAGAAGCACTTTACTAATCTTCTAATAATGATAATAAGAGATGAAGGATTCTTCCGTTCTTCGAGGGTGTGATGAGGTTTAAGATAAGACTTAAAACCAAGATAAGTTACACGTTTTAATTCCATAACTGACTAATCTACAGAGTTTTTGTTTTCTTTCTTTCTCTTTTTTTATCAAATTTTGAATGAAATCAAATAAAAATGTATAACTTGTACTACCAAGATGACTAGTTCCAGTTCTTGTTTATTGCTACTGAAGAGTCTGTGACTTAGTGTTATTGATTCTCTCATTTCATAAAGACGGTCTTAAGTTTAAGTCTTACCTTTTGCGATCATACAGAGAATTTGTGGAGCAAGGAGACCCTCAAACTCAGAATATTCGTCTAAATTAAAGATTAGAATACTCGTCCAAATTAGATGGAACTGTCGCGACTGTGGTGAAGCCCTACTTAGGGAGAATGGGTGAGTACCCATTTGTACTTATCTTCACTACTATGGCTTTGTTAATGGACATGACCAAAAAAATTCTCGTTTACACCTTGATGAGTCGCTCTGGTCTATGTTTTAAAATATTATTTTAAGTGACATGTATAGATACGGCAACTGGATTTTTTAAGAACGGCCTACACAGATTCCGTCAAGGGGCTGGGTGGGGCCAGCTATGGGCGAAAACTCAAGTTCCTTTTTCAGAGTAACACTTGCTGCATTGATCTTTAGTACTATGGGTCAGTGTAGTAGATAAATAAAAATATATAATTTTTCTAAATTTTTTTAGGTGGACCTCGGAGTATCCTATATGTCCGTACAAGTCAATTTTCGATCGGATGATCTAAAAAAATTTAAAAAATAAAATATCGAGCTTCACTGAATAGCATAAAATATCTTTAACAGGCCGATCATTAAAAAATATATTTTTTTTAATTACCCACTGCCCTGACAGCAAGTGTTACTTCTTTTTTCAAGCGTTGGCCATCATTGGACCAAGCCAAAACGGCCGTGGGCCTTCGTTCTTGGGCCATTCTCGCAAGTCCACAACTTTCCAAACCCTCCTCTTCTCATGGGCACAGTTAGCCCATTCTCCAAGCCCAGTTAGCAGAAAGTGGGACCCAACAGGCTGAAAACAACAATATCGCCTTCCAAGCTCTGCTGCTTCTTCCTTTTGAAACCGTCGACTGTTTTGCTCTGATGGGCCTGAACAGCTGATGCATTTTAGTGTTACATGTCCCAACTTGTTACTTGTTAGATCATTTTGCACAAGCAAATGAGATGGACCGGCTGGTCGGTCCAGATCTCATAAAACGTAGCCGCAGACAGGGTTAGGTCAGGTAGAAGTTGAGTTTTACTTGCGGCACTGCTAGACGGTGTTGCACCGTCCGGCGGTGCAACTAGAATCAAATAACAAACAATCTGAAACTTTTTTTGAAGTTCCCTCCACACATGCCCAACGTATTGGAAATTCTTTGCTTCTTGGATTATAAGTTATTTCAAGAAAACATAAATTTTCTCTTTCACTAGTTATGGGTTATTAGGAAAGGTCAAATCTCATATGGGTTAATGTTAAATCTCAGTTGTTCCTTGTAGAGGGAGAGAGTGATCTGTAGAGAGTGGGAGAAAAGCTTGAATTGTTTCTCAAGGGTAATTTGCTACATCAAAAGATGTTGTAAAACATCATAAATAACCATAAAATGGTATTTTCTTGTGTTTGGGGTGTTGTAAAGCATTTTATGTTACTCTTCTTTTGTATGTTTGATGTATTGCAAATTGCTATATTTCAAAATCTGTTGACCCCTATAATTTTATTTTTAACTGATTTTGGTTTCCAATCTGTAAAAAATAGACGATTTTAAAATCAAATATTTTATTTTCATTCATTTTAAAACTGATGACTTTAAAAACATGATTTTACGGCCTTTTATGATGCACCAAATGAGCCTCTAGAAAAAGGTTTTCTAAGGTCTACACATAGGAAAACTTTCGGAGTAATTTTTCTAATTAGGGAAAAAAAAAGTTAATCTTAAGAGAATTGATTTTCGTAAAAGATAGACTTTTCCCTCTTGTTTTCCCAAACTCCTAACTAGTCCATTGATCCCATCTTTATAAGCTCAATATTTTCCCCATTCACAATCAATAGAAAAAGAGTGATACTTAGTGCACATTTTGGTGTGCAAATTTGATGAGATGAATTGCACACTCCAATAAGGTTTCTTGGAATATCCTCTCACCCATTCATAGTAAATTGAGTGGGAGACAAGTCCACATAAGTGTGGATACTCTAAGTGACTCTATTAAGATGTACAATCCACTTCATCAAAATTTACACACCATAATGCGCAACAAGACTTTTCCATACAAGTTGATGTAGCCGAAGCTATCACGATCGGATTCCGAGGCTGGAATCCGAAGTTGGGATCCGGAGCTGGGTCGGATCGGAGAAGAGGCCCGACGGGGATCCGGAAGGCGATGGAGGCGGAGACGCAGCCGAAGATCCGAAGCTGAGGGTCACCCGGTCGGATGTGGGCTAGCCTTTGGAAGGCGCGGCCGAATTTCCTCCGGTCGAAGGGCAGCCGGTGCGGAGCCGAGGTGCCTTCGGGCGAGGAGGACCAGCCGGCGAATGGCGTCGAGACCGACTCGGAGAGGTCGGCGAAGATTCAAACCGAGCCCCTGCGGGAGGGAAAGAAGAAGAAACCAGTCAGTAGGAGTCCCGGGCTTCGGCCCTTAGGAACCCCCTCCGACGGTTAAGTTAGCTTCTAAAGATGATTCGATTCAGAAGTAAGAGAGATGGTAGAAGCAGCTTTAATGCTTTTTTGGACTGTAGTCCTTCAGGGTCACGGAGACATACTTTTGGCAATAAATAGCGGTGTATTTATAGCGGAGGATAGAGGATGCTTAACGGTGGTAGCCGATATAGGACTATGTTCCGGGTTTATTGGTAAACCGCCATAGTGCCTAGTCCTCCCACCGGAGTGGGCCGGACACGGCTATTGGGCTGAAGGGGGTTGGGCCGCTGATGGGCCGAAGCCTACTGGGCCGAGGGCTGCTGAGCCGCTAACGGGCCGAAGGCTATTGGGCCGCTGATGGGCCGAAGAGCACTGGACTGCTTACTGGGCCGAGGGCCGCCGGGGCGCTAACGGGCCGAAGGCTCCCAGGGGGCCTTTTACTGCCGTTGTTGGGCTAACCACAGCGTTGGGCCTGTTTTAATGGGCCGAATCGGATTCTGCCTTATCACATAGCCCCCCACTCTTGTCTTCCTCAGTTTTGAGATGGCGAGAGTATAGTCTGAAGCCTCCTTGGGGAATAACGTAACAGGAGCTATCCGAGGCTTTCTGTTTCGTTAAGAAGAAATAATGCCCTCGGTCGGCCGAGGGTCAGTAGCCATTAATCGTCTTTGTTCGGGATATAGTGACGGAATTGTAGGTGCTTAGAATGACAGTATGATTAACATGAAAAATCTATGTTGTTTAGGTGCAAAATAAACCTATTAAAAACAGCAACTACGTGAAATGGTCGCCAGAAACTTTTGACTTAAAAGTTCCAAAAGAAGTATGATCGCCTACCTGTTTAAACGCGGAAGATATTGAGTCCTTAATTCCCCTCTTTCAGCCGGCTGAAGAAAGAGAGCCCTTTCTTTGTTCTTTGTTCTTGCTGTTGAATTTGAAGTTGAGGTTGAGGATCGTCCAGAGATTCTTGTGACTTTGTGCTTGATTTACTCCTTTTGATTCTCTTGTTGTTGAGTGCAGCAGAAATAGAAAGAAAAGAAATGAAGAAACAATGATGAGAACTTTAAACAAAAGCAGTATCTATTATAATCATGATGTTAAATATGCAATTAAACAGCAAACTTACTTGTTGAGTGGCTTTTGAAAGCCCTTAATCAAATAGGTTTTGAAAAGAATGAATGTTGTGGTGTTGCATTGAGTGAATGATGAAGAATGTAGAACTAAATAAAAATGCAGAAAAATAAAGACTTATGCCCAATGGTTGAATTCTTGAATGGATGAAGAATCTTGAAAGGACGCCGACTTCTGGAAATGGCAGCGCTTCGGCGTTCCGACGTTGTTACTTCGATCTTCAACTCGCTATTGCTCAATGATAATCAACTCAAGATTACGCTTAACTTTTTCAACTCTTCAATATGTAAGGTATTTATAGACTTCTTCTGCGTTCGCAGATTAACATAGAAAAACTTCGGATTTATCTATCTTAACCGACAGATAAATACAGATTAATTCATCTTTATCTGTAATTATCTAAAACGCGTCCACATTTGATGACGCCTTTCAGATTAATTAAGATAAGGATAAACATCCGGAAAAACTTATCTTTATCTGTATTAGCTAAAATGCGTCTACATGTGCAGACGTCTTTTATACTAATTAAGATAAGGATAAACATCCGGAAGAGAAGTAGAAATAGCCTAGGAAACCTAAAACGCGTCTTGACTGACAGACGCCTTTTAGCTAATTAATCAACTAATTAAAATTCAAATTTAAACGTTAAAACAGGAATAAAGTCTAAATCGCGTCCACACAGGTTGACGTCTTTTAGAATTCTTCATATTTTAACTGAAATTTGAATTAAAATCAATTCAATTGATTAACTTAAATATGTCTGTTAAACCCGACACTTAAAAAAAGATCAATAAAAATTAATCAATGATTAAATATCAAATCATTCTGAGGCATTATTATATGATATGAAATTTACTCGAAATGACGTCAAAATTAGCGTGTCTACAGCTGCCTCACCTTAGCATCATCTTTGCAAGGGAGTGAAATGAAATGGAATGTACTGAAAATGTGATGCCAAGGTGTGATGAGACACGCTCTTAACATCACATGATTAGAATTTTTCTCAAAATTATCAATGAAGATAGCTCAAGGAAATCAATGGAATCAATCCTGTCTGGATGAGGTAGACAATGAAATAAAATAAGGTCGATCAACCTCCTCGAAGTGGGAAGTACCCCAGGTCGTAGACACTGTAGGTTTCATCATGGGGAGCGTTTGCCAGCCAATGTGGACGTGCTGCAGCCATGATGGATCTTAAAAGAAAACAAGAAAAAAAAAAGGTCCAAGAAAAGATAGAATTCCAAAGATATCTTCAAGCGAACCTCAAAGATAATCAAAATACTCAATTCGGAATGGAATATTTCATATCATTTTTTGAATTATTTGATTTAATGGTCTGAAACTTAATCAATAATTAATCCTTATCACAATGATTTCAAAGTCCTATATGATGCATGCTGGGCTAAAAGAAAAATATAAAGTCAAATAAAATATAAATTAATCAAGGATAATATTGTTAAATTGCCATTAATGAGTCAAGACACCAATTCTTGTAATTCAGTGCTAAGCCGAAGCTCGTTTATCCACGCACCGTTTCACAAAAGTGGAACCATCGTCCTCACTAATTAACAATCCAACGGCCTATCCGTGCGATTAAGAATCCTCTGGAATTATCACTGTTTTTGTTGAAGGGGAACTCAAATTCTAGTTTTATCAAAACCACAAGGTCTTTGATATGCTCTAGTAAATATTTATCATATAGTAATGCGAATGACTTACATGAAAGGAGTACAAGGGTAGAAATAACCGTCTGTTTAGCCACGGTCAGGACTTCATAAATTCCCGCAATGGAATCTTCTTGACGTTTCCAACTTTACTTGAATTCTCTGATTTTCTTGCAATCAAAATTATTAATAATTCCAAACAAGTATTCAATTTAAACCACAAAACTTCAGGTAAATCATAGAAAGGCTGAAACGCGTCGTGTCGCGCAGACGCCATTTAACATTAAAACGCGGCGGTTCTCCTCGACGCCTTTTACTCACAGAAACAGGTTTCTGGCTGTTCTCTATTCGGATTCCAACTCTACCAATGTACATCCCTTTTCCAATCCGGAAAAGTCTTCCTAAGATCGCAATTCCTTCTATATAAACACCCTTAGGTTGTTCCCAAGCAATCCTACCATAATCCAAAGATCCTAGGTTGAGTTTTCTTCCAAAGTTTCAAAGTTTCTTCAAAGTTTCTAAGGTTTCCAAACTTCAAGAAGGAAGAATTCTGAAAAAGGGGATGGATTCTTCAAACAAGAGGATGAAGATGTCTCTAGAGAAGTTTTCCTACGTGAAAAATCACCTCAATGGAAGAGATCATAATCTTCAAGTAAGTTCAATCAACTTCTCTTCAATTCTTGTTCATGTTCTTCATCATGTTCTTTGTCATGTTCTTCAAACTACTTTCCTTTCGTTTTCAGAATTATCCCTTGTTTCCTAGCCCAAGGAAGTTTACCTCTCTTCCTTGGATTCGTAAACTTGCAAAAAGTGTTAAGCTTTCCATGCAAGTTTTTATATCCAAGTGGAATCTTCAAGGTCTTGTGGTGCTTGCCAAAAATTACAAAAGTTCTAACGTAGATTGGGCGGCTATGGGTGCCTTGATCGAGTGGTGACATCCCCAAACTCATACGTTCTTCTTCCAAGACTTCGAGTGCACGATCCTTTTGGAGGAGGCGGAGCTTCTATTGGGTCTCCCAAAGACCAAAGATAACAAAGATAAGATAGCTTTGACAAGAGAAAGAATCACCGGTCAACAATTGTTGACATCGATCATGAAGGATCCTTCAGAAGCTAAAGGATGCCTTACCAAGAAGGGAATCAATCTTGCAAAGCTAGCCGAGTGGACTCTATATGAAATTGATGATCTAAGGGAGGATGAAGCGGAGGATGTGACGAAAGCTTTCGTACATGCCTTGCCGGTGCCTTGTTCTTCCCTGCGCAGGATAATATCTTGGAAGATGATCAGGTGAGTGCCATGTGCGCAATCTTCGAAGGTAAATCCATTAGCACTGCACTCTTGGCATATCTTTATAGCGGACTTTCTGCGGCATCTGTGGGCCGTCCTCCTTATGGTTGCATGCTACTCTTTGCCTTGTGGGTTGAACTTCACTTTAAATTCTAGTACAGCAAGAAAAGGCCTCTGAATCCATCTCAGATCTTCTTGAATAGTCCAATTCATTGCATTGCTAACATTGTAAAGTTCAATGAGCATATGGTCAATAAGGTTCCAAAACTCAAGACCCGGGCCGACTGGAGAGAGTATTTAAAGCTCATGACATCCGACATATTCGACTCATCTCCACTCGCTCTTGTTGGAAAGCCTGTTTGGGTGCGCCGTGCAGCAGGAGCAGATCTTAAGTTGATTGGAGCCACCGAGTTCGTGTTATACAATCCCCATCGGTGCCTTACTCAACTTAGCTTGGGCCGTCGTGAATTCCCTGAGTTCTCTCCCACACTCCCAATCAAGAAACGTGACTTGGAATCCGACGAAGATTATGAAGCCATACAAATCATCACTACTTCGTAGAACCTTGGCTTTAGTTACCGTATAAAATCCTCTAAAGATAAAGATAGAGGATTGAAATTTCCTTACCTTAAAGGTCTTCATGAAATTCTTCCTTAAATGTCCTCTTTCTCTTTCTTTTTTTTTTCTTTATGATGTAATAAAGAATTTCATTGAATAAAGAGCGATTTTTCATGCCTTGAAACCTTTCTTAACTTCCTGTGATGTGCACATGATTTTTCCTTTAGTAAAAACCGGATTTTTCCTGAAAATTCAACAGTTCGGGTTCTGTAAAATGCAAAACGCGTCCACTCAGAAAGACGCCTTTCAACCATAATTCTTTTTCCATAAATTCAATTTAATCCTCAAAAACCTGATTAAACCCTAAATTGCGTCTTAACATGTTGACGCCTTTAAACTCTCTCTCCTACTTTTTCCAGGATTCTGCCATTAATTCCATGATTAATTCCCTGAAACGCGTCAACGTACTAAGACGCCTTTCATCATTTTCCTCTGTACGGCTCTGAACAGAATTTGCGGTAATCTGAAACGTGTCATGACATGTGGACGTCTTTCACACTTTTCAAACAGCTGTCCTTGCCGCCTCAACTTATGCGCCCTAAAACGCGTCTGTCTGAGTCGACGCTTTTTACCGCGAAGGCCCCCCTTCCTTCCTTACTTTTCACAAAAATCTTCTCTCTCTTTTACCTCTCCGGCGACCTCTCTGACCATCTCTCTCTCTAAAACTCCCTTTGTTTGACCATGGAGCGCGGCGAGGGCTCTAGGAAGATGAAGACCTTAGCCAAGAGGCGGCGGAGGCAAGAGGAGGAAGCTCCCGAGGAAGTTCCGGCGGCGTTACCCGAAGCCGCGGCATTTTTGGAGGAGGAACTCCCTCCACCGGCACCCATGGCGGTGGAAGAAGAAGAGGAGGGCGACCTCCACACGGTAAGATCCCTATGGTTTGAATGGATGATGAAAAGGAAGGAAAAAACGGGATTCTTCAAGAACCCGGAATCGGGCCTTGAAAGGCGTCCAGACCAGGTGACGCCATTCAAAAGGCGTCGCCCTGGGCTGACGTCTTTCAAGGTAAATTCCGAATTTTTAATCAGGTAGAAAATAATTTTGAATTGCGTCAGGGTATGTGGACGTGTTTTGAAAAACGTCTGTATGTGCTGACGCCTTTCAAAACAGAAGTGATTTTCCTGTTTTTATTCATTATTGACCCCTATTTTTTTATGTTTTTATTTACAGGGAGTAATGAGGGCCAGAATCTCATGGGACCTAGTGATAGGTGCCTATAGGGGTCTCCCGGATTTCTAGAAGGCGCGCCTGCGCCGGATGGAATTCGGCGAGGTACTAGACATCGAGCCATTTTGGCTCGATTTGGTCCTCCTGCAGGTGCTGCGGGAGAGGTGGCATGCGGAAAGCCGTGCTTTCCTAATGCCGTGGGGGCATATAGTCCCCACCCTAGAGGATGTGGCCAGGATCACTGGCCTCAGGGTAGAGGGCCGACCTGTGAGTGGGGTTACTTATCCCAACTATCAGGGATTAGCAGAGGCTCTATTAGGAATAGAGGTGTCCAGCCTAGGCAGAGAGTCTAGGATGGTTCCTAGGGTGGAGGTAGAGGCTGCCTTAGGTTTAGATGAGCCCCGGCGTCGGTCTGACGAGACCCGGGAGGAGTTTAGGGATAGGCTAGCAGAGTCATCCTCCCTTGTATACTGTAGTGACCCTAGTCAGGGGAAGGAGGTAGATAGACAACTTAGAGTCTTTCTAGTTTTCTTCTTCGGTCGGTTGCTCTTCGGTACGAAGGGCGACCACATTCACTGTAGATTCCTTTACTTATTAGATGACTTAGATAGCTTAGGGGAGTACGCTTGGGGTGCGGCCCTTCTGGCCCACCTCTTCGCCGATTTGTCTACGGTCACGCCGGACCGTGAGACTACTGTCAGCGGCTTCTCGCCGTTTCTTCAGGTATTAAGTTATTTATTATTTGTTTATGGTATGCAATATGATATGATGCTTTTTCCTAACTTATATGTTCATGAATGCAGGTGTGGAGCTACCATTACTTCCCGCTCGGCAGAGCGCGGATTGTGAGGCCCAGCGCCATCCCATTGGCCTGCCGTTGGCAGCCGATCGTGGACACGGCTCCTCAGCACCACCAGCTGACGGCCCTCCGCCGTCAGTTCCTAGACTACCCAGAGCTATTGGTGAGTCTTTAACTTGTTTAATTAAATGCGATCTTTTATTCATTAAATGCGAATTATTTATGAATGCATCTAATCTATGTGCAGGTAATCTGGCGCCCGTACCTTGGTATGGGCGAGGAGGATCAGCCGTGAGTGACGGCTGGCAGGAGGAGGTTCGGCAGGCAGATGTGGCTGCACTGCATGAACGAGATCGAGCCCCTCCGCCTCCGGCTCGTGATGAGGACCCTGGGCCTCCATAAAGAATGGATCGACGAGGAGGTCCTGGAGGACATCGGGAGGAGCATGAGGGGCAAGCAAGCCCTCACAGATTGGCGTGCCAAGTTCCCGGAGCAGTACGAGGACTGGCACCGCCGAAGCGTACGGGTGGAGTCCCGTGCGGAGAGTAGCGAGGGCTACCTCCAGCAGTACCGGGCCCACTACGCCGATCAACTTCGGCTCCTCCGACGACTCGATGTAAGTATGCATTTATGCGTCTTTGATTTTATTATCTTGATTTATGTTTGTGAATGAATGTATGTATGTGTGATATGCAGGATGCACGTGACGCGGTCATCATCGACCTCCGGGCCCGCCTACATGATGCGGAGGCCCAGCTAGAACAAGTCCAGAAAGAGTTATATGACCTGGTATGTATGAATGCTTATGAATGCATGCTTTAATTAATCGATCGTTTTGGCGATTGACACTGACGGTTGTCTTTTGGTGCAGCGAGCCGTCTACACCCAGGCGGCTCCCCCTTCCTTCGAAGCTTCATCATCCTCTTCCTCCGCCCATGATGCTGCCCTGGCTGATCTTCAGGGTCAGCTCGCTTCTGCCATCCATCGAGCTTCTCTTGCAGAGGAGGATCGCGCTGCTCGGGTAAGTTCTTTGACTTTTCGGATTCAATGTTGATTACTTAATTGTCTTGAACTAACAATGACTTCCTTTCAGGTTGCTGAGCTTCAGGAAGCCCTTCAGAGGGCTGAAGCGGAGCTGGAGCGTTCTCGCGCGGCGGCGGCTCGTGCCGAGGCTGACGCTGTGCGGATCCGGTCTCTGGAGGAGCAGGTGGCCCGACTCTCGACTGGAGATGTTGCGCGCCTCCAGATTCGCATGGAGGTCGTGACCGAGGAGCGAGAGCGGGAGAGGCAGGAGCGTCAGAAGATGGATTCAGAGATGGCCTCCCTCCGAGTTCAACTGGGGATTGCCGAGCACGAGCGCCGGAGTGTGGAGGAGAGGTACAGGCGTGCGCAGGAGCGCGGTTTGACGAGTGCTTTCACCGCCAGTGCTGCCGTGTCTTCCGGCCAGGCAGGGCCGAGCACGATGGGGCCACCTCCACCTCCCAACCGAGGACCAGCACCGGACGCACCTGACGAGGCCCAGAGCCAGCTGGATGAGGGCAGAGGGGAGAGCCAGCCTTGAGGGCTTATGTATCTTCTTTTCTTTTCATGTATCATGTACAAAAACACCTTTTGATGATATACATGAAACTTTTGGGCTCCAATCTTGTGTTCCTGTGCTTGTCTTGCATCCTGTACATACTTAACAAACAGGTTAAGTATCTATTTAGGCTTAGCCCCTTGTCTGACCAAATAAATGGTCAATTAACTTTTCCTTCAATAAATGGTCAAGGGGTATAGCCTTTATTAAAAAAGGTAATCAAACTATAAGCAAACTTAAGCAAAATGCAACATGCAAGCAGACAAATGCTCACTGAAAAGAAAAGAAATGAAACATACTAAGTGCAACAAGCAAATGCTAATTGAGATATTTTTGTTGTTTTGAAATATTCGTTTTTGTTTGGGTTTTGAAATATATGTTTTTTTTTTTAATTTTGACATATGTATTTTTTTTTTGAATTTTTGACATATGTATTTTTTTTTATTTTTTTGACTAAAAGATCAACATGGTACTCAGATCAAAAGATCATATTCATTTATTAACTTAATTTCCAAATCATTCTTTAACAACTTAACTTAAAACCCATCGTGTTTAAACATGTGTTTCCATTCGTGATCCCATTTGATGATTTGACCCTTAGTCAATCTAAGCCATTCCTTAAGTTTGGAGTACGTCTCTTTAGAAAGAAAGGAAGAATAAGTTTTAGAAAGCCCATGAGAAGGTTCCGGAGACTTAAAAAGATGTTCCTTCCCTACCCTAATATCCGTTCGGATTCGGTCATTTCATTCCGGGGTATTTATCGACCTTGCGTTCCCTTTCGTTTCATTCCATGGCCTTGATGTAACGTTTGTAATGTGATGGCCTTTTGATTTTACATTTTGATTTTCCCCTTTTGCTTTTGCTTTTTCTATTATCAAGAGAAGATGCCAATGAAGCTAAAGCGTCAGCTAAGATGTTTCGATTCCTAGGGACATGGACAAAGATCAATTTTGTGAAAAGCTTTGAATAAGCAGAAGTAAGCTCTTGATAGGGCTTGAGCTTGGGATAAAGAGTTCAATACTTGGTCAGCACTTGGCGAAGAATTAGTTGGCTATCACCCACAATCCTGAGTTTGGTGGCACCATGGAAATGAGCGGCCTCGAGGCCGGCAAGGAGTGCCTCGTATTCAGTTATATTGTTTGTGACTGGAAAATCAAGTTGAAAGGCTTGTGGAATGGTGATACCTTCAGGTGATAACAAAACAATACCGATCCCTTTTCTATGAGAATTCAGAACTCTGTCAAAATGCAGAGTCCACATATCATCTCTGATTTGATTTACGGACATCAGTTCCTCATTCGGAAACTCTGATCGGACTGGATCAAATCGAGGAAGGGGATGATGAGCGAGATGTTCTACTATGGCATAGCCCTTGATCGCTTTCTGCTGAATATAAATGATATCAAATTGAGATAGAAAGCTTTGCCATCGCGCTAACCTCTCAGTAAGAACAGATTTCTCTAGAAGGAATTTCATCGGATTCATCCTAGCGATGAGATGGACTTCATGGGCCAGAAAATAATGCTTTAGTTTCTGCACAACCCAGACCAATGTTGCACATGTTTTCTCCATCGCCGTATATCTCTGTTCAGCGGGGTTGAGAAGTTTAGAGAGATAGTAGGCTGCCCTCTCTTTTCCTTCTTCATCCTCTTGTGCTAGGACAGCCCCCACTGCATCATCCAGGACTGAAATGTAAAGTATCAATGGTTTGCCTGGAGATGGTGGTCTCAAAACAGGAGGACTTGCTAAATAGTTCTTTAATCCATCGAATGTCTCCTGACACTTATCGTCCCAATCAAATTTGACTCCCGGCTTGGTAAGCTCGTAAAACGGTTTACACCTTTGTGAGTGCTGGGAGACAAAACGGCGAATAAATTGTAACCTCCCAATTAATCCTCTCAACTCTTTCAAGTTTTTGGAAGGTGGCATTTCTCTGATAGCCTTCGCCTTATTGGGGTCGATCTCAATTCCCCGTTTGCTGACAATAAATCCAAGCAATTTTCCTGAAGATACCCCGAATACACATTTCTTGGGGTTCATCTTTAACTGATACTCTCTCGATCTCTCTAATACCCTTGCCAAAACTTTGGCGTGCTCAGCCTTTGTCTTAGATTTAACCAATAAATCATCCACATACACTTCCAGATCTATGTGCATCATGTCATGAAATATTGCCATCATGGCCCTCTGATAAGTGGCTCCAGCATTCTTTAATCCAAATGGCATGACGACATAACAGTATGTTCCCCAAGGTGTAGTGAATGATGTTTTTTCTTGATCTTCTTCTGCCAGCTTAATCTGATTGTATCCTGAAAATCCGTCCATAAACGATAAAGTTTCATAACCAGCGGTATTATCAATGAGTACATCAATATGAGGCAATGAAAAATCATCTTTAGGACACGCCCGGTTCAAATCGCGGAAGTCAATGCAAATTCTGACCTTCCTGTCCTTCTTCATAACCGGGACTATGTTGGCCACCCATTGTGGATAAAGGACAACTCTAATAAATTTGGCTTTATGCAATTTGTCAACCTCTTCCTTCATCTTTAGAGCCATTTGTGGGTGGAATCGTCTTAATTTCTGCTTGACCGGGCTAGCTCCATCCTTTAATGTCAACCTGTGTTCAACTAAAGATGATTCTAACCCCAGCATATCTTCATAACTCTAGGCGAAAGTGTCCTTCTAGTCCTTAAGTACTTGTACCATTGCCTTCTCATCCTCTGTAGAAAGATTTTTGCTGACGAAGACAACCTTAGGTTCGTCTTCAGTCCCTAAATTGATTTCTTTGGTGGGCTCTTCTACGGTAGCTGAGGGTTGATCGAATCTCTTCACTCCACTGGCATATGCCTCAGCTGCGTCCTCGTCATCTTCCTCATTTTCAATAATGGGGTCCTTTTCATGCACTAACTCATATACCCCGTACCCATCATTGACTGACTCATCATTCATACAGTCTTCTGGCATATGAATGGGATTTTCTAAAAACTGAGGGATTAAAGAGTAAGAAAAACATTTATCAGCTAAGTCCTGGAGGTATCTATCTGGAATTCGCCTACCCTTAGGCTTCCTAGACTTCCTAACCTGACTAACCTGCCTAAAACTAGACTGCCTAACTTCACTAAACTCCCTATTATAACCTAATGAAGATGAAGCAGGATGGAAATCCTTGGATACAAGTGGAAATACAAGAGAATCCTCCCGAAGGGAGGGGCAGAGTAGATCTAAGAGAGAATCTTGACCGAAGGACTCGTGCGACGGGGTGCGATCGGACAAGTAAGAAGTTTCCTCGATAAAGATTTTGGAAGAATTTGTTGTAAAATTGGCGTTTTTTTTTTGATATCAGAGGAATTAAACATGAAACAGGAATGAATACAAATAGAAGGAAAATCAGATGGAGGAAGTGGCAACAAGGCCAGAGGATTAGGGGGATCATATAGCAATATGTCCCAGATCAAATCATACATCCTCTCTAGATCGAGAGGAGGTTGTGGAATAAGGTCCCGAGGGGACAGAGTAATCATAACGGGCGGAGCCCGTGGAATATCTTCAATAATGACCCGAGACCAAGTCGGGGTCAAGAGCAATGTGCGAAACATAGTATGGAGCATGAGGACATGGGAAGGATATGTCCCCCTCTAGAGCAGATCTGTAGTGTAACTAGCTTCATAGGGGTCATCTGGCTCCCCTTCGTCGGTCTCTTCAGACAGCAATATCCGCTTATCAAAGATGGCACCAGGGCTTTCAATCAGCTCATCAATCTGCGGCGGCCACTTGGGTTCTGCAGGATCTAGGAACAATCTGTTCAGTGCAATGTAAAGGTCTCTCCGATCGAACCACCTGTACCATTCGCATTCAGGATCATGAAATTTTCTCCTTTTCATAGGCCGCAGAGCCTCCAAGGATTGGTACGTAAGTAGTTCTGAGCAATGCCCGGCCAAGTCCCTCCCATATATGTCATGGAAGTCAAAACACGAAGTAATGACCACCGTGTTGTCGTGTCTAAGTATGGGCCCCTTCACAAAGTGTGTATACAGGGTCCATATTAGGAGATCACGGCCTTCCTTGGGTGGTGTAGACATTGCCTCCCAGATTTTCTGACCTTCTTCAATCTCTGCTTGCTGAACCAGATCTTGCTTTAGTCCTCTTGGCCTATAGCCCAGACCACTTCCAGGTGTTGCTCGATGATCTTTAACAGGAGTGGTCCTGCCTTGCAACTGTGTGCCCAGACCTCTCCCAGGCTCGTAGCCGTTCTTCATCATAATTCTCCATCCTGGGGTACTCATGCACTTCCCCCTTTTTATGGTATCTAACGGGTAAGGAGAAATAGTGGCGGCTTTTAGAGAATCAGCCACTGGATGGTAGACCTGTAATACCGACAGAAAAGGTTGTCGGCCAGGTAAAGCAGCAAATTTAACATTCAAGGTATGAGCAGCAGCAAGGATCGGCATACTCGTCACCTTAATAATTCGTCCTTTGAAAGAGAATTTGAGGCATTGGTGATTCGTAGAGAGAATCGCCTCAAGAGTTTTGATATAAGGACGACCCAAAATGGCATTTATAGAAGGGTCGATTTCTAGGATGTGAAATTCGACCTCTGCATGACTTACAGGGCCTAGCTCCACCTTCAAATAAACCATTCCCAGAGGGGAACGGGTAGAATTGTCATATGCCGTCACAGAGATGGGGCTAGGCAGCCATTTTTCTTTGGGCACACCGCACAGCTCCAGGGTCTTCGAAGGTAAAACATTGATCGAGGCCCCTGTGTCAACCAGGCATGCATCCACGGCCTTCTTGCAGATGTTGACCGTAATGCTCAGAGCCATGCATTTGGCTGCTGGCGGTGCTAGTTCCGATGTATGAAATGTAATGGAGGGCTGGTCCCCCTGAGGAACTAGTAGTGCTTCAATTTTTTCTACCGGTACGTCCTCGTTGACCATCACCTTCTGTAGATATTCCATTAAGGCTTCTTGGTGACTCTTCGACCTTTTGATCAATTCAAGTACGGTGATCCGTGCCGGTGTTCTGTCCAGATGTTTCAACAAATCATATTGAGTGCCTGGTGCACTCTCTTCATTATGGGCTTCCTCAGTCGGCTGTGATGGGCCGTCTCTAACTGTGGACTGAGGAAAGACTTTGTTGAAAATCCTTCCACTCCGAAGTGCATGTTCCTTAACCGTGGAGGATCCGGGTGACACCTTGAGTACCGCAGGGTTGGATGGTGTGGATGATGTAGAGGGTTGGTATGTAGGTGATGGCGTAGGGTTAGGTGGTGATGGCGCGGTGCGGATTAAAGGCCTGGATGGTTGGATGGTGGATGGGTAAGTGGTTGGTGAAGTGGGGAATGGCACGCGTAATAGCGGTCTGGATGGTAAGGGGGTATCTGGGTAGGTGGTAGTGTTAGCGGGCGAAGTGGGGAATGGTACGCGGAGTAATGACCTAGATGGTAGGATGGGCGCGTAATTGGTTTGTGGGGGGGTATATGGTGGAGGCGTAGGTGTGTGGAGCGTAATGGGCTTAAGAAACGCGGGTAGTGGTAATGGGTTATTGGGTGATAGAGGGGTGATGGTAATGGGTTGTGGTCTAGATATGTGGATGGTGCGGCGTGGTGGTCGTTCTGCGGTACTCTGAACGTGACCCGTTGAATAAAGAGAGGAAGAGTCCTCTATTCTCCACTGTTGCCCACGACCAGCCTCAGACTGGCTGTTCGTCAGAATAGGAGCAACTTGGTTTTGGTTCTGATGCTCTGGGAGTGGATTCTGCACTATGCCCATGTTGGGTGGTGGTGCTGCTTGTGCTGGTGGTCTTGCTTGCTACTGTTGTTGTGGTCTTCTCGCCTTCAGGGCTGATATATACTTTTTCATCTCCTCCCAGTCTATGCCGCCCTGCTCGTTGAGATCATGAATATAATCGCTAAACTGGAAGCAGGTGTCGATGGTATGCCCCGGTTGCCTATGGAAGTAGCAATACCTGGACGTGTCGGCATTTTGAGGCCAGACGGCCTTTTCCCTTGGCAAAACTAAGGCATTAGCTGCCATTAGAGCACTGAAGATATCCGCCAAGGATTCTGGGAGAGCCGGGTATTCTGCCCTTTTAGGGCCTGGAGGTCTTCTCTGCTGATTATAGTCAGCGGGAGGAGGGACATTATGGTATGCCGGCGGTGCGCGCGGCTGATACTGTAGCTGTTGTTGTTGCTGATATTACTGCTGTTGGGGCTGTTGTTGCCGTTGCGGCGGCTGTTGTAGCCGTTGCTGTTGCTGGTTCTGGTTCGGCTGCTGGGGCCGCTGATACTGTTGCTGATAATGGGGGTTCTGCTGCTGCCTATACCCCTGCTGGTTCGGCTGCGGTGGCCTCTGGTACTACTGCTGGTTCCTCACGAACTAGGGCGAATTATTATTCATGCTACTGACTTGCTCGTAAGAGAGCGTACCCTCAGTAGTCGGACCTGTGCTGGGAGAGTTTGGCACTGCAGGCTTCCGAGGTGGAGGCCTGCTAGGTCTGTGAGGATCAAAGACGCTAGAGAACGTAGCGTCCTTGAAGGCATTCTGGCAGTACCGTGCTCTTTCATAGAGCTCTGCCATGTTGGTCAGATTGTTCAGGGAGAGGACTAACTTGAATTGGGGCGTGGCGTTGGAAATTAACATCTTCACTTGCTCAGACTCGGACAAGTGATCTTTCACCTTTTCAGCCAGGCCCCGCCACCTGTCGGCAAAACTGACAAACTCTTCATCAGGTTTCATCTTTTCTGCAATGAGGTCAGTGATGGACAAGGAGGGTGCAACTCTGTCCTGGTATCGTTGGATAAATTTGCGTGAAACGATACCGTAATCCTCTACTTCGGAGGGTTCCAGGGAAAAGAACCACTCGAGGGCTGGTACCTCTAGAGATCTCCTGAACAAAAAGGCCAACGACCTCTTGTCGTTTTGCCAGAAAGACGATTCGTACATAAACTCCTTCAAATGTGTGAAGGGGTTACCAGTACCGTTGTACTTCCAGTACACTGGCATCTCATAGGGTGGCAGGTGGAACACCGGCAGGCTCGGCAAATTGATCTCTGGCGCAGCTTTAACCCCCATCATCTTCTGGAGGTTGTTAAATTGCTCATCCATGCGCTCCATTTTGGCCAGCAACGCTTGCGTGGTCAGATCTGCCTGGGGAGGAGGAGGAGGTGGAGGTACCTGATAGGCCTGCTGCCTAGAGTACGTTGGACAGGGGGGACAATAAAGGGGAGGTCCGGTAGAGCTTCTGCCATGCCCGAGGGCATTTTGATAAACAGGCGTTTGCGGTCTAGCCGGTTGCCTAGAGGATGAAAGTTGCGGCCCAGCTGGCCGAGAAGTGACATGAAGGCCTTCCATGGCCTGATGGATGTAAGGAGGAGGAAGAGGAGGTTGTTGAGTAACAACAAGGGGAGCCACAGGGTTCGGCTCAGCAGGCTGCACGGGTGCCTTCCCCTTCAGAATAGACTGGATTGCCTCGAACTGCTGAGGGTCCAGACGGGAGGCAAGAACTCCCAAAGCGTTGACGAGATCCACAGGATCAGAGGATGAGGGATCATTCTGATTCATGTCCCCCTCAAGATTGGGATTAGGAATCGCATATTCATGCGGGGGAAGATCAGGATATTGATCATGGGGATGAAAGAGGGGTGTCTGGACATTCCCATCTTGTCGATAGGGAATGGGGGCAGAGTTACGGGAGGCATCAGCATCTCTCCCGTTCTCATAGTTGTAGTCCGAATCGCGAGGGGCATTAGCATCTCCCTCGTAGTTGATGATGGCGTCTTGAGCCATACTCAAGTCCCTGCCTGATCGCAGCAGCATGATGTTAGATTCTTTTTTTTTCAAAGATTTGACAAACAAGTTGCACAGAGATTAATCAATCAAGTGGATGCTTAACGTGATTTTGAGATTCCTTGTTGAGTTATTTGAATTGGATTAAACCACAAATTCGCTCAGGGAAAGGATCCTAGTTTCAGTTCAATTTCCACTGTTATTCTCTAGGACTTTCTCTCACAACGCTTTTGGAATCTAGCCGGGACTTCAATTGGTACAACCAGCCCGATGATCAAGGAGGAATACCTTGATTTTGGGGACTTATGGAGGCCTTAACGTCAACTTCTCTAGTCTGATCAAGGGACCAACCCAATCAGAGAGAGTTGCTGACGTCAAGTAGTGTGTTCCTAAGAAAAGGAGGGTATTCGCCTCAATGCGTATGTCCTACGGCCTGGATGGCCTCTAATGCTTAATAATAATGGGTAGCTAGCACTCAAGCCACAAAAATCTGTGAACTGAAAAATAACTAAGAAATTGTCTGAATAGCGTCGATGGTAGTCGACGCTATTCAAAACAGAACATTAATTTTTTCGCAGAAACAGATGCAGACAGCAGAGAAAATATGAAGACTGAAAGGCGTCTGGGTGTATTGACGCGGTTTGAAACGCGTCAGTGCTCCTAGACGCTTTTCAGTTCGCAGAAACAGTTTTGCAGGAGGATTTTCTGGGTTGAATCCTCCTCAAACAGGATAAAAAGCAGTAAATAATCAACTCATGCATATTTTTTTTTAGTTCCAGATTTTAACAGGATGATTTTACTAACTAAACAACCAAGATGCCAATAAATCACACAGCATTTTCATCACAAAAACAGATTTTTAAACTAATCAAGGGGAGGGCAAGATCTTGCCACTGGGGTGTGCACGTGGTGCACGAGGGAAATTAACTAAACTAAAACACTCACCAATTGGTGAAGACGTGTCGAGAGACACAAATGGTGCACCGTGGGTGCCCGATTGATGATAGCAAGAACAAAAACCTAAAAGATGGCGAGACCAAGTCCCACCGTGATCGCCAAAAAAGTTGTAGGTGCTTAGAATGACAGTGTGATTAACATGAAAAATCTATGTTGTTTAGGTGCAAAATAAACCTATTTAAAACAACAACTACGTGAAGTGATCGTCAGAAACTTTTGACTTAAAAGTTCCAAAAGAAGTATGATCGCCTACCTGTTTAAACGCGGAAGATATTGAGTCCTTAATTCCCCTCCTTCAGCCGGCTGAAGAAAGAGAGCCCTTTCTTTGTTCTTTGTTCTTGCTGTTGAATTTGAAGTTGAAGTTGAGGATCGTCCAGAGATTCTTGTGACTTTGTACTTGATTTACTCCTTTTGATTCTCTTGTTGTTGAGTGCAGCAGAAATAGAAAGAAAAGAAATGAAAAAACAATGATGAGAACTTTAAACAAAAGCAGTATCTATTCTAATCATGATGTTAAACATGCAATTAAACAGCAAACTTACTTGTTGAGTGGCTTTTGAAACCCCTTAATCAAATAGGTTTTGAAAAGAATAAATGTTGTGGTGTTGCATGGAGTGAATGATGAAGAATGTAGAACTAAATAAAAATGCAGAAAAATAAAGACTTATGCCCAATGGTTGAATTCTTGAATGGATGAAGAATCTTGAAAGGACGCCGACTTCTGGAATGGCAGCGCTTCGGCGTTCCGACGTTGTTACTTCGATCTTCAACTCGCTATTGCTCAATGATAATCAACTCAAGATTACGTTTAACTTTTTTAACTCTTCAAGATGTAAAGTATTTATAGACTTCTTCTGCGTTCGCGGATTAACATAGAAAAACTTCGGATTTATCTATCTTAACCAACAGATAAATACATATTAATTTATCTTTATCTGTAATTATCTAAAACGCGTCCACATTTGATGACGCCTTTCAGATTAATTAAGATAATGATAAACATCCGGGAAAACTTATCTTTATCTGTATTAGCTAAAACGCGTCTACATGTATAGACGTCTTTTATACTAATTAAGATAAGGATAAACATCCGGAAGAGAAGTAGAAATAGCTTAGGAAACCTAAAACGCGTCGTGCCTGACAGACGCCTTTTATCTAATTAATCAACTGATTAAAATTCAAATTTAAACGTCAAAATAAGAATAAAGTCTAAATGGCGTCCATACAGGTAGACGTCTTTTAGGCTTCTTCATATTTTAACTGAAATTTGAGTTAAAATCAATTCAATTGATTAACTTAAACATGTCTGTTAAACCCGACACTCAAAAAGATCAATAAAAATTAATTAATGATTAAATATCAGACCATTATGAGGCATTATTATATGATATGAAATTTACTCAAAATGATGTCAAAATTAGCGTGTCTACAGGAATACCTTCGTCCTTAATCGCGAAGGGACGAGCCTTCTGACTATGTCAGGCCTGACAAATGGACGGGACAGACGTCGAGTTCTCCGTCAGAACGGTCGCGTCGTGAGGAAACACAGGACAAGCGTCGCGCATCCGGCCGCCCCGTTAGAAACACAAAAGGATCCTGGTCGCACGCGGATCGCGGGTCATTTCGGCTCTCTGTCCGAGGCCTCACTCGGATTACCGCCTCTTCCTTCCTTGGCACGCGGATTGGAACACGTGGCGGACATCCGAGTGATCAGCCGAAGCGTCGGACCGCTTTCGGCCATTGATTATCTTGCATCGATTCCCGGAGTCGGGCCGTCATCATTGCCGAAGGACGGTTCACGTGGCGTGTATCTGAGAGAGGCGATGTCGATGAGGGAGATGATCCTGGCCGTTGATTTCGGCGGGGGATGTTTTGAACTTAGCCTATAAATAGGAACCCTTTGCAGGGCACTGTTCCGCTCCCTCCTTCCTGCGCCTGCGTTTCCCTGCAACCATCCGAGCTTTCCTGCTTCTCTGGCGAAGGGCTAGCCATTTGAAGGTGCTTCCGAGAGCGCTGTTTGTCACCGGGAGCTCTCCATCGCCTAGAGTTGTTGCTGGGGAAGTTTCCATTGCTTGAGAGGCGGTGGGCAATCGAGGAGATCTTTTTTTGAGGGTAAGCCTCAATTTCCTTTCTCCGTCCCCGTGATCCATGTCCCGTAGTTCCTCCTTGGCTGATAGTAGTTCTCCGGCCGAAGGCTATTCTTCATCTCAGTCTTCTGAATCCTCCTTATCATCTCCCCTTTCTTCGAACTCCCTTGCTTCTCTTATGGCGAACGAGGCCGAATCGTCTGGCGCCGAGGGGGCCGAAGAGGTTCTCGCCACGGGCCAGGCTTCCTCCTCCGGTCGTCGTCTGCTCGAGACCGCTTCGGAAGCGGTCTGCACTCTTACTGATGATGGGGTCAGATACCTTGCCTCCTACTATCAATTCCCATCGTGGATGACCCCCTATCGGCCCGGTTCGAACACCAGGGCCAATTCTCCTCGTCCGGATAGCTTTTCCATTTATGAGGAAAGCTTCCGGATGGGTTTTCGCCTTCCTCTTTCTACCTTCGTCATCAATCTTTTGTGCTTCTACGGGTTAGCCCCGTCTTAATTTTTTCCTAACTCCTGGCGCACAGTCTATGCCTTCTTGGCTATGTTCGCCTTCATCGAAGTTAACCCTTCGGTTAACATCTTTCGCTATCTCTTCAAGATACAACGGCAGGGGAGATCCGAGTGGTACAGTTTTGTCCCTCGCCTCGGCTGGGGTATCTTTTCCGGGAAGCCCTCGTCCATTCATGATTGGAAGAGGAACTTCATCTTGGTCTCTCTCCCGGAGAATGAGAATAGTGTGTGGCTCTTTCCCACTGAGTGGGCACCATTGGCCGAAGGCCTCTCCGATCCGCCTACTCTCAACCCCCATCAGCTTCACATTGTGAGCCTCATAGATGCCGCGGCTCCGTACGATATCGCGGAGCTTTTCAATGAAACGGAGCAGCTCGTGCGGGCTGGGGCGTATCCGGATCCGACGAAGGATCCTCCGCGGGCCTCTCCTTATCTTCCTCCCGAGGAGGTTCCGGGGGAGACTGAGGGAGCTGCCGAGGTCGCGCCTCCGGCCGAAGCTCCTCCAACCGCCGAGGGTGCTGAGGCTTCGGCCGAGGGTAAGTCGATCTTGAACCGCGGAGTTACGCACCGTAAGATATTAATCCCTTCTTCTGTTTGCAGCAATGTCTGGGATTCGACGCCTCCTCAGCCGGATGGCCCAGCAGTCCGGCCGATCTCAATCGTCCCGACCACAGGCGGCGGGAGGAGCCGGACGAGGCGTGGCTCCGAGCGTCCGGGCCGCAATAACGACAGCGGCTTCCGTTGAGGGTCGCGCTGCTGCTGCTGCTCGAGAGAGAGAGAGAAAAGGCAAGTCGGTCGCCCGAAGGGGCGGCCGACCATCGAAGCGAGGCCGGGTGGACGAGCCCGGCGAAACAGAGCCTGCCCCGGCAGCTAAGAGGCCAACTGCTGCCCGAAGGGCCCCGCTCTCGTCGCCTCCCGAAGCGCCGAGGGGCGATTCTCCTTCGGCCTTGACGGCGGGGGCGGAGGATTTCGGAGGTTCCGGGTCGCAGGCATCTCGCGATCATGAGCGCGAGCTATGGGTTCCGGACCTGGGGATTTATAGGGACGAGAGTCTGGAGGACCCTCGGACGTGCCTGCGCCTGCTCCGAGGCTTGACCCTCCCGACGGCCGAGGACGATCTGAAGGATCTGTCCACGAACGAACTGGCGTCAATGAGCGCCCGACTGTCGGTCCAGGTAAAAAACTTCTTTATGCGCCTCGGTCTAACATTTCTCTTGGCTCGTTTTGGGGTTGCTAATTTCTGTTTGCTTTTGGTTGCAAGCCGCGGTCACGTGTGGCATCCTGATTCGTCGTCAGGTGGCCATCCATCAAAAACTCCTGAACGCCGAGCAGGCATCGGACCCGTCGGCTTCTGGCGAGGGCTCCCCGGTGCGACGCGATTTTGAGGCCAGCGTCGACTGGCTCCTAGAGGCAAACGCCCGGATGCGGGCTAAGCTGGAGGAGCAGAAGGAGGCGACTCGCGCTTCCTCCGAGGCCAAATCGAAGGCCGAGCGGGAGAAGGAGAAGGCCGAGAAGGAGCTGGAGGCGGTCCGCGCCGAAAATAAAGCTCTTAAGGCCGAGATCCAGGACAAGGCCGCCCAGCGGGTCTCGGACCGCTGCCGCCATGCCGAGGAGATGTCGGCTCTGAGGCTAGATCTGGAGGCTAAGGCCGAAGAGGCTGCTCGTACAGCCGTAGCCAGCTATAAGGCTGGCTCAGATTATGCCGAGGAGATAATCTAGGCCCAGCTGTTAGCGGCTTCGTCCGTATTCAGTATAGGGCTGGCCGCTGCCCAAAAGGCGTGTCCGGCCGTGGACCTAACCGGCATCGTCCTTCCAACGGACGAGGAAGGCAAAGAGCTCCTATCTTGGTGGAAGGAGCTCAAGGCTGAGAGAGCTTCGGCCTCGGTGGAAGGCGATGCGGCCGTTCCTGACGAGGCAGCTCCCATGGATGCCGCCCCTGCCGAGGCCGTTCAGGTCGATGATTCTCCCTCCCCATCTCCTGGCCAGAGCCTTGTTGATGTGGATGGTGAGAACACCGAAGGCTAATACGGGGGCTTGTCCCGGTTTTTGTTTTGACTTCACTTGAAAGACTGCGGTCAGATGTACGGTCGATTTTGTACTTCGTTTTTTATGTATATAAAAAGTACTTTGCTTCTTCTTTGCGTTCTGAATGGATGACCGAGTCAGGTTCTTCTTGTGTCCGACACCTTATTTCTGTTTAGATGCGGCTCGCGCGGCGAAGCCTAATCCAGATTTGGATACGGACTTGAAGAATGTTGCTCCAGATACGGTTTGCGTGGCCGAGGCCACTCCCGGTACGGTTTACACACTTAGAGAAAATACCATGCTGCTCCCGATACGGTTTGCGTGGCCGAGGCCACTCCCGGTACGGTTTACACACTTAGAGAAAATACCATGCTGCTCCCGATACGGTTTGCATGGCCGAAGCCACTCCCGGTACTGTTTACACGGACTTAGAGAAAATACCATGCCGCTCCCGATACGGTTTGCATAGTCGAAGCCACTCCCGGTACGGTTTACACGGACTTAGAGAAAATACCATGCCGCTCCCGATACGGTTTGCATGGCCGAAGCCACTCCCAGTACGATTTACACGGACTTAGAGAAAATACCATGCCGCTCCCGATACAGTTTGCATGGCCGAAGCCACTCCCGGTACGGTTTACACACTTAGAGAAAATACCATGCATGGCATCTTAACAGGAGAAATTTATTCATGCCTTTCGGCTAAATTCTGGGGGTAGTAACTTACATGAAATAACGCCGAAGGCGCTCCACATTCCAAGTGCGAGGGAGAGGTTGGCCCGAAAGGGTTTCCAACCGATAAGCCCCTCGTCGAATTACCTCCCTTACGCGATATGGTCCTTCCCAGTTGGGGGAAAGCTTCCCTGCGGCTTCGGCTGGTTTAAATACACGAGCATTCCTCAACACGAGGCTCCTGGTTTCAAAGCTTCGGGACTTCACTCGAGTGTTGTGGTATCTGGCCATGCGCTGCTGATAAGCTGCTAGCCGAATGCGAGCTTTATCTCTAGTTTCTTCTATGAGATCGAGATGATCCTTTAAGGCTTCCCCATTGGCTTCCGGATCATGAGTAAGGATTCTCGGAGAGGGAAGGCCGATTTCGACAGGAATAACGGCTTCTATCCCATAAGCCATGCGAAACGGAGTTTCGCCGGTCGGGGTTCGGCTTGCAGTCCGATACGCCCAGAGAACACTTGGTAGCTCTTCCACCCGTCGGCCCTTGGCTTCTACCCATTTAGTGAAATAGTCTACTGCCACGATAAGGAACTTCCTTTGGCCTGTGGCGATGGGAAAGGGCCCTAGGAGGTCGATTCCCCATTGGGCGAAAGGCCAGGGGTCGGATAAAGGGGTTAGAAGGGTTGCTGACTGGTGGATGAGGGAGCTAAACCTCTGCCATTGATCGCAGCGACGGACGAGGGCAGTTGCATCCTCTCGGAGCGTCGGCCACCATGATCCTTGCCTTAGAAGTTTGTGGGCCAGCGCCCTTCCTCCCGCATGCGCTCCGCATGCCCCTTCATACACCTCTCGCATGGCGTAGTCCGCTTCGGCCGGGCCGAGGCATCGCAAGAGTGGTCGGCCGAAGGACTTTTTATATAACAGCCCGTCCAAGAGAAGGAAGTGAGATGAACGCTGCCGAATATGCTTTACTTCCTTTGGATCGGGCGGGACTTCTCCTCGGAGGAGGAAAGTGACTAGGGGAGTCATCCAGGTCTCGGTCTCGGCTTCGGTCACCTGCATGACCTCGGACTCTTCGAGGCTTGGCTCGGCAAGTTCTTCTACAATAATCATCCGGCCTCCTCCCCCGTCATGAGTTGATGCTAGCCAGAAAAGAGCGTCGGCTCGAACATTCTCGGCTCTCGGGATCCGCACGATTTCATAGGAGTTGAACTGGACGAGGATCTTGCCAGTTACCTGGAGATATGATGCCATTATCGCATCTCGTGCCTCGTATTCCCCAGAAACATGACTGGTAATTAGCTAAGAATCGCTAAAAGCCTTTATGTTCCGGACACCAAGCTTTCTAGCGGCCCGGAGGCCGGAAATGAGAGCTTCATACTCGGCGGCGTTATTGGTGGCAGGAAAGGAGAAGCGCAACGCATACTCCGTGACGACCCCTTCGGGAGACGCCAAGATCCATCCGGCGCCGCTGCCCGTGAAGCACACAGAGCCGTCCACATAGAGCTGCCACTCATCCGCCGGTGTGAAAGCCGAAGTATCTTCGGCCTCGGATGTGTCGACCTTCGGCTGAGGTGCTGAGGGTGCTTCAGGAGTGAGCTCGGCAATAAAGTCAGCTAACGCCTGGGCTTTTATCGCCTTCCGAGGCGCATAGGAGACGTCGAACTCTCCCAGTTCTATCACCCATTTCTCCAGTCTGCCAGATGTAGACACGCTAATTTTGACATCATTTTGAGTAAATTTCATATCATATAATAATGCCTCATAATGGTCTGATATTTAATTATTAATTAATTTTTATTGATCTTTTTGAGTGTCGGGTTTAACAGACATGTTTAAGTTAATCAATTGAATTGATTTTAACTCAAATTTCAGTTAAAATATGAAGAAGCCTAAAAGACGTCTACCTGTATGGACGCCATTTAGACTTTATTCTTATTTTGACGTTTAAATTTGAATTTTAATCAGTTGATTAATTAGATAAAAGGCGTCTGTCAGGCACGACGCGTTTTAGGTTTCCTAAGCTATTTCTACTTCTCTTCCGGATGTTTATCCTTATCTTAATTAGTATAAAAGACGTCTATACATGTAGACGCGTTTTAGCTAATACAGATAAAGATAAGTTTTTCCGGATGTTTATCCTTATCTTAATTAATCTGAAAGGCGTCAGCCATTCTGGACGCGTTTTAGATAATTACAGATAAAGATAAATTAATCTGTATTTATCTGTTGGTTAAGATGGATAAATCCCAAGTTTTTCCATGTAAATCCGCGGACGCAGAAGAAGTCTATAAATACCTTGCATCTTGAAAGTTAAAAAAAAAAGAGAAGAGAGAGACGTTAGAATCAAAGTTAGTGATTGAAGATTGAAGCAACGACGTCCAAACGCCGAAGCGCTGCTGTTTCCAAAAGTTGGCGTCCATTCTTCATCCGATTCAAGGCTTCATCTAATTCGACATAAGTGTTTCATTTCTGCATCTTCATTTTCATTTCATTAATCTCTCATTCTTCATCATCACTTCATGCAACACACACCACAACATCATTCTTTCCAAAACCTATTTGATTAAGGGGTTTCAAAAGCCATTAAACAAGTAAGTTTGCTGTTTAGTTTCATATTTAAAATCATGATTATAATGGATACTGCTTCTACTTAAATTCTCATTATTGTTTCTTCATTTCTCTTTCCATTTTCTTGTAACGGAGCAAAGGAAAATCAAAGGGAGTAAATCAAGAACAAAGTCACAAGAATCTCTGGACGATCCTCAACCTCAACTTCAAACTCAACAGCAAGAACAAAGAATAAAGAAAGGGCTCTCTTTCTTCAGCCGGCTGAAGGAGGGGAATCAAGGACTCAATATCTTCCGCGTTTAATCAGGTAGGCGATCAAACTTCTTTTGGAACTTTTAAGTCAAAAGTTTCTGGCGATCACTTCACATAGTTTCTGTTTTTGATAGGCTTTATTTTGCACTTAAATAACATATATTTTTTCATAATAATCACACAGTCATTCTAAGCACTCACAGTTTTTTTGGCGATCACGGTGAGACTTGGTCTCGCCATCTTTTAATTTTTTGTTCTTGCTATCATCAATCGGGCACCCACGGTGCACCACTTGTGTCTCTCGACACGTCCTCACCAATTTGTGAGTATTTTAGTTTAGTTAATTTCCCTCATGCACCACGTGCACACCCCTGTGGCAAGATCTTGCCCTCCCCGTTGATTAATTGAAAAAGCTATTTTTGTGATGAAAATGTTGTGTGATTGATTGGCATCTTGGTTGTTTAGTTAGTAAAATCATCCTGTTAAAATCTGGAACTAAAAAAAATTTTGCATGAACTGATTATTTACTGTTTTTATCATGTTTGAGGGGGAATCAACCTAGAAATTCCTCCTGCAAAACTGTTTCTGCGACTTGAAAAGCGTCTAGGAGCACTGACGCGTTTCAAACTGTGTCAACAAACCCAGACGCCTTTCAGTCTTCATTCTCTGCTGTCTGCAATCTGAGTTTCTGCGAAAAATTAAGATTTTGTTTGAATAGCGTCGACTACACCCGACGCAATTCAGACAGTTTTTTAATTTTTCCCCAGTTCTCAGATTTTTGTGACTTGAGTGCTACTACCCATTATTATTAAGCATTAGAGGCCATCCAGGCCATAGGTCATACGCATTGAGGCGAATACCCTCCTTTTCTTAGGAACACACTACTTGACGTCAGCAACTTTCTCTGATTGGGTTGGTCCCTTGATCAGACTAGAGAACTTGACATTGAGGCCTCCATAAGTCCCCAAAATCAAGGTACTCCTCCTTGATCATCGGGCTGGTTGTACCAGTTGAAGTCCCGGTTATATTCCATAAACGTTGTGAGAGAAAGCCATAGAGAATAACGGTGGATATTAAACTGAAACTAGGATCCTTTTCCTGAGCGAATTTGTGGTTTAATTGAATCCAAATAACTCAACAAGGAATCTTAAAATCACGTTAAGCATCCACTTGATTGATTAATCTCTGTGCAACTTGTTTGTCAAATCTTTCAAAAAAGAATCTAACATCATGCTGCTGCGATCAGGCAGGGACTTGAGTATGGCTCGAGACGCCATCATCAACTACGAGGGAGATGCTAATGCCCCTCGTGATTCGGACTACAACTATGAGAACGGGAGAGATGCTGATGCCTCCCGTAATTCTGTCCCCATTCCATATCGACAAGATGGGAATGTCCGGACACCTCTCTTTCATCCCCATGATCGATATCCTGATCTTCCCCCGCATGAATATGCGATTCCTGATCCCAATCTTGAGGGGGACATGAATCAGAATGATCCCTCATCTTCTGATCCTTCCGATCTCGTTAACGCTTTGGGAGTTCTTGCCTCCCGTCTGGACCCTCAGCAGTTCGAGGCAATCCAGTCTATTCTGAAGGGGAAGGCACCCATGCAGCCTGTTGAGCCGAACCCTGTGGCTCCCCCTGTTGTCCCTCAACAACCTCCTCTTCATCCTCCTTACATCCATCAGGCCATGGAAGGCCTCCATATTACCTATCGGCCAGCTGGGCCGCAACTTTCATCTTCTAGGCAACCGGCCAGACCGCTAACGCCTGCTTATCAAAATGCCCTCGGGCATGGTGGAAGCTCTGCCGAACCTCCTCTTTACTGTCCTCCCTGTCCGACGTACTCTAGGCAACAGGCCTATCAAGTACCTCCACCTCCTCCTCCTCCCCAGGCAGATCTGACCAAGCAAGCATTGCTGGCCAAGATGGAGCGCATGGATGAACAATTCAACAACCTCCAGAAGATGATGGGGGTCAAAGCTGTACCAGAGATCAATTTACCGAGCCTGCCAGTGTTCCACCTACCACCCGCTGAGATGCCAGTGTACCGGAAGTACAACGGTACTGGTAACCCCTTCACACACTTGAAGGAGTTTATGTACGAATCGTCTTTCTGGCAGAACGACAAGAGGTCGTTGGCCTTTTTGTTCAGGAGATCTTTAGAGGGACCAGCCCTTGAATGGTTCTTTTCCCTGGAACCCTCCGAAGTAGAGGACTACGGTATCGTCTCTCGTAAATTCATTCAACGATACCAAGACAAACTTGCACCCTCCTTGTCCATCACTGACTTAATAGCAGAAAAAATGAAACCTGATGAGGAGTTTGTCAGTTTTGCTGACGGGTGGCGAGGCTTGGCCGAGAAGGTGAAGGATCACTTGTCCGAATCTGAGCAAGTGAAGATGTTGATCTCCAATGCCACGCCGCAGTTCAAGCTAGTCCTCTCCTTGAACAATCTGACCAACATGGCAGAGCTCTATGAAAGAGCACGGTACTGCCAGAATGCCATCAAGGACGCTACATTCTCTAGCGTCTTTGATCCTCACAGACCTAGCAGGCCTCCACCTCGGAAGCCTGCAGTGCCAAATGCTCCCAGCACAGGTCCGACTACTGAGGGCACGCTCTCTCATGAGCAGGTTAGTAGCATGAACAATAACTCGCCCCAGTTTGTGAGGAGTTAGCAACAGTACCAGAGGCCATCGCAGCCGAACCAGCAGGGGTACATGCAGCAGCAGAACCCCCATTATCAACAACAGTATCAGCGGCCCCAGCAACCGAACCAGAACCAACAACAGCAACAGCAGCCGCCGCAACGGCAACAGCAGTACCAATAGCCCCAACAACAGCAATATCAGCAACAGCAACAGTATCAGCCGCGCGCACCGCCGGCATACCATAATGTCCCTCCTCCTGGTGACTACAACCAGCAAAGAAGACCTCCAGGCCCGAAGAGGGCAGAATACCCGGCCCTCCCAGAATCCTTGGCAGATATTTTCAGTGCCCTAATGGCAGCCAATGCCTTAGTCTTGCCAAGAGAAAAGGCCGTCTGGCCTCAAAATGCCGACACGTCCAGGTATTGCTATTTCCATAGGCAACCTGGGCATACCATTGACACATGCTTCTAATTCAGAGATTATATTCATGATCTCAACGAGCAGGGCGGCATAGACTGGGAGGAGATGAAAAAGTATATATCAGCCCTGAAGGCAAGAAGACCACAGCAGCAGCAGCAGCAGCAAGCAAGACCACCAGCACAAGCAGCACCACCACCCAACATGGGCATAGTGCAGAACCCACTCCCGGAGCACCAGAACCAAAACCAAGTTGCCCCTATCCTGACAAATAGCCAGTCTGAGGCTAACCGTGGGCAACAGTGGAGAATAGAGGACTCTTCCTCTCTTTATTCAACGGGTCATATTCAGAGTACCGCAGAACGACCACCACGCCGTACCATCCACATACCCAGGCCACAACCCATCACCATCACCCCTCTACCGACACCTGCCACCAATAACCCATTACCACCACCAGCCTTCCTCAAGCCCATTACGCCCCACACCACTACACCGCTACCATATAACCCCACGCAAACCAATTACGCACCTCTCTTACCATCCAGACCACTACTACACATACCATTCTCTACTTCACCCGCTACCACTACCACCTACCCAAACACCATCCAACCTTCCAGACCACTACTACGCGTGCCATTCCCCACTTCACCAATTATAGATACGCTAATTTTGACGTCATTTCAAGTAAATTTTATATCATATAATAATGCCTCAGAATGGTCTGATATTTAATCATTGGTTAATTTTTATTGATCTAAGTGTCGGGTTTAACAGACATGTTTAAATTAATCAATTGAATTGATTTTAGCTCAAATTTCAGTTAAAATATGCAGAAGTCTAAAAGATGTCTACCCATAGAGACGCCATTTAGAGTTTATTCTTATTTTAACGTTTAAATTTGAATTTTAATCAGTTGATTAATTAGCTAAAAGGCATTTGTGTGGCACGACGCGGTTTAGGTTTCCTAGGCTATTTCTACTTCTCTTCTGGATGTTTATCCTTATCTTAATTAGTGTAAAAGACATCTGCACATGTAGACGCGTTTTATCTAATACAGATAAAGATAAGTTTTCCGGATGTTTATCATTATCTTAATTAATCTGAAAGGCGTCAGCCATTCTGGACGCGTTTTAGATAATTACAGATAAAGATGAATTAATCAGTATTTATCTGTCGGTTAAGATGGATAAATCTTAGATTTTTCTATGTTAATCATGGACGCAGAAAAGGCCTATAAATACCTTACATGTTGAAGAGTAAAAAGTTAAGCGTGATCTTAAGTTAAGCGTGATCTTGAGTTAAGCGTGATCTTGAGTTAAGCGTGATCTTGAGTTAAGCGTAATCTTGAGTTAATTGAGCGATAGTGAGTTGAAGATCGGAGCAACAACGTCGGAACGCCGAAGCGCTGCTGTTTCCAGAAGTCGGCGTCCATTCTTCATCTAATTCAAGGTTTCATCTAATCGGCATAAGTGTTTCATTTCTGCATTTTCATTTTACATCTTCATTAATCTCATTCTTCATCATCACTCTATGCAACACCACAGCATCATCTTTTCAAAACCTATTTGATTAAGGGGTTTTAAAAGCCATCCCAAAAAGTAAGTTCTATGTTTAGTTGCATGTTCAATACTATGATTAGAATAGATACTGTTTTTGCTTAAGTTCTCATCATTTCTTTATTTCTCTTTCTATACTTTCTGCTGCACTCAACAACAAGAGAATCAAGGAAATCAAGCACTCAATATGAGAATCTTTGGACGATTCTCAAATCCTCAACTTCAATTCCAAATTCAACAGCAAGAACAAAGAACAAAGAAAGGGCTCTCTTTCTTCAGCCGGCTGAAGGAGGGGAATCAAGGATTCAACATCTTCCGCGTTCAAACAGGTAGGCGATCAAAACTTCTTTTGAAACTTTTTAGTCAAAAGTTTCTGGCGATCACTTCACGTAGTTTCTGTTTTTAATAGGTTTATTTTGCACCTAAACAACATAGGTTTTTCATATTAATCACACTGTCATTCTAAACACTTACAGCTTTTTTGGAGATCACGGTGGGACTTGGTCTCGCCATCTTTTAGTTTTTTTTGTTCTTGCTATCATCAATCGGGCACTCACGGTGCACCATTTGTGTCTTTCGACACGTCCTCACCAATTGGTGAGTGTTTTAGTTTAGTTAATTTCCCTCGTGCACCACGTGCACACCCCAGTGGCAAGATCTTGCCCTCCTCTTGATTAGTTTAAAAAGCTGTTTTTGTGATGAAAATGATGTGTGATTGATTGATTTTCTAGTTGTTTAGTTAGTAAATCATCCTGTTAAAATCTGGAACTAAAAAAAAATCTGCATGAGTTGATTAATTACTGCTTTTACCCTGTTTGAGGAGGATTCAACCCAGAAAATCCTCCTGCAAAACTGTTTCTGCGAACTGAAAAGCGTCCAGGAGAACTGACGCGTTTCAAACCGCGTCAATACACCAAGACGCCTTTCAGTCTTCATATTTTCTCTGCTGTCTGCATCTGTTTCTGCGAAAAAATTAAGGTTCTGTTTTGAATAGCGTCGACTACCATCGACGCGATTCAGACAGTTTCTTAGTTATTTTTCAGTTTTCAGATTTTTGTGGTTTGAGTGCTACCTACCCATTATTATTAAGCATTAGAGGCCATCCAGGCCGTAGGACATACGCATTGACGCGAATACCCTCCTTTTCTTAGGAACACACTACTTGACGTCAGCAACTCTCTCTGATTGGGTTGGTCCCTTGATCAGACTAGAGAAGTTGACGTTAAGGCTTCCATAAGTCCCCAAAATCAAGGTATTCCTCCTTGATCATCGGGCTGGTTGTACCAATTGAAGTCCCGGCTAGATTCCAAAAGCGTTGTGAGAGAAAGCCCTAGAGAATAACGGTAGAAATTGAACTGAAACTAGGATCCTTCCCTGAGCGAATTTGTGGTTTAATCCAATTCAAATAACTCAACAAGGAACCTTAAAATCATGTTAAGCATCCACTTGACTGATTAATCTCTGTGCAACTTGTTTGTCAAATCTTTGAAAAAAAAAAAAAGGAATCTAACATCATGCTGCTGCGATCAGGCAGGGACTTGAGTATGGCTCGAGACGCCATCATCAACTACGAGGGAGATGCTAATGCCCCTCGCGATTCGGATTACAACTATGAGAACGGGAGAGATGCTGATGCCTCTCGTAATTCTGCCCCCATTCCCTATCGACATGATGGGAATGTCCGGACACCTCTCTTTCATCCCCATGATCGATATCCTGATCTTCCCCCGCATGAATATGCGATTCCTAATCCCAATCTTGAGGGGGACATGAATCAGAATGATCTCTCATCTTCTGATCCTCTGGATCTCGTCAACGCTTTGGGAGTTCTTGCCTCCCGACTGGACCCTCAGCAGTTCGAGGCGATCCAGTCTATTCTGAAGGGGAAGGCACCCATGCAGCCTGCTGAGCCGAACCCTGTGGCTCCCCCTGTTGTTACTCAACAACCTCCTCTTCAACCTCCTTACATCCATCAGGCCATGGAAGGCCTTCGTGTCACTTCTCGGCCAGCTGGGCCGCAGCTTTCATCCTCTAGGCAACCGGCTAGACCGCAAACGCCTGCTTATCAAAATGCCCTCGGGCATGGCGGAAGCTCTACCGGACCTCCTCTTTATTGTCCTCCCTGTCCAACGTACTCTAGGCAGCAGGCTTATCAAGTACCTCCGCCTCCTCCTCCTCCCCAGGCAGATCTGACCACGCAGGCGTTGCTGGCCAAAATGGAGCGCATGGATGAGCAATTCGACAACCTCCAGAAGATGATGGGGGTTAAAGCTGTGCCAGAGATCAATTTGTCGAGCCTGCCGGTATTCCACTTACCACCCTCTGAAATGCCAGTGTACCGAAAGTACAACGGTACTGAGGGCACGCTCTCTCACGAGCAAGTTAGTACCATGAATAATAATTCACCCCAGTTCGTGAGGAACCAGCAGCAGTACCAGAGGCCACCGCAGCCAAACCAGCAGGGGTACAGGCAGCAGCAGAACCCCCATTATCAACAACAGTATCAGCGGCCCCAGCAGCCAAACCATAACCAACAACAGCAACCGCTACAACAGCCACCGCAACGGCAACAGCAGTACCAGCCCCAACAGCAGCAATATCAGCAACAGCAACAACGACAGTATCAGCCGCGCGCACCGCCGGCGTACCATAATGTCCCTCCTCCTGGTGACTACAACCAGCAGAGAAGACCTCCGGGCCCAAAGAGGGCAGAATACCCGGCCCTCCCAGAATCCTTGACAGATATCTTCAGTGCTCTAATGGCAGCTAATGCCTTAGTTTTGCCAAGGGAAAAGGCCGTCTGGCCTCAAAATGCCGACACGTCCAGGTATTGCTACTTCCATAGGCAACCTGGGCATACCATCGACACCTGCTTCCAGTTCAGAGATTATATTCATGATCTCAATGAGCAGTGCGGCATAGACTGGGAGGAGATGAAAAGGTATATATCAACCCTGAAGGCGAGAAGACCACAGCAGCAGCAGCAGCAGCAAGCAAGACCACCAAAACAAGCAGCGCCACCACCCAATATGGGCATAGTGCAGAATCCACTCCCGGAGCATCATAACCAAAACCAAGTTGCTCCCATTCTGACGAACAGCCAGTCTGAGGCTGGTCGTGGGCAACAGTGGAGAATAGAGGACTCTTCCTCTCTTTATTCAACGGGTCACGTTCAGAGTACCGCAGAACGACCACCACACCGCACCATCCACATACCTAGGCCACAACCCATTACCATCACGCCTCTACCAACACCCACATATCACTCGCCCACACCCAATAACTCATTATCACCACCCGCCTTCCTTAAGCCCATCACGCCACGCACCACTACACCACTACCATATAATCCACCGCAAACCAATCACGCGCCCCTTCTACCATCTAGGCCATTACTACGCGTACCATTTCCTACTTCACCCACTACCACTACCACCTACCCAGATACACCCTTACCATCCAGACCGCTATTACGCATGCCATTCCCCACTTCACCAACCACTTACCCATCCACCATCCAACCCTCTAGGCCTTTAATCTGTACCGCGCCATCACCACCTAACCCTACGCCTACATACCAACCCTCTACGCCACCCGCACCATCTAACCCTGCGGTACTTAAGGTGTCACCCGGATCCTCCACGGTTGAGGAACATGCGCTCCGAAGTGGAAGGATTTTCAACAAAGTCTTTCCCCAGTCCACAGTTAGAGACGGCCCATCACAGCCAACTGAGGAAGCCCATAATGAAGAGAGTGCACCAGGCACTCAATATGATTTGTTGAAACATCTGGACAGAACACCGGCACGGATCTCCATACTTGAATTGATCAAAAGGTCCAAGATTCACCAAGAAGCCTTAATGAAATATCTACAGAAGGTGATGGTCAACGAGGACGTGCCGGTAGAAAAAATTGCAGCACTACTAGTTCCTCAGGGGGATCAGCCCTCCATTACATTTCATACATCGGAACTAGCACCGCCAGCAGCCAGAAGCATGGCTCTGAGCATCACGGTCAACATCTGCAAGAAGGCCGTGGATGCATGCCTGGTTGACACAGGGGCTTCGATCAATGTTTTACCTCCGAAGACCCTGGAGCAGTGCGGTGTGCCCAAAGAAACATGGCTGCCTATCCCCATCTCTGTGACAGCATATGACAATTCTACCCGTTCCCCTCTGGGAATGGTTTATTTGAAGGTGGAGCTAGGCCCTGTAAGTCATACAGAGGTCGAATTTCACATCCTAGAAATCGACCCTTCTATAAATGCCATTTTTGGTCGTCCTTATATTAAAACTCTTGAGGCGATTCCCTCTACGAATCACCAATGCCTCAAATTCCCTTTCAAAGGACGAATTATTAAAGTGACGAGCATGCCGATCCTTACTGCTGCTCTTATTTTGAATGTTAAATCTACTGCTTTACCTGGCCGACAACCTTTTCTGTCGGTATTACAGGTGTACCATCCAGTGGCTGATCTTCTAAAAGCCGCTATTATTTCTCCATACCCGTTAGATGCCATAAAAAGGGGGAAGTGCATGAGTACCCCAGGATGGAGAATTATGATGAAGAACGGCTATGAGCCTGGGAAAGGTCTGGGAACACAGTTGCAAGGCAGGACCACTCCTGTTAAAAATCATCGAGCAGCACCTGGAAGTGGTCTGGGCTATAGCCCAAGAAGACTTAAGCAAGATCTGGTTCAGCAAGCAGAGATTGAAGAAGGTCGAAAAATCTGGGAGACAATGTCTACACCACCCAAGGAAGGTCGAGATCCCCAAACATGGACCATGTATACACACTTTGTGAAAGGGCCCATACTTAGCCACGACAACACAGTGGTCATTACTTCGTGTTTTGACTTCCATGACATATATGGGAGGGACTTGGCCAGGCATTGCTCAGAACTACTTACGTACCAATCCTTGGAGGCTCTGCGGCCTATGAAAAGGAGAAAATTCCATGATCCTGAATGCGAATGGTACAGGTGGTTCGATTTGAGAGACCTTTACATTGCACTGAATAGATTGTTCCTAGATCCTGCAGAACCCAAGTGGCCGCCGCAGATTGATGAGCTGATTGAAAGCCCTGGTACCATCTTTGATAAGCGGATATTGCTGTCTGAAGAGACCGACGAAGGGAAGCCAGATGACCCCTATGAAGCTGGTTACACTACAGATCTGCTCTGGAGGGGGACATATCCTTCCCATGTCTTCATGCTCCATACTCTGTTTCGCACACTGCTCTTGACCCCGACTTGGTCGCGGGTCATTATTGAAGATATTCCACGGGCTCCGCCCGTTATGATTACTCTGTCCCCTCGGGACCTTACTCCACAACCTCCTCTCGATCTAGAGAGGACGTATGATTTGATCTGGGACATATTGCTATATGATCCCCCTAATCCTCTGGCCTTGGTGCTACTTCCTCCATCTAATTCTACTTCTATTTGCATACATTCCTATTTCATGTTTAATTCCTCTGATATCAAAAAAAAAACGCCAATTTTACAACAAATTCTTCCAAAATCTTTATCGAGGAAACTTCTTACTTGTCCGATCGCACCTCGTCGCACGGGTCCTTCGGTCAAGATTCTCTCTTAGATCTACTCTGCCCCTCCCTTCGGGAGGATTCTCTTGTATTTCCGCTTGTATCCCAGGATTTCCATCATGCTTCATCTTCATTAGGTTATAATAGGGAGTTTAGTGAAGTTAGGCAGTCTAGTTTTAGGCAGGTTAGTCAGGTTAGGAAGTCTAGGAAGCCTAAGGGTAGGCGAATTCCAGATAGATACCTCCAGGACTTAGCTGATAAATGTTTTTCTTGCTCTTTAATCCCTCAGTTTTTAGAAAATCTCATTCAGATGCCAGAAGACTGTATGAATGATGAGTCAGTCAATGATGGGTACGGGGTATATGAGTTAGTGCATGAAAAGGACCCCATTATTGAAAATAAGGAAGATGACGAGGACGCAGCTGAGGCATATGCCAGTGGAGTGAAGAGATTCAATGAACCCTCAGCTGCAGTAGAAGAGCCCACCAAAGAAATCAATTTAGGGACTGAAGACGAACCTAAGGTTGTCCTCGTCAGCAAAAATCTTTCTACAGAGGATGAGAAGGCAATGGTACAAGTACTTAAGGACTATAAGGACACTTTCGCCTGGAGTTATGAAGATATGCTGGCGTTAGACTCATCTTTAGTTGAACACAGGTTGACATTAAAGGATGGAGCTAGCCCGGTCAAGCAGAAATTAAGGCGATTCCACCCACAAATGGCTCTAAAGATGAAGGAAGAGGTAGACAAATTGCATAAAGCCAAATTTATTAGAGTTGTCCTTTATCCACAATGGGTGGCCAACATAGTCCCGGTTATGAAGAATGACGGGAAGGTCAGAATTTGCATTGACTTTCGCGATTTGAACCGGGCGTGTCCTAAAGATGATTTTCCATTGCCTCATATTGATGTACTCATTGATAATACCGCTGGCTATGAAACTCTATCGTTTATAGACGGATTTTCAGGATACAATCAGATTAAGCTGGCAGAAGAAGATTAAGAAAAAAACGTCATTCACTACACCTTGGGGAACATACTGTTATGTTGTCATGCCATTTGGATTAAAGAATGCTGGAGCCACTTATCAGAGGGCTATGATGGCAATATTTCATGACATGATGCACATAGATCTGGAAGTGCATGTGGATGACTTATTGGTTAAATCTAAGACAAAGGCTGAGCACGCCAAAGTTTTAGCAAGGGTATTAGAAAGATCCAGAAAATATCAGTTAAAGATGAACCCCAAGAAATGTGTATTCGGGGTATCTTCAGGAAAATTGCTTGGATTTAACGTCAGCAAACGGGGAATTGAGATCGATCCCAATAAGGCGAAGGCTATCAGAGAAATGCCACCTCCCAAAACTTGAAGGAGTTGAGAGGATTAATCGGGAGGTTACAATTTATTCGCCGCTTTGTCTCCCAGCACTCACAAAGGTGTAAGCCGTTTTACGAGCTTACCAAGCCGGGAGTCAAATTTGATTGGGACGATAAGTGTCAGGAGGCATTTGATGGATTAAAGAACTATTTAGCAAGTCCTCCTGTTTTGAGACCACCATCTCCAGGCAAACCATTAATACTTTATATTTCAGTCCTGGATGATGCAGTAGGGGCTGTCCTAGCACAAGAGGATGAAGAAGGAAAAGAGAGGGCAGCCTACTATCTCTCTAAACTTCTCAACCCCGCTGAACAAAGATATACAGCGATGGAGAAAACATGTGCAGCATTGGTTTGGGTTGTGCAGAAATTAAAACATTATTTTCTGGCCCACGAAGTCCATCTCATCGCTAGGATGAATCCGATCAAATTCCTTCTGGAGAAATCTGTTCTTACTGATAGGTTAGCGCGATGGCAAAGCTTTTTATCTCAATTCAATATCACTTATATTCAGCAGAAAGCGATCAAGGGCTATGCCATAGCAGAACATCTCGCTCATCATCCCCTTCCTCGGTTTGATACAGTGCGATCAGAGTTTCCGGATGAGGAACTGATGCCCGTAAATCAAATCAGAGATGATATGTGGACTCTGCATTTTGACGGAGCTCTGAATTCTCATGGAAAGGAGATCGGTATCGTTCTGTTATCACCTGAAGGTGTCACCATTCCACAAGCCTTTCAGCTTGATTTTCCAGTCACCAACAATATAGCTGAATACGAGGCACTTCTTGCTGGCCTCGAGGCTACTCATTTCCATGGTGCCACCAAACTCAGGATTATGGGTGATAGCCAACTGATTCTTCGCCAAGTGCTGACCAAGTATCGAACTCTTGATCCTAAGCTCAAGCCTTATCAAGAACTTACTTTTGCTTACTCAAAGCTTTTCACGAAATTGATCTTCGTCCATGTCCCTAGGAATCAGAACATCTTAGCTGACGTTCTAGCTTCACTTGCATCTTCTCTCGATTTTCCAATCAGCAAGCAATCCGAATCAATTATAGTTCATACGCGTCTTTCACCTGCCGTGAAAGACCCTTCATTTCTTAGAACTAAGGAGAAGTTGTTGAAGAAAGTCAGGGACGGAGATATCATTGAAAAGAGAGAAATCATGTTGATGGAGCTGTTGGAAGAGATGGATGATGAACAGAAGCCGTGGTATTATGAGATTGCAAAATATTGTAAAGATCAATCGTATCCTGAGGAGGCTACAACTGAGGAGAAGAGAGCTATCAGGAGAATTGCTCAACGATACACCCTAGTTGGAGGAGCACTATACAAGAGAGGTTTTGATGGAGTCCTTCTGAGATGTTTAGACGAAGATGAGCTTTGGAAGGTTATGGAAGGAGCTCATAGTGGAGTTTGTGGTGGCCATGTCAATGGACAGATGCTAGCAAAGAAGATCCTTAGACAAGGATTTTATTAGCCAACCATGGAAGAAGACTGTGTAGGATATGTCCGTAGGTGTGCTAAGTGTCAACTTCACGCCGACAAAATTCATTCTCCTGCATCTTCACTCCATCCTGTTTCCTCCCCATGGCCTTTCTCCATGTGGGCTTTCGACATTATTGGACCCCTTGGTAATCCAGATTCCGGCATCAAGCAAAAATCTTTCATTCTCACGGCAACGGAATACTTCACCAAGTGGGCAGAAGCTGAAGCGTACGTGGAGATCAAAGCATCAACCGTCTGCAAGTTCATCATGAAGAACATCATCACCCGATTTGGAATTCCAAGCACCATCGTCATCGACAACGGACCGCAGTTCGTGTCACAAGAATTAAAGGACATCTGCAACAGGTATAAAATTACATTGCATCATTCATCTCCTTATTATCCGCAAGGCAATGGCCAAGCAGAGGCAACAAATAAGACTTTGATAAAAATCATCAAAAAGACGTGCAAATCTAATAAATTTACAGACTGGCCCGAAAAATTGGTTGAGGCTCTATGGGCCTACCGAACTTCAATCCGCACGCCTACTGGGCAAACTCCTTATTCCTTAACATTTGGAATGGAGGCGGTAGTTCCATATGAGATCCTCATACCGTCATTAAGAGTACAATTGAATAAGGAATTCTCCATTGATGAACATCGTTCAGCACTCCTTGCTCAATTGGAACTTTTAGACGAGAAAAGATGGTCAGCTACTAATCATGCAAAAGTTTATCAAAACAGATTAGCACGTTTTTATCAAAAGAAAGTCATTGAACGTAAGTTCAAAGTCGGTGAAATGGTCGTCAAAAAGATTTTTGTAAAACCTGGTGGTCCGCGTTCTAAGCTCCAACCCAACTGGGAGGGACCTTATGTTGTATCGCACGCTTTTCCTGGTAATGCTTATCGTCTTGTTAATGCAGAAGGAGAAGAGCTAAACCATCCATGGAATGACTTACATCTCAAGAAATACTACCCTTAGGTTAAAGAGTCGATCAGTATGGTACAAAGACCAGTGGAATCAGAAAGTTTATAAACTCGAATTTCCTTATTAGTCTGGATAACTTAACTTCAAATACATTACTACACACACTGACACGTTTGATTCGTGAGTAACAAGAGATGCCAAGTCCTAAAGAATATCAAAAGCTTGACTGAAAGAGTAAAGTACAAATCATTCATTTTAAAGCAAAATTCTGTTTTACACTCGGCCCATGATGTCGGAACGAGGCTTAGAATAGACTACCAAGAATACCCACCATCTTAGTAGGAGGCCGTCATAAAAAAAAGGGAGAGATCCGTCCCAAAGAAAACAAAAGAATAGAAAAACAAAAGCAAAAAGGCAAAATCCAAATGTCAAATCGAAAGGCCATTACATTACAAACGTTACATCAAAGCCATGAAATGAAATGAAAGAGAACGCAAGGTCGATAAATACCCCGGAATGAAATGACTGAACCCCAACGGATATTAGGGTAGGAAAGGAACATCTTTTTAAGTCTCCGGAACCTTCTCATGGGCTTTCTAAACCTATTCTTCCTTTCCTTCTAAAGAGATGTACTCCAAACTTAAGGAATGGCTTAGATTGACAAAGGGTCGAATCATCAAATGGGATCACGAATGCAAACACAAATTCAAACACGATGGGTTTAAGTTAAGTTGTTAAAGAACAATTTGGAAATTAAGTTAATAAATGAATATGATCTTTTGATCTGAGTACCATGCTGATCTTTATGTCAAAAAAATACATATGTCAAAAATTCAAAAAAATACATATGTCAAAAATAAAAAAATATACATATGTCAAAAATTCAAAAAAAATACATATGTCAAAAATCCAAAAAAAATACATATATGTCAAAATCAAAAAAAATATATATTTCAAAACCCAAACAAAAAATGAATATTTCGAAACAACAAAAATATTTCAATTAGCATTTGCTTGTTGCATTTAGTATGTTTCATTCCTTTTATTTTCAGTGAGCATCTGTCTGCTTGCATGTTGCATTTTGCTCAAGTTTGTTTATAATTCAATTACCTTTGTTAATAAAGGCTATGCCCCTTGACCATTTATTGAAGGAAAAATTAATTGACCATTTATTTGGTCAGGCAAGGGGCTAAGCCTAAATAGATACTTAATCTGTTTGTTAAGTATGTACAGGATGCGAGACAAGTACAGGAACACAAGATTGGAGCTCAAAAACTTTCATGTATAGCATTAGAAAGTGTTTTGTACATGATACATGAAGAAAAAAAAAGAAGATACATGAGCCCTCAAGGCTGACTCTCCCCTCCGCCCTCGTCGAGCTGACCCTGGGCCTCGTCAGGCGCATCCGGTGCTGGCCCTCGACTAGGAGGTGGAGGTGGCCCCATCGTGCTTGGCCCTGCCTGGCCAGAAGACACGGCAGCACTGGTGGTGAAAGCACTCGTCAAACCGCGCTCCTGCGCACGCTGGCGAGCACGCCTGTACCTCTCCTCTACACTCCGGCGCTCGTGCTCTGCAATGCCAAGCTGGACCCGAAGAGCAGATATCTCGGCGTCCATCTTCTGTCGCTCCTTCCTTTCCCGCTCTCGCTCCTCGTTGATGAACCCCAGTCGAGACTGGAGGTGTGCAAACTCTCGAGGAAGATCTCCAGTCGAGAGTCGGGCCACCTGCTCCTCCAGAGACTGGATCCGCGTAGCGTCAGCCTCGGCACGAGCCGCTGCCGCACGAGAACGCTCCAGCTCCGCTTCAGCCCTCTGAAGGGCTTCCTGAAGCTCAGCAACCTGAAAGGAAGTCATTGTTAGTTCAAGACAATTAAGTAATCAACATTGAATCCGAAAAGTCAAAGAACTTACCCGAGCAGCACGGTCCTCCTCCGCGAGAGAAGCCCGGTGGATGGCGGAGGCGAACTGACTCTGGAGGTCAGCCAGAGCAGCGTCGTAGGCAGAAGAGGAGGATGATGACGCTCCGTGGGTAGGGGGAGCCGCCTGGGTGTACACGGCTCGCTGCACCAAAAGACAACTGTCAGTGTCAATCGCCAAAACAATTAATTAATTAAATAAAACATGCACTCATATTCATGCATACATACCAAATCAAACAGCTCATTCTGGACATGCTCTAATTGGGCCTCCTCATCATGTAGGCGGGCCCGGAGGTCGACGATGACCGCATCACGTGCATCCTACAAGTCACACATACATACATTCATTCACAAACATAAATCAAGATAATAATAAAATTAAAGACGCATGAATGCATACTTACATCGAGTGGTCGGAGGAGCCGAAGCTGATCGGCGTAGTGGGCCCGGTATTGCTGGAGGTAGCCCTCGCTACTCTCCGCACGGGACTCCACCCGTACGCCTCGGCGGTGCCAATCCTCGTACTGCTCGGGGAATTTGGCACGCCAGTCGGTGAGGGCTTGCTTGCCCCTCATGCTCCTCCCCACGCCTTCCGGGACCTCCTCGTCAATCCACTCCTGGTGGAGGCCCAGGGTCCTCATCACGAGCCGAAGGCAGAGGGGCTCGATCTCGTTGAGACAATGCACCCACATTTGCCTCCCGAACCTCCTCCTGCCAACCGTCACCCACGGCTGACCCTACTCGCCCATGCCCAAGTACGGGCGCCAGATAACCTGCATATAGGTTAGATGCATTCATAAATAACTTGCATTTAATGAATAAAAAAAATTACATTTAATAAAATTGAACAAGTTAAAAACTTACCAATAGCTCGGGATAGTCCAAGAACTGATGGCGGAGGACCGTCAACTGGTGGTGCTGTGGAGCCGTGTCCACGATTGGCTGCCAACGGCAGGCCAATGGGACAGCACTGGGCCTCGCAATCCGCGCTCTGCCGAGCGGGAAGTAATAGTAACTCCACACCTGCATTCATGAACATATAGGTTAGAAAAAGCATCATATCTTATTGCATATCATGAATAAATAATAAATAATTTAATACCTGAAGAAACGGCGAGAAGCCGCTGACAGTGGTCTCACGGTCCAGCGTGACCGTGGACAGATCGGCGAAGAGGTGGGCCAGAAGGGCCGCACCCCAGGCATACTCTCCTAAGCTATCTAAGTCATCTAATAAACAAAGAAACCTACAGTGGATGTAGTCGCCCTTCGTACCGAAGAGCAACCGACCAAAGAAGAAAACTAAAAAGACTCTAAGCTGCCTATCTACCTCCTCCCCCTGACTAGGGTCACTACAGTATGTGGCGGAGGATGACTCTGCTAGTCTATCCCTAAACTCCTCCCGGGTCTCGTCTGACCGACGCCGGGGCTCATCTAAACCTAGGGCTGCCTCTACCTCCACCCTAGGGACCATCCTAGACTCTCTGCCTAAGCTAGACACCTCTATCCCTAGAAGAGCCTCAGCCAGTCCCTGATAGTTGGGGTAAGTCACCCCACTAACTGGTCGGCCCTCTACCCTGAGGCCAGTAATCCTGGCCACATCCTCTAGGGTGGGGACCATATGCCCCCATGGCATTAGGAAAGCACGGCTTTCCGCATGCCACCTCTCCCGCAATGCCTGCAGGAGGACCAAATCGAGCCAAAATGGCTCGATGTCTAGTACCTCGCCGAATCCCATCCGGCGCAGGCGCGCCTTCTGGAAATCCGGGAGACCCCTATAGGCACCTATCACTAGGTCCCATGAGATCCTGGCCCTCATCACTCCCTGCAAATAAAAACATAAAAATAGGGTCAGTAATGAATAAAAACAGAAAAAAATCACTTCTGTTTTGAAAGGCGTCAGCACACACAGACGTTTTTCAAAACACGTCCACTTGCCCTGACGCAATTCAAAATTATTTTCTACCTAATTAAAAATTCGGAATTTAGCTTGAAAGACGTCAGCCATGTATGACGCCTTTTAAAAGGCGTCACCTGGTCTGGACGCCTTTCAAGCCCAGATTTCGGGTTCTTGAAAAAATCCTGTTTTCCCTCTCTTTTCTCCACTTCATTCAAACCATAGAGATCTTACCGTGTGGAGGTCGCCCTCCTCTTCTTCTTCCACCGCCATGGGTGCCGGTGGAGGGAGTTCCTCCTCCAAAAAAGCTGCGGCTTCGGCTAACGCCACCGGAACTTCCTCGGGAGCTTCCTCCTCTTGCCTACGCCGCCTCTTGGCTAAGGTCTTCATCTTTCTTGAGCCCTCGCCGCGCTCCATGGTCAGACAAAGGGAGTTTTAGGGAGTGAGATCGCCGGAGAGGGAGATTGCCGGAGGGGAAGAAAGAGAAGATTTTTGTGAAAAGTGAGGAAGAAAGGAGGTCTTCGCGGGTCTGTAACAAAAAGGTTGAAAAGCGTCGACACAGATAGACGCGTTTTAGGGCGCATAAGTTGAGGCGGCAAGGACAGTTGTTTGAAATTGATTGAAACACGTCCATGTGTATTGACGCGTTTCAAGATTCTGGTCAGAGCCGTACAGAGGAAAATGATTAAAGGCGTCTTAGTGTATTGACACATTTCAGAGAATTAATCATGGAATTAATGGCAGAATCCTGAAAAAAGTAGGAGAGAGAGTTGAAAGGCGTCAATACTTGCAGACGCGATTTAAGGTTTAATCAGATTTTTGAGGATTAAATTGAATTTCTGGAAAAGGAATTATGGTTGAAAGGCGTCTCTCTGAGTGGACGCGTTTTACATTTAACAGAACCCGAACTGTTGAATTTTCAGGAAAAATCCAATTTTTACTAAAGGAAAGATCATGTGCACATCACAGAAGGTTAAGGAAAGGTTCAAGGCATAGAAAAAAATAGCTCTTTATTCAATGAAATCCTTTATTACATTCAAAAGATCAAAAGAAGAAAGAGAAAGAGGACATTTAAGGAAGAATTTCATGAAGACTTTTAAGGTAAGGAAATTTCAATCCTCTATCTCTATCTTTAGAGGATTTTACACGGTAACTAAAGCCGAGGTTCCACAAAGTGGTGATGATTTGTATGGCTTCATAATCTTCGTCGGATTCCAAGTCACGCTTCTTAATTGGGGGTGTGGGAGAGAACTCAGGGAATTCACGACGGCCCAAGCTAAGTTGAGTAAGACACCGATGTGGATTGTATAGCACGAACTCGGTGGCTCCAATCAACTTGAGATCCGCTCCTGCTGCACGGCGCACCCAAACAGGTTTTCCAACAAGAGCAAGCGGAGATGAGTCGAATATGTCGGATGTCATGAGCCTTAAATACTTTCTCCAGTCGACCCGGATCTTGAGCTTTGGCACCTTGTCAACCATATGCTCATTGAATTTTACAATGTTAGCAATGCAATGAATTGGACTATTCAAGAAAATCTGAGATGGATTCAGAGGCCTTTTCTTGCTATACTCAAACTTCAAGTAAAGTTCAACCCATAAGGCAAAGAGTAACATGCATCCATAAGGAGGACGGCCCACAGATGCCGCAGAAAGCCCACTATAAAGATATGCCAAGAGTGCAGTGCTAATGGATTTACCTTCGAGGATTGCGCAAATAGCACTGACCTGATCATCTTCCAAGATGTTATCCTATGCATGGAAGAACAAGGCACCGGCAAGGCATGTAACGAAAGCTTTCGTAACATCCTCCGCTTCATCCTCCCTTAGATCATCAATTTCATATAGAGTCCATTCGGCTAGCTTTGCAAGATTGATCCCCTTTTTGGTGAGGCATCCTTTAGCTTCTGAAGGATCCTTCATGATCGATGTCAACAACTGTTGACCGGTGATTCTTTCTCTTGTCAAGGCTATCTTATCTTTGTTCTCTTTGGTCTTTGGGAGACCCAATAGAAGCTCTGCCTCCTCTAAAAGGATCGTGCACTCGAAGTCTTGGAAGAAGAACGTATGAGTTTGGGGATGCCACCACTCGATCAAGGCACCCATAGCCGCCCAATCTACGTTCGAACTTTTGTAATTTTTGGCAAGCACCACAAGACCTTGAAGATTCCACTTGGATATGAAAACTTGCATGGAAAGCTTAACACTTTTTGCAAGTTTACGAATCCAAGGGAGAGAGGTAAACTTCCTTGGGCCAGGAAACATAGGATAATTCTGAAAGCAAAAGGAAGGATTGAAGAACACGAAGATATGAAGAAAGAACATGAAGAAGAATTGAAGGGAAGTTGATTGAACTTACTTGAAGATTAGTATCTCTTCCATTGAGGAGATTTTCCACGTCGGAGAACTTCTCTAGAGACATCTTCATCCTCTTGTTTGAAGAATCCATCCCCTTTTTCGGAGTTCCTCCTTCTTGAAGCTTGAAAACCTTGAAAACTTTGAAGAAACCTTGAAACTTTGGAAAAAAACTCAACTTTGGATCTTTGGATTATGGTAGGATTGCTTGGGAACAACCTAAGGGTGTTTATATAGAAAGAATTGCGATCCTAAGAAGACTTTTTCGTATTGGAAAAGGGATGTGCATTGGTAGAAATGGAATCCGAGTAGAGAACAACCAGAAACATGTTTCTGTGAGTAAAAGGCGTCGAGGAGAACTGCCGCGTTTCAACATTGAATGGCGTCTGCTCGACACGACGCGTTTTAGCTTTTATGTTATTTTCCCGAAATTCCATGTTTTGGGTCCTTAAATTGAATATTTGTTTGGAATTATTAATAATTTTGATTGCAGGAAATTCAAGAAGAGAATTCAAAATATCAAGAAGATCTCACTGAGGGAGTCAAGAAGTCCTGACCGTGACTAAAAAGACGGTTATCTCTACCCTTGTACTCTTCCATGTAAATCATTTGTCTTATTATATATTAAGTATTTATTAGAGTATATCAAGGACCTTGTGGTTTTGATGAAACTGAAATTTGAGTTCCCCTACAACAAAAACAGTGATAATTCCAGAGGATTCTTAATCGCATGGATAGGCCGTTGGATTGTTAATTAGTGAGGATGATGGTTCCACTTTTGTGAAACGGTGCGTGGATAAACGAGCTTCGGCTTAACACTGGATTACAAGAATTGGTATCTTGACTCATTAATGACAATTTAACAATATTATCCTTGATTAATTTATATTTTATTTGACTTTATATTTTTCTTTTAGCCCAGCATGCATCATGTAGGACTTTGAAATCATTGTGATAAGGATTAATTATTGATTAAGTTTCAGACCATTAATTAAATAATCTCAACATGATATGAAATATTCCGTTCTGAATTGAGTATCTTGATTATCTTTGAGGTTCGCTTGAAGATATTCTTGGAATTCTACCCTTTCTTGGACTCTTTATCAAATATTCTTGTTTTCTTTTTAAGATCCATCATGGCTGCAGCACATCCACATTGGCTGGCAAACGCTCCCCATGATGAAACCTACAGTGTCTATGACCTGGGGTACTTCCTACTCCGAGGAGGTTGATCGACTTTATTTTATTTCCTTGTCTACCTCATTCAGACATGATTAATTCCATTGATTTCCTTGAACTATCTTCATTGATTATTTCGAGAAAAATTCCAATCATGTGATGTTAAGAGCGTGTCTCATCACACCTTGGCATCACCTTTTCAGTACATTCCATTCCATTTCACTCCCTTGCAAAGATGATGCCAAGGTGAGGCAGCTGTAGACACGCTAATTTTGACGTCATTTCGAGTAAATTTTATATCATATAATAATGCCTCAAAATGGTCTGATATTTAATCATTGGTTAATTTTTATTGATCTAAGTGTCGGGTTTAACAGACATGTTTAAATTAATCAATTGAATTGATTTTAGCTCAAATTTCAGTTAAAATATGCAGAAGTCTAAAAGACGTCTACCCATAGAGACGCCATTTAGAGTTTATTCTTATTTTAACGTTTAAATTTGAATTTTAATCAGTTTATTAATTAGCTAAAAGGCGTCTGTGAGGCACGACGCGGTTTAGGTTTCCTAGGCTATTTCTACTTCTCTTCCGGATGTTTATCCTTATCTTAATTAGTGTAAAAGACGTCTGCACATGTAGACGCGTTTTACCTAATACAGATAAAGATAAGTTTTCCGGATGTTTATCCTTATCTTAATTAATCTGAACGGCGTCAGCCATTCTGGACGCGTTTTAGATAATTACAGATAAAGATGAATTAATCAGTATTTATCTGTCGGTTAAGAAGGATAAATCTTAGATTTTTCTATGTTAATCATGGACGCAGAAAAGGCCTATAAATACCTTACATGTTGAAGAGTAAAAAGTTAAGCGTGATCTTGAGTTAAGCGTGATCTTGAGTTAAGCGTGATCTTGAGTTAAGCGTAATCTTGAGTTAATTGAGCGATAGTGAGTTGAAGATCGGAGCAACAACGTCGGAACGCCGAAACGCTGCTGTTTCCTGAAGTCAGCGTCCATTCTTCATCTAATTCAAGGTTTCATCTAATCGGCATAAGTATTTCATTTCTGCATTTTCATTTTACATCTTCATTAATCTCATTCTTCATCATCACTCTATGCAACACCACAGCATCATCTTTTCAAAACCTATTTGATTAAGGGGTTTTAAAAGTCATCCCAAAAAGTAAGTTCTATGTTTAGTTGCATGTTCAATACCATGATTAGAATAGATACTGTTTTTGCTTAAGTTCTCATCATTTCTTTATTTCTCTTTCTATACTTTCTGCTGCACTCAACAACAAGAGAATCAAGAAAATCAAGCACTCAACACGAGAATCTTTGGACGATCCTCAAATCCTCAACTTCAATTCCAAATTCAACAGCAAGAACAAAGAACAAAGAAAGGGCTCTCTTTCTTCAGCCGGCTGAAGGAGGGGAATCAAGGATTCAACATCTTCCGCGTTCAAACAGGTAGGCGATCAAAACTTCTTTTGAAACTTTTTAGTCAAAAGTTTCTGGCGATCACTTCACGTAGTTTCTGTTTTTAATAGGTTTATTTTGCACCTAAACAACATAGGTTTTTCATGTTAATCACACTGTCATTTTAAGCACCTACACCAACCACTTACCCATCCACCATCCAACCGTCTAAACCTCTAATCCGCGCCACTCCATCACCTATATACCAACCCTCTACGCCATCCGCACCATTCAACCCCGCGGTACTCAAAGTGTCACCCGGATCTTCCACGGTTGAGGAACATGCGCTCCGGAGTGGAAGGATTTTCAACAAAGTCTTCCCTCAGTCCACAGTTAGAGACGGCCCATCACAGCCGACTGAGGAAGCCCATAATGAAGAGAGTGCACCAGGCACTCAATATGATTTGTTGAAACATCTGGACCGAACACCGGCACGGATCTCCATACTTGAACTGATCAAGAGATCGAAGAGTCACCAATAAGCCTTGATGGAATATCTACAGAAGGTGATGGTCAACGAGGACGTGCCGGTAGAAAAAATTGCAGCACTATTAGTTCCTCAGGGGGATCAGCCCTCCATTACATTTCATACATTGGAACTAGCACCGCCAGCAGCCAGAAGCATGGCTCTGAGCATCACGGTCAACATTTGCAAGAAGGCCGTAGATGCATGCCTGGTAGATACAGGGGCTTCGATCAATGTTTTACCACCGAAGACCCTAGAGCTGTGCGGTGTGCCCAAAGAAAAATGGCTGCCTAGCCCCATCTCAGTGACGGCATATGACAACTCCACCCGTTCCCCTCTGCGAATGGTTTATTTGAAAGTAGAGCTAGGCCATGTAAGTCATGCAGAGGTCGAATTTCACATCCTAGAAATCGACCCTTCTATAAATGCTGATGTAGCCGAAGCTATCACGACCGGATTCCGAGGCTGGAATCCGAAGTTATGGATCCGGAGCTGGGTCGGATCGGTGCAAGAGGCCCGACGGGGATCCGGAAGGCGATGGAGGCAGAGACGAAGCCGAAGGTCCGAGGCCGAGGGTGGCTCGGTCAGATGTTGGCTTGTCTTCGGAAGGCGGGGCCGAGGCTCCTTCGGTCGGGGACGCAGCCGGCGCACGGCGTCGAGACCGGTGGGAGAAGTCCGAGGTCGGCAGCCGATACCAACTCGGGGAGGTCGGCGACGATTCGAACCGAGCCCCTGCAGGAGGGAAAGAAGAAGAAAACCGGTCAGCAGGAGTCCCGGGGTTTGGCCCTCGGGAACCCCCTCCGACGGTCAAGTTAGCTTCTGAAGAAGATTCGATTCAGAAGGCAAAGAGTAGCTTTAATACTTTTTGGACTATAGTCCTTGAGGGTCTCGGAGGCATAAGAGTGCATACCTTTGGCAATAAATAGCGGTGTATTTATAGCAGAGGATAGAGGATGGTTAACGGTGACAACCGATATAGGACTATGTCCGGGCTTACTGGTAAACCGCCATAGTGCCTAGTCCTCCACCGGAGTGGGCCGGACTCGGCTATCGGGCCGAAGGGGGTCGGGCCGCTGATGGGCCGAAGCCTGCTGGGCCTGGGGCTGCTCTCGGGCCGAGGGCTGTTGGGCCGAAGATGGGCCGAAGGCTCCCTGAGGGCCTTGTATTGCTGCTGCTGGGCTGAACTGGGTTTGGGCTTGTTTTAATGGGCCGAATCGGATTCTGCCTCATCAAATGCCATTTTGGGTCATCCTTATATTAAAACTCTTGAGGCGATTCCCTCTACGAATCACCAATGCCTCAAATTTCCCTTCAAAGGACGAATTATTAAAGTGACGAGCATGCCGATCCTTGCTGCTGCTCATACTTTGAATGTTAAATCCACTGCTTTACCTGGCCGACAACTTTTTCTGTCGGTATTACAGGTCTACCATCCAGTGGCTGATCCTCTGAAGGCCGCCACTATTTCTCCTTACCCGTTAAATGCCATAAAAAGGGGGAAGTGCATGAGTACCCCAGGATGGAGAATTATGATGAAGAGTGGCTATAAGCCTGGAAGACGTCTGGGCACACAATTGCAGGGCAGGACCACTCCTGTTAAAGATCACCGAGCAGCACCTGGAAGTGGTCTGGGCTACAGGCCAAGAAAACTTAAACAAGACATCGTTCAGCCAGCAGAGAATGAAGAAGGTCAGAAAATCTGGGAGACAATGTCTACACCACCCAAAGAAGGCCGAGATCCCCTAACATAGACCTTGTATACACATTTTGTGAAGGGGCCCATAATTAGTCACGACAACACGGTGGTCATTACTTCGTGTTTTGACTTCCACGACATATATGGGAGGGACTTGGCCAGGCATTGCTCAGAACTACTTACGTACCAATCCTTGGAGACTCTACGGCCTATAAAAAGGAGAAAATTCCAAGATCCTGAATGCGAATGGTACAAGTGGTTCGATCTGAGAGACCTTTACATTGCACTGAAAAAACTGTTTCTAGATTCGGCAGAACCCAAGTGGCCGCCGCAGATTGATGAGCTGATTGAAAGTCCTGGTACTATCTTTGATAAGCGGATATTGCTGTCGGAAGAGACCGATGAAGGAGAGCCAGATGACCCCTATGAAGCTGGCTACACTACAGATCTGCTCTTGAGGGGGACATACCCTTCCCATGTTTTCATGCTCCATACTTTATTCCGTACATTGCTCTTGACCCCGACTTGGTCGCGGGTCATTATTGAAGATATTCCACGGGCTCCGCCCGTTATGATTACTCTGTCCCCTCGGGACCTCATTCCACAACCTCCTCTCGATTTAGAGAGGATGTATGATTTGATCTGGGACATACTGTTGTATGATCCCCCTAACCCTCTGGCCTTGGTGCCACTTCCTCCATCTAATTCTCCTTCTATTTGTATCCATTCCTGTTTTATGCTTAATGCCTCCACTATCCAAAAAAAAAACGCCAATTTGGCAACAAATTCTTCTCAAATCCTCATTGAGGAAACCTCTTACTTGTCCGATCACACCCCATTGCGCGGGTCTTTCGGCCAAGATTCTCTTCTAGATCTACTCTTCCCCTCCCCTCGGGAGGATTCTTCTGTATTTCCACTTGTATCCCAGGATTTCCATCCTGCTTCATCTTCATTAGGTTATAATAGGGAGTTTAGTGAAGCTAGGCACTCTAGTTTTAGGCAGGTCAGTCAAGTTAGGAAGTCTAGGAAGCCTAAGGGTAGGCAAATTCCAGATAGATACCTCCAGGACTTAGCTGATAAATGCTTTTCTTGCTCTTTAATTCCTCAGTTTTTAGAAAATCCAATTCAGATGCCAGAAGACTGTATGAATGATGAGTCAGTCAATGATCGGTATGGGGTGTATAAGTTAGTACATGAAAAGGACCCTATTGTTGAGGATGAGGAAGATGACGAGGATGCAGCTGAGGCATATGCCAGTGGAGTGAAGAGATTCGATGAACCCTCAGCTGCCGTAAAAGAGCCCACCAAAGAAATCAATTTAGGGACTGAAGACGAACCTAAGGTTGTCCTCGTCAGCAAAAATCTTTCTACAGAGGATGAGAAGGCAATGGTACAAGTATTTAAGGACTATAAGGACACTTTCGCCTGGAGTTATGAAGATATGCCAGGATTAGACTCTTCTTTAGTTGAACACAGATTGACATTAAAAGAAGGAGCTAGCCCGGTCAAGCAGAAATTAAGGCGATTCCACCCTCAAATGGCTCTAAAGATGAAGGAAGAGGTCGACAAATTGCATAAAGCAAAATTTATTAAAGTTGTCCTTTATCCACAATGGGTGGCTAACATAGTCCTAGTTATGAAGAAGGACGGGAAGGTCAAAATTTGCATTGACTTCTGCGATCTGAACCGGGCGTGTCCTAAAGATGATTTTCCATTGCCTCATATTGATGTACTCATTGATAATACCGCTGGCTATGAAACTTTATCGTTTATGGACGGATTTTCAGGATACAATCAGATTAAGCTAGCAGAAGAAGATCAAGAGAAAACGTCATTCACTACACCTTGGGGAACATACTGCTATGTCGTCATGCCATTTGGATTGAAGAATGCTGGAGCCACTTATCAGAGGGCTATGATGGCAATATTTCATGACCTGATACACATAGATCTGGAAGTGTATGTGCATGATCTATTGGTTAAATCTCAGACAAAGGCTGAGCACGCCAAAGTTTTGGCAAGGGTATTAGAGAGATCGAGAGAGTATCAGTTAAAGATGAACCCCAAGAAGTGTGTATTCGGGGTATCTTCAGGAAAATTACTTGGATTGATGGTCAGCAAACGGGGAATTGAGATCGATCCCAATAAGGCGAAGGCTATCAGAGAAATGCCACCTCCCAAAACTTGAAGGAGTTGAGAGGATTAATCGGGAGGTTACAATTTATTCGCCGCTTTGTCTCCCAGCACTCACAAAGGTGTAAGCCGTTTTACGAGCTTACCAAGCCGGGAGTCAAATTTGATTGGGACGATAAGTGTCAGGAGGCATTTGATGGATTAAAGAACTATTTAGCAAGTCCTCCTGTTTTGAGACTACCATCTCCAGGCAAATCATTAATACTTTATATTTCAGTCCTGGATGATGCAGTGGGGGCTGTCCTAGCACAAGAGGATGAAGAAGGAAAAGAGAGGGCAGCCTACTATCTCTCTAAACTTCTCAACCCCGCTGAACAAAGATATACAGCGATGGAGAAAACATGTGCAGCATTGGTTTGGGTTGTGCAGAAATTAAAACATTATTTTCTGGCCCACGAAGTCCATCTCATCGCTAGGATGAATCCGATCAAATTCCTTCTGGAGAAATCTGTTCTTACTGATAGGTTAACGCGATGGCAAAGCTTTCTATCTCAATTATATATGACTTATATTCAGCAGAAAGCGATCAAGGGCTATGCCATAGCAGAACATCTCGCTCATCATCCCCTTCCTCGGTTTGATACAGTGCGATCAGAGTTTCCGGATGAGAAACTGATGTCCCTAAATCAGATCAGAGATGATATGTGGACTCTGCATTTTGACAGAGCTCTGAAATCTCATGGAAAGGGGATCGGTATCGTTCTGTTATCACCTAAAGGTGTCACCATTCCACAAGCCTTTCAGCTTGATTTTCCAGTCACTAACAATATAGCTGAATACGAGGCGCTTCTTGCTGGCCTCGAGGCTGCTCATTTCCATGGTGCCACTAAACTCAGGATTATGGGTGATAGCCAACTGATTCTTCGCCAAGTGTTGACCAAGTATCGAACTCTTGATCCCAAGCTCAAGCCTTATCAAGAACTTACTTCTGCTTACTCAAAGCTTTTCACAAAATTGATCTTTGTCCATGTCCCTAGGAATCAGAACATCTTAGCTGACGCTCTAGCTTCACTTGCCTCATCTCTTGATTTTCCAATCAGCAAGCAATCCGAATCAATCATAGTTCATAGGCGTCTTTCACCCGCCGTGAAAGACCCTTCATTTCTTAGAACTAAGGAGAAGTTGCTGAAGAAAGTCAGGGACGGAGATATTGTGGAGAAAAGAGAAATTATGTTGATAGAGCTGTTAGAAGAGATGGATGATGAACAGAAGCCATGGTATTATAAAATTGCCAAATATTGTGAAGATCAATCGTATCCTGAAGAAGCCACAACTGAGGAGAAGAGAGCTATCAAGAGAGTTGCTCAACGATACACACTAGTTGGAGGAGCATTGTACAAGAGAGGTTTTGATGGAGTTCTTCTGAGATGTCTAGACGAAGATGAGCTTTGGAAGGTTATGGAAGGAGCTCATAGTGGAGTTTGTGGTGGCCATGTAAATGGACAGATGCTAGCAAAGAAGATCCTTAGACAAGGATTTTATTGGCCAACTATGGAAGAAGACTGTGTAGGATATGTCCGTAGGTGTGCTAAGTGTCAACTTCACGCCAACAAAATTCATTCTCCTGCATCTTCACTCCATCATGTTTCTTCCCCATGGCCTTTCTCCATGTAGGCTTTCGACATTATTGGACCTCTTGGTAACCCAGATTTCGGCATCAAGCAAAAATCTTTCATTCTCACGGCAACGGAATACTTCACCAAGGGGGCAGAAGCTGAAGCGTACACGGAAGTCAAAGCATCAACCGTCTGCAAGTTCATCATGAAGAACATCATCACAAGATTCGGAATTCCAAGCACCATCGTCACCGACAACGGACCGCAGTTCGTGTCACAAGAATTGAAGGATCTCTGCAACAGGTATAGAATTGCATTGCATCATTCATCTCCTTATTATCCGCAAGGCAATGGCCAGGCAGAGGCAACTAATAAGACTTTGATAAAAATCATCAAAAAGACGTGCAAATCTAACAAATTCGCAGACTGGCCAGAAAAATTGGTTGAGGCTCTATGGGCCTACTGAACTTCAATCCGCACGCCTACCGGGCAAACTCCTTATTCCTTAACATTTGGAATGGAGGCGGTAGTTCCATATGAGATCCTTATACCGTCATTAAGAGTACAATTGAATAAGGAATTCTCCATTGATGAACATCGTTCAGCACTCCTTGCTCAATTGGAACTCTTAGACGAGAAAAGATGGTCAGCTGCTAATCATGTAAAAGTTTATCAAAATAGACTAGCACGCTTTTATCAAAAGAAAGTCATTGAACGTAAGCTCAAAGTCGATGAAATGGTCGTCAAAAAGATTTTTGTAAAACCTGGTGGTCCGCGTTCTAAGCTCCAACCCAACTGGGAAGGACCTTATGTTGTATCGCACGCTTTTCCTGGTAACGCTTATCGTCTTCTTAATGCAGAAGGAGAAGAGCTAAATCATCCCTGGAATGGCTTACATCTTAAGAAATACTACCCTTAGGTTAAAGAGTCGATCAGTATGGTACAAAGACCAGTGGAATCAAAAAATTTATAAACTCAAATTTCCTTATCAGTCTGGATAATTTAACTTCAAACACATCACTATACACTGACACGTTTGATTCGTGAGTAACAAGAGATGCCAAGTCCTAAGGAATACCAAAAGCCTGACTGAAAGTGTAAAGTACAAGTCATTCGTTTTAAAGCAAAAATTCTGTTTTACACTCGGCCCATGATGTCGGAACGAGGCTTAGAATAGACTATCAAGAATACCCGCCATCTTAGTAGGAGGCCGTCATAAAAAAAATGGGGGAGATCCGTCCCAGAAAAAAAAAGAGAATAGAAAAGCAAAAGCAAGCAAAAATCCAAATGTCAAATCAAAAAGGTCATTACATTACAAACGTTACATCAAGGCCATGAAATGAAATAAAAGGGAACGCAAGGTCGATAAATACCCCGGAAAGAAAATGACCGAACCCCAACGGATATTAGGATAGGAAAGGAACATCTTTTTAAGTCCCCGGAACCTTCTCATGGGCTTTCTAAACTTATTCTTCTTTTCCTTCTAAAGAGGCGTACTCCAAACTTAAGGAATGGCTTAGATTGACTAAGGGTCAAATCATCAAATGGGATCACGAATGGAAACACAAATTCAAACACGATGGGTTTTAAGTTAAGTTGTTAAAGAACAATCTGGGAATTAAATTAATAAATGAATATGATCTTTTGATCTAAGTACCATGCTGATCTTTTATGTCAAAAATAAAAAAAATACATATGTCAAAAACCCAAAAAAAATACATACCTCGAAAATCCAAAAATAATACATACTTCAAAAATCCAAAAAAAAAATACATATGTCAAAAATCCAAAAAAAAATACATATTTCAAAAATCCAAAAAAAAATACATATGTCAAAATCCAAAAAAAGCATATATTTCAAAATCCAAACAAAAAAATTTGAATATTTCAAAACAACAAAAATATTTCATTTAGCATTTGCTTATTGCACTTGGTATGTCTCATTCCTTTTATTTTCAGTGAGCATCTGTTTGCTTACATGTTGCATTTTGCTTAAGTTTGATTATTCATATTACCTTTGTTAATAAAGGCTATGCCCCTTGACCATTTATTGAAGGAAAAAATCGATTGACTATTTATTTGGTCAGGCAAGGGGCTAAGCCTAAATAGATACTTAACATGTTCGTTAAGTAATGTACAGGATACAAGACAAGCACAGGAACACAAGATTGGAGCCCAAAAGTTTCATGTATATCATCAAAAGGTGTTTTGTACATGATACATAGAAGAAAAGAAAATACATAAGCCCTCAAGGCTGGCTCTCCCCTCCGCCCTCGTCAAGCTGACTCTGGGCCTCGTCAGGCGCCTCCGGTGCTGGTCCTCGGCTGGGAGATGGAGGTGGCCCCATCGCGCTCGGCCCTGCCTGGCCAGAAGACATGGCGACACTGGCCGTGAAAGCACTCGTCAGACCACGCTCCTGGGCACGCTGCCGGGCTCGCTGATACCGTTCCTCCACCATCTTGCGCTCGTGCTCTGCAACCGACAAGCGACCCTGAAGACTCTCCAGTCAAAGGCGGTCGCGATCTCTCTCCTCAGTCACGACCTCCAGGCGAATCTGGAGACGTGCAAGGTCTCCAGTGGAGAGACGAGCCACCTGCTCCTCCAGAGCCCGGATCCGCGCAGCATCAGCTTCAGCACGAGCAGCTGCCGCGCGAGAACGCTCTAGCTCCGCTTCAGCCCTCTGAAGGGCTTCCTGAAGCTCAGCAACCTGAAGGGAAGTCATTGTTAGTTCAAGGCAATCAAGTAATCAAAATCGAAATAAAATTCGAAGAGTCGAAGAACTTACCCGAGCAGCCCGGTCCTCCTCTGCAAGAGAAGCCCGGTGGATGGCGGAGGCGAGCTGGCTCTGGAGGTCAGCCAGAGCGGCATCATAAGCAGCAGAAGATGATGACGAAGCTCCGAAGGAAGAGGGAGCCGCCTGGGTGTAGACGGCTCGCTGCACCAAAAGACAACCGTCAGTGTCAATCGCCAAAAACAATTAATTAAAACATGCATGCATACATACCAGATCAAACAACTCTTTCTGGACTTGTTCGAGCTGGGCCTCCGCATCATGTAGGCGGGCCCAGAGGTCGATGATGACCGCATCACGTGCATCCTGCATATCACACATACATACCTTCATTCACAAACATAAATCAAGATAATAATAAAATTGAAGATGCATAAATGCATACTTACATCGAGTGGTTGGAGGAGCCGAAGCTGATCGGCGTAGTGGGCCCGGTACTGCTGGAGGTAGGCCTCGCTACTCTCCGCCCGGGACTCCACTCTGACACCCCGGTGATGCCAATCTTCATATTGTTCCGGAAATTTAGCACGCCAGTCTGTGAGGGCTTGCTTGCCCCTCATGCTCCTCCCCACGCCCTCCGGGACCTCCTCATCAATCCACTCCTGGTGGAGGCCCAGCGTCCTCATCACTAGCCGGAGGCGGAGGGGCTCGATTTCGTTGAGGCAATGCACCCACATTTGCCTCCCGAACCTCCTCCTGCCAGCCGTCACCCACGGCTGACCCTCTTCGCCCATACCAAGGTACGGGCACCAGATCACCTGCATATAGGTTGAGTGCATTCATGTAAATAACTTGCATTTAAGGAATAAAAGATTGCATTTAATTGAACAAGTTAAAAACTTACCAGTAACTCTGGGTAGTCAAGGAACTTACGGCGGAGGGCCGTCAGCTGGTGATGCTGTGGGGCCGTGTCCACAATTGGCTGCCAACGGCAGGCCAATGGGACAGCGCCGGGTCTTGCAATCCGCGCTCTATCGAGCGGGAAGTAATGGTAGCTCCACACCTGCATTCATGAACACATAAGTTAGTAAAGCATCATATCACATGGCATTGCATAAACAAATAATGAAACACTTAATACCTGGAGGAACGGCGAGAAGCCGCTGACAGTGGTCTCACGGTCCGGCGTGACCGCAGACAAACCAGCAAAGAGGTGGGCCAGAAGGGCCGCACCCCAGGCGTACTCCCCTAAGCTGTCTAAGTCATCTAACAAGTAAAGGAATCTACAGTGAATGTGGTCGCCCTTCGTACCGAAGAGCAACCGACCAAAGAAGAAAATTAAAAAGACCCTCAATTGCCTATCTACCTCATCACCCTGACTATGGTCGCTACAGTAGACAAAGGAAGATGACTCAGCTAATCTATCCCTAAACTCCTCCCAGGTCTCGTCCGACCGACGCCGGGGCTCATCTAATCCTAAGGCTGCCTCTACTTCTATCCTAGGGACCATCCTGGACTCCCTACCTATGCTAGATACCTCTATCCCTAGTAGAACCTCTGCTAATGTAACGACCCGCCACCCTATGATCGGAGACCCGATCACTAAATGGGCATCGAATCATTATCCAACGGTCTCACACCCGGATCTTATACACGCATCTGGAAGAGTAAGCATTAAACAAGATTAAATATAACATTCACACGGACTACAAGGAAGTACAGTATGCAGGAAGTAAAGTAATAATGTCCATCCACAGTCCAACAATAATTACATGGTTCCACAAATTAATTAAGTACAGGCAGAAGTAAAGTACAACAACATCAGGGCATACCCCGGAACTGAGATAGCTGCTGGTCCGTACACCGAGAAGAACACCACGCGCCGCCACTTGCCACAAGGTCCACACCTGAAAACCGCAGGGAGTGAGCCACGCCAGAACTGGGCTCAGTAGGGATCATCCGATCCCTTGCCTCCCACTCACACACCCACAGGTGCAATTACAAAGATACATAGGAACAAGATAAGTAAAGCTATAACACATTCCTCCTAAATTCTCGATATAAACCGCATGCATTTGGAATATAACATGCATATCTCAGAAATCATTCTAGGAAGGAACCTACAACTCGCGTCTCGGCAAAACGCGTCAACCACGTCTCCGAAAGTGGGAAACACCGACCCGCTGAGACCAAACAGTAACCCCTCGGATAGCACGCTGGCTACCTCGGTGGCTACTCCTTCCCCTAGCAAACACTGACCCGCTGAGACCAAACAGTAACCCCTCGGATAGCACGCTGGCTACTCCGGCCCAACTGGCTCAGGTGGTTACTCCTTCCCCCAGCACGAGTGACACTCCAAAGGTACCACTCCGACACCGGTACAAGCTAGCTAACCCCGGGGTTCACCAGGTGACCCTCTCCACTAGGCGTCACCCCGCCACTGCTCCCGTCAGCACTGTGTCCCTCCGCACCGACACAGGGTGTAGAACGCTACAACTGTCACTCTAAGTCCACCGAAACAGAAAATACGGCACGGTGCGATCCGGTCACGGAAGAAGTCCACGGTCGCACGACACCCAATGCAGTGCCATCCGGTCACGAAGAGTTCATCACATCGAGTACATTAACAGCATGCATTAACCAACTATCTAGCAGTGTAAACGCATTTTACTGGCATGAATTAGTGTGGTTCTGTCTTGAATAGCATCGCCCAAGGCCGACGCCTTTCAAGCTCCATGTACAGGTTCATGTAAAACAGTCTTCAGAATCAGGCCCTAAAAGGCGTCGACACCAGTGGTCGCCTTTTGAAAGGCGTCGACATCCTCAGACGCCATTTAACACCGAAATCCAGGAATTCCAGAAAACGTTACTCAGGGGATTTCTGCCTTAAAAGGCGTCATGGTTACCCGACGCTTATTCAAATCGCGTCGCCCACCCATGACGTCTTTTAGTCTCAGAATCCCCGAACTGAGTCCCTCAGTCGGGGTGATTTCCTACCTAAATGGCGTCATGATGGCCCGACGTCCTTCTGAAAGGCGTCGTCCATCCATGACGTCATTTAGCGCCATAATCCCTGACTCTTGAAACCTCGAACAGGGGGATTTCTGTCCTAAAAGGCGTCGTACTGCCCTGACGCCCTTCTGAAAGGCGTCGATCAGGCACGACGCCGTTTAGCGCCAGAAACCTGGTTCCCTGGTTTGATCCGAGGGTTTCTCCCTTAATCCCAAATACCCCGAAAAGCCTCAAAATAGAAGGGGAGGAAAAGAAGTTCATCCACCACAAGTATGCTACAAATCCTCATTCACGAGCACGGTCATACCCACAAGAACACCCCCTAAACATGCTCAATCTAGCCCAAAACACGTCCTATCATGCCTAGGAAAACACGAGCAACATATGCAAAGTTCGTCCCCCTATCGGTTACTTGAACTCCTCCTGACTCCGTGTCGCCGAACCGCCGCACCGCAGACCGCCGTCGGTACCTCCGAGAACGTCGCCACTCCGCCGGGACGTCGGCCGCCGTCCGGAGAATGGAACGCCGCGAAGGAAGTGGTGGTGGCAGAGGTGAGAGGTAGGGAGGCGTTGGAGTGGAGGAAGAGGAAGGAAAAGGGGAAGAGTGGGATCGGAGGAGGCGGAGAGGGAGAGGAGAGAGAGTGAAAGGGTGAGAATGAGAGAAAGAAAGGAGGGCTCGCGGGGTCAATCAGAAACTGCCTAAAACGCGTCGAGTGAGAGAGACGCCTATCAGATGACAGGACGGGCCGTACTGACAGCTCTCTGAAACGCGTCGACCACCACGGACGCCGTTCAGCTGACATGTCAGGCACCGTACACTGACACCGCAGGGTCGCAGTCTGAATCGCGTCGTCCATCATGGACGCCGTTCAGACGACGAGACAGGGGCCGTACTCTCGCGGCCCGAGACCCGCCCACGTGGCGCCCACGTGGCACAACAGAAATTCATCTAAATGGCGTCCACCTATCAAGACGCCGTTTGAAAGTCATCGTGAAGTGTAGACGTCATTCAGAAGACACTCTCAAGGCCCCTCAAGGTCCAACCCAGGGGATCCGGCCCGAAACCGACCCGAAAACTGAACCCGAAACCTCAGTCCTTACATTCTCCCCCCCTTAAAAGAATTTCGTCCCCGAAATTGCCTGCTAGAAGCAACGAGGGCGAAATGCCTCCACTGCTAACTCGCATGGGAACTGTTTTCCAGCATCTCAATCTCGTGCCCCCAGGTCACCTCGCTCTCGGAGCGATACTGCCAAAATACTCAGTCCACGGGTACAACTTTGATTCGGAGGATCTGTCACTAGTGATTCTCAAAACGCACTACACACTCTGGAAAGGACAAATCCTCAGCGACCTCAAGTTCTGAAAATTCTAACACCTGGGGTGGATCCAAAACATTCCTCTGCAACGAAACACGAAACGCATCGTGCACTCCCGCAAGGTTGAACGGCAAGGCTGGCTGGTAATCTTCCCCAATTCAAGCAAGAACGGGAGGAGGCCCAGCATGGCGCGGACCCAGCTTACTTTGCTTCTCAAATCTCCTCACACTCATGGAGGGCGCGACTTGGAGAAACACGAGGTCCCCAACTACAAACTCGATCGGTCTCTTACCGATGATAGCACAACTCTGGCAACCTAAGCACCCTGCTATACCAACCCTGATCCTGCTAACTGTCTCTTGCCAATCTCAGACTAGATCACAAGGGATCGACATAGCCATCTAAACAAAGCCTCATAAGGCGCCATGCCAACGCCAGAATAGTAACTGATATAGTACGCAAAACTCCACTGCAAACAAACGCTGCTCCCAAGAACTTCCTCAGTCTAGGCACATGCCCCGAGCAAAACTTCCAAAGTCTAAATGGCCCTCTTCGACCGCCCATCAACCTTGGGATAATAAGTCGGGCTGAAGGCTAACTGCGTACCCAAGGTCTTCCAAAAACTCTTTCGAGAGTCAAAAGTAAACCTCAAAGCCCGGTCCGACGTGATGGATAAAGGCACTCCGAATAGTAAGAGATGATCCGACACACCAACAACTCTGCCAACCTACCGACTGACCAGTCCTTCCTGATAGCCAGGATGTGTGCTGACCTGGTCAATTGCTCAATGATAACCCAGATCATGCCCCCACCACCCGGGGGTAAAACAGTTCCAACATAAGCCCAAGGTCACGAGCTCCCGTTCCCATACCGGGACTGGCAAGGACTGCAACCATGCTTCCGCTGCGCCACTCTGATGTTCAACCTAACCTGACGACAATTTAAGCACCAAACCACAAAATCCACCCCGTCCTTCTTCCTACTAAACCATCTCAAGCAATGATACGACTTACTTATTCAGGAAGCACTATTTATCTAGAACAGTAAGCCTCCATAAAAACGCATCTGCGTACGTCCTCCATGGCCGGAACACAGGGTCAGCCTCTGAACCCCACTGTACCATCAACTCTCAATTGAACTGGACAACACGGTTCTATCAGCCTCACGTGGAACCCAGAAAGAAGATTCCACAATCAGCTTGAATCCTCTTCATACACATGACGCCTCTGGATCTATAGCGTAAACGCCACAGCTGCCTACTCGAAGTCATGAATGGATAGTTCCCCTCATAGCTTATTCAACTGCCTATAGGCATAGGCCACCATCTTACCAAGTTGCATCAGAACCGTCCCCAGACTTCGATGTGATGTATCTGAACAAACCACACTTACACTGGAACCTAACAGAAGTACCAATATTGGAGTCAAAGTGAGGCGAGCTTTTCAATTAGATGAAACTCCGCTCACACTCCTCGGTCAACATGAAACGAACTCCTCTACAAGACAACCCTGGCAAAATAAGGGTCGCTATCGAAGAAAACCTCTAGACCAACCGTCGATAAAATCCTACAATGCCAAGAAGCTCTCGGTCTCTGCTACTGTCGTCGACCTGATCCAATCCATAACTACCTCAGTTCTGACTGTATTCACTACAATACCCTCGTTGGTCACATACTTACACGGGACTCCATACACATAATCGGTCAATCAAGTCAATACCAAGTTAATTATGTTCCATGATTCCGCCAAAATTGATAAACCAACATCATTATATATAACAACCTCACAAAGTACATTTTACAATACAGATTCCCCACCATGCATAATACATAAAAAGTGTCATAACGCTCGCAATCACTACCTACTAAGACAAGGTAGGAGTGCTCATGTAACCTAGCATCTCGGACCTCCACTGAAAGAACACACAACACTATACTAGATACCGGGCTCCTACCGACCACTCGGCTCCTCACCTGTCTTATCTCTCTGGGGGCAATTCCTCAAAAAATGCCCCCTCTTGCCGCAGCCAAAACAACCACTAGTTACCAATGGACACGTCCGATTGCTATGATGACCACCACAATGGGAACAATGATCTGCCGCAACCTGCCTCGCTCCCTGCCGCCTGCTAGCCACAGTTTGCATCTGCTGAGCCGAACCATCTCTGTTCTTGCCACAGGGCATCTCTTGGGACCCGAATTCAAAGGAACCCGAACCGCCTGACGAAAAGACCGTTCATTTGCCCTTACCTTGCTGCTTCCCTCGTGCCGATCGCTCCAATTCTCTCGCCATTTGCTGGAATTGAGTCTCCACCGCTACTGCGTATTGAGCTGCTGACGCCAGATCTCTCCAACACTAGGATGCCACCATTGTCCTCAGATCATACCGGAGTCCACCCACAAATCTCTCTACTCTAAACTCCTCGTGCTCAGATATACGTGGAACGAATCCTTCAAGAGCCGCAAACTTTGCTTGGTATTCTGAAACTGACATCTCATTCTGCACCAATTCCATAAACTCCCTTTCCTTAAACTTCCGGACGTGTCCTGAAAAGTATTGTCCACTAAACTCTCTCACAAACACCTCCCAAGGGATTTCTCTCAAGGGCCTATCTGCGAACATCACCTTTTTGGTAGTAGCCCACCACTCATATGCATTATCCTTCAATAAGTAGGTTGCCAACAAGGTTTTCTCATTCTCGGCACATTCAAGGACGTCAAATGCCTTCTCCATTTCCTTAATCCAAAAAGCTGCCTCGTCTGGGATTGGTCGACCCGTGAAAGAAGGGGTCTCCAACCTCAAGAACCGCTCCAAAATCGTAGGCTGGTCATCCCGAAAATTGGATCCCTCGCCACCAACTCCCTGCTGGTATCTAGACATAGCTCCAATCATAGCTTCCATGAAACGATTCGCATTACGCCCTTCTGCACCTGAGCTAACATTGTTTGCTCTCGAACCACGAGCCAACGCTACTCTCTTCCTCGGTGCCATCACTACCCCACGAACGCAAAAATCAACACAAATACGTCAAAACCTATCAATCTATACCAGCAGCCATCGCCTGTACAGACTCGTACTTATTGTTGGACTACGATATCTAATCCAGTTTAGCACATACTCGACCAGACTGAGCTCTGATACCAATTGTAACGACCCGCCACCCTATGATCGGAGACCCGATCACTAAATGGGCGTCGAATCATTATCCAACGGTCTCACACCCGGATCTTATACACGCATCTGGAGGAGTAAGCATTAAACAAGATTAAATATAACATTCACACGGACTACAAGGAAGTACAGTATGCAGGAAGTAAAGTAATAATGTCCGTCCACAGTCCAACAATAATTACATGGTCCCACAAATTAATTAAGTACAGGCAGAAGTAAAGTACAACAACATCGGGGCATACCCCGGAACTGAGATAGCTGCTGGTCCGTACACCGAGAAGAACACCACGCGCCGCCACTTGCCACGAGGTCCACACCTGAAAACCGCAGGGAGTGAGCCACGCCAGAACTGGGCTCAGTAGGGATCATCCGATCCCTTGCCTCCCACTCACACACCCACAAGTGCAATTACAAAGATACATAGGAACAAGATAAGTAAAGCTATAACACATTCCTCCTAAATTCTCGATATAAACCGCATGCATTTGGAATATAACATGCATATCTCAGAAATCATTCGAGGAAGGAACCTACAACTCGCGTCTCGGCAAAATTCGTCAACCACGTCTCCGAAAGTGGGAAACACCGACCCGCTGAGATCAAACAGTAACCCCTCGGATAGCACGCTGGCTACCTCGGCGGCTACTCCTTCCCCCAGCAAACACTGACCCGCTGAGACCAAACAGTAACCCCTCGGATAGCACGCTGGCTACTCCGGCCCAACTGGCTCAGGTGGTTACTCCTTCCCCCAGCACGAGTGACACTCCAAAGGTACCACTCCGACACCGGTACAAGCTAGCTAACCCCGGGGTTCACCAGGTGACCCTCTCCACTAGGCGTCACCCCGCCACTGCTCCCGTCAGCGTTGTGTCCCTCCGCACCGACACAGGGTGTAGAACGCTACAACTGTCACTCTAAGTCCACCGAAACAGAAAACACGGCACGGTGCGATCCGGTCACGGAAGAAGTCCACGGTCGCACGACACCCAATGCAGTGCCATCCGGTCACGAAGAGTTCATCACATCGAGTACATTAACAGCATGCATTAACCAACTATCTAGCAGTGTAAACACATTTTACTGGCATGAATTAGTGTGGTTCTGTCTTGAATCGTGTCGCCCAAAGCCGACGCCTTTCAAGCTCCATATACATGTTCATGTAAAACAGTCTTCAGAATCAGGCCCTAAAAGGCGTCGACACCAGTGGTCGCCTTTTGAAAGGCGTCGACATCCTCAGACGCCATTTAACACCGAAATCCAGGAATTCCAGAAAACGTTACTCAGGGGATTTCTGCCTTAAAAGGCGTCATGGTTACCCGACGCTTATTCAAATCGCGTCGCCCACCCATGACGTCTTTTAGTCTCAGAATCCCCGAACTGAGTCCCTCAGTCGGGGTGATTTCCTACCTAAATGGCGTCATGATGGCCCGACGTCCTTCTGAAAGGCGTTGTCCATCCATGACGTCATTTAGCGCCATAATCCCTGACTCTTGAAACCTCGAACAGGGGGATTTCTGTCCTAAAAGGCGTCGTACTGCCCTGATGCCCTTCTGAAAGGCGTCGATCAGGCACGACGCCGTTTAGCGCCAGAAACCTGGTTCCCTGGTTTGATCCGAGGGTTTCTCCCTTAATCCCAAATACCCCGAAAAGCCTCAAAATAGAAGGGGAGGAAAAGAAGTTCATCCACCACAAGTATGCTACAAATCCTCATTCACGAGCACGGTCATACCCACAAGAACACCCCCTAAACATGCTCAATCTAGCCCAAAACACGTCCTATCATGCCTAGGAAAACACGAGCAACATATGCAAAGTTCGTCCCCCTATCGGTTACTTGAACTCCTCCTGACTCCGTGTCGCCGAACCGCCGCACCGCAGACCGCCGCCGGTACCTCCGAGAACGTCGCCACTCCGCCGGGACGTCGGCCGCCGTCCGGAGAATGGAACGCCGCGAAGGAAGTGGTGGTGGCAGAGGTGAGAGGTAGGGAGGCGTTGGAGTGGAGGAAGAGGAAGAAGAGGAAGGAAAAGGGGAAGAGTGGGATCGGAGGAGGCAGAGAGGGAGAGGAGAGAGAGTGAAAGGGTGAGAATAAGAGAAAGAAAGGAGGGCTCGCGGGGTCAATCAGAAACTGCCTAAAACGCGTCGAGTGAGAGAGACGCCTATCAGATGACAGGACGGGCCGTACTGACAGCTCTCTGAAACGCGTCGACCACCACGGACGCCGTTCAGCTGACATGTCAGGCACCGTACACTGATACCGCAGGGTCGCAGTCTGAATCGTGTCGTCCATCATGGATGCCGTTCAGACGACGAGACAGGGGCCGTACTCTCGCGGCCCGAGACCCGCCCACGTGGCACAACAGAAATTCATCTAAATGGCGTCCACCTATCAAGACGCCGTTTGAAAGGCGTCGTGAAGTGTAGACGTCATTCAGAAGACACTCTCAAGGCCCCTCAAGGTCCAACCCAGGGGATCCGGCCCGAAACCGACCCGAAAACTGAACCCGAAACCTCAGTCCTTACAGCTAATCCCTGGTAGTTGGGGTAAGTCACCCCACTCACAGGTCGGCCCTCTACCCTAAGGCCAGTGATCCTGGCCACATCCTCTAAAGTGGGGATCATATGTCCCCAGGGCATTAGGAATGCCCGACTCTCTGCGTGCCAACGCTCCCTAAGTGCCTGCAGTAAGACCAAATCGAGCCAAAATGGCTCGATATCTAGTACCTCACCGAACCCCATCCGGCGCAGGCGCGCCTTATGGAACTCCGGGAGCCCCCTATATGCGCCTATGACTAGGTTCCACGAGATTCTGGACCTCATCACTCCCTGCAGATAAAAAAAACATAAAAAAAATAGGGTCAGTAATGAATAAAAACAGGAAAAATAGTTCTGTTTTGAAAGGCGTCAGCACCTATGGACGTTTTTCAAAATACGTCAACATGTCCTGACGCAATTCAAATTCATTTTCTACCTGATTAAAAATTCGGAATTAGTCTTGAAAGACGTCAGCCCAGCATGACGCCTTTTGAATGGCGTCACCTGGTCTAGACGCCTTTCAAGACCCGATTCCGGGTTCTTGAAGAACCCCGTTCTTCACTCTTCTTCTTCATCTCATTTAAACCACATGAGGCTTACCGTGTGGAGGTCGCCCTCCTCTTCTTCCTCCATTGCTATAAGTGCCGGTGGAGGGATCTCCTCCTCCAAAAACGCCGCCGCCACGGCTAGCGCCGCCGGAACTTCCTCGGGGGCTTCCTCCTCATGCCTTCGCCGCCTCTTGGCCAAGGCTTTCATCTTCCTAGAGCCTTCACCGCGTTCCATGGTCAAGAAAGAAGGAGTTTTGAGGGAGAAAGAGAGGGAGATCGCCGGAGCTCGGAGGTCGCCGGAGAGGTGAAGAGAGAGAGAGTTTTGTGAAAAGTGAGGAAGAAAAGGGGCCTTCGCGGGTTTATAAACGAAAGATTAAAAGGCGTCGATTCAGAGCGACGCGTTTTAGGCCCCATAAGTTAAGGCGACAAGAACAGGTGTTTGAAACTGATTGAAAGACGTCCACCTATGCGGACGCTTTTCATATTACTGCCAGAGCCGTACAGAGGATGATGATGAAAGGCGTCTTACTCTGTAGACGCTTTTTAGGCAATTAATCACGGAATTAATGGCAGAATCCTGGGAAAAGTAGGAGAGATAATTGAAAGGCGTCAAGAGTTGTAGACGCAATTTAACGTTTAAATCAGTTTTTTGAAGAAGAATTACGGTTGAAAGGCGTCTTTCTGAATAGACGCGTTTTGCATTTAACATAACCCGAATTGCCAAATTTTCAGGAAAAATCAAGTTTTTACTAAAGGAAAAATCATAGGCACATCATAGGAAGTTAAGGAAGGATTTCAAGACATGAAAAATAGTTCTTTATTCAATGAAATCTTTTATTACATCATACAAAAAAGGAAAAAGAGAAAAGAGGACATTTAAGAGAGAATTTCATGAAGACTTTTAAGGTAAGGAAATTTTAATCCTCTATTTCTATCTTTAGAGGATTTTACACAGTAACTAAAGCCAAGGTTCCATAAGTAGTAATGATTTCTATGGCTTCATAATCTTCATCGGATTCCAAGTCACGCTTCTTGATCGGGGGTGTAAAGGAGAACTCGGGGAATTCACGACGGCCCAAGCTAAGTTGAGTAAGGCACCGGTGTGGGTTGTATAACTCGAACTCGGTGGCTCCAATCAACTTGAGATCTGCTCCTGCTGCACGGCGCACCCAAACAGGTTTTCCAACAAGAGCGAGTGGAGACGAGTCAAATATGTCGGACGTCATGAGCTTCAAATACTCTCTCCAGTCGGCCCGGGTTTTGAGCTTTGGAACCTTGTTGACCATATGCTCGTTGAACTTTACAATATTAGCAATGCAATGGATTGGACTATTCAAGAAGATTTGAGATGGATTCAGAGGCCTCTTCTTGCAGTACTCAAACTTAAAGTGAAGTTCAACCCATAGAGCAAAGAGTAACATGCACCCATAGGGGGGACGACCCACAGATGCCGCAGAAAGCCCGCTATAAAGATATGCCAAGAGTGCAGTGCTAATGGATTTACCTTCGAAGATTGCGCAGATGGCACTGACCTGATCATCTTCTAAGATGTTATCCTGCGCAGGGAAGAATAAGGCACCGGCAAAGCATGTGACGAAAGCTTTCGTCACATCCTCCGCTTCATCCTCCCTTAGATCATCAATTTCATATAGAGTCCACTCAGCGAGCTTTGCAAGATTGATTCCCTTCTTGGTAAGGCATCCTTTAGCTTCTGAAGGATCCTTCATAATTGATGTCAACAATTGTTGACCGATGATTCTCTCTCTTGTCAAAGCTATTTTATCTTTGTTATCTTTGGTCTTTAGGAGACCCAGTAGAAGCTCCGCCTCCTCCAAAAAGATCGTGCACTCGAAGTCTTGGAAGAAGAACATATGAGTTTGGGGATGCCACCACTCGATCAAGGCACCCATAGCCGCCCAATCTACGTTCGAACTCTTGTAATTTTTGGCAAGTACCACTAATCCTTGAAGATTCCACTTGGATATGAAAACTTGCATGGAAAGCTTAACACTTTTTACAAGTTTACGAATCCAAGGGAGAGAGGTAAACTTTCTTGGGCCAGGAAACATGGGATAATTCTGAAAACAAAGGAAGAACATGAAAAATAAGATGAAGAACACCAAGAACAAGAAGAAGAATTGGAGAGAAGTTGATTTAGCTTACTTGAAGATTAGGATCTCTTCCATTGAGGTGATTTTCCACGTCGGAAAACTTCTCTAGAAACATCTTCATCCTCTTGTTTGAAGAATCCATCCTCTTTTTCGGAGTTCTTCCTTCTTGAAGCTTGGAAACCTTGAAAACTTTGAAGAAACCTCGAAATCTTGGAAGAAAACTCAACCTAGGATCTTTTGATTATGGTAGGATTGCTTGGGAATAACCTAAGGGTGTTTATATAGAAGGAATTGCGATCCTAGGAAGACTTTTCCGGATTGGAAAAGGGATGTGCATTGGTAGAGTTGGAATTCGAATAGAGAACAAGCAGAAACCTGTTTCTGTGAGTAAAAGGCGTCTAGGAGAACCGCCGCGTTTCAATGTTGAATGGCGTCTGCTTGACACGACGCGTTTCAGCCCTTCTGTGATTTATCCGAAATTCTGTGGTTTTTTATACTTGTTTGGAATTATTAATGATTTTGATTGTAGGAAATCAGAGAATTCAAAATATCAAGAAGATCCTACTGTGGGAGTTTAGAAGTCCCGACCGTGGCTAAAAAGACGGTTATTTATATCCTTGTACTCTTCCATGTAAATCATTTGCATTACTATATGATAAGTATTTATTAGAGCATATCAAGGACCTTGTGGTTTTGATGAAACTGGAATTTGAGTTCCCCTTCAACAAAAACAGTGATAATTCCAGAGGATTCTTAATCGCACGGATAGGCCGTTGGATTCTTAATTAGTAAGGACGATAGTTCCACTTTTGTGAAACGGTGCGTGGATAAACGAGCTTCGGCTTAGCACTGAATTACAAGAATTGGTATCTTGACTCATTAATGACAATTTAACAATATTATCCTTGATTAATTTATATTTTATTTGACTTTATAGTTTTCTTTTAGCCCAGCATGCATCATGTAAGACTTTGAAATCATTGTGATAAGGATTAATTACTAATTAAGTTTTAGACCATTAATTAAATAATCTCAACATGATATGAAATATTCCGTTCTGAATTGAGTATCTTGATTATCTTTGAGGTTCGCTTGAAGATATTCTTGGAATTCTACCCTTTCTTGGACTCTTTATCCAATATTTCTTGTTTTTCTTTTAAGATCCATCATGGCTGCAGCACGTCCACATTGGCTGGCAAACGCTCCCCATGATGAAACCTACAGTGTCTATGACCTGGGGTACTTCCCACTCCGAGGAGGTTGATCGACTTTATTTTATTTCCTTGTCTACCTCATCCAGACAGGATTGATTCCATTGATTTCTTTAAGCTATCTTCATTGATAATTTTGAGAAAAATTTCAATCATGTGATGTTAAGAGCGTGTCTCATCACATCTTGGCATCACCTTTTCAGTATATTCCATTTCATTTCATTCCCTTGCAAAGACGATGTCAAGATGAGGCAGCTGTAGACACGCTAATTTTGACATCATTTTGAGTAAATTTCATATCATATAATAATGCCTCAGAATGGTCTGATATTTAATCATTAATTAATTTTTATTGATCTTTTTGAGTGTCGGGTTTAACAGACATGTTTAAGTTAATCAATTGAATTGATTTTAACTCAAATTTCAGTTAAAATATGAAGAAGCCTAAAAGACGTCTACCTGTATGGACGCCCCATTAGACTTTATTCTTATTTTAACGTTTAAATTTGAATTTTAATCAGTTGATTAATTAGATAAAAGACGTCTGTCAGGCACGACGCGTTTTAGGTTTCCTAAGCTATTTCTACTTCTCTTCCGGATGTTTATCCTTATCTTAATTAGTATAAAAGACGTCTATAAATGTAGACGCGTTTTAGCTAATACAGATAAAGATAAGTTTTCCCAGATATTTATCCTTATCTTAATTAATCTGAAAGGTGTCAGGCATTCTGGACGCGTTTTAGATAATTACAGATAAAGATAAATTAATCTGTATTTATCTGTTGGTTAAGATGGATAAATCCTAAGTTTTTCCATGTAAATCCGCGGACGCAGAAGAAGTCTATAAATACCTTGCAACTTGAAAGTTAAAAAAAAAAAGAAGAGAGAGACGTTAGAATCAAAGTTAGTGATTGAAGATTGAAGCAACGACGTCCAAACGCCGAAGCGCTGCTGTTTCCAGAAGTTGGCGTCCATTCTTCATCCAATTCAAGGCTTCATCTAATTCGGCATAAGTGTTTCATTTCTGCATCTTCATTTTCATTTCATTAATCTCTCATTCTTCATCATCACTTCATGCAACACACACCACAACATCATTCTTTCCAAAACCTATTTGATTAAGGAGTTTCAAAAGCCATTAAACAAGTAAGTTTGTTGTTTAGTTTCATGTTTAAAACCATGATTATAATGGATACTGCTTCTACTTAAATTCTCATTATTGTTTCTTCATTTCTCTTTCCATTTTCTTGTAACGGAGCAAAGGAGAATCAAATGTAGTAAATCAAGTATAAAGTCACAAGAATCTCTGGACGATCCTCAACCTCAACTTCAAACTGAACAGCAAGAACAAAGAACAAAGAAAGGGCTCTCTTTCTTCAGCTGGCTGAAGGAGGGGAATCAAGGACTCAATATCTTCCGCGTTTAATCAGGTAGGCGATCAAACTTCTTTTGAAACTTTTAAGTCAAAAGTTTCTGGCGATCACTTCACATAGTTTCTGTTTTTTATAGGCTTTATTTTGCACTTAAATAACATAGATTTTTTCATGATAATCACACAGTCATTCTAAGCACTCACACCGGACACCTCCGGTCGGGAGAAGACTTGCTTCAGAGGCTGGTCGGTGAGGACCTTTATCGAGTGGGCAAGGAAGTAAGGTCGGAGCCTCCTCGCGGATGAGACGAGGGCCAAAGCCAGCTTCTTAAGAGCAAGATATCGAAGCTCTGCTCCTTGAAGGGCTCGGCTTATATAGTAGACAGGCTTCTGGATGCCGTCTTGCTCCCGGACGAGGACGGCGCTGATAGCTGCCTCAGATACCGCGAGGTAGAGGAATAGCGGCACTCCGTGGATCGGCTTGGACAGTATAGGAACTTTGGAGAGATAGACCTTTAGTTGTTCGAAGGCCGTCTGGCACTCGTCTGTCCAAAAGAAGCTATTGGCCTTCTTCAATAGCTTAAAGAAGGGAAAGCAATAGTCCGCCGCTCTGGACATGAAGCGGTTTTAAGGCGGCGATCCTTCCGTTTAGCTTTTGAACCTCTCTGAGGTTAGCCGAAGGGCGCAACTGAATGATGGCCGAAACCTTTGCGGGGTTAGCTTCCACCCCTCGGTGAGTGACCATATAGCCGAGGAACTTCTCGGAGGCCACTCCGAAGGCGCATTTGGCTGGGTTCAGCTTCATTTTGTATTGCCGCAAGGCGGAGAACGTCTCGGCTAAGTCGGCCAAATGGTCTGCAGCGACGCGGCTCTTCACCAGCATATCGTCGATGTAGACTTCCATGTTGCGGCCGAGCTGCGGGGCGAATACTTTGTTGACGACGCGCTGATATGTCGCGCCAGCATTCTTCAGGCCGAAGGGCATCCGGGTATAGCAATACAGACCGAGATCGGTCGTGAAGTTGGTCTTGCTTTCATCGTCCGGATGCATTCGGATCTGATGATAGTCCGAATAGGCGTCGAGGAAGCTCAGGAGCTCGTGGCCAGAGGTCGCATCCACCACCTGATCTATCCAAGGTAGCGGGTGTTAGTTTAGGTGGCCTACAAGCCAATCTGACTATGTAAATCTCGTTCGCCTATTAATAAAATGGCATAATATTCATTATGTGTAAATCGCATTAATTATCGTTTCATAATGAAGTCCGTGAATATGTGCTATAGTGATCAGATTATGATGAGATCATACTAATGAGACTGATCACTTAAACACACATATTCTTAATTGTTCCTAGTCGGAGGATATCCGAGGAGGACATCGGATATCCGGTTAGACTAGTACAGATTACTCCTGCTCATATGATGAGGGTGATTGATCTCATAAGTCACTTGTGTGGAGACACTAAGGCGAATCTGTAGGTGCTCATTGGAGAATGAGTTCACTGAACTGATCCGACTGAATCGCTGGATGGTATTGTACCTCACTGTCAGCCAGCTTGATTCTATTGTCGCAGTTGCGTAGATGGTCCTCGGACCTGAGACACCAAGGACACATTGGCGATGGATTTCTGTGCTTTGACCTTGGTTTACGAATCTCTAGTCACGAGATTCTAATACGCCAAGGATTGGGTACAGCGGAATACCGTCGAAGGGAATTGTGTGTCAATGAGGAATCATTCGCTCTCGGTACTTAGAGAGAAAATGCTCTAGGAAGAATGCGCGAAAGTCCCTGGCCAGGGCGGACGATAATATCGGGAAAGGAGTTTTTCGATATTCATCAGCGGCATCCAATCCAAGTGAGTCGACCGGTTAGGGTTTGACAGCTCGCCATACCCTGAGTTGACTCGAGAGAATTGTACGAATGAAGGATTATATCCACGCGGTAACTGTCGGCGGAAAGGTTCCAAGAGTGGGTTACTTAACCCCAAATACCTTCCGGGTTCACGCGGTGTTGCTTGGCACCCAACGTGATCGGAGGCCCGGTCGAATTCGATGTGCGACATCAATTCGATTGATTAATTGATTAATAAAGGGTTATTAATTAATTAATAAAGCCAGTGAGGAGTCACTGGGCTTGTTGGGCCATTAACTGGACTGGTACTTGGGCCTAGAGGGTCACACGCAAATGATTCTCAAGGCGATGGATAAATAAGTGGGTTTTATACAAACCGGGGGTTTTTATGAAAAACCGCGCGGTTAGTATAAAACATAGCGAACGGGCTGAGCAGGCCAAGCTGTTGCTAACCCTAGCCGCCCCTCCTCAGTTTCTGTCTTTCTCTGGCGCCCAGGCAGATCCAGATCTGCTCCGCCGCTTCTCCGAATCCCGTTCGACGGGAAATCGTCCGCGCGTTGCAGCGATCATTGCGGCGACCGGCGGAGGCTTCGTGGGCTGCGAAGAACGAGGAACTCGAGGATATCCGTCGCGGGGAGGATCGCGTGGACTTCGCTAGAGGCCGGGCGTTTGCGCGGCTTGCGGTGTCACACCGACGGAACCGAACGGCTGCGGATTCGAATCCGCACACGGTGAGAAAAGATAATCCGATTATCTTGTATTTTAGATTTCGAAACGAGAACGGATCGCTGTAAATATTTTTGTTTTCCGCTGCGTGAGCGATCCGGAGAAACCGAGAAAACCCAACAGCGGGAAGCTATCCATCGGACAGGCTTTGTTAAGGTTGGTGAAGTCCATGCACATTCGCCATTTGCCGTCTTTCTTGGGCACCATTACTACGTTGGCGATCCAGTCCGAGTGGTGTACCTCTCGGAGGTGCCCGGCGTCCAGCCCCTTTTGAACTTCGGCTTGAATGGCGGCTCTCCTTTCCTGATTGAAGGTACGCCGCTTCTGCTTGACCGGGGGCTGGTTGGGATCGGTGTGTAGCTGATGCTCGGCTATTTCCGGGTCAACCCCGGGCATGTCTGTTGGAGACCAGGCGAAGATGTCGAGATTCCTTTTCAGGAATTCGGCGAGTCTCTCTGCTTCAGTTTTCTCCAGGCCGGAGCCTATCATAAGGGTTCGTCCCTCGCCTCTCAGAACTGGGATGGCGACGAGCTCTTCTCCCAGGGATGCTTCTGCTGAAGATTCGATCGACAGGGATTCAACCGCAGCTTTTCCCTTGACCGAAATCATATAACATTGCCGAGCCGCCTCTTGATTCCCCTTAGGTTCGCCTATTCCATGACTGGTATGGAATTTCAGCTTCTGATGAAAAGACGAAGGCACAGCTCCGATCCCGCCGATTAGCCTTCGGCCAAGATGGCGTTGTAGGCCGAATCGATTTTTACAACGGCAAAATCCGTTTCTACGGTTAATTGCCGGGGAGCGGAACCTATGGTTACGGGGAGCCGGACAATGCCCTCTACTCGGCAGGGCGAGCCGTTAAAACCGAATAGGGGGCCCCGGTGAGGCTTCATATTAGCCTCATTCAATCCCATCTTTACAAAGCAATCATAAAATAATATGTTTGGAGCGCTTCCATTATCAAAAAAAATACGATGAACATTATAATTGTTTATTACAGCGTTCACAACGAGAGCATCGTCGTGAGGGACCTGAATATCAGTCAGATCCTCTGAGCCGAAGGTAATGTCTTTTTGATGGGGCCGCTTCGGCTCGACGTCAACTGTCGCTATTGTTGCGGAGCTGTGTTGACAGCGCTTTGATCCTTCTCCCGGCCCACCGGATATCATCATGATAGACCCAGCACTGGGTCTTTGATGAGATGTTTCCACCGGAGCCGAGGTAATCTTTGGCGGAGGAGCGGCTTCCTTCTCCGGAGGTTGTTGCGACCTAGTTGTCTCAGGGACGTCCCGGTTCTGCTGCTGCTGATGCTGCTCTCGCCGGTACTGCGGCAGTCTACCCTCCCTGATGAGGCGGTCAATCTCCTCCCGAAGGTGTCGGCATTCGTCTGTTGAATGGCCGATCTCCCGATGATACTCGCAATATTTGCCGAGGTCCCTTCGGCGAGGGTCACTTTTGATGCGCTCCGGCCGCCGGAGCATGCCCTTCACCTCCATAAGCATTCGGGAAGGAGGAGCGGGTAGCGGCAGGTACCGCGGCTGCGGATCCCGTCGCTTTTCTCGGTCCCACTCCTCCCTGCGATATCGCTTACGGGAGGGCTCTTGATCTTCAGGTCGAGGGCGGACCACCTGGGGGGTAGGCGCCGATACTGCTTCGGCTGCACCTTTGCCTTTGGACATCATCAAGGCCTCCCGATTGATATACTTGTGGGCCCGAACTACGAGGTCCTGGAAGGTAGGGGGATGGCGTTTCCCAATGGAGCCGAGGAGCCCTTCATCCCGGCACCCGCTGATTACGGCCGAAACCGCAATCGAGCTGTCAAGGTTTGGGATTTGGGCGGCTTCGGTCCGGAATTTAGTGAAATATTCTTGAAGGGTCTCGGTGGGGCCTTGCCGAATGGCTAGTAGGCTGGCGGAAGTCTTACACTGCCGGGTGGCGTCATAAAACTGGTCGATAAATAACTTGCCCAACTGGACTAGGGAGTGGATGGAGTTGGGAGCCAATGTCTCGAACCAGGTAAGGGCAGTCTTCTCAAGGGTGAGGGGGAAAAGACGGCAGCGGACTGCTTCGGCAACCCCTCGGACAGAGAGGTAGGTATTGAACCTCTGGAAGTGGCAGACCGGATCTGTCATTCCGTCGTAGAGGGGGCCTTTCGGCAGTTTGAAGTTAGGAGGTACCTCGGTAGCCAGGAGCTCTGGCGTGAACGGGGTTTGCTCCAGGATGGTGCTGGCAAGGGGCGCTCCGTACGGTCGAGACACCATCTGTTGCATCTCCTTCCTCATCGCCATCAACCGCCGGTCCAAGTCCGGGGCAGTTGAGGTGGCGACCGAGCGTCTTCCGGTTCCGGCTGGGCGAAACTCGGACGAAGCATAGCCTTGCTCCGTCATCAGGCGGTGGGCGCGAGGGGCTCGGGCAGGCAGTGCCGAGGGCTCGCTGCGCGCCGTGGCGGTTTCGTCATAGGAGACCGGTGAGGGCGCCGGCCGGAACCTTGTATCTTGGACTTGATAGAGTGGAGGAAGCGGTACTTGCTGGGGAAGCTGGCCCAGCAATCCCATGCGTTGGGCAATGGCAGACACCATCTCTTGCAGAGGTGCAAGAGAGGTAACGGCAGCGGCTAGCGTTGCCATCTGCTGCTGAAATACTCTCACCCAGTCGTCTTCAGCAGCGAGGGACTCTGGTATGACAGGCAGAGCCGCGCTCGGTGGAGCAGACGGGGCGCTTTCGGAGTGGAGTGGCTGCACTGGGGTAGCCCGCGTCTCTGCTTCGTCTTGTCCGGACCGTCGGGTTACAGGACGATGAGACATGACTCTTTGCTTGTTTCCCACAGACGGCGCCACGTGATGTAGCCGAAACTATCACGACCGGATTCCGAGGCTGGAATCCGAAGTTGGGATCCGAAGTTGGGTCGGATCGGAGAAGAGGCCCGACGGGGATCCGGAAGGCGATGGAGACAGAGACGCAGCCGAAGATCCGAAGCTGAGGGTCACCCGGTCGGATGTGGGCTAGCCTTTGGAAGGCACGGCCGAATTTCCTCCGGTCGAAGGGCAGCCGGTGCGGAGCCGAGGTGCCTTCGGGCGAGGAGGATCAGCCGGTGAATGGCGTCGAGACCGGAGGAAGAAGCGCGAGGTCGGCGGCCGAGACCGACTCGGAGAGGTCGGCGAAGATTCAAACCGAGCCCCTGCGGGAGGGAAAGAAGAAAAAACCAGTCAGTAGGAGTCCCGGGCTTCGGCCCTTAGGAACCCCCTCCGACGGTTAAGTTAGCTTCTGAAGATGATTCGATTCAGAAGTCAGAGAGATGGTAGAAGCAGCTTTAATGCTTTTTTAGACTGTAGTCCTTCAGGGTCACGGAGACATACTTTTGGCAATAAATAGCGGTGTATTTATAGCGGAGGATAGAGGATGCTTAACGGTGGTAGCCGATATAGGACTATGTTCCGGGTTTATCGGTAAACCGCCATAGTGCCTAGTCCTCCCACCGGAGTGGGCCGGACACGGCTATTGGGCCGAAGGGGGTTGGACCGCTGATGGGCCGAAGCCTACTGAGCCGAGGGCTGCTGAGCCGCTAACGGGCCGAAGGCTATTGGGCCGCTGATGGGCCGAAGAACATTGGACTGTTTACTGGGCCGAAGGCCGCCGGGGCGCTAACGGGCCGAAGGCTCCCAGGGAGCCTTTTACTGCCGTTGTTGGGCTGACCACAGCGTTGGACCTGTTTTAATGGGCCAAATCGAATTCTGCCTCATCACAAGTATATAGTCTTACATCACCACATAAAGAGGGCCTCACAATAGCGATCAATCTATGCTTACACCTTACATACTACTTGCCTTGTTTAAAGATCCCATAGTTTTGTTAGAGTGCACCACATATGATAGGGTGGCCCTATCCTTATCTTACATCTGATGTAGAACTATAGTGATTTACTTTGAAAAGAAACCCAGCTAAAAAGAAACTGAGGTGGTTAAAGCATTTTGAAATACTGTTCTAGAATAGAATGCGAGAGGCGTTGCCCATATATAAAATCAAAACCCACAAAAAGAATGGGAGAATTGATGCAAGAATAGAGACCGTTCATCCCTTTCCAAAGAGGATGACCAGAGGAGCAGTAGAAAGAGAAAACGTCTAGAATGGGTCTCCTTCGTGTTTCCAAGGTCTCATATCAATAAATAATATTTGTTATACTGAGGGTCAATGCAGCAAATTGAGTCATCTTACAATACAAGATTATATTGATCCACAGAACCGGTGGCATATGGGTTAGGTACTTTTTTATTTGAATATATCACACAAGCATTAAATACCGGTATAAGATTCTGAATATGACAAATATATATAGGCATGACAAATACTTCGTAAGTATGATAAATACTATTTGTCATACCCAAAAAATATTTATCACGTTCATAAATCTATACATATATATAGAGAGAGAGATGATAAATACTTCTAAGTATGATAATATTTTGTAGATATGATAAATAATATTTGTCATGTCCACAAATCATTTGTCGTGTCTACAAAATATTTGTCATGCTCAAAATTTGTATACAAATACATAGATATGCTAAATATTTTTTAGGCATGATAAATACTTCGTAAGCATGTACGAAATATTTGTCATGCCCATATATATTTATCAATTTCAAAATATGTACCTGTATTTAATGTTTGTCTGACCCATCCAAATAAAAAATTATCTAATCCATGTGCTATTATCCATGTGAACAAGTGTCATTTTACATTGCAAGGTAACTCAACTTACTGTATTGACTTTTAATAAACATTACTCCAAATCAATAGGTTTCCATTCTCCTTGTTTGGCTGGCCGTTCACATGGTCTCTACGTAACATGACTTCTTTTTCACCTTGTAGTAAGCAATGGAAAGAGACATTACTAGTACTTCTTCCTCCTCCCACCATCCCCTCCTCTTCTTCTTCCTGCCCATGGGCTCCCTCCCTCATGTGAAGCTACATATATCTTGCATCAAAGGCCTCTTTCATGGAAGGAAGAGATTTGAATGATGGCTCGTGGGTTGTCCGAGTTGCCTGCCTTGATTTTTTTTTTGCTCTGCCTACTAAAGAGGAAAAGGGTATTTTTTGAACGTCAAGGAGTACGTAACAATGAATTAGATGCATCTGTCCTCAGAGACCTGCCACTGTCAGATGCTCTCCTCAAATCTTCTGGCATCCTACAGGTGTACAACTTTGTTAACCATTTGTCATAATTAGGGTTGTCGAATATCCGAGTTTCAATTATCCGTTTCATTTTTGTTTTTGTTAATGGATACGGAATTCCGTTAAAGACCACCCATTAAATTATAAGAAACGAAAATAGATCTCCGATAATTATAGAAGTCAGAAACAAAAATAATTATTTCTGCATCCGCTAACCCGTTTTCGTTTCCGAATGATCGTGTATCTTATACATCCATCCACACACACAACAATGAGAATATCTCTTGATAGTTTGATAAAAGTAAGGCACATATTTTTATGGCATATGTTTAAGTATATTTATATGTAAATTTAAATAAAGTAGATTTCAAAATTTAAAATTCATATATTATTAATTTTTACATATATTAAAACTTTTGTAGGTTTAATTTTTTTAATTACTAAAAAAAATATCAAAAAATAAATACCATCAATGATTTTAAATTGCTTCTTAGTATAACGATGATGATAGCGGAAATTTTCGTTTAATTCGGTTTTTGTTTCCGATTTAAAATCGAAAATAGATGCGGAAGCGAAAACACTCACTTCTGTATATGTTTCCATCGCTGACAAATCTTATAGAAAACGGAAGCGGAAGATACTATTTTCGTTTCCGTATCCGACCCATTGACAGCCCTAATCACAATCATTGCAATAAAACCTTTGCATTTAAATACGTCCTTATTGCATGGCCATACATGCAAGGATGCCCTTGTTGTAAAAGAAGCTAACGTAGCAGAGATGCCTTCAAATGTTTTCAAACGCTGCGAGGAGCATGAAAATATTGCGTATAAGTCAAAAGGCTCAAGGTAAAGAGGAGAGCTAGTCAAGACCCATGAGACTCAAGATTATGGGTTTTTTGCCAACCCTTTCCAAAAGAGGAGGACGAGATAAGAGGAAGAGGCGACTGTTTGAACGTCACGGAGTACGCAACATCCGGTTAGCTGCTCTTGGAACTAACTAAGCAGCTCCGTTGGCTTCATCTTGATTTCAAGTCAATTGCGAGTCTAAAAGCTTTCTTTGTTGCTCGGTCAACGTGTGCTGTAAGATTATTTTTTCGAGTCCTTGAGATTACTTCTCTAGAGCTCAGTCTAGACTTGAAATTGCCGCCTAATTTGATAGATTTGTCGATACCACGTGACATTATCTTGTTCCTGCGATAACTTTTGATAGTCTTGCTTCACTTACAGTCGCATAGGGCACTCGCTTTCTGTTTTCTTTTTCTAGTCAGAATTATTTACAAAAGCCTCTTTAGTGGAAAGAATACACATATTGGCACTCCCCAATTTTTCTTCTTTAATAGGAGTTTTTTCTTTTTTTCATGCTACCATGGCAAGTCAGCCTTTTTAGAGAGATTATTTTGAACTCAACATAAGTACCTACTCCTGCAACTGCTGAAGGTAGGATATTTAAAAATGAACATGCTAAAAATTAATCTCCTTTTAATAGTGGATTTTTTTAATTCAAAGTTCCACTCTTCTGCTTGGGGCATCATTTCCAGGCTCAAAATCTTCGGCTAGAAAAATAATCTCACACATTCCATGCAAGATCCTCAAACTTTCAAGCTCAACCTCTTAAAGGAGAAGTCTAAATATTGATTGTTAAGTGTTCAAAAGATGAATTCGTCATACACTGATGAAAAGCATGCTGTTATAGCATTTTTCTTCTTTATAGCTTCTAGTATTTCTTCACATATATAATATTGTTTAAGATAAAAATTCACAGTTACCTTTGCAAGAAAAGATGGTGCCCGTTTTTCTTGTATGATGGTGCATTATATGCTGGCTGCCTCCCTGTTCCCTGACGTACCCAAGTTGTGTTTAACGGAAGGCTTTGGGATTTTATCTTGGTATCAAAGCGTTGATCTTGGTCTTGACCTCTTTCGCCTCCCCTTTCATTTTCACGGTTCATGGTGGCCGTGAGGGGGAGTGTTGGCTGTTGGCCCATGGTGATCTTTGACAATTAGTCCTATATCAGTTTCTAAATTATAATTCCAGTGCATATAAATATGTGCTTCTGAATATCAAAACCGCGGTTTTGAGATTTCATCTTGGTATCAGAGCGTCGATCATGGTCCTGACTTTTTTCGCCTCTCCTTTCATTTTCACGGCCCATGGTGGCCGTAAGGAGGAGTATTGGAACGGCTATATAATAGTCTTATATCATTTAATTTCAATTGTGGTCAGTGCTTATGATCTTGGGTCCCTTCAAACTCAACACTCCTAGAATAGTTTCGTAAGAGTCGAGTAGGAGCTTCATCAGTTGGGCTTCTCGGAGGACATAGTCTACCAACAAATTGACTATAAATAGGCGAATTCCAAAGGCCTTTGACATGTATCGATGTCAAGAGGTCTGCAAATTCAAATTCTATTTTTTTGAAAAAATTTTCCGTCGTCTCAAACAGAGTTGTCATCGTTGGTGCAAGTATTTGTTGCTCCATCTGCTGTCACGGTGCGATAAACTTACAAGAACCTATGGAGTTCATCCATTCCAAGAAGAATCTCTTCAACCGCGCTGTCTAGATTCATCTACAAAAGGAGAACCTCATGGGCTTCCCTAGTTTCAACATCTTACCTAGGAGGATGTGAAAGAGTGGCATCTTCTTTGTTAAGCTCCTAGGCCCAGACAACAGAAGAAAGATCTGAAAAATCTCTTTCTCTCTCTATCTTTCTCCTAGCTCTTTAGTGTTGTATCTTGGATAGAGCTTAAGCCTTTCTTGTGTGTCTGCTCAAGAGGGTTAGTACTTGAGAGGACTAGAGGTAACCTACTTAGGAGCTTGGGCTGCATTTGGAAACATGAGAGAAGTATTTCTAAATAACTTCTTCTCCCTAGAGAATTATTTCAGTAAAAATAAGACAGAGTTGGTAACTCTTGTCAACTGTAATTCTCCTCCATGGAAAAGGAACAAACATGCTCTGCGCTGAAGGAGAAATTTTCTCCTTCCACGTGGAGTAGTTTTCTCCGCCACGTAGGCGGAAAAAGATATTTAAAAAGGACATTTCTTTCCATAAAAGATTCCTTCTCTATTATAACTGCCGGAGATTTTATAAGTTCATCTGTGATGGAAGTTGGACTGTACCATGGGGCTGGCTGCATCATCTTTATCTTATAAGGTGGCTGCCAATGATTACAAGATTGGGGTGGAACTTATATTTTATCTTATATAATATATGTTATCTTATATAAATTCCTCTCGTTGGAATGTGGCTGCCTGTTTAACGGTGTTTCTGATGGCCTTATATAATATTTTATCACCTATATTGATATGTTTTATTTATGTTTATGAATGGTATAATATTCTATTTTTATTGAATAACCTAATTTATTTTTATTTTGTATAGGTTGTTAATTGTTCGAGACATTAGTTCTAAATAATCAACGAAAGGACACTTGTAATCATTGTTTTCATTTTGTGTATCCGAATTCTTTTCACTTCTAACATAAAGAGTTCTTCTCTTCAAAATCACTCTTATTTAAAGGTACTTTAGTGAGCGCTACTTTTTAAAAAACTCCCAAATGCTGTCGTAGAGTCTAAGTGGTTCCTTCCATAAGAAAGAGAGCCAGTCTTGGGAGGATTAGACATTTAACAAGTATCTTTATGTGTGAAGAGGGTCAAACCTTGAAAGCTTTGGCAGTTTGATGGTTTTCTTCCATTACGAAGAGAGTCAATCTTTAAAAAGATTAGATACTTGTCTACTAGAGGTTTGGAATCTTGGCGTTTGATAAATTAGGACCGTATCTAATAGTGTTATACTAAAAATGTTGTCTTAATGAAATATCCAACTTAGTTGATGAGGTCTCTAAGTGGAGGATTGAACCACTATAAATCTCATGTACATCATGTGATTGTTGCCTTACTCTATCTCTTTCTACCCTATTTGGCGCACTTACGGATTATTTTCTAATCCCGCATTGCGAAAAAATTTAAGCTTATTGTCATCCTATTCAGCTCCTCTCTGAGGTGAAGCCGTAACCCAAAACCCATCAAGAGTGATGTACTAAGTTTTACTTTTTAAGAACTTACGTTACTTTAGGTTTCAAAGGGTGAATAGTTGTTATTGGATTCAATTTCTTTTTGACAGTCGTATTGGCTATGTAATTTGAATATTTAGATTATATAATGATAATGATATTTACTTATACTATTTTGTGGATTATCTTACCTCGCATATGTGTGTATTATAATGAGTTTTACCCCATTGTGAGTTTTTAAGACAGACGTCAATCAATTTGTATTGAAATCCATTTGTATTTGTATTGAACCGGATTATGCGGATATGACAACAAAAATGTGAAACTATCATTCTTACATATGTATTTTTTTAGATAATCCAAATAAACAAAATTAAGATCGAAAATACCTCTACCATCACCCTCCTCCCTCTGCATTTCATTAAAATAATTTTAAACATATCGATTTAAATAATCTTTGTTAGACAAAATTAATGTCTACGTTACGCTTCCAATGATGAAATGAGATTATCATTCTTGCATATGTACTTTTTAGATAATACTAAAAGATAAAATTAATATCGAAAATACTTCTACCATCACCCTCCTCCCTCTGCATTTCATTAAAATGATCTTGAACATATCGATTTAAATAATCTTTGTTAGACAAAATTAATATCTACATTATGCTTCCAATGATAGAATGTTCACGGTATCTCTAACAATGGAAGTTAACTATAGGGATAATCTTGAACGAGTAATACATGTTACACCCTATAGGGTGTAGCTCCAAAAAAATTAAAAAAATTAAAAAAATTTAAGGTCAACCTTATCATATTTGGCAAGTTCGTATAATTTGATTTTCAATCTGACACTAAAAAAAAAAATTTAAAAAATCAAAAATCGAGTCTCAATTTATTAGGTTTGGCCTATTAATGTTTTTTTATTATTTATCTATGCTCAATGTTTTATTTTTTAGATTTGTTTTATCGTCCGATCAGATATCGAGTCGTATGGAGTTGGACTGATATGTCGGTCATGGTGTATCTGACTTTAAAAAATTTCAAAAAAAAATTGTTTAGGGTGCACCCCGTGCCGTGCAGCAAGTATTACCGATTTTGAACATATGTATACCAACAAGGCCTTTAGGGATGGCAATTTCACAATTTTACACTTAAAGGTTTTTAAGGAGGATAACTTCACAATTTTATCTGTAACCCTTCTAATTAGCCTTCAAATCAAAGTCAGCCAATTATTTCACTCTTTATCAATTATTTAGTTGCCAAATAAGGATCTTGACTACAATCCGAATAATGTGCATCCCACCAATTTATCCGGTTATTTATCCAGGGACTCAACATTAGAGGTATACGATGTTGTGTACTTGTAACGTCCATAGGAATGCCATCCACCCCCGTTTACATGGTTCTACTATAACAGCTACTCCTCGGCAGCCCCTGCTAGAGTAGAGGGAAGAAGAGGAGAAGGAGATGACGATGATGCTGAGAACAGTAACTTTCCTCTTCCATCCACTCCTCCCTTCCCTTCCCCACAAGGGCATCAGGATCCCCAGGGTTCGTACTTTAGGTCCTGGCCCATTAGGCTTATGCCCACCAAGTGTTTGTAGGAATTCGTCACTGGGTACCAGTTCCATCAGTGAGGAGTCCACCCGACCAAACTCAGCAGCTCTCACACCAACGCCACCACTGATGCCGCCGCCGCCGACCTCTGCATACGTTCACCTCCCCTTCTGCCGCCGCCGGTGCTACTACTGTGACTTCCCCATCGTCGCCCTCGGCAACCCTCCCTCTCCGTCGCCACCGCCGGAACACGCCATCTATGACGATGACCCCAGGATAAGTGATTACGTAGGTTTCATCCTACGGGAAATTGCCGCCGCCAAGGTGGGCTCAGGCCATGAGCACCCGCCTCTCGAGACGATCTTCTTCGGCGGAGGCACGCCTTCGCTCGTGCCCCCACGACTCGTCTCAACCATCATCGACGCCCTCCGGTCCAAGTTTGGTCTTTGTATCGATCCCGAGATATCAATCGAGATGGACCCAGGGACGTTCGACGCCGAGCGGCTGCAGGAGCTGCTGTCGCTCGGTGTGAACCGTGTGTCGCTGGGGGTGCAGGCATTCCAGGAGGAGCTGCTCAAGGCCTGTGGCAGGGCGCATGGTGTGAGGGAGGTGCATAAGGCAATCGAGATCGTCACTGGGTCCAGGGAGTTGGACAATTGGAGCATGGACCTCATCTCTTCCCTCCCCCACCAGACCATGGAGATGTGGCAGGAGAGCTTGAGGCTTGCTGTCAATGCACAGCCTACCCACATCTCTGTGTATGACTTGCAGGTGGAGAAGGGCACCAAGTTTGGGCATCTGTGAGTATCCATGTTTGCAAAGCTTGGCATGAATGCCAATGGCAGTGGAATAAGTCCTTGTTGGTATTATTGATTTGTGTTATTGCTTAATGCTCACCAATTGTTCACTCTTGTGCCCCCACCCACCAGGTACACGCCCGGTGAGTTCCCTCTGCCCTCAGAGAGCCAGTCTGCAGAGTTCTACAAGATGGCATCTGAGACACTAAGGGGAGTTGGTTATGACCATTATGAGATCAGTAGCTACTGCAAGAGTGGATTCGAGTGCAAGCACAACCTCACATACTGGCGGAACCAGTCGTTCTATAGCTTCGGCCTCGGTTCCGCCAGCTACATTGATGGTAGGAGGTTTTCAAGGCCGAGGAGGATGAAAGAGTATGTAAATTATGTGCAAACATTGGAAGATGGATCCATAGGCCAGGAGTCCCCAGAGATTGTTGAAGTGAAGGACACAGCGATGGATGTTGTCATGCTTTCACTTAGGATGGCGAGAGGTCTAGACGTGAAGAGCTTTGCGAAGAACTTTGGTGATGACCTTGCAGTTTCAGTATGCAATGCCGTCAAACCGTACATGGAGAGTGGGCATGTAATGGCACTTGATGAGATGAGGAGAGTCTTATCACCACGTTCTTTCAGGTTGCCACATGATAATGATTGCCCAAGCCGAGTCGCATTCATTCGGCTTGCAGATCCAGATGGTTTTCTGCTCTCCAATGAGTTGATATCTACAGCCTTTAGTGTGATATCTCCATAACATGGAATCCTTGAAATTTGGACTGTGAGGCTGGTCCTCAAAGCTACAAAGAACCACATGATGGTTTTAAGATCCCTACTTGAGGTAAAGAGCCACCAAGTTTGGTTCTTCTCCCACATGTTGTGGCCCACTTTTGACTCAAATGTTGCGTCTCCACAAGCATAAAATACATTTGGGAAAGGTCAATGAGAATATCTACAAAATCAACAGTCACAGAGTTCTTCTGACAAGAAAGATGAGTGGACATAAATATAGATCTCATATCCATCAAAGTTTTGCAGTCATTGTCTAAAGAAGACAATTGAACGTCTCTAAAAGATAGAAGCTTCAGCAGTGTTTCTGGAATCAACAGAGCGCAGTTGCATATTGGTGAGCTATTCAGCAAGGTGGGCGCTCTTTCTTCACAATTTGCTGTAGTATTAAGATTAAGGAATTGAGGTGGAGATACTCTTCTAGATGGGTCAAAGCGTTCAAGGGCATTGAAAAAGTCAACAGCTAACTTCTATGCAGAATCTTTGCTGGTGCAAAGCAAACATTAAATTCATCTGCCATATCCACCCCCTCAACTGTGGATGTAATGGCCACACCAGTGTGCCCTGCACAGATGTTCATTTTAATGAATTGAGGGCATTTGAGAATGAAATCTTTGTGATTAATGATTCAAATGTGAGAAGCTATGGGTCTAAACCTCAAACAGAGGAGATCTGTGAGTCTAAATTTGGATATTCCTGCTTGTATGAACATTGTCCTTGCGGACCATTTGTCAGTAATGACTTGTGCTACTTCATGACTTGATATTTTCCATTCTATTCTATGAAATTTACAGATCTTGAAATGCCCCTTGTTTATCGAAATGAATCAGTTCATTGTATGCCAGCTACATGAATGATTCATTGAGAGTTTATGATCGAATTGATGTTTATGAATGCACATAACGTGCGGACAGGTTTCAAGATCAACTTTCTGGGAAACATCTTGCAACTTGGTAGCATGTAGAGTGATAATGCTTGCTTAATTGCCTTTTTATTGTTTTCCTTCAGGATTGGACTAATGGATGTGCAACATAGTAACATGTAGAGTGATAATTTTTGCTTAATTCCCTCATTTAAGTGTTTCCTCTCAGTATTTTATAAACGGATGACATTGGATGATCAAGTTATCCTTGAAGCGATATCTATTTTTATGGTAGGTGTTTAAGAAGTCACCAATTAAATAAACTGAGAATGCTTCAGCCATTTGCTTTTGACTTGATGATTCATTACTATTGTTCAACAAGAATATTACTACAATCTTGACATTGCTTAAATCATTCTTTATTTGATTTAGTATTAAGTTTTCTTTTCTGTAATTCTCATGTATAAGGTTTCCAACAAGCTTTTTATCCATTCAGTTGCATTTCGCTTTTTTATAGAAATTTAGCAGATGTACTATCTGAATGTAAGCATGGTCACTTGATTATACAGCTATCCCATTTGTCCTGCCTCCACCAGCGATGTGCGTGGCGATGCTGAGTATTGATTCATTAGGCACTAAGGTTAATTGGTTAGACCACTTTGAAGTGTTTCCAACATATAGGCCAGCGGAACTAGATTTAGGGAATGCAGAGAACGAATTGCCCTCAGGGGGGAGACTGTAATTCTGTTAGTGCATGTTAAACATTCCCATGCCTAAAAACAATCCCCCGGATACTTGGTGATTTACAAACAAGCCCCTATAATTCAAATATTTACAAATAAGTCCTCACAATTCTCTGTGGATTCTAAGTATTACAAAAAAAACCCTTAAAAGTGGCACCAAAAAGGTGCTCAGAAGGACTTTTTTGTAAAAAAGTGGAGATTGCGAGAGCTTATTTATAAATAGTGAGATTGAGAAGAATTATTTGTAATATCAAAAGTTTTCGGAGACTAGTAACCAAGAATATGCACATATGTTAACTCGAGGAAAAGGTGGGAGTGATAACTAATCCACCAGAAAGAGTGTTGATTCTCCACCTAAAGAAGTGTAGAGAGAGAGAGAGAGAGAGAGATCCTTAGCATAGCCTATTATTGCAAGAGTAAGAACATTATTGAGGAAGCATAAGAATTAGACCCATCATTCTGTTCATGGTTGTCCAAAGGTGTCTGTTCTTTGTAGGTTATTGCTATCCGGAACCACTAAGACCTTCCCGATTATCCTTTTTGTGGCCTTGAGAATTAGACCCATCATTGGATTAAAAAAAACTTCCGTATCCCACCGTTGGTTATGCAAGTAATGCTAAGTTTCTGAAGAAGGCAATGCCGAAAGGTTATTAACCGAAAGATAGGCATGCATTGGTATTTACCGTGCTTATAGTTCTAGGGCCCTGGACTTGTTTAGGAATAATACGATAAAAGATGACTATCACCAGTGGGAGCCAGAAACTTTTAGAAGGTGGGGAAGGGGCAAAGTTGAACTAAATAACTTTAGTTTAGATGTTAAAAAAATATTAAAATTTATTTGATTTTATTATAAACTTAGAACCTCTTCATAAATACATTTTTTTGTAAACCTGTTTAGAGTTATTTTTTCCCTAGAGACATCTTTCATATTTATCACAAACTTGATTATATTTACCCAAGGAGTGACACTTGCTGCATTGACCTCCGGTGCTGGTGCTGTACTGAGGGTGAATGCAGTGGGGTTAAAAAAAATATTTTTAATTCTTTTAGGTCGGCCCTGAGGTGTTCTACACATCCGTACAAGTCGATCTCCGATCAAATGACTAAAAATTTTTAAAAAATAAAAAAACCAAGTCTCAATGAATAGTAAAAAATCGCCTTTAATAGGCCAAGCCCAATAAGAGTTTTTATTTTTTATATTTTTTTGATCGTCCAATCGGAGATCGGCCTATTAAGATACCTCAGGGTCCACCTAAAAAAATTCAAAAAATAATTCTTTTAACCCAATGCAATGACCCACAATGCAGCACTGGAGTCAATGCAGCAAGTATTACTCTTACACAAGACAACCAAATATGAATACGTATAAAATGAATGTATAATAAATGAATTTATGGTAACCTTATTGTGTTTTCTTAAATTGCATCCCAGCAGAGGTTCAGGGGTCGTTTGGTGTATCATAAAACGCCGTACAACGTTATAAACATTGTAAAATGGTGTTTTCCTTTTGTTTGAAGTACTATAACTTATTTTACATTACTTTTTATACATTTAATGTGTCGTAAATTATCATATTCCAAATTCAGTTGACCTCTAAAATCTTTCTTTTGATTTTTCAATCTAAAAATTACTGTAAATCAAAACCATTGATTTTAAAAGTGGTGATTTCAAAACCCTTTTTTAGCCACTGACACTGCCTCCATCCAACATTTTTGTCTCTACCATTTTAGTATTTTGACATGCTATGTTAGTATTTCCCAGGATGTGAAGGGATGAAATTGAGACCTTGGAGTATGGAGTGGTAAATGCTAATGCCGCTGATTTTGGTGATTTGGATGTTACAAATTCAATTTTTTAAATAATATATTTTTATGATACTAATCATATTTGAGATATTCCACTTACTATTTCATGTTGATTGGGACGTGGCCCTATGGAAGAATGCTAGGACAGAGTTGGATCCAAACAAAAACTTCCTTGATTCAAAAGTACAGATGGACAAAGTTCTAGGAAGAAAAAGGGGACAAAATTTTAGAAAGAGGGGGGGCAAAACCAAAAATAAAACAAGGAATCAACACCCATCAAAAAATTAAGGGGGGCAATTGCACCAACAAACCACCCCCCCCCCCCCCCCCCCGGGTGGCATCACAAATGTGAGCACCTGTCCGTACCCCCGGTGGCACGACGGACACCTCTCCCGCCTTGGGTTCGAACCGCGTGAGAGATTCTTCGCAGATGGATTTTCTTGTTGTGCTGAACGTCGAACTCAGGATCTTCTAGTTGGATTTCCACTCTCTCCCCATGTTATTTCCTAGCTATTGTGCTAGTTTTTTGATGCGGCATGAGGATACCATAAATAATCCCACATCGCATGTTGAGAAGTCGCACACGTGCTTACAAGGCTAATCCTCACCTCTTAATTCAAGGGGCACCTTTTAAAAGATAAAATTATATCTCTGTTTTAGGAACAATACCTCTTGAGGACCGCGTCGCTCTTCCAGCATCAAGATTGGCACCGTCTGTGGGAACCTCGTCCGTACTCACACACGCACCTTCTCAGGAAGCTATGATGCGGCAAGAGAGTACCACAAATAGTCCCACATGTTGAGAAGTCGCACGTGTGCTTATAAGGTTGATCTTCACCCCTTAACCTATGAAACGCCTTTTAAAGGATAAAACCTCACCTCTACTCTGGGGTGCATACCTCTTAAGGGCCGCGTCGCTCTTCAGGCATCGAGATCAAAAGGTACCTTTTAAAGGACAAAAAGCCACCTCCATTCTGGAGACAATACCTCTTGGAGGCCACGTCACTCTTCCGGCATCGAGATTGGCGCCGTCCGTAAAAATCCCTCTCAGACTCGTACACTCGCCTTCTCAGGGAACTGTGGTGCAGCATGAAGGTACCATAAATAATCTCGCATCATATGTTGAGAAGCCATGTGTGTGCTTATAAAGCTAGTCCTCACCCCTTGACTCAAGAGGTCGCTCCTCAAGAGGCATTGTGTTCAGAACGGAGGTGAGATTTTATTCTTTAAAAGGCACCTCTTAAATTAAGGTAAGGACCGACCTTATAGCACACACACGACTTCTCAATATACAATATGAGATTATTTGTGGTATTATCATATCACATTACCTTCCAAAAAAAATTGTGTGAACACCTCACATCAAACTCAAGCTTCCAGATGAGTCCAAACTCGAGCCAAAACATGACTATGGTGCCGTTTGATGACACTTAATGCCTATAGGCTCACTTTGTTTGCGGAATAGGACCGGAATAACCGGTATAAAGGTTCTATTCTGGTTTGATTGCAGGGATACTTAATTCCCTTAATTCTTCCAACTCTTTAAACTCTACTTGGAATACCTAATTCTTCATTCCCCCAATTTTACCGTTTATTTCACTTCTTATTCCTATCAAATCACTTAGAATAGCGCAGTGTAATTCTCCTTATTCTTGGTGGAATACCAATAACTTACCAAATCAAAATACCTCTTATTCTGGTTTAAAAAATCTCCAAAACCTTATTCTGATTTAAGCTATTCTGCAAACAAAGTGAGACTATGAGAAATATATACCACGCCACTGCACTTGTGGCATACAGTGACCAAATCACACACAAACGTGATCCGAGGGCACGGATCGGGTGGGCGTAGTTCATTTTTTGAGGATTTTTTAGATATATATATGTATTCAAAAAATATCTTATTTGCATTCATATCTCTAACTCCCGTATATTTATTTTAATATTTTTAAAATCTTAAAAATGTTGCAGCTATGTATCTCTGTCAAAATAAGTGAATTCTAACCAAACATGTCAAAAGATTATGTTAATCTTGATAACATCTCGAGTACATACGTAAAATTCTAGTGAATTTAAAGGGTAAGAGTATGTATGCAAAATCTTTGGATTTGATTTAATGATATTTTGACATAAAGATATAACTGTAATATTTATAAGATCTCAAGAATATTAAAAATAATATGTGAAGTTGAGGGTACAGATGCAAATATGATATTGTATTTTCAAAAGTATATGCAAAAATCCCTTTTTTAAACTATCCAATCGGCAAAGTCAGATATTTTTTTAACACAAAAAAATGCACTCCCGGATATTTTTTAACACAACAAAAATGCGCTCCCGGTGGCGAGTGCTGCTCTCCGATCACTGCTTAGAGGGGTGTAATCCACATCGGAATTAGTGGTTCAGCAAACATTTTTCTAAGCTTATTATCTGAAATGTCAAATTCACATCTAATTTGTTACTATGCTATTTAAAATCTCTAAAAATTATTAAGAATACATGATAAATTATCTGCATGAAAATCTAAATACCTGTAATTTCCAAGCATATCCTTCCTATTGAACGGCTGATGAGCGCCCAGGTAATGTGTCGCAAAGTGGTAATACAGGCGTGCGTGCGTGCGCGCGCGCGCGTGCGAATGCAACAAAATAGGCGTCATATCCAAACACCAAACCATTGGCTCTCAATGCAATATATAGTAAGAAAGTTTAAAAAAAAAAAACTCAGTACGTTTCTGCTGATACCTTTGGCGCCCGTAGAAGGGGTAGGAGGTGCGAGAATAAGAGGGAGAGAAAAAAAGGATCATCCGATCAAACTGATCGGACAGACGTGGTTCTGCTCACATGGATAGAGGAGTGGGATTTTTTTTTTTTTCTTCGAGATATGCATGTGTATATGCTTAATGTATTCATGTATGTATCTGTGCATACACATGTACGTATAGAAGTGTGTTAGAATGCGACAAGAGTAGTCAACTCTATCATATCAAATCATTGAATATTAATTCAACAGCAAGAAGGTTAACAAGAAAAAGAAAAACTCAATGCTTTTCTGCTGGCACCTTTGGCACCCATACATCACAGAAGCAGTTGGCGGTACAAGAAGAGGAGGGAGAGAAAAAAAAAGGACCATCCAATTAAACTAATCGGGCAAACATGTTCACATGGATGGAAATGCATGAGATTTTTTTCGAAGAACCCAATTCAATGATTTCATATTTTCACCAACTATTATCATCGCACTACACTCTCTCTCTCTTTCTCTTTTTTTTTTCTCTTTTTTTTTTGAATGTGGCACAATGGTTAAATATGTACAACTATTTACAAGCGACCGATATTCTAATCTGGAATCCGAGATTTTTCTTCAGATTAGAGATAATTCTGATCAGGTCGATGAGTCTGCCTAATTAGGCGACAATTTCAGGTCCGTTTAATTTCTGGAGAAATAATTCCTCAAATCAGGAGATAAACATCCTAACAACACTAAGACTGCATGACTGGAGAGTTTTTAAGCTCCAACCAGATTCGAACTTGAGACCTCTCATTAAGAAAGGATGTGGTGAACCAACTGACCCTAGGCAACTGGTTCATCTCTCTCTCTTTCTCTTTTGTCACCGAGTACCTTCATCGCATTAATGTACTCTCTTACTCTTCAGCGGCACGCATGCTATGTTCGTACAGGGGAACACATATTTGGATTGGCCACATCAGGTGTTGATGCAAATTACAGAAAGGCGTCACCTAAGAGTGGCACATGCTTAGAAATAGATGTCACCCTTAGGAGACATGAATTTGGAACTCATGTTAGGTCGTGGTGATGCATTTTGATCCTTAGCCATACGTTCACCTGTGACCTTTCTTTCCTTCGCGAGGCACCATTTGGCTTGCGGGACGAGCCTACGGTGGCCCCCTGGGGGACATTTCCCCGTTCTTCCTCTCTTGCCCCCTCCATTCTCCCTTGCCTCCTTCCCACCTCCTCTCCAGCTTCTTCTTCTTCTCTCCCTCCTTTCCCTGGATGCAAGAGAGTAGGGCATACGAGTGGAGAGGCACCAGGCAGCACAAGGCGGGCGGTGACAATCGGCCACACTGAGGCTAGCACGGTGGCGCTGGAACCGAAGATTTATGTTTCGCCAGTTCTTTTATAACTGCAGATCCCGAGTTATCACATGCAAGGTTCGTTGACTCGACAAATCGGACCAACTCGAATCTTTCATGATTCAGTACGAGTCGAGTTGACTCGTGCCATCTCATACGAGTCGCATGGTCAAATCGTACAGACTCGATCGAATAACACCGACTTGAATCCGTCCTAATACGGTACAAGTCGTCCGAGTCGGCATGAGTCGATCCGGTACGATAAACCATGATTGGCACCTTCGTCGAAACCCTTTTAAAGTACTTGACGTTGCCCAACAAATATAGTTGAGTAACACTATTATGATGTCATTAGTCCACATAAATAGATAGCACATAGTTGGATAACCTTTTCACAAGTGGTCTAACAATTTTTAATGTGTTTAGATGTTACAAATATTTCATGGCGGTGACAAATATCATATCCACAAAATGTCACACCCAAAAATTTGTACACACATGCATAAGGATTCTAAATATTTTTTAGTCATGACAAATATTTCATGAGTGTGACATCATCATGTGTCACACCCACAAAATATTTGTCACCCCTACATACATTCATCACACCCAGAAGTGTTAAATACCTGTCAGGCCGCTTAATGAAAAACAGTCCAGTCATGTGCTGACAGCCTATGTAGATGAATCACATCTTGCACTGTAAGATGACTCAACTTGTGCATCAACGTAACTCTTTGTCACTTTCCAAGAGCCCAATAACTGCCCAGAACACTCTCGGTTCCCAAAGACTAGGTTGATCGCACAGATGCAAATATCCCACTACAACTGATAAGTTATTAAAAATACAACTTGATTTCAACAGAAATGTCAGAATACATACAGATGCAAATACCCCTCTACGATTGTGTAGAATAATTTACCCAAGCCGACTAAAAAAATGTAAATTGGAAAATGCTGGTGTTACAACGAAATAAAGCATTGCACATGCATTATAATGTGAAAACTGGAACCCTAGAACGCCTACTACCTCCTCAAAAAGGTAACAGGCAAAGGGTTACATTTATTGAGGTCCTCACATAAAATCATAATCATCTAAAGCACCATATCCATCAACAGCCACATCATCATCAGGTTTATCAATTTGAAGTTGCTTTTTCTTTGTACCTGTGCAGTCAGACCAAATATCATAGTAGCATTGTGAGATCAATTAAGCGTCACATCAATTAAGCAGATGACATGGATACAGAAAAGGAGAAAGCATTATGATAAATGCGAGACGAGTATAGCTCCATCTAATTCCTAATACCTGATCCCAGAAATGTAAGCACCATACACCTGGCTCTTCAATTTCCAGACGAAGCCCATGTATCCGGCTCAGGTGTAACAATCAAATAGAACCATACTTGTCTCACCTTTATAATTTTTCCAAACAAAACCCAATACACACCTTGCTTCTTTTTGCCCGCATTAGCTTCTTTCTCTGCCCTGAGCTTTTCATTTGCAATGACTGTGATAGAAGAAGCCACCTCTTTGGCGTCGGCTGCCTTCATGTTGGCCATAGAAAGTTTCATTACCTCTTTAAGCAGCCCTATGTAATGAAAGCTTTTCTGATGTACAAGCATGCCAAAAGAAATAAGTTTAAATATAAAGGAAGCACTATGCTGGAAGGAAGATGGAAAAAGAATGTAGGCATACTTCATATGGGAGCAACTTATGAGAGATGAGTTCTGCATACTCCAAGAAATCATTTTCTGATTTTGGAATGAAGTTATCCAGTGTTTTCTCATCAGCTCTTTTCGCAAATAATTCTGTAGTGGATCTGTAATCAGCTTCTTCCACAAGCCTACAACAAGAGTAAATGACATTCATTTGAAGGAATCAACGACAAACAAAAGAACTTATCCTGCAGCAATGACACTTGCCATCCTGTGCAGCATACTGAGGAGGGATTATCAAGCCAGAAAAACCACATATGAGCCTAAACCTCAAGTGGAGATCATATTCTCCCCTCATGCGTCTGGTCTCCCTTCCAAACCCCCCCCCCCCCAAACACACACACAAAGCATGGTAAGGCTGCTGTGGGACTGGAAAGGTGCTAAGTATCACCTGATGAGTGCTGAAGGGGGCAGAACAACCGTAAGAGATGATCCCGCTTAGGGCATCGGGCATGGCAGAAGCCTTTGCTTCTACCCTGATAACCTAAGACCCAAGGAGACAGAAGATGGAGATTGGTAGAAGATAAGAACATGAAAGGATTTCAGGTGAAGCTGTGATGTGGTGGATGCGGGTCAGCAGGTGAGATAGAGAAGGGAAGATTTCAGAACAAAAGGTTGAGTGGAATGCTGGAACTCCGCTCGTTAGGACAGCCAATGCTGTGGGTCATTGGGTAAGAAATTTTAGGAATACAGTAAGATGCATCAAATGCAATGTTGTTGGTCATAAGAGACGGATGTGCCCAATGACCAGGTCTAAAATAGAGGAAAGGGAGAAGAATAAGAAAAGATTATTTGGAGTTGGGAGGCGCAGAGGAAGTACCAAAGAAGATTAACCATCATCAGAAACCTATTGAGCTACCATGGGCCCTTGAAATCCTTGACGCAAAAAGAAGATTGCAGAATTATCTGGTAGGACATTGCAAGGGAGTAAGAAGGGAAGACCCAAATTCTTCATGCTCAACAAACATCAGTAGATGGTGGATCAAAAAGCTGGATGAAGCTATGAACTTGACATGGATCGGCACCAATAAATTGATTAGTCTCTGAAACGGATGGAGACTGGATAAGTTTCATTTGAAAACTAGTCCATGGAAAACACTTGGTTTTGTGCGAGATGGGAATTGGTGTTAGGATCCACATATGAAGAGGGGTCTCGAGGGGAGAACTTTGTTGGGCCTGGGTGATCTGATGGCATCATAAGAACAAAACATGCCTCGTGTACACAAATGGAGGAGTTGTTACAGAACAATTCATGACCATTAGCCCTATCGCCATGATTAAAGCAGCAGAAAAATACGAATGTTCATACAGAAGATAGTCCAACTAGTGAACCTGGTTGGTCTTTCTATAGAGGGAAGGGATGATATAGTTGGAAAGTACATGGGAGAAAAATGAGAAGGGATATGGTGTTAATTCAGATTAAGAAAAGGAGGGGACAGAATGGGGGGAGAATAATTGGTAGAAAATAATTGGAGTTTGTCCACGAAAACCAAAAGTTGGACAGTCCTATGAAAGGGAGAAAGAAGGTTGCACAACAAATCATCAATAAAATTCATGACATGGAACGAGAGCAGTCGGTGAGTTTGAAGATGCAGAATAGATGCAGCAGTTTATAGGAGACCAGAAAAAGCAATATTCATGGGAGCACTGTGGACAAGTGTGGAGGACAAAGGATCAAGGGATTGAGCAGCAAAGGAGGCTGAAGATGGTGAGGGGCAATGCTGCTGGTGGGGACAAAGCCACACTCTAAGGCACCAAGAGTCATGAGGTCAAATTCTCTGTTATAGTTGACCTCAAAATGAAATTCAAGCAAATGGGGCTTGAATGGCCCCAACTTCCATTTATGGATGTCTTCAAGACAAAGCCACGTGAGTTCTTTCCAGAGTTGAGAGCAGTTAGGGAACAATTCCCAAGAGCCTTGTGTGTTTGTGGTGACTTAAAGCAAAGGACAAAAGAAATGGGAATTCCAGATGGGAGCTTGTGGACAGTGGATCAGGGATAGCAGCCGAATGGAGATTTCATCCTCCAACAGATTATTCTCTTAGTCAAATAATCAAAGAAGATAGAGGGCGACAAAAGTTTGACAGATATTTTGTCCCAGTGGGAATGTCGCCCCATGTTTCAAAAGGGCAAAGCTTTTGGGTTCCCTGAGCAAGTTTTTGTACACATTTGAAGGAGGATTCAGGGATAACCTTCCAAACAAACTGAGATTTGTCAGGCAATTTTGAAAGAAATTGGGGAGAGGAATTGGAAAGGCAGCAGCAATCTGGCAGAACCTTCTAAAACAAATAGATGAGCTGAAGCTAGAGGAGGAACAAGATACTACTACAGAGGAAGAGAAGAAATGTAAAGACCTTATAGAAGAACATAATAAGTAGCTTTTGAGCAATGAGGTCAAGCGGAAACAAAGAGCTAAGGAAAAATGGCTCAAGGAGGGTGATGATGACATGGTTTTCTTTCATGCAGTAGCATGCGCAGAGAAAAGAGGACTAAAAACAGATCATAAACAAGCATGTGAGGATGTCATTGAAGAAAATAATGATATTCAAAATCACTGTATTACAAGTTATGCATGCTATTAAATGAAGTGGACTTGCAGAGACTGCAGGCAGTTTATGGGCTATTATGTAAATCAATGAAGAAAAAGAAATCATTTTAGATGCACTAGTTTACAGAAGAGGACAAGGCATCAGTTTTTAACATGGAAGGAAACAAAACGCCTGGGCCAGACTGCTTTGCTCTGGATTTCTTTCAGTGCTCAAGAGAAGTGATCAAGGAAGACTTGGTAGCAATGATCGATGATCTTGAAGACTACCAATTGTCAATTAAGAATTTTAACTCCACTTTCCTGATGCTGATCCCAAAAAAGGAAGGTGCTGCAAAGGTGTCTCAATTCAAAATGAGCAATTTACTCAATGGATGCTATGAAGTCATAACAAAAGCTCTAACAACCAGGCTAAAGAAGGTAATTAATCATATGATCAGCATTTATTCAAGGAAAAACTGGGTTAATGCTGCCTTGGCAACAGCAACATTCTCTGTCTTAATCAACAAATAACCATATGGCTTCTTCAATAGCACAAGAGGTATCCATCAAGAGGATTCATTATCCATTTTCCTACTCATTCTAGTAGTCAAATTCCTGGTAAAAGGGAAGAAGGCAGCGGGTAATGTGCTGATTGAGGCATAGTTGTCAAGCTCGTCCTGTCCCACACAGAATATACCAGGTCATCCTGTTCCAATGGGGGAAAAAAAGTTGCGACTATCCGAGTCTAACCAAATCCACCCCCCCCCCCCCCCCTCTCTTTTTTTTTTTTTTGTTTTTTTTTTTTTGAAAATGGACGATACAACATACATTATAGAAAGGAAAATAGGTTAGAAAAAGAATGAAAACCCACACAGTACAGTGAGAACCCTCCCCTAAACCTGAAAAAATAACCCCACAAAATAACCCCCAAAAATACTCCCTATCAGAAGCCAAGGCCCAACATGCAGCCCAAAATCCCACAAGAAACACTTCCCCAAGAGGTAGACTAAATCCCCGTCGTTTGGCTACCCCTGGCTCCCTCACACAAGGAATTCCTTTGTGCAAAAGATAATTCTCTCTTCCCCACCCTACACTTTGGAAGGACATATCTCAGATACTTGACAAACTTCACATAGGTCTCTCTCCACCATGCAACAGAATTCAAACTGATCATTGGGAAGCCCTGACCTTTAATTAAAATCAGAATATTGTCTCAAAGTATCGTCGAAGAATCATCCCCTGGCTCAACATTATCTCTGAACTCCAGCTATCATCACATTGTTATTTTATATTTTATACCATGAATCATGATGATGGTGCCCATTGTTGTTGTTTTTTTATTTTAAATTAGAAAGCTAAACACGCGTTATTTTTGTGTGATATGTTTATTTTAAAGCTATTTTATTTTTTCATGTCTTCTATACTTTATGGAATATTTATCTCAAAAAACCTAACACAGGACATCAAAATTGTCTGGAAAACAAGGATGTCTTCTCCCAAATGAAAAGCATGACAGGTACCGTCATAGGATTGACAGCTATGAATAGAAGTCCACGCTAGAAGGGATAAGCCCATCCATCACTCATTCACAATCAAAGAACTTGGAATCAGGCTGGGCAACCAGACCAGATATACTTCCCAAACCATATCAAACCAGGTGACTTCAGGTGACTTGACAGCATCAAACCAACCAGGGACAAAGAGAATAAGAAATGCTATAACAGAAGCTGCTGCCTAGGGCAGTTGGTTTCACCTTTGCCTCCCAAATGGGAGGTCTCAGGTTCGATTCTGGTTGGAGCCTAAAAACTCCCCAGGGTAAGTGGATTTATCTCTGGTCCGTGGGATTTCTTCCCCGGATAATCAGACGAACCTGGAATTCTCGCCTAATTAGGCGGACCTGTCGACCAGCGCGGAATTATCTCCAACTCTGGAGGATTGTATATACTTGTACATACTTGGCCACTGTGCCACCCTTCCAAAAAAAAAATGCTATAACATAATAAATAATTAAAATGAACATTTCAATTAAAAAGGTATTTTTATAAGTAAGCATAATTATAAATATACTAGATGTAGGATTCATTATGTGAAATACTTCAGTGGCAGCAGCGCCTCAACCCACAAATGTGGCATCCCACTCCCCACTTTTCCCGCAGAACCTTTCTCAGCAGGGAGATTGAGCTGGATCAGCCTGGTTCAATTCAGACAGGTTCAGATTGACTAATAGGTCTAATTTTTGGCCCAAGTTCAGCCGAGTATGGGCTCATTCTTGTTTCCCTTTTTATACTTTTTTTTAAAGGAGATCAATTTTTAGGAGCTGAAATCAGATTGGCACCTGTTGCTCCTCACCCAGATCGACCACCAATCCCAAGATGGATTACCCATGCATTCCATATCTGCAATACACAAACAGTGTGATATGTTTTTTCTATAGATCAGCAGAATCATTTGAGTATATTCCTATCAAAGGCCACCACAAGATTGAAGATAAACTAACAAATCTAAAATTGTTAAGAATTGGGCTCTCTCAGGACTCTTTAAAGCAAGGAGCTAATCCTCTCCACTGCAAGATTTCTTCCTTTCCCATCGAGTGTCTTGGCTGCCATCAATTGAAGCACCAGCTACAGTACAGGATTCAAGCAAGATTATATCAAGACAGGATCAGAAATTAGAGAGTTGGAAAGCAAAGTTGCCATCACCTAGTGGGAGATAGATCTTGTCCTATACTGTTCCCACTTTCCATTGTACTATGTCAGTTTTAAAGGTGACTTTCTATTTTTTGAAAGTGGATTGACCACATATATTAAAAAGAAGAGATCATATACAAACGCGAGGGAGAAAAGAAACAACAGTCCCCTCTATACTCCAAAAGAAAACTCCAAGAAGGTGTAGCTCTCAAACCCCCCCCCCCCCCCCAAAAAAAAAAAGAAGACAAAAAAAGGAGTTAAGACTGATGCACAATACATAAAAGATGTGATGCGGCACGGCTACTAAAGAGGGATCCGAATGTAACAACAATCTGAGATCAGCAACGAACTCCACAAATGACGGCAAGGCAACATGAGCAACCACAATTTTCCATGAGGACGAGATACGCAATATCAACAAGAAGCTAACTCGTAAACTGTTCCCACAATGTGAAGCGAGGGTTCAAATGGTAGTGAGAACTACCGCTGCCTAGGGTGACAATCATACATCCAACGTTCATAAATTGATGCCACGGGATGGTAACTCACATAACATTGCACGTCCGACAGTGAGAGTCTAAATGTGGCTATGACCCTAATCAAGTCACACACATGCACAGTGGCAGGAATCCAACCATATATGGGGCGAGCAAGAAGTGGAACGGGGTCCAGCTGGCTAGCCTGCCCACTGTCAAGTGAGGCTCATTTTTCGAGGCAGCAAAGTCCACTTGCTGTCGCCCTGTAGCTACTGCTCGTGGGCCATCGGGTGGATGCAATCTTGGATCTGAACAGCCCCAAATGAGCCGAGAAATGGGGCCCTAACCCGCGAACAAGGTGCGGCGTGCCTCAGGTTCGTGCACGGCATGAACGACGACGAAGGCTGGCCACGAAAGCCACATGCCTGGCACATGGCACTCCAAATGATGAGAGGGCGGCAGGGCAGGAGGCACTCGAGTGGGGATCGTGGCGGAACGTGCAGCTTCACGCTAAGCGCAATCGACAAAGACAAGGGCGAGGCAGGGTGACGCAGCAAAGGGTTTCGACAAGATTGGGCAGGCCTGGACAAGGGAGCGCCACGTGGCACAGTCGAGATGATGAAGGCGGCAGATGGCGGACGAGCCCTATCGGCTTATGCCAACCGTCGAGCTCGATCGACGATGTTGACTGGGCCACGAAACGGGGACGCTGGACACGTGGCACATTTGTCGGCGTTCGGTTGGGGCGGGCTCAAACGCTCTAGCTCGAGTGATGATGTCGCGGCGGGGGAAGCCGCCCGATGCACCGTGTGGCAGTGGCGTGGGCGGAAGGAGGCCCGGTGCTCCGCGTGGCGACGCGGTTATGATGTGATGGCGATGATCCCGATGATGGTGAGATGATGGCTGGCACCGTCTTCGAACATAAGTGAAAGAGAGAGCGGAAGAAGGCACGGAGGCCAAAGGAGATAGAAGAAGATAGAGAGAGAGAGAGGTCGAACATGAGAGGAAGAAGAGGGGAGAAAGAAGAAGAAGACAAGGGATTCCACCCCTCTGTTCACACGGGCCCCTCCGGGCACTCACACACACGGCACAGAGGCGGCCAGCAAAAGCTCCTTTCCATTATATCAATCATTAGGTTTCCCCTTTCGGCCTACAAGAGTATATATAGAGTCCCAGAAAAGGAAACCCTAGGTCTATCAAATGTCCAAAGTATCCTTAGGTCCTAAAAGAAGAAAAGTGATTAAAGAAAAAATACAGAAAAAATAGAAAAAGTAACATGGGCCACTAGTGGGCCAATCTCACACCTAGAGACCTAAAATTAAAAGTAAATACACCCCTAGGGCCTAGTATAAGTCAAACATCACAAAGAAAAAACATGGCAAATGTATCAATATAATATCTCCTAATCATAAAGATGCACGATCTGCTACGGATGTCCAGCGACGGCGGTAAACCTGGGCCGGATCGAAACAGAATTGCGCTCAGGTGTCCTCACCAAGATGAGCCCACAACCTCACTCTATCACAAATAAAAGAAGACACAGTTTCTGTCAGTTTTAAAGGTTATAGAGACAGCGGAGAGGGAAATTGGAATTGATTTCGCCCACGGAAAGTTTTAAATCTTGAAATTCATATTTCGCCTACGGGAAGTGTAAGGATTGAGATTTCGGATCCGGTTATCGGGTCAGTTTTAGGGTCGGATCCCTCGGTTTAAGCCCTTGTGGGGTTGGGACTTGGGTTACAAGCTCGACGCGGTTCAAACGGCGTCCGTCTAGGTGGACGCATTTTAGGTTGTGCCACGTGGGCGCCACGTGGGCTGGTTTTGGACCGCGGAAGTACAGTCCCGGTCTTATCGTCTGAACGGCGTCTTGATTGGACGACGCCATTCAGAGTACGGCCCTGGTATGTCAGAGTACGGTCCGGACTTGTCGTCTGAATAACGTCGGGCTTGGACGACGCTTTTTGCCCAGTTTCTGTTTGACCCTGCGAACCCTCCCTCATTTCCCTCATTCCCTCATTTCCTCTCTCTCTCCTCTCTTCTCTCCGACCTCCGGCGATCCCTTTCCCCCTCTCCTTCCTTTCCTCTCCCCATTCCTCCTCTCCCTCCACTCCATTAACCTCCCAACTTCCTCCACTACCACCACCACTTCCTCCGCGGCGCATTTCTCTCCGGACGGCGGCCGACGTCCCGGTGGAGTAACGGCGTCCACGGCGATACCGGCGGTAGCGTATGGCAAGGCGGGTCGGCGGCTTGGAGTTCGGAGGAGTTCGAGTAACCGGTAAGATGACGATCCTCGCGTTGTTTTGTTTAAAATCACGTTTTTCCCGCTTTGGATCATCTTTAGGGGATTTTTGAGGTGAAAATCCTAATTGCATGTAATAAGGAATTGTGAATTTTTAATGGGTACTTAGTTTCTCCTCCTCCCTCTCTATTTTTATGGTGTTTTGTGCGAGTTTGGGAGAGAAATCCTACCCTGTGAATTGGGGGAAGACGGTAGGAGAACCTTTATGTGAGGGTTAAATAGCGTCGGAGGACAGTGACGCCTTTTAAAAAGACGGCTTCCACCCACGACGCGATTTAGCCCAGATAACATATTATCTCTAGACTGATTAGCGTCCAGGAACAGCGACGCCATTCAAACGGCGACTCCCGTGCACGACGCGTTTTAGTTCAGATCACCCCGAGGCTTGTTTCTAGGGACAGCGACACCTTTTAAACGGCAACCCGTTTGAACGACGTATTTTAGGCCTTCTTCCGAAGCCAAATCTCACATGAACCAGTTTATGAGTATTGAATGACGTCGGCCTTGGGCGACGCGATTCAAGACATAATCTCATTAATTCCTACAATTAACAGGTGTTTACATTGATAGATAGTTTGGTTAATTGCATGTTTGAGAACATACTTGAGAACGATGATTTCTACGTGATCGGATCGCACCGTGTTGCGTTTTGTGCGATCGTGGACCTAGAGTGACAGTTGTTAGCGCTTAGGCACCATGTGTCAGTGTGGGAGTGACACGGCGCCGATGTGGAAGTGGTGAGGTGACGCCTAGAGAGAGGATCACCTGGTGTACCCCGGGGTATAGCTTGTACCAGTGTGGGAGTGGTACACTCGGAGTGTCATTCGTGCTGGGGGAAGCAAGACCACCTTGAACCAGGTCAGGCCGGAGTAGCCAGTGTACTATCCGAGGGGTTGCTGTTTGGTCTCAGCGGGTCGGTGTTTTTCGCGTTCGGCCGTGTGACTTGTGTGTTTAGCCGAGACGCTAGTTGTGGATTCCGTGGTAATATGGTTTCAGAATCGTGCAGGTTTCTGTTACAAATGCATGTGTTTTATATCGAAATCTAGGAATTGTGTTACTGCTTTATTTAGTTAAATTGTCTATATTTGTGTATTGCACTTGTGGGTGTGTGAGTGGGTGGTGGGGATCGAAGGATCCCTACTGAGTCTTTTTCGATGAGACTCACCCCCTGTAGTTTTCAGGTGAGGGTTCCAGGCAGGCGTAGCGAAGAGAGTGTTATCTTGGGTTGCGCGCCAGCAGCCGCTGTTCCGGAGTATGTCCCGATATAGTTGTTATTTCCCTTTCTGACATGTACACTTAATTATTTCTTTTCTGTTGGAGTATGTAATTAATTGCTGAGTCAAGTCGAATTGTAATAATTTTTATTTTCTGCACTTTCTTTACAATTCAATGTGATGTGAATGTTTAGCTTAGTTTATCATTTATTTCTCAGACTTATCGAGATCCTAGTTTGGCTCTAAATTTAATGATTCGGTACCCATTTAGTAATCGGATCCCCGATTATAGGGTGGCGGGTCGTTACAGGAGGTATTAAAACTTGAAATTCGCTTGCGGAAGGCTTTGAATCCTGAAATTCATAACTCGCCTACGGGAGGCGTTAAACTCCTAATTCGCCTACGGGAGGCGTTAAAACTCCGGAATTCGCCTACGGGAGGCTTTAAATCTCGGAATTCATATTTCGCCTACGGAAGGCATTAAATCCTGGAATTCGCTTGCGGGAGACTTTAAATCCTGAAATTCATATTTCGCCTACAGGGGGCACTAAACTCCGTAATTTGCCTACGGGAGGCTTTAAATCCTGAAATTCATATTTCGCCTACAGGAAGCGTTAAACTCCGAAATTTTGCCCACTTGGGAGACAGATATATCCCAGAAAGGCCAAAATTTTCCTTTTCGCCTATGGGAGGCGTTGAATCTTAAAATTCAACTAATTGTCTTGCGCCCCGGGAGGCACTGTATCTCAAAATATTCGGTCTTCGAAAGCCATTGTATCCCAAATCTACGGCTACCTAGAGCCCCCTTTTCTCGAAAACTCAAGATATTTCTTATCGGTTCTCAGGGAAGACTCAGTTCCCTACATATATTCCTTATCGGTTCTCAGGGAAGACTCAATGCCCTACATATAATTTTTTATCGGCTCACAAGGAAAACTCAGTTCCCTACATATATTCCTTAGCGGTTCTCGGGGAAGACTCAGTTCCCCACATAAAATTCCTTAAACGGTTCTCAGGGAAGACTCAGTTCCCTACATAAAATTTCTTATCGGTTCTCAAAGGAGACTCGTTTCCCTACATATAATTTTTTATCGGTTCTCAGGGAAGACTCAGTTCCCTACATATATTTCTTATCGGTTCTCGGGGAAGACTCAGTTCTCTACATATAATTCCTTATCGGTTCTCAGGGAAGACTTAGTTCCCTACATATAATTCCTTATCGGTTCTCGGGGAAGACTCAGTTCCCTACATATAATTCATTATCGATTCTCAGGGAAGACTCAATTCCCTACAGATATTTCTTATCGATTCTCAGAGAAGACTCAGTTCCCTATATATATTCTTTATCGGTTCTCAGGAAAGGCTCAGTTCCCTACAGATATTTCTTAACGGCTCACAAGGAGGCCTCAGTTCCCTACATATATTCCTTAGCGGTTTTCGGGGAAGACTCAGTTCCCTACATAAAATTCCTTAAACGGTTCTCAGGGAAGACTCAGTTCCCTACATAAAATTTCTTATCGGTTTTCAGAGAAGCCTCAGTTCCCTACATAAAATTCCTTAGCGGTTCTCAAGGAAGCCTCAGTTCCTTACAAGACTTTCCTTAGCAGTTCTCAGGGAAGCCGTAATTCCCTACCGAAAAAAATGGGGCTTAAAAATGAGGTACCCCAACGGACTTAATCGATCTCGTCCTCAAAGAGATCGGTTAAGGGTAAAAAGGTCTTATACCCAGCTAAGATGAAAACCCGAAATGGCACCTAAGGCAAAATCGGATAACCCCGCTGTGTGAAAACCCGAAGGGTGCACATGCAAAAATAAGAGGGGGCTAATGTTGGCGAAAACCTGAAAAGGCGCTAGTATTAGTTATTAAAAAAAAAAAAAAAGAGAAAGAAAGAAAGAGAGAATACTTGCAACATACAACAAATGGTCCATACCACTCAAGCTTAGCATTGATCTTCAGAAGAACATTCGTAATACACTGGAGTAATGTCGGAGCTCGAGATGAGCATGCGGGGTAGTTCGAGTTCTTTGACAAAAGGAGAGGCAATAAGAACTACAATAGAGAAATAACATATCAACTCTAGCCTAGGGAAGAGCCATGTCCCGCCAGAGACTGCAATAGACTATCTACCAGCAAATGAAAAACTTCAAGCCTTTGAAAAAAATCGGCTCCATCTCCAGAGTGCTAGTCGAAGTAATGATCAATGGCTGCCACAGAATAGGAGTTCTTACTCCAAACAAAGCTTCAAGAATGTGTGCCTGCAGGCGCAGAGTAGCAATCTAGGCGTCCGCGATACTAGCAAGGACAATACCCTTCTGATATTGAAGCATAGGAGTCTCCGCAACCTGAGCTGCATAGCCTACCTCGATAGTTTCAATCTCGGCCCACTTTGGCGAAAGACTTCTCGACAATTGGCGGGACTGGAATATCGTCCCCGTGCCCTGCCATAGGACTAACTCCCGTGTAGGCCATAAGGACAAAGACAGCAAGCTGCAAGAAGATAGAGAGATGAAATCAGCGCTAGAGAGCTGCAATAAAAGTCTCGAAAAACAAAAATCGACTAAGTCCTAATGAAGTCATAGGACAAAGTCAAATTGCTATGAACGCTTCGTGCGGAGCTCGTGGAAATGCCAATATAAGGTACTGATACCCCAAGATAGAGCAGTGCCCACCCCCCCCCCCCCCCTCCTCTTTAATCTCTCTCTCACTTGCATATCCGGTGCGTACCCCCCACCTCAAGATCCTCCGGTGGCACCCCCCACCTCAAGATCCTCCAGTGACACCCCCTACCTCAAAGTCCTACGGTGGGTACCTCCACCGGTTGAGGCCCCCCATGGCCTATAAATACCCTCCCAAGGGATAAGAAGAACTCCATGCCCATCTTGGCCCAAAAATTCCTAGAGGAAACTCTGCCCATTTGAAGACCAAATCCGGTGCTCTTGCTCGGGTTTGCTGCGTTTGGAAGATATTTTTCGCCCCGGATGGCTCTCTTCCTAAGGTTTATTCCTAAAGGGAAGCTCTGCCGAATTTATATTGTAAAATCACCGTTTTATAAGACGGGATTATGCCGAAATGATGAATGAAATGCCAATATTGTTCTTTGAGCATATGTGTGTGCATGTGTGTTCATGAATCTATTACTTAAGTAACATTATGTTATTATATTTTCACATACATAATTGAATTATTAATTAGTTTAATAACTAATTAAAATACATAAGTACATAATTAAATACTCTAAAATACCCTTGGCCTCACCCCACACATAACTAAACATTGAGACATAAAATAATATATTTAAGTTAAAAAATGACTTAAATACCCCCCATGCTTAATTAATTAATAAAATCTGCGAAAATTATTTGAAATCAGTAAAATGAATATAAAAATCAGAAAAAATCTGTAAAAACCAGTAATACTCAGTAAAAATCAGAAAACTAAATCTGGAAATTACATAAACCCAAAAATATAACTTAAATATCCTTCATATATCTAATTAATTAATAAAAATCAGTAAAATTAATAAAAAAAATCAGTAAAATTCAGTAAAAACCAGTAAAAAATAGAGAACCAAATCTGAAAACATATAAAATGACCAAAATGACCAAAATGCCCCTAGAACTTAATGAAATTACAAAAATACTCCCATCCATGATAAAAATCTATAAAAATCACATAAAATTCTTAAAAATTATCAAAACCTCTCATATGTCCAAGATACCCTCCAAACCTTAATAAGATAGGTAAAATTACCAAAATACCCTCAGTATGATAAAAATAAATAAAAATCTCATAAAAAATATAAAAATAGACTCTAAGTCTAATAAACTCATTTAAGGTAAAATTACCAAAATACCCCTATAACTTAAATATGTCTAAAAGGATCTTAAAATACATCCTAAGGGTTTTCAAATTTTCCTAAAATGCTAAAAAACTTAAAGTGACCATAATACCCTTAAACCCTCCAACTTGACATAATTACAAAAATACCCTTATGGGTCTAAAATATTTGGAATCAATCCAGATAACTCAGAGTCAATCCAAAACCTTTTAAAAAGTCTCACAATCAATTATAAACCCATCCTAAACTTGGGTGAGGTCAAGAACTTAACCTAAAACATATCTTCATATGCATGTGTTGCCAGTAATAGTAGTGTTGCATCTTATAAGGGCATCAACGGACGGTTAATCAAGGGTTGTCGAGCGGTTACTTAACGTAATTAACACTGACTGAGGTCAATCGAGAGAGGTCATATACTCGGATCTTCACCTGATCCGAAGTCCCGGACTCCCTGAGGGCTAATCCCAAGCTCTCATAGTCCAACAAATAAAATACATAAAACCGACCTATATTTCTCCAAATAAAAATAAAAAGACCCAAAACGACAGGATTTTTAAATAATCCGATAGGAGAGACAGCTAGGTTAGGTTCCAAACAGTACCTTATCCTTTTGTATCACTAACAAATTGTGGCTCAGAAACTTCCCAAGAAATGACAAATGAAAACCCGAAAGTTCCAATAAAAATTCTGCCTTCACCTTTGCTGGCGCAGCTTCTCTGCTACTGGATCTGCAAGAACTTCATCTATTACCAGAGTCTCTTCTGCTTCACTTTTTTTTCCTTCAGTTAATTTTGCCTTTTTTCCACCAATCTTCCCACTAGGCTTTGAGGTAGCCTTTCCAACAGGAGGCTGAGGTTTGGGTGCCTGCATATATGCATTGTCATTTATTTCATCAACATCAAAAAGCCAAAAAAAAAAGATCTGGCAAAGTCTGAAATATATACAATTGCCAAACAGTCCAAAAGACAATCCAGGAAAGATGCTTCTGGAGATATCCAAGAAAAAGGAATTGTGGAGGAAGTTCAATGTCAAATCTTTAAAAATACAATGAATACACACACATCAACAGAAGTTGTAACGTTACATTCATCTTATTTTCTTTACTTGGGAAATTTTGGTCTATAGACGGTTAAATGAGAACAAGTATAGGTATGGATTTTGATTCTTTTTTCCCTTTTTCCTCTTCTTAGGAAAGATTCCACTGTGATTACATGGAATCCATCCGGTAGACATCAATGGCTCTTGTTGCTTGATGATAAAACTGCATGGCTAATTTATGTTGATGGAACTAAAGCTTTTCTACAGGACAGCTCTTCAAGACTCTTGATAAGATTGACAACTCATTTCCTCAATTGATCACGATGTAGAACCAATTCCCTGGTTTCTAATATCTCAACAGGGACTTAGTGGTTATCCTGTGGATCTCACCTTAGTGAGGTCGTAAGTTCAACGCTCATGGGCACCATGAAGGGGGGAAGAGACCTTGAGGTTGATATCACATACTTAAGGGTCTTATCCCACCTCTAGGATAACCCTTACCTTCTTAAAGCACCCTGTCTTTGGGTGGATGGACATTCGACAAAATCCTAATTGTCAGGGACTTGAGTCCAATCCAAGTTCTACCCGACCCACATGCACCGCCAATGGAGCCAAACTGAACCAAGCACGACATTACAGTGGCTCGAGGATGATTTGTCTGTTTAACAGGAGGAGTATGCTGTTGATTTTTTTTCCCTTTATTATGTAATTTTCATTTTATTATGTACTTTCCATTTTAAATAGGTGAGGTTGCTTTGTCTTTGTTTATTAAGTGGCCCCCACGTAACTGTGTGGATCAATGAAGAGAAGAGTTTAAGAAAACCCTAATTATTTTTGTCCTGAGGAGAGACCCTAAGAAGGGATGAGATGTCCCATTCACAGTGCTGCTGCCCTCTTCTTTCATTACTCTTTCTGTCTTCTTCTTCCTCAAAACCTGTGCCACTGTTGTCATCCAGCACCATAGCATTCCTTCTCTTATTTTCTTTTTCTCCCTCTTTTACAACCCTCCTATTTCTTCTTCTACCATCCCTCGTTTACTTCACCGCAAGGATGCCCACACGCCGCTAACCTCTGTGCTTGTGCACCCACATGAAGTTATCAGGTGTCCCCATGCCAAGCTTGCCAGCACCCTCCTTTTCCACTCGCACAGGATCTCTTTTCTTTTTTCTTGTTTTTCTTTCCACCCACTACTTCCTCTTCCCTTCTCCCTATTATCCTCCTCTTTTTCCTGCATCATTCCACTGCAATAGGCTCGCACACCCCAAGACACCAGCATCAACAGATGCACACTGCAGCAACCCAACATGCCCACATGGTCAGCCCTAGGGTCATACTCACGTGCCAGTGCCTCCAACACAACTCAACCAATGTGCCTCAGCACAGTGCCGGTCCATCTATTTCCCCTCAGCAACCTCACGTGCCCACATGCCCCTGTCTGGTCCTTCTCTATTCCCCACCATGCCACCCTCCGTCTTTCTCTTCTGTCCATGCATGCCTACACACAGAACTACATGTAATCAGCCAACGGCACCATGCCCCTCGTCCAGCTCCTGCCCAGGTACACCGCTTTGGGCATGGTTGTCCACACATGCACACATCCCAGCAGAGCATCTGGCCAAGCACACTCTCCACAGAGTTCACCGTCACACATGCATCTTGAGGTCATCAATGTTGCCTCAACAGATTCCACGTGTTAGGCACCACTTGTGGCCATTCAGCTGATCTACTCTGCCTTGCAAGTTTGCACACTCATGCTCGGTTTCCCCTAATTCCTTGATTCAAATGACTTGTTTATCCTGTATGTTTTTCAATTGCATGCGTGCTGAGAGAGAGCAATAAGTTCCACTTCCACCATAAATATTCATTGCTGTCAGGAGAGAGATTATGCAAGGACCTATTTTTCCCTGTTTGCTTGTTGGACTGTAACATTAACAGTACAACTACACCCTATCTTTCAGTGGTTTTCCAACTGCCATGAGTCTTCGCATTTCCAATGTTGTGGATAGTCACCGCAGGACTACCACACCCACAAGATTATTTCATAGTTGTTTTCCTGAAAATTGCTTGTTAATTTATGATTAATTCTTCAAAACATTTATCAGTATACTGTTGATGTTTATTGTGCATAGTTTGTCCTCCCACTTACATGGTCTGTTCCACATCACTAATTTTTCCAGAACTGTAATCCAACCCCATTTACTGTTCTGTTTATGTCGACTGTAACCAAACATTTAGACTCAAGTTCTTAACAGCACTTAGCAAAGCACAAAATAAAATGTCCTGACCAACTTACAAAATAACAAAGGATCTACGACATAAGCCCAATTCCATATTCAACTTATGATTAGTAGACAAAAGACACTTCTAACCACCTAACATTGACTTAAACCAAATCCGCCAATAGAATGCCCACTCTCTGGCTATGATTTGTGAAAACAATTCATACAACTAAGCCACACTAATTATGATCATCGTGTATGTCCCTGTTGGTTAACAACTGATCACTCAGTTATAAACAAGCACATAAAGATTTCCAGATTATTACTTGTGTATGGATGAGCATGAATATGCATGCCTTATCCACCACTCATCATCTTTTGTGTGTGTGTGTGTGTGTCTATATATATATATATATATATATATATATATATATATATATAGGGCGGATATAACGTGCCCCAGTGCGCATCTAACTTAGATCCCCCTCCCGATTTCAAAAAAATAAAAATCACCAAAAAATTTAAAATATTCAAATCCCCCATCTAGGTGATTTCCCACCCCTTCGGATTTAATTTTCACCATTGGATCAAAAAACTTAACCGCAACCGTCCAATCAAATGCGTCGTTGTTTGAGGATCAAAACTAAAATCCCAAAGAGTGGGATCAACCCTAAGGGCTAATCTGATGAATTTTCTATTTTTTTATTATTTTTCAGTATTTTTAGACATTGATTTTTTATACATATCCGATCGAACAGCTCCAATTGATTTCAAGATCAGACAATGAAAATTAAAGTCCGGGGGATAGGAACTATCCAAAGGGACCTATTTGAATATTTTAAATTTATGATTTTTTTTTTTTTTTTGGGGGGGGGGGGGGGGGGGGGGGGGGTGCGTTGAAATCAATCATAACCATCCGATCGGGCATGTATCAAAAATCAATGTCTAAAAATAGTCAAAAATAGAAATTTGTCATATTAACCCTAAGGGTTGATCCCATCCCCTGGGATTTTAGTTTTGTTTTCCAAAGAAGGGCGCACTTGATTGGATAGCTACGGTTGATTTTGTTGATCGAACAATGAAAATCAAATCCTAACGGGTGGAAACCAACTAGAGGGGGGGGTTTAATTTTCACCATCCGATCTTGACGATCAACCAGAACCATCTGATTAGGCACCTATTGAAAATTAACATCTAAAAATGTTGTAATAATAGTAAAAAGAATAGAAAATTCGTTAGATTAGCTCTTAGGTTTGATTCCCATCTCTAGGGTTTTAGTTTCGATCCCCAAACAACGACGCATTTGATTGGACGGCTATGGCTAAGTTTTTTGATCCAATGGTGAAAATTAAATCCAAAGGAGTAGAGTACAACCTAGATGGGTATTTGAATATTTTTATTTTCATTTATTTACTTGAAATCGGGATGGGGGGTTTTGGGGTAGAGTGCATCTAAGTTAGATGTGCCCCGGAGGGCGTTATATCTGCCATATATATATATATATATATATATATATATATATATATATATACACACACATATGTATACACACACACACACACACACATATTTATATACACACATTTATGTATATATATACACACATATATATATGTATATAGATATATATACGTATATATATGACAGTACTGCATTTTTTAGTTTGATACAGAGATCAGGAAGGGAAATGGGACCTGGAGCAGGTGCAATACTAAGCTACTATAGATTGTGTCCCCTAATTTTGATAAAGATAAGGGAAAAGTAATATGATAATTTACATTTTTATTAAAAGTTCATAATTATGTTCTTTGATATCTAAGGGGTTACTTGAAAATTTATCGTTCTACTTATGGACCTTGTATCTGAAGGGGGCAAGTGCCACTGATCACTGAATTCTCCTTATGGACTTCTCTATGTGTACTAAGTTTCAAACAAAGTCCTTAAATACAATCATTCCTCTTTTTAAAACACTTACATGTAATCATTCTACTTTGAGCCTTCTTATAATTTTTACAATTTGCTCATTGTTTGGCATTTTTAGGATTTTTTTAGGATATTTAAATAATACTCTTATTTTAAGAAGGTGATTTTAATTATGTTATATAAAAATGCAGGGTCATTTATAACTTTTCCCCTACTTTCAAGTTCTCCCTTCAAACACTCACTTTCATTTGAAAGGAGAGCGGGGAGGATGCCAGCCACATGTCACTGATCCTACTTCTACGGTTTTAGAAATGCTGCCATGTTCACAGAAAATTACTGACCCTAAAAAAAAAGTTACTATTTTCTTTTCTCATAACAATGCTAGCATGAAGAGGGTTTTCCTGTCCATTTTCCATATGTATGCAACAGTTTTAGAAATACCTACACCTAGAGAGGGATCATGACTATAATGACCTACAAAAATTAAAGGGGCATATTTATAAATCTCTAAAAAGTATAAATGCAATTATGAAAAAAATTATATCTTATGAAGTAATAGATGATTTTCATGGGATCTTAAGTGAAATTTGTTAAGACCCTAAAATCCCTTAAATAGCCGAAAAGATGATCTTTATCGCTTCAAAAGTTATAGACAGGGGTATATATACAATTATTTTAAAGGGAAAATAACATGTATACCCTTGAAATCTTTAAATTTTATCCCTATACTCCTGCCTTTACGAAAACTACCCTCATACCCCCCTAATCTCTAACAGGCACGCTTCATACCCTCACCGTCAACAGCAATGGACGGTGGTTAACTCTCATTAGGTTAAAAGGTGAATGTACTAACCTACCCCTAAGGTATGATGAGTTACCTCCTTCCTCCCTTCATCTGCCCTCCCTCTCTCTCCTTGCTAGGGCTCGAACGACCGCTGCGCGTGACCGCTGGAGGGGTTGCTCGTTGTCGGTGCCACTAGAGAGAGAAAGGGAAGCTTGTGGTTGGGGTTGTTCGTGGCCAGCGCCGCTGGCGAGAGAAAGGAAAACTCGTGGCCATCCTCCCTTCTCGTAGCCCGGGTTGCTCGTCGCCGGCGTCATTGCCACATTTGAGGAAGCTCGGGGTCAGCGTTGACGCTGCCCTATCTCGCCATAGGTCTCTCTCTCTCTCTCTCTCTCTCTCTCTCTCTATGTCTGACGGACTGAGATAGGGCAGGAGACCCGATTCAAATTTGAGCAGAGGTGTGCAGGATCCCTTGTTGAATTTTCAGCGCACAAAACAGTCACCATAGGTCTCTCTCTCTCTCTCTTTCTTTCTCTCTATGTGTGTGTGTGCGACCTCCTCGGTTGACTTCTCCCAATTCAAATCCTATCTGCAGACCTGCACATTGTGATCACTACAGGTCATGAATGGTTACAGTGTACAGGATCACATTTTTAGGTAACACTGATCCACTTCTTTTGTTGCATTAGACACCCAAATGATCAGTTGATATTTTACTTCCAAGATAATCGTTTGCTCACAAACCACCTGAAAGGTCACCATACATAAACCACCTGACTGATCACCACTGCAGCAAATCATTAAGTGTTCGTAGTGATCCTAAGTGACCGCACCAAAACTAAGTGGTGGCATTGATCACCTGATCACTTAACTAGAACCTAATGACCTAACAATCATTAGAACCTGATCACTTGATCACCTAATTAGAACCTGATCACTTGACCACCTACGCGAGTGAATCGACCTACACATTGTGATCCTTATAGGTCTCTCTTTAAGTGATTCTCTCTCTCTCTCTATAATCAAATCCTCATCTACTGATTTTAAAATTGTATACTTGGAACAGGTTCTACTGAGGAGTGTCTCTCTGTCTTCAGTGGGTATAGTTTCCATTCTGCTGAGGAGTGTAGATTTGGAACAGGTTGTTATTGCTCTCTCACTGGCTACATGTTTAAATTCACAATTAGAAACTTATTTACAAAGCATTGTTGGTCTTATTTGAAGTAGTTGTTCTTGTTAATGGACAGGAATGGACATGTCTGATACATCATGTACAATTAAATTGCATTATGGAGGGTATTGGAAAAGAGTCATTGGACATGATGGAGAGTTGAAGATGAGTCCTACTAGTTTTAAAATTAAGAGTTTTACATGGACGAGGGATTATGCAAATATTATTGAATTGAAGATGATTGCTTCTGGGTTGATGAAGCAAGATACAGAACATGATTTATATTTTGTGGTTTCAGTTCCAAGGACACAAAAGAAAGATTTCATAAATGTTGATAGTGATGCAACTTTGCTAGAGGCATTTGATAAATATAGTTATAGTTGTGTGATTGATATATATATGCTTGTGCTGAGTATATGGTGTTGCCATTAGATGAGGATGATGGTCCAGCAAAAGATATTCAAATGGATACTATTGTTGGGAGTGAAGCTGAAATCATTTTTGAAGATGATCCAAATGTGCAAGTAGAGTCAGATGATAGTTATTATAGCCCTTCCAGTTCTTCTGATGAGGACAATGATGATGACGATTATTCAAGTGATAGTGATGATGATGATTTTACGTTTAGTGATACCAAGAAACCGGACATGACTGTTGGTGCTTTGTATGAGAATATTCAAGCATTCAGGAATGCCTTATCTCAATATGCTATACTCAGTGAGTTTGGAGTAAAGTGGATCCGCTCTGAGCCAACAAGGATTACTGTGGAATGTAAAAATCCTCAGTGTCCTTGGCGTTTACATGCATCTAGACTCGGTGACGGGATGACATTTCAGGTAAAGACAATGTGTACCCAACACATATGCTCTTATGAAAATAGACGGGGAAATGCAATGGCTACAAAGAGTTGGATTGCCGAACACTTCGTCCCTTGGTTAAGAAATGAGGGAGATGTTAAAGTGAGAGAGCTTGGAAGGAGGCTCCAAGCAACATTTCATGTTGTACTCCCATATAACCAGTTGTACAAGGCAAAAGTTCAAGCTTTGAGTATGATTCATGGCAATTGGGAGGACATGTATACAAGAGTGCCCGACCTACAATATGAGCTTCAGACAAGAAATTCTGGAAGTGAAATCAAATTTGAGAAAGAGGCAGATCTTACATTAAAGAGAATATTTGTGTGTTTTAAAGCATCCATTGATGGTTTTATTGTGGGATGTAGACCTTTAATTGGGTTAGATGGGTGTCATTTAAAGTGCACTTTCCGTGGAGCACTGCTTTCGGCCACCGCTATTGATGGGAATTTACACTTGTTTCCAGTAGCATTTGCATTAGTAGAGGGTGAGGATAAAGATAATTGGCTTTGGTTTCTGGAAAAATTAAAGAAGGCCATTGGACATCCTGAGCAGCTTTCATTCATCTCAGATAGACAGAAAGGTTTAGAAGAAGTATTGCCTCAAGTATACACGGGTGTGAACCATAGAATATGCCTCAGACACTTCTACAAGAATTTCAAGAAGTTTTTCCCTGGTGTGGCATTGAAGAAGTTGTTATGGAATGCTGCAAGGGCGTGGAATGACTTTGCATTTCAACGACGCATGAGTGAGATAAAGAAGACGAGTCCTGAGGCACATGATTATTTGACCTCCCCAGCTGTCAAGGGGATATGCTGGAGTAGATCCCAATTCACATGCTGCTGCGCTTGTGGGCATATCACCAACAACTTCAGTGAGTCATTTAACAATTACATTGGAGATGCTCGGACTCGGCCTATTTTAGATTGCATTGATCATATTAGATCCAAGTTGATGAAGAGTATGCATGTCAGGAGGAGCCAAATTGCAAGGTGGAATGACACTATAATGCTCGTTGCTAGGGCATACATTGTCACAACCACTAGGGGGTTGAGAAGATATATTTTGGAGAAAAGTACCAATTCTAGTGGGCAAGTTTCAACGCCATTCGAGCGATTAGTTGTAAATGTAGATGAGAAATTTTGCAGTTGCATGAAGCGGCAAAAGACTGGACTTCCATGTGTGCATGCTTGTGTTTTTATTGCATCATTTAGGAACCCAGAATGGGAGAGATATGTTGATAGATGTTTTACAATGGAGGCCTACAGGCAGATGTATGAAGGTTCCATAAGTCCACTGCCAGACAAAACAAATTGGATTCATCTTGCACAAGTTGTATACCCTCCCCATACACATCGTCCCCCTGGAAGGCCTAAGAAAAATCATATTAGAGATCCAGATGAAGCAAAGCAGGTGAAAAGGATACATAAGTGTCAAAGATGTGGATACTCAGGCCATCATGCCAACACTTGCAAGAACCCCATTAACCCCCCTTCTACGAGTTCAACTGAAAGGTAATAGATGTACTTTGCCTTCAATATCACAAGTCTTAATTGCTATCATTTTGTTATATGTAAGCATAATTTGTGCATGCCATTGAAATACATGAATTTTGTTGCTTTGTTGGAGGTCTGGCAGCATAATATATCACTAAAGTTCACTCACATCACATAATTTTTGTAGGTACCATTGAAAGAGTATTCATGTTATTCGTCCTTCTATATCATCGTTAACTAATGTTTCAATCATGTTTTACTATCATGGATTGCGGAATCGGCGGGTCCCGAGCCGATTTGGGAGGGAATTTACTGTTCCCCCCACCGATTTAAAAAAAAAAAATGGCAGAAATCGGCCCGAACCGGACCAAATCGGGGTCGGACCGGACAGATCGGCCGGTCCGGACCCGATTTGGTCCGGTTCGGGCCGGTCCCGATCTCCCCCTTAAGGGGGGATCGGGAACCAGGCGCCAGCAGCATAAACGCTGCTGGCGCCCCCCTTCCCCAACCCTTCCCCACTCCCCAGCCCCTCCCCGGCTCGCCGCCGCTCACCGTCGGCCCCCCCGCCACCACCGGCCCTCTCTCTCTCTCTCTCTCTCTCTTTTTCTCTCTTTTCTTTTTTTTTTTGAGATATCGAGCAAAAGGAGGGGATTTTCATCCCGTCATCGTCGGCCGGCCGTCCGGGAGCCGCCGCCGCCGCTATGGTCGCCGTCACCGCCGCCCTCGACGTCGGATTTTTTGTTCGCATTCCGATCCGAGTTTAGGTATATTTCGAATTAATTTTTTAAAATTCTAAAAAAATTAGAAATGATGTATGATTGTGTATATTGTGTAGATCTCTTAATATTTAGGTTGAAAAAAAATTTAACATGTTGATTAAACAAAATTCTCAAAATTAGCCCTAATTAGGGGTTAAAAATTGGGGCTTTTGTATGATTAGTATAATTAAGGTTCAATTGAGTGTGCCAACCACTCAATTGAACTTGTTAAGACATAAATGTGTATTTTTTTGCATTAATTGCATGTTATTAACGTTAATTAGTTAAAATTAACCCTAATTAGGAGTTAAAAATTAGGACTTTTATATGATTAGTGTAATTAAGGTTCAATTGAGTGTGTCAACCACTCAATTGAACTTGTTAGGACATAAATGTGCATTTTTTTGCATTAATTGCATGTTATTAGCGTTAATTAGTTAAAATTAACCCTAATTAGGGGTTAAAAATTAGGGCTTTTGTATGATTAGTGTAATTAAGGTTCAATTGAGTGTGCCAACCACTCAATTGAACTTGTTAGGACATAAATATGTATTTTTTTGCATTAATTGCCTGTTATTAGCGTTAATTAGTTAAAATTAACCCTAATTAAGTGTTAAAAATTGGGGCTTTTGTATGATTAGCGTGATTAAGGTTCAATTAAGTGTGCCAACCACTCAATTGAACTTGTTAGGACATAAATGTGTATTTTTTTGCATTAATTGCTTGTTATTAGTGTTAATTAGTTAAAATTAACTCTAATTAAGTGTTAAAAATTAGGGTTTTTGTATGATTAGTGTGATTAAGGTTCAATTGAGTCTGCCAACCACTCAATTGAACTTGTTAGAACCTGATTGCATTTTTGTGTTTTTATGTTATGCAGGAATATGGCAGAACATGATGTGGAGCAGCATGGTGCTAATCCTGGTTGGCAGCATTGCACACTAATGGACAGTGTTATGAGGAGGGTCAAATGCAACTGGTGTGGAAAGGAGATGGGTGGCGGCATCTATCGCCTAAAAAATCATCTTGCTGGCATATCAAGAGATGTCAGTAAATGTGAGTCAGTCCCGCTGGACTTGAAGAAGGAAATGAGGACTTATATGATGGGTAAAAAGGCACACAAAGATTTATCATCTCAACAATACATGGATTTACAAGATGAGATATCAGCACGCCAGAGACGAAGGGATTACAGTCTACCTGTTCAGCGCCCGATCAATTTAGATGATGATGATGAGGAGGAAGAGGAGGAGGAGGAGGATCCAGATGACCCTGATGCAGAGTACACCAGAGCTGTTCGTGCCAGTTTGCGGACAAATAAAGAAGATGAGGACCGGCGAAGAGGCATAGGATCATCAGGTGGATCAGTGCCTGCTGCTTCTCAGCCTGGGAGATTCGTTCCTAGGAGTTCTTCTGGTCGCAGGACTGCTAGTTCTATATTGAGTTGTGGACGGACATCAGATGTGGCACGCGGTCCTATGGACCAATTTTTGTACAGATCAAGGTCTGCCAGACAGCCTGGAATCAAGCAAGCATTAAAAAGGAGTCAAGACATCAGGAAAAAATGTCTTGAAAGGAATTGTGAAATGGTTTTTACATGCAGGTGTGCCAGCACATGCAGCATCTAGTCCATATTTTCAGACGATGGTGGATGCAATTGCAGATGCTGGACCTGGTGTAAAGGCCCCCACACCTCGCTACATTTATGATGTTGAGCTTGAAGAAGAGTATAATGACTTGAAGATATGGGTCGACAACTTCAAAAATGTGTAGAGGGAGCGTGGTTGTACCATCATGTGTGATGGTTCGACATGGACCACAAGAAGATCCATGATTAATTTCCTTGTGTATTGCAGCGAGGGCACTATTTTTTTGAAGTATGTTGATGCCTCAAACAGAATAAAGAATGTTGATTATTTGTACAGGCTAATGGATGACGTGGTAGAGGAAATTGGCGAAGAAAATGTTGTGCATATAGTCACTGACAACGAAGCAAGCTATAAAGCAGCCGGTAATTTGTTGATGCAGAAGAGACACCATTTGTACTGGGTGCCTTGTGCAGCACATTCTATTGACTTGATGATAGAGGACATAGGTAAAGATCATTTTGTTGTTGAGGTGGTACAACATGCTCAGATGATCACGGGATTTATTTATAGTCACAACAGGATCTTACATATGATGAGAGAACATACAGGTGGACGGGATCTTCTTCGTACTGGCCCTACTAGATTTGCATCCAACTTCATTTCTTTAGAGAGCCTGAGTAAATACAAGTATCAGTTGACCCAGTTAGTCCACTCTGACGAGTTTCTGGCACATATAGGGACACTGAGAGCCGATGCTAGAGAAGTTGCATTGGCAGTGCAATCGCTAGTTGGGGAGAGAAGTTTTTGGGATAAGGTTTCTCGCTATCTGAAAGTGGTTGAGCCTCTGGTACGTATTCTGAGGTTAGTTGATGGAGATGACAAAAATGACATGGGATATTTGTATGAGGCCATGGATAGAGCAAAGGAGCAATTGAGCGAAAGCCTTCCTACTTCTCATGACAAATAGTGGAGGATCATTGATAATAGATGGGAGTCGACTCTTCATCATGATCTTCATGCTGTTGGTTAATTCTTCATCTATTTAAGTTGATTTTATGTTATTAATTTTTTTCACATTAAATTTTATAACTAATTAACATTCAATTTATATGCAGGATATTTTTTCAACCTAAGGTATCAGTATAGTGAGAGCGTGCATAATGACGGAGAGGTCCTTCGAAGCACAACTAACGTGATTACTATAATATCAAGGAATACGAATGAAAGGATAGATGCCTTAGCAGAGGTAACGTACAAAGTAAGAGTTTATGAAAATGCATGCATATATCATTAACTTATGTTATTTATATTTATTTTGTAGATTGAGAGATTTAAATTGAAGATTGGCATTTATAGAGATGATGACGTCAGGGCTGCAGTAACGAGGACAACTCCAGGTGAATTACATAATAAATAGTCAAATATTAAATTTAATGATGCTACCAGTCTACAATGTAGACTCTACATATGATTATTGATATCGTCGTCTTCTTTTTTTTTTTTGAACAGCTGAATGGTGGATCCAGATTAATTAGAGACAAACTGCCACAAATCTTTTGGCGTATGTTGCAGTGCGAGTACTCAGTCAAACCACTTCTTCCAGTCAATGTGAAAGAAACTGGAGTACATTCAGTCTCATTCACACGAAGGTTCGTAACATATTGGGGGTTTCTAGGCTGGAGAAGTTGGTGTACTGTCACTACAACATGCGTCTATAAATCAGGCAGATTCAGGAAAGACAGGCTTGAAAGACAGAGATTCATGGAGTTTGCTGGCAGACCAGTTGATGAGCCTGTACATCATATTGATATTGATGAACTGTTACATGAAGAACACCCACTGCATTCTTGGGTGGAGAGCAGAGCAGCCAGAGATGCACAGCCTGAGTTTGATCCTCAGGATCGGAGTTGGGCAGAAGGTGAATTAGATGCAGTAGTTGCTCGAGATCCTGAATTTCAGACAACACAAGAAGGAGGTGCACTAGTTCTTCAGAGGCGCCGAAAGTCAACCACACTAGAAGACACTGCTAGAACTTCTACCTCTCAGCCAACACTTAAGAGATCAGCTACTCAGGTGGATCCACAAAGAAGAAAGGAGAAAGAGCCAGCGAGACCTTCATTGCAGTCATCGAGCAGCAAAAAGAGAAAACAATCAAAAGGAAAGTCTAAACAACGAGTGGACCCATCAAAAGGAGAAGAAGGGACAGTTCAGCAGACTGGAGAGACACCTGAGGACACCCCAGCTTTACCACCTCACTTGGCCAGCATGTACGAGGCAGAAAGACAAACCTACAGGCGTAGAAGAAGGCGATTGAGGAAAACAAGCCAAGTGCGGAGTGATGACACCACTGATGATGATGATGATGATGATGATGATGATGATGATGATGATGATGATGATGATGATGATGATGATGATGATGGTGATGGTGATGGTGATGGCGCTACTGTTGCTGGACTATCAGGAGGTTCTGCACTTGGGAGCAGTTACACAGGATACGATGATTACTCCGCACCTCCGAGTCATTCTGAAGGAACTCAAGGTCAGAGACAAGGACAACAAAGGGGATTTGAAGGCCAACAGAGACAGGCAGGATGTGATTGGCCACCATGGGAAGATGCACCTTCTTATCCGCCCATTTTTCATCCCCCTACACTGCCATATTCAGACATCAACAGCACTACTGAAGAGTACTCTGGACCTCCACCTATACAGTACGGCATTTTTGTCCCTCTAATACAATCAGGAGAAAGTTCAAGCCAACAAGCTTACACACCTAGAGGTATTCAAAGAGGATTCGAAGACCTCGCTAGTTCCTTATTTGGCTATAGATATGCACCATACATGTCGGCAGATTATGGCCCGCCTGCTCAAACTTATGAACCGGATGATGAAGGATCACAAATGTGATCTTTCTAAGGTATTTTTCAACAACAATGTCTTTTTTAATTAATGCACAACAAAAATTATTAATGTGACTCTTTAATGTTTATTTTTTATGGATGTACATGAATTGCATTCATTCTTATTGTACATCAATTGAATAATATGTATGTAATTTTTTTTATTTATTTTTTTATTTTTTTCTGATTTTTTCCTTATTTTTTCTAATTTTTTCTGATTTTTTTTTTTTAAAATCCAGCCGAGTCGGACCGGCCGGACTGAGTCTGGATCGGCCGACTCGGCCGATCCAGACCGGATCGGGTCGGGATCGCCGGGTCCCAATTCCCAGTCCCGACCCGACCCGGAATTCCTTGTTTACTATAGGAGGCCACCAGGTAGGCCAAGAAAAGTAACACCACAAGGTGATGCTCGGCCACCACTTGGAAGCTCTTCTGGGCAAAAGGGAAGGGGTCGAGGACGGGGACGGGTTGTGCCTGCTCGGAGCCGACCGGGCACAAGTATATAGGAGATTATTTTGTTGTTTTGTTTGCTGCCCACCTAAACTCTCTTTTACATGGGGATATATGTAAGCCTCTAAAAGATGTTCTGATTTTGTAAGTTTTCTGTGGGTGATTTTGTAAGCCTCTTGTTGATGCACTTGATGTTCAGTAGTGACTAGAGGGTCAAAGATGACAGGTCAATGGATGACAGGTTAATTTTTGTATGCGTCCATAGTAGGAGAACCCTAATACTCTAGTGGATGGATGGATGGATGGCTTTGCCATGCCTGTGTAAAGGCCACTGTATTTATGATGAATGGCATGGTTAATGTGGATTTTCCAGGCCTATTTAAAGGCCTTTTTTCTCTGTCTGTGGATGAATGGATGACAGGTCAATGGATGACAGGTTAATGGCAGGTTTATGTGATGTTTACGGATGACAATTTTATGTGATCTGGAATGGATGACAAGCTAATGTGACGTGAATGGCATGTTTATGTGATCTAGAATGGATGAAAGGCTCATTAAAATCAGGTGACTCCAATGGGTAATAGATGATCGCAGCCAATATAGGTCCTGACAGGTCCTAGTATTAATTTAGATTTACCTATGAGACACCAAGTACGGAACAAATCAGATTTGTCCTTTAGTGTACAATTACAATTGAGTTCTTTAGATGTCCACTTTGTTGTCCAAATTTGTCTCTCAGTGTGTGTATTGTCAAATTTTTTAAAAGTGATGGTAGTAACCGGTAACCAAAATTGGAATTTGTTATTTCATGAAGTTTGAGGAAGCAACTTAGGTAAATAAGTCATATGACATATGGCTTGCACAAGGATTTAGAGGTTGCAGCCATGTATGCTTGGAGCATGGGTCGTCTTATGCTGGTGTAAGTGGAATGTTTTTAAGTACTTGGATCCATGACTTTGTTTACATCTCCGTTTTTCTTGCTTTCAGAAATTCATTTCTGTCTTCATCAGTAAATTTATAAAGATTGTTTCAAATATAGACTATCTAAATTCCCAAGTTGGCATTGCCTTCCTCTGATACATTCTTATTACCTTAAAAGATCCTGATTCCGAAGTCATCAATTTTGCGAAAAGGACTCTGAAAGATCTAAAATTACCGAAGTCACATGCAGAAGGTATATAACAAACTGCTGAGCAAAGCCTGTCACAGGTGTCTGCATTGTAAAATTTTCGGGTAAGAACCTTGACCACCTCCTGAGCAAATTCACATCTAATGAACAATTCGTCTAGAGATTCCTCCCTCAACACTCAAAGCAACATAAACTGCTAATATCTGCCATAAACCAAGCCAGCCTGTCACAGGTGTCTGCATTGTAAAATTTTCGGGTAAGAACCTTGACCACCTCGAAGCTATCAGACATGGGAAGCTAGAAAGTGGCAGATCCCACCATATAAAATAATATCGTAAACAGACCTAACAAAGAAGGTCCATTTATTCTTGTCATCTCCAAGTTCATAAGTCTTGTCTATCAACATCTAGGCAATAGTCTTGCAGCAACAAAGAAGGTTCTTGACCTCCGTAATCTCCTCATCCTGCAGTCGTCTCCTGAAATGTGGACTTGCTGTGGAGAGCAGATATTAGCGAGTGAAGTTCTTAAGTAGGTGATGGGAAACCCCAAGTTGACAGCCTAAAATGATTGTTGACTGCTCAAAGCCCTAACTTCCATAGGCAGACCAATAAGTTGACTCTTCTTAAACTTAACTTTCAAGCCACTGAACACCTCTAATAGTTCCATCATGAATCTAGCCACAAAGAGCCGCTTGCCTTCATCAGGAAAGAAAGGTTGATATCATCTGCATATCATACATGGATAACCTGTGGCCCCTATTCAGTATAGTTGGAAGTGCAGAAAAGAGAAGAGGCGAGGCAACTCAGTATAGTTGCTCCCCTTCTGTTTTCCTTCATTGGGGAAACGCTTAATCTACAGACTGAGATGCTTAAAAGAGATGTTATAGACGATAAAGTTTAAACTGAGAAGTCTTAAAAGAGAAGTTATATACATCTCAAAATAAATGATGAAGGACAACATAGAAAAGAAGAACCCCCCCCCCCAAAATACAACACATGATTTTTCACAATCTTGATAAAGTATTCCATGAAGTTCTGCTTCACATCCACTTTCGGCATATCAATCAATGAGTTTAGTTTGTCAAGCTTCGTTTCTAATGACTTCACTTTATTTTCGAGTGATCGGAATCTCTCCTCTATCATGTCTTCCATTCCAATCAGCTGATGTTTTAAAAGAAAGGAAGGAATAGCAATTACTTAACAATTATGAAACCCCCTCCTCATTACATTTTGTCCTGTAGCGATGATGGGCGTGCCACCTCGCCCTCTTCCACAACCTTCTCCTCCCTTCTTCCCCTGCCACTTGTCCCCCATCTTTTCACCTCCCCTCTACTTGTCCCCTCCTCCCTCCACCACCCTACCCTCTTCCCAACGCCCTTCCCCCTCTATAAAAGGGGGGTAGGAGGGTTGGCTAAGGCAGCCAAGGGGAAGAAGAGAGGGGCAGGAGGGGCAGGCAGAAAGAGAGAGAGAGAGAGAGAGAGGAAAAAGGAGGAGGAGAAAAGGAAAGGTAGTGGCTGATCGCGGGGTTATGGAGACAACCTGGTAACGACCCGGCAAGGCTCCAATAGCGGATAGCTCTTCTAAAAAGGTATGGTGATACACCTACTATTGTCCTTTCAATTCGAGTTTAGTGGGGTATAGATCTTGCATGGTTAATAAGAAGAATTTCATATAGGGGACACTTTGTCCGATTAAAGAGAAGTCTTGGGAAGAGTTATAAGGCATAACATAATATACTATTGCATGACATGGCATGATTAAAGACATGTTTCTCATATGATTTTGTTCTATGCATACATATTTGATACTTAAGATATGAACACCACACATGATGAATCCTAGATGTTTACATACATCATATGGAAGATTCCCTACAAAGAAAATAAGAAAGAATCGATGGACCGAGTCCATCTATATATATGAAAACAATAAAAGGAATAGAAGATTTGAAATCTCAAACTCCACAGAACACATAGAAAGTATATATGTTGTATAGATATATATTTATATGTATGTATTTTGATGTGAGGATAAATGAAAAAGAATCCCATAATAACAATGATTACCTATGGAGGGGGATAAAGATTATGGAATGACTTCACGACAGTAATGACCCCATGGACAAGGAATAAAGAGATGTTATAGAAAGAAATGGAACAAGGCATGGAAGTTTATTACAACGATGAAAATGATAAACAAAGGCATGGAGACCTTCAATGATGATGATGAATTCTTATAAAAGTCATGATTGATGGTTTCTACGATGATTTATCTTTTAATGAGAAAGGAAGTGACATCGTTTACTAGTGGGAAGGCCCAACACGATATATTCTCCTAGGGATAAGGGGACGTCTAGGTCAAAGTTTCTTAACGATGTGTAGCGCCGAGGTACAGAGCATCCCTTCTTTTGATTGCGGTTCCAGAATCCAGGTTCAGGATCTCGGTGGGCAGAGGACGAAGATCTTTCTTGAATGCACTCATAGGTTGGGGCATGGACGTTGCAGCAGGGGTGAAGAGAAGTCTGCAGACCCAACTTAACACATGTTTCCCGCCTCACCCAGTAAGGCTCCGAAAATCTATTGGGGCAGACAAGCGGAGATGGAAGGTCTATTGAGACCTACTCACTATTACGATAGTTAGTAGGTGATTATCTCTTGTCACTTCTGGTCGAAAAGATGAGTAGTCCTATGAACTTACGATTTCTGAAAGATTATGACTTTACGATTAACCGGATTATGATTATAAGAAAACGACCGACCAGGTAAAAAATTAAAAAAATGAACGACTCAATCCTGAAACCCTACGATAATGACGTAAATTAGTATTTTTTTATTTTATATATTAATATAAAGTACCATTGAGAGGAAAAGAATATAAAATTTTTAAAAGAAAAAGTGTACTTGTTATCATCATGTTAAATGTTTCCGCCCTAGATTCACGTTGTTTTTACGATGCATGCATTTTATACTAGTATCATCTCATAAATGTCACATGTATTTCTAAATGGATTACACGATGTTCATATGTATCTCTAATGGATTACACAATGACCAAAAGAAGAAATAATGTAAGAATGAAAGATGACATGTGGTATGGAATAAACCATAAAGTTAAAATATGAAACTATGTCACATCTATTGTTCACTTTTTCATTTGTTATTTGTGATCATTGGTAATATAAGAAATTGTATACATGTCATATTGTGCCTTCAAGAGATAAGGACAAACATGCATATGTAAGAAAGAGTGAACAGGGTGGTGTGTGTAGGATATCAATAAGGATGTAAATGATCCTTACTGAGAACTCAATTTTCATGTTCTCATAAAAGTTATAAAAAAAAATATTTTTCAAAAAAGGCATGTAAAGATAGATCCAACTTAGAACCCGAAGATTTGTCAGGTATGGCATGTCTAATTCATTCAAATATGTAGGTCATTTTCCTTATTTTTGCTATTGTATAATAGACATGGATTGCTCATTATTATTTTACATTTATACCTTTTATCATTTTGTTTTAGAATTGTGCACTTACTAGAGGTCCGAAAGTAGGGGCGTTACAAATGATATCAGAACCATGGATGGCAGTACCGGTATCGGCCGGCACCGGTACAGTGGGTACCGGCCGGTACCGGACCGGTACGTACCGGTACCGGTACTACCATCCTTGATCAGAACAGGTCTGGTAGTATATACACAAGGTTAGAGCAAAATAATAAGCTAATTAATTCATTTCCTGATGTGTAATAGTTACATATCCCAACTGGCCATTACTTGTAAACAAGTACAGTAACTTGGGATGAGAAATGTTAATGATATTATAGTGGATAATCTCATGTGTTAGTAAGATCTACGATAATAGCTAGGTGAAAGAAATAGCTTATGATGGAGAAAACACTAAGAAGAGGGGAATAGTATGAAATTGGGATCTTGGTGAGGTCAAAAAAAATGAGGAGAAGAGAAACTTCTAATTAGCTAAGGTAGAAAACCCAGTGAACAGTCTAAATGAAGAAAATTGACAACTACCACCTATGACCTATCATTATAGTAGATAATTATAGTTAATCTACATACCAAATCAGGGTTTATACTTGAAACATACTTAGGAATGGTTGACGAAGAAAAAAAAAAATCATGCAGCAGATAGGGCAAACAAAACAGTAGTTGAGCTAGATTAGAATTTAAAGAATAGGTTTATAGTTAAAATTTCCTTATATAAAGAAAAAGGTGACGGTCATAACGATGTTTTAGGCATATGATAGCGAGTTACAAGAAGATGAGATGTAAGAAGGGTAGGCCTTGCATATTGCAGAGGGTAGATCATAGACGAAGCTTCAAAATTTAAAATGCATTAGATAAGAGTCCTCCAAAAACAAAACGCATACACTAAAACTAAAAGGTATAACTACTTTGAATTATCGAGTATAATGGGATCCATGTTAATGATTGTTCTAATTTGAACTAAAATACTTGTTTAGTAACAACCATGAATGATGACTGGGCGGTTGTAGTTAGAATGAGGCTACAATGCCAAAATATATGACAGAAAGAATCCTGGACAGCAAACTTAACTGTGTAAATAATTAAATAGATGTTTGTTCAACCATGAATATTATACCACATTTATTGCAAATTGCTATCTATAAATGAACTAAGGACGGTCATAATGACCAAGAGGATTCGAATTTAACAGAAGAAATGATAAAAGATGAGCCAAGAGAGTTCAGTAAAACTAGTTCCACAAAATATTATAAAGATAAATAATATTTTAAGTCATGTCATTCATGTGCATGTGCATGTTCAATTGCACGTCTTACAACGAAACCCCGAGTGATACTATAAGAGGTTTGGTGCACGGTGTTAGCCACATCATGTAGTTGAATCCTCTATAATAGTCATGAGGATGACCTGCCGACGTTTCTGATGGTGATAAGATTTGTTATTCTTCGTAAGTAGTTGTTGGCCAAGACTACAAATTAAGACAGCATTTCAAGTCTTGCCTATTGATGGATTTAGGGACCGGGTTTCCACCGCATATATCATTCTTATTAGCATTTGTAGATTGTCTTATGACATCATTGTAAGAACAAAGGCTTCTGTGACTTGATATCTGAAGAAAGAAACTTCAAAAAGATGAATCTCAAGATATGAATATACTTATTGGAGTAGCACAACAAAAGCGTGATGTTATATGTTCCTACGGGAAAACTCTTATAATCACCCTTGTATTGGGATGAGGTTGCAGAAGGAAAACGAGTAGACCTGACTGCGTCCAAGAATGCATAGAATGATAGGCCAAGAAATTGGCAGTGGCGCAAAACAAGCAGAAGGAAGCTGGAGATTAGGTATTTATGAAAATCTTCCCATCTAAAGGGTCAATGAAAAATTGGCAAGCATTAAAAAAAAAATTTGAGCCTACGATGTATTGGAACATGTGAAGAATCAAACAAATTGGGAAAATTGTTTGTAAGATTGCATTATCTCCAAGCCGCACAAATATACATAATGTAATCCATATATTGATGCTAAGGAGATATGTATGAAAGTTGTCTAGCAAGAATGTATTAACTCCTGAATATCCAATAATGGATGTGGGTCTTAATAAGAAAATCCAAAGAAACAAAGTGATTCCCTTTGTAATTGTCCTTACAAAGATAAACCAAAGAAGTTTTGCAAGTATTTTGATATGATCAATGTGAAATTTCGAGGACGAAATTTTTATAAGAGGATGAGAATGTAATGACCTACAAAATTTAAAGGGGCATATTTATAAATTCCTAAAAAATATAAACACAATTATGAAAAATTTATGTCTTATAAAGTAATAGATGATTTTTATAAGATTTTAAATGAAATGTGTTAAGTCCCTAAAAGTACCCTTAATCTTTATCGCTTCAAAAGTTATACATAAGGGTATATATATAATTATTCAAAAGAAGGAGAGGAATAGCAATTACTTAACAATTAAGAAACCCCCTCATTGTTACATTTTGTCTTGTAGCGATGATGGGCATGCCACCTCGCCCTCTTCCACAACCTTCTCTTCCCTTCTTCCCCTGCCACTTGCCCTCCTCCTTTTCACCTCCCCTCCACTTGTCCCCTCCTCCCTCCACCACCTTACCCTCTCCCCACCGCCCTTCTCCTCTATAAAGGGGGGGAGGGAGGATGGCTAAAGCAACCAAGGGGAAGAAGAGAGGGGCAGGCAGAGAGAGAGAGAGAGAGAGAGGAAAAAGAAGAAGGAGAAAAGGAGAGGTAGCGGCTGATCCCAGGCTTATGGTGACAACCTAATAACGACCTGGAAGGGTTCCCATGGCAGATAGCTCTTCTAAAAAGGTAGGATGATACATCTATTGTTGTCCTTCTA